>CM029780.1:15853039-18253039 GCA_017562165.1 Ectropis grisescens | reverse complement strand
GCCGGCTATTGTTGGGAATGCCACACTCGAAGTTGGTGACGAATACGTCTACCTGGGTCAAAAGATCCAATTAGGTAGATCCAACTTCGACTAAAAGGTCCAGCGAAGGATCCAACTCGGATGGGCAGCGTTCGGGAAACTTTGGCACATCTTTGAGTCCAAAATACCCCAATGCCTAAAGACGAAAGTCTTTAATCAGTGCGTGTTGCCAGTGATGGCTTATGGAACTGAGACGTGGTCCTAAACTGTGGGCCTCATAACGAAGCTTAAAGTCGCACAGCGAGCTCTGGAGAGCTATGCTCGGAGTCACTTTGCGCGACAGAATTCGTAATTAGGATATTCGCAAAATAACGAAAGTGGCCGACATAGCTCAAAGAGTAAGCAAGCTGAAATGGCAATGGGCAGGCCACATACATCGCTGACAGAACTGACAACCGATGGGCAAGAAAGGTTCTCGAGTGGCGACCACGAACCGGAAGGCGCAGTGTTGGACGACCTCCCACTAGATGGACAGATGACCTCGCAAACGTCGCTGAAAACCGCTGGTTGCAGGATGCCCTGGACCGTACGTTGTGGAAATTTAGTGGGAGGCCTATGTTCAACAGTGGACGTCTTGCGGCTGATGATGATGATGATTATTATTATTATTATTATCGATAATAGTTATTTTACGAGTACGACGGGTTTGAGTGAAAGTTTTGTATTTGTTTTGATGCTTAATTTGAGAGAGCTTCATAGTTATGATCCTTCGTTATCTGTATAATGAAGGACCATAATGGTAAAGTACCTGTTTTGACTTCAATTAAAAATAATTTCAATTCAACTGTATTCAATTTGTTTGTCTCCTAAATAGTATTCATATCTGCCATAATTATGGTTATGTTGTTCACTGTCGATGACTGGGTGTCCATAACTGGGTAACGTCCATCACTGGGTATGGACAACTGGATCCTAGGTGTCCATAACTGGTGATTTTAGTTTTTTCTATATTATATGAAAGTTCTAATAATTCGTTACAGATACTTCAATTGTATATCGCTGTGCTGATTCTTGAGAATACTGATTGTTATTTTCAGTAATTATTTTTGATCTGAGTTTTGTACTTTTTTTTTTATTGCTATTTATTATGAACACTGTCCTAAAAGTGTCCATTACTGGGTCCTTCACCCTAGGAGTTTTCGGCACGGTTCTTTTGTGCCAATCGTAAGCGGATAAGGTTTAAGTCAACTACGACAACATAGGGATGTGCCGTGACAAAAGTATGACACTTCCACAACTAGTATTTTTAGTTAGTACAGAATAAATACGTGTGTAAAGAAGTAGGTACTCTTTAAAATAGTATTTATATCCATGTTGACTCACTATTTGAAGAAATTTTTGGAATTTAAAATTGTTTCAGTTCCTGTTAGATACCTACAGTCGATTTTTGGTCAGATTGACTTCAAGCAAGACGTCAAGCTGTTGGCCAAACCGCGAATCAGTTAACGTAGTATAGGATTTCGTGATACTAGATGGAATGACTGACGTAAGACCAAAGATTGGGTTGAGAAGCATATTATTGGAGACGCCTATGTCCAGAAGTGGACGAATACAGACTGATGATGATGACATTTTTACATTGTACATAGTAAAAATGATACAATTTTTAATAGCCCCAACAGTATTATCCATTAGAAACACACAAATTTGTTGCCCATCATAATCCTACAAATATTATTCATAAACTAACTAAACTAAACTAAAAGGTAAGATAAGGTGATACAAAACATTTTAAAAGTTGACCTGTACAAACTGGCCTCTTCTTCTAGAAACATGCAATATGTCTGGCAACACAGTTTCTACTGGTCTGAATGTATACAATGATAATAATAGTCAGCTGATAAAGTCTAAGTTATTCCAGACTATAATCCAACTGTTTTCGCAATTTCAACCGATCCGATTTCAAATTTTATAATAGGCAATATATGATATATAATATAATATCATATCATCGGGCATCTCTTTACCAATTAAGGGTCCGTTCACACAGACCGGCTCGGAGAGGAGAGCAGATTCTGATGACGTTGAAAACAGAGTTTTTAGTATTTGAAGTAAGGTTTATTTTACCATGTGCTCTCTTTTCGTCATTAAGAATGCTTGAACGTGCTTGGTGTGAATTAGTAAGAGGAGCTGACCGGCTCCGATCACGTATTTTTTGAAAGACAAGAAATCGTTTGCGGCTTCGTTCCGACCAACTCCAAGCGTATACGATCCGGTTGGTGTGAAAAGAAAAATGCGCGCCGATGCTCTCCGAGCCGGTCTGTGTGAACGGACCCTTAGGCGATTTGTCAATTTGGCATTGTTTAGTCATTGTGGCATTTGCGTGTTGATCATAATTGTTCTTTGATTTATTTCCGCGTTTTTTGTTCTTTATTAGCTGTAAATTTATTTTTCTATTGTATTGTAAATATAAAACGTAGTTTACCAAGCAGTTTTTCATTTCCATTAGAAACTTTATTTAAGTCTAAAATTGCATATATTATGAAAACTAAATAATTTGTTAGGTTGGTATTGAACAGACATGTTAACTGCTGTTATTGGTTTGTACTGAGTGCCGACTCCTACGTAGTAATTACATACTCTTTGCTCTGATCGACGTCCGTCCAGTCCGTTGTACAACCAGTATCTACTGACTGGTTTGTACGTGTGTAGAGAATACCCAATTTTAGTGCTCCACTACATCTACGTCATAACCTCTGATATCAGGGCATCGTCTGTAGAGCGTAGAGCGCTTTATAGTGCGAGTTGGTAGATGACGTCGATACATTCTAAGAACATGCTGGTTTCCTCGTGATGTTTTCCTTCAACGTTAAAACGAATGGGGAATAATCAGAGATGGAGGCGGGGTTGAAACCTACGACCTTAATCATCATCAACAGCCCACTAAATGTTCCCACTGCTGGGACTCGGGACCTTCTCTCGCAAGGAGAGAGTTAAGGCCATAATCCACCACGCTGGCTTAGAGCGGGTTGGTGGATAACATAAGACTTCGAAAGATTCTAGGTACATGTCGGTTTCCTCACGATGTTTTCCTTCACCGTTTTAAGTTAGCGGCATTACGCACATGGCTTCGAAAAGACAGTGGTGCGTGTGGGGTTTGAACCCGGGGTCTCCGGATCGGCAGGCGCCGTTCTCCCGACTTGACCAGCCGTAACTTACGTCCAATTCGGCATACCTATGCCAAATTTCATCCAAAACTCTTCAGTCATTTTTGCTTAAAAAAGTAACAAACATACATGGAAACTTTCACATTTTTATAATATTAGTAGGATTAACTATAGCATTTAAATATAAATAGAGAGTGGCGCTACTGTTTAGACTTACTTTCAATAACTTGTCACAAAATCAAATATACTTATTAGTAGTAGTAGTTAGTATTAGTATTACAGTATAGTAGTATTAGTATTATAGTATAGTAGTAGTATTAGTAGTAGTATTATAGTATAGTAGTATTAGTAGTAGTAGTATTAGTATTATAGTATAGTAGTAGTATTAGTAGTAGTATTATAGTATAGTAGTATTAGTAGTAGTAGTATTAGTATTATAGTATAGTAGTATTAGTAGTAGTATTATAGTATAGTAGTATTAGTATATAGTAGTAGTTAGTATTAGTATTATAGTATTAGTATTATAGTATAGTAGTATTAGTATTATAGTATAGTAGTATTAGTAGTAGTATTATAGTATTAGTAGTAGTAGTATTAGTATTATAGTATAGTAGTTATAGTATTATAGTAGTATAGTAGTATTAGTATTATAGGTATAGTAGTAGTATATAGTATAGTAGTATTATAGTATAGTAGTATAGTAGTATTAGTAGTAGTATTATAGTATATATTAGTAGTAGTATTATGGTATAGTAGTATTAGTAGTAGTATTATAGTATAGTAGTATTAGTAGTAGTTATTAGTCGTCCCATGCGTGTGTGTCAATACATGGAAGTGTGTGTTAACTATTTGAGTCAGCAAAGAGACATACTACTTACTACAAAAATGTAAACTTCCAACCTCAACCTATCTGTGTTGCTCAATCACGTCGGAACACCTGAACGGATCAGGATTATTCAGGATTTCAATCCGATCCGTCCAGCTTTTCTGACGTAATTGAGCATCAAACATCCAAAATGTCGCATTAATAATATTATAAAGATTATTCCAGAATATTATAGGCGCGTGGGACGCTTGTAAGAAATAACGGTAGACGTGAAATGCCAACGTGATACAGATGTACTCGTAACTTCACGATTTGAATTCATTCTGAAACGTTTCACTGGGTTTTTTTTTTGTTTTAATAAAGAGTGATGAGACGAATACGAGGGTCAAACGGAAAGTTCTTAGAACTGGCCACTTATAAACAATATAATAAAAAAATAATTCTATAATTTGAAAATAGAACTCTTTGCCAATATTACTGAGTATATACTTCATTCATTTGTCATTTGGTTTACGATTTGGCGGCAAATTGAAAATTGTCTGTGTCACGTCAACATGAATTTAACACGAGAAAATTTTCGTGCAATGATTTTTTATGACTTTCGATGTCATTTAAGTCAACAAGAAAGTTATGATAGACTACGATTGGCCTTTCACGATGAAGCCCCATCTCGTGCGACTGTTTACAACTGGTTTAATGAGTTTAAACGTGGTCGCACTAATCTCACTGATGATTTACGTGAGGACGGCCTTCTACGGCGACGACTGAAGATAACATCTGTGTTGTGCGGCGTATGATAGAGACTGACAAAAGAGTGACCTATCAGCAGATTCGGACAAGCTTAGGCATCGGTATGAGTCAAGTGCACAAAATCCTACACGAACATTTAGCGGTCAGGAAGCTTTGCGCCCGGTGGATACCTCATAATTTGACTGAGGCTCAAAAACTCCATCGTGTGGATTGGTGCCGTAAAATGATTGAAAGATTTAACGGAGGTAACTCAAATGCTGTGTTCGACATACTAACAGGTGACGAAAGCTGGATTTACTGTTATGATCCTGAAACCAAAAGACAATCTGCTCAGTGGGTGTTTCCTTTCGAGGAGTTGCCAACTAAAGTGAAGAGAGATCGAAGTGCGGGGAAAAATATGGTGGCCTCGTTCTTTGGAAGGATAGGTCATTTCGCAACAATTGTGTTAGAGGATCAAAAAACAGTTTCTGCAGAATGGTACACTACCAATTGTTTGCCACTTGTCTTGGAAAAAGTTCGAGAGAAACGACCTCGCAGTAGGATCCTCCTTCACCACGACAACGCCTCATCGCACACCGCCAAGCGAACGATCGACTATTTGGCGACATCAAACGTTGAATTACTGGGTCACCCGCCGTATAGACCCGACCTCGCGCCTTGTGATTTTTATTTATTTTCAAAAATTAAAGAAAAACTTAAAGGAAAGCGGTTTATGAATGCTGAAGAAGCGGTGGCTGCGTATCGCGATGCCATTGAAGAGACCCCTAAGGACGAGTGGGCAAAGTGCTTTTCCCAGTGGTTCCATCGCATGCAGCGGTGTATTGACGTGAATGGACAATATTTTGAAAAGATATAATAAAACTAATAACTGGCTAATGTAATCAGTTTTTGATTTTCTAAGAACTTTCAGTTTGACCCTCGTAGGACATGTGCCTGATGGTAAGCAACATGCCTGACACATAACAGCACAGTGACATATAGCTATTGGAACATGAAGAGTCCAAATCATTACCTAGCACTGCACTGCACTCGCCACCCAGATATCTAAGATGTTATATCTCTAAGCCCTGTAATTTCTCTGGAAACATTGCCCTTCAAACCGGAACACAGTAATGTTTGCACATTACTGCTTGGCGGTTGAATAACTGGCAAAGGTGTGGTACTTCCCCAGGTGGACTCTGCTAAGAGTCTACTTAGTCGAAATTATGTTTAAACTAGTAGCATCGAGCGGTTTTACCCGCATAGTTCCCGATCTCGTCGTTGTCGTGGACTATTATTATCCACACATTCTTACCAAGTTTCGGGTTTACTGGTATAATATTAGTAGGACGTAGACATCCCGACGTTTCGGTTGGTTTAAAAATGTACATTAAATAATAAATCTAATAATTGAAAAAACTACAAAGCACTCTTTTAGCACGCACTAAAAATTACAAAAGTATCCCATTCAGCAAACCCTTTCGTTTGATATCCATATCATGGGGGTGGATTTCAAATAGCCGATCTGCCATCTTGGATGTCCGCCATATTGGATTTAAGTCACGTGACTATTTTTTTCGTATTCTTTACAGCAAACCCTTTAATTAGATACCCATATCATGGGGGTGCATTTCAAATAGCCTGTCCGCCATCTTGGACGTCCGCCATATTGGATTTAAGTCACGTTACTATTTTTTTCGTATTCTTTACAGCAAACCCTTTAATTAGATACCCATATCATGGGGGTGCATTTCAAATAGCCTGTCCGCCATCTTGGACGTCCGCCATATTGGATTTAAGTCACGTGACAATTTTTTTTGTATATCTGACAGCAAACACTTTCATTTGATACCCATATCATGGGGGTGGACTTCAAACAGCCAGTCAGCCATCTTGGCGAGGCCGCAATATTGGGTTTGTAATGATATTTCTTAGCTAGTCATGTATTGTCATCAGTTCTCAGAGCTTGTGCAAAATTTCATCCTAATCGAAGACCGGGTAGTGGGTCAAATTAAGATTCCAAGATTTTCTTACATAGATAGTTAGCTACAAGTGAAGGTAATAAAAGCTTGTTAGTTATCATACGATCATCGGAAAAATAAAATTGGCAACTCTTGTCACCGGTAGTCTTTACGCGTCACTTCCGTTATATCTTTTTCTTACGGTTTCAGTCTCACATTTTTTTCCGAGTAGTGTCAGTAGTCCGGTTGTTAGTTCGGTTAACCGAACTACTGCAACTTTTTGGTGTCAGTAGTTCGGTTGCACGTCATCACCGAACTGTTGACACTGCGGAGTGCCAGTAGTCCGGTTGTTAGTTCGGTTAACCGAACTACTGCAACTTTTTAGTGTCAGTAGTTCGGTTGCACGTCATCACCGAACTGTTGACACTGCGGAGTGCCAGTAGTCCGGTTGTTAGTTTTTTAATGTTAACTTTTTAATTGCATTAGTTTTGATTCTATCTAAGCACTGAACTATTGCTTACTTATAGAAATTCAGGTTCATCTACGCACCGAACTATCGATACACCGCTTCATTTGATTGAAAACTAGCGACTCTCTCACCATCTCAGCGGTATATAAAAATATACACTAACTTTTTGCGATTTTTCATGTAAGTTTCATTTGTATCAATCTTTTTATCCATTCGGTCGATTTGATGAGTAAGTACATATTATTATAGCTATTTTCCAAGTTGATAATTAGTGGAGATTATATCTAAAATCTAAAATTATAAAGTAAACTTGTATAGTAAGATGAACGACAACGACGATTTTAAGATAATGCAGCGAGGAAGAGGCAGGGTGTTACTTTTTTCTGGATACCAGTTTTATAGGAATTCCGTATATGCCTCAAAAAGCAGCTTTTGCCGTTGCAAATATTAGAAGACCGAATTTGCAATGTAAGGGCTACGTAACATTATCAAAAGTAAGCGTTTCATGCATTATCTCCTTATTTTCATTTATAGTTTGTAGTTCCTTACTTTATAATCATATAATAGTAGTGGAATCATATCAACTGTGTTTTAGGAAGCGGACAAAATCGAGAAAGCCAGTGAGCATACCTGCATTTTGGATTTTTTTAAATTGATGCTTTGATAAATAAAAGCATAATTGAGGCTGCGGAAGGTAGAGAACCTACACCCAGAGTATATCGCCAATGTTTAGTTTGCATTAAAAAATAAAGGCTTAGATTTAGCCACTCCCAACCCAATTCCATCATTCTCTCAAAAGAAATGTACAATTTAAGATTGTTCGAGAATCTATGAACGTTAGATTCGCCAAAATGCGGGAGTAGAGAAAATACGCCCAACATCTCTTTCCGAGATGCAAGTTCCTACGTTGTTTTCTGATATTCTACTGGCAGATTATTTTGATGGTGATATTATAATTTTTATAGTAATCATGCACGAGATTTTTTAAACAGATTAAAGTGTACTTTATGGATGGTACGTTTAAAGCCAGCCCTATTCCATTTTGCTAATTATTCAGCATACTTGGCGACTTGGGTAGTTCAATTGAAGCTATAAACATGATACCTCGGGCATTTGCTTTCAAATTCCATAAAAACACGAGTCTTATAACATCGTCTTTGAATTAATATAGTCCAAAATTCCAGAGTGGGATTCCAAGGAAATACATGTAGATTACGAATAATCTACTCTGAATGCCATAAAATCTGAATTTAAAAACTAATGCAACTAAAAAATTAACACTAAAAAACTAACAACCGGACTACTGGCACTCCGCAGTGTCAACAGTTCGGTGATGACGTGCAACCGAACTACTGACACCAAAAAGTTGCAGTAGTTCGGTTAACCGAACTAACAACCGGACTACTGGCACTCCGCAGTGTCAACAGTTCGGTGATGACGTGCAACCGAACTACTGACACCAAAAAGTTGCAGTAGTTCGGTTAACCGAACTAACAACCGGACTACTGACACTACTCGTTTTTTTCGGTTCGGTCGTGCAGAAAATTCCCTTTCTCCTCCTACCCTGCCGTAAGGAACTTTGTTCTAAAAATTATTCAGATCTCGTTTTAGTCCTGTGTAATGGTTTAATGTGATAGCTCTGTAGCTTAAACTCTATTTGTCTTAAAAAGTGACGAATCATTAACCCTGTCAAGCCTAATTTTATTACTTTTAGTGCCCCGCGTAGTTGCCGTTCCCTGTCATTCCCGTTTTTTTTTTCGGTAAAATAGTAGCTTTTATGTCTTCCAGACTACAATCTATCTACGTTCCGAATTTCAGCCCGATCCGTTAATACGTTACGACGTGAAAGAGCAACAAACATCCATTCATCCAGACTTACAAACTTTCGCTTTTATAATATTTGTGTTTAATAATAGTTGTGTAATATAAATAGCCCAGGCGCCAAAAGAAGTTCATTGTTCATTCGACTGGCCTCGTGGCTTAGTGGGTAGTAGCTCTGCCTGCGAAGCCGAGGGTAGTGGGTTCGATTCCCACCTAGTGCAAATATTTGTGTGATGAATTCAAATATTTGCACTGTGTCTGAGTGTTTCTATGTGTAATAAGTATGTAATTTAGAACTATATAAGTATTATATCAGCTATCTGACCGCCATATTACAAGCTTTGCTTAGTTTGGGGTCAGATGGTGTTGTGTGTGAATTGTCCACCAATATTTATTGTGCGTATTATGAGAACCGAACTTGGTGTACGGTTTTGAACTTATAAAAGCGTGCAGATTGTGATATGTTGTCAGGAGGTGTATTGGTCCATTTCTTCTCAAAGGTGGAAGGGGGATGTCCTTGGCGCCGGCGCCGACGGTGGGTGCCTTCCCGCCAGCCGGTCGCGTCGACGTCGCGTCGCTTGCATGTTATGAATCTCATTAAACCTAATGAGAATCGGCGCCGGGACAGCGGGGGGCTACTTCGAGGCTTAGCTCACCTTCGGGAAGATTACTGCAGATGAAACTAACTTAAGCGAAGCGTTAACTCTTAAGCGTTTATTAGACTACGCGTTATTAAGCACTCGTTATTCAGACTGTCTGTTTTAGACACTTGTATACTCCCAACTCTTACATATGGGTGCCAAACATGGACGTATAATACGAAAGTAAAAACGAAAATAGTGGCCTGTCAAAAAGCAATGGAAAGGAGTATACAAAAAATTAGAAGATTACATAGAATAAAAAGCAAACACATAAGACGAAAGACGAAAATTGTAGACGTCTTACATTTTGCTTTAAAACAGAAGTGGCGGTGGACAGGTCATTTGGCGAGATATAAGGATAAAAGGTGGACTTTAAGAACGACGCTATGGGAAGGGCCGTCAGGAAAAAGAAGAAAAGGACGCCCTAGAAAAAAGATGGATAGATGAAATACTAGCTATAGCAGGAAACGAATGGAGAACAAAAGCAAAGGATAGAGAGGTCTGGAATAAGCTGGAGGAGGCCTACACCCGAGAAGGGGTTCGAATCAGTGAAAATGAAGAAAGTTTTGACAGTGATTAGAATGGAAATTGTTAAAACAAAGAAGAAAAAGAAAAAGTGAGTTTTGGTATCATAGTGAAATTTTATTTTTTGTTTATAAGTAGGTAATAATCATGTATGTAAAATTACTCCTGATGATTGGAAATAAAAGGGCTTTATTATTATTATTATTCAGACTGTCTTAGAGTCAGACTTCTCAGCTCGCTATTACACCAGTTTGAACAAGAACAAAATTAAAAATTTTGATTAACCCCCGACTACCTTAGATTTGTTATCTGTACAACATTCTACTAGTCAAGCCCTTTCATTTGATACCCATATTAAGGGAATTGTGAAAAAGGAAATGTAATTCGCCATTTTGTGGTAGCGGCCATCTTGGATTTGAAATTTGTCATAGTGCAAAGTATTCTACTAATCAAGCCCTTTCATTTGATACCCATATTGAGGTAGTAGTGAAAAATATTATAATTCGCCATTTTGTGGTGGCGGCCATCTTGAATTTAAAATTTGTTATAGCGTTTAATACTCTGCTAGTCAAGCCCTTTCATTTGATACCCATATTGAGGTAGGTTGTGAAGAAATATTTTGTCCGCCATTTTGTGGAGGCGGCCATTTTGAATCGATATTAACCAAACATAGCTAAGAACACCCGCACGGATATTAACTTTCAAATAAAAAAACCGCATCGAAATCGGCCCATCCGTTTGAGCTCTACGGTGCCACAGACAGACACACACACAGACAGACAGACAGACAGACAGACAGACAGACCGACAGACAGACAGACAGACAGACAGACATCGACGTCAAACTTATAACACCCCTTTTTTTTGTCGGGGGTTAAAAACGCGCGCTCTCGCGTTTGCGTGATACAACTCTAGGACTTTTAAAAGTACTAATTTTTCTTTACTGCATGCTATTATGGTATTTATTCATTTGCATCAATGAAAAGAATTTTAAGTATTTAAGATAAGTATAATAACAGCGAGATCAAAAATAAAATTATGGCATTCGAACTCCAACTACCCAAAACACAATGACAAAAATTACCGCGAATATCAATGAACCAATCACGAACCAATAAAATGATATTTTAAGACTATATGTCAATGTCAGTGTCATATATTTGTCGGTCTAACTGTATTTGTCTTATTACAATACTCGTTATTCAGACTGTAAGCCAGCAAGACTCGCCGAACCCGATCTTGCTGTCTGAATTCAGAGTCTAACCAGTCTGACGCTTATTACACCACGCTACTTAGACTAAGACTGTCTGAATAACGAGTGGTGTAATAACGCCTTTAGTAGTTTCCTTTTTTACTTGGCAACGGCTTTTATTCGGAAAAGCAGTAGCTCAAGAGCCCACGATGGCCAGACCTTCGATGTTTTGTAAAAGCTCAAAGTTTTTTATGCATGAAGTTTCTAGTCTTGAAACATCACCTTAATATTTTGTAGTGGTAGGACTCTGGGCAGTCCACCTCAGGAAGTATCACACCTTTGCCAGTTGTTCTACGGGCAAGTAGTAATACGCAAACGTTACTGCGTTCCGGTTTGAAGGGCAATGTTTCCAGATAAATTACAGTGCTTAGGGATGTATTATCTTAAGATATCTGGGTGCCGAGCGCAGTGCTAGGTAATGATTTAGACTTCATGTTCCAATAGCTGCATGTCACTGTGCTGTTATGTGGCAGACATTTTGCTTACCATCAGGCAGATGTGATGCTCGTCTCATCACTCTATACTATATAAACTATTTTCGTACAAAAAATTAAACCGACTTCAAAACCACAAATAGGCACTCAAAAGCGAAAAATAAACCAAAATCATTATAATTAGATGAGTGAGTAGCACTATAAGCGCTACTCACTCATCTATTTGAAGTCGGTGCCAGCCAAATCTAACAGGTAGTGGATAGATACTACTTACCTGTGCCTACTTACCATGTGCCTACATAGCATTAATCTACTAACTTTTTGACCTCACTGGCACCGACTTCAAATAGATGAGTGAGTAGCGCTTATAATAATGATTTTGGTTTATTTTTCGCTTTTGAGTGCCTATTTGTGGTTTTGAAGTCGGTTTAATTTTTTGTACGAAAATAGTTTATTTTACCCTTTTTAGTATACAAGAACAAAATTAAAAATTTTGATTAACCCCCGACTACCTTGGATTTGTTATCTGTACAACATTCTACTAGTCAATCTCTTTCATTTGATACCCATATTAAGGGAGTTGTGAAAAAATAAATGTATTTCGGAATTTTGTGGTAGCGCCACAGCAGACAGACGGACAGACAGACAGACAGACATCAACGTCACTTATAACACCCCGTTTTTGGTCGGGGGTTAAAAACAAGTTTACATTTACACAACTTTGTATTGACAGGGTCGAGCTTCATAACTTTTGTGAAATCTACAACTATGTCATCCAGAAAATTGTAAGCAAATTTTAGTTTTTGGTTCATATTTCAAAAACCACGTGACCGATTTCAATAAGATTTATATGGGACCATTCGGGAAGCATACCCATCCGAACACAAAAATAAATTTTTAAATCGGTGTAGAGGTTCTCGAGAAATCAGGTAACAAACATAAAAAAACATAGGAGTCGAATTGATAACCTCCTCCTTTTTTTGGAAGTCGGTTAAAAAAAGAGATGTTTCAAATTTGGCGGTTTTCTATTGGACACATCTAGAAAAGAGTGCAGTTGTACAGCATTATCTAATGTCTTCTGGAAGTTTATTGTTGATTTATTGACTGCTCATTGCTGAAACAGCGACAACGCTTCATGGTTGACGTAGTGAAATTTCGAATAAAGTTGTTTGTCTCCACTGTTCCACATGTTCTTAACGTCTAAATTGTGAAATTTGTCGCTGATTGGGTATTCTTTACTGGATCTGGATGTATCAAATTGAAAGTGAATCAAGACTAGGTAAGCGCGTATCACTGATCGTATTGTTACTTAAGGACTGAACGGAGTTACGGAACAGCCTGATATTTGTAATTTAGATATATACTCGTAGTAGGGTAAAATAGCACAGGCCAACTACTTTTTGGCCGGAAAAATTTAGAGTTTCTTAGGGAATAAACCGTTCCTTAAATTCTACAGCGACAAAGGACAGTTACTAGTGGTAGGTACTTAAAAATATTTAAATGTTTAATTGAATCCGATATTCATATACAGACGTTCTCTTTTCTCGGTTTAGGGTTTGTCGGCTTAATAATTTCCTTTTGTACAGTTCTTCTCTATTGTCGTAGTTAACTGTTTTACGTAACGTTGTCCTACAAACAGCCTAATATCCACAGAACATATATGTTCTGTGCTCATATCAATATTTTCTATAATTTTAGAGCACTCAAGTCTTGGTTCGAAACAGGCATTTTAAGCTACTTTTGTCCGTAGTTCGTTCGTAGCAAGGTCTACGAATTATGTAAGCGCTACGCGGTAGTACTATGTCTTCTGGCTGCATCACACCACGGACACTCCACTAAAATTCCATACAAACGCCGGTGTTGACCTACCTACTCTTCACACAACTACGCAGATGTCGTTCGTAGACACGCGTGAATGTGTGCGTTAGATCTAGGGCTACTGAATTGTTTTATTGAATAGTTGTGCACCGTGAGTTCACTTGGTGACGTAGTCTATAAACTTGCTATAATGTTGAGTTACATAAGTAAATAGAATGGAGCCAAATTATACTATTCTAATTAAAAGATAGATAGATAGATAGATACTCTTTATTGACACACCAAAAAAAAAATGATACAAAGCAAAAAAATAAATAAACAAAAAAATAATAAATTAGTGCGACAGCGGGCGGCCTTATCACTAAAAGCGATCTCTTCCAGGCAACCTTAGGATGGAAAACAAAATGTGGACAAGTTAGAAATTGGGGTGCGCAAATAAGAAGTACAAAAGAAAAACGTACTTATAGTGATAAAAATAAATAATGGAAAGAAAAAACACATTTATAATAAAAATAGAACAACCTTATACAAGAATACTAATACTTAAATAATAAAGTATCATAAACTAATGAATACTAATAAAATAAATATTCACAAATAAAATATAAATACATATATATATATATTTATATGTAATAATGTATATTCATATATAATAACAACTGTAATTACAATACTCAACAACAAGTCTACTATTTCGACAAATAGAATTGTTTCACATGTTTTTTGAAAGTGTTTAATGAAGGAGAAAGTCTGATGTGAACAGGTAATTCATTCCACAACTGAGTCGCCCTGCAAGTAAACGACCTGCCATAGAAAGTTTCAGTTCGAGCAAAGGGAGTCCTAAGAGAAAGATTGTTTTTTGACCTTAAAGGAAGCTGATGGTGATCATGTAAAAAGGTAAAGCGTTCTTTAAGGTACCGGGGAGTGGAGGGATTAAACAAACTGTTGTACAGAAAAGAGAGAATGTGTGCATTCCGACGAAGACGAATGGGTAACCACTTGAGCTGGGAGCGATACTGAGAAACGTGATCATATTTGCGTAAACCAAATATGAATCTAATACAATAATTTTGGAGCCGCTCAAGTTTGTCTAGCTGGTCCTCTCTAAGATCAAGGTAACAGGTGTCAGCGTAATCCAGGATAGGGAGAAGGTGGGATTGAGCAAGAGCAATTTTAGTGGCAGTGGGTAAAAAATTACGAAGGCGCCTTAAAGAGCCGCCGGACGCAAATAATTTACCACTGATTGACTTGATATGGCAGTCCCATGATAGAGTACGATCAAAAACGACTCCGAGATTTTTCACAGAATTACTAAATGGAATAGGGACCCCATCAAATACTATACCAGGTGTTTATTACGTTCCAATTTATTCTAGAGATCCAGTACGAACTATCCATTAGTATTACTTGAGATTTTGAGGGATTCACTTTTAAGCCAAATGACTTACTCCACTGAATAATACGAAGCAGATCTGCATTTATTTTTCCAATAGCTGTATCCAATTCATTTATAGGTGCTTGGATATAAATTTGAAGATCATCTGCGTAAAGGTGGTAGGAAGAAGTAATGTACTTGGAAATAGAATTAATAAAAATAGCGAATAGAAGAGGAGACAGCACGCCGCCTTGAGGAACACCGGCTGTTGTATTTCACCAAGAAGAAAAAGCATCTTCTAGGCGAATCCGCTGCCGGCGTCCCTGCAAGTAACTACGAAACCAATCAATTACCGGTGGAGATATGTTACTGGAACGGAGTAAAGCTAGCAAAATGTCGAAATTGACGGCGTTGAAAGCATTACTGAAGTCTAACAGAGCTAGAACAGTAAGCTTACCGTCATCCATGGCCAAGCGTATATCGTCAGTGATCTTGACAAGCGCAGACACAGTGCTATGCCCAGGACGGAAACCAGACTGAAGGGGATTGAGGAGGTCTTGCTGAACAAGGGTGACGTTAGGTCGTAAAAGGGTGTTTGCACAGATTTGTAAATTGTTTCAGAAATCTGTGGTTGTTTGTATTGCCGCGTAAAATGAAACGAAACCGATGATAGATTAGATCAGGTACCTAGATATCTATTTCTGTTAGTAGGTACACATTCGCATTTTATTTTACACTTACCCATGAAGGAAACTTTATTCTGTTACTATAATTATTCCTCCAGGCATTATCAATCCGTGCTTGGGCACATAAGTTACTGGCTGTGTAAATTACGAACTTTGAGTCAAAAATGACTTTATTATTATTATAAATAAATAAATATTGGTAGACAATTCACACACAACACCATCTGACCCCAAACTAAGCAAAGCTTGTAATATTATAAAGCAACGTTATTGAAAAGTTTCTAATTTTACGTTATTTTATCATTAGGAAATTAAATAAAGCTTTTAATCTTGTCCCGTTTAGTTGACGGACAGCCGTAAACAGTACAACAACCCACCATGATGATATTTCGTTAGGAATTAGATGTTCGATACCAGCCCTTCGTTGAGTGCTCGTAACGTATCCGAAACGGCCTGAGGGGCGAGGAAGCTTGAAATTGGCAGGGGTTGGGGAGTGTCCGTTCTATCTATATTATTTATTCTATGGCTGCATAGTAAAACGAGAATGGAAAAGTTTAGGGTAAAGTACCATCCAGAATGCATACATTTTACAGAGTTTAAACAAACATTTAGTACATTTTGTAGCTTTACATTTAGTTTTAAGTCATAAGGCTATTCGTAAATGATACTAATAATAGATAAACGGAGCGGTTATGATTACATTTAAAGGAAGACTTTTATACACTAATTTTTATTGGAAAAGTTAATTAATATAAAAAATATCTCAATTTATTTAATTTCATTTTCAATTACAGAATCTCCTACAACTAATTCTGATGAAAAACTATTTTTTAAGGATTAGTTTCGTAAGCAGTGCCTAAAATGAGCAAACAGTGAAAAGCTTCAAATTGAGAAGCTCTTCATTTTCTGAAATCGGTTAAAATGTCTGCTACCGTTTCGTTTTTCCTGTAAACAAGGGTAAGTCTCTGATAGCTTCCCTGTATTATAGCGAATGATGGGCATGGCGCGCTGCCAAGCCACGCGAAACTAGGAAAATCTATACAAATAGAGGTTTTGTGGGTCAATTCGCATGATCTCAGATGTTTTGTCGGCAGAAATTTACTTTGGATATAAAAAAAAAGACAACATTATTTTTTTAACATGCAAAAAATATTAAAATGGAGCGTCACTGAAGTATCCTAATTTTCCTAATTTACTTTGTCATAATGTAGGTGGCATAATATATATGTGTCATAATGTAACTTTTGCATAATCGTTTTTTAGCGTAATGTGTTTTAACTATAACAACCTATTGTATTACATTCTATTCAACTATTGATATGACGCATAATAGTTTTTAAGCATTTTTATTTATTTGTTGTGTTGTACTAATTATAGATCCAGGTTACATAGGACCGAAATCCGATTCGGAGCACCCCGGCTCCTTCTAGTCTTGTCGCTACTACCCCTAGATTTATAAAAAATATGTCCGAGAAACGTTACCTATACCTACTTAAATTAGTACAACAATTGTTATGCTATGTATATTAAATTGTTATGCTACCACATATAGACAGTAAATGACTATAATTATATGACTGGTTAAATAAAGGAGGACTAGGTAAATTTCGACCAACAAAACGTATTTTTTTTCAGTTAATTTGACGTCATATATGCCGACTATTTCCTTATCGTTTTAAATTTAATCAAAAAATGGAGTTCGTTTCACCCTTGAATAAACGTTTGGAGCTGAGATTCGATGCAGTAACGATATAATTATGTAAGACAATTGCAGTGGCGTAGCGTGTCTTGGCGGGGCCCCGTATAAAAATTGTTTGGGGCCCTTATGAAAGGTAAATCTCAGAAAAAAAATTTGCATAATATTAAAAACAAATGTATCCTACAAATATCATAAATGTGAATGTTTGTTGCTCAATCACGTCGAATGAACTTTGGAATTCAGGTAGATTACAGTCTGGAACAACACATAGAAGATGACGCACGTTGACCTAGAAAGTATCTATTCACTCTGACCTTGAAAAGTTCTAGATTGAGATTGAGATCTCTCAGGGAACAAGGAGGCAGGCAACTTATTCCACTATAAAGCTGTACGCTATGGGTGGTAGTGAGCCGACTTACGACTTGTCCTGTAGTGGAAAGGGGAAGGCAATAAAACAACCTGGTCGACTCGAGATCTCCAGTACGCGAGCGGTAGACATTGGCGTATATGATTTTCTCAGAGCCAGTGTCGACCGTTATCCAGAGAACAGAGAAACTAGATTCAAGGTCACGGAGACGTCTTATACAAATATCGTCACGTGACCAAATATATTTCTGTTATTTTTTTCTAAATTTTTACAAACAATTCAAATTAAATACCTTTGCCTTTTTTCGCCAAACTGCTTTATTAATGCTTTTTACATTTATATTTAAACATTTATAGGAAATAATTGAATTTTTGAAATTGAAACAACTGCCTCTTTACAGCAACATTGTATTAATTGTTTGATTGCATATTTTGACGAGACATATTTTTAACCGACTTCCAAAAAAAGGAGGAGGTTATCAATTCGACCCCTATGTTTTTTATTTTTTTATTTTTTTTTTATTTATGTTACCTGATTTCTCGAGAACCTCTGAACCGATTTTAAAATTTCTTTTTGTGTTCGGATGGGTATGCTTCCCGAATGGTCCCATATAAATATTTTCGAAATCGGTCAAGTAGTTTTTGAAATATGAACCAAAAAGTGAAAATTTGCGTATCTGGATGACGTAGTTGTAGATTTCACAAAAGTTATGAATCTCGATCCTGTCAATACAGAATTGCGTAAATGCTTTAATAAAAACTTGTTTTTAACCCCCGACCAAAAAAAGGGTGTTATAAGTGACGTCGATGTCTGTCTGTGTGTCTGTCTGTCTGCTGTGGCACCGTAGTAGAACTCAAACAGATGGGCCGATTTCGATGCGGTTTCTTTTATTTCAAGGTTAATACCATAGCAAATGTTCTTAGCTATGTCTGGTTAATGTCGATTCAAGATGGCCGCCTCCACAAAATGGCGGACAAAATATTTCTTCACAACCTACCTCAATTTGGATATCAAATGTAAGGGCTTGACTAGTAGAATACTATGTACTATAACAAATTTCAAATGAAAAATGGCCGCCACGACAAAATGGCGAATTATATTATATTTTTCATTACTACCTCAATTTGGGTATCAAACGAAAGAGCTTGACTAGTAGAATACTTTGCACTATGAAAAAATTCAAATCCAAGATGGCCGCTTCCACAAAATGCCGAAATACATTTCTTTTTTCACAACTCCCTTCATATGGGTATCAAATGAAAGGGCTTGACTAGTAGAATTTTGTATAGATAACAAATCCAAGGTAGTCGGGGGTTAATCAAAATTATTCATTTTGTTCTTGTACACTAAAAAGAAAAAAATAAACTATTTTCGTACAAAAAATTAAACCGACTTCAAAACCACAAATAGGCACTCAAAAGCGAAAAATAAACTAAAATCATTATTATAAGCGCTACTCACTCATCTATTTGAAGTCGGTGCCAGTCAGGTCAAAAAGTTAGTAGATTGATGCTTGTAGGCACAGGAAGTAGTATCTATCCTATACCTGTTAGATTTGGCTGGCACCGACTTCAAATAGATGAGTGAGTAGCGCTTATAATAATGATTTTAGTTTATTTTTCGCTTTTGAGTGCCTATTTGTGGTTTTGAAGTCGGTTTAATTTTTTTGTACGAAAATAGTTTATAAGCCCTGTTATTCATTGTTTTGCAACCTATTAATGTAAGAAATGTTAATGGAATGTTTAAATATGTCTATAAAATTATTCTACTCTATTCTTTTGTACAAGATGATGACTTTAGTTTTTCTTAAATTTATCCCTCCATGGATAATAGTGACAGGTCTTGCAGGCGCTCATGCCCCATAGAAGTTTTTGTGTAATTTTTTATAAGTTTTGACTTAAAAAAATCATCAAATATTGTCAAGTTTTTTTTATTTTGCTTACGCACGTCGGGGGCCCCCGTGACCCGGGCCCCGTATAATTGATACGGCAGATACGGCGGTAGGTACGCCCCTGGGCAATTGTTTGAAATGAAAGGCTTGATGCTAACAGACGTGACGTATCCTGGAAAGAACTGTTTTTTAAAGCTGTAGCTATAGGTACATTTATGTACTGTGTAACATTGGTGTTGTTTACCTAATACTAAAATTCTACGATACAAGTTTTCACTTATATTATAGTCTCAATGCCTTCCACTTTTTTGCTCGGAAATAAATTTGAGATTGACCGCATTTTGCCCGACGTTATAAAATGGAGCACCTACTGGCGTACTTCTTGTGACGTCGTCTTTATGTATAGCACCAAATTGAAAAGGCTACTTACTGATGACGAAGACGATAAGGCTATTTTAAATCTGTAATCATACACTTTGATCAAAACCCGACTCTATGAGTTTTAAAGTAGAATTTAATGAAATATTCTAACGCTTAGAGATTCTGAATTCATAGAAAAAAAAACACGTTTGGATGTTTAGATGTTTATTGCTCAATGTAGTAAAAGAACTGGATAGATCAGTCTGAAATTATGAACTTAGATTTTAGACTGGAATAGGACATGGACTACTTTATATCCCGAAAATGTTGATTCTAAAATTTTTTTAATTAAAAAGTGACGAGACGAGCAGGACGTGTGCCTGATGGTAAGCAACATGCCTGCCATATTACAGCACAGTGGCATGCAGCTATTGGAACATGAAGAGTCAAAATCATTACCTAACACTGCACTGCGCTCGTCACCCAGAGATCTAAGATGTTATATCTCTCAGATCTGTAATTTCTCTGGAAACATTGCCCTTCAAACTGGAACACAGTAACGTTTACATTTACATTACTGCTTGGCGGTAGAATAACTGGTAAAGGTATGGTACTTCCCCAGGCGGACTCTGCCAAGAGTCCTACCACTACTACCCGCGTCAGACCGCGTCCGGCGGCCTTTTTCAAGGAGAGCACGCGCGCGATGGCTGCCCGTTTGGCACTGGCAGCCGGACGCAGCCGAAACTCGAGTCGCATTGACCGAACATATTATACTTGAGTGTCCCGTTAATCCAATTAAATATGTGAAACAACCACGTTAATTTTAACATAAATTACTCAATTGTAGAGCAAAATCCTCTCCCGCTGCTTTTCCTTCTTTTTAATGGCCTTCCAACTTTAACACTATTTAATTAAACTAAATTGAATTTAAATACCGGTTTAATACTCTCAAACTTATTTGTTAACTATGCCCTGTGGTTAACTCGTGCCTAATTCAACGGTTCCCGAAGGTAGCGTGATGTTTAATAGCCTCTTGCAACCCTCAAGAATCGGGTTATCAAATGTAGAATCTTTTGATTTTTGTTATTTAGTTTGAGGGGAGGAACTGGACATGCGCCTTGTTGTAAGCAACATGCCAAACTAGATACTTATAATAGCATAGTGCTACGTATCGCAAAGCCGCTACCTTAAAAACGGTGAAGGAAAACATCGTGAGAAAACCGACATATATCTAGAATCTTTGGAGGCCATGGGTCGCACTGAGCCGTGGTGGATTATGGCCTTGACGCTCTCCTAGCGCAATAAGGGCCCAAGTCCCAGCCGTGGGACATTTAGCCGGCTGCTTATGTATAAGCTACGTAGCTATTTGAATATGAGGAGTCCATTTCACTGTCTAGCACAGCGCTGCGTTCGTAAGACTTAGGTACTTAAAGAGGTTTTTTGAAACATTATCCTTTTAACCAGAATACGGTACTGTTTACGCATTACTATTTGCCGGTAGCCGGCAAAGGTGTAGGTACCTAGTATTTCTCCAAACGGACTCTGCGAATAATATTTCATATACTTATAGTTACTTATTGGTACCTACCTAGTTCGTAGAGCAATATTTTCGTTCTACTAAATATAATAAGCTAAAAAAATAGTCTTGTGTGCTATAATCGCGATCTCGTAAAAATCTACACTTCGGCTTATTTTATTTTATTACGATAAAAAATTCAACTAAGTCATATCCTTAAATTGTTCATTTCTTATTAATTCTATGCATTGAAATTAATATTATGGAGAAATATTCGGTTAATCATAAATAATACTTACCTATTATGCTAAAGAAGTTATTATCCAAACGGCAAGCTAAACTCGTAAAAAAAATACAAAGTGAACACGAAACAATTACTTTCTTCATAAGGACACTGTTGGCGTTAGGACGGAACCCGAAACTGGGGAAGCGAGAGTACGTCCACCCCCGGCGGTGGTCGGGAGAACACTGCCTAGCAAGCCTAAATGCTGGATCTAGCGGTAGACTAGTTACGTCAGCCTAGTCTAGGCGGATTTTGGCACTGGTAGCAAGCAAGAAACGCACGGCGTAGCGGTGTCGTTCGAGAAGCAGACTGCTGTAATTTTGGAAATAGACTATCACATATTATGAAACTGTGATTTTCGACAAAACATGGAAAATGAAATAGAAAAAAACTAGGAAATTCGACATGTAGAGGAGCACCTAAAGTTAAGTTATTTATTAAGAGAAGACATAGTGATTTTGTTTTAAATTAATTACATACAGTATAACAATCAAGAGAAACAACAGAACAATAGGAAATTGCGAGACAAACTTGCGCACCAAGGGTTTCCGGGTTTTAGGGTTCCCGATTTTCCCCTTATGTGTGCTACAAAATTATATAATATACTAGCGGCCCGTTCCGGCTTCGTTCGGATATTGTCACATATAGCCCATTAATCGAAATAAAAACTATCCTATCTTTTAAGTTGGATCAATCTACACACGGTGTCCAAATTTGATTAATATCGGCTAAGCAGTTTAGGAGTCCATCGCGGACAAACATCGTGACAGGAGATTTATATATATTAAATAAGATTATTATACGATACCTTTACGCATTCATGAGGAAAAGAAAAATCCTACTAATATTATAAAAGTTTCTAAATACCCATGGATGAGTTGATGAATGGATGGTGTTTGTTACTCTTTCACATAAAAGCTACTAAACGAATCGGGCTGAAATTTGGAATATACCTAGATAGATTACAGTGTGAACGAAGACATGGGCTACTTTTTATCCTGAAAAAAAAAAACGGGAACGGGAAATACGGGGGGTAGCACGTTTAAAGTTTCCAAAATTTTCTTTTATGTCTGTTATAAACTTTGAGGATTTAACCATAGGAGGACGCAGGACATTAGGCTTGCTAATAAACTTTTTCACATTTTTTTGCGAGATGAGGGGTAACTTATATTCACACATTTGTAAACTTGAACCCACACAAGAGCAACAAATCTGTTTGTATAAACACAAACTAAGACAAATGCTACACACCTAAACAAAACATCACACATCTACAAAACGCTTTATAAAACGCGGTTGACAATTTTTGACAATAAAGCTCATTTGACATTCATTTGGGCACGAGAGGGGTATGTTAGAACTAGGTTCGTCCCCTAAGAATAGTTGGTCTGAGGCTATAAAACGTGGCTTCATGCCAAATTTCAAGATCTAGGTCGACTGGATGTATCTTTTAAGTTTTGATTCCCTTGTGAGTAGTTGCGAGGTTTAAAATATGCGGGTTAAATTGCTGTTTATTTTGATTGCGTTGATATAGAAGTTTTATAATGTTACAGCTTAAACAATTATTTACTTACTGAATTTCAAAAGGGGAGTAACACGGTAGTAAGTTTAAAATTATTAAAAAAGTAAGATGACAGATTCTGAAGCTCAATTCAATAAAAGTACCAACGGAATTAAACGCCCTATATCGAGTTTTTAACACTTTCCCAGTCTAGTGTACGCTATCTTGAACCACTGCTTCTATTTCTGAGATCGATTCTGCGATATCGTGCATCTCCAAAAAAAATGCGACAACTTCTACATCCCTATAGAAATCAAGTAATTTGTCCTCTGCTTCAGATTATTTCAATATTCCACGAAGAACTTCGTTGTCCATTTTCTTATATGACTGGAGACTCAATGGTTACTGTTAATCTTGCTAGCAGGGATTTTTTAGTGGTGATAGAACTCTTGGCAGAGTCCGCCTGGGGAAGTTCTAAGTCCTTTGCCGATTATTATACCGGCAAGCATTAATGTGCAAACATTACTGTATTCCGGTTTGAAGGGCAATGTTTCCAGAGAAATTACAGGGCTTAGAGATATAAAATCTTAGATCTCTGGGTGACGAGCGCAGTGCAGTGTTAGGTAATTATTTGGACTCTTCATATTCCAATAGCTTCGTGTCACTGTGCTGTTATGTGGCAGGCATGTTGCTTACCATCAGGCACATGTCCTGGTCGTCCCGTCACTCTATACTACTTAAAATTAAAAAAAGACGGCCAAGTGAGAGTAGGACTCGCGCACGAAGGGTTCCGTACTATTAACAAATAAATGGCGAAAACCTCTTTTATTGTATGAGAGCCCCCTTAGTTATTTATTTTATGTTAATTAATTATATTTAAGGAACACATAAAACTAAATATTCTGTGAATAGTTAAAGCGTCTACTTGTCACCGTTATTTGTACCTATCGAGCAAGAAATGGTAAAAAAATAGTTTGTTGTATGGGATCTCACATATTTACCTGGGGGCACTGCCGTGCCACCGCCAAGTCGAGCGCGAAGCAAACACTGCCGTGCCATCCTTTACTGGAACCATTTCGCTGCATTTTGAACGCTGAACGCTGAACGCAGAACGCTGAAATTTTTGTCATCTAGTAAGCTATAATCACATACTTAAAATCCAAAATTTCAAGTCTGTAGGTCATTTAGTTCCGAAAGCAAAGTTTCGCATTTACGACGCTCACTGATGATCATCAAAATAGAACTAATAGGTACTTCCCATAAACTCAGAGAGCCTAAAACTTAAGTCTGTACCAAATTTCAGTTTGGTACAGACTTAAGGTTTAATGACCACATAAAGGGGAAAACTAGGAAATATTGCCCTTCAAACCGGAACACAGTAATGTTTGCACATTACTGCTTGGCGGTAGAATAACTGGCAAAATGCGTGGTACTTCCCCAGACGGACTCTGCAAAGAGTCCTACCATTACTTTAACTGCATGGAAAACTCAGCTTTAAATTAAAACGTAAGTTAATCAAAAAAAAAAAAGATTTGCTTATTTACATAAATATAAGGTACTTCTTTTTACATAAATACACGGGTAACTCACGTTTAATGTAGTCAGTCCAGTCCAGTCCAGTCAGTGCTAAACGAGCTGCGAACCCGCGCGCGCACTCTCCTTGAAAAAGATCGCCGGACGCGATCGAAACTTGAGTCGGACTGGCTGACTACATTAAACGTGAGTTACCCCGTGTATTTATGTAAAATGTGTAATAACCACGTTAGTTTTCATACTATAAGGTACTTCATTTATATTATCTCGGATAAATACTCCTTTTTTTCCAAGATAACGTGTATGGAAACTGGGATAATAAAACATAACATGTATCAATAATTACAACTTATTTATTACCACTAGAAACTCTGAACTAGACAATTATTGCACTAAAATTAATATTATCCAAATAAGTTTACACCTAGCTCACATTAAGATTTTTGGTGCGAAGTAAACTAAGCACAAGTTAAGCTTAATTAGCTATTCACAAAAGTATTCTTAGCCTAACAGTGTATGTCACTGTCAACACAGATTATAATCTAACGCGTGAGAGTATCTGACGGTAGGTTAGGTTTGCTTAATGTAGCAATTTAAGTATGTAGCAATTTAAGTTTATGTAGCAATTTAAGTTAATGTAGCAATTTAAGTTAGATATAAATTACTCATTAGCCTAGACTTAATAAATTGTAATAAGTATTAGGATCCAAGGAAACTTGGTGAATAAATAAAAAAATAAAAAAGGTTAGGTTTGCTTGTAATCTGACGTCGTTAAATCATAATCTGACGGCTTTTACAAGTTTACTGTGACATTATATAAACTATAACCCAGTCTAGGTACATTATCTATCATTGACCTTAGTAGTAGGTCTCGGCGTCTTTTGCGCTAGCCCACAGTTCGATAGATGCATACGCAGCCCACTAAATGTTCCCACTGGTGGGACTCGGGGTCTTCTCTCACAAAGAGAGACCCCGAGTTACACTTGAATTTACCTTGTTCTAATTGAGGGGTCTAAAAGCAAAATCGCTACTGTCTAGACAATTTTTCTGCGAAAAGTAGAAACATTTTTTTTTATTATATTAATTTGGAACCTAAAAATCACGTATAACGAATGTACCTGAGATCATATATTTTATTTTAATAGCTAATAATAACACTCCATCGATGAAAACATGCTTATATTTACAGAAAACGTCCAATTTACGACAATATATAGGTACTATTTCAGTATCTCAGCATTGGACAAAGCAGGACTTGTACCGATTCATCAAAAATCTTGGGACGGTTGTTTTTTGCTTTTAGCCCTTTCGATTGTGCAACCATGACAGATTCCAAGTAATTATCATGACACAGCTTTAAAAAATAGATGCCTCGTTGAAACCATCACTGTAATAACGATAGAACGCTATTCTTAGTGAGGGCTCGAAGCAGTTGGTATCACATTGCTAAAATCGACAAAATAGTCATATCTTACTCTCTTCAATCTGATAGGCTGTGTGTGCAAGGGAGATAACAAGATATACTATGTAACTAGACTGGGTGTATATTATATATACAGTGGTATCGATGTTAATACATTACTTTTTCTTTACATACAGGGAAAAAGTCTCAGTACCCTAAGGTACTAAGGTAAGGTAAAGAAACAGGCTTATTTCATAAAACCAGCTGTCACACAGAAATTACTTTTTACACAACGAAATGCATCAAACATGTGATTTTTTGCATGTTTTCAGCCAAGAACCAAAAAACCCGTCCCCGTTTTCCAAAAAACCCGCCGTTTTTCAAAGTGTTCAAAGGATTTAACTTACCTATCATACAGAAAATTTGAAACACCTAAATTACCATAAAAATACCTCAATCGGAATGGATAATCAGTTAATGAAATCATAAATTTGATTGACTTTATAGCGATAGTAAAATTCTATTACATTTCAGTCTCTTTCAGCGTATTTGTTTTCTGTTTAACCCAAATTTATTTCAGAAAGTAATGTATCACCATCGACGCCACTGAATTACAGCAGAGGAATAACATTATGAATTTCATAATAATTGTTTGCACTATAAATAATCTTAGGATCTATCATAGGTACAGTAGATACTCAATATACTCTTTGGTAAGAGTTGCAATGGATTTTGGGCAGACCCTTGCCACAAAATTTTGAAAATGAGCAAAAAAAAAATGTATAAATTTTAGTTAACTAAAGATTACATTTCATAGAACTAAATTTCATTCTTATAGAATTGAGAACTTACTTATATACTCCCGATTTGGATGATTTAAAGCGAGGCCCAATTAAGGAAAACTCAGTTCTCTTGACTATGTCAATAAAGTTGAAAATATCCTATAAATTTAATCATCATAATAGATTTAGTACCTATATTTATTGAATCCGTCAGTCAGTTTTCATATAACTGCCATAATTTAGTATTGCCGGATGTTGCCTAGCAACAATATATTTTCGCGTTGCTAGGTAACCTTGTACAATTAATCTATTTTGGACCTTATGGATATTCTCAATAGAACTGAGTTTTCTGAAAACTAACCATCGGAAATATCGGTCTTTGAATAGGTACAAAAAAAATAAACGACATTCGTAGGTAATCACTACGAACAAAAATAACAAATTATATTATAATATGTAAATAATATACATATTTATATTATAATACATGGAATAGAAAATACAAAAAGGAATCCACACTGTGCTTGGACGAAACGGGACGAACGCGTTAAGGTCTTATAAAATACACTCAAATATGGGTTTTATGCCATGCCCGTTAAGATATTTGCATTGCATTGGCAACATAAATTTGCAGACCTCTCGCTACAAGAGCTACTTTCCTCCTTGTATTTTCTATTCCATGTCTACGACTTTTAGAAAATATTTTCAAATATCATGCCGTCTCGTTTCCACAGCAGTGTGCGAACGAGACGACATGACAAAACGGTATGACGCATTCTATACATGTGCTACTTACTACTAATCAAAGAACTTATTATAAAGATAGAATTTATCAATATCCTAACGAAACACATAGCCTTACTTTAAGCCTTGGAATGATAACTGCCGAAAACATTCGAGTTTAGTTCTTAACTTTGGATTTAATGCGAGAGAACGCAAAAAAGATGAAAACCAACCCTAATGAAAAATGTCTTGTACTCTATCAGCTTATGGTAGTGTAGTGGTAGGACTCTTTGCAGTGTTCGCGTTGGGGAAGTACCGCACCTTTGCCAGTTATTCTACTGCCAAGCAGTAGCGTGCAAACATTACGGTGGTCCAGTTTGAAGGGCAATGTCAATATCTGGTAATTAACACGCTTGCTGACAACAGCATTACGTCACGTAGCTACTTGAATATGAAGATTCCAATAGTAATGTTTCCACATTAATGCTTCGCAGTGCAATTTGTACAAGCAAAAAAGTGGTACTTCACCAGGTGAACACTATAAAAAGGTACAGGGTTAATGTAACAAAAATGTTTTTTTTTAATAGGTAGGTACATCTCCCTATTGCTCTAGGTCTCTAGGTCATCTTTTTTGCGTACCCTGGTCTAGTAAAAAAATACTGGCAAACGCCATTAAAGCTGTGCGAGTGACACAAATATATTTTTAACTTCACAAATATCTAAAAAAATAAACAACATAAGTTTATATTACTACGAAAAAAAAACCTTTTTCGTAAACGCCTAATAAATACATATTAACTACGAGTAAATACATGTTTTGTTCGGATTTTGCGCGTTAATTACTGCCGCGATACCACAGACAGTTTTATTTACTAGGCGTTAACGAATCAATGCATGTCTCTAAAATATAAAACCTAATAACATGCTACGTAGACTTTTAAATACACGTTCAACTATCTATTCAAACTTTTATACATTGAATAGATAGCTAAATATATAATAACGTGTATAGTAAAATTACTACAACTATCTGTAAATACTGTATTTGCTTTTGCATAAACAATGCACTCGGTAAAATCTCTACACAAAATGGCCGTTCTAACTACAGACAGCACACATACGTAGCGTACCTGTGTGCGTGAGATAGGGTTGCCACGACAGTGATTTTAGTTTCTATGAATCAATACGGTAAATAAGATCTTGTCTCTCCGTATTTATTTGTATACATTTTGGAGAATGTACGCCGAAATTGTATGAATTGATTCCGCGTTTTTCTGTCCATTATATGAGAGACAAACAAAACTCAATCGCCACCGGTTCATGGTGGAAATTACGTAAATTCGAATAAAGCGCTTTGACTTTTTTAACAAGTTTACATTTGACCGCTATCTTGCCTGATGTTAAGCGATGATGCAGTCTACGATGGAGCGTGCTTAGCTAAAAAAGTCTTTTGACATTCGCCTTGAAAGCACCAAGCATCGTAAAAAACACTCAGGCAGTGCACTCCACAGCCTAGATATTCTTAACACACATATATATCATTTGTTATGTGAAACTATGAAACACTCGACCTGAATCTGTTTCTCGTGGGTACGACCTGTTTTTATAAAATATCAAGTAAATAGGTATCTTGTAGGTAAGCGTGCTCAATCCTAGCCCATCGGTATCACCTAACATCCGACTAATCGTGATAAAAAGCTTGCTGATATTGTACAAAAAAAAATAAGAAGAAATGAAGCGCGAGTGAGACACCCCTGCGTTCCGATCCGTGACGAGAGCTCAACTTCACAGGAGGAACTCCCCCCCCCCCTCTGGCGGGGAGCGAAAACTTTATGTAATGTATTTTTTATTTCTTTCATTTATTTGCGTATATGGGTATTCCAAGATATTAACAAATATATAAAATAAAGATATATTCTACCTTTCGGCATGCAGCATAATTGACAAATGGCAACAAAGTCAAAGTACTTTATTCATAAATGTACAATTTACACGTCAATTAATAAAAAATAAAAACAAAATACGATACGATAGTAGAGATAAGTTTATAGTAATCCATTTATATCCCAAATCAAATACGATTTACATATATGAAATCGAAACAAAATTATTGTAAAAAAAATACAATAAAAATAAGATTAGACCAATAGAGATTATTCTTACGTTTGTTGTTCTTGGCAATTTTATTTGAAAAGCCGGAGTCACGATGACAGATAGGTTAAAAAACGTGTCTACGGCCATTCTACTGCCTAACTGAATCGGCTTTGAGTTTGCTATTGCCGTCTCTATTATGTCAAGCCAAAAGAAAAGGGAGAGCGTTATCAAAGCTATGACCATTTTAGTTAAGACCTCCTCGGGGTCTACTGCATAGTTAGGTTGTGGTCTACAGCGTAAAAACTTTTTTAATTCCTATTATAGGTTTACTTGACCGTCTTCTCGCCTGATGTTAACCGACGATGCGGTTGGATGATGGAGCTTGGTTACAAAGAAAAAAACCGATTCACTCTCGATTGAAGACTTCAAGCAACGCATTTCAAAACCACTCAGGCAACGCATTCCACTGCCTAGACGCTCTTATCTCTTTGTGCGAGTCTTTGGAACGTCAAATATGAAACGATTTTTCGGGCTACGAACTGTCTTAGCTTTGACATTGCTCTCTCGTATCTTTAGCTTGACATTATAGAGACAGAATAGCAAAGTCAAAGCTGATTTAGCTAGGCGGTAAAACGGCACTTGAGGATACCTACCATAGGTAACTTAAAAAAAAGCGCAATTACAGTACCCGGCGATAAATATTTCACATCGCCACCTGGAAAGAGACAATCAGCCAACTTCGGCTTCGTAGAGCGTCATCTCTGTCGCACGAAATACAAACAGTCACATAGGTAGTGTGCGACAGAGATAATGCTCTACGAAGCCGAAATCAGCCGACTGTCTACCTCCAAAGGCCGATGTGCAATACTTATCGCCGGGTACTGTAACTTCAGTGTGTCGAATTTGAGTGTGCGAGCGCATCGTATAAATTCACTCTGAAGAGAATTGTCGCGCGCAATGTTAAAAATTTACTCTTATCATTTTTTCGCGCCAAAATAAGCATAACTTCAGAAAAACTAATGTGCTGAATAGACTTTTCCCTATGCAAGGCTGGGGTAAAATATAACGTGAGAGTGTCTAGGAACAACAGTCCCAATATGGCTGAACCGACAGTCACAACAACAATCAACATTATGCGGGGACATTGCAACACTAATGTATTAACGAAACGGCACCGCTTTGAAATCTTCCAGTACAACAAGTTTGACTCGACTGCAATTCATTTAAATTATTTAGGCGCTGCGCCAACGTAGACTAGACTCTTTTAGTTTCAAGTTACCAACACTGACTGGCCGCGTTCGTCGCGTCCGGGGACGGCGTGCACTTCTCCCTTAGTAATGCATCGCGACCCGTTCGGTGTCGGTCTAAGTGCCCCCCGGGAGTCTATTCGGCGCCTCGTGCGCCGGTTAGACCGGCGGGTGCACCGACCGGTGAACTCTTTTTGATCGTCAATTAGTATTTTTTGTCCAAAAACACAAAAAGTGTATAATACATTTGTGTAGGGATTGGATGATATCATACTCGTTCTATAGCAAGTTATTTTCCCGTCTGGAAACATTTTTTACAAACCGGAAAATAGTAATGTATCGACATTTCTGCTTGACGGTAGAATAACTGGCAAAGATGTGGTATGAGTACTTACACAGGCGGACACTGCAAAGTCTTACCATTATAAGCCATGGTACTGGAGGAAATACAGATATTTTTCTATATGGCAATATTGAAGACCTGTCTATGCCTATTTTAACTTTAGCCACAGAAATTGCGCATTAACATTCTCAATTTTTTTACACCTCGCACAGATTTAGACGCGACCAAAAATCATACCAAAAGATTTCAAACCCGAGTTATATCCGTCCTCTTCGCACAACCAGACATAAGACGTGGTATGCGTGTGTGAGCGAGACAGCGCTCAGCGCTCAGTAAAAGAACAGCAGTCGCTCTTGAGCTGTGCCCGAGAGTAGACGCCAGCCGCGCTTTATGTTCAGGTACTGGATTATGGCGCGCACGCAGATTAATATACCTGGAAAGAAAAGATGATTTAGATTTAAGCTTTTATTAACTATGAGGGCGTTCAAGTATTATGTAACGCCATTCGGGGTTGGTTTTAACAAGTTGTATTTTTTTTAGTAAATAGTGACAAGACGAGCAGTCCATGTGCCTGATGGTGAGCACCATACATGCCACATAACAGCACAGTGACACGCAGCTATTGGAACATAAAGCGTCCAAATCATTACCCAGCACTGCAATACGCTCGTCACCCAGAGTTCTGTGATGTTATATATCTAAGCCCTGTAATTTCTCTGGAAACATTGCCCTTCAAACCGGAACACAGAAATGTTTGCACATTACTGCTTGGCGGTAGAATAACTAGCAAAGGTACTTTCTCCAGACGGACTCTGCCAAGAGTCCTACCACTACAAAAAATTTATGAATTTAAAAAGGACTTCTATTACGATTACAAATGAACTTAATACTATGTTTACCAGTGCGGACCGTTTTCGCGTCCGTTATATTATGTTGTCGAATTGATAACCTCCTTTTTCTATTTGGAAGTCGGTTAAAAAACAAACGAATGAATATCTCTTAAGTTGGCAATTTGCATGGTAAATTTTAGGTAAAATGATTATGTAATGTTTAAGGAGAGTAACGGTACGAGTAACGAAAAGAAAAGTTTCTATCTCACTCTCACTGTAAAAAAATCTTTAAAACTTGCTTTACGTAATAATTGGTGGAAACATTTAATGTGGAAATAATTAATTATAACTACAATGTACCGCGAAGGAGATTACAATTGAAGGGCTTGAACGCCTCTCAAAGATGGGATAATAGGTTCGCTCTTGACCACCATCTCGCCTGATGTTAAGCGATGATGAGATCTACGATGGAGCGTACTTAACTAGAAAAAAACCGATTCACTCTCGATTTGAAGACACCAAGATTGTAACCATCAGAGAAAACCCACTCAGGCAACGTATTCCACAACCTAGACGTTCTTATCACAAACGTGGAGTCAAATGTATCCAAAGTATATCTTTTGGTCGCCATCCCGCATTTTGCAAAGCTACGAGTACTATGCCGGTCTGATGAAGATGCAGCGCGATTAATTCGATGAAACCAGAGCTTCTTTCTACCAGAAAGAAGCCGGGGCGTCTACAGCCGAACGTAAACTGTTTTTATTTATTTATTTAAATTATCCACTCCACAGACTCCGGGGTCCGTGATCTTTCTCATTACAATTATCTTTTTTGACGTGACAACGTCTTATAAATTGGTTTGCCGGGTGACACTTCAAGAAACTGCGTTACGCTCCGCTCACGTTATGCGCTCACAACGAGAGCGAGTGAGAGGCACGCGTCTCTTCCACTCGGGCATGGTTAGCCCGCCTAAGAGCGAGAGAGACAGACATAAAAAGTGAAAGGCACGCGTCCCTTCCGTAAAATGACTTTGATTGACTGCCCTAGTGGCTTAGTTGGTAGTAGCTCTGCCTGCGAAGCCGAGGGTCGTGGGTTCGATCCCCACCCAGTGCAAATATTTGTGTGATGAATTCAAATGTTTGCACTGTGTCTGGGTGTTTCTATGTATAATAAGTATGTATTTAAAAAAACTATATAAGTATTATATCAGCTATCTGGCTGCCATCACACAAGCTTTGCTTAGTTTGGGGTCAGATGGTGTTGTGTGTGAATTGTCCACCAATATTTATTTATTTATTTATTTAAAATTATTTTACCACTCAAAGTCGTTGTCACGTAAAACTTTCGCCCGTATACCGACTTTACAGGCAACCAATTTTTTTTTACATATTTCTTGGATAAAGAGAAGAAGAGGAAAATAGGCCCCCCACATTTTTTTACTAGTTGGATACATTTCAAACCTAATTCTAGTGCTCGTCTGTAGAGCCGGTTGGGATTCAGCTAGTAATCGACTCGACATCGTCTTTGCTTAATTGCTTTTTGCCATTTGCCTAAGCCGCCTCCTCCCGGCTTAGAGCCTCTACTACGGCCGTATACGAAAACTGTAGCCTTGATGTTTCTCTCTGCCTTAGAAGGCCGGTTCAGAAAAGAGTTCCACCACTGCATACATTCTTACCAATAATAAAGCGTGTTTACTCGACAAAAGTATAATGTAAGTAGTCCCAATGACGCCATATGTTGGCAACAAACGGAAAACAGCAACAACAATCAGTGGTCCATCAAAACATGACAATGTATGTAGGGTAAAGGCGGGATTGATGCCCCAGTGGGATAGATGCCTCACTTTCAAAAAACCTAACTTCCCAAACTCGGGATAAAATAAAAGTGGTCAAGTGCAAATCGGACTCGCCCATGAAGATTTCCGTAGCAGCAATTAACGCAAATAAAATGTAAAAGTTCTTGTAGTTCGTTGTTACTTCAATCAGTGTTTTAACAATAGTGAATGACGTATTAAAATAAAAAACTTACTAGATCTCATTCAAACCAATTTTCGTTGCGAGTTTACATGGTACATATTTTTTTTTTTAGTTTTTCTTTCTCTTATTTTGGAAGTTACAGAGGACACACACATTTTACCATTTAAAAAAGAGTCTCTCGCGCAAACTATTCAGTTTAGAAAATTAATATGTTAGAAATATCATTTTTGAAGACTTATCCATAGATAACCCAGGCGTATGGTTTAGATGAAAAATTTTTTTTGAGTTTCAGTTCCAAGTATGGGACACCCCCCAAATTTATTGTTTTTTTCTATTTTTTTTATGAAAATCTTAATGCGGTTCACAGAATACATCTACTTACTAAGTTTAAATAGTATAGTTCTTATAGTTTCGGAGAAAAGTGGCTGTGACATACGGACGGACAGACAGATAAAACATGACGAATCTATAAGGGTCCCGTATTTTGCCGTTTGGCTACGGAACCCTAAAAACAATAGTATAACTAAAAGCCGCAGTCACCGCGCACCTCATTTAGTCACGGGCCGTCGTGTTGTAATAATCATAATCATTTATTTCATAAAGCCAATTTACATGTCAGGATAATAATTGTAAGCATACGCAAATTATAAAACAAAATTCGGTATAATAATGCACAATATAGTGGTAAATATTAATTATTAAGTCATAAAATAATACAATAATTATTATAAATTTATAATAAAATGTCAATTAATTTAAATTACACAATTATAATTTACTGGGTTACAAAGGCAAAGCATAAAATTCCTCGTATCTATAAAACGCCTGCTCAACAAGCCAGCGTTGCAATCGAGATTTAAAACTACATAAGCTTGGTGCAGCTCTCACATGTTCGGGCAGGTTATTGTAAACATCTGGACCCATAACATGGGTCAATTTTGTGGCTTTGGACAGCTTACGCTTTACCACGCCGAGGCTGCCCGCGCTCCTCGTGGGGTAGCGATGGTTCGCACCACATACCTCGTAGGAGTCCAGGTTAGTTCTCACAAACAATGCTACTTGCATTATTACCACCGAGGGTAGTGTAAGAATGCCCAGACTCCTAAAATATGGTTTTACGGAAGTCTCATCGTCTACTCCGACGATAGCCCGGATGGCACGTTTTTGTAGCCGGAATATTCTTTGCCACTCCGCCACACCCCGGACACTCCACTAAAATTCCATACAAACGCCGCTGTGGAGCTACCTACTCTTCACACAACTACGCAGATGTCGTTCGTACACACGCGTGAATGTGTGCGTTAGAGCTAGGGCTACTGAATTGTTTTATTGAATAGTTGTGCCCCTTGAGTTCACCTGGTGACGTAGTCTATAAACTTGCTATAATGTTGAGTTACATAAATAGAATTGAGCCAAATTATGCTATTCTAATTAAAAGGGTGTTTGCACAGATTTCTAAATTGTTTCAGAAATCTGTGGGTGTTTGTATTGCCGCGTAAAATGAAACGAAACCGATGATAGATTAGATCAGGTACCTAGATATCTATTTCTGTTAGTAGGTACACATTCGCATTTTATTTTACACTTACCCATGAAGGAAACTTTATTCTATCACTATAATTATTCCTCCAGGCATTATCAATCCGTGCTTGGGCACATAAGTTACAGGCTGTGTAAGATACGAACTTTGAGTTAAAAATGACTTCATTATTATAAATAAATAAATATTGGTAGACAATTCACACACAACACCATCTGATCCCAAACTAAGCAAAGCTTGTAATATTATAATAAAGCAACGTTATTGAAAAGTTTCTAATCTTACGCTTCTAAGCCGTACTGCACGAGCGAATGCACTGTTGCGAAGTAGCAAACTCGAGCCACGTCTACGGGCACAACCTGTGCTACTCGCCGCAGCGCAAAACACGCACCACCGAGTTTTCCTCTCAGTCTGTCCACATGACTCTCCCACGTTAATCCGTAAGGACGTGCATTTCAAATCTGCCCGAGCTTCGAGCCGTCTAACTCGATCTGATCGGTTCAGAAATGCCACTGGGGAAATATTAGTAATCTATAAGAATAATTTCGTCAAGGGGTTGACTTGATCGAAACCTTATACGAATAACAAAACATAAAAAATATTGATTTTGAGTCGACAACAAATGTCCACAAAATTCGGATTATGGAGAATTTCGTTAAATTCTGATGGCATTGACAAACAAACCGCCAATCTTTGGTGTGAAGCATTTTTTTCACAAGTTTCGTTCCATCAATCAACACATTGCGTGCGTCCGTCGCGCCAAAAAAGTATATATCCATCACAAAAAACTGTGACTTATGTGACTACGTAAAACGAAACGTCGATTACATTGAAATTGATTTGGACTCTTCATGTTCCAAGCTGCGTGTCACTGTGCTGTTATGTGGCAGGCATGTTGCTTACTATCTCGTCTCGTCACTCTTTATTAAAAAAAAATTAAATAGGTAACACATCTCGTGGGCTACGCAAATAAATAGATTTTATACGGGACTAGCGGCCCGCCCCGGCTTCGCACGGGTACATACACACACACATACACCCTTTTTTTTGTATCGGGTTTCAAAAAAAAAGTAAAATTATAAAGGAAATTTGAATTTTTTTTATGATTTTTTTTATTAATTTTTTTTGTATTTTTTATTTTAAAATTTTATACATATATAATATTATTTACAAAACAAAAGCCATTAGTTTTAGTGAGTCAGAGCTTCCCTGTAAACGATATTTGAAGTAGTTTTATTTTGTGGCAGCAAAATAAATTGATTTTCAGGAGCTCCAACACGTGGTAGGCCAACACGTGATACAGTTGCCATGAGTGAAACATTTTTTTCGTAGGTCGATCCCTAAAAATTCGAAGGTTTGGCCCTGGGACTTGTTAATAGTTAACGTGAAAGATGATTTCACCGGAAACTGAAGTCGTTTAAAAGGGATTGGCAGATCAGTTGGAATCATCGGTATGCTCGGTATTTGAGCTAGTTGACCAGCTGCTGGGCCAGTGATAAAATTTTGTTCAGCAAGCCGCTGCGAACGCTCGATACTTGACTCTCTAGCACGCGATTGCGACGCGTATTCTCTCCGACTTGCAAGGCGATTTTCAGTTTCTGATGAAGATTCCTCATTACGCCGTATTCTTATTGCCCTCGCCTGGGAACTATGTTTAGAAAGTTGAGATCTTGATCTTTTGGAATTTTGGGCATTATAAAATGAAAATAGAAGGAAATAAATAATTAAACAGGCTTTTACTAAATTTTTGCTTATTGAACTATATGAAGTACTAAGCGGTTTGAATAATTAAAATATAATATTTATTATCAGGTAAGTAGTAGGTACTTATTGAAAGAAAATTAAAAATATGGGCTTAGAAAACAACCTTTACTAAATTTTGCTGAACAGAAATACCCATAAACCTATAAGCAGTTATTACACTTATTTACCTACGAAACGAATTCAAAATTTTTTCAAGCTAAAATCATACGATCACGCACACGACCGCTGCGTAGGGGCCGATCGCGCGAGTGAGCCGCGCGGCACTTTATTTTATTACATTGACTCCCCCCCCGTACCCCAGTGACAGTTACATGGAGCCTACATCGCATGCTGGCTAGCTGAGCGCGGTGAGCGACAACCACGCGACTTTTTTCTAATACTTGCATTTTTAAACTCGTGATATCTTCCGAATGAAATGTAAAAAATTATAAAAAGGTATTAAAGCCGTCTTGAATATAAAGTAATTTATTTTGATAAGGATTAATACCAAGGTACAAATGAAGAGCCTTTTCAAGAGGCGGCATACATAAATTAATATTTTAGAATAAAAACTGCTTACTGTGACATAATAACTATAATATTTAGACATATGCTGTCGCGACACTTTTTGTAGATAACGATGAGTTCTGCAAAGTCGTAGTAAATGATTTTGTTCTATCATCAATAGTTTTCGCAGCGCACGCGACGTAAGGAATTTTTCAGATCTTTTTTTACACCTTATGTTACATTATTGGAGTTTTATTAAGGATTCCTAATTTTTTTTTAAATATAATATAGCCTATGTTACTCGGGGATAATGTAGCTTTCCAAAGGTGAAAGAATTTTTGAAATCGGTCCAGTAGTTTCGGAGCCTATTCATTACAAATAAACAAACAAACAAATCTTTCCTCTTTATAATATTAGTATAGATTACTGAAAATAAAAAAGTAGTCCGTTTTTTCGTAGTCTCCTTTATATTACACCTAGAGCTATAAACAAACTCCTTTATTATAACACAAAAACTTTTTTTTTTCAGTATAACGCGAATTAGAATCAGTTCGAATTACACGAACAATCTTGGTTGTCTTCAAATCGAGAGTGAATCGGTTTTTTCTAGGTAAGCACGCTCCATCGTAGATCTCATCATCGCTTAACATCAGGCGAGATGGTGGTCAAGTGCGAACCTATTATAGTTAAAAAAAAAAAAAAACGTCTTGCCGCCGGACCGGAATTTTATTAGTAGGTACTTATATTCAGTATCAGCATTGGACCCGTGCGAAGCCGGAGCGGGTCGCTAGTGGATTTATAATTACCGAAAGCCATGATGAGCCACCAGAGCCAGGAGTTCTCGTGCGAGGCGAGCTCGGTGGAGTGCTTCACGATGAGCGTCCACTTGGCGAGAGACAGCCCGAAGCCGGCCAGCGCGCCGTACCGGCTCGCCACCGTATGGCAGAAGCACATCAGCAGCAGAAAACCGATCCAGTTGAACAGGAACGCCACTGGGGAACATCACAATTCTATTTTAGTATTTTTTGTAATTTTTTGAAGCGAAAACTTCTTCTTTTGGCGCACCACAGGCAAATATTTCGTGGGCTGTGAATTGAATTCTAGCGTCACGCTCGGGAGTGATAAGAAATCTTCGGGTTAACTCGGGACCATGGCCATTGGCCATCTAGAAATGTTCACGCGTCAATGAGTCAGCATTTCTAGATGGACACACTGTCGCGGAGCTATTAGAACTTGAATAGTCCACATCATTATCTGGCACTGGATTACACACGTTACCGGGAAATTTAAGACGATTTATCTCTATGTCTAGTAATTTCTCAACATTGTCCTTCAAACCGGAACAGAGTACAGTTTACGTTTCTACTTGGTGGTTGAACAGCTAGCGAAGTATTACTTTCCCAGACTGCAAAAAAGTCCTACCACAAAAAAGGCTATTATAAGATATAGTTACCGAAGAAGGATGTGAGGAACATGATGTCGGTGCCAAGCAGGCTGTTCTCGGGGTCGAGTTGGTCTCCGGAGGGGTCCGCCGGCTCCACCGTCACGAACGCGGCGAACGCGGGCTGAGGACCCGGCACTCCCACCTGCCAAACATACATATTCAGTTTTTTTTATTTAGTATAGAGTGACGAGACAAGCAGAACATGTGCTTGATGGAAGGCAATATGCCTGCCCATAACAGCACAGCGACACGCAGCTATTGGAACATGAAAAGTCATTACCTAGCACTACACTGCACTCCTCACCCTGAGGTAGAAGAAGTTTTATCTCTATGCCCTGTAATTTCACTGGAAACGTTGCCCTTCAAACAGGAAAACTGTAATATTTTCACATTACTGCTTGGCGGCTAGAATAACTGGCAAGGTTAGTTTGACAGGGCCTTTTCTACACCTAGTGAGCCTCTTTATTGGGCCATTGTGCATTATGAAAAGTAGAAAAGGGAATTATGAGTCCATAATTCCCTTTTCTACTCCCAACATAGGCTGTAAGACTAGACTAGACTTTGAGCTACAGCAGTAAGGAGTAGAACCGTAGCCAAACTATACTTATGCACATATCTCAAGCCTACCTAAAATCATAATAGTAATATTAGCAATAGAGTATTTAGGTTAATCAAGTGAAGCCACCAGTAAATTGACTGGACTCATAGCTTAGTGGGCAGTAACTCTGCCTGCAAAGCCCAGGGTCGTGGGATTGACCCCCCAGTGCAAATATCATAGTGTCTGGATGTTTCTATGTATCATAAGTATGTATTTGCATTATTTCAGCTATCTGGCCGCCATAGTACAAGCTTTGTTTAGTTTGGGGTCAGATGGTGTTGTGTGTGAATTGTTCAGCGATATACATTTATACTTTAAATTCAAACTAAAACAGATTTCAACTGTAGATAGCCCAGTTAGCAAGATTTTTTTTAAATAGACAAATACAATGAAATAAATGAATTCTATGAAGTATAAGAGTTCTGTTCTGTTGCTAAAATATACAGAACACTGACACAAATTTGTCTATTGGAACATTGTACAGGAAAATCTTATCTTTGGACAAATATACCTTTAGTTTGATAACTATATGGATATCATTTCCTTCTATGATAAAATTGGTGTACCTGAAAAGGTAATTCTAAATTTTCCACTTTTTCATTCAGTAATACAGAATCTATTTTGACAAAACCCTGATAAAACAGTTATTTATGCTTGCAAACGTAAATAAACCACTATCATATCAGTAATTCCTATAATTGGATAATATTTATCGATGTCTAAAACTCATGTAAGAGTATGTATGACGAACACATCACTTCTCTGCTAATACAGATAACAAAATGCTGGGTAATTGTAATCTATATCTGTAACTAATAATAGTGGGTTGCATCTGAGCCCCGATTCTCAGTCTTTGGCTAATTACATATTATTGCTATTATTTACCCTTCATATTTTACGAGCGAAAAAATCCAATAATGTAAAAATTAAATAATAATGATATTTATGCACATACTGTTTTATGAACTACTGTGATGCAGTTAATGACACAACAATAAATTTTTCACCATTTATAAGCTTTAAGCATTTAAGCCCATTACTCTACAAGCTTCTTTGTTCTTCATAAGATATTGTATTAGCATTAAGGTATTTCATTATTATTATTATAATAAAAGAAAAATAGCACTATTCCTAAAAGGCACTGTTCTACAGATTGTCATAGGTCAATATTACTATCATTCATCATATTTATGATAAGCCAAATTTATCAACAATATAATAACTGACCGTGCCGTCAAATAATCTTAAGTTATTTCAATGTCCATTGGATTGGTAAATTCAACAAACTTGACATATAATACATGCACTGTACATTTTCTAAAGCTATTTTTGAGTTTATTCCATAGTTCCAAGTGTTAGTTCAATTCGTACAGAGGAACTGGACACTGGGTTTTGTTTCAAATAAAGATATTCAAGTATAATTATCACTTGCTTTGGTGGAGAATAACATTCACGGAATTTTTCAAGGACATATCTTCTACCACTTTCTTCCAAGTACATAGATAAGCCTATGATTACAGTTTGGTATAGTATTACACATTATACCACCAGCACACTATACTATGGAAACATAAAAACATTGATTAATTAAAAAAGTGTTTTTAAAATACATCTATAGTCCGTTCCACGAAGACGTGTAGAAAATGTAAACAAAGGTGCTACCATAACATAAAAATCGTTTAACCTTAGTATTTTTCTAAAACTGTCTTAAAATATTTTTCACAAATATGATTCGACTTTACTGTGATCTTAAATACAACATACTTGGATTTTTATTGATCAAATAACTATTTATTAACTTATCTTGAAAGTTATAAATAGTAATAGTAGAATATGGTAGATACGGTTTTAAACAGTGGCAATTTGATCTATGTTTCTCAAACTGCGATTCCCATCAAAACATAAATGTGAAGTGAAAGACAAGTTCAATATTATGATATTAAAACCAGCCAAGTTAGACTGCTTTTAATAATTATCATTAATTATAAAAACAAATCATATGTTAAGTATTTAAAACTAGTCTATGTTATTATAAATAGATTTTAGAACTGACCATTTAAGACCATTTAGATCTCTATTCTTTAGTCGTTGAAGTCAACAAACAAGGCATATAATATCATAATACTGAACTTTGATCTCACTTCACTTAAGTATAAGCATGTTTCTGATAAATCATACCATTACTTTTTGCACGTAAATTATAAGACGTTTACCTAATGAACCACTAAATAATGTATATTTATTCGCAAGAAAATCTACTAATCCTTATTATAAGTGCAAAAGTTTAGATGTACGTTGCTCTATCAAGATGGAACAGCTAAATGGCTCAGGTTTAAACGCGGAACACGGTTAGATTATGATCTGGAAAGCATAGGTATAAGTTTATTTTTATGGAGGGAAAATTACGGAAAATGAATCTAAGCGGGTAAATTTGCGGGACGCTGCTCACATAAGCGACCCACTAAAAGTTCTTTGCTGGGGCTATAATTCTTCCGTGTTGGTGGTGGATGACAAACCTCTCTGACCTCGAAAATTTTAGCATGCCAGTTTGCTTAAAGGTGTTTTCTTTCATGAGCGTAAAAAGCATTACGCTCATGAATTCGAAAAAGCAGAGGTGCGCGTGAGATTAGAACCAGGCACTGCATCTGCGTATTGGCGTGACAAAACCGCCTAAGCCGAGCAATAACTTAATGTTAAAATAATAAATGTAAAAAAAACTTAATGTAAAAACAGAACGCTCTATACGATACGAACGATAGATGAAAGCACTACTCAGTATTCGATACGTTTTAAAATTAATTGCAACAGCATCTAACGCAGTAGAAATTAATTGCATTTTTGAATTAATTACACCTACCACTCTTATTAAAAAAATACCCAATGGGGTACTTAAATATTAAAACTATTTGAATCTTCTCAGAACGGGTAGAAATAGTGCCACCAATATATTTTGTGTGCCACTATTTGTTTTGTCATTTTACTTACCTTATTTGTTTGTTACAGAATCAAGTTTAAGGGCCACGTTAGCTATATATTCAGACTTGATTGCTTTTTTAGTTTAAATATAAAACGTAGATCAATAATTATAGCAAGGAATAGTATATAGGTTACCACTTATATAGGTACACTACTTTTTATTAAGATAAAATAATAGCAATGGTAGCTACACAGGTAGTAAGAACTACACTAGTGATGTGCTGTATTGTGAAAAAAGTACATCCACGGATACGGATCTGAATGTGGATATATATATGAGTATCTAAAGCTGCGCTAGTAGGTTCATATCAGATTTGGCTGGGCAGGGAGAGAAAAACGAGTAGTGAAGGTGAGTGTTGATGTACGTCAGAAAGGGGCCCCTTAAACGTACGCCCGAGTCACAAGTCTCGGGATCTACTCGATTTCTCTCTCTGCCGCACGATGGACCCGGCACCCGCACGGTGAATCCATGGAATGCTAAGAAGATCGTCTCATATATATATATATACTTATATATTTACATCCCACCCCTTTTGTAAATATATATTAAATTTAAGTTTACTAAAAAGTCATTTCACATACATAATGAAAAAGGAATTTAAGTGCTACATAATAAAACAAAGCTGTACTTAATAATTAATATTAATAAAAACTGTTTATATGTTACTATTGTGTTCCATGAACCAACCACCCAAGTTATTTTTGTATTAATGTTTTAAACTTATGCACACCACATATTTAATAAACATATAATTATAAAATACTAGAAATAAGACAAAAGGTTGGAAACGGACTTATTGGAATATATTTAACCTTGTTATGTGACGAAAATCTAAAAGGGCAAACAGAGACGCTTACAACGAACTATCTTCTAAAACAAAGGTTGAGAAATGCTGGTCTGTCATATTGAGAGTGACATTGATTTGTTTACATTTTCTTCACCTCTTCGTGGAACGGACTATATGTATTTTATACATAAACTAGTGGTCCGTTGTGGCTTCGTTCATACATTGTCATATGAGACCATTAATCAAAATAAAAACTATCATATCTCTCCAATTGGACCAAATCCTACATAAATGGCAAGTTTCGCGAATGTTGGTTGACTTGGTCAAGCATTCGCTGGGAAAACATATGGTGACACTGGCTTTTTATACATTATGATATTGTGAGTATTTCTCAATTGTCAAAATTGGGTTTTATTTATTTAAGCCTTAATAAACTGGCTAAAGTATGGGATGTTAGAGCCATCTTATGAGTTTGTCCCATTCGCTGTGGAGACTTTAGGCAGTTGGGGAACTGAGGCAAATGTTTGATGAGCGAGTTGGGGCGTAAACTACGCGACAAATCGGAGTACTCCCGCGCCGGCTCGTACCTGTTGCAAAAGCTTACCATAGCAATCCAATGAGGCAATGTGGCCAGTATAATGGGCACTTTTACACCGGGTGCATTTTAATAGATTAATGACGTTATACGTTTTGTATGAATTATGATGTAATTTTCTTTTAATTGTTAATTTTATTCTTAGTTTAGTTTCATTTGACATGTAAATTTGTTTAATTTATAATTTAATTGTAGTATTGCTTATTTAACACATAAAAAAATGTTATATTTAAAAAAAATTAAGACTTTAGTAGTATATATCTAGTTCTCTCTACATATCTTTAGTATACTATAGTAAGTACTCTGTAATATATCTAACCTGTGGTAGGCCTTCCCCTTCCATCTGCTTCTCTCTCTGCACCTCCTCGTAGGTGGGCAGCTTGGAGTTGGCGGCCACATCATAGGCGGAGGCGCAGAGAAATCTGCTTGAGGCGGGGGAATGTCGTGCATATTATCTGAAATACATTTTATTTATTTAATGTTATGTACATTATCTATTTGTTAACACACACAAATAACTTTTTTTTTTTAATTTTTAATTTAATATTCGACATTGTATGCTCCACTACAACCACTAAACCAGGGGTTCCCAAACTTATTTTGCCTGCTGCCCACTTAGAGAATAAATTATTTTGTAGTGCCCCGGTTTTTTCACATACTTATCAGGTTTATTGTATAAATATATAGGTCATTTCAGTACTCTCACCTTTTTGCAGTTCATAATATGCACTATTATACAGTTTAACCATGCAAGTCAGTTCATTTATGAAAATCATACACTAGACTTTTTCTTCATGACTCAAGCTACTTCTACTTTCATTGAACATTACATCAATACAATACAGTACATACTACAAGGAAATTAATTAATGTCAAATGTTATTGAATAATCTGTGAGTCATGAAATAACAAGTGTTCATTGAATTCTCACGACATTATCACAATCAATTTAACAAGCATTCGAAATACTTATACGCACTTATGTCAATAAATGGTGGGGGCATGTTTGACTCCATAGAAGTTGGCAGAATGACCCGTAAATGTGTCGTGGTAGTCATCCGTTCCCGCTCATCACACCGATTGCGTCCCTGGAATAATATGTTGACTTTCACATATCGGCCATCTACGCAAGCAGTTACATAAATAAACAATGAATAGAAGTCAATATGACATACCATGGCTGCTGCGGCAATCGCCACCATAATCGCTTTCTTGATTTTTTCACGACAAAACAATCTAAACGGGAATATTTAAGGGCACAAATACACAATCTACTTAGAATATCATGTCAATCATGTCATACGACCGCGCATCGTTCAAGGTTTTCTAACAAAATTAGCAATAGCAATAGCATAGTAGGCACTATCAGTGTTTCCATTTCCACTTTAATGATTTCCTTTCCCCTCGCCTCAATTAAGATTTCCTCTTTTTTCCCCTCAAAACTTATTCTGTTAATAGTTCTAGCACCCCAACAGGAGAGATTCAAATTTTAAAATTGCAATTAAGCTTTCATGCCTCATCGAAAACAACCTATAAGAAACATCACCATATTGAAAAAAAAAATTGGTTGCCTGTAAAGTCGGTATACGGGCGAAAGTTTTACGTGACAACGACTTTGAGTGGTAAAATAATTTTACGGAAGGGACGCGTGCCTTTCACTTTTTATGTCTGTCTCTCTCGCTCTTAGGCGGGCTAACCATGCCCGAGTGGAAGGGACGCGTGCCTCTCACTCGCTCTCGTTGTGAGCGCATAACGTGAGCGGAGCGTAACGCAGTTTCTTGAAGTGTCACCCGGCAAACCAATTTATAAGACGTTGTCACGTCAAAAAATTGGAACTGCTATCTGACTAATTATAAGCAAATTTTCCTCAACATGACGAAGTTTTTGTATTTGTTTGATTAGGCATGATTTCCCCTTTACATCTCTTTCCCCTTTTTATTCCCCTCTGGACCCTAATTTCCCCTCAAAAGGGAAAGTTCCCGTCATTGGGAAAACACTGGGTACTATGGGTAAGGGGGTACGGAGTAGGCCACTGTTGCCAGCCAGTTCTTGTCGGAAATTCCCTGAAATTTAAAAAATGTAACCTTTTTATCATACCCCGGACACTCCACTAAAATTCCATACAAACGCCGCTGTGGAGCTACCTACTCTTCACACAACCACGCAGATGTCATTCGTACACACGCGTGAATGTGTGTGTTAGAGCTAGGGCTACCGAATTGTTTTGTTGAATAGTTGTGCCCCTTGAGTTCACCTGGTGACGTAAAGTAGTCTATAAACTTGCTATAAGTAATGTTGAGTTACATAAATAAAATGAATAAACAAAATATACTATTCTAATTAAAAAGGGTGTTTGCACAGATTTCTAAATTGTTTCAGAAATCAGTGGGTGTTTGTATTGCCGCGTAAAATGAAACGCAACTGATGATAGATTAGATCAGGTACCTAGATATCTACATATTTCTGTTAGTAGGTACACATTCGCATTTTATTTTACACTTACCCATGAAGGAAACTTTATTTTGTCACTATAAGTATTTCTCCAGGCATTATCAATCCGTGCTTGGGCACGTAAGTTACTGGCTGTGCAAGTTACAAACTTTGAGTTAAAAATGACTTCGTTATTATAAATAAATAAATATTGGTAGACAATTCACATACAACACCATCTGACCCCAAACTAAGCAAAGCTTGTAATATTATAAAACAACGTTATTGAAAAGTTTCTAATCTTACGTTATTTTATCATTAGGAAATTAAATAAAGCTTTTAATCTTGTCCCGTTTAGTTGACGGACAGCCGTAAACAGCACAACAACCCACCATGATGATATATCGTTAGAAATTAGATGTTCGATACCAGCCCTTCGTTGAGTGCTCCTAGCGTATCCAAAACGGCCTGAGGGGTGAGGAAGCTTGAAATTGGCGGGGGGTGGGGAGTGTCCGTTCTATCTATATTATCTATTCTATGCTTTTTATATAAGTAACCTTTCATTTTTTTTTACTGGAAAGTAATTAAAAGTTGCTAGAATAGAGTATTAGTTGTCTTGACGTATAGAAATATCGATGAGTATTTGAGCATTTCGTTATTTATTTATATTGATCCTATATAACTTGATCCATTAAGAATTGATGTGCAGTTGTCGTACACCTAAAAGTAACCTTTTCATTCAATAAAGTAACCTTAAAGTAACCAAAGCAGTTCAAAAATCACCTAAAAGGTTATAACCATCTGGCAAGACTGGAGTAGGCGCACCCCTCGTCAATCGCTGGCCGCAGTCACCAAAATGTTGCCAATCTAAATTTCTCTGGGTCCTCAAACTCTAGATTTCCTGATATTTGAAGTAAAAAACTTCTTTTGACGCACCATTACACAATTTTTTCGTAGGCTGTGAATGAACCGAGTGAAGCTTTGCGTCACGTTAGGAAATGAAAGAAATGTCGGGTAAGCTCGGGTCGGGACTGCCGAGAGTGCTAGAGCACGTAGTTAGCATAGAAAAGATAGTCAGTTACTGCTCTCACTGTCATTTTGAAGCGAAAACTTATTTTGGCGCACCACACACAGAATTTTCGTGGGCTGTGAATGAAGCTCATCATCACGTTGGTAGGTAAAAGATTCGTTCGGGTGGGGTGAACTCACAGCACAGACACAATTATTCAAGTGAAAACTTGCTTTAGACGTGCCACATACAGATTTTTCGTGAGCAAGCGTCAAATTCATAAATGAAAATATGTGTGCGCTTAAAACTGCACGGCAGAAGTGAAAACTAAAATAAGAAATACTTATATAAAGACCACTAAATAATTTTAATAATTAAATATACAAATTATTTAGAAATTGAAAATTAGTATATACAGAATATCTCTCTACTTAGTCTGTGGTATATACCTAGTAAGCATAGCAACACGAGAATAACATGTGGCGAAATGATTAGTATCTATGGCCAAGAATAAATTAAAAAAAAATGCGGTTCGGAAATATGGTTTGACGTTTGACTAGCAAATTTTTTAGTGTTTGCTATTTATTTATTTTACCGCTAGACACTGGCGAAATTACGGTAGCATTACCGAATGGAAGCCATTACAAAAAGTTGAAGTTGAAGTATTTATTTTACTAGATGTCCGCTTCAGCATCGCCCGTGGTACATTATATAGCACTCATCAAGATCCCGTACATATACAACGGTGAAAGAATGACTGAAATGTTCAGTCATTCCTGAGAATATCGCTTTCAAACAAAACACCTCTTCAGCTACCTGCTACGCCACCTGTCAGAAATTGGTCGTACCAACAATTTGATTAGCAAAGGTTTACATTCAAGATGTATGTAATCTGTGATATTCAATGACGCAATCTTAGACACATGCTGTCAAGCGTAGAAAACTACGAAAACTCTCAAAAAGAAATATTTTTTCCCGATTTTGTTACATTCTTGATTCATGCTCCGCTCCTATTAATAGTAGCGTTATGTTCTATAACCTATAGCCTTTCTCGATAAATGGACTATCCAATAGAAAAAGAATCTTTCAATTCGGACTAGTACTTCCCGAGATCCTAGCGTTCAAACAAACAAACTCTTCAGCTTTATAATATTAAGTATAGATAGGTATCATTTCCCTCCGAGTCAGACATCTTTGACAGCTAAGTGTCAATAATTTTTTTTTACAAAAAGTACTAAACTGCGTTCGGATATGTTGTTTTTGCGAAAATTTGAAAAAGTTATGTAGTTTTTGTAAAACTCATCGTTTTTTCGAAGGCAATTCCGGCCATTTTAGTTGTTTTTGTAAAAAATTAAATATACAGTGCGATTCCTTTTTTTTCAAGGAATCCAGTGCTGCCAATAACATAAAACGATAAAAATTGTTAGTTAAGCAGTTTTTGTAAAAAACCCTTCAAATGTAGTGAAGATGTTGCCTACTTACTCGATTTTTCGTATCATATCGCTTTAATGGTTTCAATGTCTAGTTTGATTTGTATTAAATTAGTTTTAGTTTGTAAATGTAACATGGTACTAAGATGAAAATGAATCATTGACTCAAAATCGATACTATTAGTTACTGAAAATCGTATGTCGTAATCACAGATTTCTTAACGTTTCCTTTTGTTTTAGAAATCTGTGATCGTAATAAATAAAATCTTTATTTTTCACAGGTTACTTATCTCTAAAATGGAACGTTAGAAAGAGACGTGCATATATGTTGCCGCTCTTCGTTTGGGACCCCCACATGTATGTACTTTTATCCCACCTGGCCCTAGAGGAGTCGACCACCCCTGGTCTTCTGAGGCTGCTAAAGGATTGCTGTACTGTACAGATGGTAAAGCGATCAAAATTTTCAATGTTTTTCCGTTTCGGGAAGAAGGAATTTGTTTCTCTTAGGATATTAACCGGCATTACGCAGATGAGACTTCGAGAAGATTATGGTGCGCGTGGTTCCGGTTCCACCCATGGTCTCCGGACTCCGGGTTAACAGTCGCAGTCTCCCATCTAGACCAGCCGTAACTTTCTCGGTTTCTAGGCACAACAAACTCGTCAAACAATTCCCGGCTAAACTTATAATTTCCTACAAATTCTAAGTCGGAAATTTGAATTATGTTAAGATCACTGCGCAGGCGACACCGGCTCTTTTTACGCTCCAAACGGTCTTCACGTACAGCAGCATCAATTAACGTATTAAGTTATAATAAAAAAATCATAAACAATGTGCCTGGCTAATTTTCATAGCTTTCAACATCACCTTGTTTTTGAGGTAAAACGGTATTTTAGGGCAAGATTTAAAAAAGAAAATTAACTTTTGCCAAGATTTTAATGATTGTCATTGCCATTGTAAATTAATGATGTACAATCGAAGTCACTCGATGGTTGCGAAAGTTATTTTCCATTCATATCGACGGGATGGTGAATAATGATAGGTTAATACCGATATTCCCTAATATTACCTAATACATATTAGTCTCACAATATTATAATATTTATACTAATATATTAGATTAGTAATATAAATATATTTAATAATTTATTTCGGCTGCCAGTGCACTAATACGAAAGTTAGGAATATCTATCGTATTTATGATTCATAGATTATGGCGCTATTTATTACTTGCTTAATGTAAGCTAATAATGTTAGCGGTGACAATGAATTCATATTTTTTGTCTACTGTTTTAAATTTTTTCATTTTATAATCAATCTGGAGCAGTGGGTCCGTACTTAACTATCATATAATATAATTATGTAGTTGTGTTAGAAAATGGCAAGAACAGATAGAAACCAATTACTTTTTATTAATATTCAAAAACATATATTTTTCCGACAGTTCAATTTACAAATATTACCTTTTGAGTATCGCCCAATGAGCAGCTAAGTGTTTCCACAACATGGTAATCCATACCACAAATTAGTTGCCAATATAGTACTTAATCTTTGATCCACATGGATCTGTGGCGAGGAATTAATCCAAACAAATGAGTGATATTATACAACTAGTTGTGAATAGTCATAGCAGAGATTATTTTAGTATGAAATATTAGCATATCAGAATATGTCGGATTACTAATACTTGAATCCGTTGGATATTAACAATATCTTATTTAATATCAATATATTCGTTCTAAGACTCATGGTGAAAACATTTTACTCATTAAACAATGACGTGATAACATTAACTGATTGACTATAGGCCCGTGAACAAAATTTATGGGTCAAATGAACCACCAGGAGACCTATGTGGGATTATATAAGGGTATAAAGTAATAAGATTTAGCACTTACAAGTGACGTGAAGTACATAGCTTACAAGTGATGGCATAGTGCCGAATCTTATTACTTTATACCCTTCTATCATCCTAAATAAGTCTCCTGGTGGTTCATATGATCCAAACATTTTGTTCACGGGCCTGCAGTCCATGACGTTTCGATGTTATTTTTCTTAAGCATCGATAAATCAATGTTATCGAACTCAACATATCGATGTCAAACAAAAATATTTTCCTGTTAAACATCGACGTGTTTCAACATCGATGAAAATCGAGCATCCCTAAATTTAACTTTATAAAAAAATGCGAGCGACGAAATGCAAAGAATCTCCGGTTCTCTAATTTTTAATTAGTAAATAATAATAGGTACAATAATAGTATTATTTCAATGGTCTTGAGACCGCAGTAGGTACCTAGTCTATAGCGCTATAATTGTCAATTTGTCAATAACCATGAAGACCGCGTTGATGGTAGCTGAGAAGCCATCGTTGGCTCAAAACTTGGCTACTATTCTGAGCAACGGAAAATGCAGCACTGGTAAAAGTTGGTAGACCTTTTTATTTTTATTTTGCATATTTCTACAGTAACAAACCTTTGTTCATGGTTTGTCTCAATAAAGCTTCTTCTAATATTTATTTTCGCCATAAGAATATATAATTCGCCATGTATTTTAATAATTCTTCTTGCCAATCTTCTCCTTACATACCTACTTTGCATGGCTTTCAGGTCTAATTTTATGAGTAGGATACACAACAGTATGTGTTTTGCAGTCAGCGAACTTGTACATGTCACATTGAAATAAGGGTTAAGTTTGTATATTGTTTTCTGATTCATTAAATATTTATTTCATTTTTGATTAGCCAGTATAACTTCATATTATAATAGAAGCAGTGCCTACGGGCTTACCCGCAAAGTTCACGTTTCCATTTTTTTTTCCAGAATATAGAGTATCCTATATATCCTTCGCTTATCCAGAAGTGCAGTAAGTAGTATCTAAAGCTGCACTAGTAGGCTCATATCAGATTTGGCTGGGCAGGGAGAGAAAAACAAGTAGTGAAGTTGAGTGTTGATGTACGTCAGAAAGGGGCCCCTTAAACCTACATCCAAGTCACAAGTCTCAGGATCTACTCGAGTTTTCTCTCTCTGCCACATGATGGACCCTATACCCGCACGGTGAATCCATGGAATGCTAATGCTAAGATGATCGTCTCTCTCTTTCAGACTATGATCTATGTGTTCCAAATTTCAGCCCGCTCCATTCATATGTTACAATGTGAGTGAAGAACAAACATCCGTACATTGACAAATATAATAATATTAGTAGGAAGTAGGATAGGACTATAAGTGTCACACATTAGAATATTTTGCTATTAATTTTTTGTCCTGTTATTTTTGTTTGTATTCTAAAAAGGCTATTTTTTATGATTCTTTCTACATGCTTTTGAAAGTTCTGAGGATAGACTGTAAAATATTTTTCAGTCTTCTCCTTTCACTGTTAATTTCAGCTTACTGATATTGACGAACAATTTTTATACAAACAATATCCAAATAAATTAACTATTGATTCTTTAACAAATATGAAGTCAAATCCTAATTCCTTTATTGTTGTTATTCATAAGAATCTGAATGCATAATTTGAGAACCAATTAGGCCTGACTCTATCTTTGTATCTAATCGTTTGTCTCAATAACAAACAGAAATATTTTATTGAAAATAGTTAAACAGTTCTTGAATAATACCAACCAAATTGATAACCTCATACTGTTTGAACTCTGTTAAAAACCAACATAAATCTAAGAATTATATATTACTAGCTGTACCCTGTCACGCTTTGCTGTGGCACATTGTGATGCAAAAAGTAGATAAAAACAATCCTTGATGCGGATTAGATATCATTGTGAAATTTCAGCTCAATTAGTGCAGAACTTTTTGAGTTTTTGAAGCATACACAAACCAACATAACATTTTTTTAGTGTCCGACCGAAAGTTCGGTTTCGGTTTCGGTTTCGGCCGAGTTTCGGCCAAAAATCAAGTTTCGGCCACAGTTTCGGTTTCGGCCAAAATCGGCCGAAACTTTTGCCGAAACCGAAACTTAACAAGTTCAAGCACGTTCACGATCGCCTAACTTTGTTTTCCGCGGCAACGCTTTGACGGACGCTGTCGGCCCTTTTCGGGAATTATCGTGCACCGTTTGGACAGTTCTGTAGAAACCAGCGATACCAACCGTACGAGGTTCCTCGTACAAATACGAGATTTGTAGTTTTTCGTACGAGGTACGAGGACACTATTAATTAACCTCGTACAAATAAGTACGAGATTATAATATTGCTATTATACAAGAACAATTAAAATTTTGACTAACCCCCGACTACCTTAGATTTGTTATCTGTACAACATTCTACTGGTCAAGCCCTTTCATTTGATACCCATATTCAGGGAGTTGTGAAAAAATAAATGTATTTCGCCATTTTGTGGAAGCGGCCATCTTGAATTTGATTTTTTATAGCGCAATGTATTTTACTAGTCATGCCCTTTCGTTTGATACCCATATTGAAGAAGTAGTGAAAAAAAAATATAATTCACCATTTTGTGGTGGCGGCCATCTTGAATTAGATTTTTTATAGTATACAGTATTTTACTAGTCAAGTCCTTTCATTTGATACCCATATTGAGATAGGTTGTGAAGAAATATTTTGTCCGCCATTTTGTGGAGGTGGCCATCTTGAATCCATATTAACCAAACATAGCTAAGAACACCCACACGGATATTAACTTTCAAATAAAACATACCGCATCGAAATCGGTCCATCCGTTTGAGCTCTACGGTGCCACAGACAGACACACACACAGACAGACAGACATCGACGTCAAACTTATAACACCCCTTTTTGGTCGGGGTTAAAAATAGTGAAAGCTAGAGCCATCTATCAGAACTTGTAAGGACTTACAAGACTTCTTACTGATTTCGTATCTATCCTATTATGATATATATTGTGTTTTCCATTTTATGCCCTAAATAGGACAAAATAATAGGTAAAATGCACCAAATTTCAGTATTTTAATAAATTACATACTTGACCACGTGAGTTTCGGTTTCGGTTTCGGCCGAAACTGAAGCCACGGCCGAACATTCGGTTTCGGTTTCGGTTTCGGCCGGAAAATCAGTTTCGGTCGGACACTAATTTTTATACATAGAGATTATTATTAATGATATTTTTGGTAAATATTTTTGGTAAACCTCACCAAAGCAGTGTATTTAGTTGTGTTACTTAAATTAATTGATTGATTTTACAAATTTTATGTAATTTATTTCAGTAACTGAGTTTAAATTTTAATCTATTGCAGAGGACAGAGAGGACAGACTTGATTTTGAAGTTTGTTGTTGGATTTTAAATTATTATTTGTGTTATATAAATAGAATTTTAAAACCAATTTAAAAAAAGACGGAGGCTAACAATTTGGATGTATGTTTTTTTTTGTATGTATGTTATGTGATAGCTCTGCCAATCGATGGCAATGAATTGATTTTGATGGTTCTTTTTTTGTATGGTAGATAATAGGTCAGAAGTTGTCCCATATAATTTTTATCACAATTGGGGCAGTGCTTTTTAAGATATCAAAAATAACTAAAATTTCCAATGCTATTATCTGGATGACTTAATGGTAGATTTCCCAATTTTTTTTATGTGTAGTCGAGTGTCTGAATTTTATTTTAAAATTTTAGTCAGTTTTTTATAGGTATGCACACACGCAACATAAAATAAATGTTTAACCAATAAACATGGATCGGTTTCTGCAAATATTTTATTTACTTCCGAAATTTACGGCGAATTTGAAAATACCTATCCAGCAATGAATGAATATAATATCTATTATGTGTATTTGATATGAAATTAATGGCCTAAACTAAAACAAACAAAAAAAAAAACAAAAAAAACACTGTTTAAAACATTTTGAACTATTTGTTTTATAAAATTAAAAAAAATCTTTTTTTTCCAACCCTGGTTTTTTTTCTAATATAACAAATCATAGAGTGTTGATGTGTGTGAGAAAAGTGACCCTTAAACCTACACCAGTGTCAAAAATCTTGGGATCTACTCGGGATTTCTCTCTCTCTGCCGCATGATGGATCCGGCACCCGCATGGTGAATCCTTGGAATGCTAAGGAGATTGTCTCTCTTAATTGTTAAATTTATAAAGTTGAACTAATGCTTAAAATTTTGCAAACAGCATCAAACCAATCGTGCGCTGTTCACGAATGGAATGGTACCTTCAAGAATGAGCAAGTCCACTTCAAGATGACGTCTGTTTGTGGCCACGTCATGAGTCTGGACTTTACGGGGAAGTACAACAACTGGGACAAGGTAGACCCTGTTGAGTTGTTCTCGTGTCCGACCGAGAAGAAAGAAGCAATGCCACGTCTGAAGATACCCATGTTCTTGGCAAATGAGGCGCGGGGAGCTGAATATCTGATATTGTGGCTGGATTGTGATAAAGAGGGAGAGAATATTTGTTTTGAGGTGAGTTATTTATTACAAGGTCATTTGTACTGTTTAAAGTTGTGTACTGTAACCACCATTCTTTTTTGCTAGCAGTAGTGCTGCAGTTTTACTTGCATAGTTCTAATTCCATCATTTTTTCCAGATTATATTGATGATGGCAAAGTAAGAGTGAGGCCTAAACCCAGCAGTGGGATAGAGAAGGTTGTGGATGATGATGATGACATATTCTATGACTAAGATAATTAGAATTTTTGAGTAACTGTGGCAACATTTAAAATGTCATATTATTATACTACAATAGTCAATTGTTGTGTGTTGTTCTAAGATTAGTATATTTAGTAATAATAATATATTTAGCAATAACAACATGTATCGCAATTGCCAAATAAATATATTGTAAACCTTACTAATATTATAAATGTGTCCGGTTGGATGTTCGTTGCTCAATCACGTTGGAACATCTGAACAGAACAGGTTGAAATTTGGAAAACAGATTATATTCTTAACCTTTAAGTACCGACGTGCCATTTGAAAATAAAACAGAAAAACAGTAATCTCAGAAAAAACACGTATCCAAAAAAGTTACATAAGTACAGACGAGTGGTCTGTCAGAACACTCGCAATTTTCTAAAAGTTATAACTCACCGAAATCGCACGCACCGACACAGCCACTATCGTCGAACGTTGCCAGGCGACAGCTCGAGGGATATATGGAAACACCGGGGGATACGTCTTCGTTAACTCGTTAAACTAGTGCATTTGACCTCTGCAATTGTCTATCAGACCACGCGTCGGTACTTAAAGGTTAAATAGCACATAGGCTACTTTTTACCATGGAAACGGGAACTGCGCGCGTAAAACCACGTGACGCTACTAGTACATAGGTATACGAAATAAAATAAATAATAAAATGACAATTTTGTTGATTTAATTAAAAATTAAGAATAATTATTTTGTATTTTTAATTTAGGTAATGAATTGCGTGCAAGGCTACATGAAAGGCGATGTGAACTCGCCACTGGTGACATTCCGTGCCAAGTTCTCGGCCATCACTGACAAGGACATCAAGGCAGCCATGTTGACACTCGGCAGGCCCAATGAGAATGAGTCCCGGAGTGTAGATGCGAGGCAGGAGCTCGATTTAAGGATTGGATGCGCTTTTACCCGATTCCAGACCAAGTACTTTCAAGGTAGATTTATATTTATGTAGTGCTAGGACTCTTTGCAGAGTTCTGATGTTTCATGCCAAGTTCTCTGCCATCATTGACAAGGCCACTAAGGCGGCCATGTTGACCCTCTACCGGCCCAACGAAAATGGGTCCCGAGACAGGAGCTCGATTTAATGATTGGATGCGATTTCACTCCATTCCAGACCAATTATTATTATATTATATTTATTTTTTGGTAGTAGGGCCACTGCATTTGGTTCCAATGACGTGCCGGGAATCAGCGGCGCATTACTTCCTCGGGAGGTACCGTTACCTCCTCCCTAAGGGCTGTCCGGACGTGTGGAGACGGGATGTGAGCTAGAGTGGTAGCTCTTCAGGCTTGCCCCCGTATCAGAACTGAAGGGCCAGTGACGACAGAAGGCTCTGTCGTCACTGGCCCTTCAGTTCTGATACGCCAGTCAGGCGACTGGCTCGCCTTCGTATACGTTACGTATGAACGCGACGCAGTGTTGCGCTGTGCTATTAACTTGAAACACAGAGTATGAGTAGGTAGGAGTCTTAATTCAATGAGAAAACCGCGCACGCTGATACGTGCCAGCTATTAGATCAAATTAACGTTATGAGTTTCGAGAATGTATCTTCGCTTTTATTCATATTTTAGAAAATTTTACCGAAAATTAAGCATCGAAGTATTTGTATTAGGTACATAAGTAGGCAAGATGACTGAAAAAAAAACGCATTAGTCCGTCAGTTAGACTATTTCCAAACATTTTACACGTATCTTTACTTTTGTCTCATGAACGATGATACAGTGCTTAGAATTTCGAGTGACGTCACTTCTTTGTACCTACGATTTTTACTAAGACTTGATGTCACAACCCCTCCGGAAGTTTTTTCTAAATTATTTAGAGTGACGAAACGAGCTGGATATGTGCCTGATGGTAAGCAACATGCCAGTCACGTAACAACACAGCGACACGCAGCTATTGGAAACATAAGAGGCCAAATAACATGAAGAGTCCAAATCATTACCTAGCACTGCACTGCGCTCGTCACCCAGAGATCTAAGATATTATATCTCTAAGCCCTGTAATTTCTCTGGGGAACATTGCCCTTTAAACCGGAACACAGTAATGTTTGCACATTACTGCTTGGCGGTAGAATAACTGGCAAAGGTGTGGTACTTCCCCAGACAGACTCTGCTAACTGTCCTACCACTACGACTAATAATTTTGATAAAACAAAAAACACTTCCCATAATATACCTGACTAATAAGAATGAGATGTGTTTGACCCAGACATCACCTCAATTAGACCGAGAATCGAGTACTGACTCTTTCAATATCGAATCTGTTTCACATTCAGGTGGTATATTATTTCAGGTAGATACGGCGATTTGGACGCTTCCCTCATATCCTACGGTCCGTGCCAGACGCCCACGCTGGGCTTCTGCGTGCAACGCCACGACGAAATACAGACGTTCAAGCCGGAGGCGTACTGGGTGCTCCGGGTCACCGCTAGCACGTCTGAAGGCAGGGAGCTGCCCCTCGAGTGGAAGCGGGGCAGAGTCTTCGAGAAGGACGTCGCTAATATGTTCCTCGTGGGAATCAAGGAGTTTAAGGAGGCCACGTGAGTATTTAACACATAGATTAATGTAGTGGTAGGACTCCTAGCAGAGTCCGCCTGGGGAAGTACCACACCTTTGCCAGTTATTCTACCGCCAAGCAGTAATGTGCAAACATTACTGTGTTCCGGTTTGAAGGGCAATGTATCCAGAGAAACTACAGGGCTCAGAGATATAACATCTTAGATCTCTGGGTGACGAGCGCAGTGCAGTGCTAGGTAATGATTTGGATTCTTTATATTCCAATAGCTGCGTGTCACTGTGCTGTTATGTGGCAGGCATGTTGCTTACCATCAGGCACACGTCCTGCTCGTCTCGTCACTTATTATTAAAAAGAAAAAAAATATTAATAACGCCTAGATCGATATCTTCAAACAAACGCTTCATTCGCGACTGGCCTCGTGGCTTAGTGGGTAGTAACTCTGCCTGCGAAGCCGAGGGTCGTGGGTTCGATTCCCACCCAGTGCAAATATTTGTGTGATAAATCCAAATGTTTGCACTGTGTCTGGGTGTTTCTATTTATAATAGCTATCTAGCCGCCATAGTACAAGCTTTGCTTAGTTTGGGGTCAGATGGTGTTGTGTGTGCATTGTCCACCAATATTTATTATTATTTATTTATTATCTTAAGTGAGACAAAACACAGATCGATGTTGGCGTAAGCGGTATGTACTTACTGGAGATCGTCAAACTGTAATGTTGTGGAGTATGTACAGGTCCTTCGACCACACGGACCGTTATAATGCTTTTAATAGCGTTAGACCTTGACAACTGAAGGTAGTTTCGAACGGACTAAGCCAATATGGCTCAGTATGATTTTCCCCACTTTTCTTTCGCGCACCCTTCTAGTCTAGATGGCGGTTACGTCAGCAATAGTTTTTTTTTCACAGATGACAACCCATGCATTGTCTATACATGAAAACGAAACGCATTTTCGGGGGAATAGGTGCATGCCGATGTTTATGTAAGCATGAGGGGCGGAGGGGTTAGAGGTTTGCTTACTTTCGTTGACAAGGGGAAGGGGGGGGGGGGATAATAATTGTAATAAATCTTCTTACGTAATACTTGAACGGCCGAACTTGAAATACGAGCCTACCGTGAGATTATAATCTCACGCGTTGGATTATAATCTGACGGGTGTTGACAATTTTACGGTTTTTACAACGAGAATTAAAATCGCGAAATTGCAAAAACTATCATTTTTTTTTCAGTGTTACAAACATCCAAGCCAAGGAGAAGGTGAAGGCTCGTCCGGTGGCTCTGAACACCGTGGAACTCATGCGGGTGGCCAGCTCCGGGCTAGGGATGGGGCCGCATCACGCTATGCAGGTATTTATTATTATTACAGTTATTCTACCGCCAAACAGTAATGGGAAAACATTACTGACTTCCGGTTTGAAGGGCAATGTTCCCGGAGAAATTACAGGGCTTAGAGATATAACATCTTAGATCTTTGGGTGATGAGCGCAGTGTAGTGCTAGGTAATGATTTGGACTCTTCATGTTCCAATAGCTGCGTGTCATTGTCCTGTTATGTGGAAGGCATGTTGCTTACCATCAGGCACATGTCCTGCTCGTCGCGTCACTTCTTATTTAAAAAAATAAAAGATAAAGTCGCCAATACTTTTTTTTAACTAACCTCAATAATTGTCCCTCTGCTCATGCTCAAAAAATATTGTATTTTTTTTCACAAACAAAATGTGACGAAGAACGTATTAGATACTTAGAAGTTTCGAGTGACGTCATGTTTTTTTTTAATTTTTTTAGATTTACACATGACCACCATCTCACCTGACGTTAAGCGACGCTGCGGTCTACGATGGAGCGTGTTTACCTTCAATAAACCGGTTCACTCTCGATTTGAAGACACCAAGATTATATCCGTCAGGGAAAATAGAGTCAAACCGCTTAGTCAGTGTCTTTGGAATATCAACTATGAAACGGTGTTTATACATATACGATTGTTATGTAGACATGAGGTCACAACCCCCCCCCCCTCCCCCCACTCCACAAGTTTGAGCGTGTATCTTTGTCGATTATTAATAATTTGACTAAACAAAAAATATGAGTCCGAGTACATGGTATTTCCAAAATATACCTGATGTACTACTTAATCAATTAATTAAAATGGTATGTTTTTACCCTGTCATCCATCCCCATTGTAAATACGTAATTATAATACATAGAAACACCTAGACATAAAACATTATTTTACTACGTCAGCGTAAGTATAAATACATAGTCGTAAATACAAACTTATTATGCATAGAAACACCCAGACACAGAACAAAAAATACTTGTATCACACGAAAATTTGCACTGGGTGGTGATCGAACCCACGACCCTCGGCTTTGCTGGCAGACTCGCTACCAACTAAGCCACTATAGTCCGTTCGCGTTAAGAAAATAGTGACTCGTCGTTGTCCGCCGGCCTGGCCACGCCCCCCAGCCAATTAGAATGCTAGAAATTAAAAAGTCGAGTTCACAGTGACCAGTTGAAGTCTGACCTTCGAGCAAAACGGTTGTGTATTTTGCGTGACTCGATCAACAATAAATTTTGAAAATGAATACTTCACCAATTCGAAAGAATAAAAGTGGTTCAATAATCCATAGCAGAGAGAGACGATGTTTATAAGTACTTTAAATTGTGTGATTTAAATGCAACTGTGGAGAGCATAGTCATAAAAACAGCAAGTGCATGCGGTGTGTCCGAAAATACTGTTTATAAAATTATTAAAGAACAAATGGATATGCGTCATATAATAAAAAATATTGTACAGCGTGGCGCTTTGGTGCCGACATTAAATTAAACCACCCATAAACTATTATATATAAACAATTTTGAATCTCTCGCTGCGCTCGTGATTCAATTTTAGAATCCTTCGCTTGCGCGGTCATCAAAATTGAGCACGCGGTTAAAAATCAAGTTTGCACTCTTGTATAACAAATAACTATTTTTCAAATAAGCGAATATTTATTTTTCACACCTTTTGTATGATTACTGGTCAGTAACCCTACCCGTGTGTTCATTTAATGTCGGCACCAAAGCGCCACGCTGTATGACGCAATAGCATTAATAGACGCTAATCGTTGGAAGAAGTGCTGCGACCACGTGATACGAGAAGAAAATACCATGTGGCATTTGGATGACGTCATGGAACACATAGAACAAAATTAGTAAATGTAACTGAAGAATCTAGCTATACTGATTAGTGGTTTAAGTAATTTTAAGACAATTTTTTCCATTAAAAATAATTAAATGTTTAAAAAAAATGTTTGTACTTTTACTCCACTGTGAATACACCCTTATCCTGTAGTTGCACAGATTACTCACTATTTTCTTAACGCGAACGGACTATAGGCCAATCAAATGCAGCCCTCTTTACTTTACGTTTCCTCTTTTTAACCCCCGATCAAAAAAAGGGGTGTTATAAGTTTGACGTCTGTCTGTCTGTCTGTCAGTCTGTCTGTGTGTGTGTGCTACTGTCTGTGGCACCGTAAAGCTCAAACGGATGGGCCGATTTCGATGTCGGCTGTTTTTATTTGAAGGTTAATATCCGTGCGGATGTTCTTAGCTATGTTAGGTTAATATCGCTTCAAGATGGCCGCCTCCACAAATTGGCGAATAATACTTATAATTTTTTCACTACTACCTCAATATGGGTATTAAACGAAAGGGCTTGACTAGCAGAATGTTGTATAGATAACAAATCCGAGGTAGTCGGGGGTTAGTCAAAATTTTTAATTTTGTTCTTGTGGAGAGTAACAATTAGTATCTTTGTGGTATGAAGGTGGCCGAGCGACTCTACACCAGCGGCTATATCTCCTACCCGCGTACTGAAACCACAAGCTACCCAGAGAACTTCGATTTGATGTAAGTACTCTTAACGAAGTTGAAGTTACAGTTGGTCTAGTCGGGAGAACGCCGCCTGCCGATCCGGTTCAAACCCCCTCACGCACCACTGTCTTTTCGAAGTCATGCCGCTAACTTGAAACGGCGAAGGGAAACATCGTGAGGAAACCGACATGTACCTAGAACCTTTCGAAGTCATGTGTCATCCACAAACCCGCACTGGGCCAGCTTGGTGGATTATAGCCTTAACTCTCTCCTTGCGAGAGAAGGCTACTTTTAGTCATCAAAAGTAGCCTTCTCTCGCAAGGAGAGAGACTCTTAACAGCATTATTTTTTATGTTAATTTTTTTAGAGCGACGAGACGAGCAGGTAATGTTCCTGATGGTAAACAACACGCCTGCCCATAACAGCACACTGACACGCAGCTATTGGAACATGAAGACTCCAAATCTACACTACTAGCACTGTTTACACTTGTAGCGGCTGTGACTGACATAGTATGAATACTAGCAGTACCCCGCGGTTTTACCCGCAGTTTTTCCCTTCTCATATTTCAAATTTCAATCCGATCCGTTTAGCTGTTCCTAGGAGGGTTCAAGTATTACGTAACGCAAATTTTAACCATCTTAAAACCCCCTCCTCCCTGCATAAAGCATCTTAACATTTTTAACGCCCTTCCTCTCACTCTCCGTAAACATTATGTAACATCCAAGTAATCATTTTTACTTTAAAGTCGCTATACTATAGGGGAGATTTGAATTTCCTGTTACTTTTTAAGTAAAACAAAACCTACATAATTCACCTTAACGTTTCACAAGACCCTCCCAAATTGCGTTACGTCTTGCATGACCCCCTACGCGATTGGCCAAGAAACACTCAAATTGGAACATGAAGAGTCCAAATCATTACGTAGCACCGCACTGCGCTCAACACCCAGAGATAAAAAGTGTTATCATTGTCATTGTCTACCCAGTAATTTCTCGTTTAAGCTCTAAAAGGTATAATTATGTGATCCGAATCACTCCAAAGTTGAAGTCTCCATGATGATTCCACAGGGGCACCCTGAGACAGCAGCAGAGCTCGTCCAAGTGGGGCGCGGAGGTTCGCTCCATCATCACGGCGGGCATCAACCGGCCCAAGAAGGGGGTCGACAAGGGGGACCATCCCCCCATCACGCCGCAGAGGGTCGCCTGTACGTATCATATTAATCTGTTTGAGTGTGGCTTTGTGAATATGTGTTTATGTCTATGTGCAATATGAGTGTGTGTATGTGTAAGTTTGACGTGTAAATTGTACATTTATGTATAAAGATCTCCGACTTTTGACTTTGACTTTGTATGTGTGTGGGAATTAGTGTATGCATGTGTTTGTTTGTGAGGGAGCACGTCTAAGGGTGTGTGTGTGTGTGGGTGAGGGGGTGGGTGTATACGAGTATCGAGTATCTTTCCACAGAATTGTAAAAACCGCGTGATTACAATCTAACGAGGTTAGATTTTACACTGAACTAACTCACCGTAAGATTATAATCTCACGCGTTACATTGTAAACTGACTGCGACGACAATTCTACGGTGACACATACATACATATACATAATGGTCGTGGTCAAGATAAACAGGAGGGGGGGGGGGGGCTAATAAAATTACTAATGTTATAATAATAATGTAGGTTACGAAAAAATATAAGATATAGCAAATCAGACTTCCGTTAAGGCGGGACGTCATCCTAAAAATCGTACAATGAAGTGACGTCACTCGGAACTTCTAAGCACTGTCATTTCGTCATTATGTTTGTGAAACAAAGGAAAAAATATGTGCATAATATTTTTTTAATATCTGACGGACTAATTAGTTTTATTTAGTCATCAAGTATATTGTGCAGTCTGTGATTTTTTAAATAGGTATGTCATTACTATATTTGGGATGTTTTTTTTTTTGTTTTTTAGCGGAGTCCGAGTTGGACGGCGATTCGTGGCGCATCTACGACTACATCACGCGACATTTCATCGCGACGCTGTCGCGCGACTGCCGCTACCTGAGCACCACGATAACGTTCTCGATCGGCACCGAGACGTTCACGTACACGGGCAACACGCTGGTCGACCCCGGGTACACTGACGTCATGCACTGGCAGGTACGACGCATTTTATTAATCATAATCATTTATTGATAACAATCAATGTTACAAGTCAGAAACATTATTTAATGCTATATATAATAGCCAATCATTTGTTTATTTCTTTACTAGCGACTCCGGCTTCGCACGGGTGCAATGCTGATACTGAATATAAGTACCTACTAATAAAATTCCGGTCCGGCGGCAAGACGTTTCGTTTTACGTAGTCACATAAGTCGCAGTTTTTGTGATGGATACTTTTTTGGCGCGACGGACGCACGCAATGTGATGATTGATGGAACGAAACGTGCTTCACACCAAAAATGGCGACAGCGGTTTGTTTGCCAGTGCCATCAGAATTTAACAAAATTCTCCATAATCCGAATTTTGTGGACATATGTTGTCGACTCAAAATCATTATTATTTTATGTTTTGTTATTCATATAAGGCTTCGATCAAATCTACCGTACCCCTTGACGAAATTATTAATATAGATGACGAATTGTCGACATGTACTAACAGCGTAGCCAACGCACACAAACATCCATAATACACATTCATTACAAAATATGAAACTCATAATAAGATAAACAAAAAAAAAACTAGGAACTGCCGATAGAAGTGAAAACTTATAACCCAGAGTTTGATAGGTTACTTTGAAAACTACGGAAACCGGAACGTGAAACCGGAGGGCGTGGCCGTGAGCATGGCCATCTGGAAATGCTGACGCATTTCGAGATAGCCAATGGGAAATGCTGACGCATTTCTTTACGGCCATAGTCCCGAGTTTGCCCAGATAAGAGACAAGATTTCGTACCATTCCCGAGCCTGACGCTAGAATTCAATTCACAGCCCACGAAAAATGTGTCTGAGATGCGCCAAAAGAATCTTCACTACAAAAATTGGCAGTCATAGGAACTGCCGATAGAAGTAACTTATAACTCAGAATTTGATAGCTTACTTTGGAAACTACGCGGGTGAAACAGGAGGCCGTGGCCTGGTGGTCGTGCTATATCTCGGTTTCCTCGCGATGTTTTACACCGTTTTAAGTTAGCGCCATTACGTATATGACTTAGAAAAGATTGGGGTGCGTGGGATTTGAACCTGGGGCTCGGGATCGGCAGTCGCCTTTCTTCCAACTAGACCAGCCGTAACTTTTTATTATCCTAGCAATACTTAGCAGTTACTCTTTAAACACACTATGAATAACTGTAAATAGTAATTGACGCTTTTAGCGATAAGGCCGCCATTTGTGGCACTTAATATTGTGTTATTATTTGTATTGTTTAATTGTTTGTAATTTACTGGTGTGCATGATAGTGTTCAGATTTGAAAATGGAATCAAAAATTAATTGCAATAATTTTGAAGATTTATACAAAACCTCTTCAGTCTCGTTTTTTTGAACTGTTTTAATAAAAAAAAGTACTCAATTAACCCTTGATTCTTCCAGGCATTCGGCAAAGACGAGTTTATCCCGATACTGCAAATCGAGGAGGTGTTGAAAGCTCACGACCATCGACTGGTCGAGTGCCAGACGTCGCCGCCGGACTACCTCACCGAAGCAGAGGTAACTATCCGTGAGTTAGCTGTATCCCAGGCCGTGGTATTGCTTATCGACAGGCTAATAGCGTTCAAACGTAGACCTAGCTTGTATAAAAATACAGCCTAGTCTAAGGTGGACTGGCGCACGGAGAGTTCCTTGCCTTTACATTAAAAAAATCATGTCTGTTGGGCCCCCATTTAAATATTTGTTTTATTCGTATCTATACAAATAAATAAAATTGGAGTGTCTGAATGTAATATCAAAGTAACCGCTTTTTTACTAAGTTCAAATGAAAGTATACACGGTGCCTGTTTCTAAAACACTATTTATAATTGTTTATCTCTGTAACGACTGGACCGATTTTGACGGGGCTTTCACTACCAAATAGCTGATCTTCTAAGGCATAACATAGGCTACTCTTACTTGAAGAAAATAATTAGGGCTTCGTGAACAAAATAAAACCCTTAAAACGCGGGTGAAACCGTGAGCACAGCTAGTTTAATTATGTAATTATAATGTAAATAACTGTTTATACTGTAAATATGAAGTGTCTACTTGTTGCCATTATCAACATTGAGCAAAAACTAGAAAAAAATATTAGAAAAACACGTTTGTTGAATGCGAGCCCCTTAAATATAAATTGTAAACTTAAACTTAACGAGTAACGCCGCCACATTGGCCTGCTCTGTCGAGCGCATTTCGTTTTAGTCCTCGGCCGACCGTCACGCGAGATGCAATAGATGTATGAAAAAACTAAAGGAGATGTAGTAAAAATTCACTTAATAAGTGGTTTTGTGTGCAGGTGATAACTCTGATGGAGAAGCACGGGATAGGCACGGACGCGTCGATCCCGGTGCACATCAACAACATCTGCCAGCGGAACTACGTCAGCGTCGGGAACGGACGCAAGCTCATCCCCACCAACCTGGGGATCGTGCTCGTGCACGGGTATCAGAAGGTATTGTCACTCCATCCTGCTAATATACTCTTCAAACATAGCCACGGACGCGTTTGTTTGTTTATCTTTGTGCACATCAACAACATCTGCCATTATCAAACTTCCCGAGTTGTGACGTCACCTTATCATAAAAATCGTACCATAATGTGACGTCACTTGAAACATCTAAGCGTCATATTTTCTATATATATATTTCATATTTATATTATTTTATATCTTCGTCATATTTTGTTTGTGAAACAAAAGAAAAAATACGTGTACAATATCAATTAGTAATCTAGCTAACTGACTAAAAGGTAATGTTACCGTAGTTTGATCACTTCCAGCTGTGAACGAACTGAGTGAGTGTTGTGGTATGACGTCAATCGCATTGATCTTGAAATAAAGAGCTACCTAATGGGCAAAGCATATTATACTGTAGATGTTTCTATAAAGGACAGTAATGATTGGAAAAGGTATAAATATGTCGAAATTGGAACTATTGAATGCGGTTAAATAATACTGGGCATTAATGTAATTTTTTAATGACTAAAAAATAATTATGTATTAATTATTTGCATAATTGTATTTTGTCATAACAAAGCCTTTTTACAGCTGCATCTGATTGACAAGGCCCCTTTACAGCTGATTAGTTTTATTTGACATTATTTTTTGTTATTATTTTATTACAAAGATGTTTTATTTATAGAGATAAAAAAATAGATAAATATTGGTGGATATTTATCATTTCACACACAACACCATCTGACCCCAAACTAAACAAAGCTTGTACTATGGAAGCCAGATAGCTGATTTAATACTTCATCAATAAGATTAATAGTAAATAATGGTTCGAATAAATAAATTGAATTGAATTGATCGCGGACTGCTCACTTTAAAATTCTATATCTTGGTAAGTAATTATTGACGTATTGAAATAATTCTTTCATCAATTTATGATTTTGACCGGAGAGTACAGAAAGCTAACATTCAAAATTAGTCACATCCTTTAGATTTTTTTATTATGAATGAATGAATGAAAACTCTTTATTGTTCACAACTTAAAATAACACATACAATATAGGAAAACAATAAAACTAGTGAAACAGCTGGCGGCCTTATCGCTGAAAGCGATTTCTTCCAGGCAACCTTGGGGTGGAGAAAAGGATAGGAAATATAGAAACGTGGTGCGCAATAAAGACTATTACTACGAGATAATCGTACATTCTAATAGCATTACACATAAATACTTAAGCTACTCAAAAACATAATACACTAATAGATAAAACTAATCATAATATATACCTACATAAACATACACACTAATTGACAAGATGATAAATATAAGACAAATAACTTAAGAGAAATAAAGAACATGAATACAATATTTGACGAGATCACAGCAATCGAGCTAAATAAATAAACAGTAATACTAATGACAAGCCATTTCTAATACACTAACATAGGCAATTTACATTCTCTTTGTACACTAAGAGAAAGAAAAAAAAACAATTACAGAGGTGGCAGCTTAGACAAATATAATTCTTTTACATGGTCTTTAAAGACAGACAACGATTGCAATTTTCTACCATTCTTCTTCTTACCATACCTATTGTTTGTGTATCGGATAGATCGATCCAGAACTGGTACTTCCTACCATGCGATCTGCCGTCGAAGAGCAGCTGAACCTGATCGCGATCGGTCGCGTGGACTTCAACGCCGTGCTGGCGCACACGAGCGAGGTGTTCCGCCGCAAGTTCCAGTACTTCGTGCGCTCCATCGAGGCCATGGACCAGCTCTTCGAGGTCAACTTCTCCTCGCTCAAGGCCAGCGGGAAGGCGCTGTCGCGGTGCGGCAAGTGTAGGCGATACATGAGATATATACAGGTGAGTGTCGCTTAATAACAGCAGGAGCTAAATGTTCCCACGGCCTTCTCTCGCAAGGAGAGAGTCGAGACCAGGGCTCCATTGGACGAAGACCTCCACAAAGAGGTTTTTTTTTTACTTTTATAGGTTTACATTTGACCGCCATCTCGCCTGATGTTAAACGATGATGCGGTCTACGATGGAGCGTGTTTACCTAGAAGAAACCGATTCACTCTCGATTTGAAAACACAAAGATTGTAACTATCGGGAAAAACCCTCTCAGGCAACGTATTCCCCAGCCTAGACGTTCTTATTACGAAAGTAGAGTCAAATCTCTTCGTTCGTGTCTTTGGAACATCAACCATGAAACGATGTCGCTTTTTCGAGCTACGAGCATTCCGATAGAAAAAAAGGGCAAGGTGGTATTAGATCGTACAAATCAGTCGCACACTCTCCGAAGTGTATCCGATAAAAAACCGATAAGGTAGCAATTTTCCGGCGATGTTCGAGACTTGTTTTGTGGTGTGGTGTCCGGTAACTTTCACTAGTTCGTCGGTCCATCTTCTAGGCTTGCCATCGCTGGGTCTACAAATATGACTAAACTAGCGACCCGCCCCGGATTCGCACGGGTGCAATGTTGATACTTAATATAAGTACCTACTAATAAAAATCCGGTCCGGCTGCAAAACGTTTCGTTTTACGTAGTTACATAAGTCGCAGTTTTTTTGTGATGGATACTTTTTTTGGCGCGACGGACGCACGCAATGTGTTGATTGATTGAACGAAACGTGCTTCACACCAAAGATGGCGACAGCGGTTTGTTTGTCAGTGCCATCAGAATTTAACGAAATATTTTTTTTTTTTTTAATTAAGAGTGACGAGACGATCAGGACATGTGCCTGATGGTAAGCAACATGCCTAACACATAACAGCACAGTGACACGCAGCTATTGGAACATGAAGAGTCCAAATCATTACCTAGCACTGCACTGCGCTCGTCACCCAGAGATCTAAGATCTTATATCTCTAAGCCCTGTATTTTCTCTGGAAACATTGCCCTTCAAACCGATAATTTTCCATAATCCGAATTTTGTGGACATATGTTGTCTCTATACTCAAAATCAATATTTTTTTATGTTTTGTTATTCATATAAAGTTTAGATCCAGTCTGCCGTACCCCTTGCCGAAATTATTAATACAGATAGAAGCCTGAGTAACTAAATGTTCCCATTCCTGGGACTCGCAGGCTTCATGAGTATGAGGCAGGCAGCATGAGTAACCAAGTACGCCCTCGAGGTGTGGCAAGTGTAGAACATACATGACATATTATACAAGTAAATTGTGGTTAAGGTTTCCTTTATGCAAGTCATAGTACTTTATTCATAAATGTACAATTTACACGTCAATTAATAAAAAACAAAAGAAATAGCATACAATTTTGAGTACTTACCTAACCCAATAAATTGTGGCGAATCGCCTATAACCCTAAATATTACTTGCTAACCCTACTTTATGCAAAAATTGCATAAAATTAAAATCTGTGACGAATTTACAACAACTTTATTTACCCGTGACATTGTTCATTTGTTTTTTTATAAGTTGTGGCGAGTTTACTTTGAATGTATGGAGTATACAAATTGTGACGAATTTACTTTGTGGCGAATCGCCTATAACCCTACAAATTGTATACATTTTCAAAGTTTGAAATGACTACTTTACTGTATTATAATAATTATTGTACAGAAAACTGTCAAGTATTAATATGGGTTTAAAATACAAAAAATACAAAAATCTTTATTGCTGTTTGCAGGTAAGATAAGATGATACAAAACATTTAAATAATTGACCCATACAAACTGGCCTCTTCTTCTAGAGGCATGCAATATGTCTGGCAACGCAGTTTCCATTGGTCTGAATTTATACAATGATAATAATAGTCAGCTGATAGTCTTCTTCTTCTTTTTTCATTTTTAACTTTTAATCGGTTGTATCATATATGTCATCTGATTCATCATGTATTAATTTCTGGCTTCTGGTTTAATACAATTGTACTAAAGTTTAAGCGTTGGCACATGTCGTAAGTATCAATAGGTACCTTTTTCTAATTGATCGCGCGGGGTTTACGCATCGTACCTGTATCCTTGAGTATGTCGAGTTTGACACCACTTACTACAGACTAAAACCCGAACAATTTCCTCCAGTCTTAGTTTACCAACAGAATCGCAAGGAACCTTTGGTGTTCGACTCCGATTCGGCCACTGCCACTGCCTCGCGGAGTGATGGACCCACGCATTGGGTTGCATTGACACGTAAACCAGCGGCGCGTCAAATTCATAATATTTATGCATTCAGTGTACACTTATATTGTGTAATTATAAAGAATTTGATTCATTTTGACGTGACAACATCTTATAAATTGGTTTGCCGGGTGACACTTCAAGAAACTGCGTTACGCTCCGCTCACGTTATGCGCTCACAACGAGAGCGAGTGAGAGGCACGCGTCCCTTCCACTAGGGCATGGTTAGCCCGCCTAAGAGCGAGAGAGACAGACATAAAACAGTGAAAGGCACGCGTCCCTTCCGTAAAATTATTTTACCACTCAAAGTCGTTGTCACGTAAAACTTTCGCCCGTATACCGACTTTACAGGCAACCAATTTTTTTTAGAGTGTAGAGTGACAATACTATAAGGACATGTGACTGATGGTAAGTAACATTCCTGCCAATAATAGCCCAGCTGCACTGCGCTTTTTCACCCAGACTTTTATGATGATCTAAGCACTGTAATTTCACTGGAAAAATTGCTCTTCAAACTGGAATACACTGATGTTTTCCCTTTACTGCTTGGCGGTAGAATAACTGGAAAATGTTTGGTGCTTCCCCAGTTTACTCTGTAATTATAATATTAGTAGGAAATACATAGATCTTATTTAAATTGTCTGTGTTCAAGAGTTATATTACGTTGTCGTCAGGCTAAGCCGGCGCGTCTGCACTGCGCACACTGCGACGACACGTACGCTCTACCACAACACGGCAGCGTGCGCATCTACCGCGAGCTCAAGTGTCCACTCGACGAGTTCGAGCTCCTATCCTGGTCTTCCGGCAACAAGGGCAAGAGCTTCCCGCTGTGCCCCTACTGCTACAACCACCCGCCCTTCAGGTACTCCCACCCATCTCACTCTTCTTACTCTCTCACTCTTCTTACTCTCTCACTCATCTCACTCTATAATTCATCTCACTAACACTCATCTCACTCTATCACTCATCTCACTCTATCACTCAACTCACTCTCTCAGTCATCTTACTCTCTCACTCATCTCACTCCCGGAATGACTTGAAAATCGGAATGACAATAAGGACCGAGAAGTTTGATTCCGTGTCGAGATCAATCAATCAATACTTGAAAATACGCTTTTTGTCCCAAATAATGAAGTCAATAATTATTACTTTTCTTGGGCGTTGGGATGTCCACCTCCATTGGAGCTATTTTTTTTACCGACTTCAAAAAAAGAGGTTCATTTCGGTTGTATGTTTTTTTGTCTGTATGTTACGCGACAGCGCCGCCATTTATGAATCGATTTTGACGGATCTTTTTATGTTTGGTATCATAGTTCATAGGTGGCCCTATTATATTAAGAGTACAAATAAGTTTCCGCCGTTTTATTGTAGATGGTGCGGCACGGAGTTTCGGTTAGCTTTCGCAGATGATAACCGGCTTAAAAAATAGTTTGGACATTCAAGAACAACATAACCTAATATTATTGATTTTATCTTGGTAAAATATAATTTTTATAAGTTGAAAATGTCAAAATTTGAGCCAAGTAATCGTCATTTGCGGGAAATGTTAGTTTACTTCTTTAATTTAAAAAAATCTGCTGTTGAGGCGCATCAATTGCTCGTAGAAGCATATGGTGAGGGTGCTTTGAGTGAGAGAACGTGTCGAGAATGGTTTCAAAAGTTTAAAAACGGTGATTTGATTTCGACGTAGAAGACAAAGATCGCAGTGGAAGGCCTAAAATTTACGAGGATGCAGAATTGGAGGAATTATTGGAGGAAGATTCATCTCAAACACAAAAAGAACTTGCTCTAACATTAGTAGTCACTCAGCAAGCAGTCTCACATCGTTTAAAATCATTTGGAATGATTCATAAACAATAATTTGTAATTTGTGTTAAAAAACGGCGTAAACTTATTTGTACCTACTCCTAATAAGTACATTTTATCTAAATCGTTGTAGCGTTTTGAAAATATGAACAAAAAACAGCTAAAATTTACCTCGATGACATAGTGATTGCTTACTTTTGAATATGGTGAAATGCCTGAATTTAATTTCACATTGAAATCGGGTTTTGTTTTGTGAAGACAATAAATAGATTATTAAAAGAAATAAACAAAAATAACCCATTCTTCTCAAGAAACTTGAGCTTTTGCCCCCCTCATATTTCTCCGACCCCCCACTTTAGCGCTGAAATCCCCCATAACAATGTTGAAGGGCGCTGTTTGTTAATTTATTAATGTAAAAAATGTTAATGGAATGTTTAAATATGTTAATAAAATGCTATTATTTTTTTAGCTATGTTGAATAAATAAATAGACAGTATATTTCTGCAGGGACATGAAGAAAGGTTTCGGTTGCAACTCGTGCACGCATCCTACTTGCGCGTACGGCGTCAACTCCACCGGCGTGTCGGGCTGTGTCGAATGCGACGCGGGCGTGCTCGTGCTAGACCCTTCGATCGCGCCCAAGTGGAAGCTGGCTTGCAACAGGTCAGTACTAGTGTCGTACTCGTGAACGCGTTCTGCTTGCGCGTACGGCGTCACTCCGTCGTGTCGGGCTGCGTGGACTGAAATATGCCTATATATGGAATAGGTAATTGAATACTAACAGTTACTCCCCGTATCTCTAAAGTAATTTATAACTAACTAGCTATACTTCTCGCTTCGCTGTGGCCCATTGTAATGCAAAAAGTAGATAAAAACAATATTTGATGCGTATTATATATCATTCTAAAATTTCAGCTTGATCGGTGCAGAACTTTTTGAGTTTTTAGAAGCGTACACAAACCAACATAACATTTTTATATATAGAGACTTTAGCTGAACATTTAGTTATAAGCTTTTATTTAGTTTCATCTGTTTATAATCAAATCTGTAGTTCAAGTAGTTCTGTAGTTGGTCAAATGGACCATGGACATGGTCCTCATCTGATGATGGAACTGGAAGGTAACCATAGGAACTCCGTAATTAATCCGGATATGACTTCGAGTTTGAGCTCGTTTGGTTTAGGCCCGTCAAAATAGACGTTTTTTTGGTCAACATGCTTTAAATTTCCGATCCAATTTTTTTAGGTTTAGGTAATGTAGGGTTTAGGTACACATACTGAGCATAAAATTACAAAATTGACAAAATTTGACTAACTCAGGTGGAGCTTCAAGCGCCATCTTAAAAAAAAGATTTTGGCCGATATATCGGAAACTATACGCTTTAGAGCAAAAGTCACAGATACTATTATTGTAGAAAATAAAATTTCGCATCGTTTGTTTCAACTTTTTTTTTTAATCATTTGTGGCCCATTTAATCTAATCAAATCAATTCAGGCTTTATTTATACACACACAAAGTTTAAAACACTATTAATACCATTTCACATAAAACAGAGTAGGTTTTATTGTCGCATATGAAATTAATGAACCCGTTTTTCTATTTTTACTAGCCTAATTCGTCTTAACGAGATAATGATAATGGATATTGAAGACAGCAGCTAAGCTATTACCCTTTTTAGTTATTTTTTAGTAATAAGTATGTTATGAATATTTCAGATGTGACGTCATTATCAACATCTTCGAAGACGCTTGTCGCGTGCAAGTGTCGGACCAACAATGTTCTGTGTGCGGCGCGCAACAAGTCACCGTTGAGTACAAGGGAGAGAAGACGAGACTGCCCGCCGCGCTCACCGAGATGACGGCCTGCCTCTACTGCGAACCCGCCTTTAGCGCCCTGGTAACTAAGCTCATATCTCTCTAGCAAAAAATAAATGCTCAATCTGGTGAACTCGGTACCACCGAGTGTACCCGAGCGAGAACGAGACATTCAGCTGCCCAGGCTGCCTTTTACTTCTGTGTGTGTACTATTGTGATTTGTATGGAATTAAAAAATAAATAAATTCAATTTCCGACTTGTTTCTCGGGTTACTGAGAAATAGTTAAATATTATAGAAAAAGTTACTAATGCGATCCATAATAATACTTAATTATAGAGGTAACAATTCAGATAAAAAAGTTTTCAGTTCTGCCGTGCGGTCTAAACTCTTAACACGGGTTTTTTTAATAATATTTGTTAATGTCATGGATTAATAACGCCTAGATCGATAATCTTCAAACAAACGCTTCACCTTTGGTGAGGCAAAGCGCAGATTGATGTCGGCGTAAGGTTTATGTACTGAAGTTCACCAAACAATACGCCAATGTCGTGGAGTATGTACAGTGGAGGACCACATAAACCATCATAATGTTTTTGATTGTCGGAGACGCATGCAGTAGCGCTGAACCTTGACAAATGATGGTAGTTTCGAACGGATTTAATACCCAATATGGCTCACTATTAGTTGCCTCACTTTTCATGCGCGAAATCAGTTTCTAGGCGTTATTATACGTGACGACAGGTTCTGCAATTATATTAAATTACTAGATGTCCGCCCCGGCGTTGCCCGTGGTACATTATATAGTATTCATCAGGATCCCCTACATATACAACGGTGAAACAATGACTGAAATCGGTTCAGTCATTCCTGAGAATATCGCTTTCAAACAAAACACCTCTTCAGCTACCTGCTACGCCACCTGTCGGAAATTGGTTGTACCAACTCAGATTTAGAAAAAAAATTGATTAACAAAGGTTTTATATTCAAGAGTAATGTAATCTGTGATATTCAATGACGCTGATGACAGATGCGTCATGTCAAAGCACGAAACGTACGAAAACCCTCAATAAGGAATATTTTTTCCCGATTTTGTTACATACTTGATTCATGCTCCGCTTCTATTAATAGTAGCGTTATTTTCTGTAGCCTATAGCCTTCCTCGATAAATGGACTATCCAATAGAAAAAGAATCTTTCAATCCGGTCCAGTACTTCCCGAGATCCTAGCGTTCAAACTAACAAACAAACAAACTCTTCAGCTTTATAATATTAGTATAGATTTGATATGATTGCAGTATTTAAATAGAATAAAATTTGTACCAATTTTAATTTTGAATTTTTTTAGTTTAACTTACTTTATGATCATTCAAAGCTGTTCAAAATGGGCAAGTCCATTTTAAAAGTACGAAATTATTAGAAAATGTATTTACCATTGGATAACCCATTCAATTTAAAGTTACTTTTGTTATGAAACCAGTTTCCTAAACGCAATATTTAATATAGCTACCATACAAACTTTACGCGCGACGCATAGAAAATACGACAGTGTGGCGTCACGTTTCTGTAGTGTGATGAAGCGTTTTCGGGAGAGTCCAAAATTGAGATTTTAAAATCGTGATATCACAGAAAGTTTTTAAGATAACAAAGTAATTATTTCACCTATGTTTCAGTTATTGAGTAGCCTTAGCCTTTTGATGGATGGAACATTGAATAAAAAATGAGTCGACATGCCTATTCTATGGTTAATGTATATTGTATGTGTGTTGTGTAGGTGGAGAAGCACCGCGCGGTGGCGTCGCGCGCGCCGCTGTCGCGCGGCCGCGGCCCGCGCGCGCGCCCCGCCAAGACGCGCAACAAACAGCCCAAGGACAAGATGGCGCAGCTCGCCGCATACTTCGTCTAACACACTCCGTACGCCATTACACTACTAAACACATGTTGAAAGCGTTTCAACTGACTTTAATCACGATAAAAATTATTTTTCATCACCTCCATGGTTACGAGAAGACAGTCTCATCATCGATTTCAGCTCACTAATGTTTCACAAACATTTTTTGCCAAAACATCGCTTTGGAACCAACTCTTCGTATGAAAATTTCATAATGAATATTTCATTCCAAAACTGGAAATCAAAATTGTTTAAACAACGTTTCGCACTTAATAATATGTTTTAGCGACAAATGTGTTGTTTTATAAACGTTGTTTTATAAATTTGGAACCAAATTATACGGAAAACGTTTTAACTTAGAAATATCGAATGCTACTTTTTACCTAATCGGTCCGATTAGGCTCTATCACTGAGATTTAGCTCCGACTGAGCCATCGCACTTTTTATACACTCTAGGGCAGGCCCGTCCAACATACCTCCCTGGGATCTCTGGGATCTCACCATATGGCTCGCTTAAATCCTTCATCAGGCCTGGTTAAACATAAAAAAATATACTAAGATAAATATAGATAAAGACCGGATGAGAATTTTTACTACAGTTACAAAAAATATTAAATCTCGCCCTATACACAATTGTGTTGGACATCCCTGCTATAGGGGTAGTAGCGACAAGGCCAGGTGGAGTCGGGCTGTTCTAAGTTTTATAAACTGATTTGGCCGAGGATAAACTAGTTTATCCTATAATCGGGTTTGGCCGGCAACACAAACATGTTGTGTTACCGGCAGAAGAAGATATGAATTTAAATTGATTATCGTAACCACGATCGCGATTCAGTCCTGTTTTTTTAAATTTAAATGGTGAAAGTTTAAAAGCTAGACTCCCAAACAACTCATCTCCATGTCTCTTTTATAGCTTTTTAGATGTTTTTGCTGAAAATTATTATTTATACCTACACATTTTTCGTTGAAAAGTGGTGAAATCGACTCATAGTGTATCGAATATGACAGAGTATAACTAGTGACTGCCAGATTTACTCATAAATCATTTTGTAAAAGCTTTTACCCTGGGTGTCTTCAAACGAACATTGAGTAGGAAGTTTTAGGACAAGTGTGTTACTTCTCTGAATTTAACTGCGTCGATCGAACTCACTTCGAGTTAAGATCTAGTTATTATAGTTATACTAATGCATTTAAAAATACATACGCTTACAATTACTGGTATACACATAAGCTTAGCATAAGTAGCACAATTACACTCCACAGGCTCTTAGAGTACAAAGCCCTGGACGGTCTGTAGTTTAAAGGTTAACATTAGGCTGGCCTGGTGGCTTAGTTGGTAGTTATTTTGCCTGCGAAACCGTGGATCGTGGGTTAGATCCCCACCCAGTGCAAATATTTGTGTGATGAATACAAATATTTGTACGGTTCCTGGGTGTTTTCTATGTACCGAATGTATATAAAACATGTATGACATCAGCTATCTGGCTCCCATAGTACAAGTGTTGCTTAGTGTGGGGCTAGATAGTGTTGTGTGTGAAAATTAAATGTCCACCACCAATATGCATGCAGTCCGCCATCACAGACGCAAGGACCCTTGTTTTTTCTCAGAATTAACTTATATGAGTGCGTTCTTCATTTTGGGACCTTCAGTTCTGATCTATATGTAGCGTATGTGCCAGGAGTATTTCAAACTCAAGCAGCATTCGTTCACGAGCCTGATGCATGTGCCAGTCATCGCTCTCCTTGACTATATTTGAGGGAAGAGAGAGTGTAGACCAGCGAGTATGAGTCCTTGAGGCACGTACGCAGCCCCTGTATATTATAGTATTGTAAGAATTTGTGTATGTACTTATTCATGAAATAACGCTGTTTATATCTGTGAAGAGTATTTATTTACCTGGATGTATTATTTGTTTTTTTATCATATAACTATACTTACGTCGAATAAACTGATGTAACTCAAGTTAATTGTTTTATTTGCGTTTTAATGGGCGTAAATGAGAAAATTCCTATCGTATATTTCTTTCCATAGTACAAGCCGTAGTATATTACATTATCTTTGGTACAAGCTTTGCTTTGAAGATAGAATCTGTTTAAAGGTCAAAGGTATACAATCGTATAGATTCGTTTATTTCCCACAGTTGGGACTCTGGACTTTCTCTCACAAGGGGAAAGTTAAGGCCACATAATCAGGCCCGAAGGTGGCGCACGCACAATGACGCACGTCCTCGAATTGTCTTTTTTCTTGGGTGAAGTTGGTTTCCTCATGATGTTCTCTTTCACCGTTAAAGTTAGCGAGAAACTTGGACACCTTGGAAAAAAATAGTCAGAGGTACTAGTGGATTTCGAACCTATGACCGCTTTATGGGGAGGTCTGACGTTTTCGTCACTACGCCACTGCATCCACGGATTTAACGGTAATGAAACAAATTAATTATTGAAGTCTTCATTTTATTGTGAAGGGTCTCACCTAAATATAATGTATAAGTACAATACGACGTAGGTTTAAGCTTACTTTAATTTAATGTGTTACGTTACGATTTCGATAAATAAATAATACATAAAATATTTTTTACCATTGTGTGAATACAGAGACAAAAATCATTAGATAGATCTACAAGCGTTTGGCAAGAGTAAAAATTATAATAACTAGAGTTTACTCACTGCATCTCTGTTTTCGTTTTCTATGTATGTCTGCTAAAAGTGTTCAGTAAAAAGGAACTTCGCCTCTACTAAACTGCTTCATGCTATGGTTATTGCATAACTATAGCTTAAGCCCACTAAACGTTCCCACTGCTGGGACGTGGGCCAATTAAAAACAAAATTTGATAGTCTTTGCATTCATAATATATATTGAGAACGCATAATAATAAAATAATGCATCATTCGATTGTTCCATTAATCAGCCCTTGTCAGCATGTCAAAGAAATATCTAACGGTGTCACAATTATATTATAAATCAATAGATATTATTTACAAAATTTAAGCACAATGTGATCCATTCCGAAATCAGATTTTAAATTTAAATTTGATGTAAATCATTGTTGTTCTTTTCAAATCGATCGTACTAAAGGAGACAGCAAGTTTAATTTTAGAATCTGTTGTCAGAATAGGCCTAAGTATGTCTTCCATACTGTCTTGTACATAAAAATCTAATGTAGATAATTATGTTTAACAAAAATCACCGACTAATTCCAGTAAGTACTTTGATTAAACTTGATGAAATCTAAGGACTAGAGCAAAACCCGCGTACCACAGTAGGTAAATAACGTTTAGGTATTTAAAAGATCACAAAATGAATCTCAGACCATCTTACAACAAGTCACAGATATACATATTTATGTAATAACTTTTTTGAGTTGTAGTCAATTTTTCATTGGAAGGACTTTTTAACCGACTTCCAAAAAGGAGGAGGTTATCAATTCGACCCGTATGTTTTTTTGTGTATGTTACCAGAATTCTCGAGACCATACCGTACCGATTTATAAATTTCTTTTTATGTTCGGACGGGTATGCTTCCCGAATGGTCCCATATAAATCTTATCGAAATAGGTCAAGTGGTTTTTGAAGTATGAACGAAAAACTAAAGTTTGCATACAATTTTCTGGATAACGTAATTGTAGATTTCACAAAAGTTATGAAACTCGATCCTGTCACGTAAATAAAAACAACAATGTATGTAATAAAAACAATGTTTTGCACTAAAAAGGGTAAAAAGGTAAAATAAACTATTTTCGTACAAAAAATTTAACCGGCTTCAAAACCACAAATATGCACTCAAAAGCGAAAAATAAATTGATATAATTATTACAAGTGCTACTCACTCATCTATTTGAAGTCTCTATCTCATCATGAAATAAATATTTTTTCTGAAAAAAAAAAAGTTATTCGATTGTTCAATTTAAAAATTAAACTAGCACAGTACTAATTTTAATAGAATTAAATATAAAGCAATAAATTATCGACGTACACTACTTTTTAACTTTTGATATTACAAAAACCTCTCCAGTACTTAATGTGACAAAATTTATGGGGGACCTTTCGGTAAATCTACCCTTTTGAACAAAAAATAATTACCAAAATCAGTTCGAAATCAGGCGAAAGTTCTGAGGTAATACAAATATGCAGTCGAAATGAAAAACTCCTTTTTGAAGTCGTTTAACTAAAACAGCATAAATATACCTGTAGACACTATCTATCTCTTTCAGACACGCAGACAAATAAAATACAAATATCATCCCTCTCTTTCGATGATTCATGCTATTGTATCCCTTATTAAGTTGAAATAAAGACGAATTTGTGCCAATTTTTCTATTAGATATCACAGATTAAGCCAATGAGAAGTGCATCAGTATTGATATATTATGTTTATTTATTTACATTAGGTATTATGAATTATGATGAATTTGCTAAATAAGGTAAAATAAGCAATGAGGGAGCGAAATAATTTCGACATTGGTGACAATTTTGGAGGCGTTCATATTTTCACTTCGACATATTTTTAAGTAAAGTCAATTTTTTGGTGACGTCAAATATATGTACACATATTTCAGCTTGAGTGGTGATTTGGAATACGGATATAAGCATTACAAAGATATAAATGTTTCCATAGTTATGTACTTCTGTAGATATCGTTATTCCTATTTCTGGGCATGTTTACGCCATAGTGCCCACAAAATCGCGTCCACAGGTATTTTGGTCACATGGATGAATTTATCATGCATGCATCAGCAGTCCAGTAAATCTTCCCACTGCTGGGCCTTCTCTCGCATGGAGAGAGTCAAGCCCGTATTCCACAGTTGGGGATTGCAATAGACGTATGATCTCTAAAAAAACTTGGAACATTTCTTTTCCTCACGATGTTATCCTTCATCAAATACAGTGATATTGACAAACTTACCTATTCCACTTGGAAAAAATACTCAGAGGTGTGGTTGGGATCCGAACCTGCGATCTCACGATTGTGAAGCGATTTGTCTAGGCACTAGGCAACCACGGCTTATGCGGTTGAAACTTAATTCGGACTGGACTGATAGCTCACTTGATTTATTCGTGAACTAATTTATTTTAAAATCGCAAATTTAAAAATTAAATTTGTTTCATTTCTGTGCTTATGTTTATATTTATTAACGTAAGAATATATTAATCATAGCGATGTTCACAAGCTTTGATCTGATATATTATAAAATCCTTCCATCGCACTGATATGCTCAAAACGTCACAACTCCAATACAAAATTAATTTAACGTCGCACGGACTTATAAACATTCCAAATTACATCCAAATAACCATATATTTTTATAAAATAACCCTAAAATACGATGAGTAAATGGTCGGAAATGTGTGCCGCAATTAAGTGAATTCGATATTTAATAATATAGACATAAGTAGTATGTTTGACTTAGTTAATAAAATATTTAACATTTAACTAAAAATAAGTGATACATAAAAAACTCATAAAAATTTACACCGGTTTCAGATGAAAATATGTAGTTATTTATCTCATAGATTTAATATCATTGAATATTTTCTTTCAAAGTTCAAACCGATGTAATGTTTAATGCATAATAGAAAATAAAATTCAAAACACATTTCGACAAATAATAAAAACATCTTTGTTTATGTTGAACATGACATAATTGTCCCATTCAGATCATACGTGTCCCATTTTTACCTCTTGTCACTTAATACTTGTTACTCAATATCGCGATTTGTCATTTTAATAGAAAACCAACGTGGTTATAAAATATTTTCTGACTAATAACGGGCTACTCACGCGTGATATTGTCGATCCAACCCGACTTAAGTTTTTGTGCCACACGGGACGTAAAGCGTTAAAAGCGTCCCCTCTTGAGCGCAAACTCACCTTGGAAAAGGTCTTATGCGTTTGAATCTTAAGTCTGATTGGACAGCTCGTAACGCCTGCGTAATCTGTTAATTAATTTGAAAAAAAAAAAAAAAAAAAATATTTTAAACATTCCTTAAATTCAAATTCGCTGTACATTAGTAAACTAGACACAATGACAACAAAACTTCTACAACCTATGAAGGTACATAATTTGTATTAGAATCGGTATGCCAAATATCTATGCGGAATTTCGTTAAAATAGTAGTAGAATTGTTGTGCATAGTTATATTTATAATCGTCCTATCACCTACTTTGTTTTTATCATCTAATTTTGCATAAACCACTAGTGAAAATGCTTTATCACGGATCCTCTGTGCATCTAATACTTCCTCTTACAAACTGAGATTCACTTTTTCATTTTATCAGAAAATATTAAATGCACAGTCGTGTTCTATTAAGTATATTATATTTACTAATCTAATATAATTATTTTAATCTCACTGATTCATTTGATAACATAATTATATTCTAATAGCTTTATAATATTTATAGCGATTATATTTACATTACGGAATACTTTCTCAACATTAGGTAATTAATATAATATAATAATTATTTTATAATACATATTTAATTTTGTCCTCAAAAGCAATGATATAGTTTATTATTATTTGAAGTCCCATTTATGTCCCAAATGTCTACAATATAAATTTACTAAGGATAAGCCAAATATTTATTTTTTCTATGCCTTTACGCGACTATGTTGGCAGTCATAAACCTTTATTTTATAATAAAATTAAATAATAATTATAATTCCAATATATAAATAGGAATTTATGGGTCAGGTTAATAATGTGTGGTTGTGGGTTCACGATAAAGTAGATAATATCGTAATAATATATTTTTTAGCTTATTCAATTAGTGTGTTTGTAAAATTCGTCATTTTGCTTATAACGTAGATTAGCATAATTATAATAATTACTAAAAATAATGTTATATTAAGTATGATTAAATGCGGCAAATATTATGTTGTGTAATTTTAATTTTATGTTCGGAATGACTGGATGCGACATATATCATGGTATATGTTTGGCGTGCCATATACTCGTATAAATACATATGTACATTATGTTTTTCAGATTATACATTCTATTTTCGAACGTTTTAATTTTCATTACGAGAAGTGATTGCTTTTTGTTTTTCTGTTATTTGATGGAAATGAAATATAATAGATTATTAAGGGAATACGTCCCAGAATGTTGATTTCGTTGGTTCAGCGATTAGAATTTTTTCTTTCCAAACATCGTCATTTAAGTTAAAATTAATAGTTACAGCGGCAGCGGTTTGATCACGATTTTTCAAACACTATAACAATATTTTGTAACACGTTTGCTCGTAAAGGGTCTTATTTAATTATTTCGTCATTAGCTTATTTCAGCAATTTTAATATCGTAATGTATCTCATTAACGGTACTTTTTTAAAGCTTAGCAAAGAGTTTTTATGTCATAAAAGTGGTCAACATGTTATGAATAAAATTAACTTTGGGAGATAAAATATAATACATATTTAATTAATTTTGACCATTAATTACAGCAATGTATATTGTATATGTAATAAAACACAAAAAAAACTGGCTGGTTTTGTGCCTTTGCTTTTTTTTTTAAAAGCGCTGATGCGCGCGCCTGGCTAATTTATGAACAAGTAGAAATTATTCCGCGCGGTTTTTCTGTTAGCTGTATTTTTATTTCAAAATGTTTTATTCATTTCTTCGCAAATATGTTATAAAACGTCGTATGGTATACTCGTACGTATGCTTTGATAATTACAGCCTCTGCTTTTTTGGAGCTCTCGCCTACGGCTCGAGCTAGCCTCGCCTCGCCTCGATTTTTAACTTGCCGCCCTTATATAATTGAATTTCGTCGTTTTAAAGCGCGGAATTCTGTTTATTTTTTTTAAATTATACAAATCGTTGTAAGTAATATTTTTAAATCAATAATTGCAGGATGTTAACCAAATTTGAGGCTCGTACCAAAAAAGTGACTACCGTGTACTAATAGATATATTGTGACATATTTATGGAATTTCATACCAAAATCCAAAACCAAAATAATTATCAATAACCGAAGGAAGTCAAATAAGTTTATAAAAATGAAATCATTACTATGTTCATTTTATTGTCATAGAATATACTTATATCAGATCCTCTAAATTTTATAATGGATTTTAATTATTTTGGTCTTGGATCCTGGCACTAAGTTTATGAATTTAATAAAGGCTTATAATATCATTCTAAAGTTATGTAAAGAGTAATTACAGTATTATTTTGTAAGTATACATGAATGATAGAGTAAAATAAGCTATGAATAGCTTATATAATATTGAGCTTCGGAAGTATATATTAAATTTAATTTTTTCACTATTTAAAGCTCTTAGATTTCATTTGATGCGAGTTATCGTCGCATTGAATACTAAAGCCCGAAGGGACCATATATTAATAGTAATATAGATTTGACAACTTAGATACAGATAACCATCTTTTATGTTCATGTCATGTTATAAATTGATAATAAACATATAAAATGGGTAACACACAAATCTATAATACTAAATTTAAATAAGCCCTTAATCGGGCGATGAAGTTTATATTATGTTCGGGTTAACAACTAATAAATCGGTATTACTTTACTAATTAGTAAATTTAAACAAAAGCTTCGCTTTTGGCAATTTCAAATTGTTTGTTTCACGCTTAATAGAGATCCTTTACTGTTAAAACTGCCCTAAACACTCACTTAAGAGTTAGTCAGGAAGGTCACTTGAATATAGTCACTGCTCAGTGTTCTATAATAAAGGTTATTTAAAGTCTTCACTACTTCATAAGATTAAATACCAGCACTAATAATCATCAGGCCTTCGAAAAACCAGCAACGAAACTTCTATACTTTGGCGATTAGACAAAAAGTATGTTACCATTTATTCCTTAAATGGTCCAAACTTGAACTTTTTCCGCCACGACGCACCAACTGGCCTGGTCGTAGTATGAGGATACGACGTGGAGACTTTCCACGTATTTTTCGATGAGTTGATCGAGTTCTCCTCTCTTGAAGACGTGGTAGTAGCGGTGGTAGGTGACTGCGCCTCCTTCTGAGGGTAGACTGTCGGATCCGTCGCTTAGAGAGGGTAGGAGAGGAGCATGAGGCACTGCGCGGGCCGGCACGGCAGGCACGGTCGCCGTATCTTCAGACGACGATCGGGTTTCCAACTTCCTATCCTTTGAACATTCGCTATACGAAGGCAGGGAAGCTAAACTGGCGCATCCTAACGACGCGGTGCTCCCAGTCTTATCTCGCCGGCTCCAATCGCTACCCGCAGACGTGTCGCTCGATTCGATCGAGAAACCGGACTTCAAAGGCGCTGTACTGTTGCTCGAACGAGAGGTTAGTGACTCTGGACTAATTTCCATCTTCTCCAAGTCACTGGAGTCAGTCGATTGACCGACTTTTAGGGAAGATCGCTTGTCTGTACTCGTGCAGAGAGAGTCTACGCTGATCTCTGATTCTAACGAGTATCCAGTTTCGAGCGATTGGCTCGTATCGTAGGTCCCAGAGTCTATTGTAATTTCAGGATTCCCATTGCTTGAACAGATAGCACTGTCATCATCAGGATTTTTAATGTCACATTCGGGTAATTTGTCATCGGTTTTTGTCATATATTGAGTATTATTAACACAATTATTTAGGAGTAAATCTTCATCGCTGGTTACTTTCATAGATTTCTTCAATTCTCTGTATTTGTTTATGATGGGGTCTACGTCTTTTGATCTCTTTTTACTCTTTGTCTTCGTGCTACATTTGGGGAAAAGTTTGTTGATATCTGTTTCTTGAACATCGTTGAGCGAGGCGATATATTTGTTGCGCTCTTGTATTTCGTGACTCAGTTTACTGAGGCCCTGCATTTCAGTGCTAATTTTACTAATATAAGGATCTTCTAAATGTTGTAAGCTGTCGGAGAGCTCGTCTAATATTTTCTGTGTATTTCTGTCTTCCTCTTCTCGTTTCAAGCGAAGAGATATACTTTTCTCACTGCTACTACTACTTGGTAAATCAAAATCTTCTTCGTTGATACGTTTAGAGTATTGATCGATTTCTTGCAAGAGTTTTTCGCTAAGTTTTTCAGCAAACTCCGTCAGGTGTTGGTTACGCTCTTGATCCGGAGGCCAATCGTCCTCTTTAGCTAACATGTCAGATTTGCATGTAATAAGTGGCTCGTTTTGTATCCTGTTGAAACTTTCAGATTTTGAAATTGATTTTTCCGAGTCAGTACTAGAAACTGAGATCGAATCGTAAGGCAACCTGGTGGGGCTTTTGTGACTTTTGCTCAAATTCTCATCTAGAGATCTTCCTTCAGGTCTATTAGGAGATAACCTGTTTAAGCTCCAAGTAGAGTTACTGATGCTACCAAGTTTTGGCGATCTATCCTTGGATCGTCTACCAGGTGAAAGTCGTTCTAAGCTTGATGAACTGCCACTTGAACTTGTATGAGATTGGGATCTCGATCTATCTTCTAGAATCCTTAAATCCCCAGGTGAGAGTTTATTTAAGCTCCAGTTGCTGCTACTGCTGCTGCTCGATGCACCTTGGACGATGGCTATGGCCTCGGAACTTTCTAGTTTCTCAAGATATCTTCTCTTCGATCTTGGGCTGGATTGTATGACAGTTTCACAGGTTTCATCAAGAGAATGTGCAACTTCCGCTACAGCTTCTATTAATGTTTGCGGTGGTGGTAAAGGTGAGGTGCTCTTTTCGACAGGCGGTATTTCTTTCTTTTCTTCTATTAACACGGTTGGTAAATCTGAGAACAAAACATATTGCGTTTTAAGTTTGTACTGTTATTTTTTTACTTTACTGTTACTTTTGTTTGTACTTTGAACTAATACTTTGAATTCTTCTAATTGATTAAAAAATCTCTACAACAATGGATTAATAATAAATACGTTCTTTTACTACTTAGAATGAACTGAGGCAGATTAGCTAACTTTGGAACATAAATCTAATTTGTAGAAAATATTAATATTCAGAAATATGTTTGGTGTTGTAATTTTAACTGTGATGGCGGACAGTCAATGTATAATGTATTCTCTATTCTTACATAAAATTTTACTTTTTCCCTAAATTTTAAGAACACATGAAAGACATGACGTACTAATGCAAGAAAAATGTAGGGCGTTACCTTTTTCAAAAGCAGTCTTCTTTAATTCTTCTGGAACGACGCTTATGACACTATCGACTGAATCTGGCGAGGAGACGCCGCTCGAGTCACTGTCCATATCGTCTGTCGCTGGATTAAACAGTTCCAAGGACATTAACGTTGGCCGGCTTTTAATAACGGGATCTACTTTGCTGGTGCTGCGAACCAACGGGAAAGGTGGTCTTCTTCCTAAATTAACGTTAGGCATACCCTTACTTAGCATTTCCTTTATCTGCCTTATTCGTTCTTTTCTTTTACGTTCCGCTGTTTTTGCATCGAGCGTGTCGGTTATTGGAGATTTACTTGTTTCCTTAGGTTTGAACTGTGGTATTTCAGGAAGCTCCGCAACCGTTTGAAGTGTTATTTTAGGGTAAGGTTTTACATCTTGCAAAACACGAGGTTTCAATTGGTTTGTCTCGGCTGTTAGCTTATGAATTTCTTCAATATCTTTGTTAATTTCTGCTAGTAGTTCTTTAGTCATATCAGCATCCGAATCTTTCACGGTTTCTTCCTCTTCCTCTTTTATAGGCGGTATAGGATCAATCTCTTCGAACACTTCAATTGATATATTTTTGCTTAGTATTGAAAGTGGTTCAGGATTTATCGTGACTTTATCATCAGACTCTGATTTGGGAGGAGAATTAGGCTGACTTTTTGACTGTGGTTTAACTGGTACCGAAGTTATACTACTAGTAGTTGAATAATTCTTTAAACTGTACTGGGCCATAAGAATTTTATTTACAGTGGCTGGTGCTTGTACAGAGTTTGGAGATCCAGGTGGCCTGATTAAAGGAAATGCTTGTTTTATCCTTGGAGATGGAAGTCCAGGAGAACTTTTCATTCTTGGGGAAGTTGGGACTGACGAAACCTTTAATCTAGGCGAAGTCGGTCCGGGTGATAATGGCGTTGGTGATAATGGATCTCCCGATCCATCAGCTTTTGGAACGTATATCACAGATGCAAAACTATCTTCTGAATCTACACTTGTATCACTTTGTAAACTACTGTCTTTTGATGAATCGGAACCATCTTCCTTGGAATGTCGTCTTTCAGGGTAGGTTTTGTCACTTCCGGCGTTATTGTCACTTGGCGTAGGAACTTCAGGGACCGGTCCGTGACTTTTCCACCCTTGCAGCATTCTTACAAACACTGTTACTTTGTCTATATTCGTTGTCGACGTTTTGAATTTACTAGTGAGGCCATTTTTGAGGGACTGGAATTTTTTGGCAGTAGTCGCAGATGTTGAGAATATTGAATCCCGTATTGAGTCCAACGCTCCTGGTCTCCGATAAAGATATTCTTCATTGAGAGAGGCCTGTTTTTGGATATTCTTTCTCAAGCGTTCCTTTTCTCGTAATCTTTCAACAGACATCAATTCTTCATTTAGCGATGTTTGTTTAAATACGCCTGGTCTTTTCGACGATAGTCTGTGAGTATGAATTTTAAAGTTAGGCATTTCTTCTACCATACTTTTCATATCCGTAGGTTTATCTAAGTCCTCTTCTGCGTCATCTTCGTTAATGGATTTTTTCTGTTTGACAAGTCGTGGTTTCTTTCGTGGTTCAACGATTTCAGGGATGGGGGGAACTTGTGAGGGAGGTTCTGGTTCTTCCACACCGAGACTTGGCAAGCTAGATCGAGACCGTACAAGAGCGTGTCTTTCAATATCCGCGATGTCCGTGAGACTTCTCGATTTTAGTGTAGAAGCGTCGGAATGTTGCGTGATTAATCTTGGAGGCATCGCTTCGTCGAGTCTTCGGAGTTCTATGGGAAGGTCTGCTGCCGGGGGCTCTGGCCGGAGGCAGGGCCTCTGCTGCGCCCTTGCTCCTATGCTCCAGGACGGCAGGAAGGAGCGCCGCCCCGCCAGCCGCTGCAGAGCCCTCCGCACGAAGGAATAGCAAGTTTCGTTGGGCGATGACAACGATGATGACCCGGGTGAGCCGTCGCGATTTTTCCATGGTTCGGCGCTGCTGAAACAAATGATACGTGGTTTTAAATAGGATTTTGTGTTTGTTTCATTGAATCTAATTTGGTTCCGTATGGGGCAGTATTAGAGCTCACTATACATCATAGCTACCAACAATTGTTTGTGATAATTTTCAATTCTAATATACATTTTAGTCTTCAATACAACGGGACCTTGCTAATGAATAAAGCTGTGATCGCCATGTCAGGCTTATGACGTTTTGATTTAAAAAATCTATGTTTTTCAATAGAAAAGTAAACTTGGAACGTAATTATGTCTTCTGGGTCAGCGAGTTTCACCTTAGACCTCGAGTTTATCGATAAAATAAGGTCAAATAGGTTAATATATATTATGCATATAGTATAAAAGGTTGCTTAGTACAAAGTATCTTACTGTTCGTAATCGACAGACAGGAACCGAGGCGTCTGCGTAGGCGGACACAGTGTGGCGGGCCGGTGCCACGGGATGAGTACGTCCTGAAATATAGCAATTTTAAACATTACCGGGTTGAAGGAAAATGTTCCAAGAGAAAAATATCAAGACAGATATGGAATGGTATGTGAAGCTTTCTGGAACAGTTCAAAGGTAGGCAGTAGAAGCTATTTGGGGCTATCTGCCATAGATCGTATAAAAGTATTTAAAAGAATCCTGTCGCATCCAAACTCTTAAGTGGAAATTCCGTCTTTCGTGCCTCTTAGCCTTAGGTCGAGACTAGTAAGTAGCGACTTTCTTTCATCTCGAAGTGAAGCGAGTTAAGAATAAGGAGGGTTATACATTAGAAAGTGGAAGGGTTGTGTTTGTGAATGGAAGTTTTGTCCGTCGTTTTAAATAGCCAATATGGTAAGTAACAGCCTATCCTCAACTGGTGACTCGCGTCAGTTCTCGAAGCGTACGAACGAGACGTTCTTTCGTTGCGTGTTGCGTAGTGGAGCAAGTCTTGAGGATAATCGTACCTGCGAGTGGCAGTTCCGTCCTTCGTGTTCCATCGCCCACACGGTCAGTTTCTGTAGTGTGCAATGTAATGTTGCGAATACACGGCTTACGCGGTTAGAAACTGCCAATCTTCAATCATAACTCGCGTCAGTTTCTGAAGCGAACGAATGTTCCTTCGTTGCGAAGTAGAGCGAGATGGAAGTAGAGTCGTCTCAGCGAGTGGAAGTACCGCCCTGCGTGCTTCACAGCAAATAACAGCCAGCCTTCAATCATCATGACTCCCGCCAGTTCCCAAAGCGTACGGATGCGACTTTCCTTCGTTGCGAAGTGAAAGGATGAGGGTCGTATCTGCGATACCGGCTGGAAGTTTCTCCCTTCGTGCTCCATAGCCCACACAGCGAGTAATAGCCAGCCCTCAATCCTGGCGACTCGCGTCAGTTCCAAAAGCGTACAAACACGATGATCCTTGGTTTGCGAAGTGAACCGAGTTAGAAGTAGGGTCGTACCTGCGAGTGGAAGTTCCGTCCCTCGTGCTCCATCGCCCACACAGTGAGCAGCAGCCGGCCGCCGATCCTGGTGACCCGCGCCAGTTCTCGGAGCGCACTGGCGCGGCGCTCCACCGTCGCGAAGTGGTGCACCACCGCGATCGACAGCACCGCGTCGAACGACTCATCGCGGAACGGCAAGCACAGGTTGTCGCATACCACCACCTGTAATACGATGCATTAACACGTTATTGGAACGAACTTCCTTACGGCTTGAAAGAGATCATCCCTTCTACCGCCTAATTAAATCGGCTATGGTTTTGATATTGCTGTCTCTATCATTTCAAGCGAAAAGAAAAGAGAAGCTGAGACAGTTTTAGTTAGGCGGTTGACCCTCGGGATTATGCTGCAAGACATTGCCATAGATATTGACATTTAAGCACGATAATAGTAGGATGTCAGTGTTTGGAAATTTGGATGTTAGTTGCTCCACCACGTGGGAACGTCGGACTACGGATAAGTTCAAATTTGGAACACAGATTACAGTCTGGAATACCACATAGGCATTTCATCATGAGAAAATGACAGGAACGGGAACTATGCAGTCTGCGGTTGCTAGTTAGTATACATTAGTAGATATATTAGTTTACCTCGTTGTTGGTATGGTGCGCGTGCGCCGCGAGCCGCGTGCACCGGTCCCCGCCCAGCGAGAACACGGACGGGTTCACGTTCAGGTACTTCCCGTTGCCGCACCCTGGAACGTACCACTCACTGTCAAGGCACAGGCTCATAATTATTATTCATAAAAAAATATATTATAATATTCGTGGCCGTATAAAAACAGTCCGACGTAGTGTCGCTAAAACAAAAACTGTGTCCACAGAGTCGGCCATATAATAAGCACGTGTGTGCTGTCACATACAGGCTGACACGCTCACATCAGTGGTCCTTACACGCGCAAACTTGTGTATATGTGTGCGTGTCAGCCTATCAGTGACAACCTGACAACGCACACGTGCTAATGTGGCCGACTGCAGTAACATAGTGAGACTACGTCCGAGTTTTTTTATACGTCCATGACTAATATTATAAATAAATATTGGTGGACAATTCACACACAACACCATCTGACCCCAAACTAAGCAAAGCTTGTGTGATGGCAGCCAGATAGCTGATATAATACTTATATAGTTTTAAATACATACTTATTATACATAGAAACACCCAGACACAGTGCAAACATTTGAATTCATCACACAAATATTTACACTGGGTGGGAATCGAACCCACGACCCTCGGCTTCGCAGGCAGAGAAAAAATCTGAAGAGGTTTATATAGTGTTATGTATCTCAGTCTTGTATTTTTTAAATGTATTTCAAACTGAAACATTAAGCTGCGGCGAAATTAAAAATTATTTTAGTTCAACGCAAAAACGACGAATTGTTATAAATTTGACGAGTCTCTCTCTGTGCGCGGGCGGCGCCCCCTTCCCGTTCCCCGCCTGCTCTTACACGTGTGTGTGTGTGTATATAAGGGTGTGCGTGTGTGTGTATATAAGGGTGTGCGTGTGTGTGTGTGTGTGCGCGTGTGGCAGAGTGTGTGTGTGTACTGACCGACGTCACACACGAGGCTGCCGGGCTCGAGGTCGCGCAGGAAGGCGCGCGCGGCGGGCGCGGGCGGCGCCCCCTCCCCGTCCCCCGCCTGCTCGTACACGTCGTGCACGTAGGCTCGCTCGAGCGCCGCCCCGCGCGCCGCGCACTCCCCGTCCTCGCCCGGGCCCGCGCCGGCGCACCCATCACCCATCACCGCACGCCCATCGCACGACACTGAAACAGTACACAAATGTTCAAAAACATGGCAAAAATTAATTTGTGAAACTTTGGATATAATATCTGTTGCTTAATATGTTTTAGAAATCTACCAAAAATTTGTGTATGAAAGTTTGGGTATATGTTACTCAATCACGTCGGAAGTACTGATGTGTAGATATAGTCTGAATTAGGTATATACATATTATGTTACTGTAAAAGCTCGAGCTGCGGTAAATCCTAAGATTTTCGAGTAAAACCTAAGATTTATGAATTCTTAATGGTAAATGTCCAAAAAAGTTTACGATTCAAACTTTTACCACCATTCAGACAACTTAAAAACAATCTTAAAATAAAGTAGCAAATGGCGACCTTATCGCTAAAAGCGATCTCTTCCAGGCAACCGTGGAATGGAAAAGAAGTTAAAGTATACAAAATAAATACGGGAGTAATTAAATAAGGATCAATAAAATATATGTCGATCCGATTAGGGTCTATCACTGAGATTTTACTCTGGGTGGACTCCCGCATCTTTTTTAAACACTCTAGGGGTAGTAGCGATAAGACTAGGTGGAGTCGGGGTGCTCCGAGTCGGATCTGCGAAACCAACATCTACCAGCTGACAGCAGTAAAACATAGCATAAATATAATGAATTCGAATGGTAAAAGCACGAAAAAAAATCGTCCTGTTTTCAGAAATACTTACATAGGCTATGGAGTATCGTGTAGATTACTTATTATATCCATAACAGTTTCTTTGGAAATCCTTTTTTAACTGATTTCAAAAAAAGGCGGAGGTTTCTCAATTCGGTCAATTTTTTAAACTCCCGACTCAAAATCGTTCTACATAAGTGTCTTAGTTTGACGTGCCTCTCTCTCTCTCTCTCTGTGTCTCTGTGACTGAATGTGTGTATGGGTTTATGCGTGCACGAGTGTGAGGGTGCGTGTGTGTGTGTTTCTCTCTGGCATCGTCGCTCCCGAACGAATGAACCGATTTTACTATGTTGTGATAGTTGTGATATACCTACTTATCGATTGCCTAACTCCGATACCCAATTGATCGTCAGTGATACGAACTTCGCCTACTATCACAACTCACCAGCGGGGGCGCAGAACGAGGTAAAATACCCCGCGTGTGATTAGCCGAACATCTGAGGGACGTGATCTGAGTAACAAAGTAGTGATGTGATACTACGATAGGAGCAACATCGATAGTTTAGATCACTATGTAATTTTGCTCTGATGTCAATAATACCTATAATACTAATAACTTTCAATCTATACGTGAAAAGAAAATAGCTACGCTAATAAAGCTCAAATGTGTAATTTTTTGACCTTGTGCTGAAATTCTAACACTTTTTTACATGGAAGACTATCGTTACTTGAATTTATTCATATAGGAATATATTTTATTTTATCAAACTACCTATTATAGTAAATAATCGCTCATTATTACAGACACACTCACACACTCTTTATTACGCTCGTTATTAAAGTCATTCACTAATACTCGGTATTTGTTAATTTTTGAATGGGTTAGTTTCGTATAACCTGATACATAGTCTTTCGTTTCTGCCGGCTCTTGGTTTTCATTGGTTCAGACTTTGTAAAGTGTCGTGAATAATGAACATCTATTTTTATAAAAATCAATGCCACTTTTCGTTGTAAGTAAACTCCTCCTAAACGGCTCGACAGATTTGAATGATTTGTTTTGTATACGGTTGGGTAGGGCCCTGGATGGTTTAGATTTACAAATCACCCCGGCAGATGGCGCTGCAGTTGGTATCTAGGTTATTATCCTCACGAAGCCGGAATGGGCCGCTAGTAATCTATAACTCTGTATCTTTTTTTGTTTTGCCTCTGGTGTAATTAGATAGGAATGTAAGTTTACGATTAATAAACTAAACTAAACTATGTAACTTAAACTGATAAAAATTAGCAGTAAATAATAATTAATATTATAATAGTTTATTCATAAAAAGAGGTACACTTTTAACTTTCGTGAATAGTATATAAAATAAAACATTGACACTGGCAGTGGACTAGGATAGGCCCAAGTTGTTTAACTTTGACAAATAAAAAATAAAATAAATCTATCCACTTTTGTTTTGTTTCTGGATTTAGATCGCCCGGAAATCTAAAAGCCGGGCCACACAGAGGCGGGAGCCGCGAGAAAGCGATCCGATAGCGATCGAGTGCAAAGCGATAGCGGTCCGTATCATGTCACACAGAGCTACTGCCCGCAGCCCGCGGCGGGCAGATGGCGAGAACACAGCCGGTGTGACACCAAAAGCGATCAAATTGCTCACGACCTTACGTTGTAAAAAAATACAACTCGTGAGATCGGATCGCGATCGCTACGCGAACGCTCTGTCCTGTGTGACAGCTTGTACTGACTACCGTAGAATACAGCACCCGCGCCGGCCGTCCGTCGCGCGTCCTTCCCGCGAAGCATGGCGAAGCGATCTCTTGTTTGTCGTCACGATCTTGTCGCGCGGGAAATCGCATCGCGCCGGATCGCTCCCGATTGCTATGTGTCAGGTTGCATACAAATTCGAATATTACAAAAAATTCCCGTCCCGGATCGCGATCGCTTTCTCGCGGCTCCCGCCTCTGTGTGGCCCGGCTTTAAAAGAAAACAATATCAACATAGTTATTTCCATTACGAAAACAACAATTCATTATTATATATTACATTTCATTGAATAATATCGATAAATAGTTCAAAGTTAAATAGTTAAAAATAGTTTGTAGAGAACTGTACTACTTTCCACGGAGGATAGGACAAAACGAGATAGAGTTATACAAAACTCCAAAGGGCAGAGCAGTATGCAAAGAAAGACATCAACGCGTTCCGCTTCTGTTTTTTTAGGGTTCCGTAGCCAAATTCTATCTGACCGAACAAATACAAATACAAAAATCTTTATTGCTGTTTGTAGGTAAGATAAGATGATACAAAACATTTTAAAAGTTGGCCCATACAAACTGGCCTCTGCGAGAGGCATGCAATATGTCTAGCAAGACAATTTGTTGTAGTCTTAATTTATAAATTAATTAAATTCATTTCTGGTTTTCATTTATGTCATCTGATTTTTCATCTTCGATTCATTTCTGGCTTCTATTTGGTTGTGATATATATCACAACCAAATATATATATATATATATATATATATATATATTTACATCCTAAAATGTTTTTGGCGTCATGCACGTCGTGCATCATTACGACGTCCTCCGGTTCCTCTTGCTTATTTTAACATATCTTAATGAATATTGCTTAGTTTTTCGATTTCCAGCTCCGTGGGATACATCGTTTTCTGATAATTTTATTTTTCGCGATATTCCTCTTACGTTCGTGCCGCAACATTTTTGAACCCCGAACCATGGTCATTAATTATAAACGTCCTGGATATATTGATCTTGATTTACCAATGGCATCGACTATTTAGCGTCTGCATAGGATCAACGGCATTTGTGAGTGCGACGTTGCCAGCTAGTTTAGATTTACTTTCTCTTTCTTTTACTTCAACTTCGTAATATCTATAGTTATACGGATGCCCGATATTTTTATATTCTTTATTATTATCTATCTACAAATTTATTCTCACAATATTAAGGTATTGAAATTGTTATAAGGCGTCTTGTTGTGAATGATCACAGATGAATGAATTGTGTGATAAATGTATGTCACACTTCCACGAAATTGTCCATTCCATTGTTACTAGTTAGTAACAATGGATTTTGACAAAGTTTAGTAAACAATTACTTAATAAGATAAAAAAAATTAAGCTCCTGTTTATGAGATTTTTACACCAATAATCGCAGGTAGTATCTAGAATAACAAGCATAAATGTAGATGTACATGTTTGTTTAGTCATATTTTTTATTAATTTAAGACAAGTTAGTACGTAATAACCTCATTTGTGGATCAACACAAATTTAGATAAGATAAAATCGGGATTGTATCCTGCCATGGACTGAACCAATATTATATATAGACGTCCAATGTAATATACGGACGTCCAATATGATATACGGACGTCCAATATCTATATACGGACGCCTAATAGTTATATACGGATGTTCAATAGCCTGGCCACTTTAATTATAAAAATACTACGGCGCTATGTGAAGCAGTTATGTTTGGCAACGAGCTACTGTGTGGTAGAAATACTGCTGCCAATCGTGTTGCGCCATACTGGATTATTCCCATTTGTCTACACACATTTATCTCCAGTAGAAACAAACGGGTGCTGAGTTTATGAGAGCGGGTGGAAAACGGTTACTTAAAGTCCTTCAGAAGCTGTTCTACTCCGTCATACTTGACTGTAATACGCCAGAAGCGTGGAGCTGAAGTGTGGAGGTGCTCTTCTACAAAAAAAGGTGACATCACTTTGTTGAAGAACCCATCTCACTTCTGAGCCACATTTATAAGTAATCACGAATCGTCTCGCACGCAGGTTTGACGACTCCCAGCCACCCAAACAAGCCGGTTTCCGAAAATATTGGTAGACAATTCACCCACAACACCATCTGACCCCAAACTAAGCAAAGCTTGTACTATGGCGGCCAGATAGCTGATATAATACATATAAAATACTATAGTACGAGTACCACAGACCATATCCATACACTTCGGCAGATTATACAGAAAACCGACGAGTATAATCGGCTACTATGTATAGCGTAGGTATATCGAAGTGTTGAAGTGTTTATACAACAAAGCCACCATGTCTATCCGTCTTCAGGACCAATGCACAAATCCGACCCAAATGCAAAAAGGGGAGACAGGGAGACGTTATCTGTCCGAAACTGTGTTCACCTCTGCATTGGAGGATATTTTTAAGCTTTTAAACTAGAATGGATATGGTATCAACATTAATGGCAAATACACCCACCTTCGATTTGCCGACGATATAGTCATTATGGCTCAATCGCTAGATGACTTTGGCTCAGTGCTCAGAGACCTCGATACTGTCTCTCAACAGGTAGGGCTGAAAATGAACATGGGTAAGACACAAAATCATGTCAAATGCCCATGTTGCACCCATACCGGTCCATGTTCCAGTATCTTGTTGGCAGTATTCAGTATTTTGTTGGCAGTATCGAAAGTGGCGACCATTACGCTTATCTAGGTCAGATGATCCAGTTAGGCAGATCAAACTTTGACAAGGACGTCAGCCGACGAATCCAAATCGGATGGGCAGTGTTTGGTGTCACATCTTCTCGTCAGAAATATCACAAACTCTCAAGGCGAAAGTTTACATTCAGTGTGTGTTACCAGTGATGATATATGGTACTGATACGTGGTCGCCAACTATTGCATATTGGCATGATATGCAAACTCAAAGTTGCGCAACGGGCAATGGAGAGAGCTATGCTTGGAATTTCACTGCGTGACAAAACCTGCAACGAGGAAATCCGCAGAAGAACGAAGATCATCGTCATAGCTTTTAAAATTAGCAAGTTGAAGTGGCAATGGGCAGGCTGCAGATGATGATGTATAGCGTGTATGGGCTATGAGAAAGCCTTCGATTTTTATCGAAACCTGGGCAGTGCTTCAGTTTTTCCAGCGTTGAAGTGTATAACAGCAAAGCCACAATGTCTGTCCAATTACAGGATCACAGGATCACACATTACAGGTGCACATAACATATCCAGCTACAGAAAGGCGTGAGGTAGGGGGATGTTATATCTCCGAAACTGTTCACACCTGTACCGGTTATTGTTGGGAATACAACATTCGAAGTTATTGGCGAATACGTTTACCTAGGTCAAAAGATCTAAATAGGTAGATCCAACTTCGACAAAGAGGTCCAGCAAAGGATCCAACTCGGATGGGCAGCGTTCGGGAAACTTCGGCGCATCTTTGAGTCCAAAATACCCCAATTCCTAAAGACAAAAGTATTTAAGTAGTGCTTGTTGCCCGTGATGGCTTATGGAACTGAGACGTGGTCCTTAACTGTGGGTCTCAACACGAAACTCAAAGTTACACAGCGAGCTCTGGAGAGAGCTATGTTTAGAGTCTCTCTACGCGACAGAATCCATAATGAGGATGTTCGCAAAAGAACGAAAGTTGCCGACATAGCTCAGAATAAGAAAGCTGTACTGGCAATGGGCTGGCTACATCGCTCGCAAAACTGACAACCAATGGGGAAGAAAGTTTCTCGAGTGGCGATCACGAACCGGAAGACGCAGTGTTGGACGGACTCCCACTATATGGACAGATAACCTCACAAAGGTCGCTGGAAACCGCTGGTTGCAGGTTGCGCAGGATCGTTTGTTGTGGAAATCTAGGAGGGGAGGCCTATGTTAAGCAGTGGACGTCTTGCGGCTGATGATGATGAGAGATGACGAGGACAAATGGGACTTACTGGCACTATGAAGAAATATTTTTAAACAATTTCTCTTGACGTCCCTGGTGGGAAAATATCTCACTGGATTTGAATTGGACATCCATATATAGCAATTGGACGTCCGTATACAGCTATTGAGCGTCCGTTTATAGCAATTGGACGTCCGTATATAGCTATTGAGCGTCCGTATATAGTAATTCGACGTCCGTATATAGCTATTGAGCGTCCGTATATAGTAATTGAACCTCCGTATATAGCTATTGAGCGTCCGTATATAGCAATTGGACGTCCGTATATAGCTATTGAGCGTCCGTATATTTCTTCTCTTTATCGTCAATTTTAGCACGTATATTGAGTCTAAAGGCTAAATTAGCCACCAAAACTAGGTATTCTCTCAAAGGTGCGAAGATACCATTCAGATGACATACAGATTCAATTCTGAACAGTTGCTCACGTTAAATAAAGCACAGATACGCTCCTGTATGGAGTACTGTTCGCACCTTTGGGATGGATCGGCTAAGCATCAGCTGGAGACTTTGGAATCGATTGAGAGACGTGCCAAAAGGCTCATCGGCAATGACACTCTTGTGCGTAAAAGACTCCAAAGTCTTGATCATCGCCGCAAAATTGCTAGCTTATCGGTTTTATACCGGTTATACTTCGGAGAGTGTGCAACTGATCTACATGATCTAATACCACCTTGTCCTTTTTTCTATCAGACTTCTCGTATCTCAAAAAAGCGACATCGTTCCATGGTTGATGTTCCGAAAACACCAACGAAGAGATTTGACTCCAAGTTTGTGACAAGAACGTCTAGGTTGTTGAATGCGTTGCCTCAGTGGGGTTTCCCTTATAGTTACAATATTGGTTTCTTCAAATCGAGAGTGAATCATTTTCTTCTAGGTAAGCACGCTCCATTGTAGATTGCATCGTCACTCAACATCAGGCGAGATGGTGGTCAAGTGCAAACCTATTAAATAATAAAAAAAATGGCAATTGGACGTCCGTATATAGCTATTGAGCGTCCGTATATGACATTATTTTTCTTCTCCGAAGTCCTCAATAATTCATCTTCTATCTACATCTAATACATTCCAATAACACATCATTTATTTTTTGCAACTTTTGAAAGTTTAAATAAAGTCGGACTTCTAATAATACGCAACGCGTACAACGCCACCTACGGCGAATATTGTTTTTGATTTCATACCGTGATAAATATTATGTGATCTATTGTTGCGAGCTGGCAACGTCGCAGTTGCGGACGCCAAATACGCGGATCCATAGTCAGGAAATCTCCGAGTTATACGGCTGTGAATATACGCGCGACAGCAGCGCCTCACCTGCGCTGAGATTTCGTCACGAACTTTTAATATATTATTGAATCCATTTTAGCGTTTTTTGGCTTCTATCGATATTTGTCCTACGGCTAGTCAGGACCGATAGGACGTAAATGGCAATGGCTATAAAAGTGGCGTCCAGTATGCGGACGCCAAAAGCAGGGACGCCAGTTTAAATGCACTTTTTCCTTCAGAGGACGGCTAATTGTTTGGAGGATGTATATATATATATATATATATATATATATATATATATATATATATATATATATATATATATATATATATATATTTACATCCTCCAAGCAATTAGCCGTCCTCTGAAGGAAAAAGTGCATTTAAACTGGCGTCCACTGCTTTTGGCGTCCGCATAATGGACGCCACTTTTATAGCCATTGCCATTTACGTCCTATCGGTCCTGACTAGCCGTAGGACAAATATCGATAGAAGCCAAAAAACTCTAAAATGGATGCAATAATATATTAAAAGTTCGTGACGAAATCTCAGCGCAGGTGAGGCGCTGCTGTCGCGCGTATATTCACAGCCGTATAACTCAGAGATTTTCTGACTATGGATCCGCGTATTTGGCGTCCGCAACTGCGACGTTGCCAGCTCGCAACAATAGATCACATAATATTTATCACGGACTGAAATCAAAAATAATATTCGCCGTGGTGGCGTTGTACGCGTTGCGTATTATTAGAAGTCCGACTTTATTTAAACTTTCAAAAGTTGCAAAAATAAGTGATGTGTCATTGGAATGTATTAGATGTAGATAGAAGATGAATTATCGAGGACTTCGGAAAGAAAAATAATATCATATACGGACGCTTAATAGCTATATACGGACGTCCAATTGCTATTTTTTATTATTTAATAGGTTTGCACTTGACCACCATTTCGCTCGATGTTAAGACGATGCAATCTACAATGGAGCGTGCTTACCTAGAAGAAAACGATTCACTCTCGATTTGAAGACACCGATATTGTAACTATAAGGGAAAACTCACTGAGGCAACGCATTCCACAACCTAGACGTTCTTGTCACAAACTTGGAGTCAAATCTCTTCGTTGGTGTTTTCGTAACATCAACCATGGAACGATGTCGCTTTTTTGAGATACGAGAAGTCTGATAGAAAAAAGGACAAGGTGGTATTAGATCATGTAGATCAATTGCACACTCTCCGAAGTATAACCGGTATAAAACCGATAAGCTAGCAATTTTGCGGCGATGATCAAGACTTTGGAGTCTTTTACGCACAAGAGTGTCATTACCTATGAGCCTTTCGGCACGTCTCTCAATCGATTCCAAAGTCTCCGGCTGATGCTTAGCCGATCCATCCCAAAGGTGCGAACACCATACAGGAGCGTATCTGTGCTTTATTTAACGTGAGCAACTGTTCAGAATTGAATCTGTATGTCTATCTGAATGGTATCTTTGCACCTTTGAGAGAATACCTAGTTTTTGGTGGCTAATTTAGCCTTAGACTCAATATACATGCTAAAATTGAGCGTCGACGATAAAGAGAAGAAATATACGGACGCTTAATAGCTATATACGGACGTCCAATTGCTATATACGGACGCTCAATAGCTATATAAGGACGTCGAATTACTATATACGGACGCTCAATAGCTATATACGGACGTCGAATTACTATATATGGACGCTCAATAGCTATATACGGACGTCCAATTGCTATAAACGGACGCTCAATAGCTGTATACGGACGTCCAATTGCTATATATGGATGTCCAATTCAAATCCAGTGAGATATTTTCCCACCGGGGACGTCAAGAGAAATTGTTTAAAAATATTTCTTCATACTGCCAGTAATTCCCATTTGTCCCTGGTCATCTCTCATCATCATCAGCCGCAAGACGTCCACTGCTGAACATAGGCCTCCCCCCTAGATTTCCACAACAAACGGTCCTGCGCAACCTGCAGCCAGTGGTTTCCAGCGACCTTTGTCAGGTCATCTGTCCATATAGTGGGAGTCCGTCCAACACTGCGTCTTCCGGTTCATGATCGCCACTCGAGAAACTTTCTTCCCCATCGGTTGTCAATTTTGCGAGCGATGTAGCCAGCCCATTGCCACTTCAGCTTTCTTATTCTGAGCTATGTCGGCTACTTTCGTTCTTTTGCGAACATCTTCATTACGGATTCTGTCGCGTAGAGAGACTCTAAACATAGCTCTCTCAAAGCTCGCTGTGTAACTTTGAGTTTCGTGTTGAGGCCCACAGTTAAGGACCACGTCTCAGTTCCATAAGCCATCACGGGCAACAAGCACTACTTAAATACTTTTGTCTTTAGGAATTGGGGTATTTGTACTCAAAGATGGGCCGAAGTTTCCCGAACGCTGCCCATCCGAATTGGATCCTTCGCTGGACCTCTTTGTCGAAGTTGGATCTAGCTATTTAGATCTTTTGACCTAGGTAAACATATTCGCCAATAACTTCCGAGTGTTGTATTGCCAACAATAACCGGTACAGGTGTGCACAGTTTCGGAGATATAACATCTACCTGCCTCACGCCTTTCTGTAGCTGGATATGTTTTGTGGACTGATCCTGTAATCGGACAGACATTGTGGCTTTGCTGTTATACACTTCAACGCTGGAAAAACTGAAGCACTGCCCAGGTTTCCATGAAATCGAAGGCTTTCTCATAGCCCATATACGCTATACATCATCATCTGCAGCCTGTCCATTGCCACTTCAACTTGCTAATTTTAAAAGCTATGACGATGACCTTCGTTCTTCTGCGGATTTCCTCGTTGCGGTTTTTGTCACGCAGTAAAATTCCAAGCATAGCCCTCTCCATTGCCCGTTGCGCAACTTTGAGTTTGCATATCATGCCAATATGCAATAGTTGGCGACCACGTCTCAGTACCATATATCATCACTGGTAACACACACTGATTGTAAACTTTCGCCTTGAGAGTTTGTGATATTTCTGAGGAGAAGATGTGATGCCAAACACTGCCCATCCGAGTTGGATTCGTCGGCTGACCTCCTTGTCAAAGTTTGATCTGCCTAACTGGATCATCTGACCTAGATAAGCGTAATGGTCGCCACTTTCGATACTGCCGTTTCAAACATGTACCGGTATGGGTGCAACATGGGCATTTGACATGATTTTATGTCTTACCCATGTTCATTTTTAGCCCTACCTATTGAGTGACAGTATTGAGGTCTCTGAGCACTGAGCCAAAGTCATCTAGCGATTGAGCCATAATGACTATATCGTCGGCAAATCGAAGGTGGGTGATGTATTTGCCATTAATGTTGATACCATATCCATTCTAGTTGAAAAGCTTAAAAATATCCTGCAATGCAGAGGTGAACAGTTACGGAGAGATAACGTCTCCCTGTCTCCCCTTTTTGCTTTTGGATCGGATTTGTGCATTGGTCCTGAAGACGGATAGACATGGTGGCTTTGTTGTATAAACACTTCGATAAACCTACGCTATACATAGTAGCCGATTATACTCGTCGGTTTTCTGTATAATCTGCCGAAGTGTATGAATATGGTCTGTGGTACTCGTACTATAGTATTTTATAAGTATTATATCAGCTATCTGGCTGTCATAGTACAAGCTTTGTTTAGTTTGGGGTCAGATGGTGTTGTGGGTGAATTGTCTCCAATATTTTTGGAAACCGGCTTGTTTGGGTGGCTGGAAGTCGTCAAACCTGCGTGCGAGACGATTCGTGATTACTTATAAACGTGTCTCAGAAGTGAGATGGGTTCTTCAACAAAGTGATGTCACCTTTTTTGTAGAAGAGCACCACCATACTTCAGCTCCACGCTTCTGGCGTATTACCGTCAAGTATGACGGAGTAGAACAGCTTCTGAAGGACTTTATGTAACCGTTTTCCACCCGCTCTCAGAAACTCAGCACCCGTTTGTTTCTACTGGGGATAAATGTGTGGAGACAAATGGGAATAAACCAGTATGGCGCAACACGATTGGCAGCAGTATTTTTACCATACAGTAGCTCGTTGCCAAACATAACTGCTTCACATAGTGCCGTATTTTTATAATTAAAGTGGCCAGGCTATTAAACATCCGTATATAACTATTAGGCGTCCGTATATAGATATTGGACGTCCGTTTATCATATTGGACATCCGTATATTACATTGGACGTCTATATATAATATTGGTTCAGTCCATGGCAGGATACAATCCCGATTTTATCTTATCTACACTTGTGTTGATCGACAAATGAGGTTATTACGTACCTACTTGTCTTAAATTAAGAAAAAATATGACTAAACAAACATGTACATCTACATTTATGCTTGTTATTCTAGATACTACCTCGTTATGTTCCCGAGAACCTGCATAAGTTGCTGACCTAGCGTTTGCGCCTACGCAGGATCAGGCGACATCACGCCATGCCACCCAGAAATGCATAGTTGCGTCTGGGTTAGATTATAAGTTCTCTTTAAGGCTAATTGTAATAAGCAAAGGCAGTCTGAATAAACTCTTCGGCTCATCTAGACGTATTTAGTTTTAATTTAACTTTAAAATTAGTTTTTAAAAACAGTTTCTCGCGCTCCCGAAAGTTAACTGGCGCAGCCGGTAGGATTACCAGCCGCTGCTATCGCGACCACGTAAAATCCGTGACTAGTGCTTGAAAAGTGTTAGTACCTTCGTGATTGGCAGTGACAGCGGTTTTCCTCAAATCGGAAGAAGGCCGCAGTGGTAATCCTCGAACCAAAGAAATTTGTTAACCGGAGCCGGACGGAGATGGGCAAGTAAGTTATAGCGAACAGAGTACTCACTGGAGTAAAATCCTTCGTTTCCTCCCATCCTATCCATGAAATACTGTTTAGTTTTAAGCTGTAGAACCAGGTGACTAAAACTGCACAGGTCTCTACATAGGTTAAACTGTGACTAAAACTGCACAATTATTTTATATTTTTAGATTTAAACTGTGACTAAAACTGCACAATTATTTTATATTTTTAGATTTAAACTGTGACTAGAACTGCACAATTAGATAATTAAATATAATAGGTATACGTACTCGTGATTACGAATGCACAAAAGTACGCTAGGTTATAACATCATTTAAACGGTAACTATAATTGCACTAGTAATTAAGTGAGTAAGTATATAAGTAGTATAACTAGAAACTATTTAACAGCAAAATGACTGAGCTTAACGAAATAGCACCGCCCTTATTGCGCGACATGCTTAAACTCATCCCTGAATTCAACGGGGACACTAAAATGCTCGCATTATTTCTCAGAAAATGCGAGTATGTAATCAGACAATTTCAAGGCGTTGCTCAACGCAATGAATATATAATGCAGTCAATAACTAGTAGAGTCATAGGTAGAGCCGCCGCCCTTATCAGCGAAAGGGTGATTTTGAAAGTTATGACGATTTCAAAACACTACTAATTCAGCATTTCGGAGATCATAGAAGCGAAGAGTGTGTAGCCATAGAGTTGGAGTCATTAAAATTAAATCGAATGAGTCATACCTTGATTTTTGTAGCCGCATTCAGGATGTAAGAGCCATTTTAATTTCCAAAATTAACACTAATGTCACTAATTCCAACGAAGTTAAACATGCAAAGGCCATCATCCATAATAATACAGCTCTCAATGTTTTCCTATATAATTTGCCGGAACACCTAGTGAGAATAGTAAGACTAAAGAGCCCTACCAGTTTAGAAGAGGCCCTAAAACTGTGATGGATGAAGTTAATTTTCACGAGCAGTATCTAATGAGGTCCAGGTTGCTTCACAACCAGGCACCCAAACCACCCATGCTGGATCCGAAGCCTCAAGCCTTTCAGGCAATAATGCAACCCCAAATAATAACTTCCGACCCCGTATTTTGGAGTCAGACCGAATGCTATACAACCCATGCTAGCTAGGCCATTAGTGCCACAAAATCAATCCGGGTACAAACCACCTACACCACAACAGCACTTTGGGTATAGGCCTCCGACCCAACAACCCCTAGGTTTTAGACCACAGCCCGGTCAATTTGGCTATAAGCCAGCGGTTCAGCAGCAATTTGGCTATAAGCATCCTGCCCAACAACAGATGGGCTACAGACCTCCAGTACAAAATCAGTTCGGATTTAGACCACAGCCGGGACAATTCGGTTACAGAGCGCCGCAGCCTCAAGGCTATCGTCATCCTCAACCGTTTTCTAGCGATGTGACGATGAGGACTGCCGCACAACCAGTGCCAAGACTACCCATAAACGAAATAGTCACCGAGGAATGTGGAACAACAGACGACCCGAACGAGTACGAATACAGCGACAACAATTACCAGGAAGAGCAGAATTATTATTACGCAGACCCAACCCGGGAGTGTCCACAACCTGTTATGGAAGTGCAAGAACCAGTGCAGGAATATGATAATATAAGGAAGAAACAAATTTGGAAAATTTTCGTGTAGAAGTGACCCAGAGATTTCCGAGGTAATCGAACTAAATTATGATGCCGCCCTCAAACTACCCTATATAAAAATCACGGAAATAGATGGCAAATTCATGTTAGACTCCGGCAGTAGCAGGTGTTTTATCAGCCCAACAAAAGCGGATATGTACTACGCCCAGTACAAAAGATACGAACCGTTTCAAGTAACAAGCACGCACGCGTCTAGTTCTCATACAGAGGTAGCGGACATACCACTCTTTAAGGCCTTCAGCCAGGACATGTATCACAAATTCTTCATCTATGACGTTGACCCCAAGTATGACGGAGTTATTGGCTGGGATTTGTTAGTGAAGCTAAAGGCTAAAATAGACCTGAACGACAAAACTTTAAAAACACAACATGCCAATATCCCGATTTGGAACGACCAGGAATACTTATTTAACCTCAAAGCGCGCACTGAAACTCGTGTAGAGCTGCCTGTAGATCTCGAAAAAGGGATGCTATCCTAAATTTTTGGAATTCGACTCAAAAATCCGAATGCCTACAGCCCTAGTGAAATGTGAAAATTATTATGCGACCACCGTTATACAAAATACTTCTGACGCCGACATAACTTTAAAAATAACGAAACCTTTTAAGGTCCAAAACTCACAGATGAAAATTACATATGTGAAATTAACACGACAGACTTAACAGACGTAGAAGTTGACCAAATACTCACCCAAAATTTGACAAAATTACGACTTAATCACTTACCACCAGAAGAACAAAACGCTATACTAGAACTGTGCACTGAATATAAGGACATACTCTATAGTGAAGAATTACCCTTAACTTTCACCAACCAGGTCAAACACCACATAAGGACGACTAACGACAATCCTATTTATATCAAGCCATATAGACAAGCCCCGGCCCAAGCGGAAGAAATTAGGAACCAAGTTGAAAAGCTGCTCAAAGATAATGTGATACAAGAGTCACATTCACCATGGAGTGCCCCAGTGCATTTAGTCCCGAAGAAGTCGGATGCCTCTGGCCAGGTGAAATATCGCATGGTAATAGACTATAGGCGACTAAATGAAATCACAACTGACGACCGATTCCCACTCCCCAATATTTGCGACCTTTTGACAAACTAGGTAAAAGCAACTATTTCACGACGCTAGACCTCGCGTCTGGGTACCACCAAATAGAAATAGCAGAAGAAGATAGACAGAAAACTGCCTTCTCCACACAAAACGGGCATTACGAATTCCTCCGAATGCCATTTGGTCTCAAGACAGCTCCGGCAACTTTTCAGCGAGCAATGAACAATGTATTAAGAGGCTTACAGGGTATCCATTGCCTTGTGTACCTTGACGATATACTCATCTACTCCAACGGGCTCCGTGAACACCTAGAGAAATTACGCGCCGTCTTCGACAGACTGAGACTTACCAACCTCAAGGTCCAATTAGACAAATCGGAATTTCTTTGCAAGGAAGTCCAATATTTAGGACACACGCTGACGAAAGACGGACTCAGACCAAACAACGACAAGATACAAGTAGTGTTAGACTATCCGATCCCTGAAACACAGACCGAAATTAAAAGATTCTTAGGCTTCATAGGATACTATAGAAGATTCATAAAAGATTTTTCAAGAATTACTCAACCGCTAACCGCTTGTTTAAGAAAAGGCAAAACCGTAGAGAAGACAGAAAAATATATAGAAGCCTTCCAGAAGTGTAAAGAGTTGTTAGTTAATGCACCTATATTACAGTATCCGGACATGAGTAAACCATTTATATTAACCACCGATGCTTCTGAGGTAGCTTTAGGAGCAGTACTTTCTCAAGGGACTATAGGATCTGACTTACCAATCGCTTACGCCAGCAGAACCCTAAGCGAAACAGAAAAGAGATACAGTGCCATAGAGAGAGAATTACTGGCTATAATATGGGCCACTAAACACTTCCGACCGTACCTCTACGGTAGAAAATTTGACATTGTTACCGATCACAAACCTCTACTTTGGTTGTACCAACTTAAAGAGCCAGGGAGCAAACTGACACGATGGCGACTTCGCCTTCAAGAGTACGATTTCAACATAAAGCACAAAATGGCCAACTTAATGCTAACGCGGATGCCCTCTCCGACTTAGGTTGAATGCACTAACTACCGCCGAGGACAACGACAACAGATCAATGATTGTAAACCCCGAAGAACAAGATCACTCAGATACCATATCAATATCAGATTCTGAGAGAACAGCAACCGACAGCCCTGTTACAATTTCAGACACCGACACCATAGACCAAATCTTGAGAAAGGAGCCTGACTTATTAGTACCTTCAGACACAAGCTCAAGCGCGACAGAAACTATACATTCCGGTAAAGATTTAGAGTCACTAGGCATACCAATTCTAGAAGAAGCCGTAGATACAAAACCAAACCAAATACTTGTGTTCCATAAATTTACTAACGACCTCCAAGTAACTGACATCTCCACCAAGCATCAGAAAATATTAGAAGTTTTCCTTCCTCACGGCAAACCAGATCTAATATGCGAATTTCTAAAGAAATATATTAGACCAAAAATAAAATACTTCATTTATTTTGAAACAACACAACACCGTCGGGAATTCAGTAACGTAGTAATTACCCTTTTCAAGCAAGGCTCAATTAATTTCTACGAATGTACTGAGCGGGTAATCAACATTGAAGATGAAGCAGAACAAAACTGATTATACAAAAATTACACGAAGGCAAGACTTGCCACCGTGGAATCACCGAAACTGTGAAAAGAATTAAGCGAAATTATTACTGGCCAGATATGCTTGACACGGTCTCCGCCGTTATCAATGCTTGCGACAAATGTAGGACAACCAAATATGACAGGAAACCAATTAAACCAGTACTCCAACTAACAGACACTCAAGACGCGCCCTTTCAGGAAGTATTTATGGACGTCTTTTCAATAGAATCAAAACACTATTTAACCATAGTCGACGCATTTAGTAAATTAGGCCAAGCATTGAAAATACCATCTCGATCTACACCAGAGGTAGTGAGAGCCCTTATTAAATATTTCAGTTTTATGGCATCCCACGCAGAGTAAGTTGTGACCCGGGTTCTGAGTTTAATAACGAACTTCTCAGAGAACTTACAGATTTATACAAAATAAAACTACACATAACAACACCAAATAATCCAAACTCCGTTGGCATTGTAGAACGTTTTCACTCTACTATAATAGAAATCTACAGAATAGCCAAATATGAAGTGAAATATACAGACGCGACAAATAGGATGACCTATGCAATAATGGCATACAACAATACTATACACAGTGCTACAGATTTAACCCCTTTTGAAATAGTATTCGGACACACAGAGCTTAACTCTACATTTGACGTGGAATTCGATAAAGCATACAAACAACAGCTATTAAAGGACCACCGAAAACGAACTCAAGAATTGTATAAACACATTGCGGCAAAAATGAAAAGTAAGAAAGAAACGGTGAGAGAAAAAACGCGGTGGCGAAATAGGACCACAGTTCCAAGAGGGTCAAACTCTGTACGCAAAGGCGGTTAACAAACGACAATCTAAAGATAAGCCAAAATATCAAAAAGCAATAGTATGTGGTGAGGTGGAACGTAATGTACTACCTATAAAAGTCCGAGATAGAGAAACTAAAGTCCCAGTTAAAAATATAAAACGCCCTCCGCAGGTGGCGCCTCCCTGGCGGTGGTGATATGGGTGATGCAAACCCGAGGGTTCCTGAGCCAGGGCCTACAACTTCAAGAAGTAAATGAAAACCCAGGTCTCCTCCCAGTTAAACAAGGCCGTGCTTTTGTACAGGTCGATAGCTGGTCTATAATAAAAACCATAGATCTGAAAGGCATAGCATCCGATCTACAGTTCAATTCGCAACAGTACTCTAAATTTTGTGCCAAAATATCGTCTTCTAAAATGCTTCTTCTCTTGTCAGTAACTCAAAAGACTTCCAGTCCCAAATAAACTACATCCGCGACGAGGCTGTAGAGAAATTAGGGCAACTAATGCCAACTAAGCGGGTAAAACGTGGCCTTATTGACCCTCTAGGTTCCTTAATTAAAGTAATAACAGGAAATCTAGACAATGACGACGCCATCCATTTCGAACAACTGATAACGGACACTAAAACCCGTGAGCAAGCCATTTCTAGTAAAATTACTATTATTTCTGAAATGCTGGATCACATAGTAAACTCGTCTAAAATGGTAAACGAAAATACAAAAATATTGAACGACAGAGTTAACAAAATAGAACAATTTATAAAATCTAGAGATAATGATGACTTTGTAATTTTCCACATTATAAATGTATTCAATCTTTTATAAGTAACTTCCGCTCTATTTCGACAAAACTCAGCGATGTACAGACGGCTTTAGCCCTCAGCAAGGTTTCAGTACTACATAAAACTGTAATAGACTCTGTAGAAATCCTAAAGTTGTTGAAAGATATAAGTACATACGGCAACCTCATGTATCCAGTAAATGACCAGAATTTAATTAATTTAGAGGAAACATTTTCTGTCAAAACTTACCTTAAGGATAGTAACATAAGATTTATTATAGATGTACCACTTGTAGAACAGGAATGCTATGTATATTATAAATTGTACCCATTACCCATGCTCAACCACTCTACTACCGATACCTTCACCATTATTCCCCAATATCCTTATTTACTCCAGGATGAGAAAAGATATCGCCCAATTGCCCAAAAATGCAAAGAGATAACTGCCAAGGAATATTTGTGCTCCGAGAACGACATTGCCCCTACTCCAGAGAAACCTGCGTTGAACAATTGATGCAGTACCAACAACACCCCTCAAAATGTGTTGCACACCGAATTACTACAGAAGATTTAAAGGTCCAGAGAATTTCAGATAACAGCTGGATTATATTCTCCAAATATACAAAAGTACTTACCCAAAAATGTGACGATGACGTCACCCAAGAGCCATTGAGAGGACATACCTCATTACAATCCAAAAACCATGTGATGTTATAATTGATGCTCTTCGTTTACGAGCGAACCATTTCCGTGAATTGGGAAATTCGTACAGCCATTTACCTATTGTAAACTTACCTGCCTTACCAGATAATACCACAGAAGAAGCCGAACCTATAGACCTGCAAGATATCAACCTAGACGAAGTGCAGCATCTCAACTACCTTTTAAAAAGAGTGTGAAAAGTGTTCCAAATTTAAGTGAAGTGAAAAGCCTTGGCATAGCCACAAGTGTTCTCTATTTAGTGTTGTCGTCATGCTTGGCGTACCTCATTTGGAAAAAGTTTATACCACTTGTTCGAAAATTACGTAAAATCAATTCTAATGTAAACGACCCTGAAAATGTGAACGCAAATCCAATTTTACTACATACTTAAATTAAATATAAGCTCGTTGCCTCTACTCACCCTTTTCAAGTATTGGAATTGCGTATTGTAGAGACAACATTAGTATTAAGTTAGAGTATAGTACATATAATAACATAAATAGGATAAGGAAAATGTAGAAGCGAAGTTATATGGAAAATCCTTTTCCAATAACTTCGGGTCTGAGGGGGAAGGCGTTATGTTCCCGAGAACCTGCATAAGTTGCTGACCTAGCGTTTGCGCCTACGCAGGATCAGGCGACATCACGCCATGCCACCCAGAAATGCATAGTTGCGTCTGGGTTAGATTATAAGTTCTCTTTAAGGCTAATTGTAATAAGCAAAGGCAGTCTGAATAAACTCTTCGGCTCATCTAGACGTATTTAGTTTTAATTTAACTTTAAAATTAGTTTTTAAAAACAGTTTCTCGCGCTCCCGAAAGTTAACTACCTGCGATTATTGGTGTAAAAATCTCATAAATAGGAGCTTAATTTTTTTATCTTATTAAGTAATTGTTTACTAAACTTTGTCAAAATCCATTGTTACTAACTAGTAACAATGGAATGGACACTTACGTGGAAGTGTGACATACATTTATCACACAATTCATTTAATCTGTGATCATTCACAACAAGACGCCTTATAACAATTTCAATACCATAATATTATGAGAATAAATTAGTAGATAGATAATAATAAAGAATATAAAAATATCGGGCATCCGTATAACTATAGATCTTACGAAATTGAAGTAAAAGAAAGAGAAAGTAAATCTAAACTAGCTGGCAACGTCGCACTTACAAATGCCGTTCATCCTATGCAGACGCTAAATAGTCGATGCCATTGGTAAATCAAGATCAATATATCCAGGACGTTCATAATTAATGACCATGGTTCGGGGTTCAAAAATGTTGCGGCACGAACGTAAGAGGAATATTGCGAAAAATAAAATTATCAGAAAACGATGTATCCCACGGAGCTGGCAATCGAAAAACTAAGCAATATTCATTAAGAGATGTTAAAATAAGCAAGAGGAACCGGAGGACGTCGTAATAATGCACGACGTGCATGACGCCAAAAATATTGTAGGATGTAAATATATATATATATATATATATACATGTGTGTGAAATAAATGCTTGGTGAGCACAATTTCGCCAACGTCTTGTGTTTCATCAGGATATTGTCTTGTGTTTTTGAGTTTGATCAGTATGTCCATTCAAGGTCTAAGGTCTTGCAGTAGTAGATCTTGCAGTTCATCCATGTAAGTGCAATAAATGTATATAATCAAAAAATGACGATATATATACATACAGATATATACAGTGCAATATGTAAATACTCAAAGAATGTCAAAATTATGTAATACAGTACAAACTAATTCAACATGATACAATATATCATTATTTGGTCTTATGTCAATTGAATGTCAAATTTCATAATGGAATAATAGTATTTATTGAGATATTAATGGAATAAGGTTAATAGATTGTAAAAGTTTCATGTTCAATGTCTAAAATATTAGTATTCCAATTAATTTCCTTATCATTTAAAAATTCACTTACAGTATAATAATATATTGTGTATCAGCATTTTTTTTTGGTTTACTTTTGAACATTGTTATGTTAAGTTCTTTTATGGCACTTGGCAGCTTAGTATATAAAAGAGGAGCCATACAAAAAATGCTGTCACTCATAATCTTTTTTTTGCGTTTGTCTATGAGCAGTATACACTTATCACGCCGGTTACGTTTGACTTTGTCACTTAATAGAGGAAAATAATGAGGGTTATTCCTTACAAAATACATAACTTTAAATATGTACAGGCACGGTTAATATTTGGTTGTCTATGAATACTTGTCGGCAGCTACCTGTAACTTGCATTCCGAACATAGCACGAATGCATTGTTTTTGTGCTTTAAAAACTGAGGCTGTATCAGTTGAGTTCCCCCACAAAAATTGATCCCATATCTCAAAACTGATGCCACCAATCCATGGTAAGATTTAAGAAGAGTCTCATTCTTTATCTTTTTGTCTTAGAGTCTTATTCCTTCTAAAACCTTTTTGCTCATTACAAAGTATGTTGCATTTTTCTCTGTTGAACTCGGAACAGTGGTGGTACAATCGCGATTCTAAAAAGCGCCGGAGAGAGGAAGTCGCATGATCTGTCAACTGGGTTATTGCCTTTGAGCGCATGACTCTCTTGTATGAATCAACTTGAATAAAAATTTTATTTATCGTATTACGTAGGTACTTTATAAACATCAATTAATATTTTTTTTTTGTAACCATTTTTACGATAACAACTCAGAGCTACGGCGAGATTCGAACAACCTCACGATTATAAAATCTGACGTACTAGTGACAAGGTACAATTTTAAACCGACTTCAAAAAAAGGAGGAGATTCTTAATCCATCTGTGTGGTTTTCCTTGCATTTTTGTAACACGTTAGCTCCGCTAATTGTGAGTCAATTTTGTTGGTGATACTTCAGAAGTGATCAGATCATTAAAATTTTACTAATGTATAATCGCAAAAAATTTGCATGTCTATTGCTCAATCACGCCGAAACGGGGTTTCTATTTCAATAGGAAACATGATTAAATTATAACGGCACATGACTTGCTCGTCTCGTCGTTGTAGGTACTATAAAAATACTCTAGAAGAACACACATACGTTTTACAAACATTTTCATTACTCATTAATTAATAATTTCTGTACACGCTGTAATTATAAAATAATCCAATGAATATTAAACCTACATCAATCAATTACACAGTATGGTTATTAGAAAATGCCAGTTAATAAATAACAAATGGCAATGAAATAAAACCAAAAAACGCAATTATCTATCATGCCAATTTTTTTTAAATAAAGAGTGACGAGACGATTAGATATGTACCTGTTGGTAAGCAACATGCCTGCCACATAACAGCACAGTGACACGCAGCTATTGGAACACGAAGAGTCCAAATCATTACCTAGCACTGCCCTGCGCTCATCACCCAGAGATCTAGGATGTTATATCTCTAAGCCCTGTAATTTCACTGTAAACATTGCTCTTCAAATCAGAAAACAGTAATGTTTGCATATTACTGTTTGTCGGTAGAATAACTGGCAAAGGTGTGGTACTTCCCCAGGCGGACTCTGCCAGGAGTCCTAACACTACACTAATATCAAAACATAATTATCTATATTGTACCTATCTAATGTACAAGTCTAGTCGGGAGAACGGCGCCTGCCGATCCGGAGACCCCGGGTTCAAACCCCACACGCACCACTGTCTTTTCGAAGTCATGTCCGTAATGCCGCTAACTTAAAACGGTGAAGGAAAACATCGTGAGGAAACATACATGTATCTAAAACCTTTCGAAGTCATGTTTCATCCACCAACCTGCGCTAGACCAGCGTGATGGATTATGGCCTGAACTCTCTCCTTGCGAGAGAAGGCCCGAGTCCCAGCAGTGGGAACATTTAGTGGCCTGTTGATAGCAAATGGACAAAGAAATATGTTATAGACAAGCGGCTGGTCTAGTCAGGAGAACGACGTCTCCGGAGACCCCGGGTTCAAACCCCACACGCACCACTGTTTTTTCGAAGTCATGTGCGTAATTCCGCTAACTTAAAACGGTGAAGAAAAACATCGTGAGAAAACCGACATGTACCTAGAACCTTTCGAAGCCATGTGTCATCCACCAACCCACGCTAGACCATCGTGGTGGATTATGGCCTGAACTCTCTCCTTGCGAGAGAAGGCCCGAGTCCCAGCAGTGGGAACATTTAGTGGGCTGTTGATGATGATTGATGAATGTACAAGCATCGCTCCGCGGTTTTATCCGCGTAGTTCCAGTTACCGGTATTTTTCCGGGATAATAAGTACCCTATGTGTTCTTCCAGACTATAACCTAACTGTATTCCGAATTTCAGCTCGATCCGTTCAGAGTTCAGACGTTACGATGTGATTGAGCAACAAACATTCAAGTATCCAAACATTGACATTTATTAGGATATACGAGTACAAAAGTCTAACTGACAGTTAATTCATTCATTCATAAAGAGGTGTGTAATCTGTGTTTATAAATGAACAATTTACACGTCAATTAATAAAACATACACATAAACGAAGAAAGAGCATAGAAATTGTATACATTTTCAAAGTTTGAAATTACCACTACTGTATTATAATAATTATTGTACAAAAAACTGTCAAGCATTATACGAGTATAATGCCTTTATTACAATTGTAATGACCCATGTCAAATTTATTTCTTTACATTTTTATGGGAACTTTGCCATCACTCTCTAAAAATTCGCTGTAACTGTAAAAAGTTTGATCGATAAGTCAGCGCTTTAATCTGTTTTATATATATAACTAGACGTCTACCCCGGCTTCGCCCGTGGAATATATATAGCACTCATCGAGATCACGCACATATCCAACGGTGAAAAAATTCTAGAAATCGGTTCAGTCATTTCTGAGAATATCGCTTTCAAACAAAACACCTCTTCAGCTACCTGCTACGCCACCTGTCGGAAATTGGTCGTACCAACTCAGAGATTGGCAAATGTTTTATATTCAAGAGGTATGTAATCTTTGATATTCAATGACGCAATCTTAGACACATGCTGTCATGTGTCATGTCAAAGCACGAAACGTACGAAAACTCTCAAAAAGGAATATTTTTTCCCGATTTTGTTACATTCTTGACTCATGCTCCGCTTCTGTTAATAGTAGCGTTATTTTCTATAGCCTACCTTCCTTGATAAATGGACTATCCAATAGAAAAAGAATCTTTCAATTCGGACCAGCACTTCCCGAGATCCTAGCGTTCAAACAAACAAACTCTTCAGCTTTATAATATTGGTATAGATTACAGGAAAATAACTGCAATAAGGGTAAAGATGCGGGTCGCTAGTACTCGAACACGTTTCGATCGAATAAAACGCAATGTAGAAGGAAGCGAGGTCGGGAGCGGAGTGACCCGGTGACCGCGTGCGCTGTCCCGCGCCCCGGCCGCTTCCCGGGACCATCGCCGACCCATAAATCACGGCATTGCTTTACTAAGTTCTCCTCTCCACTTACAGTAGGTACGAGTGATACCTATAATATAGGTACTAATGTAAAGAAACTTCAGCTATTTGTTTTCAAAGAGAATGAAATATACTACGTTGTTTATATGTTAATATATGTTAAAATTTAAGTGGTCGCCGAGAGGTAGAAATTTGACCATAAAACAATATATACGAGTACATTTAAAGTGACCTGCGGTTTCATCCGCGTAGTTTCCGTGACATAAAGTAGACTATGTGTAATTCCAATCTGTTATCTAGCTGAATTTCAATTTTTAACTTGATCCGAAGTACCTGGGGATTTTTTCGATCTACCGAACGAAAAATATCTTAGCTTTGATATTTATCTTTTTTTCTATCCGCTTGAAATGACGGAGCGCAATAGGAAAGCGAAAGCCGATTTAGTTTGGCGGTAGATGCAAGCAACAAATATTTAAAGAACCCAACATTCGCAATATTATAAAAAAAATACACTTAATGTATCAACTCGTATATAGTTGCTGCAGAAAGGCCCGCGTCTGCTGTCCACAAGAAACTGAAATTCAGCGAAGTTAGTTCATAAAAACCGGGTCGCCAGATGCGTTCAACCCTACGGTTACGACCTGCGGTTTCGGGCAGTAAAACTGCTTTATTCTGTATTTTACATAACTCTAATGTTCGCATTTTTCTCTGAAGAACATTTTTAAAGACTTCCAGAAAGTTCCACAAGACAGGTGCTGTTTGGACAAGGATATTTTTAAAGATACCTACTCAAATAGTGTTCTGAACAAAGAGTTAACATAGACTACGTATAGAGTTAGATTTTCCGCACGGTTTCTTTGTGTCAATCGTAATCAGATGACGTGCATACTTTCTATGGCAACAGAGTGGTGGTAAACTCGGGACCATGGTCATTGGCGTCAGAATTTCTAGATGGTCATGCTCATGCTCCTGGCCACGCGCTCCGGATTCACCCGTGTTGTTTCCAAAATAAGCTATCAAATTCTGAGTTATAAGTTTTCACTTATATCGGCAATTCCCGCGACTGCCAATTATCTTATAATTTAGTTTTAAATGAGTAATAAATAATATTGTTAGTGGGAATATAAATGTTCTAGTTCCGTAAGCCGTAAGTAATGTAATCACAGGCTATAGATGGGACACGTTCCCTCAGGGCCAGTCGCCGGTCGCTTGTGCCGGTCGCTGCCGCCGGTCGCGCGTGCCGGTCGCTGCCGCCGGTCGCGCGTGCCGGTCGCTGCCGCCGGTCGCCGGGCAACGCATCTGGGGCGGATCCGGGTCACGGCGGGACCTTCACCCAGCGTGCCCGGTGCAGCCGTGCATCCTTCTATCCGCACTGTAGCCTCGTCCACAGCTACGCTAATATTATAGACAGATATTCAGAATGTCTAGATTTTTTTTGTCGCGTGAGTCTAAGAAGACTTTAAGTAATTACTTATCGGCTAGTAATTAATTACTTCTGGTGGTCAAGTGGTTGAAGTTCAACTATAAAAGCAATATAAATCTATTCTCAATTTGACTAATTTTACTTTGTATATTAAACACAATACTTAAACAAACTAAATTATCATCATATGTATCTTACCTTATATTGTAATTAATTACAGCGCTAATTGAAAAATTAATAATATAAGCTTTAATTACTTTTTTTATACAATACGATTAAAAACAAAAATTAGAAAAAACATCATTAAGTAATGAGTAAAAACATATTTATGCGTGTGTGTTAAAACATGGTAGTGTGTGTAATAATATGTTTATAATGATAAAATGATTTACATTTTTATTTATAATAAATATAAATATTGGTGGACAATTCACACATAACCCCATCTGACCCCAAACTAAGCAATAATTAAAATAATAATAAGTATTCTATTGCATTACGCATAAGTGCAACATTAGCTGTTTATAAGCTGTTTAAAACTGAAATGCTAATTACCCAATAAGTTTTCACTTCCATCGGCAGCCTCCACGACTGTAATTTTTTGTCGCATAATAGGTAATGTGTATAAGCAAATAACTATTATTGTACCATACAAAGAATTTTATATGTTTTTTTATCGGAAGTCTTTATTAACAAAACTAAATTACAATGAAAACCATAAATAAATAAATATTGGTGGAAAATTCACACACAACACCATCTGACCCCAAACTAAGCAAAGCTTGTGTGATGGCAGCCAGATAGCTGATATAATACTTTTATAGTTTTAAATACATGTACTTATTTTACATAGAAACACCCAGACACAGTGCCATATACCTAATCAATTATTCACACTAACCAACCAGCGAAAATATTGCAGATGAAATAGGTATATTAGAATATAAATCATAATCTCTCTATATATAAAAATGTAATGTTGGTTTGTGTACGCTTCAAAAAATCAAAAAGTTCTGCACCGATCGAGCTGAAATTATAAAATGATATATAATCGGCATCAAGGATTGTTTTTATCTATTTTTTGCATCACAATGTGCCACATCAAAGCGTGGCAGGGCATAGCTAGTAAAACATAAATTTTGAATCCCACGAAAGGTTTCTGACTTGAAGGACAAGTTCCACGTTGGGCGCCACTATTGGAAGATTATGCAATGGTCTTAAACATGATAGAGGGTTTGGATTAAATCGAAAGACGTGTCAAAAAGCTCATAGGCAACTTCGAAAAAGACTTTAAAGCTACCTAAATCTGTAAACCTGCTGGTCAGTTATCTGTATAGGATACTTTTCTAAAAGTTGGATGCTGTAGGATGATGTATGGAGCTGATGTGATTCTCTTACCTATTTTTTTATCTTGTGACTCTAAAAAACGATTTCGTTTCATGGTTGTTGTCATGTTCCAAAGACCCAAACGAAGATGTCATCATCAGCCGCAAGACGTCCACTGCTGAACATAGGCCTCCCCCCTAGATTTCCACAACGAACGGTCCTGCGCAACCTGTAACCAGCGGTTTCCAGTGACCTTTATGAGGTCATCTGTCCATCTAGTGGGAGGCCGTCCAACACTGCGTCTTCCGGTACGTGGTCGCCACTCGAGAACCTTTCTTCCCCATCGGTTGTCGGTTCTGCGAGCGATGTGGCCTGCCCATTGCCACTTCAGCTTGCTTACTCTTTGAGCTATGTCGGCCACTTTCGTTCTTTTGCGAATATCCTCATTACGGATTCTGTCGCGCAAAGAGACTCCGAGCATAGCTCTCTCCATAGCTCGCTGTGTGACTTTGAGCTTCGTTATGAGGCCCACAGTTAAGGACCACGTCTCAGTTCCATAAGCCATCACTGGCAACACGCACTGGTTAAAGACTTTCGTCTTTAGGCATTGGGGTATTCTGGACTCAAAGATGTGCCGAAGTTTCCCGAACGCTGCCCATCCGAGTTGGATTCTTCGCTGGACCTCTTTGTCGAAGTTGGATCTACCTAATTGGATCTTTTGACCCAGGTAGACGTATTCGTCAACAACTTCGAGTGTGGTATTCCCAACAATAACCGGTACAGGTGAGATATGAACATTTGACATGACTTTCGTCTTGTCCATATTCATCCTCAAACCTACCTGTTGGGATACTCTACTGAGGTCCCTGAGCATAGCACCGAGGTCCTCCAGCGACTCCGCCACAATGACTATGTCGTCGGCAAACCGAAGGTGAGTGATGCATTCGCCGTTGATATTGATGCCATATCCGTTCCAGTCCAGTAGCTTAAAACATCTTCCAGCGCGGCAGTGAACAGTTTCGGAGATATAACATCTCCCTGTCTCACGCCTTTCTGTAGCTGGATATGTTTTGTGCACTGGTCCTGTAATCGGACAGACATTGTGGATTTACTGTAGATACACTTCAACACTTCGATATAGCGATAGTCAATGCGGCATCGCTGGAGAGACTGAAGCACTGCCCAGGTCTCGATGGAATCGAAGGCTTTCATATAGTCCACATACGCTATACATAGTGGCCGATTATACTCCTCGGTTTTCTGTATAATCTGCCGAAGCGTATGGATGTGGTCTATGGTACTATAGCCTTTTCGGAAACCGGCTTGTTCGGGTGGCTGGAAGTCGTCAAACCTGCGTGCGAGACGATTCGTGATTACCCTCGAAAACAACTTATAAACGTGGCTCAGAAGTGAGATGGGTCTGTAGTTCTTCAACAAGGTGTTGTCACCTTTTTGAAGAAGAGCACCACCACTTCTGCTCCACGCTTCTGGCGTATTACCGTTAAGTATGACGGAGTCGAACAGCTTCTGGAGGACTTTAAGTACCGGTTTTCCACCCGCTCTCAGAAGCTCAGTCGTAATTCCGTCGCCGCCAGGTGCCTTGTTGTTTTTAAGTTGTTTGAGGCCATCCTAATCTCATACAGGCTGACTTCCGGGATATCTTCGGTAAAGTGTCGGGTCAGCTTGGCTCTGGGGTCTTTTGCCATGCTAACGACCGGTTGTGCTTGTGTAGAGGTGTATAACTGTTCATAGAACCTCTCAATCTCCTCCAAAATCTCGGGCTTCGACGAGACGATGCTACCACTATCGGTCTTCAGTTTGGTCAGCTGACTTTGCCCAAGAGACAGATTTCTTGCGAACACTTTCGAGCCTTTGTTCTGCTTGATTGCTTCTTCAATACTAGAAGTATTGAAGCAGCGTATGTCGCGTCGCGCACAAGTAGAGATTTGTCTATTGAGCCGTCTGTATACCGTCATGTCGACCGAAGACTGTAAACGCATATCTCGTCTGACTGCCATGAGATCTAGAGTTTGATCGGAGAGTTTTTGGGTTCTATTTTGGCGTCGGCTCTTATAAAATTTTCTGCCAACAGCATGAACAGTTTCCACTAGCCTGTCGTTTATTTCGTCCGCCGTTACGCACTCATCTAAGGATTCGAAGCGATTTTGAAGTTCGAGTTGAAAGTTATCGGGATCTTCGATTTGAGCATAATTTGGTCGGAGCGTGGACTTCATTAGACGTGACCTTTCGAACTTAATGTTTAGATTCAGCGTGCCTCTTATAATACGGTGATCGCTGCCGGTCTTAACCCTGCTGATCACAGAGACATCGCTGAATATTTGCCGTTTAGTCGTCATAATGAAGTCGATCTCATTTTTGTGGAACCGTCTGGGCTAATCCAGGTCCACTTTCTTTGTGGCTGTTTCTTGAAAAGGAGTTCATCATAAAGAGGCCCTCCTTTCCAAGAAATCCGCTAGACGTTGCCCTCTTGGGTTCCGCTGCCCATATCCGAAATTCCCCACTCTCAACTCATCACCGCTACGTTTGCCCAGTTTCGCGTTGAAGTCTCCCATCACAACTGTGAAATGTGTTGGCGAGACATGTATGGCTTTGAGATGTCCTCATACATGCTCTCAACCTCTTCGTCGGGATGTGTCGAGGTCGGTGCGTATACTTGTATGACCTTTAATGAATACCGGTCGCTAATTTTAAGTACAAGGTATACAACCCTATTCGACACACTCTCGATCATTATCACGTTGTTGACGAGAGACTTGCGGACGATAAACCCGACACCCCCCTGGGATTGTTGATCTCCCTCCCGGTAGTAGAACAAGTTGCCGGATTCAAGGATTATCCTGTCCTCGCCCTGTCTACGGACTTCTGATAACCCTATGATATCCCAGCGCAACTTTTCCACTTCTTCTTCCAGCTCCACAATCTTTTCGTCAGCCCTCAGCGTCCGTGCGTTAAATGTTGCCAGGTCGAGTCGTTGGGTTTGGTGGCGGGGCGTCTGCCGGGGATTCTTAGCACCCCATGCTCCGCCGGAACCAAGGCTGCCACCAGCGCCTGGAATAGCGGAGCCGCCGGGGACTAGGGGCCGTTTCTTTTTTGTGACCATCATATGGGGGGGTATTTGCCATAGTCACCACGCTTGGCAGGCGGGTTGGTGACCGCGGAACCAGCCCTTCGCATCGATGATGCCGCTGCCCGTCATCGGCCTGGTCAATTTCGGACTGGTTTTTTAATGGATATACCGCCATTGGTTCGGTCGTCAGAGCCTCGTTAGTTGGCAGCAGGGTGTACCACGCGCAGGAGAGGTTGACATTTGGGGAAGCTAGGTGTTAAGCGCTTCCCCCTTACACCCCAAACGAAGATGTGCTCATTAATAAAAATATGTAAACTTTGGAAAACATTATTTAGGTGGAAATAATGTGCCTTCTAGTCGAGAGTGTATCGGTATCTTCTAGGTAAGCGCTCTCCATCAAGGGCTACAACGTCCCTTAATATCAAGCGAGATGGCGGTTAAATGCCCACCTATCCTCATAAAAACTCATCTTACTTAGATCTATCTTGTACAAAATAAGATCGTCCAAATAATCAACACAAACAAAATTAATGAATAACGTCAAGCATCCTGCAGCATTTTGCAGATTCGAAAGTTGAATGAACTCGGTTCGCGCTCGACCAATGGGGAGCGAGCTCGCGCACTGCGGCGACCCCATTGGCCGGTGCATTTATAACGGCCTGCACACGTGACATTTTTAGGACGCCGTCGTCGCCATGATATTTATTACTCGCATCATTGTACTAAATTTGCTAAATATTCATGTTACAACAATGACATTTATTTGGCTAGATGGGGCAAACTATTGTAGAGGTAATAAAAAAAATATTCATCATCACCATCAGCTTATCTCAGTCCACTGCTGGACATAGGCCTCTCCCAAACCGCAATGCAATTTGTTTCTAATTTTAGGTCCGACGCACATGTTTGCAAATAAAGCAAATATACAGGATATCTAGTCTAACATTCCTGCTGCAACTAACCAAAGAGCTGACAACTTTAAAACGGCTGAACCGTTTTCGATGGAACATAGCTTAGAAACTTTCGACTAATTCACCTTTCAAACAATAAATAGGAACAAAATCCAAATCGGTTCATCCGTTTGAGATCTACCATGCCACACATAAATACAAACACACGCACAAACCCTCCCTTACAAACTCACTCATCCCTACAGACACATACACACACAACACACACACATGTCAAACTTATAACACCCCGTTATTTATTTTGTAAATTTCGTCATTCGGTGTAATATAGTTCCCAAAGTGTATCAAGCGGTTAACTGACACTATATAGACTTTGCATGTAAATTTGCAGTGCATATAAACTAGCAAACGTTGGTTGGTCATATTTATTATCAACGGAATGAAACGTCACAGAAACGGGACACTTCACGAAATGAATGATGACTTCATGTCAGTGAATTATTTGGATTTTTATCATACGAAAATAATAAGTTGAAATAAAGTGGTAGCAGGACGGTGCAAACTATTTTACATATAAATATTTACCACGGGCGAAGCCGGGGCGAAGCCGGGGCGAATCGCTAGTTTTCTATGTATGTGTACCACGAGTTGAACCATCAGTTGGACAGAGCCAACTCCCGCAAGCAGCATCCGTTCACGAGTATGATACATGTGTCAGGCATCACTCTCCTTGACCATATTTACACAATACAATGTAAACACACAGTTGAATTCTTGAATTTCGAAGCTCATAGGAAGCTTCGAAGAAATTACCAAGCTCCGTCTCTGCTGCATAGCGAGGCGTCGCCTCTATCTACAGTCCCTAAGGAGGAACACGCTGGCAGACGTCTGCCTCCGTGTACCCCCTCCTTAGAAAGAGGGGTTAAGGTATACAGGACCATGCCGCCTATAGAGAGGCGTCCAAGGCTCTGCGCGCTACCACTAATGATTCGAAAGCAGATTCATGGAAGTAACTACTGGAGACGCTGGACCGATATCCGTGGGGACGATTGACAAGACGAAAGCGTCGTAGGTACCCAACCAAAGCCAATGAACCCTGTTGACTAGTCATACGACTTCCTCTCCTGCGCTTTTTGGTAGCGTGATTGCGCTAGTAACTTTTGCGCCTGTTGCAAGTTGCCAGGATATATAATCAGTGTACCCAACGCCCAAAGTCCGTAAATAAACTTTAGATTTAAAGGCAAATGCCGTTCCACTACTAGTGCAAGTTGAAATATGGAGTGAAACTTTTTCCATTTCCAGTGCAGCTCAGCTGTAAATTGTCATTAAGTAGTTGTTCCCTGGCCATGTAAATCACTTGGGGCAAGTAACCGCGCGTTCAATATTTGGGTGCAAGCCAGCTCTCTGAATGGAGGTCTGGGCACACCGAAACGGTGATGCGACTGCGGGAAAGCTAAGGGTCTATAAAAACACTTGGGGGTCTATGTTTTATTTATTTTTAACTGTCTATGATTCAATTTCAAACGTAATATTTTAAATAGTTGTGAAATTGTAACCAAAAGCTTGATGAACTTGGCGATGCGAAATTTTAAAGTCATTAGGCCCGTAGCTTGACTATTAAAAATCGATATCGTGCAAATGCGTTATAATCCTACTAATATTATAAATACTAAAGTTATTTTATCCTCAAAAGCCTTTCCGAGCGCTTGGTCGACGCGACGCGTGACCAAAATGGTAGCGTTTATTTGGCCCAACGCAAAAGCATTGCCATTCAGCGTAGTAATGCTGTCATCATGCCGGGCACGCTTCCGACTGCTAGTGGATTTGAATATCATCATTGTTCTCATTGTATGTTTGTTTTCTATATATGAACTAATCTGTATTATTTAATCACCTTGATTTAAATTCTAGTTCTGTATTAGGTATATTTGAACCTCCTCCTCCTCTTGGAATTTCGTTATTTTTTTTTCCTTCATTATTGAGTTTTTATCATTTCATCACAAACAAATTGTATTAATATGAATTGACCTTTTTTTTATTTTAATTTTAATTTTGTAAACTTACCTCATAAATTAGGATAAAATGTCTTTGTTAACAACTCTAACCTGTGAGCGCTAACTCTGCATCCCGAGTATTGTTGTAATTATAATTGTTATTACCGGGTGCCCATTGTAATCTGTAATGCTTTGGTAAATAAATGATTTATTATTTATTCTATGGTTTTCTATCGGATATGATGGTTTTAAAGGTGGACGTATTCCACTCCTACCTGCACGCCTGCACAGCTGAAGTGCGCGCTCGGACTTGAGGCATCAAGCACATGAATACGGTTAAATTGCAAAACTCCTCTTTCTTTGAAGTCGGTTAGTTAAATAAGACAGAATTGCCCATTAAAAGCCACAACAAAAGAAGTCTGAAAGGAGGCATTTAAAATGACGTCGAAGCATCAAGAAATTAGTATAAGCAGTTTATTTTAGTAGTGTAGTATGAATAAATGAGCCTTGCAGTCGTCCAGGTCGTTTAAGATGGACCGAATCTTTAAGCTGGCGACCTAGATATGGTCTGGTATGTACCATATTCAGGTCGTGTTGTAGCTGATAATGTATTTTATGCGGGAATTGTTCCACTATTCTTGAGATTCATAGATAATACTACTTCTACTACATAATTTTATAAATGGATACAAATAGATATTTTAAATAATCCCAGCAAAAACTGAATCTGGATGAAATTTGAAATAGAGTTAGTAAATAGTATGGAATAAAGCGTAGGGTGTTGTTTTTAAACTTTCGCGATTAGAACGCATAATGTTTATAACGCTAATAAACAACGTATAATGTTTATAACGCTAATAAACAACGCATAATGTTTATAACGCTAATAAACAACGCATAATGGTTGCAACGCTGCCGAAACGTCGAGGTAATTAAACAATATTTTTTATTTATTTGTTTTATATAAAAGTAACATTACAGGTTTCACCAATGCGTTACAACTATTACTGATATTTACCCATGCTCATCTATACTAATATTATAAAGCTGAAGAGTTTTTGTTTGTTTGAACGCTAGGATCTCGGAAAGTGCTGGTCCGAATTGAAAGATTATTTTTCTATTGGATAGTCCATTTATCGAGGAAGGCTATAGGATATAGAAAATAACGCTACTATTAACAGAACCGGAGCATGAATCAAGAATGTAACAAAATCGGGAAAAGATATTCCTTTTTGAGAGTTTTCGTATGTTTCGTGCTTTGACATGACACATGACAGCATGTGTCTAAGATTGCGTCATTGAATATCACAGATTACATACCTTTTAAATATAAAACATTTGCTAATCTCTGAGTTGGTACGACCAATTTCCGACAGGTGGCGTAGCAGGTAGCTGAAGAGGTGTTTTGTTTGAAAGCAATATTTTCCGGAATGACTGAACCGATTTCAGTAATTCTTTTACCGTTGTATATGTACGGGATCCTGATGAGTGTATAAATGTACCATAGGCGACGCCGGGCGGGCATCTAGTACATAATATACAAGATAATTTTATCACAATAATAAATAGGATTATGTCGTGATTAAGCCCCGTACGATATAAACATTAAAGCATAGGGTACTTTTTATCGTAGGAACTACGTGGGTAGAACTGCAGAACACTGCTAGTGTTCTCATAATTTTACTAGCACCACCCTGCAGTATTAGGCTCGCAATTCGCATTGCCGTTATTATCACATGATAAACATGCTATACTCTAGCCTAATGCTATTTCAGACTAAAATCTAACTGTGTTCCCAATTTCAAAACGATCCATGCAGACGTCCCGATGTGATTGAGCAACTAATATCCAAACATATAATAAATATATATTTAATAAATGCACGGGTAACTCACGTTCGATATCGTCAGTCCAGTCCAAAGAGTTTAAATGTACTAGGTACGTATAGTTGGCACAAACGCTTTACACCGAAAGCACGGGTCTGATCGCTCTTATCTTGTCGCTTTGTGGAAGTGTCATACTTTTGTGTCGGCACATCACTCTGTTGCCATAGCAAGTATGCACGTCTTCTGCTTACGATTGGTACAGAACCGGTAAAAGAACAGTGCAGAAAACCTGATCTGTTTACTTTTTCTCTAAGGTCCAGTCCGACTCAAGTTCTGACTGGACTGACTATATTAAACGTGAGCGAATGAACGTTAGTTATTCGTGTATTTATTAAAACATAAGTAGGATAAATTATTATTTATGTATTAATCTAAAATTATGTATATTATTATTATAACACCTTCCAGCGTGTATACCACTCGCCTGGTGGGAAGCGTGTCAAGCAGAAGTTCACCAGTCTATAAATAGAAAGTAAAGATGGTTGTGAAGGGTTGGCGATGGGAAATCAATGCATGTGACGTCAGCATCGGCGCCCTGGCTTGCACGCCTCCCATGCGAGTCCGGGGCTCTTACCCAACTACGGCAAATGTGAACGACAAAAAAATACATTTTAGGTGTTTTTGAAACTTAATTTTAAAAGTTGTATCTACAAAAAAAAAAATACAAATATGTATCTTTTAAAAATAATTCTTTCTATGTACGAGTATCACTCAGTGTATGTATTTGCAGCTGAAATAGTTGTACACATAAATGTGTACAACTAGGCTAAAGCCTATAAAACCTTTCCACACAACGCTATGAAATATACACTACCATTTTAAACACCAGATCAACAGAAATAAATGACTCTACCACGATACGACACCATATCAACATGACAGCGACTTTTTGCAACAAATCATTCGTTTCCTTTGTATGAAAGAGTATAGTATAGTATTTCCTAGTGCACTGGGCCAGCGTCCATCACGCTGGGTTTGACTCTCTCCTTACGAGAGAAGACGCCGAGCCCTACTAGCGTGAACATTTACTGAGCTCCTTAAGCTTGTGTATGCCAAAATGCCTACATCTGCACTTGTAAAAATAAACATTGGAAGTTCTTATCGCAAAACTAGAGTCAAATCTCTTCGTTCAAGTCTTTGGAACAAGGGCAAGGTGATATTACATCCTGTAGATCAGTTGCACACTCTCCGAAATGTATCCGGTAAAAAAACCTAGTCCTTAAACCTTGCTTTTTATCGGATACGTTTTATTTTTTCCTAGCAACTTTGCGGCGATGTTCAAGACTTTCAGTCTTCGTGTCAGTGTGTCATGGGAAAGGTCAATCTAATATATAAAATTCTCGTGTCACAGTTTTTGTTGCCATACTCCTCCGAAACGGCTTGACCGATTTTGATGAATTTTTTTGTACTTATCCGGTATCTATGAGAATCGGCCAACATCTATTTTCATCCCCTAAATGTTAGGGTAGTCCACCCTAAATTTTTATTTTATTTTTAGACAAAATTTTTAATTTCCATTATTTTATGATACAACATACAAAAATACATACAATGCTCAATTTTACCATTCTACGATCAACCCTTATTTTTAATAGCCATTTTAGTAATTTAATCATTTTTCCTCTCCGGTCGAAAACTGATCAATCGTCATTTAATTAGTCATCCCCGCCAGTTGTCTACAGGTGTCACTTCTGACCCAGTAAACAGCACGATAATTTGGGGATCAAAAGTAGTCTATAGCATATATATAGTTAGTACACGGTAATCTCGGGAACTATCGGACCGATTTAAAAAAATCATTCACCGTTCTTTCATATGTACGTAATCCTTGAATGATGTAGGTTATATATATGTACCACGGGCGAAGCCGGGGCGGGCCGCTAGTATCTATATATAAGTATAATAAGCAGTGGTTTAAAATAGGCTGTTAATGATGATATTAATGTATAACAGCAGAGTGTGAAGCCAGCTGGGGCCACATTTAGAAGGCCTTGGCTTTCCTGCAGTAACTCATGCTGATAGGCGATGTCGCCGACGGCCGCACATAAATATATAAACTGAAAGTACTTTGTCATTGTGAGGAACTTTCGCGATTTCTTCACGCAGGTAATATCAGAAGGGTTACAATATTATACGAAATTCGGAAAAAAATATTAAAAACAAGGTTATCTCATATTTCGAGAATCCGTAATACTCGTAGTCTAATGGATAGAATGTGCGATTTAACATCGCTATGTAGTAGGTTCGGATCCCGGCTATACCTTTTAATAGTTTTCTAAAAGCAGCTAAATAATTTTACTATTACCATTGGCTTTAACGGATGGAGGAAAACACCACGTGGATGCAACGTAGTCCAAGAACCTTTCACGCGTCATCCACTAACCTAACTAGGCAGCGTGGTGGGTTATGGCCTCGAATTACTCCTTGCGAGAGAAAGCCCCGAGTCCGAGCAGTAGGCACGAGTATGTAATGGACAGTACATAACTGTGCTGCACCTGGAAAATCTATAAACCAATAATAGTTTAAATATAAAATTAGATGCTCAAGCCGACTTACCAGTTGGTAGTGTACTCAGTATGCTGGAGGAGTTACCACGCTGAATGGTTAAGTGGTGGCTTATAAGTAGAGCCTAATATCCGAAACGCATTATGAGAAGAAGACGTGTGACGACCAAGCGCTTCAGATATGTAACAGCTTTCGAGGTTTACTTATATTATTATTACTAGATGTCCGCCCCGGCTTCGCCCGTGGTACATATATAGCACTCAGCGGGATCCCGTACATATCCAACGTGAAAGAATGACTGAAATCGGTTCAGCCATTCCTGAGAATATCGCTTTCAAAGAAAAAACCTCTTCAGCAACCTGCTATGCCACCTGTCGGAAATTGGACGTACCAACTCAGATTTAGAAACAAATTTGATTAGCAAAAGTTTATATTTAATGACGCCATGTTAGACACATGCTGTCATATCAAAGCACAGTACGAAAATTCTCAAAAAGGATTTTTTCCCGTTTTTGTTACATTCTTGATTCATGATCCGCTTCTATTGATAGTAGCTTTATGTTCTATTATAGCCTTCCTCGATAAATGGATTATCTAATAGAAAAAGAATCTTTCAATTCGGACCAGTAGTACTTCCCGAGATCCTAGCGTTCAAACAAACAAACAAACACTTCAGCTTTATAATATTAGTATAGATTTGGGATGCTGGAGATGTTCAGCAGAATTAACCAATGCAGCTGTCCTTTATTATTTACTAGCGAACCGCCCCGGTTTCGAAAGGGTGCAATGCTGATACTAAAAATACGAATAAAAATGGTTATTGTGAGTTATCCCTAAGAAATAGACATATACCATAATTGACTTTTTTGTAGATTTTTTTAAGGGGTACAATACTGCAGAACATTATTTTGATCTATCTCGTAGGATCCAGCCAGCGTTAGCAAAGTAATCTCAAAAAAAGTGTTTATCCGGCCGTGTCCGGCTAAACGAGCAGCGGTCACGCGCGTGCACTCTCCTTGAAAAAGGCCGCCTGACGCGGCCGAAACTTCATGTGAGTTACCCATATATTCATTTAAAATATTATGTACAACTATTAGTGCCCCACGGTTTTATTAGCGCAGTGTCCGTTACTTTCCCGTGATAAAAATGGCATATGTACTACTCGCTACTCTTTACTATAATCTAACTGTGTTCTAAATTTCAATCCGATCTATTTAGCCGTTGATACGTGATTGTCTTATGGAACTGAGATGTGGTCCTTCACTGTGGGCCTCATAACGAAGCTCAAAGTCACACAGCGAGCTATGGAGAGAGCTATGCTCGGAGTCTCTTTGCGCGACAGAATCCGTAATGAGGGTATTCACAAAAGAACGAAAGTGGCCGACATAGCTCAAAGAGTAAGCAAGCTGAAGTGGCAATGGGCAGGCCACATCGATCGCAGAATTGCCAACCGATGGGGAAGAAAGGTTCTCGAGTGGCGACCACGAACCGGGAGACGCAGTGTTTGACGACCTCCCAGTGATGGACAGATGACCTCACAAAGGTCGTTGGAAACCGCTGGTCGCAGGTTGCGCAGGACCGTTCGTTGTGGAAATCTAGGGGGGAGGCCTATGTTCAGCAGTGGACGTCTTGCGGCTGATGATGATGGCGTGATTGAGCAGTTATCATCTAAAGTCAAAGTCAAATACAAAGTACTTCATTCATAAATGTGCAATTTACACGTCAATTAATATACTATATTCTAAGATATTGAAGGTTAAGAGGTTTTTTTATTTAAACGCGTTAATTTCAGGGACTACAGGACCGATTTCAAAAATTATTTCATCGTTGGTTTTGGACGTAATCCTTGAGTGCAATAGGCTATATATTGTGTACCGTGAGCGAAGCCGCTAGTAACTGCTAGTAATATTCAATAATGTTCCCATGGTTCCAAGATTTAGAGCAAGAACTCAGTTTGAATTTTGCTTTTAATAATAAACCTCTTTGTACCTTCACAATGCACATTGTTTTAAGCAGTTAGAAATAGGGAAGAGTCGGGTTTATTGTTTCTTTGGTTTAGCTCATAATATTTGTACCATTTCTAAATTTCTACCAAATCTATTCTGACTACACGAAACTAAGCCTTTAAGCTTTCTTTATAATAAAGGATAATTTTAGTTCCAAAATCAGATTTAAACGAACATACGTAGGTTCTTTGGCTATTCAAAAAATGGTCGGCTGACTGGTAACTTTTAATTCAAGGTTAGGTTGTATTGTTTATGAAATTTCATAGGAAATATAACAGTAACTAAAAGTGGTCAATAATCAATAATATAAAACTAAACAAAATAAAACTACTTTATAGATCTCACTCAAACCAATTTTCGTTGATAGTTTACAATGTACATCACACATTTTTTTTAGTTTTGTCATTGTCTTATTTTAGAAGTTAAAAGAGGGGGGGGGGGGCACACATTTTACCACACATTTTACACACATCTCCGCCTTTTTTGGTCCGCACATTGTACCACTTTGGAAGAGTCTTACGCACAAACTATTCAGTTTTGAAAAAAAAAATGTTAGAAACCTCAATATAATTTCTAAAGACCTATCCATAGATGAGGTAACTTTTAACTCAATGTTAGGTTGTATTGTTTGTGAAATTTCACAGGAAATATAATATAAACACGCTCCATCATAGTCAAAAACCCGCATAACATCAGGTTGTTTAAGTCAAGTTGATGAGGGTTAAGTATCAACTTATAAAAGTAAAAAAAAAATGCACTAACGTTTAAGTAATTTTTTAAAAACCTTTTTTAACGACTTGGAACCAGTAAGGTCTACAGACGGTGAGTTGGCAAAGCGAGAGCTGTTAATTCTGTAAAAGCAAACTCGAATCTGAGATCGATTACGATCCAGTCTCCATAACTACTTGACACAAAAATGTTTTTTTTTTAGTAAAGATTGACGAGACGAGCTGGGCATGTGCCTGATGGCAAGCAACATGCTTGTTATATAACAGCACAGTGACACGCAGCTATTGGAACATGAAGAGTCCAAATCATTATCTAGCACTGCACTGCGCTCTTCACCCAAAGATCTAAGATGTTCTATCTCTAAGCCCTGTAAATTCTCTAACATTGCTCTTCAAACCGGAACACAGTAATGTTTCCAAATTACTGCTTAGCAGTAGAATAACTAGCAAAGGTGTGGTACTTCCCCAGGCGGACACTGCCAAGAGTTCTACCACCACTATTTCTTATTTATGTATATCAAATAAAAACTTCTTTTGCCGCATCGACTTATTCCAACAGGGAGACTTTAAGTGTCCAAGAAAACTACCCACTAAGATAGGCCAGTCAAACCTATCGGTGTCGAGCTTGCTTTTTACAGAATAGGTGACCGAGCAATACAACAATTTGGCGTCTGCGTTCGCTACCAGCGCAGCGGTCAGTATAGTTGGAACGCTGACAACTTGCGGTATCTATCAAATGACCTGTGTAATTGAAACGCTTTGTTGTGTCCGCCCCAGTTCTACTATACCGTACTGGCCGCTTTTTAACAGTCTAAATAAAACGTATAAGTGCGAGTTTGTCTGACTCACATTTTTTTATTGTATAGAGCTATAGAGTGTCAAGACGAGCAGGACTTGTACCTGATGGTAAGCAACATGCCTGCACATATATAACAACACAGTGACAATGGAAATCCCAAATCATTACCTATCACTGCACTGTGCTCGTCATCCAGATATATAAGATGGTCCATCTCTATGCGGTATCATTTCTTTGGAAACATTGCCGTTCAAACCGGAAAACAGTGATGTTTCCACATTACTGCTTGGCGGTAGAATAATTAGTAACGGTGTGGTACTTCCCTAGGCGCAAGAGTCCTATCACTACAAACACACTTTCTTCAAGGGAAAACTTTTTTAAAGGTGTTTGACATTTTTTGAGACGAGAAAATACAATAAACTGATGACGATTACATGGATGATGTTTCTTGTATTAAGAGGCTATCCATAAATTACGTCACACGTTAAGGGGGTGCGATGGGGGTCGAAAAAGTGATGACAAGGGGCGGAGAGGGGTCACATTGTGAGTCGTCTCATTTTTATAAATATAATATTTTAGACACGGTAATATTAATACCGTGTTTTAGATAACTAAATTTAAAGTAAAATTGCAAAATATGTGACGTCACACTAGGTAGGGGGGAGGTCTCACAAATGTGACTGTGATAAGAACGGGTGAGGGTTTGTAATGAAAACTTGAAACTCAAGTAACGTATAAAATATGGATAGTCTATAATCATAAAAATAAATTAAAACTTACCTTCATCATATTGCAGAGACAGCTTGCAGCTTTTTGGAAGCCGTTGTCATTTGACACTGCGCATCCGCCATCTTGGTTTCCCATGCATTTTGAAAACAGAATGTTTTTGGTCCACTCAAATTTGAAATTTTAACACTGTGGTCTTTTTCCACCATTTACTGAGGGTTTATTGGTTTGTTTTCATTTCACTATACATTCCACTTTAGTATTTTTATAACACATCCAATTTACTGTAAACGAATTATCACAAAATTATTTTTTTAAACAGCTTTAGCTAAAGTTAGCTGACCAGAGCCGGCCTCAATTAAACCCAAGAGTTATCGGTATAAGGTAGATATTTCCAAGACTCGTTACAAACGCTGCAAATCTACGTATAATAACTTAGGAAAAAAATCTATCCGATTCTGTTTCTCGATTGGTACCAACTGGCTGTCATTAAATCTACATTAAATAGGTGTTTATTTATTAGATAGCGTGGCGGGACGAGCAGTGTCATGTGCCTGATGGTTAGCAATACTCCCCCAAACTAGCTAGCACTAGCAATCCAGCGCTGGAATCGATCGCTGCACTGGAATAATGTAAACCGGGCATTAATTACACCGACGATATCGAAGACGATGCGATATGTCGTTTTCTAATGCTAACGTCGGATGCGCTACCGAATGCGATCAGGGATTACTACTTCAAGATGGACGCATTAAAGATTGCGACGTAGCGGTAATGGAGCCTCTTTTCGGGAATAAGCTTTAGAAAAATGTTAAACATAATATTATGTACTCGTACTTACAACATATTTGATTTTTCCTGCATCTAAAATGCACTAAAAACTGCATGTTATCATCATCATCATCAACAGCCCACTAAATGTTCCCACTGCAGGGACTCGGGCCTTCTCTCGCAAGGAGAGAGTTAAGGCAGGTACATAATCCACCATGCTGGCCCAGTGCGGGTTGGTGGATGACACATGACTTCGAAAGGTTCTAGGTGCATGTCGGTTTCCTCACGATGTTTTCCTTCACCGTTTTAAGTTAGCGGCATTACGTATATGACTTCGTAAAGACAGTGCGCGTGGGGTTTGAACCCGGGGTCTCCGGCAGGCGCCGTTCTCCCGACTAGACCAGCCGTAACTTTGTAATGTTATTCTTATCCTACTACCATTAAGCATCTAATATTATAAATGTCAATGTTTGATGTTGATATTTGGGTGTTTGTTGCTCAATCACATCGTAACGTCTGAACGGATCTATTATACACATTGGTTACTTTTTATCCCGGGAAAGTAACGGGAATGTGAATTACGCGGGCAAAACTGCGGGACGCAAATGGCAGTCATAGGAACTGCCGATAGAACTGAAAACTTATAACTCAGAATTTGGTAGCTCACCTTGGAAACTACGCGGGTGAAACCATGCCATGACTATGGCCATGGTTCCGAGTTTGCTCGAAAATTTCTTTCATTTACGAACGTGACGCTTGCACTCAATTCACAGCCCTCAGAGAATCTGTATGTTTGGCGCCAAAATAAGTTTTTAATTAAAAAAGCATGGACCCCGGAGTCAACGGAGCTTATTTTAAAGGGGGGAAAGTATTTAGTAGTAATAGGACTCTTGGCAGAGTCCGCCTGGGGGAAGTAGCACACCTTTGCCAGTTATTCTACCGCCAAGCAGTAATGTGCAAACATTACTGTGTTCCGGTTTGAAGGGCAATGTTTCCAAAGAAATTACAGGGCTTAGAGATTTAAGATCTTAGATCGCTGGGTGACGAGCGCAGTGCAGTGCTAGGTAATGATTTGGACTCTTCATGTTCCAATAGCTGCGTGTCACTGTGGTGTTATGTGTCAGGCATGTTGCTTACCATCAGGCAGATGTCCTGATCGTCTCGTCAGTCTTTATAAAAAAAAAGAAGTGTGGCACTCGGAGACTGCCGCGGTAAAGCTTGTATTGTATGTTGCATGCATTTTTATCAACATAAGCAATAAGAAGTTAACAATTTTTCGGAATTGCTTTTATTTTAAAGAGTAACATTTGTTTACCATAAAAATATCACGGGAAATCCGTTAAGTTGGCAACACTGCTAAGAGCATTTAGTCTGTAAAGCCAATACAAATAAGATTCAAAGTCGAATGACCGAGTGGGGAGGACGGCGTTACGGTCTTCCATCCCTCTTTCTTGTGAACATAAGAAAGAGATGCACGATCACTAAAATTCGGTCCCCAGGCCCGCGATAAAAGCTATGCAATACCTTAAAAAAAAAAGATTTAAATCATGAGGTATAGTTATTAGTGTGGTGTGAAGCGGCTGCATTATTCGACATTGAGACACCACGTTACTTGCAAGGCTGCGCGATCGATTCCACGGCTCGAGCGCTCAACTCCGCTATCTAGAACGAGCCTTAAACTCAATACGATTATTATCCCTTATTCAAACCTTGGGCATAATCAGCACACTTTATGTTCCTACTGCTGGAACTTAGGGCCTTCTGACACAAGGAGTGAGTCAAGGCCTTCTCTGATAAGGAGACAGTCAATGCCTTCTCTCACAAGGAGATAACCAAAACTTTCTTTCACAACAAGATAGTCAAGGTCTTCTCTCACTAGGAGGTTGTCAAGGCATTCCCTCAAAAGAAGAGAGGCAAGAGCTTCTGTCACAAGGAGAGAGTGAAGTCCTCTCACACGTAGATAGTCAAGGCCTTCTATCACAAGAAGATAGCCAAGGCCTTTTCTCACAAAGAGATTGTCAAGGCCTTCTCTCACAAGTAGATAGTCAAAGCCTTCTATCACAAGAAGATAGCCAAGGCCTTTTCTCCAAAAAGGTTATCAACGCATTCTATCAAAAGGAGATAATGAAGACATTCTCTCACGAGGAAATAGTGAAGGTGTTCTCTCACAAGGAGATAGTAAAGGCGCTCTCTCACAAAGAGAGAGTTGAGGACTTCTTTCATAAAGAGAAAGTCAAGGACTTTTCTCAAAATGAGATAGTCAATGCCATATGTCACAACGGTATGGTTAAGGCCTTCTCTTACAAGGCGATAGTCAAGGCTATATTGCACCATACTGGTTAAGTGCGTGTTTGTGGATTGCATATACCGTCGAGATAATATAGTTATAGTACTTGGTACATGTCGGTTACCCGACTATGTTTTCATCATCATCATCATCATCAGCCGCAAGACGTCCACTGATGAACATAGGCCACCCCCCTAGATTTCCACAACGAACGGTCCTGCGCAACCTGCAACCAGCGGTTTCCAGCGACCTTTGTGAGGTCATCTGTCCATCTAGTGGGAGGCCGTCCAACACTGCCTCTTCCGGTTCTTGATCGCCACTCGAGAACCTTTCATCCCCATCGGTTGTCAGTTCTGCGAGCGATGTGGACTGCCCATTGCCACTTCAGCTTGCTTACTCTTTGAGCTATGTCGGCCACTTTCGTTCTTTTGCAAATATCCTCATTACGGATTCTGTCGCGCAAAGAGACTCCGAGCATAGCCCTCTCCATAGCTCGCTGTGTGACTTTGAGCTTCGTTATGAGGCCCATAGTTAAGAACCACGTCTCAGTTCCATAAGCCATCACTGGCAACACGCACTGGTTAAAAACTTTCGTCTTTAGACATTGGGGTATTTTGGACTCAAAGATGTGCCGAAGTTTCCCGAACGCTGCCCATCCGAGTTGGATCCTTCGCTGGACCTCTTTGTCGAAGTTGGATCTACCTAATTGGATCTTTTGACCCAGGTAGACGTATTCGTCAACAACTTCGAGTGTGGTATTCCCAACAATAACCGGTACAGGTGAGACATGAACATTAACCATTACATTACATGACTATGTTTTACTACACGGTTAAAGCCATTGATGATAAAGTTGTATTAGTTTGTTATTGTTATTATACTCAGAGGTGGGGCCGAGATTCTAAGTGCCAATTAATAATGAAGCTTACGTCTTACTCACTAAACCATCACGTCTTATGTTGAAAACATCAGTGTACTTTTTTAAAACCCGATTAAAAATTTAAACTACTTAAGTGGGAGTGGGAATACCACAAATGAGGTCCCGTAGGGGAAGCGGCCACCAGGTCGGTCCAGGGAGAGATGGTAACATGAACTAGACTCTTACAAAAATTATGAACCCCCACATTAAAAACGAATGTTGAATCTCTATATATAAAAATGTTATGTTGGTTTGTGTACGCTTCAAAAACTCAAAAAGTTCTGCACCGATCGAGCTGAAATTTTGCAATAATATATAATCCGCATCAAGAATTGTTTTTATCTAATTTTTGCATCACAATATCCCACAGCGAAGCGTGACATACAGCTAGTATTTAGATATTTATAGGGACAGCTGATGGGAGAGAAAAGAAGTCTTTCGTCAAAGTTGGGAAAAAATTGGCTGATTTAGTGACACTCAATAGTGAAAATAATATGTTACAAACACTGCATTTTAAGGAAAAAAATATCACATGGTCTATTCTAGATAATAATTTATTTTAGTTTTAAATTTCAATTCTTACGACATAACTGATCAACTAACATCCAAACTTTCATTTTAATCAACAATAAGCATGTCGACTCATTTTTGATTTAATGTGCCATCAAAAGGCTACTCAGTATCTGAAACATAGGTGAAATAATTACTTTGTTATCTTAAAAACTTCCCGTGATATCACGATTTTAAAATCTCAATTTTGTACTCTCCCAAATACGCTTCATAAAAAAATACTACAGAAGCGTGACGTCACTGTGTCGTATTTTCTATGCGTCGCGCGTAAAGTTTGTATGGTAGCTATATTAAATGTTGCGTTTAGGAAACTGGCTTCATAACAAAAGTCACTTGAAATTGAATGGGTTATCCAATGGTAAATACATTTTCTAATAATTTCGTACTTTTAAAATGGACTTGCCCATCCAGCTTTGAATGATCGTAAAGTAAGTTAAACTAAAACATATGATTATCAAAATTATGATTATGATTATCAAAATTAAAATCGGTACATATTTAATTTTATCTAAATACTGGCATTATATCAAATAATTTAATATAAGTACAGGACCTGTCGTCATGCCTATTCAACATGTGATAAAAATTCTGGACTCTTTTTTTCTGACCGGTATACTGAGGCGATTCCCACTGCAGTCTTTTAGACTAAGTTTATGTGTACTTTGTATTTAGTAGTTGTAAGTAATTTAAGGAAATATTAGGTATTAAAATATTATTTTTATGGATTTCACACATTCCGTTTTCCGGCAATTTTTCATCCTATAGGGCTAGTTAGTCCAAAACTAAACAAAGCAGGTCATGTGCGTTCTGCCTTCTACGCTAGCGCAAGGTTCTGCAGGCAGAATTTCTGAGGCCGACTCTCGTAGATCACTATCTATTTCACTTTGGTATATAGGTCGGTCCATTAAATGCACTACACAGATCAAAAAGCAGGATTTCGGTGAAAATATTGGAAAATGTCATGGGAAAACTTAATTTAAAAAAATGATTTCTTCATTAACCTACTTCAAGGAGGTTCGGAATTTGGTTGTACTTTTTTTTGTATGTTACACGATAGCGCTGCCAATTGTAAATCGATTTTGTTGTTTTTATTTTGGTAGATCATAGTGATATTATAGATCAGAGGTATTACATATAGTGATATTATAGATGAGAGGTATTACATATAGTGATATTATAGATCAGAGGTATTACATATAGTGATATTATAGATCAGAGGTATTACATATAGTGATATTATAGATCAAGGTATTACATATAGTGATATTATAGTCATTTTAATTTTTTTTCGAAATTCGTGTTGTGATTTTTAAAATATAAACAAAAACCTAAAATTTCCTTTCATGTAGTATTTAGATGACGTGTTGATAGATATATTTGTATGAAATTTGGTTGAGTGTCCCAATTTAAATTTAAATTGAAGGCGGGTTTTCTATTTTTTCGGAGATTATGGTCAAGTATTATTTTTCTTAACTGTTTGATTGATTTCGATTAATTGAAATGAGACCACCTGAGATAGGAACAAAGACCACCTTTGAAACAAAAAAAAAAACTCATATAACTCAAAAAAAACTCAAAAAAAAAAAATCTCATAGGCTCATTACAATGCTGAGTCGTATCAGGAAGTCAAGGAGAAGGCGGTAGAAGTACATGGAAGGAACTTCACCGACAAGAGCGTCGCTCTTAAATTATGAACGAATGAGGCTCATTATTAAATAAATAAATAAATATAAATACATATTGGTGGACAATTCACACACAATACTATCTGACCCCAAACTAAGCAAAGCTTGTGTGATGGCAGCCAGATAGCTGATATAATACTTTTATAGTTTTAAATACATACTTATTATACATAGAAACACCCAGACACAGTGCAAACATTTGAATTCATCACACAAATATTTGCACTGGGTGGGGATCGAACCCACGACCCTCGGTTTCGCAGGCAGAGCTACTAAGCCACTAGGGCAGTCATAGTAAGCAGTAATAGTATTTAACTATATAGTATAAAGTTAAGCTTGTGCTACGGGAACCAAATATCTGACAAAATACTCGTTACGAGTATGTATATACTCGTAACTGTAAACAGATACATACGATACGTATAAGCACCCAGACACAGAGTAAACATCTCTATTCATCGTGTAAATGTTTGTCTTAGGTGAGAACTGGACCCACAATATCGGTTTAAATGACCTACGTCTAGATGGGTAGACTATGTGGGCAGCAGCAGGTATATTTTTAACCAACAAAAAGGTAGCGAGGCTAGTTGTTCAAGCTAGGATATCAAACTAGTGCTAGCAAGCTAGTACTTCTAGCTTCGTGTAGCTTGAAAAACGAGCCTCGTGTCGTTCGGGCATTATTATAATTATATTAATTTACTTTTCGCTTTTGAGTGTCTATCTGTGGTTTATTTTATGTGTATAATAGAAGACATGACGACTCATTTTTGATTTATTGTGCCATCAAAAGGCTTCTCAATAACTGAAACATAGGTGAAAGAATTACTTTGTTTGATGTCACGATTTTAAAATCACAACTTTGGACTCTCCCAAATCACTACAGAAGCGTGACGTCACACTGTCGTATTTTCTATGCATCGCGCGTAAAGTTTGTATGGTAGCTATTTTAAATATTGCATTTAGGAAACTGGTCTCATAACAAAAGTAACTTGAAATTGAATGGGTTATCCAATGGTAAATTTTTTATAATAATTTCGTACTTTTAAAATGGACTTGCCCATCCAGCTTGGAATGATCATAAAGTAAGTTAAACTACAAAATATCAAAATTAAAATTAGTACATATATTTTATTCTACTTAAATACTGTCATTATATCATATAATTTAGTATAATTGCAGGACCTGTCGTCACGCCTATTACTTTTCAATGTAATAATTTACTGCAGTTATCGGTACTAACTCCTTTTGGCTTGTTGGGGATAAAATATGATTTTAATTTTTACGATGCGCGTTACATAGTCATGGAAGATCAAAACCTTAAAGTTGCCAGTCAACATTTTAGAAAATAATAAATAGATAATACAAAAATAAATAATAACTAACTTACAGGTTGATACTTCTTGCGTTGAAGATAATAATATTATCTATTCTATGATGATGATGATGACCGATGGAGTAAAGTTGTGACCGAGTGGTGGCCGAGGCAAAGTAGGAGCGGAGCGTCAGACGTCCAGCTGCAAGATGGGTCGACGATTTCATCTTTATCGCGGGTCGAACCTGGACACGATTGGCACAGAACCGAGGAAGACGGCATGAAAAAATAGAGGCCTATAACCAGCAGTGGGATAAGAAAGGCTGTGGATGATGATGATGATGATGATACTATAGTTGAAGTTACGACTTCTTAACACGGGAATTAAAGAGAATTTTTAACTTATTCCATCTATATCTACGAGTATACTAATATTATAAAGCTGAAGAGTTTGTACGCTTGTGTTGTGTTTGAACGCTAGGATCTTGAGAACTACTTATACACTACAGGCCCATGAACAAATGTTTTGGGTCATATGACCCACCAGGAGACCTATGTAGGATGATAGAAGGGTATAAAACCTGACCCTGACAAACCAGGGTTACGGGTCGGGCACTGGGTCACGCATCCTTACCATCCATGAAGCTCAGGGATTGCCATACGAGTCGGTCATCGTAATTAAAACTAAGGTAAACATGAAGCTGCACGAGAACGTGCCCCACGTGCCCCATGCGGTTGTTGCAATCTCACGGCACACGGGGACCTTCACATACTACGCTGACGACACCGACGACGCCATCGGTCGGTTCGCACGGCGAGCGTTAGCTGCATCACTTACAGATGGCCATCAAGGACAGAAATGTCGTGGTGGAGGCTCTGGGACGGGAGGAGGCGGCTTAGGCAAAAAGACGATGTCGAGTCGATTACTATCGGAATCCCAACCGGTAGTGATCGGCTCAACAGACGAACTCCGACTGACTAGTACTAGGCTTAGGGTCAAAATGTTCACAACACCCCCCTGTTATCCCCTTCTTCTCCTAATCCAAGAAATATGTAAAAAATAATGTAATTGTAATAACAAAGGTCACGGACCCCGGAGTCTGTGGAGTGGCTAAAATTAATAAAAAAAAGGTATAACATAATAAGATTCAGGACTATGGCGACATTTGTAAGCTGTCCAACTGAGTGCAAATTGAAGAGGGGGATTGCATTTGACCCATACATTTTGTTCAAGGGCCTGTAAGTCTATTACTAGACTCGAGTCAAGAGTGAATCGGTTTCTTCTAGGTAAACACGCTCCATCGTAGACCGCATCGTCGCCTAACATCAGGCGTGATGGCGGTCCAGTGTAAACCTATAAAAATTAATAAAATAACTAGTCCGAATTGAAAGATTATTTTTATATCTTTCGGCTGAACCGATTATGATGGGACACTCACTACCAGACAGCTGGTGTTCTAAGGTATAGCTTAGGCTACTCTTAGTTACGAAAAATAATTGAGGTTAAGCGAAAAAAAGGCTCGAAACGCGGTAACCCGTGGAAAACTGTAGTGGTAGGACTCTTGGTCGAGTCCGCCTGGGGAAATACCACACCTTCGCCCAACTATATTGATACCGCGGTTTTCCGCATGTATCAATATAGTTATTGCTAATGTTATAAATGTAAATGTTTTGATGTTTGTAGCTCAATCATGTTCTAACGTCTGAACGAATCTAGTTGAAGTTTGGAACACCGCACCGTTAGATTATAGTCTGGAAGAACACATAGGTTAGGTACTTTTTATCCCAGGAAAATAACGGTAACGGGTACTACACGGGTAAAATCGCGGAATGCTGATAGTGTATCATCGTTCATCATCATCATCTGCAGCCTGCAGACGTCGACAGCTGGATTATAGGGCGCCCCCAAAGATTTCACAAAGACTGGTCTTGTGCCGCCTCCATACACCGACTTCCCGCGACTAAGACAATATCATCGGTCCATTGTGTGTGTTTCATAATAACACATTTTTTTATATTTAATCCACAAAATATACAATAACATTTACCTAAATACATCTCTGCCAAACTGCACGGCAGTTTTTAGGCAACGATGCTCTCAGATCATTTGTTTATAGTGGCTTAGTGGCGAAGATATCCACGGCAGTACGGTAACAGGTTCAAATCCCGACTGCACCTGTAAATATTTTCCACAATAGCGGTGTAAAAGTTTGTCATCACCATTGGTTTTAACGATAAATGACCACATCGTGAGGAAATGATACAAGAAATATGTCTTTCGAGGACATGCGTCATCTGCTAACTTGCATTTGGCCGGCATGGTGGATCATGACCTTGATAATACCAGCAATGGAATCATTTAGAGTGCTGCTTTAGTTATTTAAATTCAAGTACCTGGTTGACCGAGCTTTGCTCGGTTTACGTGCGTTTATAAAGGGCTCTAAGGAAAAGATTTTCTCAGAAAAAAACGAACAAAAGGAAAAAACCCGAGTGTAACCATCAGGATTCGAACTGGGGCCTGTTGACTCCGAGGGCGGGCATATTCCGTCTGAGCCATTTAGACATAAAGAATAGTGGCGAAATAAGTTATCGTATTCTAATGACATTGTAGGAGTTTTTCATTGTCTAAAAATGCGCATAACATGATGTTTTAAAAAAATAAAACCTAGAAAGATCGATTTATCGTCCCCGAAACCCCCTGTATACATAATTTCATGAAATACGTTCGAACCGTTTCCGAGATTCAGATTCTTTATATATAAATACCTACAAGAATTGCTCGTTTAAAGGTATAAGATTTAAGGGTAAATAGATTTATCATCTTATTTATATCTGTGGGTAACGAGCGCAGTGCAATACTGGCAGTGATTTAAACTCTTCAAGTTTACCTGAATAATTAATATTGTACTTATAGTGATGTCATGGGCATGCCTGGTAGGTTACCATCAAGTATAACTCTTGCTTTTCACGTCACACTTCGGTCTTATAAAAAACATAAACAAATAAATCAAATAATGACTGGCCTCGTGGCTTAATGAGTAACTGCCTGCGAAGCCGAGGGTCGTGGGTTCGATTCCCACCCGGTGCAATTATTTGTGTGATGAATTCAAATATTTGTACTACGTATGTGTGATTCTATGTATAATATGTATGCATTTACAGCTGTATAAGTATTATATTTGGCCACCACGGTACAATCTTTGCTTAGTTTGGGGTCAGATATTACATATAGAACAATATTTATAAAAAAAAATGAAAACAAAAACAAAACAAAACCAACAAACAAAATAAATATTGGTGGACATTTCTCACAGAATACTAACTATGCCCAATGCTGGGTGACGAGCGCAGTGCAGTATAGCATTATTCATTACACGATATTTGCCGTTCTCGTATTATGGTGAAGCGAGTCCCCGATATTGAAAGAAAGAAAGAAAGAAAGAAAGAAAGAAAATTTTTATTAACACACAGACTAACAAAACACATACATAAGTAGTTTTTTCAAGTCCAACATTACAATGCTTATACGGTCCGTATGTGTGGGTACAAGTATGATCAGTGGGCCGCAAACTAAGCACATAGCTTGTATCTTGAGACCCGAGTGCATAAAAACAAATATTTTTCTGTGTACGATTGGAAAGGTTATAAAACTATTAAATACCATTAACTTATTACATACAACATATAAAACCGTAACACTAACATAAATAGTTACATTACTAGGTACTTGTAATAAAATAATTTTTAAATCTAACAAAAAAGCTAAGAATTATCGTTTTTGTCTGAAGGACCAAAACGTAAAAAAAGTTATTACCGCTTCACTCAGTACCGTGTCCACTTGTCGCTGTAAATACCGTGGAACAAACCTTCAGTTTCATGGTAAGACAATTTTAAGAGCAAGTCCCTAACGTTAGTTTTAAATGAGTACAGAGGAAGGTCGTGTTGGTCATTCTTTAGTTTTCTACAGATACTACTGTAAACACATGGGAAAGAGTACAGTGGGCAACGTTTTGCAATAAGAGAGCCAACCCGAGGCACTGGGATCCTACAAGAGAGAGCACGCTTGTCCTTTATTACGCTGTAGTCCGGACGAGACCTCAAACTTCTGTGAGTATTCAAGGCAGCATAATACAGAAAGAGTTGTCGAACACGGAGCACTTTAAACTCTTTATAAAGTAAGTCCGTTGAAAATCGGAAGGGTTTACGGAGTATGACTTTAATAAGAGCTCTCTGTGCTCTCTCTGCCGTCATAAATATGGTCTGCCCGGCGCTGCCCCAAACAACAATACAGTACTGTATTATTGATTGACACAGCGCAAAATAAACTTGTCTCAAGAGTGGTACTGAGGCACAATCTCGGAGATTTTTCATAACATGTATGAGTTTCCGCGTCCGTCCTGCTACGTGAAGTACATGTTGTTTAAATGATAGGTTTTCGTCAACAATTACCCCCCAGATACTTTATGTGATCAACACGATCAATAGACTTACACGAGCAAGAGATACGCGGGGATGTGATATTACGATGTAGCTTCATGTTCAAGGGTTTTAAAAAAAAAAAATAGAAGCATTAGACGAGCATAACATGTGCCCGATGGATGGAAAGCAACATGCCAGTCCATAACAGCATAGCGACATGCAGTTATAAGAATATATCCTATCCTATCCTTCTCTGAATACATTCAAAACCAATGTTAAACGATTTTATTTGTTGAAAATGTAGTTTGTTGTTGTTTGTCGATTTTCTCCAGTTGCAATTACAGTTGTATTTATATTGTATTTATTAGTATGTATTATATGTAGGTATTTAATTATTCTATTTTATTTTTATCATAATTCTTATTTTCTTTCCAATATATATGTATATGCTTTGTTTAATTCTTATTTGCACACCCCGTGTACTTGTCCAATTATTATTTTCCATCCTAAGGTTGCCTGGAAGAGATCGCTTTCAGCGATAAGGTCGCCCATTGTCGCACTACTGTAAAATGTATTGTTCTTTTTTTCTGTGTTTAATTTTGTTTGGTGTGTCAATAAAGAGTATATCTATCTATCTATCTATAAAGAGTCCAAATCATTACCTAGCACTGCACTACAGTATCTATGCCTCGTAATTTCACTGAAAACGTTGCCCTTCAACCCAGAACATTGTGGGGTTCACTGCTTTGAAATATCAGGGACTTGCATCTCCATACAATCAATGTGAATTTCTCCAATTAATTATAGTTACATTTCAAAACTACCATTTCATATTTCTCTAAAGAATGATAGAAAAAAAGATAATTAATGAGACAGAGTTTCAACGGTAGACTTCTAAAAACGACTTTCTACATCGAACTCTTACTCGTAAAAACGCAGAAGCGGCAAACGCGCTTCTACTATGGCGATGCAAAATCAGGTGACGTCTCCTGATTTAGTCTCAGTCGCAACAAGGAGTTGTGTACGTTCGCTGACAATTCAATTTTCAAATTTTTCAAACAAATTTTCGCCACGTTATGTTGTCTTTAGATTATGGCATACCTCATCTTCGTTTCTCTAATTATATCGATGACTTTCTACGTAAATGTTGCCAGTGCGATCGTAAAAGTTAGAAAGTTTCAGTCGATTGTCTAGTGACGTGCCCATCGATATCGGCAAGAATATCCTGCAAACCTGAGATCTAAAAATAATAGTTGACGGCGTGTGTCGGCCGCGTTATCAAACAGACATGTAAGCACGCCCACGTCACCTCATTCATAGCTTCGATCCGACCCTCCCCCCTCCCCACCGCACCACTCGCCGCGCCACACCATCGTCCGACGCTCCCACTAACCCACCATAACCCTAACCACCACTGGTCAACACCAAACTCTAACAACGCGCCCCAACAATCGCAACGGCCATCTTACTTTCATTCACAAAAATCGCTATTCCATACCACCCATTTGTTTACCGTTTCACGCCTCTGAGCACGGTTACGCACTAAAAACTACTGCTAATATCATTGTTAACGTTTTCGCATCTGTTTTGCACTATTTTAGCGGGGTTTGAAACGATTTTGACGCGTTTTTTGTTGGTGATTCGGTCGAGAATCGCGCGCGGTGTTCGGACACCCTGTTATCGCGAGAGGTCGTGTGCAACTGAAGAATGGTGGTAAGACTGCGGACGATAGGGGACCGCGCATGCGTGGTGGAACCCGCCAAAACATCTACGCGCATGTATGGACTCCGATGGCTCGTGGACTGTCGTTCTCATTTCAAATCTGCCACAGATTAGCAATTTTAGGTCAGCGTTATTTCGAGACTCCTTGGTGACGAAGCGAAAGAAAAGCCATATAATCCTTGAAGAAACGCTTTAATCTAAGTTTCTAAGGCAAATAATCAGAAAGGGTATATGGTATAGGGTATATATAATAAGATGGTTTTATAAAATCAAGATGACTACGGCGTAGCGATGAAGCTACGGCGTAGTAACGCTACGCGAGAAGATAAATTTATGCGTTTGCGTACTTGTGTTATTTTTAGCCGCGCCTGTAATTGGAGTGAAACAAAGTTTAACTTTTTTTTTAATTTGCATTTCTAATTGTGATATAATTTAATTCTCTACCTTTGTTCTATAAATATGTGTTATTAATCATACTAGCATATTCATACTTATATTAAAGCAGCGGTAGCCTAGTATCGACGACGGACTTATTGGCAAGAACGTCCATTCAAAATTGTGAAGAACTAGGGTTGAAATGCAGTTTTACCTCTGACAATTTTACCTGTGTTACTGTACAAGTTTGTATTCAACTCTGGCAATCGCCTTACACGATGAATGTAATCATTATGAGTAAATTGAAGTGTTCTAAGAAATGTATCTTTTCAGGATAAGTGCCTTCCGTTAACTTGTACTTCACCAGCGTGATGAGTTATGGCCTTGACTTCTCGTGAGCAGGTAACATAAATGTTCCCACTGCTGGGAATAGGGGTTCTGGAAAGGAGAGAGTAAATATCACAATCTATCTCGCTCCCAATGCAGGGTGGCGGATAACGCATGACTTCGGAAGTATTCTAGGAACTAATCGGTTTTCTCACGATATTTTCCTTCACCATTTTTAAGTTAGCGGTATTACGCATATGACTTCGAAAATACAGAGGTATGATTATGATTACGATTAAGCTCTACAAAGACAAGTGAAGACTGCCAACCCGCCACTTGGCCAGCGTGGTGGACTATGGTTCAAAAGTCTATATGATACGGTAAGATAGTTTTCAGATTAGCGTATTTTTTAACCCCCGACCAAAAAAATTGGCGTTATAAGTTTGACGTCGATGTCTGTCTGTCTGTCTGTCTGTGTGTGTGTCTGTCTGTGGCACCGTAGAGCTCAAACGGATGGGCCGATTTAGATGTGTTTTTTTTTATTTGAAAGTTAATATCTGTGCGGGTGTTCTTAGCTATGTTTGGTTAATATCGATTCAAAATGGCCGCCTCCACAAAATGGCGGACAAAATATTTCTTCACAACCTACCTCAATATGGGTATCAAATGAAAGGGCTTGACTAGCAGAGTACTATACTCTATAACACATTTCAAATCCAAGATGGCTGCCACCACAAAATGGCGAATTATATAATTTTTTTCACTACTACCGCAATATGGGTATCAAACGAAAGGGCTTGACTAGTAGAATATTGTACAGATAACAAATCTAAGGTAGTCGGGGGGTTAATCAACATTTTTAATTTTGTTCTTGTTTACGCAGTCGTTTCAGCATACGCGTCAGTGTAAGCACACACGTGCTACATCCTAATGTTAAAACTAATCATTAAAAATAAATGTTAAGACAAATTTGAATTTTTTTTTACTAGTAATTTTTATATCGGCTGCCGCGAGTTTTTTTTGTTGATATGTTGATATGCCTTCATTCATGATTTGTTTTGTCAAAACTTACCTCAAAAATTTTTGAGGTTAGATTAAATTATTTTTTTCACATGATGAGTCATATCCACATATTTGGGTTCCGCGCCGTTGACAGGGTGCTTAAAAACCGGATAATTTACACGAAACGGGTATAATTGTTCGCTCAAACTATAGTGACAGTGTCGTGTTAGTTCGCGCTTATACGAGCATAGAAGCGCGTCAACGCTTGTATGTATAAACTATGCGTACGTACAAGAGCTTCAGTAAGCAAACTAGAACTAGCGCGCTAGTCTGAAAACACTCTAATAAAGGCTTTGCAGTTTTAGCTGTGGCGACATTTGTTTTTTTTTTTAACTTTTATATGTTTACTCTTGATCTCTATCTCGCCTGATGTTAAGCAACGATGTGGTCTACGATGTAGCGTGTTTACCAAGAAGAAACCGATTCACTGTACAGTAGGTTTGTTCACCAAGTCGGTATAAAGACTTAGCTAAAAACCAGCAGAAAAAAAATGAAATAAATGAATAGAATTTGTCTGAAAATTTGCTTTGTATTACGGGCTAGTATACTTCGAGTAGGCTTTGTATATCCTATAAGAGATATTTCTATATTTCTATGTTTCTTTTTTAAGTCAGTCATGTTAGTAAATAACTTAAGGCTAGTAGAGCTTAGAACCTTCTGTGCTAGATTCTCCTTGGAAAAAAAGCAAGCTAGCCCAGCCCAGGGTCCGCTTTCCTACTTCCACGTTTCCATCAGTTATTTCTAAGCACGCCAAGCACATCATATTTGGTTTGTGAAACAAAAAATTGGTTGCCTGTAAAGTCGGTATACGGGCGAAAGTTTTACGTGACAACGACTTTGAGTGGTAAAATAATTTTACGGAAGGGACGCGTGCCTTTCACTTTTTATGTCTGTCTCTCTCGCTCTTAGGCGGGCTAACCATGCCCGAGTGGAAGGGACGCGTGCCTCTCACTCGCTCTCGTTGTGACCGCATAACGTGAGCGGAGCGTAACGCAGTTTCTTGAAGTGTCACCCGGCAAACCAATTTATAAGACGTTGTCACGTCAAAAAAATACGCATAGGTACATTATTTTTGAAAAATTAAACTGGTGGATTCATTCGTTTTTTAATGACATATCGCGTATTATGTGAAACCAACGTCAACTTTTTGTAGTGGTAGAATCATTGGCATATTCCACATGGAGAAGTATCTTTGCCAGTTATTTTTACCGTCAAATAGTAACGTGCAAAAAAACACTTTTTTTCTGACATAATTTTGAAATTACAGGGCACAAAGTTCAATCATATAATCCGGGTAACGACTTGGACTCTTCATGTTCAAACTGCAGCTCATCTCATTACTCTATATCAATTCAATCCAATTCAATTTATTTATTCGAACCTTAGGATATTACATCACTTGGTAACGTCACATAAAACGATTATGAAATAGGAATACCGTAAACATCATACTGATTTAGGTTCAACAATTGAATGCGGCTGTAAAAAGGTCTTGTCAATAAGTGCAGCTGTATATTGTCATTGTCTGCTGGCATTGTCAGTCAAATTATGTCATGAAATACAAAAATAATCTATGAAACATGTCAATTTTAAATTATAATTTAATAAACATTTATAGTTACTAATAGATTATTGAAAATAAAAGTAATTTTAGAATTTTATTTGCTTCACCCCTTACCTAAACATGCCTTTGTCAACTGCACAAAGAAAATTATCCAATGACGCAAGTGCTGCTTGCTTGGAATATTGATGAGAATTGACGTATTACACAACTGGGCTACCTACAGTGCACTTACAAGCGAAGACAAGGAAAAATGTAAGAAACGCTTCATAGAATGTTTTGCCGACTTCATTTTTCAACCTATGTTTCTTTTCTCTTGGTGCTCTTGGAAAATATTTTTTTTATGGTATTGAGTGACGAGACGAGCAGGATGGGTCCATATTATGTAATAGCATTACAATTTCTGTACATAGGCTTAACGTTTTTAGGACTAAAGATAAAAAAAAATGCCATAACATTTAAACGCATAACTGTTTGCACATAAATTTTACTAGCATAACCGTATATAGCATAAAAATAACTTAGCATAATGTTTAAAGGCACACATTGAAAAAAGTACCTAAAAATAATGATCAATGACTAGGTTCTGCCACAAAGTTTTGACAACTGGTCCGATTAGGGTATATTAATTCATTGAGAAGCTCTGATATTATGATTATTATGATGATGAGAGCCATACTTAACCCCACTCAGGATCTTCCTTGAGCTTCTGGATCCTGTTATTTTCACATTGTTCTTATACCAAAAAATGATTAGGTAATTGTTTTTTTTTTGCACAATGAGTTTTAAGCAACAATCAAGGGATCTCAGAGCTGGCACTTACTTCGCCCAAAAACTAGGTATCGCCATCCAACGGGGCAACGCTGCCAGTGTTCTGGGAACCCTGCCGCGCGGCAGCGATCTCGACGGCGTGTTTGATTTATAGAGAGTGTTTGTTTTAATTTATTATTTGTAAATATTGTCCATACCTTTATATTATTCCAAATAAAAGTCAATTGTTTTTTAAGCATAACAATCTATTGTACTACATCAAATTCGGCTACGGATGAGTTTTTAGGCATTTTTTATTTAGGCACCCCCTGAACTCTACCTAGCCTTGTCGCTACCCCTAGAGTGTATATAAAAAATACGGAAACCAGAAGCTCAAGGAGAACTCAAAGGTGATATTATGAGACTATATATTATGCTACACTCATTATTACAAATTAAATTAAGCAAAAAAATATGCATCTTAAATGGCACCCAAGCAGGCCATGTGCCTGATGGTAAGCAACAGTCCTGGTCACATTCCTTTCACTACTAGATACCTGATGTTCTAATCCATATCTTAGGCTATTCTTACTCGTTGAAAATAAGCAGGGTACCGCGAAATAAACAAAAAATCTTATCTTAAAAGACGCGTGTAACCCCAGGCACAATTTTGAATGTTTGTCCTGATTCCATTCAGGAGGTGGTCGTAATTTGTTTATGTAAAACGACGGTAATTTATGTGGAAGCTGCCCTTGCTGAGGCCGGTGGCGAGACAGGAGGAGATGACGTCAGACCGACGCAGTGGCGACAGTAGGCCTGGCAGACGCACCGGCGCCGGCGCCCAGACGCCGGTCAGACGCTGCCAAAAACTACTCTCTTTCCATTCATTGCTCTGTTGCGCAATGAAACGCAGTATACACCGAGACAGTACATAAGCTTACTACTTTGAGGCTACTACACTTGTCTAATGTCAACTGAATTTAGTCAATTGAACGTGAAATTTGTCGCTACAGAAGGGTAATTCAGTTAACTAGCATAGATTAATACCAAATTCTGAAGCGAAGATTGCACGCTTGCTTGCTTGCTTCATAGCTTGCTTCTGAATTCAGTCGATAAAACTTGCTTCTGTAAGAGTATTCAGCGACTAGATTTAGCCAAGTGTAAAAAACTTTTTAATGCAAACCTTATCATCATTCATACTGTAGATAGCACCGTTCGCTTTTTAACTGACTTCAAGGTGGACACTGCGCAGTGTCAACAGTTGGGTGATGACGTGCAACCGACTACTGACACTAAAAAGTTGCAGTAGTTCGGTTAACCGAACTACTGACACTACTCGGAGGTTAGCGATTCTTCGGAATTTATCTACTTAAAAGTACCAATCATTACAACCTCACATTAAATACCCTGTTGATCGGCGATGAAATGAATCTCGCCTACATTTACAACTCACCAGCGAGGGCGCAGGACGAGGTAAAAAAGCTGTGATTAGACGAATATCCGTATGACATGCACTACGACCCCACGAACGATCGGACAAAACGAGATAGAGTTATGCAAACTTCTAAGGGCAGAGCAGGATCCAAAGGAAAACATCAACGGGTTACCATTTCGCTTTTTTTTTAATGTTCGTTTTAGTTTTGTAGATTGATGATGTTATGATTTTCTATTTATTCCATTAAATTACTTACTTGTGAAATGATATACCGTGTTTTGTAAAGCGGTTGCCCTGCTATTCTTTCCGCACCATTTCACTGAGCTTACAGCCATATTTTTAATTTTTACGGTGTTTTTTGCTAGCACTCTTTCGGTCGAAATCAAAAGCCTGACTGACCGCACTCGCAACAGCTATATTACACTGATGTTTATAAAACGCTAAGTAGTTAAAATCGTACAATCAGTCAAATGGGTATATTGTCTTTGGTCACAACTGGTCAAACTGCAGAATGATCTAAATAATTTCACCATTCTATACATATTATGTACTCATAGTACATTGAATAATTATTTACAGTAAAGTATAGTTACACTTACTAGTCCTTCAGATATTCTATTAGTTTATAATACGCTTTATAAATTAGCCATATCTTTAGCCTAATTTTAAAATGATTACCAACCAGAGTTTTAATATCGGTTGGTAACGTATTATAAATCTTCATAACAAACCCTTTTTTTTTAATATATATTGATGCTGTACAACTGTTTTAGAACAAAAGTTGTTTGTTTAAATATACAGAAAATGCCCTTAATCGGCTGCAGGCAGATGATACCAGTACCAGTATCCCTGTTATATTCTTGAACACATCGATATAAACCATTGGATGTGCTCTTCCAAACTTCAGGCACACGGAAATATGTCATCGTTAGGAAGAGTGAGCTCACTCTTTCCGTTCTAGTCGGTTGCAGGAAGCGGTGAACGCCGGACCTTTTTACCTATCACTATTTGTTATATCGTAGTAGTAAATAAGTAGAACCACAGCATACGTCGCCCCTAGCGATTCTAGGGGTCAATTAGATTGGTTGTGTGTAAACCACTTACACTACACTCTGTAGTGGTAGGACTCTTGCCAGAGTCCGCCTGGGGAAGTACCACACCTTTCCCAGTTATTCTACCGCCAAGCAGTAATGTGCAAACATTGCTGTGTTCCGGTTTGAAGGGCAATGTTTCCAGAGAAATTACAGGGCTTAGAGATATAAGATCTAAGATCTCTGGGTGACGAGCGCAGTGCAGTGCTAGGTAATGATTTGGACTCTTCGTGTTCCAATAGCTGCGTGTCACTGTGCTGTTATGTGTCAGGCATGTTGCTTACCATCAGGCACATGTCCTGATCGTCTCGTGAGTCATTATTAAAAAAATTAAAAAAAAAAAACTCACACAGACGCAGTTTATTACCGATTTCAAGGTGCTCAGGGCACATCTTTTGGTTTTATATCGATGCTTGAACAGAGCTTAGTCACTGGAGTAGTACGGTTCCACCGCGCTCAGGAGCCAGGAGTCTGCCAAATGGATGCGTGGGTTCGGTATGGGTTTTGATTTATGGTCCTGCAGTCGTTACCGCGACGCGGCTAGGACCCGGGAGAGTCTAGTCGTTTCACTTTTGCGAACTTTGGCTTTCTTCGTTCAATTTGATTAAGGCCAGGTAGTTCTGTCATATTAGGCATTTAACGCTGTCTTGTTCTCGCGACCGTCACCGACCGCGGAATCGGTGCCACAGTGCAGAAATAACATTAAAATATTTGACTATGTAATTTAAACTCATTTTTTGTTCAAGATTTGTTTATACTAGTGATAACAATTTTGTGAATAGTGATAAGAGTTTTTTTGATACATGAACGAAGAAATAGTAAATTTATCTATACTCGTAGATATACAAAACTCAACCTTTTCTTTTTGGTCACACTATAAGTTGAGAACGGCTTTTCCAATTTCATGCATCTTTTTAAAATGTTTCCTAATAATTCACAAGTTCGTCAAACATTAAAAAAAATGTGCTGAAACGTAATGAAAGGCCAGTAAAAATAGAAGGTTTTTTGTTCAACTTTGCACTAAATTTCTAATCCAATTTTTTTCTATGAGGTAAAGATCACTTTTTTTTTTTTTTTTTTTTTTTTAAATATAGAGTGACGAGACGATCAGGTCATGTGCCTGATGGTAAGCAACATGCCTGACACATAACAGCACAGTGACAAGCAGCTATTGGAACATGAAGAGTCCAAATCATTACCTAGCACTGCACTGCGCTCGTCACCCAGAGATCTAAGATCTTATATCTCTAAGCCCTGTAATTTCTCTGGAAACATTGCCCTTCAAACCGGAACACAGTAATGTTTAAAGTTACTTACTGAGCATAAAATTACAAAATGCTCACCGATCCAGGTAGAGCTTCAAACGCCAATTGAAAAAAACTGTTTTAGCCGATATTTTGGAAACTATATATTTTGACAATAATTGTAGAAAATAAAATTTTGCATCTTTTGTTGCTAGTAAACTTTTTTTGTAAAACTTACCGTTTACGATTTATAACCCATTTAATAATACGATTGCAATGATGCCGATAATAGTGGATGTAAATGATGTGGTCTTCTCTAATTGAAACAAGCACAGTGTACCTCGTAACCCCAAGGTTCGAACCTTCGACAAAAAACCCACTCTGGCAATGCGTTTCACAGCTTAGTTGTTCTTATTAGAAAAGTGGAGACCAAACTCTTCGTTCAACTCTTCAATCATGATGATGAACGGTGCTGTTTATTCGAGCAACGAGCAATATGATATAATAACTTTAATTTAAAAATCCCGACTACAAAAAAATCTACATGTAAAAAAATATTACCTACTATCTAAGGACACTTTGGCGAGTCAGACTAGTCTTAGAATATCTTAGTTACCAAAATCCATCCAGCCGTTTGGAAGATATGTGGAAATAAAAGATTTACAAACATAAAAGATACGCGCGAAAAACATAACCCTTCTTCCATTCCGGTAAAAAAGGGACATGTTTATGCTACTGGGAACAGAATTCACATCTTATTATTTTTACATTGTAATCATCAAATTTGACATAATAAATCGTAATCGGTAAGTTCGAAAAAAAAGTTTACTGGCAACAAAAGATGGGAAATTTTATTTTCTACAATAATAATAGGCTGTATAACTTTTTCAGAATATCAGCCAAAAACGTTTTTTCGAGCTGGCGCTTGATGCTCCACCTGGATTTGTTATTATTTTGTGATTTTATACTCAGGAAATGATTCTAAACCTTATATAAAAAATACGAATCGGAAATTTAACGCAGAGTTAAATTCTACGAGTAATTTTACTGCCTAAAGATAAGAAGCCTTTCTTATCAAATTTGGTCGAGTGTCTAAATTTCTACGAACAATATTAACATTTTCATACAAAACAAAAAAGAAAAACCAATAAATGTTGGTGGTGTCACAAACTTGGAAAAGAAATAAAAAAATAAAAATTCTAACAAAACCATACGTGTATCTATGGAAAGGTGTTCAAAATTGTATTGAAGTTCCTAACATTTTTTTAAAACTGAATAGTTTGCGCGAAAGTCTCTTCCAAAGTGGTAAAATCTGTATGTGAGGACTTTTCCTTTTCCTTTGAGGACTTCCAAGTACTAAGTACCTTACTACCAAAGAATTTACCTAAATGGCAGTTAGGTATCATTTATGATACCTTACTTGCATTTATATTAGGGGATTTACGCAGGGAATTTCTCCCCTCTCATTATTTCCTTATCCTGATCTCTGATTTAACAGACGAATATTTTACCGATACTTATCTATTTTCCATTGCATCCGCATTGAATTTTTACTGATGTGGTATCGACGTCAGTTTTTGAGACTCCTTATTGGTCTACAACATAAAGTAAACAGCGTACTAATTAGTATCAGCGTCTATTTGCAATTCCAATGAAAACGGTATCAAAAATCAAGATCATAGCGTGCTTCACTAGTAATACCTACTGATATTGTTATACTGTGGCACTATGATCGTAATATTTAAAATTTATCGGTTGTCAAAATTGCAAAATCAAGCACAGGCCCGTCGTCCGTGAGCGCCGAAACGCGACTGATCAGGCTGGCCGAACGGCGCGCTATATATATGGTAGATATTAAAACATAGTGAATAACTGATACTTTTTATCAAGTCGAACTCTGCGAATGCATCTATAACTTTTTAGTGGCTTTCGTTGAGTACAAAAATTTAGTAAAAAATTCATTAGTTTAGTCATAAACTTGAAACAACTTTTGAAAAGGGGTAACTTTGGGATTTTTTTTCTATCAAGTAAAATTCATTAAATCGTGTTATTGACTGCAGGAATTGCACTAGATTAGATCCTTAACTAATACATATATTTTTTTCAGAGTTTTAAACACTATTTTAAAGGTCTTAAAGTTGTTTTAAAAATTCAAAATTACGGCCCACACGCCCTTAAAACGAATCTCACGATATTTATTTACTAACACGATGTTAAGTGGAATGCTTTGTTTATTTATTTTGAAGTTATTGGTTCTATTTAGAGTATTAGTGGTCACAAATCGATCAAACTACAAATATTATACAGACGAAAGTTTGGATTGGATAGATGTTTGTTGCTCAATCATCAAGACATGATATTTGTAGTTTTTAACAGAAAAGTGACATATTCCAGATATCCCCTTAGATTTCCCCTGCTAGGGGGATTTGTGGAATTTTTGCCCAAAAATCCTCTGCGATATTTCGGAAGGGGATTTTTGGACAAAAATTCCACAAATCCCCTTTACCCATTAAAGTATTAATGAGTGCAAAACTATTAAATCAAACAAATTGCTAAAAATAGCAATAATTTGTTGTGAATCGTTCAACCATTCCATATCTATACTGCACCTACGATGCGATACTGACCGGCAGAAAAGACGAAACGAGCAAGATTTTTTCCACTCGTTCATTACCTTTATTATCATCTTCATTAAATCCCCTTTCTTAATTTTTAAGTGAAAACTTCTTTTGGCGTGGTACAGATATTTTTCGTGGAATTTTAGCGTCACGCTCGGGAAAGATAAGAAATCTTCGGGTAAACTCGGGACCATGGCCATGGTGCTCATGGCCACACCCTTTGGTTCCACCCGCGTAGTTTCCAAAGTAAGCTACCAAATTCTGGGTTACATTTTTTTACTCCTATAGGCAGACCCTATATGACTGCCGCCAATTCTTTTTTTTCAGTGTAGTAGTAGTGTAGAGTGAGAAGAAGCGCAGGAGATGTGCCTGATGGTAAACAACATGCCTGCCACATACCAGCACAGTGGCACGCAGCTATTGGAACATGAAGAGTCCAAATCAATAGCACTGCACTGCACTCGTTACCCAGAGATAATAATAATATAATTCTTTATTACATCCACAAATTTACACCATAAATCTTAGAACTAAGTAAAACGATAATAAATTATGCAGAGCAAAGGGCGGCCTTATCGCTTAAAGCGATTTCTTCCAGGCAACCTATGAATGAACTAATAGTAGTAGAAATCGTGTACTGTAGGTGGTGTAATTCAATAAATATACATAGTGCCAAAATACATAAATAATGTATAATACTCATAAGCAGATTGACACAGCTTAGGTAATTACTTAGATAAATACATATAATACAATATTACATATAGGTACATAAAATATACAAAAACATCCATATATAATTAGATACATACATACATAGTATATCAATATATAGTATATAATATATATCATAAATGAATATAACGATAAAGTATAAATATAAAATCAATGAAATAAGCGTACCAATCAAGAAGAGGAAATGTAATGCTGGTAAACAAGATTTTTGAAAATGGGAAGGACTTAGCTTGTCTTATAGTGAGAGGAAGATCATTCCACAGCAAAACAGCTTGTACTGTGAATGATTTGGAAAAGGAAAGGTTTGCATGAGTAGAAGAGGGAAACCTAAGTTTAAGGACGCGAGTGGAGCGAAGAGGTTGGGAGTTAGGCTCAACAAAATGAAACCTCTCTCTCAGGTATAAGGGAGTGGTAGGGTTGAACAAAATTTTATAAAGGAAAAAGAGGATGTGAGCGTTACGGCGAAGACGGACAGATAACCATTTGAGCTTACGGCGAAATTCAGAAATGTGGTCATATTTTCGTAAGCCAAATATGAACCGTATGAAAAAGTTTTGCAAACGTTCAAGTTTGTTCAATTGCTCTTCGGTTAAATCCAGATAGCAAACGTCAGCGTAATCCAATATAGGGAAAAGAAGAGATTTTACAAGCGCAGTTTTAGTAGTAATCGGGAGAAAATTTCGGAGTCTGCTCAAAGAAGCTGCTGAGGCAAATATCTTACGACTAACCTCTGCCAGTTGAGGACCCCAAGAAAAATTTCGATCCATAATAATACCCAGGTTTTAACAACTTCACTAATTTTGATGGGAGTATCGTCGAAAATCACCTGTGGTAGGTGAAACCAATCAATCTTGGAAATCATTCGGGAGCTGCCAATAACTATAGTTTGTGTTTTTTTTGGATTCACTGTGAGGCCAAATGATTTGCTCCAAATTAGTAAGCTATTTAAATCTGTATTAGTAGCGTTGATGGCCATGTGCAATTGTTCAGGAGATGCTTGAGTGTAAATTTGTAAATCGTCTGCATACAGATGGTAGGAAGAAGTTAATTGTTTTGAGATAGCATTTATGAAAATTGCAAAAAGCAAAGGAGATAAAACGCCGCCCTGGGGAACACCGGCAGTGACACTACACCATGAGGAGTAAGAGTCATCGATTTTGATTCGCTGTCGGCGTCCTAACAGGTAATTACGAAACCATTCAATTGCCGATGGAGATATGTTAAGAGAGCGAAGAATTTCCAACAAAATGTCGAAATCGACATTGTTGAAAGCACTGCTGAAATCCAGTAGCGTTAGTACAGTTAGTTTACAGTGACCAATCCCATCTCCTATGTCGTTGGTGATTTTTGTAAGAGCAGTGGTAGTGCTATGCCCCGTACGAAAACCACATTGAAATGGATTGAGGAGATTGTTCTTGGTAAGGTAAGAGGAAATTTGTTGGTGGATGAGACGTTCTAAAACTTTGGAAAGAAAAGGAAGGATGGAAATAGGACGATAGTCGGAATGGAGTTCAGGATTTGTCTTCTTTGGAAGTGGAATGATTTGAGCATCTTTCCAAATACTTGGAAAGGTGCTGGATGTCAAGGAATAGTTGAGGATATGCTGGATTATTGGAACAAGTTCATCGAGTATGGGAATGATCATCTTACGACTAATACAGTCGCTACCAACAGCATTAGATGATATTGATAGTATGCTCTTCTTAACATCACATGCGGCAAATTGACTGAAGAAAAAAGGGTCATAAACGGGAGGGGCTATAGAGGAAAGAGATTCAAGAGTTTGACCTTTAATCGGACCACAAAAACTGTTAGAAGAAGAGAAGTACTGATTTAGTTGGTCGATGTTAAATTTTTTAGAAATAGTATCTTGACGAGATTTGCCAACTCCCAATGACTTTAGAAATTTCCATACCTTAGAAGGATCTTCATTTTCAACAGAATTATGAATATGTCGGCGTTGCGCATCTCTACACGAGATATAGGATGTTTTATCTCTATGCCCTGTAATTTCATTAGAAACATTGCCCTTCAAACCGGAACACAACATTGCTTGCACATGACGGCTTCGGTGGATAAATGGATGTGCATTATTGTCATTGTGCTCTTTGTAGCGTAGGTACTGCCAACACCTGTAGGTACTAGCTTGCAAGGTACGTATTTTAAATGTCCTATATTACTGTTCTTGCCGCAAAAATCGTTAAAATGAATCATTTTCAAACAAGACAAAAATGATTGAAAGATATTACAATAGATGAGACGGTTTATTTGGTGGATAAAATGCATTTTTTACATATCGTGCGCCGTGCTGGGCCACGAATTTAGTTGATTTGTTTTCTATTTCCATAAAGAAGCCAGCACATATATCACAGCACATATATCAATATATCACAAACTTTTCACATCATTTGAATGTGCAAATTACAGGCCTTCGAGATATAACATCTTAGATCTCAGGGTGACGAGCGCAGTGCAGGTATTTAGTGTAGAATTTGGGCTCTTCATGTTTTTTTTTACCTTTTATAGGTTTACACTTGACCGCCATCTCGCCTGATGTTAAACGATGATGCGGTCTACGATGGAGCGTGTTTACCTAGAAGAAACCGATTCACTCTCGATTTGAAGACACAAAGATTGCGACTATCGGGAAAAACTCTCTCAGGCAACGTATTCCACAGCCTAGACGTTCTTATCACAAAAGTAGAGTCAAATCTCTTCGTTCGTGTCTTCGGAACGTCAACCATGAAACGATGTCGTTTTTTCGGGCTACGAGCATTCCGATAGAAAAAAGGGCAAGGTGGTATTAGATCGTGCAAATCAGTCGCACACACTCCGAAGTGTATCCGATAAAAACCCGATAAGCTAGCAATTTCATGTTCCATTAGCAGCGTGTCATTGTGCTGTTATGTGTCAGGCATGTTGCTTACCATCAGGCACATGTCATGATCGTCTCGTCACTCTTTATTTAAAAACAAGAAGTGTGGCACTCGGAGACTGCCGCGGTAAAGCTATTGCATGTTGCATGCATTTTTATCAACATAAGCAATAGGAAGTTAACAATTTTTCGGAATTGCTTTTATTTTGAAGAGTAACATTTGTTTACCATAAAAATATCACGGGGAAATCCGTTAAGTTGGCAACACTGCTAAGAGCATTTAGTCTGTAAAGCTAATACAAATAAGATTCAAAGTCGAATGACCGAGTGGGGAGGACGGCGTTACGGTCTTCCATCCCTTTTTCTTGTGAACATAAGAAAGAGATCACTAAAATTCGGTCCCCAGGCCCGCGATAAAAGCTATGCAATAGCTTAAAAATCATGTGAGAGCTGACACCAAATTTTGAGTAGGTTTTTGAGGCAAAATGAAAAACTTTCACATCCCTATTATACACCAGTAGTGGTGAGTAGCGGGGCAAAATGAATCCCTCAATTTAGATCACCTAAACTATGACTAGTAGTCGCCATTGGTCTAGATTGGACCACAAGGAAATACCTGCTATTCTCAATGGATGTTAAACTACTTAAACATTAATTTGTGATTAGACAGACAAATTAATTTTATAATAGTTTGTGAATTTAATTTGTTAAATGCTATATTTTTAATCTGTTGTCACGTGACTGCAAACACCAATATGGCTTATTACGTTATTACGTCACTAACCGCAAAACAATCTGTCGAAGACTTAGTGGACTGCTTACTTCTTTGCATTTTTATAATAGTTTGCGATCTTAGTGGACGATTTTGATTGTTTGTGTTCAAGCAAAAATAAGAAAACATATAAACAGTCATGAATCGCGACCAATGTTTTGCGGCTATTGACGTCATGTCAGCCGTGAGTGTTGTAGCGAGAAAATTCAAAATTACATTACTCATGTATAATATTTGCTATTTATTGATACTAATATTTTTAAATGAAATATTTTTTATGGTAAACATGAGTCAAGAGTCTTCAAAATAAAAGCTATTCCGAAAATTTGTTAACATCCCTATTTGACCACAGACTGAAACAATAAACGCTATTCAAAACGTGGTACTGAGATGATTTTTTATTGATTTTATGTATTTTTTATACATAAAACAAATTGTATTTTGCACTTTTTCTCTTGGAAATGGAAATTTACGAAATAGGGTTGGTACCTACAAAGTTTTTGCATAACCTTAACACTAAACTAACCTTATTTACAAAGCTTATTACCAAGTACATACATAGATGTTCCATTTTTTAATACTTTTTAACCGATTTCAAAAAAGGAGGTTTCTCAATTCGACCGTATATATGTTTTTTTTTAGCAAAAAATCTCATATTCAAAATCAGGGCTTCGATTTTTAATTACAATAACATATTTTACAAAATTTTAATACTAAGTAGTAGTATCCCAGGGTTTTACCCGCGTGGTTTAGACGATCACCAGACTGCCTTCAATGATCCCCACGCAGCGTAGTGCATGATTGCTTGTTCCATCGTTTAATTAACTAAGTATAGAAGCGGAAGAGTTTGTTATTTATGTTCAGTATGTTTATTATTAAGTGAGGAGGATCGGAGTACTTAGATATACTTTATTAGTATAATGAGGGTAGATATAAGATGTTTGCATATCGGCGTAAAACTAATAAACCATTCACATCTCAGCTGTTATACGAGTGTTACATTTGTTCATGATTCCCGTAAATAAATAAGTAAGGATATCATAGGATGTACCTACGTATCTCCATTTGTGTAGAGACCAGACAAGGCTGTTATTTTTTCGTTTTGCTCCTGATAAGTTCCTACTACGACCCTAGCGTTCGAATCGAGCACATACCTATAACATTACTATTACTACTACTACATACCTACCTAGAAAATTATTATTCATCATCATCATCATCATCAGCCGCAAGACGTCCACTGCTGAACATAGGTGGGCTCAGGTCTTCCCGAGGAGGTGACGCCGCTGGTTTCCGACGCGTCACTGGAGCCAAATGCGGAGGCCCGTCACCCGCCGAATGCGAGAGCAATTCTGCCACGGCTGGAGAAACCTGTGGAGCTTTAGTCGGTAGGGGTCCAACCATCAACTCTGATGCTGGGGCCACACTAATGGGAAATGCCATTAATTATCGCGTTAACGGACGTTAACCGTAGGTGTAAAATACACCGTGTACCGAAGGTGCATTTTACAAATACAGTTAACGTCCATTAACGCGATAATAAATGGCATTTCCCGTTAGTGTGGCCCAGGCATTAGTGATGTCGCGCCCGACATAATATCTGCCCTGTCCCTGCATAGCGGACGGTGGGTAAATGTATATCCCCCCCGTAAACACAGTTTAAATACCCTGATGATCGGCCTTGAAACGAATTTGCTTCAATCCACAAGTCACCAGCGGGGGCGCAGGACGAGGTAAAAAGCCGAGTGATAAGCCAAATATCCGTGCCACGTGTACTTTCCACCAATGATCGGACAAAACGAGATAGCGTTATGCAAACTTCGAAGGAAAGAGCAGGATGCAAAGAAACACATCAACGGGTTCTCATTTCGTTTTTAGGGTTCCGTAAAAGGTAAAAACGGAACCCTTATAGATTCGTCATGTCTGTCTGTATGTCCGTACGTATGTCACAGCCACCTTTTGCCGAAACTATGAGAACTACACCGGTGTTGTTGTTGTAAGTAGATTTTTTATGAGATATAAATAAATACGGCATTAAAAGTATCTATAAATTTTACTCCTGACGCGTATTTAGCGAAAATAAAATATGGTGAAAAACTGTCCCGAAGGTTACACAACGGGGTGCAATTAGTGTATTATAAATGGCGCGACACTAACATATAAACAATTTTAGTTATGTCACCATAACTATTTTTTTCTTTTAGTTTTTATATGATTATAATTTTGATTTATTAACATAATTACACTTTCAAACTATGGACTAGGTATAGGCGAAAAATTGCATCTCCAGCTGTTTCTTATATGCTGAATTTTAGTGATTGAGCACAGGAGCTGGGCGAATTATCACACACTGCGACATCGAACACATTTTGGAAAATCGCTGAATTTTTTGATGATAGGTTTTATTTTGACCGCCATTTCGCGTAATGATGTAGTCTACGATGGATAAGTAAACTATTCCATATGGTAGACATTCGCGTTTCCCACGAAACGCTGTGAAAATTCTTTCATTAAGCAGATAGCGAAAATTAGGAATATTCTTCTATTTAAAATCTATTTTTTGTGCTAATAAACATTTTTCATTTTTCATTCCGCCAGGAGCAGTGCACTCGTAGTCTGGGCAACTTTAAACGAAGAATGAATGGGTCTTAATGGATGTGCTTACTCTAGACATTTTCTATACCCTGTGTTACTCAATAAGGTGAAAGCCCATGATAATAATCAGTACCTACCTACATAAACAAAAACCACAATTGGTCATTTACGTGACTTTAGTCGAGACGCAAGTGTTAGTAGTTAATTATTTAGGATTTCTTGAAATGTTTTAAAACTTAGTATATATGTACCTACAACACAGTCCAATAAATAGGGCTCAAAACAATACTTCCCCCACCATAATGAAACGCGGCGCCGCCGTCATTTCACATAAATAACCCGTAAACATATTTATTGCAACATTAAGGCTCGGTCAAATCTATTTACTAACAAAACAAAACTGTAAAATAGATATATCAATACGCGTTCCTTCTCATATAGATAGAACTACGCACAAGACGCCTACGGTCTCAATTTCGAAGCATTCATGTATGCGAGAACGAGAGAGGTAACACACAAGTGCCGAATTTTCTTTAAGTTCGAAAGAGATGGAAGGATCCATCGATCGACTTGCGTCACAGAGAACGCGTGGGCGCGATGACGTCACACGCCGCCGGCCAATGGCAGCAGAACGAAAAGGCGCCAGGGGTTAGGAAAACCGGTGGAATTATTCGAGTTGAGAATTTTCCTAGACGAACTGATGTTGTTTTCAAGTCATATCTTGTTTGATTTTCTTTGATAATTACGTTATGTGCTGAAATTTAGCTGTAGGTAACTGACAAACCGACCTTTAATTTAGCTGTTATTTTATATGTAAATCAGGTATAGTGGATCCCTCAGAAACAGATGATTAATTTTAGTTTTTAATCAAATACATTTCGTCTTAGCTTTTTTCTTCTATTGAAATAGAGCTACGGTACCCAAATATTAACAACATCTTTTCCTACAGGGTCAATACTCTGAACCCGCGAATAAAAAGTCTCACGTAAATTACACTTTATATATTTTGGCCACAATGGGTTTTGGGATACCCATCTGATTTTTAGTTTCATAACGGTGAAACATAAATCGGTTAGGTAGGTAGATGGTAGGTATATGTAATAATAATAATAAATAAATATTGGTGGACATTTGACACACAGCATCACCTAACCCCAAACTAAGTTTGTACTATGGAAGCCAGGTAGCTGATGTAATACTTATATATTTTTAAACACATAGGTACTTATTATACATAGAAAACACCCAGGCACAGTACAAATATTTGAATTCATCACGCAAACATTTGCACTGGGTGGGGATCGAACCCACGACCCACGGCTTCGCAGGCAGGCTTACTACCAATTAAACCACCAGGCCATCTATGTAATTATGTAATGAATACCGACTGATCAAGAGTCCTAAACGCCTTAGGTTATTTGTGAGGTGTGTTAAAATCAGTTTCAGCGAAGACTCTCAATCTTTTCACAGTTCACAGCTTTTGTCTCGGTCTAGTTGAAATATGGACGAGTAGGATGATGCTAGATTAGGTAATACTGAATGTATAGACACGATTTCAGCGCGCCCCCTTTATCCTTGCGCCCTAGGTTGGAGCCTAATTAGCCTACGTGTTATTCAGGCACTGGTGTGCTGTGTGCTGAATACTTCCAGCACATCACTGTTAGTTAAAGATTCTCACAATAATCAGCAATCCTCCTTTCGGATTAGTGTAAATTTCTGCGTAGCCCAGTAAAACTAGCATCGATTGTGACTCACAGTTTTTTTAACCATTTAATAAATTCCATAAAAATTGGTATGTATTTGCCATGGACTATCATTATTATGCTATCTCTATTCTGACGGAAGTTAACAATCATTGTTTTATTTTTCAATGCGAGATTATCCAAGATCAAATTATGACTTTGGACTAAATCTTAACATGTATAAATCTCCTGTCACGATGTTTGTCCGCGATGGACTCCTAAACTACTTAGCCGATTTTAATTAAATTTGGACACCGTGTGTAGATTGATCCAACTTAAAAGATAGGATAATTTTTATTTCGATTAATGGGCTTTATTTGACAATATCCGAGCGAAGCCGGAACGGGCCGCTAGTAATACTATAAAATAAGTTTCTAAGCAATTTGGAGAATGGAGGCTACGTGTAGCGCCATCTAGTTTGAGCCACAAGTATCATTTCACAGTTGCGTTTATCGTGGTATGAAAACATCTAATAACGCGCCATCTATAAAATATGCCTTGAACTTCTTCGATTTAATGAAATTCCCTGAAAATGAATGAGTTAAAAAAAATTATTTGATAAATTTAGACCATAAATATTTTGTATAAGGTTTAATCTGTTATTGCGTTTTCTATTAATTTAATATTTTTGGCTTTCGTTTTATAACCATCTAGTAAAAATTTTGTGTATTTGATTTTTCTAAATATTTCCTATTTTCCATTTATTGTTTTTAAATTGCACATTTGCTAATAATGGTCAGTATAACTCGTGACATTTTGTTTAACAACACATTTGCAGCGAAGCCATAAGATAATTATTTATACGTGGTTGTTATTTCATTTTTTCACGAGAGAAATTGGTTTAAGCGTCATCTACATTATTTTGTGTAATCTTTTTGCTCAGCGTAAAATTGAGACGGCGCATGTTAATAGTTTTTAATAAATACCTAGATGTCGCTAAACATAAATCATGTTGGACTGCCATGACCTTAGAGAAATGTAAACTCTTTGGATACTGATGTATTTATTTTGTAATCGAAAAACTTTGCGAAACTGATGTGATATGGTACAATAATATACATAACTTATTACACCATTCTAGGTTTAATTAAAACTAACGTAGTATATTTGAAGTTTTTTTTGCGCTCCATTCAATTTTTGAGCTCCATAAAAGCTTTGTTTAATTTGGTTTGATGGCGCTAATATCAGGAGCTACCAATCAGATTACAACAGTGCATTTGGTATAACATGCTTACAAATCGTTGAAGATTTCCTCTCCCTCTATATTAATTTTCTGTCTGCTCTACATTTCTATTAAATATCTTGAGAGATATTAAAATATATTTTTTTAAATAAAGAGTGACGAGACGAGCAGTACATGTGCCTGATGGTAAGCATCATGTCTGCCACATAACAGTACAGTGACACGCAGCTATTGAAACATGAAGAGTCCAAATTCTTTTTTTGAGTTCTAAGTTATTATTCAATAAAGATATTTATATTTGTAAATCATTACCTAGCACTGCAATGTGCTCGTCACCCAAAGATCTAAGATGTTATACTTCTAAGCCTGCAATTAGAGATTAAATTAGATATATAACATCTTAGATCTCTGGGTGACGAGCGAAGCGCAGTGCTAGGTTATGATTTGGAGTCATCATGTTCCAATAGCTGTCACTGTCGTGTCACTGTGCTGTTATGTGGCAGGCATGTTGCTTACCACGAGGCACACGTCCAGCTCGTCTCTTCACTTTATATAAAAAAAAAAACTTTAGAATGGCAAATAAAATGTGGACAAATCAGAAAACGCGGCGCACATACAACATTAGAATATTATCGCGTTAAATTGCCTATTACTTTTTTACGCGTTCTTCTGTTGTTTACATGGGGTCATTGACCATTCTAATGTCCATGTCAAGAGTTTTAATTTTATAGACATGCTAATAATTAAGGTGAAAAAACTCGCCGAAATGCTTTAGAAAAATAAACATGGGGAATTTAAGCGGTGTCGGGTTACTTTGACCTTATAATAGAGTTTTTGTGTCAATGACCCCGATTAGACGACAGACATAGATTATGGTAATAGTTATATCATAGTCACTTCTAAAATTCACAAATTGCTGTTGGAATTTTGTGAGGACGCTCTTATCGCATTTTTACTTCAACTATGGCCATTTTTGATAAACATTAACTAGGATAATTTAAGTATCTTTAAGTTTAGAATAAGTTGTATCGGTTTCTTCTAGGTAAGCAAAAAAGACAATTTAATCTGTGGTAAGCAACCATGTTCCATCGTGGACCGCATCGTCGATTAACATCAGGCAAGATGGCGGTTATTTCTTCTAAAACTATAAATCCAAAGGTCTATGTGTGTATTCCAACAAACCGATTTAAAGGAAAGTTACACAGATATAGCCTAGAGCCTAGAGCCTGAGAAAGGACAAAAGCGGGTTAGGAGCTTTAGGACTAAATCTCGATATGACTAGATAGCGGGTTTGACCAAATAGATTTGAGACTAAATCTCGATATGACTACATCGCGTTAGGTCCACATCGCTTTTGAACTAGATCGCGAAATGACCAGATAGTGTAACGACTAGGTTGTCGTTTGTTTTCTAAAGTACAGTTACGTCGATAAATAAGAACAATGCAGTTTTTTCTAAATAGTTTCTTGTATTATAGCTAAATAATGTTATTTTATAAATTTAAGTTTTATAACACTGCCATTTTTTAAAAACACTAAAGGTGTAATGTCTTGTGTCTCGAGCTTAGTTAATTCCGTTTTATAATTGCGAATTTATATAGAAGATATTACGGTGTTCCTTTTTCGGTTAACTACAAATTACGAATTTTGGCTTATTTTGCCGTAAATCTGAGCCTCCTTTTTTAAATTAAACAAAAATAACACGTCGTATATTTGTGGAGCATGCGCATGTTGAGACGATGCCTCTGCCATGCCTCTTCAACAGTTATTTGTCCTGTGTTTTTTTTCTCAAAAGGATCAAAACAAACTATATTAGACACATCTCCTAAATGGCAATCTGAAATGTAGTGAAACATTCAAGATAGCCCGACTCGGAGCACCCTGACTCCACCTATTCTTGTAGCTACTACCCCAAGAGAGTATTAAAAAAATCCGGGAGCCAGAAGCTCTAGAGAGGTCCTGAGTGGACCGAGTATGGTGAAGCGATATTCAGGGCTGACCGCAGAGCTTCTGGCGGGAGCCCACCTGGAGTCAAATCTCAGTGATAGATTCTAATTGGACATTTTAATTACGTGTTTTGTTACAAAAAAACATTGTTTTGATACATTTCCTAATGCGATATTGGAATTATATTTATACAATTCATAGGAAAAGTTTCCCATTTCCCATTCCAACATTTCCCTGGATATGTATGCCTTAAATAATTTTGAAAACCATATTTTATACTTTTCCTAAATAGCGTCGGAATTGTATACATTTCCTAGGAGTTGTATACCATTCCTACATTTCCGGTAACAAGGTAACATAATATATACCTCTGTAGTGCTGAAATGCGAGGTTGACCTAATGTACCACTTTTAAATATCATTGTACGTCATATCGATATTAAGTCAATCTGATAATAAAGCGTAGTGATATGTGGTCAGACAGATACTTAATCCTAACGCGTTCTAGTCATATCGCGATTTAGTCTTATATCTATTTAGTCAGACCCGCTATCTAGTCATATCGAGATTTAGTCCTAAAGCTCCTAACCCACAAAAGCTACATTCTAATACGAATAAAGAGGGTAGAAATAGGGATGAAAATTTCGTAATTTGTAATGTTTATAACTTTTTTTAGGGTTGGATTTTAATTTGAATAATTTGATAGCTCGCATTGGAAACTACGCGGGCGAAACGGGAGCGTGTGGCAATGACCATGGCCATCTAATAATGCGTCAGCATTTCTAGATGACCATGGAAAGGGAAAAGGAAATTCTGACGCATTTCTAAATTGCTAGTGGCCACAATCCCGAGTTCCCGAGCGTGACGCTAGAATTCAATTCACAGCCCACGAAAAATCTGTCTGTGGAGCGCCAAAAGAAGTCACTTCAAAAAAATATATTCAAAGACTTGTATTGAATGGTAACAACTGGTAAGCCACGGGCGAGACCGCGAAACACAGCTAGTAGCTAGCTAGTAGGTAGTTCCATTATTTGACCATATTTGAAATCAAACAGTTACAGTTTCTTTTTGCACTGTAGTTTTTGCACTTTACTTTGAATTTACACTAATACTGTTCATTGGATCTGCTTGATTTGATCACAATGACATGACCTCATCTCAACTGATGTGTAGAGGGTATTCTGTTTGTTTTGTCGCAGTTTTTGTTCTGGTGTTAAAGAATACTGAAGCAAAAACGGGTGTTTGACAGAAAAACATAATGCGACTTTTTGTTGTGGTGTACCGAATTGTAAAATAGGTACCTATCGATGATTTGTCGTTGTCCATGAAGTCATATTCATACGTTCAGTATAGTGAGGATACCAAAAAGATATACATATAAATACTTAACTTTAATTAAAAAAAACCCGACTGCAAAAAATCAACGTACAAAAATCATTATGTAATACAAAATATTACATAAGGACACTTGGGTGAATGAGACGAATATAATAGAATCCATCGAGCCGTTTGGAAGAAACATGGGAATAAAGAAATTTACAAACATACAAGATACGCGCGAAAAACATAATAGACTACAAACAGGCCCGTAAACAAAATTTATGGGTCAAAACGGCCAGGAGACCTATGTAGGATGAATAGGTCTCCTGGTTCATTTGACCCACACATTTTGTTCACGGGTCTGCAGACTATAACCCTTCTTTCAGTCGGGTCATGTTTACGGTCGAATTGAGAAACCTCCTTTTTATAAGTCGGTTAAAAACTGACAATGCCCAGCGGATTTAGTTCATGTAATTTTCCTGCGACAAAAACAGGCTACTAAAAATAGACTACTATGACTATGTATAAAAAACTCGGACGTAGTCTCGCTAGAACAAAAACTGTGTGACTAGAGTCGGCCACATTTGCACGTGTGCGTTGTCAGGTTGTCACTGATAATGACTGATAGGTCTACACGCACACATAGGTATACTCAAGTAGTTCGTGTAATGACCCATGTGTGCGTGTCTGCATGTATGTGACAGCGCACACGTCAGAAAAACAACGTAGACGCTGAGAAAAATTATCAACTAAGCGGTTGGAAAGGTTTTTGAAAATTAAATGAGCTCCCGGGATCCTAAGGGCCTAATGTTTCAACACAAATGGTAACCGCTTGCTAGGTTTGTATACTTTTTGATAGTACCTACCTATCTATAGAATACCTAAGCTTTTTAGATATTCAAAACCTAGGTTTCTAACTTCGGCGTCAACGCACTTGACTACCGGATACTTGATTCGCAAATTCCTAGAAAAGGAAAGTTTCATTTCGACTTTGAAGCTGTTAATATAATTAGTGTGGGCCTACTTGCAGCCGACACAGATACACCTTTTGCAATCTAATCCTTAAATAGTAAGTCAGCGTCATCAGATAATAAGAATAAATGCCAGGTGTATTGGCTACAAATCGACAGATCCTCCCCGCTAGTAGGGTCCTTCGGGAATGCCAGGTCGTTCCTTGGTTTTTCCAACAGCTTGCAAACCAAACCAAGGTCATATCATCTGGGTTGCCCTTGTGCTAATCGTAATGCGAGAATAACGAGATGTCTGGAAAAAAAACAATTAGTCTTAAAAAATATTGTGTATATTTCTTGTGTTTCACAAATAAAAAATGACAAAGATACAGGGTTTAGTAGTGCTTTGAGTGACGTTACTTTATGGTGCGATTTTTACGAACGTCACTCTAGATCTAGAAGTTTGATAATCTTTGTCGATTTTGTCCATGTTTGTCCATAATCTGCCTAATGGGCTAATTAGAATGGAATATTTTTGACCCAGACTTCATCATAATTGGTGTATTACCTACGTAAGTATTTGAATAGTGCTTACGATTGTATTTCGAGTACGGTTCGCTTTTGTTCGGATGCATTGTTTAGTGAGCAAATTTTTGTTGGTACAAGAAGGCATCTGACGTCATATATAAGTCATTTTACCGCTCCTCCTGTCAAACTTTAAATATCAAACAGGCTCTTCCAGCGACTGGTCAAGAGTTCTGGCCACCCAAGGTTAATGATGAGGACGCACCCCCGTCAGGTGTATATTGTAAGTGTAAAATCAGGGACTTCCAGTACAGTTCTCAGCATCTTTAGTTTTTGTTTTGTCTCGTTCTAGTTGATACGTGTTGAGTAAACGCATTGATTCTAGATAAATAGTGTATGCAAAGATATCATTTCAGCGCGTCTCTCGATCCTCACGCCCTAGGCTGCTGCCTATAATTAGGCCAACTCTTAAGCTAATGCCTAAGAGTTCGCCTTGGGTTCTCCCATTCGTTTCTACCACAGCCCTGCATTATACCATATGCTATGAAATTCCCCTCTTGCAAAGGGTTTCCCGACGAAGTTCCGACGAAGATAAGTTTAAAGAGTACCTAGATATATTTAAACTTCAAATACCTCTCTGTGTTGACAAAATGTCGACAATATCTATGACGTTCTAGATGTTCATAAGCGACGAATCTAGCTTACTATCAGGCGGACCGAATGGATAATAATGTTCTAAAATGTATAATAAATACACATTACACATATTGGAATTGACGCAAGTTCAAGTCGGCCATTTAAGTGGTAGAGTGGCTGCAATTTTCTTTTCAATATAATATTGTCCGAACAATAGATTGGCAAACCTTTTCAATCGTGTGCCATGGGAAACTCACCTATCTGCTGCGGTGGCCATTGTCTGCTCCAATGCTAATAACTGTAGCTGAGTTGAGAAATTCTTGTCTTTGATTAGGAATTATAACTGGTGTTGTATTATTTAAGGTACATTTTTCTTGGAATGAAACTTCATTCCAAGAAAAACGAGTGCACCGAGTGTTCCGTACAACGCTGTAAAAATCATCTTTTTTTTGTGATGCAACAAAAAAATATATGTTATCTCACAGTTTTCCCTCTACCTATCGGTGCTTTAAGACGTTGCTTTGTACCAAATTTCAATATTCTGAGTTCACGGGAAATACCTACTCGTAACCCGTAGGTTTTAATTCCCTTGTGAGTGTCGAAAATTTGCAGCATAAACTGTTGTATCTTTTTATGACATTGGCTTCAAAGGTTGATTTTTTCATAGCTTCAAGAGATAATTAATTGAAGTAGGTACTTATTTCATATGAATGTCAGCTTGATACCTTTCTTGATAAAAAGAGTATTGACAGATAGACGGATAAAAAGTGATTTTATAAGGGTTTCGTTTCTTTCTTTTGAGGAACGGAACCCTAAAAACCAAAAATTTTAGATGGAGTAGGCACATTTGAGTGGTTACGTGGCTAAGTCTGTGTCGAGAAACTAGTTCTAACATCCTGGAATGTATCGGAACATGTCAACACTACACAAAAAGTTAGATTGTTTATGATCCAGCCAGGCTACTCTCGGTATTTATGAGTCCGTTGGCATTCAAAATTTGCCACTCACCGTTCATGTTTTTGGAGAAAGGAAAACATTTAACAAGCTGTAGATAAAATTTGCCCGTCATAGGAACTGACGATTAAAATGAAAACTTATAACTGATAATTTGATAGCTTACTTTGAAAACTACTACTACTTCAATCGCGCAGCAAAACCTTTATTTCCTCCAAGGCTTGCCGTAAGGAATTTCCTTACGGCAAGCCTTGGAGGAAATAAAGTTTTTGCTGCGCGATTGAAGTGAAAATGTGAGACTAAGGCCTCATTCGCACGGGAGCTTAAAAAGAGTTGTGTTAAAACTCGGCGTTTGCGTTTTTATAACGTTTTCGATGTTCATACGAACGCTTTTTAAGCTCCCTTGCGAATGAGGCCTTATTGTAGCAAGAAGCTGGCTGACAACAAAACTGACTCAAGTTAACAAGTTCCATTGTCATGGAAACTTTATTTTAACACTAGCTGTACCCTGCCACGTTTTGCTGTGGCACATTGTGATGCAAAAAATAGATAAAGACAATCGTTGATGCCGATTATGTATCACTCTATAATTTCAGCTCGATCGGTGCAGAACTTTTTGAGTTTTTGAAGCGTACACAAACCAACATTACATTTTTATATATTTTAATATATGGACTTCTTTATCTAAGGAGTTTCTACTTTCTACTCCTGACATCAAACAAGTCCTACCGCCAAGCGAGAATCTGTGATTAATTTACAACAACTTTATTTACCTGTGACGTTGTTTTGTTTTTTTATAACTTGTGGCGAGTTTACTTTGAATGTCTGGAATATACAAATTGTGACGAATTTACTTTACGGCGGATCGACAATAACCCGGTCTAGGGGTCCTGGCAGGTCTAGTTGGGACAACGGTGACAGCCGATTCGGACCCACTAGTTCGAATCCCACGCGCACCACTGTCTTTTTGAAGTCATAGGCTCGTTGGGCCGGTACGGTTGGTACGGACGCCGTCGACGTCGTGACGTCACAACGAAACTCAACTCTCAACACGAAAGTATAGTTATTGTTTCTATATACGATATTTAACTCATTGTTAAATCTCCTAACTACTGAGAATTGTAAAGAAAGCCATAATTGAGGTTTAAATTTTTAGGTTTGCCCAAATCTGTCCTCTCGGTCCTCAATAAAAATGCCGCTGACATAAAAACGCTGCAGGGAAACATCGAAAAACTATGAGGAAACCGTCATGTTCCTGTAGTCTTTCTAAGTCATGTGTCATCCAACCCGCATTTGGCCAGCGTGGTAAATTATCGCCTTGAATCTCTACCTTGAGAGAGGCTGCTTATGCACCGCGCTAAAACCATATTCCACGGTATGTGTAGACAAATTGATTAGATTTGTTTCGACTTACTGAGGATTACAAATTAACGTGGTTCGAGTTATAGAGATTTATCTATTCTATAGATAGGATATTCTATTCTCTTGATATTATTGAAGTGAAAATTTCTTTTGGCGTGCCACAGATTTTTCGTGGGATGTGATTTGAATTCTAGCGCCACGCTCGGGAATGATAAGAAATCTTCGGGTGAACTCGGGACCATGACCAATGTAGTAGTAGTTTTCAAAGTAAGCTATCAAATTATCAGTTATAAGTTTTCATTTTAATCGTCAGTTCCTATGACGGGCAAATTTTATCTACAGCTTGTTAAATGTTTTCCTTTCTCCAAAAACATGAACGGTGAGTGGCAAATTTTGAATGCCAACGGACTCATAAATACCGAGAGTAGCCTGGCTGGATCATAAACAATCTAACTTTTTGTGTAGTGTTGACATGTTCCGATACATTCCAGGATGTTAGAACTAGTTTCTCGACACAGACTTAGCCACGTAACCACTCAAATGTGCCTACTCAATCTAAATTTTTTGGTTTTTAGGGCTCCGTTCCTCAAAAGAAAGAAACGAAACCCTTATAAGATCACTTTTTATCCGTCTGTCTGTCAATACTCTTTTTATCAGGAAAGGTATCAAGCTGACATTCATATGAAATAAGTACTTCAATTCATTATCTCTTGAAGCTATGAAAAAATCAACCTTTGAAGCCAATGTCATAAAAAGATACAACAGTTTATGCTGCAAATTTTCGACACTCACAAGGGAATCAAAACCTACGGGCTACGAGTATTTCCCGTGTACTCAGAACATTGAAAGCTGGTACAAAGCAACCTCTTAAAGCTCCGATAGAGGGAAAAATGTGGAAAAGCATATTTTTTTTGTTCCATCACAAAAATTTGTTTAATAATTTCTACAGCTTTGTATGGAACACTCGGTGTACGAATCCGTCTCGCTCTTGGCTGGGATTTTTATAGTACAGTACAGACAGAACAATTATTTGTATTCATCACACAAATATTTGTCATCATCATCAGCCGCAAGACGTCCACTGCTGAACGTAGGCCCCCCCTAGATTTCCACAACGAACGGTCCTGCGCAACCTGCAACCAGCGGTTTCCAGCGAACTTTGTGAGGTCATCTGTCCATCTAGTGGGAGACCGTCCAACACTGCGTCTTCACAAATATTTGTAGTGGCTAGAATTGAATTGGTGGGAATTGAACCCACGACTTACGGCTTCGCAGGCAAAATTACGACCAACTAACCCACTAGGCCAGCGGTGCTGTAATATGCGTTGGATCTATACAAATATATACGGTGTAGATATATGTATGTATACTAATACTATGTATACATATGACAGTGTCAGTAAAGGTTACATGGTCTCGAGGTCAATTGTTTTATTCCATCTCTAAATGCCCAAAGCGCCTTTAGAATACTCGTATATTACTCCTGAGAAGAAAAATCGGACAAATAAGGAAAAACAAAAAAAAGAGTAAACAGAAAAATGTGTATTTTTTTAGTTTTATTAAAATAAAGCGGCTAAGTGCGAGTCAAACCCTGCCGTTGAAGGGATCCGTACCAGCAAGTAACGTAATACATAAGTTCTTCTAACTTTGATCGATGTTTTAATAATAGTGTATATTTGACGTATTAAAAAACACTACTTACTAGATCGAGTTCAAACCAATTTTCGGTGGCAGTTCTCTTATCATATATTTGTCTTAGTTTTATCATTATCTTATTTTAGAAGTTACAGACACATTTTACCACTTTGGAAATGAATATCGCGCAAATTATTCAGTATAGAATTTTTTTTATTAGAAACCTGAACATCATCTATCCAATATTAGACCAATCCATAAACAACCCACCCTAAGCGTTTGATAAAAAAAAAAGAGTTTCAGTTCTAAGTATGGGGCACCCCCAAAATGTATAGTTTTAAAATATTTTTATGTAAAAATCCTAATGCGGTTCGCAGTATGCATCTATTTACGAAGTTTCAACAGTATAGTACTTATATATTCGGAAAAAAGTGGCTGTGACATACGGATCGACCGGCAGACATGACGAATCCATAAGGGTTCTGTTATCACGTTTCACGGAACCCTAAAAACTTATCTTCCTAATATTATTAATGCGAAAGTTTATAATATTTGATACACTCAATCATGCCGGAATGGCTGTACGGATCGGGTGGAAATTTATTTTCTTAATATTTATAAATCTCCTGTCACGATGTTTGTCCGCGATGGACTCCTAAACTACTTAGCCGATTTTAATCAAAATTGGACACCGTGTGTAGATTGATCCAACTTAGAAGATAGGATAGTTTTTATTTCGATTAATGGGCTTTATGTGACAATATCCGAGCGAAGCCAAAACGGGCCGCTAGTATGATATATTATTATGTATATGTATGCTGCTAGTTTAATCTAATATATAAAATTCTCGTGTCACAGTTTTTGTTGCCATACTCCTCCGAAACGGCTTGACCGATTTTGATGAAATTTTTTGTACTTATCCGGTATCTATGAGAATCGGCCAACATCTATTTTTCATCCCCCTAAATGTTAGGGGTAGTCCACCCCTAAATTTTTTATTTTATTTTTTAGGCAAAATTTTTAATTTCTATTATTTTATGATACAACATACAAAAATACATACAATGCTCAATTTTTACCATTCTACGATCAACCCTTATTTTTTAATAGCCATTTTAGTAATTTAATCATTTTCCTCTCCGGTCGAAAACTGATCAATCGTCATTTAATTAGTCATCCCCGCCAGTTGTCTACAGGTGTCACTTCTGACCCAGTAAACAGCACGATAATTTGGGGATCAAAAGTAGTCTATAGCATATATATAGTTAGAACACGGTAATCTCGGGAACTATCGGACCGATTTAAAAAAATCATTCATCGTTCTTTCGTTCGTACGTAATCCTTGAATGATGTAGGTTATATATATGTACCACGGGCGAAGCCGGGGCGGGCCGCTAGTATACTTATAAAAGTAAACACACAGATTTGGCCCGCAAAACTTACCGCGATAAAACCTAACGGTACAGACCAGGCGTGGCTCAAATATTTTTATTACTTGTTACCTCTCGGTGGTTTGTTGGTTGGTTACGGCTCGGTGACCTTTATGAGAATGACTGCTCGTGTCAAAATATCCTTTTACCCGACTGAAAGAAGGGTATGTTTTTCGCGCGTATGTCGTATGTACGTAAATTTCTTTATTCCCACGTATCTTCCAAACGGCTGGATGGGTTTTTGCAACTTAGGTATTGTTAGGTTCGCCTTAATCACCCAAATGTCATTCGATAGAAAAAAAAACGTGTTAGTGTTTTTGATGTGTGTTTTTTTTCAGTCGGTGTTTATAAATGAAAGTTATTTATCATCTATTTCATTGTTTTAGTTTTTTAATAATCTATAATACCTACCACAAACCGTTGAAGGATAAAGATTACCTAATACAATGAGACGTCGAATGTAAAAAATATCGAAGTCAATAATAACCAGTCAAATAATATTTTTATACTTCAAATCTTGCATTATTATGGAAAAAGTAATGTATAAAGCAATTTCAGCCGTCACTTCAACATCTTCGGTAGTATAGTGGTCAGTATCCCCGCCTGTCACGCGGGAGACCGGGGTTCGATTCCCCGCCGGAGAGATTCTTTTTGCAATTAATTTTACAATATAATAAGATTATAGTTAGCCATAAGACATAGTCAACATGTTATTTTACAGTATAATATGATTGTATTTATTGTTTATCATAAGTCATAGCTAGCATTTTGTCAAAAAATAGCGAACTTTATTTTCGATACCACAGATTAGATTCAAGTACTTTAACGGGTACCATGAAATCGAAAATGGGTCAATCGTGATATGGCGACTGCTTCGGCAAATTATTAGGCGTGGAGGGTCAAACAGACAAGAGTAAATGCCCTTTCAACTACCAAGAACACTTTCCAGCAAAATGACAGCGCCACTGTCGTAATTTCACACAGAATTTCATCAACGATTGTGTACAGTGCAATAGTAATACCGCTTAGTCAAGTCTGTGATAAGTTGGTTGGTTAGTACGTATCGACAAAGGAAATGTAACCTTTGAGACATGGTACTTAGCGGTGGTTATGGACCTTGTATCTTTCAAGATAAGTAGTACAAAAAATATTAGTTTTTGAGCGTGATTCTGGGAAATGAATACGCGAATTAAAAAAAAATCTTCGATAAAGCTAAAACCAACTTCAATTTAAAATTACTTAAATTGAGACAGAACAAATTTCATAAGAAACTACCATATAATTTTAGTTTTTGTGTTGATATTTAAAAAATCGCCACACCGTTTTTGATAATATTTTTATGGGACCATCCACCACAACCATCAACTTCGGTTCACAATAAAAAATGGCGGAACTATCGCCTCAATAAAAACATTTAGAACCGAATTGAGTCTTTTTTTAAGTCGGTTAAAAAGACGCTGAATTAGTTATTATGTTCAATGTCCATATTGGTACATGTACATATGTATACTTAAGGTCAACGACATATTAATACAATATATCGAGTAAAAAAGACTTTACTGGTTGCCGTTCCAGTTGCATTCCTACGGTACAAAAATAGCCTATGAACTATTCGATATTTTGTAAGCTTTTAGATTTTTCAATTTAACGTACGATTTTTGTAGGGTCATGTCCCTCTACCTGTTGCTGGGGTGCTGCTAGTATATGAATATAACCAAGGTCGTAATTAATATGTAATAATACTATAACTTATGGATAATACATAGAAAATACTTTTATTTTAATTATTATAATTTAAAAATATTTCAAGTTTAGAATGCATAACTATATTTCGACCCTGCTGCCATCAGCCTCCGTGGCGCAATTGGTTAGCGCGTTCGGCTGTTAACCGAAAGGTTGGTGGTTCAAGCCCACCCGGGGGCGTTTTTTTTGCTGGCTTTATTATTTTCCTTACAAGTTTCAGAAAAAAAAAATATCATAATAACTAAACAACGCCTTTTTGCAATAAAATTTGAGATTCCTATCATGAGAGGTGCATCGGGCGGTATCACTTCGGAAAATTTGTATTTTTCGCCAAAGTATTGAATTTGTACTAAACTCATAGCACTCTCATATTTATATATATTATAATGTAATTTTGTATGTAGTTTATGTGCTTCAATAGGTATGTAGTTTAAACTCTAAATTTAATTACTTAATTACAAAATTGTAAACCTATTAAATTAATACGTAGTTCGGAAGTTTATAGATATGAATATTTATAGTACCCACTATATATTTTACCTTCATTTGCATAGTATAAAATTGTTTAAAAAAAAAGTAATTTATTGAAAAATACATTCTTACATATTTGTTTTCCCAATCACATAATATCGCTTTGTGTTCTCGTATGTGGTACGCTGTGACGACATTTCGTAGTGAGTGGTATATTAGATAGATGGCGCTAGCTGCAATGCAGTGAACGTCTAAAACTACTAAAACAATTTTGTCCGATCGCATAGTAATAGTGTTTGTGAATCACTAAAATATGTATAAATTCGATATAATTTTAAATTGACGTAGAAAAAGTTATTATTATTTTTGTATAATATATTGTGATATTTTGACACTGACGTTATCGCCTTCGATAGCTCAGTTGGTAGAGCGGTGGACTGTAGAGGTTATTCGAAGCTGTCATCCATAGGTCGCTGGTTCAAATCCGGCTCGAAGGAATCTTTTTGCTAATTTTTTTGTTAGATCTTCAAATTATTCATTTAGTTTTTTTAAATACAACCTTCTACAAGAAGAATTAGACAAGTATTTCAACGTATCTACGTGTCACAAGTATCCTTCTTCAGCATGTGAACAGCAAAAATATTTAATGCGAGTGACTTGATAACCTCGATCTAAGCCGTATCCGTCCTGTCTAGATCTAAAATCATTATAGTCTATATTATACCGGATCACGATATGTTATAGCTATAAAATATTCACGACAGCTGGTGAATGGAATGTTAAATTTAAGTGTTGATATTGATGCTACACTGCGAACTTGTTACTCTCACCTTTGAAACCGACTTCAAAAAAAGGGGAGATTATCAATTCAAAAATCATATTATTTTATATAAAAATTATGTTGTTTCCCGATTTCTCGAGTGCGTACCGTTTATAATAAATCTTCTTTTGTTCGAAAGGCTAAACTCCTCGTAATATTATATGCTTCGATGATGCTCGACAAAATATTAGTACACTAATATTATCAAACTGAAGAGGTTTTCGTTTGATTAGCGCGTTCAAGTTCTCAGGAACTACTGTAACCGATTTCAAAAATTATTTTCACCGTTGGATATAATTGTGATCCCTGAGTGCTTTAGACTACATATTCTGTACCACGGGCAAAGCCGGGGCGGACCGCTAGTTCTATTAATGTTAGTAAACTGTCTGAGTTTCATTTTAAATCAAATTCGATTGTTTCGTTTTTTTCATAGAAAACAATTAATTAGACGATAATGTAATTAATTATAGTACTAACTGTAACTCTTTTTTTTGAAGTCGGTTCAAAGCAACAAAATAATTTGGCAGTATTAGGAACTGCCGATAGTAGTGAAAACTTATAACTCGCGAGTGAAACCGGAGAGAGTGGTCATGAGCATGGCCATCTAGAACCCCTGACGCATTTCTAGATGACCATTGGCCGTGGTCCCGAGTTTACCCGAAGATTTCATATCATTCCAGAGCGTGACGCTAGAATTCAATTCACAGCCCACGAAAAATTTGTCTGTGGCGCGCCAAAAGAAGCTTTCACTTCAAAATCTAGTGTTACAACACGCTGTCTTATCACGGATCTCTTCAAGGCAACCAGAATATCGTAGGATAGAGATGGGACTCTCTTAAGTCTCTTTCCTGTGTTGCAAGTTTTGTCAAATTCCGTCCCGGCAAATCAGCGAACTTGATCCGTTTTAGGTTCTCAGTGTTACCGAACCACCTTGAATCTGATCCAACTCCTTTCTAAATATGCTGTACAGGGTGTTTGTACTGACCGATGGTGGTCAAGAAAGATATCTTCAAAACAGTTATTATTTTATTTAGTTTGGAGCGCTTAGAAAAAACATAAGAATTACTGTTTAACGATGCGCCAATTACAACAATAGGGATGTTAACAATTTTTCGGAACTGCTTTTATTATGAAGATTGACGCATGTTTACCGTAATAAGTAACATTTTATTTCAAAACTAGCGTCCCGCCCCGGCTTCGCACGGGTGCATACACACACACCCTTTTTTTGTAGTATATTTGAAGTAGTTTTATTTTGTGGCAGCAAAATAAATTTTCAGGAGCTCCGACACGTGGGCCAACATACAGTTGGCCATGAGTGAAACATTCTTTTCGTAGGTCGATCCCTAATAATTCGAAGGTTTGGCCCTAGGACTTGTTAATAGTTAACGCGAAAGATGATTTCACCGGAAACTGAAGTCGTTTAAAAGGGATTGGCAGATCAGTTGGAATCATCGGTATCCTCGGTATATGAGCTAGTTGACCAGCTGCTGGGCCAGTGATAAAATTTTGTTCAGCAAGCCGCTGCGAACGCTCGATACTTGACTCTCTAGCACGCGATTGCGACGCGTATTCTCTCCGACTTGAAAGGCGATTTTCAGTTTCTGATGAAGATTCCTCATTACGCCGTATTTTTATTGCCCTCGCCTGGGAACTATGTTTAGAAAGTTGATATCTTGATCTTTTTGGCATTTTAGGGCATTATAAAATGAAAAATAGAAGGAAATAAATAATTAAACAGACTTTTACTAAATTTTTGCTTACTGAACTATATGAAGTACTAAGCTGTTTGAATAATTAAAATATAATATTTATTATCAGGTAAGTAGTAGGTACTTATTGAAAGAAAATTAAAAATATGGGCGTAGAAAACTACCTTTTACTAAATTTTTGCTTAAATTTTGAACAGGAATGAATACCCATAAAATACTACTATAAGCAGTTTGAAAAGTTACATTAAAATATAATATTTATTATCATATACTTATTTACCTACGAAACGAATTTAAAGCGAATTCAAAAATTTTTCAAGCTAAAATCATACGATCACGCATACGACCGTTGCGTAGGGAGCCGATCGCGCGAGTGAGCCGCGCGGCACTTTATTTTATTACATTGACTCGCGACACTTTTTGTAGATAATGATGAGTTCTGCAAAGTCGTAGTAAATGATTTTGTTCTATCATCAATAGTTTTCGCAGCGCACGCGACGTAAGGAATTTTTCAGGTCTTTTTTTTACACCTTATGTTACATTATTGGAGTTTTAGTAAGGATTCCTAATTTTTTTTTAAATATAATATAGCCTATGTTACTCGGGGATAATGTAGCTTTCCAAAGGTGAAAGAATGTTTGAAATCGGTCCAGTAGTTTCGGAGCCTATTCATTACAAATAAACAAACAAACAAATCTATCCTCTTTATAATATTATATTATATATATTATTATTATAGTATAGATATATTTTCCATGAGTAAATATACAATATTAGACTAATTTTGAATTTTGCCGCTAAAACACTAACGACTGACATGACGTCACTAGTCGCAAAACATTGGTCGCGATTCATAGCTGTAAGTCCAGTTTATGTGTTTTCTTATCATTACTTGAATACAAACAATCAAAATCGTCGTCGCTAAGATCGCGAACTATAATAAAAATGCATAAAAGTAAACAGTTTTGTCAGTTTTCGATAGCTTGTTTTGCGACTAGTGACGTAATAATTCATATTGGTGTTTCCAGTCACGTGACAACAGATTAAAAATATAGCATTTAAAATCATTTTTAACCCCCGACAAAAAAAAGGGGTGTTATAAGTTTGACGTCGATGTCTGTCTGTCTGTCTGTCTGTCGGTCTGTCTGTCTGTCTGTCTGTCTGTCTGTCTGTGTGTGTGTGTCTGTCTGTGGCACCGTAGAGCTCAAACGGATGGGCCGATTTCGATGCGGTTTTTTTTATTTGAAAGTTAATATCCGTGCGGGTGTTCTTAGCTATGTTTGGTTAATATCGATTCAAAATGGCCGCCTCCACAAAATGGCGGACAAAATATTTCTTCACAACCTACCTCAATATGGGTATCAAATGAAAGGGCTTGACTAGCAGAGTACTAAACGCTATAACAAATTTCAAATTCAAGATGGCCGCCACCACAAAATGGCGAATTATATAATATTTTTCACTACTACCTCAATATGGGTATCAAATGAAAGGGCTTGATTAGTAGAATACTTTGCACTCTGACAAATTTGAAATCCAAGATGGCCGCTACCACAAAATGGCGAATTACATTTCCTTTTTCACAATTCCCTTAATATGGGTATCAAATGAAAGGGCTTGACTAGTAGAATGTTGTACAGATAACAAATCTAAGGTAGTCGGGGGTTAATCAAAATTTTTAATTTTGTTCTTGTTAACAAATTTATTACTTAATATTAAATTATAATAATGTGTATTATCATAAAATCAACATTAAACATTAATTTGTGATTAGTGTTAACATCCCTATTGTCGTAGTGTAACTTACTGCAGTAGTGTCAATTTTGGCTGCCGTGAGTACCTACATAAATTATGAAATTGACTGATAACTGTCTCTTCAGAGTGACTCTAGTCTACTTTGGGCTAGCGTTGAAGTTTAAGATATCTGCAATAACACATTTATAATTATAATATAAAAATATATAGTTTTAAGTTTTTTATGATCTTTGTTTATTTTTAATATTTACTGTAAAAAACTTAAAAAATAAGAAAATATAAGGAATATGTGAATAACACAAATACCGGTAGCTATGGGTGTTGATTTAAGCTGTTAGTTAAATAAATAAATACACATGTACTTTTGAAATATAGAAACGCCCCGACAAAATATGTTTTTCCCCGTACAAAATGACGGGATGAGTTAAATATGTCCATGATAGAAATCAACATGACAGACCATGACAACACAGTATACGTTACACCTAGATATTTGAAAATGAAGAACTCAAATCACTGACTGCGTACACTACGCTCGTCACCGGGAGAAGTGAAGTGAACTATCTCTTCTGAACGTTACCGTTACTTTTACAGTTGCAGACTTATTTATAGGGTTCCGTATGCAAAGGGTAAAAACGGGACCCTATTATTGCGACTTCGCTGTCCATCCGTCCGTCCGTCTGTCAACAGGCTGTATCTCAAGAACGGCGATAGCTAGACCGTTGAAATGTTCACTGATGATGATAACAACAAATACTAAAAATAAAATTTAATAAATATTTAAGGGGCTCCCATACAACACACTTGATTTTTTTACAGTTTCTTGCTCGATTCGGTTAATGGTGACAGTTAGACGCTTTAACTATTCAAATATTTAGTTTTACGTTCTCTTTAAATATAATTAGTTAAATATTGTTTATCTCCCAGAAAGATAATTATGCGGAAATTATTATTTATTGAAAATATTATATTTACATATGAATAATTAATTAGTTAAAATAAAACAAATAATTAAGGGGGCTCCCATACAATAAAAAACGTTTTCGCCGCTTATTTGCAAATGGTACAGAACCTTTCGTGCGCGAGTCCCACTCGCACTTGGCTGGTATTTATTTTTATTTCCTTCCGCCTGACGACGACGGTTGGGTTACGTCGACATTAATTGATTTAAAAAACCAACAGATTTTGGGCTTTACACTTTACACGGCCCTACCTATTAAACCTCCTTTGGCTATACATTTACCTTCGAAAACACCTTGTATAAGTCATTATTAGCATACTACCTATATTATACACCAATAATCTATTCCACGTGGGAATTCGTTCGAACAATCCATTTTTTACATGTCAAGATATATCAATCTACTTTTAAATTATTACCGCTTTGAGGCCACGGCCGGAAACTTAAATTTGCCAACTGCATAATTGTTGTAGACAGGATATGAGTTAAGTTAATAACTTAAGTTAATGTATGGATGTAGGTATTTTAATTTAATGATGAAGTCATCGCTTGATCACCGAACCTACTTTTTTCGTAGGATTAGCCTTGACCGCCATCTCGCCAGGCGTACGTTTTTAAGCATAGCTATAGAAGTTACGCAAACGATGCAAATTTTATAGAGTCTAAGAGCAGCGCCTCTTGTGCGTGTAAAATTAAGTGTAAATTGTATACATTTGTCAATAAATTATAGCTTTGCAATTGACCGCCATCTTGCCTGATGTTAAGCGACGATGTAGTCTACGATGGAGTATGCTCACCAAAAGAAATGCGATAAACTTTCCACTGTCAAATACCAACTTTCTTACAGTCACGTCGGGAAAAAAACCTCTGCTAGGTTTTGCTGGTTAAATAAAATAATAAAATTTTGCGAAAAAATAAAAACCGACCACAATTTTAAATTCAACTCACACACTGTTCGAAAAGTTAGGACGAATCTGTCATCCAGTTATGCAATTTTTTTTTATTTATTTAAAAAACTGCTACATCGAATTCGGCAAAAGTTTAAAGGAATGACTTCTAAAATATGTGACCTACTAAACAAAAAAGAATCATCAGAATCGATTCATAATGAGGTGTTTTCCAGACGCAAAAAGACTTGTCAAAGAGTTATTTATTTATTTATTTCAATTAGTACCGTTTAACATAACGGATTACACTAACGACATTTAAAAATTTGAGTTAAACATGGAACATTATGGCCATGTTAAGATATTAATATTACATAATCTTAATTATGATACATCATCATCATCATCATCCACAGCCTTCTCTATCCCACTGCTGGGTATTGCCTCTCTTTTCCCATGCCATCTTCCTCGGTCCTGTGCCAATCGAGTCCAGGTTCGACCCGCGATAGAAACGATATCGTCGACCCATCTTGCGGCTGGACGTCCTACACTCCGCTTACCTTGCCTCGGCCACCACTCGGTCACTACTCTACTCCACCTGTTATCACCGCGTCTAGCAACGTGGCCAGCCCAACTCCACTTTAGCTGCATTACCGTAGTTCCGACGTCCCTAACGTTCGTTCTTCGTCGGATCTCGGTATTTCGGATACGGTCCTGGAGCTTGATGCCAAGCATAGACCTTTCCATCGCTCTCTGTGCTACTCTGATGATACATACCTAAATACAAATACGTCAAAAATAAAAATGATCAAATAACAGCAGAAAACAATACGTAAATTATTCTAAATATTGCCAATTTAAATATTACCAAGTGTAGCACCACTGTTGGTTTTTGCGAAAGTTCTTAAACAAAATCACTATTCTATGACAAAATAAAACAGTGACGCCACCTACGGCGAAATTGGGAACTGTCTTTGACAAGTATTTTTAAAACGCCCCATTGGCGGAGCGATCGCGTAACATCTGTAAATAAATAAAAAGTACCTGGTTGACCGAGCTTTGATCGGTTTTTTTAAATGATATTAAGGCAGGTACGAATTACGAAGTGATGACTTACTTAGACCTACTAAAAGGCGCTAAGTATAAGATTTTCTCAGAAAAAAAAATAACAAAAAGAAAAGGACCACCAGGATTCGAACCGGAGCCTGTTGACTCCGAAGGCGAGCAAAAAAAAAGAACTAAAAGAAATGTAACCACCGGGATTCGAACCGGGGCCTGTTGTCTCTGAAGGCGAGCATATTCCGTCTGAGCCATTTAGACTCAGAGAACAGTGGCGAAATAAGTTATCGTATTCTAATGACATTGTAGGAGTTTTTCATTGTCTAAAAACGCGCATAAAATGATGTTTTTAAAAAATAAAACCTAGCTAGATCGATTTATCGTCCCCGAAACCCCCTGTATACATAATTTCATGAAAATCGTTCGAGCCGTTTCCGAGATTCAGATTCTATATATATATACAAGAATTGCTCGTTTAAAGATATAAGATAAATGGCAGTCATAGGAACTGCCGATAGAAGTTAAAACTTATAACTCAGAATTTGATAGATTACTTTGGAAAATTAGTTACCAATTGTTGTTTTTTTTAATATCGACTACGCAATATTGTTATGTATGCGATGTGATTGATGTTTCTAGTTTGCTGTGAGATGATGTAAAAAGGTAACACTTATCTGAATACTTATTGTTCACATATTTATTATGTTTTTCAAAACACAAAACAACACGAAATGTCTGTATACCAAACTGTGGTGGAAACTAGCGAACGTTTCTCTGGTCTCTGACACAACAACACAATTTTGTAAAAACCTAGTTTCACAGACGAATAAAAGTATCATTGAAGTATCATTGGAAAATACGCGGGTGAAACCGGAGAGCGTGGCCTTGAGCATGGGCATCTAGAAAAGCGTTTGCATTTCTAGATGGCCAATGGGAAATGTAGACGCATTTCTAGTTGGCCGATGGCCATGCTCCCGAGCTTACCCAAAGATTTCTTATCATTACCGAGCGTGACGCTAGAATTCAATACTCACGAAAAATCTGTCTGTTACTGTCTGTCTGACGCTAAAAGAAGTTTTCACTTCAAAAAACATTCAACCGAAGTGAGAACCTCTTCCTTTTCTGAAGTCGGTAAAAAAATAGGCACCCACATAAATATAAGTAGAACACATTCTCTTCAGAGATTATAAAGAAGCTGATTCACTCCAAAAAACGCTTCTCAAATAGGTGTGATTGCAAAAAGGCACAGTTTCAATTATTCGTGGTTTTATAACAAGATTCACTACTGGTCATCGCGTGCGCAATTTGCCGTAATTTGGGGGAATTATGTAACTTGGCTTTTCAAACTTGTCCACGTTAAAGCCATGCAGGCGAGGCGTGATAATTTTTGTTAAAAATAAGCTTGCACTTGACCGCTTTTTCGTTCGATGTTAAGTGTCGATGCGGTTTACAATGGAGCGTGTTTACTTAGAAGAAACTGATTCATAATATAAATAATGATGATGATATAATAATGATTCATTATATTATCCAGATCATTTCTATCATATCCACTCAGAAAACACAGTTCAGCTTTTTTATTATGGGATATAATTATTTACTAAGTTACGACTGGTCTAGTCCTGAGAACGGGGACTTCCGATCCGGAGCCCCGAGTTCCAATCCTACGCGCCCCAATTTGCCGTGTCTTTACGAAGTCATGTGCGTAATGTAATTACCTAAAACGTTGCTAAACTTGCTAATTCACCTTGCAAACAAAAAAAAGAAAAGCTAAATTAAAATCGGGTCATCAGTGCGAAAGCTACGATGCCACAGATAGACACACACATCCACATCAAACTTTCAACGTCGTTTTGCGTCGGGGGTTTTAAAAAGTATTTCAGTACGGATACCATAAATCACATTATGTGCCTTTACAAAGATTTGTTCACAAGTTCGGATGACCTCGATCTTGATGCTACAGGTTTACCGGTCACCTCGCAGGTTGCGACATTCCCCATTTTGGACATATTTGCGGACTCAGTCTTTCGACACTTTTTGTAAAACATTTTTGGGCACACTACACACAGATTTTTTTGTGGGCTATGAATTCTGCTCAAGCCTCACGCGCGGGAATGAAAGAAATCTTCGGGTGAACTCGGGGCCATGGCCATCCTAGGCCATGGCGTGTTACCATTACCATATTATCTAGTCTAGATGGCCATGCTTATTTAGATGACAATTTTAAGATTTTATTCCAGACTAGCAGCACTCCTCCGGTTTCACCCGCGTAGTTTCTAAAGTGTGCTGTCAATTTCTGAGTTATAAGTTTTCACTTCTATCGGCAGTCCTTATGGCTGATTTTATAGTATAGACTATATAGGGACAATATAGACAAGAACAAAATTAAAAATTTTGACTAACCCCCGACTACCTCGGATCTCGCATCATCTGTATAACGTTCTACTAGTCAAGCCCTTTCATTTGATACCCATATTAAGGGAGTTGTGAAAAAAGAAATGTATTTCGCCGTTTTGTGGTAGCGGCCATCTTGGATTTAAATTTGTCATAGTGCAAAGTGCTCTACTAGTCAAACCCTTTCATTTGATACCCATATTGTGGTAGTAGTGAAAAAAAATACTACAAATCGGCATTTTGTGGTGGCGGCCATCTTGGATTTGAAATTTGTTATAATGTATAGCATTCTACTAGTCAAGCCCTTTCATTTGATACCCATATTGAGGTAGGTTGTGAAGAAATATTTTGTCCGCCATTTTGTGGAGGCGGCCATTTTGAATCGATATTAACCAAACATGGCTAAGAACATCCTCACGGATATTAACCTTCAAATAAAAAAACCGCATTGAAATCGGCCCATCTGTTTGACCTCTACGGTGCCACAGACAGACACACACACAGCCAGACAGACAGACAGACATCGACGTCAAACTTATAACACCCCTTTTTTTGGTCGGGGGTTAAAAAATATTCATTGACTGAAGCAAAAGATCGGAGATCAAGACGTACGCGGATAATGTTGCAGCCGATACCATACAGACTTGCATTTGCAAAGAGCATTCACTTTGGTAGAGTTTTATACAATCATTTGCCGGAAAGTATTAAAACAATCTCTAGCAAATTAATATTTGAAGGAAAGATCAAACAGCTTTTAATCCAGAGGACTTTGTACAGCATAGGCGAATATTTAAATTTTAACTACGAGTAGTATTGATGTTTCTATGACGCTTACGAGCAATTGGCTATGTAAGACTGTACGTGCCTAGGTATATTACCACAATAATATATAGATACTATTTTAATAGAATAATTAAATTTAGATAGTAACAGTATTAATTATAATAGATAGTAACAATAATGCCCCTATACAGCATTTTATTAATTTTGTGATGTACATTATTTTATATTTTCAATGACATTATATTTTTTTGCAAATGACGAGATATATTAATACTAAGTTCAGCAATTGGTTTCTAATGAAATTTGTTACTAATTCTAATGTATGTTTTTAATATGTCAATAAATGCTATCTTATAGTATCGAGACTCAGATGCAGTTCTAGGTCCTGATGGTAAGCAACATGCCTGCCTTTAACAGCACAGTGACACGCAGCTATTGGAATGTGAAGAGTCCAAATCATTACCTAGCGCTGCTCTACTCCCGTCACCCATAGACATGAGATGTTTTATCTCTATGCTCTATAATTTCGCTGGAAACATTGCCCTTCAAACCGGAACACAGTGATGTTTACATTACTGCTTGTCGGTAGAATAACTGGCGTAGATGTGGTACTGCGGCTACTTTTTTATCCTTGCGATCTGTGTCTTTTGGGTTCCAAATGCTAGATAATGCGTAGCAGTACTACGGGAAGAAGAAAATTTCAGCACAAGACCAGCCGTAGCAAGCGCTTCCGTCAGAGTTTTTTTGATTTGAGTCATATAACCGTTCTGCGGTCGGATCGGATACAAGACCTTTCAAACCTATGTCACCGGAAAACTGTCAAAATGGGTGAGATTATTAATCTCACGGTATGTTAGGTTAGTTTCTAATCTAACATCCTTAGATTATAATCAGTCGGTGCTGACAATTTTACGGCGACACCTACACCAAGCAAGCGGAGTAGAGGGAAAATGGCGGTGACTCCCGCTCCGGCTTGTACTTGGCACAGAGATTGTCCATCGCTATTCAGCGGGGTAATGCTGCCAGTGTAATGGGCACCTTTGTGCCGGGTACTGTTAGGGTTGAGTGAGGTAATTGATTAATTTATTGTTGACGTTATTTTTAATTGTTTAATTACCTGATTTACCATATCGATACCTTAATTCGCAAAACGAGTAACTTCATAGTAGCAAATTTCAAAGGAACCACAAAAAACTGAAAAAAAAAAATTTACGTCGTAAGAAAAACAAATATCAAATTAGAAATTGTGTTCCTCATTAACTAATAAATATGTAAAAAAAATGGAATACCATTTACGCAATAGATTTTAGTGGTGATTTATTGTGATTCTGTGAAATTTGCTACTACAGAGTTATCTGTTTTGCGAATTAAGGTATCGATATATGAAGTGGGTGTCTTTTCTATGCTAATGTGACACCTATGTAACAGTAAAGTTTCATCAAAACAGTCCAGTTCACAGTTCAGATGATGCAAAACAGATATGTGTTGCAAATAATCTGTTTTTGCAAGGTATAGGAATAAACATAATATAATGTGGGTCAAAGTAATTACCTCGAAAGCCTTGTTTATCATTGAAGTTCTCACAAATAATTCAATACTTTTACATTCTGTTGAGTTTATTAATTTGGTTTTTATGTTATTTGTACTTGTTGACGCTGTTGATTGACGTGGCACGTGATGCTTGATTAAAATGCTGGCACAACATATTGCCATTCAGCGTGATAATGCTGCCGGCATGCTTCCAACTGGTAGTGGACTTCAGCATCTTGTTTTGATCTATCGATAATTCAGACGTGCTTAATGTAAGTGGGTAGGAATGTACTGGAGTGTATTAAGTTCTCATTGCCTAAATAAGTATTAGTACTGTTTGGGCTCTACCACTTTAAAATAAATTAGGTACTACATGATATTGTGAAAGGTACCAACCATTATTTATTTAGAGCGCCTGTAGTCGTACTCGATCACTAGTAAAGTGCGTTTCTCGAGGGATTTTTTTCAAATATTGTTATTAAAATGGTGAAATGTGCATATATTGTTTTTAAGCTTTCGCGATTTGAACACATAATAAACGTCGAGGTATTTAAACAATGAATTAAATCGTGATTAAGTCCTGTGCATTATAAACATTAGGTGAAATGTGCAGTTCGATCTTGCAAAAACGATACTTGAAAACGCACAAAATTGAAATCCAGTATCACATTACATCGGTAAGTCGATTATTTTACTTATTTTTATAAATAGGTAATTGGATTAAATTGTAATACTATTAATTACTAATTGCACGAAATAATTATTTACGCCATTTTTTTGGTAATAATTGCCAAATATAGGCATTATAATCCAATTAATGGTTTGTCAGTTTATATCCTAAGCTCCTTATATTTTAAGCAAAAATAAAATAATTTGAGAAATACCAGCTTTTTATTGACATACATATCCAATCATACACATTTTATGTGAAATATTTACATATTAATATTGTACAAAATATGTAAGTTGCATGTAGAAAAACTTAAACCTGCACGGGCACTAACTCTATGAAACTAAGATACCTAGGTACTTATATTTTAGATGTTATCGCACGAAATAATTATATTTGTTGATGTTTGTACCGCGCTGAATCTGCATCAATCGCCAACAAAATGATTTTGCGTTGCCTGCGTGCCCATCCCTAGTAATCCCTAACGTGCATATCTATGTAGCTATACATCATCTGCCTACGACGCGCACTGGGCGTCTAGTGTGGTGTTAGCACTCTATATTTTAGTTATTTGTCCTCTATGCTGAAAAGTCTTGTCAATCGCAGTCCTAATTAGTACAACCCTGCCGTTGACAACAAACTTGATTTATATAAAGTATAAATAAATGAAGCTCGTGAATTATAAAAAGAGATCTACTTTATTATAATTTAATTACCATTTTTTACACTTGAAATACGATATAATACCAAGGTTACCCATCTTCATCTATCCGGCTTCTGTAGCTGTTATGTTTATTAATTTATATATAGGGGCTTACAGAAAAAGTATAAAGCAGCGAAAGGTAAATAAATCAAATAAATAAAGATTCAAAGGCCACTTCGAGAATCAACCAGTAAGTGGGTGCATGTGGACACCCTTGGTGCCTCGCGACGGGTCAGATCTATGATCCCGCCGCCTCCCACATTTCGGCTGCAGGGGATAATGAGAGCGGCGCAATGCAATTCCCGCACTCTTTCCCTGCAGCCCTACCGCGTTCACCAGCTAACGGTCGCATATGAATTGTCAGGAAGTTCCTCAATCTGCAGCCTTAACCATCGGGGGTTTTGGCCGTGGTCCGCTGCCAGCAGCAATCTAGGTTTAGGTTTTGTAATGTTTTTGAGCTAAAATGTCAAACATTTCGGAAATTTAACGAGTCGCCCAAAGCTTAGCCTAGTTTGGGGCCCAATGGTACGGCTAGTAGATTTATATCAATTTCGCAATTTCACCAGTATATTAAATGTACTGTATTGTTTTTGGAAATAAACGATTTATTTATTTTTGACATATCTCTATTTATAAAAATGTTATGTTGGTTTGTGTACGCTTTAAAAACTCAAAAAGTTCTGCACCGATCGAGCTGAAATTTTAGAATGATATATAAACCGCATCAAGGATTGTTTTTATCTAATTTTTGCATTGCAATGTGCCACAACGAAGCGTGGCAGGGTGGTACAGCTAGTATTTTATAAAACCTTAAGAAAGTGAAAAAAAAACTGAATAACAATAATTAAAATTGTTGGTAGAATGTTTTTTCATCGACTGATTACAGCCTTCCTGCATAACCTGAAACCTGATGTATCTGTAACCTTTGATTTAAATATAATATTGTGACAGACGTTCTTGCAAAAACTGGATTATTGGATTGTAAGGAGGTAAATCTCGTCGCTAAAGAAAAAATCGGTAATGTTCAAAGCTTTGAACATCGTCATAAAATTGCTAGTTTATCGGGTTTTATCTGATACACTTCGGAGAGTGTGCAACTGATCTGCATGATTTAATACTACCAGGCCCTTTTTCCATCTGATAGATCGACATCGTTTCATGGTTGATGTTCCAAAGACTCTAACGAACAGGTTTGACTCTACTTTTGTGATAAGAACTTCTAGGCTGAGGAATGAGTTGCCTGGTGGGTTTTTCTCGATGGATACAATCTTGGTGTTTTCAAATCGGTTGTGAATTAGTGTCTTCTAGGTAAGCACGTTCCATTTTAGTAATAAAAACACACAAAACTTTGGAAAGAGTTTCCTGAGCATTTCTGTTCTGTTCTATGTTTTATTATGATGTTATCAAGTCTTTGTGAATAGGTTTCTTCTAGAGTTTTTCGATCTCTTTATATTAACATGAAGCGAGATAGCGGTAAAATGTTAGTCTATTGCATTTTAAATTATAAAATTGACTTCAAACCATAATAATATTAGAGTTAAATTTACTTACTAGATATTTGTGAGGAAAGGTAAGTCGTACACTACCTAGCTTCCTTTTTCCACATATTGGCTGTTGCGAAAATATGTGCGTACACGCAATATCCGATCCAAATTGACTGCGTCTGGTGCAACGACATCCTATCTTATAGACGTGTAATAGATATCTCGACGACATATGTTATAGAGACGCCGCGTAAGTATAATTTGAGACTACGGATTAGTACACACAGATAAGGATGTATGAACATAGAGTAGTAAAAACTAGTATCAGCTAAGAATATAGCGGGTATGCATCATGATGATATCATTACTGACGATGTCGACAATACGGGTTGGCAGAAAATCGGTAAGAGACGACCTAAACAACGACATGTAATAAATGGGACAGGAAAGACGGACACTATACTTCAAGTTGCAGAGAGGATGAAATACATACAGGCCTGGCAGTTTAAACCTGACACTACTGAGCAGCACGTATTGCAATACCTAAATAAGTTATATCATTGTGACAAATACTATGTCGAAAAAAGAGAGACAAAATCTGATTGGCATGCCGCGTTTATTATAGGCGCACCCGAGTGCCACTACGAGCGCATAAGCACCCCGGGATCGTGGCCCGTCGGTGTTCGAGTCAGCGGCTGGTTTTTTCGAGCGCGCCGGTCGATCGCCCGCGCCGCTCAGTAGCGCCGGCGCCGCCGCGCGCGCGCTCACTGACAATACAACGTTTGTTGTTTGCCATCAAAATGTAAGGTGTATATCAGCAGATAACAAGACGCGCAAGCTAGAAGTTTTACTACAAAATGACATCAAGTGTGACGTTTTAGCGATGTCCGAACACTGGCTTACGGCAGAGAAGTTGAAATGTATTCATATTGATGGATTTAAGTTGACTTCATCCTATAGTAGAAAACTGATGCAGCACGGAGGGTCGTGCATTTTTACAAGCGACTGTATTAAATCTGTGGAAAACCAAAACTTGATAGCTCTCTCGATTGAACAATCATGTGAAATTTCTGCTATCGACTTACTCGATTATAATGTTACAATTGTATGTATTTATAGGACCAACTTAGTTAGTACAAACATATTTCTTGACAATTTAGAACGTCTGCTCGATAAAATTAACGAATTGGGCATCGACTGTATAATAGTCGGTGACATGAATATAAATATTTTAGATAACACGTCTCCCTACTTAAAGCGCCTCAACAAGCTACTGTCGGACCACGGTATGTCTAATGAGGTAGATTTCCCGACTCGTACAACAGAAGCGAGTCGATCGAGCCTCGACCACGTCTACTCGAATCTCGGCGCGGGGGCGGTCGTCGCGAGACCCGTTACCACCAACCTGAGCGACCATGTCGCAGTAAAGTGCGAGGTCACTTGTGTTGAGCGCCAGCGAGCGCATATCCCTTACTACGGGAGAAGTTTCACAGAGTCCAATCGCGCGAATTTCGTAATGGCGCTGGACAGTATCGAGTGGGCTAGAATTATGACATCCAATAAGACACCCGACGAAATAACTTCATCCGTTATAAATATAATTAAAAATAAATTTGACATTTGCTTTCCATTAAAATTAATTCATTTTAAGAAAAATGTTGACTCATCGTGGGTATGTCCCGATGTAAAAAATATAAATAATTATTATTTGACATCATTGAATTCGCTAACTCGTTTACGCATAATAGTAATTTAAATGTATTAATTAATGACATGAATGAATATTACGAGAAACTCGTTAAATCGAGTAAATCTAGCCATTACGTCAGCGCATTAAAGAAAGGAAACAATGCGTCTAAGGCTATGTGGGCGATAGTAAACAACGAAAGGGGGAAGTGTAATACTCCTTTAATGGAATTTACTGAAATCGTTAGAAATTTTGACGGAACTAAGTTTGTATCTAAGAGTGAGATGCTGAGCTCCATGAACCAGCGGTTCCTGGGGGCGGCGGCCGCGGCCGGGGCCCCGCGCGCCGACGCCGCCCGCGCCGCAGCGGCGCTGCGCGCGGCGCGCGCGCCCGCCGACCGCTCTCTGCGCTTGCTGCGGTTTACCGCCGATGAAGTGTTCCGTATTGTGACCACCCGCATTCCAGCGAAGACTTCAAAGGACGTATATGGCATCTCCATGAAACTAATTAGGACGGCGATATGCTCACTAGCACCTGTCCTGGCAGAGTGCTTTAATTTATGCATTCGAGACGGATGTTACCCCACCGCGATGAAGATCAGTAAGGTGTCTCCCTTATATAAGGGGAAAGGCAGACGAGAGGATATAGACAGCTACAGACCCGTATCGATAATACCGGCGGTAGCAAAAATCTTTGAAAACGGATTGAGCAGCCGTCTGGTAAACTTCCTAGAATCTACAAATGCTCTCTCTGATCGACAGTACGCCTACCGTGAAGGCCGCTCAACGACGTCGCTAGCGCCGGAGGTAGTACACCGAGTGTTACAGGCCCGGGAAGAGAAGAAGCACGTGGCGATCATTTGCTGCGATCTGTCAAAGGCGTTCGATGTCGCCGACCACGCCATCCTAGCTACAAAGTTGCGACATTATGGTCTAGGAGATACGGCGCACGCGCTTTTGACGGATCTAATGCAAAATAGATCGCAAATAGTTGTGGGTTGTGGCGGCGTTGAAAAGTCCGAACCCCTGACTTCGGTCATGGGGGGTAGCCCAAGGATCCTCAGTGTCGAACATACTTTTCTCTCTGCTTATGAACGACTTACCAGCTGCCGTGCCTGCGGCGGACATATTTATGTACGCAGACGATGTTGTCTCTGTAGTCGCCGCCGCCACGGTGGAGGGTTTGGAACTCAAACTGAACGAGGTAACATCCCAATTCGCGAAGTGGTTTAGAGCCAACGGCCTAGCCCTAAACTTGACGAAAACGCATTTCATGCCTTTTTGCCTGTCAGGTCGTCAATCACCATCAATGACGGTTAAGGTTGAGGACGAGCCAATCGCGCAGGTGGAGACGACAACCTTCCTCGGTTTCGAGATCGAACACAGCTTGACGTGGGGAGGCTCACATTAATAAACTGTGCGGGAAGCTGGGGAGCGCGTGCTTCGCTCTGGGCCGAGTCGCTCGAGTTGTGCCGACCGATGTGGTGCGAGTGTGCTATTTTGCCACAGTTCACTCGTTACTGCAATACGGAGCAGAGCTTTACGGCAGGGCTGCGGAGTGGGAGCGCGTATTTAAATTGCAAAAGCGCGCAGTCCGCGTAATTGCAAAAATCCCACAGGACGAGTCCGCGCGGCCGTATTTTAGGAGGTTTGGGATAATGACATTGACGGGGCTCGTTATATTTCAAGTCGCCGTTTATGTGAGATTGAACCGAGCCTCTTACAGTACACTAGTCAGTATTCGCCATGTGAATAAACTTGCCGAAGTACACCGCACACTCGAGAAATCGGCCCGGTCGACGCATGTCATGGGCCCGACTGTTTATAACAAGCTTCCCAAAGAAATAACTTCAGCGCCATCTATTGGCAGTTTCAAGTCGAGGCTCAAGCGTTGGCTTATTGAGCAGACGTTCTACAGCTATAATGAATTTATTCTATACAAAGGTTAGATGAGGATCTAATTTACATTTAATAATTATTACAATTTTTCGTTGTATAAATTGTGACATGCTAATTTATATTTGATTTATTTTATTTTATTTTTTGTTTAATTGACATTCCTTGAATTATTTTATGTAGCCAAAAAATTATTTGTTTCTGCGGTACCTTATGTTTTTCATTTTATGTATATTTTATTTTTTGTGACATATAACAATGGTTATGAATAAATGATTATGATTATGATTATGATTATGATTATCATAGGTACTTTAATTAGTGGTAGGTAGTGGTAGGGCTCTTTGCAGAGTCCGCATGGGGAAGTACCACCCTATTGTCAGTTATTTTGCCACCAAGCAGTAGTGAGCAAACATTACTCTCTTCCAGTCTGAAAGGCAATGTCTCTAGAGAAATTATTGGCCTAAGAAATGAAATACCTTATTTCTCCGGATGAGCGCAGTTATGACTTTGACTCTTCGTGTTCCAATAGCTGCGTGTCACTGCGTTTTTTTTGGGCAGGCATGTTGCTTACTATCAGGCCAATGTCCTGCTCGTCCTGTCACTATACTATAAAAAAACAGTTTGTTTTATGAAAATCGGATTACAGGGATATAGGGGTTCACTTCTCTCGCAAGCAGAAAAAAGCGTACCGTGGTAAACAATTGAACCTACGTTTTATTCAACAGATTACAGCATTCAGGTATAAAGAAAACAGTTATAGTATACTCAGGATAAGTATAATTAATACATTTGTTAAGTAGGGTCCTACCCCCATCTAACTCAAACATTATGTAGTAATAGAGGCCAACAACCATACGTCTTGGAAAAATAACAGTTTTCTATCAAATATAAATGATTACTTAGAGACATCACTAACATTGCATAATTTAGCATCCCCTGTATTGCTACATATATAGTGCTATTACGCATGTCAGTGACGCTAGCTCGAATGTTTTAACCCACCCAGAAAGCGTAAAACGTGTTTATCCCGCTCCACTACTCCAGCGTTACTCCGCGCTATGTTATTACCTACATTTATTTATTTATATAACGTTTAATTTTTTTTAACGTAGTTTAGGACGGTTTGAGATTAGATGGAGTGACGATATACGGACGACAGCAGGCGGTGGACGTATAGCCGAGGACAGGGCTGAGTGGCGAACCATGGGAGAGGCCTATGTCCAGCAGTGGACTTAGACAGGCTGATAATGATTATAAATAATCACTAACAGTATACGTTTAGTATTATATTAGTATAGTATTAGACATGTCAAAAATGAATTAAACAATGTTTCCTGATATAGATCTATACCTTTACACGTATTTGCAGCATTCTCTACAACGCCACGCGGAAAACCGGCCAAGTGTACATGGGTCTCGCGCATGAAGGGTTCCGTAACATTAACGGCGAAAACCTCTTTTGTTGTATGAGAGCCCCCCTTAATTAGTTATTTTAATTAATTTTATTTAAAGAGGACCTAAAACTAAATATTCTGTGAATAACTAAAGCATCGACCGTTATTAGTATTGAGCAAGAAACAGTAAAAAAAATAAAGTTTGTTGTATGGGAGCCCCCTTGAATATTTATTTCAAATTAGTTTTAGTATTTGTTGTTGTAGCGGCAACAGAAATACATCATCTGTGAAAATTTCAACTGTCTAATTATTACCGTTCTTGAGATACAGCCTGGTGACAGACGGACGGATGGACAGCGAAGTCTCAGTAATAGGGCCCCGTTTTTACCCTTTGGGTTCGAAACCCTAAAAAAACAGTGATAAGAGAAACAAATGTTTCAATAATCAAACTAAGAACAGAGATTGTAAAAATCTTTATTTTTACAATCTGATATTACAAATTAAATTACAGAAAGTTACTTATTTACTGTTATACTTAACCAATTTCGTTTTGAACTCACTCTGAGTTCCGAAAAGTGACCATTTGATTCAAGGAAGCATTTAGTTCGTTATAGGTACGGCTGATTCTAGGCAAGTGATGCTCCCAATAAATTTTTGCTCGTATAACTTCAAAGTATTTGCAATTTTATGGCGTGGGTAACGAAAGTATTCTTACAGAAATACCGCTTACATTTGCATGTTGGTGAAGCAAGCGCAGTGCTTAAAGCGACTAAAAAACTTTTCATTTGAAAAAAAAAGCAGTGAGCAGTCTGTACAGTCTATAAATTGTATATCTTGACTTCATATAGATGAGTGAGTAGCGGTTATAATAATTACCTATATTAAATTATTTTTCGCTTTTGAGGGCCTAAATCGGTTTAATTTTTTGTAAAAAAATAGTTTATTTTACCCTTTTTAGTGCTAAACAAGTTTTCACTAATGCATTTACACGATTTCGTGTTGAGATCTCAATACATGAATTAAACCCAAACACTGGGTAATTCCTGTAAGCCGTTAAGAAATTCCCTTGACTGTCTTTTATCTTCATCATCAGACCACTAATGACAGTCAGAACCCATCTATGTAAAAAGTTCTCATCAATACAAATTCATCGAGCCCAAACACAAGGTAACTACTATGTACCGTCGAGGAGTTCCCTCGACCGTCTTCCCGTTCCCTCATCAGATCGACTCCAGACCATCTTTAAATTATACTGCTTTAAAATGCTCAAGCAAAAAATTAACTAACGCACTAGTCATCTTTACAAATTTTGAAAGTTATCCTCGATTTCTCTAGGATACCATCATCAGATCCTCGTTTCCTTATCATGGTACCACCCTGGGAATATCTCCTTTACAACAAAAAAATAATCATCAAAATCGGTTCATAAACGACGAAGTTATCCGCGAACACACATAAAAAAAATAAAAAAAACATACATACGGTCGAATTGAGGAACCTCCTTTTTTGAAGTCGGTTAAAAAAAAAGCAGTGAGCAGTCTATACAGTCTATAAATTGTGATGTCGTTGGTTGTTCTAGCACTTTGGAAATTGAGAACTGTATATCTGCCGCGTAGTTTCTAAGATTGTGTAAGCGCCAAGGCCAGATCATTTTAAGCTCTCAAATCTGAATTGCTGTAAAATGTATTGATGGAAATATTTAAAACGTAATCTTTAGTGTAACATTAAAATATGTAAATACTAGCAGCGACCCACGTCTTTACCCGTGTTTTCCAGTGATGAAAGCATGAAGTCCCTTATGTGTAGATGTGTGATTTCGAATTATAAACTGTCTGTTGTGAATTTCCACCCAATCCGTTAAGCCGTTGCGTGTTGATCAACTAATAGACAAACATTCAAACTTTCCCATACATAATACTAGCAGCACTTAACGGTTTTGTCCGCGTAGTACCTTATTCCGTTATTTTTCGAGATACAAAGTAGCCTAGGTGTTCTTCCAGACTATAATCTATCTGTGTTCCGAACTTCAGTCTGATCCGTTACGTTACGCCGTGATTGAGCAACATACATACACATATTGATATTTATAGTATCGGTAAGGTTAGTAGGAAATAGGATGAACATGCTGTTATAGCAAAATGGCAAGAACAGCTGACTTTCAAATTAGATTTAAGTAGTACTCGTTGAGTGCAACGCGTGTTGCCAGTGATGATTATGGAACTGAGACGTGGTCCTTCTTTGTGGGCCTCATAACGAAGCTCAAAGTCACACAGCAAGCTATGGAGAGAACTATGCTCGGAGTCTCTTTGCGCGACAGAATCCGTAATGAGGATATTCGCAAAAGAACGAAAGTGGCCGACATAGCTGAAATCATAAGCAAGCTGAAGTGGCAATGGGTAGGCCACATCGCTCGCAGAACTGACCACAGATGGGGAAGAAAGGTTCTCGAGTGGCGACCACGAACCGGAAGACGCAGTGTTGGACGGCTTCCCTCTAGATGGACAGATGACCTTATAAAGGTCGCTGGAAACAGCTGGTTGCAGGTTGTGCAGGACCGATCGTTGTGGAAATCTAGGGGGAGGCCTATGTTCAGCAGTGGACGTCTTGCGGCTGATGATGATGATGATGAGTACGACGGTGAGTATGTTATGTATTTCAATAGGCATAAGAGCTCTATATACGTGTGTAAGCATAGTTAGTAAGACTAGGTTAGTAGAGTCCTGTGCCTTTTTCGCTAGCCCAAAGTTCGGCAGGCAGTAGAGGGTAGAGGTCACTTAAAGCATTTTTTATAAAGATCGTTTATAAAAATATTTTTTTTCCAAATTCAGAGTACAAGTTAATAGTTAGGTGTAAGTATGTACAAGTGTAACTATAACTTTTTTTTAACAGCACAAAAAGTATATATTTATAACTTACAAAGTTTGTAATACTTCTGAAAAACTTTCATATGGGCAGACATTCAAAAGAAAATTCAATAAATGCTTCAAAGCAAGGCATTTTATGATTTAAAGCAGTATTTTAACGTTGGGAAAGGAGACTTTTACGATCGTTTTAATAAACGAATAAAATAATATGTGTTATCGATAATAGAATTGCTGTTGTGTGATATTTATATTTATTACTATAATACAAATCAATAGTTTAATATTCCACGCTCGTCAAGGAGTGTGGCCTTGAAAGGCGTGTAATTTTAACTATTATTGGTATTTGTATACATTTTTATTTTATTAACACCAATCTGACGCAGTGCGACAATAAATCATCATCATCATCAGCCGCACGACGTCCAATGCTGAACATAGGCCCCCAGATTTCCACAAATGGTCCTGCGCAACCTGCAACCACCGTTTTCCAGCGACCTTTGTGAGGTCATCTGTCCATCTAGTGGGAGGCCGTCCAACACTGCGTCTTCCGGTTCGTGGTCGCCAATCGAGAACCTTTCTTCCCCATCGGTTGTCAGTTCTGCGAGCGATGTGGCCTGCGCATTACCACTTTAGCTTGCTTTCTCTTTTACGTCAATAAATACAAAATATGTTGGTATTATTCTTAACGATACTAAAAACATCGTACGGAAACATTGTGGGAAAATTTAATTCCTATTGCCCTTTTTTCTATCGAACGGCTCGTGCCTCGAAAAAGCGACATTATTTCATAGTTGACGTTCCTAATACTCGAACAAAGAGATTTCACTTTTTGGAGACGTTTGTGATAAGAACGTCTATGCTGTGGAATGCGTTACCTGAGTGTGGTTTTCCCGATCGTTACAATTTTGGTGTCCTTAAATCGAGAGTGAATCGGTTTTTTCTAGGTTAGCATAGTTAGACCGCATCAAGATGGGGGTCAAGAGTAAAACTATAACAGTTAAAAAATATTCTATTAAAGTTTCGTGAGATGTACGGTATAATACGGCGTAAGTTATTAATCTTACAAGTTACGTTTTTTAAACTATCAAAGGTTTACACTCTTCATCGCCATCTCTAGACACTTGTAACTTATTTTAGGCTTTTGTTTACATAAGTAAAACTAGCTGCGCCCTGCGGTTTTACCCGGGTCTATATGTGGTAGCATTTTTTGTCCTAATTTAAGTAGGCATATCGTTTTTAGGACTAATGCTAATTTACTATACCAACTAAACGCATAACTGTTAGTATAATATTAACTAGCATAACCATATATAACATACAGATAACTTACCGTAATGTTTAAACACATAACCATATATATATAGCATAAGGATAACTTAGCATAATGTTTAAAGGCACACATTGAGATAGGTGTACCGTACCTAAGAAATATGATGCACTTTTTGACTCCGGGTGGGTGTTTTTTGAATTGGATCTGGGTCCTATGGAACCTGAGTCTGTATGTAGTAGCACAACAAATAAGTAAAAAATGCCTAAAGACTATTTTTATTATGCGTCTCATCAATAGTCGAATTGAATTTTGTACAATATATTGTTATGCTTAAAACAAATTATGCCAAAAAAATATTATGCAAAAGTTACATTATGGCACTATACATACATTCATATGACGAAGTAAATTAGGAAAAATATGTGTGTTTTAAATGGCACCCGTTCTACCCGACTACATTTAATCTAACTGTGTTACGACGTGATTAAAAAAACCAACACCCAAATATCCAAACATACAAATATTGTCATTTATAATTTGCCTTGTCAAACCTTGTGAGACATTGACTTATAATTGATTATAATGACATTCAAAGTTTGGGAAAATCTATCCCCTAAGGGGGTTACATCCCTAGTTAATATTATAGTTAGTAAAGTCAATATGTATATTATAAATACAACGAAAAATACATGATTATGAACAACGGCTAATTCACTTTCATGACTTACTCGTATATCTAATTGATTAATAAAGTCATCGCGCTCCTGCCTTTGGTTGAAACGCGCTAATTCCGACTTATTCGAAGAAACCAATGTCGACGGCTGATAAATGTTGCTTAGATACAATACTTATAGATTGCTAGTTCTCTACAAATCGAACATAGTAACCGTAATCTCGTACTTACATAAACTATACTAGCATCGTCTAAAGAGGAAAACTCAATGTGTCCACTACTTGTGTGCAGGCCGTTTTACTACTAAAATCAAAACCTGATAAAATAGATGTTACAAAATGGTACCTAATCTAGATGTTATAAAATGGTGTTAAAAAAGTAAAAACAGATTAATTACTAATTGTATTTGGTGAGCAATATTAAAACTTTATATAACTAAACCCAAGTAATTTAAACTTATTGAAAGAATCTATTTAAATTAAAAAAAACTTAATGTAAAACATACTCGTATAACACTGCTTAATTTTATACAAATTATATTTATACCCATATTATGCGATTAAAATACTATTTTCTATTCTAAGCACTATTCTAGACTAGGAGCGAGTCAAGTATGATTTTTGATACTAAAAAGTTCTTAACTAAAGAAGTTATCACTTCAAAAATGGCTTCAGATTGCGCTGCACTTTGTAATAGAAGATAGGATCTATACTCGTATAATATCTAAGGCTCGTTGTGTATTCAGCTATTGATTGGAACTCAATTTGAATCGCTTGGATGAGTTTCATAAGCGTTGCGTGAATCTTCTAAGGGTGAAATAGGCTTAGAACATAACAAATGTATAACATTTATTGTTATTGAAAATGTTATACAGGGCTTAATTTTACCTCGACGATTCATGAGAGGACTGGTTCATACATCTCGGGATTACGACAGTAGTAATGCTGCCTTAACGTCGAGGTAACCCTAGGACTAGGTCGGGGTCATGTCACAACACTGTGCGATAAGAACATGCATACTTTTTAATCAGTGGTCCACCTAGGTTCTGTACCCAACTCATTAAGAGAGTCATGACCCCTATGAGCTCCCTGGATCCGCCATTTCCCGCATGGTTTGTGAGTTGTGGCCTTGACTTCCGCACTTCTGTAGGTCCCAAGTCTCAGTGGGAAGTTGAAGTGAGTTGCTTATTTATGCATAGAGCTTATGCAATCAGAAATATAAATTCGACAAAACGAAAACAGTACAATTAGCCCAGTACCTAAATGTTTTTACTGCTGGCAATCGCGGGGCTTAGAGACTCAAGACCACAACCCCACGCTGGTCTACTGTGTGTTGAATGACACATGACCTTGAAAAAACTTGAGGAACGTTTGTTTTGTTTCCTCACGACGTTTTTCTTTTCACGTTTTTAAGTTAGCAGTATTACGGTCATAACTTCAAATAGACTGTGGTTCGCGTGGGATTAGAATAAGGGGTTCCGGATCAGCAGTCGCAGTTTCCTCGACTAGACCAGCTGTAACTTACGGAAGGAATGAATCCATTGAAGTTTGGAAACGAGTCTTTAGATTTTTTATTTCGGTGTAATAAAGGAAGCGGGGATTACGCGAGTACGCCGCGGGGAAAGGAAGCAAGGAATATGAATGTCATAGAATGTATCCATTGGTCCCCAGTCCCAGCAGTCTAACACAAAGTCAGCAACTGATGCATCGATGTACAAAGGAAGGCTGATGATGATGTGATGCAGACAGGTGGATGTGCCTAGCAGGGGAGCGGCCGACCGGCGGCTCTCAGTCGTCACTCCGAGCCGGACGCAACCGCACGAGCGTCCCCGACTCCGCGCGACCGATACCGAACTCTGCTTCCTAGAAAGTGATTCGTGGAAAAACGGTTTTGCCGTTCGAAACGTTAAGGATTTTTTTTGGAACGATTTTTTGGCACTACGTCGTCTCCCTCACGGTAAGTCAGATTTTTTTCAGCTACAGTTTTATTGTATGTTAAGTGATTTTTAATATTTAAACAGGTTTAGCTTAATTAGCATAAATTGATTATTACATTGACTTAAACGTGTTGAAAAAATTACAATACACAGTTTAAAAGAAATGTAAAAATAAAAAAAATTAAAAAAAAATTCGTTCACAGGTGTAAAACTTGAATACCGAAAAATTATTTCGTTCCCAAATTTAATTAATTTGGAACTAAACCTTAATAAAACCAAAGACTATTTCGGTCACAAATATTTTTAATGATGATTTAGCTTTATAGCGGTTTTTAAAATGGTCATAAACAAAAAGACATAGTGCTTACTAGGACCCAGATTAGGGCGCGTTATGGAAACATACGAGTAAAGAGAATGCACTACATTTAGCGGTTAACATTTAGCTGAAAAATTAACGTTAAAAAGTAACTCGTGCCCAAGATTACTTACAATTAAACTGCAATTAATTTAACAGATTAAAATTAAGTTATGTTTGGATGGCGTGCCGAGGTAACGATAGCAGTGTGTTTCGTTTTCGCTCATTACGTTGTGATGACATTTGAAATTGTAAAATCTTCTGTAAATAATCGTATTTATGTGAGAATTGCTTACGCACAATTATACTCTTTCCCGCGATACATAACAATAGATTGTTTTTATAATAGCATTGTCCAATCAAGCAAAAAAAAGTAGTTTTTACGCTACGTATGAGGTAGTGATTACAAGGTTGCTTGATTATTTAAATTTATGTTCAAAGAGAAATTATTACAACATTCGGCACACTTCAACTCGTCAATTGACGTGTAAATTGTACATTTATCAATAAAGAAATTTGACTTTGTATGTTCTCAAACTAAATTTTTTACATTAGTTGAAAATTAAAAATACGTCAAAGAAAAAAACATTTTTAAGTATATAATATTTGTTTGCAAATTTCTACATCTTAACCTCGCGAAACGGAATTCAAGAAATTAAAAGTACCTATCTACATCCCGAAAAATCAATGAATAATATTGTTTTATATGTTTAATCTAAGAACCAAATATTTACAACTTTTGCTTTTCTCATTTAAAAAATTATATCCAAAAATAATGACAGAAACAACTCATCATGATACTGGAATTTATGTAATAAAATATTTCTTCATAAATCAAATGAAGAAATATTTTATCAAATAAAATATCATAATCATAAATTAAATGAAGAAATATTTTAATAAAAATCCAGTATCATGATGAGTTGTTTCTAGTGAACTCCTTACCAAGTCAACCGATTTTCACAGTTTCACCGAAAGTTGGCATTTATGTGAAGTTAAGTCCAACTTGAATTTAATTTAACTAGGTATACTTTTTATTTCGATTAATTTTCATAATAATTTTAATAGCAAATTGATTATTATTTATTTTTGAATAACCCCGGTTAAGCTGGAACAGGACACTAGTATATTTATTTTTCATTCTAATTCAAATTAATTTCAATCAAATCCTAAAATAAAACTTAATTTATTTTGGTATAAATAAAAAAAAAATTATATATCTCTGAAAATGGAAACCAGGCGAGCGGTTAAAAGTTAAAACCTCTATATCAAAGACATCAACGTCGTCCGCACAAAGCCGGTTGCGCAACACGTTACACAAATAGCATATACCTAACTGTTGCCTGCGAACAGGGTTGTCAAATCTGCTAAATATACGTAATTGAAGTAAAATTTAATAGGACAAATTTTGATCACAAATCTTGATTAAATATGTTACTAAATATTACACCATGTATTGGGCCCAAATACTGTCGAAAACTACAATAAGAGTAATATTGTATGTTAACACACACTAGCAGCAGCGCCCTATGTAGTTATTTAACCGCGTTTTTTCATTATTTTCCGGGGATAATAAGTAGTATTTGTGCTATGTTATATATGCTATATTCTAACCTCTATATGTTTCAGTTAATTTTGCTCAATCCGTTCAACAGTTTTGACGTGATTGAGCAATAAACATCTAAACATCCAAACTTTCGCATATGTAATATTATATATATTAGTTAGGATCTTGAACACTTGCAATAGTCAATAATTTCTAAACCTGTAAAGTTTTAGAACATAATATAGTACACAGAACTACTGAGCAGAATCAATCCCATAAATAATTATAAAGTAAAAACAAATGCAACTAATGTACTAGTAAGTTTCAAGCTACCTAAATTTAGCGCTCTATTATGTGTCACTTGTTTCGAAGTAATAAGTGACAATAATGATTCAATGGTCCAAATGAAATAAAAAAACTCTATTTTTAATGTGGATCCTAAATGGGAATCTTCTGAATACTTCCTGCGATTTTTGACAACCCTACGTCCGAGTATGTATATGGATAAAGTAGAACGTTACAATTACGGAGTTACGTTATTCAACTAGTTTAGTTTATTGAGTTATGTAAATAAATAAATAATAAATTTAACGTGTGCCCGCGATTCATCTGCCATTTTTGTTTTATTGTTTTCTTGTGCTAATTTCGCATTGTTAGGTGATCTTATAAATTTCATTTTTTTTATTCTACTATACGGTCATTAAACATCTGATTTACTGTATCTAAATATTTAAATGTACATAAAAGTATTAAACGCAAGTTTTTAATTTAACGGTTTGAAATCCAATTTGAAGTTGATGTAAAACTGAAAACGTGTTGATGTCAAATAACTGAAACATTTTCAACCGATATACCTAGCTATTTATTTATAATAAACAAAATATATTTTATGGTAATAATGTTACGTTTCAAGTTACATTTATTAAAAACACGAAATATGATGCAACAAATATTTATGTTTATTGCTATTTTGATTTGTTAATAATAGCGAATACATTAAATAAGTAATTTGATTACAAATATATAAAAAATGGAAATGTGTCTGTGTCGCTGGAATCCTGAGGACGCTTCTGGTGGACTCGTTCATCTTGATTAGGTTTATACTTAAATTGGTATATGAATAGTTGCATAGAAAGTATGATGAAAGTTTGGAATACTATGGAACTTCAAACTACGAGGCAGTAAGTTTAATTCTTCATGTTAAAATAACTCCGTAGCATTCTGGTGTTACTTGTAAGCATGTTGCTTAGGCATACATAATTATTACAGGTTTTGCTTATACCGTCATTTTTTTTTTAATAAAGAGTGACGAGACGAGCAGGACATGTGGCTGATGGTAAGTACCATGCCTGGCACATAACAACACAGTGATACCCAGCTATTGGAACATGAAGACTCCAAATCATTACCTAGCACTGCACTGCGCTCGTCACTCAGAGATCTAAGATGTTATATCTCTAAGCCCTGTAATTCTCTCCTCTCCCTCTGCCTCTGGAAACATTGCCCTTCAAACCGGAACACAGTAATGTTTGTGTTACTAGTAAGCATGTTGCTTAGGTATACATCATTATTACACGTTTTGCTCATCCCGTCACACTATTTTACAAAAGACTAGTGGTCCACTCCGACTTCCCCTGTAGTACATATAAAGTATGTACTCGTATATAGTAAAGCATAACAAGAACTTAGAATATAGTAAAGCATGTAGTACTTAGGGGTCACATAAATATCATAACGACGAAATAACGATTTTTGAAATTGGTCCAGTAGCTCCTAAGATTAGCGCGTTCAAACAAATAAATTATTCAGCTTTATAATATTAGTATATAAACTGATAAATGTCGGAGGTTTAGATTTGATTCCATGACAAAATTTATTTAAAACGCCTAATTAAATTTCAACCTTTCCCCCTTAGTTCCAGTGTTCGAGTAAATAATATTATCTATGGTGATACATCCCTGTTTCTTAATAGGATATTTAGTTTAGTTTTTAATCTGTGACACACATATTTCCATTATACTATTTCTCAGAAAAAAACCACATATTCCGTAATATATAATAATAGTTTTTAATCAATTGAAACTGTACAAAACGATGTAAAGTGAAAAAAATGTTATTATGTCTAGAAACTCTTAATATAAAATTACGGGATCTATTAAATCGCAATATATTTTTGAGAAATCGCATAATTTTATATGTATCCCATAATTACACACTGTCGTGGAAACTGCTTTCGGCAGTTTACCAATGAATATAGAGTACAAAACTATGTTGTTAAATTGGGGTAATAGTTCAGCTGGTCTTTTTATAATACAGACTATGGTTATTAACCGACTTCCAAAAAGGAGGAGGTTATCAATTCGACCCCTATGATTTTTTACAGATTTATGTTACTTTACATTTTAAAAAATTTGAAGTCGGTGCTTGTCAAGCCAAAAATACTTTGTAAGCACGTTGTTGGTAGGCGTATCCACTATCTGTTAGACTCGGCTAGCACCGACTTCAAATAGATGAGTGAGTAGCACTTGTAATAATGATATTGATTTTTTTTACCTATAATAGGTTCGCACTTGACCACCATCTCGCCTGATGTTAAGCGATGATGCGATCTACGTTGGAGCGTGCTTACCTAGAAGAAACCGATTCACTCTCGATTTGAAGACACCAAGATTGTAACCATCGGGGAAAACCCACTCAGGCAACGCATTCCACAACCTAGACGTTCTTATCACAAACGTGGAGTCGTTCGTTCGCGTTTTTGGAACATCAACCATGAAACGATGTCGCCCTTTTGTGGAACGAGAATTTATTTTTCGCTTTTGAATCATCGATATAATTAAAGAAACGAAGATGAGGTATGATATAAAATCTAAAGACAACATAACATGGCGAAAATTTGTTTGAAAAATTTGAAAATTGAATTGTCAGCGAACGTACACAACTCCTTGTTGCGACTGAGACTAAATCAGGAGACGTCACCTGATTTTGCATCGCCGTAGTAGAAGTGCGTTTGCCGCTTCTGCCGTTTTTAAGAGTTCGATGTTTTGCATGCCTATTTGTGGTTTTGATGTCGGTTTAATTTTTTGTACGAAAATAGTTTATGGAATATACGAAAGAAGCAGGACATCGTGTTCCTGACAGTTACCAACGCCTGCCTATAACATTACAGGTACACTCTGCGAGGCATAAGCTGAGCTTTGCATTTGTGTGAGTGTACATGGATAGTGTAGGTGTGACAACCGGCCTTAGGCGCGGCGCCATCCTGTCTCGCCGCGCTCCTGCCTGATTGGTGATCACTCACACTAATGCAAAGCTCAGCCTATACCTCGCGGACAAAATTTAAAGCTCCTGCCTGATTGGTGATCACTCACACTAATGCAAAGCTCAGCTTATACCTCGCGGAGTGTACGCTATGTACGCAGCTGTTTGAAAATGAAGTAAATCATTTGCTATCAGTTTGGTGGATAGAGGAACATGACAACATAAATGTACTATTTTTGGATGAATAAACGATTTGATATGATTTGAAATTGACTCTACCATGTGCTCGTCTCTCGGTGTATAATGCGACTAGCAGAGACTCGCGGTTTTACCTGCGTAGTTCCCGTTCCCGTTATTTTCCCGGGATGATAAGTAGTGTACGTGTTTTTCCAGACTATATTTTAACTGTGTTCCAAATTTCAGCCTGTTCCGTTAATACGTTACGACGTGATTGAGCCACAAACATTGACATTTATAATATTAGTGGGATTATCTTCTATTTTTCTATCTCTGTGTGTTTTGAATAAATCTTAAAACGAGAATGACATAATTGAGTTGGAAACATCATAAATTCCATCCAGCACGTTAACTGTCGATTCCGGATCTAAAAATTCAGAATTAATGCAAAAAGAAGCACAATAAAATCCGAGAAATTACATTAAGTTTTAGTGGCGATTTAACATTTGGATTTTATGCAAAGCGGATTCAGTGACCGTGCAGTATGGGCAAGGAAATCCCTGAATCGTATGAGTAGCACACGTTATTTGACTAATAAAATACTATTGTAAGTAGCGTTGCAAAGTAGTGTAAATTCTATTTAAAGCAATATTATTATTTTATAAACTTAAAGTTTACTAAAGGAGTGGAAAATACTTTTTTTTAAACCATACATAAAAATACATTAAATCAATAAAAATCATTGCACATACAATTGCATGTATATTTGACATACACGCATAAATATTATTTTGTTCATCAACAGTCGAATTAACAACTTCGCGACCATTTGTAACAGGAAATCAGTATGCTGAGTGCGAGTTATGGCGACAACAAAACGCGTTCTACAGTGAGTGCGTAAACATGACATTTGTATGAAGAACTCCGGCGTCGCTAGACGCGCTATAAATTTCTACATACAAATGTCTACTGTCAAATGTTTACGCGCTCCCGGTAGAACGCGTTTTGTTGTCGACAAAACTCGTACTCGGCATACTGACTCTGAGATGTATCATATTTAACCAATTACTAGCAGCCACAACCAAAATAAGTAGAACCACAGTATATCTCGCCGCTAGCGATTCTAGTGGTCAAGTAGATTGGTGGTGTGTCAACCACTTACAATACACACATAGACGAAGTTTATTGCCAATTTCAATGTGCTCAAGGCACATCTATTTATGTGTAGACCCTAAATTGGAATGTTCTGAAAACTTCCTGCGGATTTTTGACATGACATTTGTATGAAGAACTCCGGGGCGTCGCTAGACGCGCTATAAATTTCTTCATACAAATGTTATGTTTACGCGCTCACGGTAGAACGCGTTTTGTTGTCGACAAAACTCGCACTCAACATACTAACTCTGAGATGTTACGTATTATATCTACTAGCAGCCCCTCGCGGTTTCACCCGCGTATTTCCCGTTTCCTTTATTTTACATAGTTTATATGTTGTTCTAGACTATTATTTCACCGTGTTTCAAATGTTAACCGTAGGCGTTTAGCCATTTTGACGTAATTGAGTTCTAGGTTAGTAGGTAGTATTAGGCTTATTTTATGAACACAATGATCTGGTTATGTATGATATTATGTTTATATAGTGGTGACGAGAAGACTATATACATATATATTAAGCCCTGTACTACATAAACGTTATGTGTTCAAATTACGAAAGTTTAAAAACAATATGTATGATATTTATTTATTTTATTTTGCAAATCATTTTTTTAAGTAACAATACTTTATAGATTTACTCTATGTTAGTATATTGATAATGTTTTGTTGCGGTTGGGTTAGCATTGGTAACAATAGCTCAGCTTAAGCATCGATTTTAGCTCCAAATAATTTAAAATGAGACCTTCATCATTCAATATGGAAAGTTGATTTAATTTAACTTTCAAAGTTTCAATGAGAACTTGAATACTAAAGACTGTCTGAAGCCAATTGGTTTTTACGACGCCTGTGGTTTTATTATTGAAAGTTATGCATTTTGTGAATAAAAAATAATGTATACGAATTCAGAATATTGGAGAGCTCATTGCAGAGCTCATTGCAGAGTAGTATTATATTATATTATAGCTAGTAATGTAGCATGTTTTTCTACTACTAGGCAGTAAAGTGCATACATTTTGAAAGGCAATGACAACGGAAACAAAAGCAAAGGAAAGAAACCACAAAACAAAGCCATGAATCACCTTATAAATTAGAGTGAAAAGCACAATGCAGTGCTATATAGCGATTTGGAGTTTTCGTGTTCCAATAGCTGCGTGGCACTATGCTATTATGGACAGATGCATTACTTACCATCAGTGCATGTATTGCTTGTTACGTCTTTTTAAAATCTAAAAATAATGTTTCGATTTTCATAAATGACCAAACTTCCATACAAAGTGACGTCTCCTTTTTAAACCTTTTAAATTTTTTTGTTCGCGATACAAAATAGCCTACTTTATTTCTTTCGCTTAAGTCATGTGTATATCAAATTAAATCTCAATGAGTTTAGTACTTTAAGCTTTAAATCGTAACAGATATTATACTTTCTCAATTATAGTTATAGTATTGGTACGGATATCCATCTTTTTTAAGTGGCAATGATTCATGCTGAAATAAAAACTCGTAAGTTATAGTTATATACTCGTTTTAAGAGGCGAAATAAATGAGGTTATAATTACATAAGTGGGCTATCTTCAGTACTTCTTTTTGTAACATATAATTTATGAGATGAGATATCGTTCGTTAGAATCTGGTTTCTAATTAGAACCATAACATCCTTGATGTAATTTTGCTTGAAATGTTGTAGTCGTAAATATGTAATCTTATTAATTGCTTAAAGATTTATTCAAGTTTATTGGATACTTTTTGGCAAGTATGTAGAGTGTCTACTAAAGATTAGGTCAAACAGATCAGAGTGAATGGCTAATTTTTTAAATTGTTTTTTTTTTGGCAATAGTTACCAGTTAACTGGTACCGCATAGAACTAAGTAAAATACTGTTTTAAATCCTATGATGCTTAGATTTATGTTACGGCTGGTCTAGTCGGGAGGACGGCGACAGCCTATCCGGAGCCTGGTCCGAATCCAATGCGCACTAAGTACTGTCTCATTAAAGCCATGTCCGTAATGCCTCTAACTTAAAACGGTGCAAGAAAATATCGTGTGGAAACCGACATGTTTCTGAAATCGTTGGACGTTATGTGTCATCCACCGACACACACTGATCCAGACTGGTGGATTATGCCCTAGACTCTTTCTTTACGAGAAAAGGTCCCGAATCCCAGCATTGGGAACATTTAGTGAGCTGTATTTACTATGCTTATGGTTTTTAGAAACAACTTGAAACAAAGCTAACATCTTTTAAGTATGAAAACTAACGTGGTTACTACACATTTAAAAAAAATACATGGGTAGCTCACGTTTGACATAGACACTCCAGTCCAACTTAAGTTTCGATCGCGTCCGGCGTTCTTTTTCAAGGAAAGTTCGCTCGAATCGCTATCGTAGAGTCGGACTGCACTAGATATATCAAACGTGAGTTACCCGTTTATTTATTTAAAAAGCTAACATCCATATTCATCACACAGTAGTTTGTTCGGGATGAGAGCCAAACTCTCGTCCTACGGATCTTTGAGCAGTCTAATTACCGACTAAGCCAAGGGACCAGTCGTTCCATGTTCAATATCCATTTAACCGCAACCACCTTTTCAAACATTACTCGGAATTCCTCACCCGACCGCAACCGACCAAATCGCTGGTTCAGCAACCAATGATGCCTTGCCACCATTCCCTCGATATCGACACTCGATTACACGCTAATGTATGTCGGACAAAACTAATGTAGCTTCGTTTTAAAATGCAACTTTCTAAAAGCAAAAAATAGTTGCGGAACCGGACAACCGGAAATGATGTGTGTTGGTGCGTGGTATTGTAAGGCAAATAATACTTTACGGGCTTGTTTTGAGGAAAATGTACACATAATGTCCTATAAGAAAGTAAATTGGAAAATAACCTCTATTATGTGACCTTATCAAAAGTGGCAGATCATTATTTCTTTTACAATGTTTAGGTAATGATTTAAAAGCCCTGCCTTAATGGTTTTTTCAATGTTGTAATACCTTTATGGAGCAATTTCTGTGTATCTTAATCTCGGAAACGGCTTCAACGATTTTCATGAAATTTTGTACGCAGGAGCAGGAGGAGAATAGGTCGATCTAGTCATATTTCATTCTTAGAAAACCGTCGTTTAATGCGTGTTTTAAATCGAGCAAAACTCGGACATCCAGGTAAGATCATTAGTGACGCATGTTGTATTAACAGGGTGCACGCAACTGCATCGACGTAACGGGGGCTTCAAGATTTCAAACGGTTAATATTACGTAATTATTAATAGATAAGTACTAGTGTAGTAAACGAACGTGATAAGTTAACACAATGTATAGGCTATTTTAGATTCTTAACGGATAATTATTTTATGTATTCACTATTGAATATAATAGAGAATACTTTTATTTTAGTATACTACATATAGATACACTTTACTGACAAAACACAAAAAGAGGGATACCAAAAAAAAACTTTCAAACTAGCTCACTTAATTCACTATATTTTATAGTAACTGTCATGCTAATACTACAAAGTAAAAGTATGTGATTTTTGTAAGTGTGTGTGTGTGTTTGTTTCACGTACCTCTGCAACGGCTGATCGCTTTGAATGAAATTTAATAGGTACATAGCATAAGTATATGGACTACAAAACTATTTTTTATCCTATTAAAGTTAGCGGCTCTTGTAGGGTATTTAAACAAATAGTTCATTTCCGTCAATCGGTTTTGCCGAACGTACATTTTTTTAAACTATTATAGGTTCGCACTTGACCACCATTTCGCGTTATGTTAAGCGACGATGCAGCCTACGATGGAGCATGCTTACCTAGAAGAAACCGATTCACTCTCGGTTTGAAGACATCAAGACTGTGACTATCGGGGAAAACCCATGCAGGCAACGCATTCCACAACCTAGACGTTGTCACAAACGTAGAGTCAAATCTTTTCCTTCGTGTTTTTGGAACATCGACCATGAAACAATGTCGCTTTTTTGAGATACGAGAAGTCCGAATATTTATTACATACATTATTTCATGAAAAACTGCCAAGCCGCAAGTGACGTCATGAAACGCAGCTAGCTAATAATACAGAAACACGGAAAGGTTCGTCTGCGTTAAAAAAATAATTTCGCTTCACGCTGCGATGAATCACAATGTTCGTATCAAAGAAAATATAAATTCAACATAAACTCACTTTCTTCATAACTTACAAGAAAATGTAGGCATTTTCTCTTAATAATTTAGTAGTTTTACAACCGTGTTTTAGTAGAAAAAATGGTAGAAATGCGCAGACTAGAAAACTTAGATACTCTACACTACACATTTGTACACTACACCAATCTTATTACTACTTATAGTAATAAGATTATTATTTAGTTGCGAAAATTTCGATGTTTATTGCTCATTTGCGTCGTAACGAGTAAGCCGATCAGATTGAAATTGGAAACACGCTTAGATTATAGTCTGAAATATCATAGAGCCTATTTTTAGTTGCGAAGAAGTAACAGAAACGGAAACTACGCCCTTAAAACCATGAGGTTACTGCTAGTTTTAAGCTTAAGAGAAATTATAGGGCTTAGAGATATAACATCTTAGATCTCTGGGTGACGAGCGCAGCGCAGTGCTAGGTAATGATTTGGGCTCTTCATGTTTCAATAGCTGCGTGACACTGTGCTGTTATGGGTACAGTGACACGCAAGTCAAAGCTTAAAATAATCCTCAAAAATTTTAAATCTCGATTTGCGATTAATATTCTGTCGCTCAAGCCACAGAAACATCAAATCTAAACATTTTTTTTATAATGTACAGTAATGAGATGAGCAAATCATGCTCCTGATGGTAAGTAATACAACTCCTCATAACAGCACTCCAACCAGTAATGCTTAAAAATTGCTGTGTTTCAGTTTGAAAAAAAACGTTTCCAGTTAAAATTGATTGAATTGACAGTCAAAGGGCAAACATTTCTATTTAAATAAAAAAAAACATATATGAAAAAGAGACCCTTCACAGAAAGTGTAATAATTCTAAGACCGTATTATTATTCAAAGACTGTAAACCTCTAACGTGATCACAATTCTGATCTGCGGCACGGAACTAACCTCGTCACAATTAGACGAAGTACATGAGAACTGAGATGCCAAAAGATTGCAATCGTAACTATATATTTTGTTATGGCTTACGCAGAAATTGTATAATAAGCCTAAAGGATACTCATAATTTTGATCAACGTTTACCTCAGAGCCATACAGGTTTTTGTGTTGAAAATACTATATTCTATACATTAATCTATGTTACATATTTGAACTCGCTCCGTACAGTAGCTTGAACGTGATCGAGCAACAAACATCGAGTGGGTTTTCCCCGATAGTTACAATCTAGGTGTATTCATATCGAGAGAGAATCAGTTTCTTCTAGGTAAGCACGCTCCATCGTAAGTCGCATCATCGCTTAACATCAGCCAAGATGGTGGTCACGTGTGACATTGCGATATAGACTTGCGCATTTATAATATCAGTACGATTCTGTCGAGTATCATTTGTATGGAGTATCTATGTATTTATTTTCAACTAAATAACTTCAAAATACTGAGTACAACAAGTCTTTTCGCCTTAGCATAGCCGTAGCGAGTAACCCTGCATAGCCTTGACTTTTCTCCAGTTCACGGTAACCCAGGATACGGAACCACATAATTGTGCCTTGTAAAAAGATAATAACTGTTTAAATATTGTAAAATTACGGGTTTTTTCTCTTAGTATTTACCCAATAAACTTAAATACGTTATAAATCTTTTCAATTTCCAATTATTTAAAATGTTACCTTATTGCTGTTATAAATACAGTAGAACCCCGATAAGTTCAAGTCCAAGGGAAACAAAAATGATTTTAAGTTATAGAGGTTTTGAGTTAACAAGGGTTTTGGGATTGGGCTCTGATGCGAAGGGAACATATAATTTTTTTAAGTTATAGAGGTTTTTAAGTTACCGAGGTTTGAGTTATCGAGGTTCTACTGTTTTACTACTCATGTTAGGAAATAATGTGAGAAACGTTTATTTGGTCAAATATTGGATTACCAAAGATTTACTGATAAGTGTACGTACGTATCTAACGCTGAAAGATTTTTTGGAAGGGGTCCAGTAGTTCATCACTTTATTTATTTCAATTTAAACATAAATATGTTATACATACATACATATACTCGTACCTGTGTATGTTTGAGGCAATATGCAATTTTAATATGTTCTCGTTTAATGTTCTAAAAATAATAAGCCAGGGATTTCGTCAGGGCTTTAAAATTGTTAGACGCGTGCAATTTTTTTTGCAACAATGTAATACTCAACCAATGTTAAACAATTTTATTTATTGAAAATGTAGTTTGTTGTTGTTTGTCGATTTTCTCCAGTTGCAATCACAGTGGTATTTATATTGTATTTATTAGTACGTATTATATGTAGGTATTTAATTATTCTATTTTATTTTTATCATAATTCTTATTTTCTTTCCAATATATATGTATATGCTTTGTTTAATTCTTATTTGCACACCCCGTATACTTGTCCAATTATTATTTTCCATCCTAAGGTTGCCTGGAAGAGATCGCTTTCAGCGATAAGGTCGCCCATTGTCGCACTACTGTAAAATGGATTGTTATTTTTTTTCTGTGTTTACTTTTGTTTGGTGTATCAATAAAGAGTACCTATATCTATCTATCTACTCGTGAAAGAAATTTGAATTTTTAATTGGGTATTATTTATGACTAAACAAATGGATTCTCAAAATGATATCATTTTGGTATGACTTTCTATCTGCCAGGTGACCTAAATTGGGGGATTCATTTTGGCCCGCTACTCACCAGCCAGTTCTGCACTCTGTGATGGAGTACACTAGTAATTTATAGAAGAACTATGTGTCAAGTTTTCAGGTTGCCTCAAAAACCTACCAAAATTGTGGTGCCAGCTTTCGGAACATAAACATTGCTTCACGGTCGATTATTCAACCACTTAAACCACTACTTAGTATTACCCAGGCAGACACAGAAACTCTTTATTATGCACACCAGTAAATTACAAATACTTAAACAATAATGTTTTATATATGGCGCCTATAACGCTGCCGAAACGTCGAGGTATTTAAATAATGAATTATTCGTGAATAAGCCCCGTAGTTACTATATAAACAGTATGTGTACAATACTTAAACAATATAAACAATAATTTAATATCTAGTGCCATAAATGTGGTTTATTCCGAACCTAACCCGAAAACCTAACCCGATACCGGGTTAGGTTAGGAACAGCAAAAAAATATTAATTTTCATTCCATTCCAGTTCAGGTCAGGGTCAGGTTCGGAATATTATTTCGGGTCAGGTTAGGAAGAGGGTTTTTTTTTTTTAACTTTAATAGGTTTACATTAAGCGACGATGTTAAGCGACGATGCGGTCTATGATGGAGCGTGTTTACCTAGAAGAAACCGATTCACTCTCGATTTGAAGACACCAAGATTATAACTATCGGGAAAAACCCACTCAGGCAACTCATTCCACAGCCTAGACGTTCTTATCACAAACGTAGAGTCAAACCTCTTTGTCCGTGTCTTTGGAATATCCACCATGAAACGGTGCCGCTTCTTCGAGTTACGAGAAGTACGATAGTAAAAAGGGCAAGGTGGTATAAGATCGTCCAGATCAGTTGCACACTCTCCGAAGTGTATCCGATAAAAAACCGATAAACTAGCAATTTTGCGGCGATGTTCAAGACTGAAGTCTTTTTCGCGCTAGAATGTCTTTGCCTATGAGCCTTTTGGCACGCCTCTCGATCGATTCCAGAGCCTCAAGCTGATACTCAGCCGATCCATCCCAAAGGTGCGAACAGTACTTCATACAAGAGCGAATCTGTGCTTTATATAACAAAAGCAATTGTTCAAGGGTTAGGTTGGGAATGAAAATTACTATTTTTTTGCTGTTCCTAACCTAACCCGGTAGTGGGTCAGGTTTTCGGGACAGGTTCGGAATCCATACTATAGAACTATACTATAGAATAAACATTTGCTACAGGGGGTTAATTTGCAAGAAAGCGCGATCAGAGTGCAGTACAGGAAAAAAGCACGTAACCCTCATGAGTGCCATCCGGTGATCGAGGTCTCTCCTCGCATTCACAGAGCGTTTTTGGATGCTGAAAAAGTCTACATAGGACTTCAGAGGAGACCAGTGGCAGACCACTCGCCCTTGGTGCAATGCTCGAAGTGTCTAGGTTTTGGTCATACAAAGGCGATCTGTCGGGATAGGGATGAGTACTGCAGTCACTGCGGGAAAACTCACTCCTGGACTCAATGCAAGGCAAGGAAAGAAGACCTGTCCCCCAAATGCAAGAACTGCGCGACTGCTCATCCCAACAGACCCCAAAAAGAACTCGCACACAATGCGTTTAGTAGCGAGTGCCCTGAAAGGTTAAAATGGGATGGGATAGCGCGGTCTCGAATATCTTATTGCTAAGGGCACTCATGAGGAACGTGGCTCAGTCTCCCAAAGAGTAGGCGAACCAGGTATGCGTTTCATTCAAGCAAACCTGCAGCGCTCCCAGAATGCAACAGCAGAACTCCTGCAGGTCGCGAGAGAAAGGGGAGTTTCAGTTGCCCTTGTTCAAGAACCCTATGGGAAACAAAGGCGTAATGAAACAATATCCTGGAACTCGTATTATTCAGTGCAGTTTAAATAGGCAAAAACCAGTTAAAGCAGCCATAATAGTCTTCGGTGACAAACTGGAGGTAATCCATGACCCCAACTTGTTACCGAAACGGAAGCAACTGTCCTGTTGGTCGGCACAGGCCTAAAACTGGGAGTTATTTCTGTCTACTTAGAAGGAGACCAAATAGTCGACCCCTACCTCAGCAGGATTAAAGTATTCAGTGAAAAACTAGCGACAAAAGATCTGATTGTTGCTGGTGACGTGAATGCGTGGTCCCACTGGTGGGGAAGTACATCCCAAAATGAGAGAGGAGAAGCCGTAAACTCTTTCTTCAACGAAATGGACTTATTTATTCTCAACTCTGGCGATACACCAACCTTCGAGATAGTTAGGGAAGGTAGACTCTGCACAAGCATAGTAGATGTAACAACGTGCAGCGAGTCTCTCCTGGGAAAAATCGAGGATGGAATGTTGACAAAAGTATTACAACATCAGACCACAACGCAATTACCTTCACTTTGCGTCTAGTTAAAGCTCTCGAACAACAGAGACCAATAACAACACGCAAATATAACACCAAGAAGGCACAATGGTCAAACTTTATGTCACAGTTAAAATCCTCCCTTGTAGAAGGAAACATCTCGCCCGAGTCAGTGGAGAAATGTGAAAGCCCATTGGAACTCGAGTCGATGATTACGAGCTACACAGCTAATATACATGAAGCCTGCGAACAGACCATCTCACTGGTAAGCTCGCCGAAGGGAAATCCAACCCCCCCATGGTATACGAAAACGCTCGATAATCTGAAAAGGAAGTTCTCAGAAGAAAGAGACGGATCAGGAATGCCGCCCCCGACAGAGTTGAACTTGTAGTCGAGCAGTATCAAATTGCTCGACAAGACTACAAGGAAAAAGTCAAACAAGCTCAGACGGTAAGTTGGAAGGAGTTCTGTACGAATCAGGAGAAAGAAAGCATGTGGGACAAGATCTACAGAGTGATGAAACAAACTTCGACAAGACAGGAAGAAATACTCCTAAGAGACACCGAAGGTAACACTCTATCCCCGCAGCTATCTGCAGAACTACTTGCCAAAACTTTCTATCCCGACGACTCTGAGAGCACAGACCAACCTTGTCATACAGAGCTACGGGAGCGAATGACAGAAACGCCTATGGGCTTACCGGAAAATGACCCACCATTCACATCAGCGGAACTGGAATCAGTACTGAGAACTCTGAATCCGAAAAAAGCTCCCGGTACAGACGGGCTAACCGCTGATATCTGTGAAGCAGCCATACGTTGCGAATGGGAGGTTTTCTTGGCGATAGCAAACAAATGCTTGTCGTTGAAATACTTCCCCAAGCAATGGAAAGAAGCGCACGTGGTCATATTACGCAAGCCCGGTAAGACAGATTACACACATCCAAAATCATACCGCCCCATAGGTCTTCTGTCCGTTCTAGGAAAAATCGTCGAAAAGCTTCTGGTAAACCGTCTCCAATGGCATCTCCTCCCAACCATTAGTAGGAAACAGTACGGTTTCATGCCCCAGCGAGGCACTGAAGACGCCCTCTATGACCTGGTAGAGCACATCAAAAAAGGAGTAGACTGTAAAGACACCGTACTCTTAATCTCCCTGGATATAGAAGGCGCCTTCGACAATGCATGGTGGCCCACCCTCAAAAATCAATTAGCGAAGAAGAGGTGCCCAACAAACCTCTACGACATGGTAAACTCTTACCTCAGCGACCGTAAAATCAAGGTCAACTATGCAAGAGCAGTCTACGAGAAGGAAACAACCAAGGGATGCGTCCAAGGGTCCATCTGCGGACCGACCTTTTGGAATGTGATCCTAGACTCGTTACTGCGAATGCTAGAAGCAGAGGGAGTGTACTGTCAAGCGTTCGCAGATGACGTCGTTCTCGTGTTTACAGGCAACTCGAATATCATCGAACAGCAGGCGAGCAGGGCGCTGAGCATGACAGTGGAATGGGGTAAAACTAACAAACTCAACTTTGCAGCGCATAAAACCAACGCGATGCTTTTCACAAAAAAGTTGAAATACGAAACTCCAAACATAGTCATGTCCGGCGTCCGGCTCGATCTGGTCGATGAAGTCAAACTGCTAGGCCTACTACTGATCGACCGCCGGCTCAACTTTAAAGCACATGTGACCGCCCAATGTAAAAAGTGGCGAACATTTATAGACAGCTCGCATGTGCAGCGAAGGTGACCTGGGGATTAAATGGTGAAATCACGAGAACAATCTACGTCGCGGTGGTGGAACCTATCATCATGTATGCCTCAAGTGTATGGGCGCAAGCGGCAGACTTCGAGGAAAACAAGGCTCATTTGAACGCTATCCAAAGAGGTTTTGCCCAGAAAATCTGTAAGTCGTACCGTACTGTTTCTCTGAAAGCAGCACTTGCCCTTTCCGGTCTGCTCCCCTTGGATCTGAGAATACAGGAAGCGGCAAATTTGTACAGAGTAAAAAAACACCTCTCTCAAGACTACCTCCCACCAGAAGTGGAACTCGAACGAAATGTTAACTGCCTGGACCAACCCCATCCGTCCATGCAGTTATCCGTAGAATACGAGCTCCTAGAAGACACCTCAATCTTCCACAAGGACCTCAAATTTATACTGATGGCAGTAAAATTGAAGGTAAAGTTGGAGCTGCTCTAACATGGTGGGAGAATGGCAGAGAGGTCAAGAACTCGACCTTCAAGCTCCACTCCGAATGCACAGTCTTTCAATCGGAACTTTATGCTCTGTACCGGGCAACTCAAATGGCGTTAAAGAGCAAGGACCCAGAAGTCAATGTCCTGAGTGACTCCCGATCTTCACTCGAACTGCTAAGTAACCCAAAACGAGCCACCCCTTGGTTAAGTGCGTAAAGGAAAACATTGGACAGATAAATGCTGAAGGGAGATCTCTTCGTCTTTTCTGGGTGAGAGCGCATGTTGGCACCGTCGGCAACGAAAGAGCCGACGAACTGGCCAAATCAGCGGCACTCACGGAGTCACCCAGAGACTACGAGGGATCCCCTTGTCCTACGTCAAAAGGAAAATCCGCGAAGAATCGGTCAAGAAATGGCAGGATCGATATGAGACCTGGGACACCGGAAAAGTCACCCAGACGTTCCTCCCCGATATAGCAAACGCATATCGGGTGATGAGAACCACAAAACTGACTCCCTTCCAGGTACAAGCGTTGACGGGACACGGAGGAATAGCAGATTACCTGTACAGATTTAAGCTCAAGAGCAGTCCGGCATGCGAGTGTGACCCCAACCAACCCGAAACAGTCTGGCATGTGCTAGTCGATTGTCCCCGATTCATGGTCGCAAGACATGAGCTCGAATCCATGATCGACAGAAGACTGGTTGTCTCGGATCTCCACAACATCTTAGTAGATCCAGATAACAGAACACGGCTCCTGTCCTTCATGGAGAGCTCATTCCGCATAGCGGCCATGAGAAACTCCACTAATTCAAATACGCGCCCCCCCATCACTATATAATATTATAAATGCGAAAGTAACTCTGTCTGTCTGTCTGTCTGTCTGTCTGTCTGTCCGTCTTTACCGCCTAAACCAACCAACAGATTTTGATGAAATTTTATACATAGATAGAATAGATCCCGAGAAAGGACATAGGCTACTTTTTGTTCCGAAAAAAGGGTTGAAAGGGTTAAAATAAGGGATGAAAGTTTATATGGAAAACTTCGTCATTGTTGAAGGACTATGAAACTTTACGTCTAGATATTTAACACGAAACCATAAAATGTATGTTTTAGCAATTTTGTAGTTTCGAACTGTACCTACGGGGGTGGAATTGGGGGGTGAAAGTCTGCAAGTTCAATATTATTGAAGATAAAACCATGAAACTTTGTATCTAGACACTTGAAATGGAGTCGATAAACGTTTGTTCCAGCAATTTTATAATTTCTAACTATACGGGGATACTTATATAACCGCTTGATACACTGGCCGCTTTTCGCGTTTTACAAATTTGGCGGGAAAACGGGTGTCAGGTTACATGAGTGCGGTGTTTATGTTTCGGCATATGAAGTGCCGCCTTACTTTTACCCGTTTGAGCCATTTACTCTCAAGAGCGTTTCAAGACGCTTCTAGCGGTATCATATATTTATAAATTCAAGATGGCCGCCGCTACAAAATGGCGGATAACGTAGGTTTTATCAATCCCATCAACATGGGTATCAAATGAAAGGGCTCAACAAGCAGAATACAATATACTATAAAAAAATTAAATCCAAGATGGCGGCCGCTACAAAATGTCGGATAACGTAGGTTTTATCGATCCCATCAATATGGGTTTCAAATGAAAGTGCTCAACCAGTAGAATACAACGTACTATATAAAATTAAAATCCAAGATGGCGGCCTCTACACAATGGCGGATAACTTAGGTTTTATCAATCCCATCAACATGGGTATCAAATGAAAGGGCTCAACAAGCAGAATACAATATACTATAAAAAATTGAAATCCAAGATGGCGGCCGCTACAAAATGGCGGATAACGTAGGTTTTATCAATCCCATCAACATGGGTATCAAATGAAAGGGCTCAACAAGCAGAATACGACACACTATAAAAAATTGAAATCCAAGATGGCGGCCGGTACAAAATGGTGGATAACGTAGGTTTTATCAATCCCATCAATATGGGTATCAAATGAAAGTGCTCAACCAGTAGAATACAATGTACTATATAAAATTAAAATCCAAGATGGCGGCCTCTACACAATGGCGGATAACTTAGGTTTTATCAATCCCATCAACATGGGTATCAAATAAAAGGGCTTGACAAGAAGAATACAGTGCACTATACAACCTCAATATTTAAGATGGGCGCAGCCACTAAATGGCGTATCAGACAGAATTTTTGATAGTCGACGAGATTTCCATGGTGTCTTATCAAATGTTATGCATGATGGACGCTCGATTAAGGCAAATTAAGAACTGCGAAAATGAGTTTTTTGGAGGAGTAAACGTATTACTTTTCGGTAATCTTTTACAACTGCCTCCTATAAAATGATCAGGAACACCTGTTTTCAATTCTAATACGAAATTATATATATGAAAGTAACTCTCTCTGTCCGTTACCGCCTAACGCCTAAGCCACTTAAAGAGTTTGTTACAATTTGGTGCACAGATAGACTAGACTTAGGAAAGGACAACGGCGACTTTTTATCACAGAAAAAGAGTTGAAAAGAGTGGAAATGAGGAGTAAGTGTGCATGAATCTTTGCACTCTTTGTATGCAATTTTTAACCGACTTCAAAAAAGGAGGAGGTTATCAATCCAGTTGTATTTCCAATTGTGAATCAATTTAGATGGTTATTTTTTTTGGTTGGTAGATTATAGTTCAGAGGTGGTCATATAAATTTTATCGAAATCAGTGGGGCGGTTTTTGAAATATGAGCAACAAACTAAAATTTGCGTTCATGTAATCAGACGATATATCTACTAATATTTACTAATAGACTCTAATAAAATTTGGTGGACCGTCCCAATATGATTTTAAATTAAAGTCTGTTTTTGATTAATTTTTTGAGAACATAGTTTTTTTTGTATATTGCCGTGTAAATTGTACATTTATTAATAAATATAAAACTTTGACTTAGACCGATTTTGATTAGGAAACGTGAATTTGTATGGTAGTAGACATACGAGTAGGTACTGCCTCAATTACTTTAATAAATATGTGGCGCGGACGAAGTCGCGGGTAAAAGCTAGTAAACCATAAATGTCGGCTTTAGCGCTAAAAGCGATTTCACATAAATACTAGTAATTGATAACGTTTATAAGCTGGGGGCATGAATTACAATCAGGAAACATGACTGTAAATGAGTGATCGTGTACAAAGCTTACATTTTTTGTTATCTATTGATATAAATGATTGCATTTTTTATTCAATTATTACTGCTTGAAAAGAAGGTTTTCATTGAACTGAATATTTGTAATTTATCAAGTTATGTAAAAGGAGATAGGCGGTGGCGTAGTGGTTAAAACGTCCGTGTGTACAACAGTGAGGTTTGAATCCCGCAAGTATCTTTAAATATTTTTTTATAATGTATCAGTTTGTCATATCTGAGGTAAATCATATTAGGTGAGGTAAATATTCTTAGATCATTGCTTACCATGAGGCATAAACTTTGTTCGTCCAATGACTGTATTAAAAAAACTTGTGTGATATGAAATAAGGACAATAAAGATAATAAATGTTCAAATATAGGTAAAGGAAAATCACGGGGCCTATGCCCGAGAGACACGAGGCTAGTTATTTAGCTAGGATAGCAAGGTAGTCCTTCTAGCTTCGTGTAGACAAAACTAGTGTTGCGGAGCGTTGTTAGACGAAATTCTAGCTTGCTAGCTTGAAAAACTAGCCTCGTGTCGCTCGGGCGTTAGAGATAAATCATCAAATGTGCGAGGTAATGATTTAGACTCTTCATGTTCCAATAGCTAGACACTGTGCCATTATGGGCAGGTTTATCGCTTTCCATCAGGCATTTACCTCCTCTCATCAGTCTGTACTTAGAAAAAAATATGGTTTATCTAGACACTGAAGAATTCATAGAACACTTGAAAGTGAATGTGATTGTCTTCAACAATGCAACGCTTTGTAACATTATAACATAATTGGCGAGAGCAGATAAAAGTAACAAATATTAATTATCGTTATCTGGATCGCGCGATGTGCTCACTACAAAGACTTAATTAATGATTAACTGACGCGATGAAAAGGTAGCTAGTTGAAAGAGCGATGGAATCTTGCGCCATTTGACTCGAAGGTCTCAAAAGTGCATTAGTCTTGTTGAAGGTACAATGAATTGGCCTAAGGTCATTTATATATTTGCCAGTAATTTATCTGGAAATATTGCTCTTAAACCTTGTTTATTAATTAATTACTCTTGGTAGAGTCCGCCTGGAGAAGTACCACACCTTTGCCAATAATTCTACCGCCAAGCAGTAATGTGCAAACATTACTATGTTCGGGTTTGAAGGGCAACGTTTCCAGAGAAATTACAGGGCTTGGAGATTTAATATCTTAGATCTTTGAGTGGGATCATGTTCCAATAGCTGCGTGTCACTGTGGTGTTATGTGGCAGGGATGTTACTTACCATCAGGCAAATGTCCTGCTCGTCTCATCAATCTTCATTTTCAAAAAATACTGCTTTGCATTATTACTACGAAGTAGCACATACATATTTTTTTTATAAACTTTTATATGTTTACACTTGACCGCCATCTCGCCTGATGTTAAGCGACTATGCCGTATACGATGGAGCGTGTTTACCTAGCAGAAACCGATTCACTCTCGATTTGAAGACACAAAGATTGGAACCATCAGGGAAAACTCACTCAGGCAACTCATTCCACAGTCTAAACATTCTTATTTTTACAAACTTTCGCTTTTATAATATTAGTGGGATTTTTTTTAGCCTGTCAATCCTACAGGATGAACGGATTTGTCTTAGGGGCAACATGTTTTACATGTTACGATATACGAATTTTAACCTCCGACGTAAAAACTACGTGATCTTATAAGTTTTACGCATCTCAGTCTGTGTGCGGATGCGCCGATTTTTATTTTGTTTTTCTTGTAATTAAAGGTGAATTAGTTCGGAAGTATTTCTTGGCCGTATCAAAATTGGTTCAACCATGTCAAAGTTATTAGCTATTTTGCTAGCTCCGGTAGGAATCTCAGACGCATAACGGGTCTTTACTCCCAAATATACGGATGGTGAAAAATAGTAAACATTTGGGGGCTTTATTACTTTGAAATTTTAATGTATATTTATTTGGAAAAACATTGAAGGCACAAAGCAAGTGGATCCAGTCAATCCACTTTCATTGCAGCACGTTCGACTCACGCGTCGGATGTTGCTATCGCGAATTGAGAACGTTGGCGACACGTTTTTGGAGAGTGGCCACGTCTAAGATTCTGAGGTTCAGTAATATTAATATTTTTTTATCGTTAATAGGCATACACTTGACCTCCATCTCGGCTGATGCCAAGCAACGATGCGGCCATGATAAAACGTTTTATAGTATGATTTTTTATAGTTTAGAGTGGCAAGATGAGCAGGACATATGCCTGATGATAAGCCTGCACTTATCAGTGACACGCAGCTATTGGAACATGAAGAGTCCAAATCATTACCTAGCACCGCTGTGCGCTCGCCACCCGGAGATATAAGGTGTCTCCCAGCCCAGTAATTTCTCTGTCATCATTGTCCTTCAAACTGAAACACAGTAATGTTTGCTAGCTGCTGCTTGGCGGCAGAATAACTGGCAAAGATGTGGTACTTCCCCCGGCGGACCCTACAAACCCAACCACTAATATAGAGAGATCATGAAACCCTAGAAGAAACCTATTCACAAACACTTGAAAAAACCAAGATTATATTTAACATCAAGAAATAACCAAAAAACTTTTCCCAAAGTTTAAAATTTATCATTACAAAAATGGTGTCAAAACTTTTCGTTTGAGTCTTTGCAACACCAATCATGAAACGTTGTAACTTAACAGAGCTACGAGAAGTACGACGGAAAACTTTTTGTGATGGTAGCACTCTTTGTAGTGATTGCTTAGGGAAGTAACTACACCTTTGTCACTTATTCTACCGCCAAGCAATGGTGAGCCAAACTGCCTTGAAGGGCAATTTACCAGACAAATTACGGAGGCATTAAAATAACAAAATATTATATATCCCAGTGACAAGCACAGCGTAGTGCTAGTCAGTCATTTGAACAGTTCCAAATTTCTATTCAACAATAAAACAATTTTTATTCTTCTCCTGTGTATCTATAGTATCACTTTTCTTTCGTAACATGGAACTCCAAACCGGTTTCCGTTCCTAGTAAAAGTGTTTCTACGTGTTGATCAGCTTATCTAAGCGAATAGCTAAGTTACAGACAGGTTGATCAACTCACAACTAAGTTATAAGATTACAAGTATTTATGCATAGAAAGTGAGTGTACCCGGAAGTTGGTATCAATAGATTAAAAAGCTTAAAAAATGTTTTTTTTTCTAACTGTTACTATGGTTTATTTTGACTAGTAAGTTTCTTTAATTATTGCAACACCCGTACATATACATATTATTTGTACGTATACATATTAATTAAATTATAAATAAATGTACAATTTCACAATTTAGCCTGTAGTGTTTAGGCTAAAGGGTTCCTATCAGAATTAGAGTGCAAGCTCAGGGAGAATACGGGTGTGACTCCCGCTCCTGCGCGTTCCTGGAGCAAAGGTTGGCCATTGCCATTCAGCGTGGGAACGCGGCGAGCGTCATGGGCACTTGAACTAGGTTTTTCCGGGAGCAAATAGGGGTTGGTTGTTGGGAGATTAGTTTTCTTTTCCTGTTTTTTTAAATCAGTATTTAGTCTAATATTTAGCCTGTTATGTAGAATTGAAATGAACTGTTCCTTGATAAATTTTAAATTTTTCGGTATAAAAACGTAAACAATAGCGTATACGCTATTCCAAACTATAATCTACTAGTAGCACCCCGTGGTTTCACCTGCACAGTTCCCGTTATTTTCTGAAGATAAAAATAGTACGTACTTGTATGTGTTATTCCAGATAATAATCTGTATTTCAAATTTCAAACCGATCCTTTCAAACGATCCGCCGTGATTGAGCATCAGAGATCCAAACAGCGCCCTGCGGGTTTATCCACGTGCTTCCCGTTCCTATTATTTTGCCGGGATGAAAAGTAACCCATGTGATCTTCCATACTGTGTTCCAAATTCGAGCTCGATCCGTTCAGATGTTCCGACACGATTAAACAAAAAACATAATATAAACATCGAAAGATTAATATGTACATTACTAGCAGCCCATTCCGGCTTCGCTCGGATAATAACCTAGATACCAACTGCAGCGCCATCTGCCGGGATGATTTGTGAATCTAAACCATCCAGGGCCCTACCCAAACGTATACAAAAAAAATCATTCAAATCGGTCGAGCCGTTTAGGAGGAGTTTACTTACAACGAAATACATGTGTGTGTTGATTTTTATATATATACTAGCGTCCCGTTCCGTCTTCGCTCGGATATTGTCATATAAAGACTATTCATCGAAATAAAAACTATCCTATCTTTCAAGTTGGATCAAACTGTACACGGTGTCCAAATTTGATTAAAATCGGTTAAGTAGTTTAGGAGTCCATCGCGGACAAACATCGTGACAGGAGATTTATATATATTAAGATATATTAATAGAAACAAAACTAAAATACAATGAGAACTACATACACTACACTACAAACCTAACTAACTACTTACACTAAGCACACCTGAATTATCTATAGACCACTGTAAGTCTATAGATAATCAAGATGTTCAAGCCCACTACCAATCGGAAGCGTACCCAGCATGCTGGCGGCATTACCACGCTGAATGGCAATGCTTATGCGTTGGGCCAAATAAACGCCAGCATTTTGGTCACGCGTCGCGTCGACCAAGCGCTCGGATAGGCTTTTGAAAAAGGATAACATAGTACGAGTATAACCAGAGCTAAGACACGTAAATATTTCTAAATGTTCATTTGTTAATGTTCTACGTCGCAGAATATCGCTCGATGAATTCGTCCCGTCGTCCTCACAGCTAATTACTCTTGAACCTGATCCTCTGGGAACAAGGTAATATTTAATGAGAACTACGCAGTCGACTTGGCCTTGTGCTACTTACCGCCCTACCTTATATTACCTTACTTATTTCAAACATTGATGTGTCCATTTCAACCTATCCTTCTTCATTATTAACTAGCTGTTCCCTGTCACGCCTCGCTGTGGCACATTGTAATGCAAAAATTATATAAAAACAATCCTTGATGCGGGTTATATATCATTGTAAAATTTCAGCTCGATCGGTGCAGAACTTTTTGAGTTTTTGAAGCGTACACAAACCAACATAACATTTTTATGTATAGAGATTTGATCATTTATTTTCTGAGATAAAACAAAAACAGACTTCTAATTAAAATGAAATTAAAATTGTGTAGTGGTAGGACTCCTAGCACAGTCCATCTGGGCAAGTACCACGCCTTTGCCGGTTATTCTAACGCCAAGCAGTTTTGGGAAAACATTATTGTGTTCCGGTTAGGGCAATGTTTCCAGAGAAATTACAGGGCTTAGAGATATAACGTCTTAGATCCCCGGGTGATGAGCGCAGTGCAGTGCTAGGTAATGATTTGTACTCTTCAATGTTCCAATAGCTGCGTGTCACTGTGCTGTTATGTGGCAGGCATCTTGCTTACCATCAGGAACATGAGCTGCTCGTCTCGTCAAACTTTAAAAAAAATAATGAAAGTAAGACACTGTACCAAATTTCATAAGAAGCTATCACAGTATAAATGAAATCAAATTTTAGTCTATTGTTGATAAATCAAAAAGCGGCACACCGATTTAACATTAAAATATGTATAATATTATACAGGGTTACACGAAATCAGCCTGCATCCGATTAAAGGTATGTTCTGTATATTTAAACAAACAACTTTTGTTAAAACTCAATACATAATACATATCCCCAAAAGAAAGTGTTTGTTGTCCCCTCTAGCACTGTTTAGTGTTTATGTACATCGGCACATCATTTATCGAGCGTTAAAGAGAGCAGGCGCTCTAATTACGACTTGTTACAAAGAGTTCGATGCACAAACACTTTTTTAATTTTTATGAGATAAAAATATACGATGTTTTATAAACTGTAGAACAATAGTTTACGTTTTAAATAAATACACGGGTAACTCACGTTTAATATAGCCGGTTCAGTCCGACTCAAGTTTCGATCGCGTCCGGCGATCCCCTCACCTGTACCCCCGCAACAACCGTTGAGCTTGCGTGCGCGCCGTGCGGCTGCAGGCAGTGCTAAACGAGCTGAGAACACGCGCGCGCACTCTCCTTGAAAAAGATCGCCGGACGCGATCGAAACTTGAGTCGGACTGGGCTGACTATATTAAACGTGAGTTACCCGTGTATTTATTTAAAATGTGTAATAACCACGTTAGTTTTTATTCTAAAATAGTTTACGTATTTAATGTACCATCCCCTTAAAAGGATGGTGGCTGATCACCAATAACCCTGTATAATAGGATATTAATGAAATCGAAGATTATTTATCAAACCAATGTGTATTGATTATCAATGTTTGATCTTTGAATTAAAATGTTTAATCGGTAGTATTGTCTACCATGGCGTGGGATGTCAGTGGGATGTTGGGCATGATTGTTCGGCGTTAATAGTTAAGGATACAGTACTGAGAACACAGCCAAGCAATATTGAAAAATGGATATCTCTATTCATACTACCATAAGGAATATTTAAAGCACCCACCACACCTGATTACACGTTGATTATCAAATCATAGGATATTCGAATACAAAGCATAGATTAAACTACAGTATTAATAATATGTTGATTTATATGGCGATGGAGAAGACGGATGACCATCGAGTTGGTTAGTTTTTGACCGCTCTCCCTGGCTCAGCATGGTTATGCCGAAGGGGAATACAGCAAATGGGCTCAGGGTCAGTGCGCGGTTGTGTTTTTGTCACAATGTGCATTGTATTTGTTTTTCTCTATATTTTAATTCTGTTCTAGAGCAGAGACTGCGAAACATATGTAGTGTCAATTCAGTCGATATAACTCAAATTTATTTAAACGCGACTTATAGAACTGCCGAAAAAAATATCATCAGATAGGCCCACGATTGACCAGGATATGCGTTTCTACCATTTACTGCCACGTAAATCGTCGATATTGCTAAAAATCGTTTCAAATGTAATTTCGTGTCTTTTAGTTATAATTACTATCAATCAAATAAAAAATCGGTGAAAATGAGTCCCATTTTTTCTGCAGTCGACTTGAACTAGTATTTTTATAAAACTTACATATACAAAATATTTAATATTTCCTCGTTCTTAACATGAAAAGAAATTTGTTATTTTTCATTGTCATACGAATCTATTATCAGTTACATCATAATTGTTACTTCCACTTCGTTTCTTATTGTTCGATGTTGGCGCTGGCGAGTCCTGTTTGATTACATTGTTTTAAGTTGACTGTTGTTCACGATAGTAGCATTAATTACAGAAATCAGCCATAACGTAAATTTTCCCGCGAAGAAAAATTGATTTTGCAGATTATACTTTGTTCTATTCCATTGTGTGTAATCCAAATTTCGACTTGATTCGTTTGGGCTTTCCATTGTGATCGAGCACAAAAAAGTCACCACGTTTTGAGTTTTTCTAAAAAAAATCCTATTCCAAAGTTGTCTGGAAGAAACCACTTTCAGCGATAAGGTAAACAGTTGTTTTATTAGTACTGATTCTATTACTTACAGCTACTTTTTAAATTCTGATTATACATCGTACTTATCATTTTTAATGGTCTTTGCAATAAATAATTTTCATTCATTCATTAAGTCACCCACACTGTGCTGTAACTTGTCGTTAAGTTCGTAGTTTAATATTATCACATTATAAAGAAACACAGTTTTTTTTTTTTTTTTATTTTTTTTTTTTTTAACTAGAATAGGTTCGCACTTGACCACCATCTCGCCTGATGTTAAGCGATGATGCGATCTACGATAGAGCGTGCTTACCTAGAAGAAACCGATTCACTCTCGATTTGAAGACACCAAGATTGTAACCATCGGGGAAAACCCACTCAGGCAACGCATTCCACAACCTAGACGTTCTTATCACAAACGTGGAGTCAAATCGCTTCGTTCGTGTTTTTTGGAACATCAACCATGAAACGATGTCGCCTTATTGTGGAACGAGAAGTCCGATAGAAGAAAGGGCAAGGTGGAATTAGATCATGCAGATCAGTTGCACACTCTCCGAAGTGTATCCGATAAAATACCGATAAGCTAGCAATTTTGCGGCGATGATCAAGACTTTGAAGTCTTTTACGCACAAGAGTGTCATTGCCTATGAGTCTTTTGGCGCGTCTCTCAATCGATTCCAGAGTCTCCAGCTGATACTTAGCCGATCCATCCCAAAGGTGCGAACAGTAGGTACTCCATACAGGAGCGAATCTGTGCTTTGTATAACGTGAGCAACTGTTCAACTGTTCAGTATAAAGAAACACTACCTACTAACAGTAGTTCATCGCTTTTGATCTTGGGAGAAACGCCGATAATGTCTAGACACGGACGGGTAGGGTTGCCACAAACAAAAATGCTTATTACCAAAATAAAATTAAAACACAGGAGACGTCAGCCCTGAGCCGCGCTCCTGTAATACTAACATTGTAATGTAGGCAATGCAGGAGCGCGCTTCCTGCGTCTCACCCCGCACGATTGCCCCGTCTAGACGGCTTCGTCGAACGACTGTATGATTGAATAGACTGTGATTAGGCATAAGCCTGCTCGTTCTGTCTCTAAATGATCCTTTTTCTTGTCGTGTCAGCGATGCAATTTGGACTACATCAATTTTTTTTTATATTTACATATTAAAATTTTGTCTTTTGTTTTTTAATTTTATGTTTTTTTTTCTTTTTCTTTTTTTCTTCACGTAAGTACTAAACAGTTTCTAACCAGTGAATGCCTACAGAAACTCCAACGGGGTTGGCTTCGCACAGGTCGACGGCAAACGAAACAAACTAACCTTAATTAAAAAAATTGTACTCATACAGTTTGGTTCACTTATAAACAGACGAACAAACCATCGATGTGTGTTTATTTTGTTTCTTTTTATTGATGTTACAAAAACCGCTCCACCGATTTCGATAAAATGATATGGGACCACTTCTAAAGTATCATCTACGAAGTAAAAAAGAACCATCAAAATCGATTCATCAATAACTAAGTTATCTTTTTAAAGTCGGTTAAAAAACAATGAACTAATAAATGTAAGTACTACTAAATAAACTAAAATGTAAATACTGCGTATTTTTAACAATATCCTAATATCCTATACAATGTTTGTCGTCGCTCGTCTAGCTAGGCCTTTACGAGGTGACTGAGGTCAAGTGTAGGAGCTCCGTTGAAGTGGTTATTGATTGAACGACCTTGAATTTGTACCCGGAACGTAATGATTTATCTTTTATGACGGTTCCTGTCAGACTGAGACCAATTGTCATGATATATTATACAAATTACATAATATAAATATGGTTCATACTTTGTTCATACAACTATTAGGTCTATACGTGGTCGATACTATGTTACTCGTAAAAGTCTCGCTAATGGGATTCATGTCACGGTGGGTTCCCGTAATCCTGCGTTCTAAGTAAGGTTTGAAGAGCAATGTTTTTAGATAAATCATAGGGAAAAATACATATCATTCTGTCTCCGGGTCACTAGCGCAGTGCAATGCATTGATTTTGACACTTTATGTTTAAATATAGTAGTAATAGTTTATAGTGTATTATTACGCGATATTTATATATTATAAATATCGCGTATCGAACCTGGACACGATTGGCACAGGACCGAGGCAGATAGATAAGTAAGAGAGAGACCTTAGATCCAGGAGAGAGACCCAGCAGTGAGATAGATTAGGCTGTGGATGATTACGATGATTTTTGTAGTACAGTAGCAGTGTTTCACATCGCGACATTTTCGCAACGCGAAAAAGCGCATGAATAAAGGTTAAAAAACATCAGGTACATGTATTGCTCGTACTGTCACTTTACCTATAAAAGAAATATATTATATAAATATTAAATAATTTATATAATATGTGTAATATAAATATATTAAAAATTAATAAAAGTATTCGAGATTTTTATCCTACACAATTAATATCCTATAGATGCATAGATGATTGTACTTAGGTACCTGTTTGTATTGATTACAGAGAAGTCATAAAATGATTATTTTATTATCTTTGGAAGTGAAAAATAACCATAAAGTCATAAACATACATAATACAGCTGTTAAAATTGACCTTTATGTTTTATGGCATGTGATTCTCCTCCGCCATGTCCTAGTTTTGGTTTGGTTATGGTTTTACACTTCTTCCCGTTATATTATAATTTGAAAATTTTCATTGAAACGCAATTTACGGGGAATTTAAATACAATTTAGGTAATCAGGATTGTAATCTTGCTTCGATTTTGATGGTTCCTTTTTTTGTTTAGTTGAAAATAATTGAGAGAAACGAGAAAGTCCCATATTAATACGAGTAAATAATTTCTAAATATCTACAAAAAACTATATTTATCTAGACAACCAGTCATATAAATTCTTATGAAATTCCGTGGAATGTCTGAATTAAATTTTAAACTGAATCGTAATTGATCTTAGTTCTGTAAGATAATTATTACGAGTATAATACAGTGTAGTGTTCATTTCCAATTTTGAAAATGTATACAATTTGTATGCTTTTTCTTTTTTATTAATTGACGTATAAATTGTATATTTATCGAACTTTGACTTTGAAGTCAGTTTTCGTTCCTTTGGAGAAAACAAATTATTCAGTGCGCGAATATAGGTGCGGGCTTCAGCGGTGAAGAAAAACATCGTGACCAAAGTGCCATCTGTCATTAGTAAACGTGACAATATCCATAATGCCAATAATCAGTTTATTTTTCGTTTCTACAGTTGGGTTTCGGAACCTTCTGTCGGGGCCAATGATAAGTCCTTGAAACTTTCCATTTGAGAGAAGGTACTGAATACCAGCAAAAGGAACGAAAAATGAATTGTTAAGTAGCGTTTTATTCCGATTTCAATCCAATTACATTGTAAAATTAAAGTAACATGCGTATGTCACTTTTTAAAAGCTAATTATAATTTTGGAATTGAAACTCCCAGATGCACAATTAATTGTTCTTCTAGCCAGCATTGTTCCAAATAGGTTACCTTGTGTCGTAATATTTGAATAACGGTGTATTTCTGAACATTTCGCACGGCAGGTGCTAGTTTTTGCTTATTTGCGTACACTGATTCATTTCGTTCTAGCGTAATGAAGGAGATGACGGCCTTTTGTGTAAAGGTGTTTAGAAATTACGGCGGTCCAGATTAATTTAATTTAATAAGTAGTTTGTAGAGATTGCATCAATTGCGTGTGTTTCAATAGCTTTGTAGAAAGGCCAATCAAATCTTCAAATCGAGAGTGAATCGGTTTCTTCTAGGTAACCACGCTCCATCGTAGACTGCATCGTCGCTTAACATCAGGCGAGATGGCGGTCCAGTGTAAGCCTATAACAGTTTAAAAAAAGCATTAAGTTTTACAGAAATATATTCTATACTAGCGGCCATTTCCGGCTTCGCCTGGATACTGACATATATAGATCATTAATCGAAATAAAAACTATCATTTCTTTCAAGTTGGATCAAACTGCACACGGTGTGGAAATTTGATTAAATCGGTAAAGTAGTTGAAGAACCCATCGCGGACAATCAACATGACACTTATACATTTAGTATCTCTCCATTTTAAATAAAATCCACACTATCTGAGCCACCTGATAAGGCAAGTTGTGGTCGACAAAAAAATAATTAACAAAGGCTAAGAATTTCTATTGTAAACTTTGCGCAGGCCTACTCACGATCTAAATATTACATAATTAATTACCTCGATGTTACGGTAGCGTTACAAGCAGCAAAGGAAAGGCCAAGAAGGTTACTGAAAGTTCAAAAAGTACAGTAATAGCTTTTTCAGCGCCTCTCCGACTATAAAATACATGAGAATAGGTGAGCATACAAGTCAGTGTGAAAGCTGCATTGTTTTGTACAGAAATTAGCATTAGGTGTTGATTTAACAAAGCCGTGTTTATTTAGCAAATACCTAGAATATTAAGAAGCTAAACATGGTATTTAGCACTTCAGTTATGTCAACAGCAGAGAAATAACTAAATATTTGCGGATAATTCTATTCGAGCTCGATTTGAATGCAAATTTAATAACGGGACTTTTTTACGTGGAATCGATTAAAATATTGATTAGGAAACTTTATTTTAAAATATTATGTTACTAGAAACAACACGAGGTTTTGCTCGGGTAGTTTGTGATCGCGTTATTTTTCTACAATGCAAATAGATGATGATAATGACAAACATCCAATCTACTTATACAATCTATAACTAAATACAAAATTATATAGTCAGTATTTTGACTGGTCTCGTGGCTTAGTGGGTAGTAACTCTGCCTGCGACGCCGAGGGTCGTGGGTTCGATTCCCACCCAGTGCAAATATTTGTGTGATGAATTCAAATGTTTGCACTGTGTCTGGGTATTTCTATGTATAATAAGTATGTTTAGAACTATATAAGTGTTCTATCAGCTGTCTGGCCGCCATATTACAAGCTTTGCTTAGTTTGGGGTCAGATGGTGTTGTGTGTGAATTGTCCATCACCAATATTAATTTCAATATATCTACCATATTTCATCCAGGTCCGTTCAGTAGCTTTTGATTCAGAGAGTAACTAGCTTTTATAAATACATATACATACATACAAACATTTGTTTCTGTAGTATTATATACTTGGATTATATTGTGAACTTGTTTTTAGCGTTAAGGGAATAACTCGCATATAATAATAGTAATCTTAGGGTTAGTAATTGTATTGCATTGTAAGGCTAGTGGATGTGTCCTTGGACTCCGAATTGCTAACCGTGGTGGGACATCCTGAGAATCGGTGGAGTGACGATATATATACGTAAGGTATAATAGATGAAAATGCAAAGCTGAACAGGACTGAATGCTAGTCACGAGAGCGACTTATATCTAGCCATGGCCTAAGATATTATTCTGTTGATGAAATTGGATAATAACACTGGGAACTGTGGAATGCGCTACCTGAGTGGATATTTCTTTATTATAGAAATAATTTGTCTTCAAATCCGGAGTTTTAATTTGTAACGCTTTCTTATAAGTCAACCGCATCATCGCTTAACACCAGGCGATATGACGATCAAAAGTAAGCCTATAAACTTAATAAAATTAAAAGAAAAGTATGTTTATCAAACGTCAAGTAAGGTCAAATGTTAAAGAAAAATTTTTAAACGGGACTCTCATCGCATATGCAACAAGCGAAAGTTGTTGCATATGCGATACGAATACGACAAAGTACGTATAATTTGAAATAACAAAGCTATAAATATGAGATCTTTGACCTAGGGTGAAGGACCCAGTAATGGACACTTTTAGGACAGTGTTCATAATAAAAAGCAATAAAAAAAAAAAAAGTACAAAACTGAGATCAACAATAATGACTGAAAATAACAATCAGTATTCTCAAGAATCAACACAACGATATACAATTGAAGTATCTGTAACGAATTATAAGAACTTTGATAAAATATAGAAAAAATCTAAAATCACCAGTTATGGACACCTAGGATCCAGTTGTCCATACCCAGTGATCGACGTTACCCAGTTATGGACACCCAGTCATCGACAGTGAACAACATAAACATAATTATGGCAGATATAAATACTATTTAGGAGACAAATAAATTAAATACAGTTTAATTGAAATTAAAATTTTAATTGAAGGCAAAACAGGTACTTTCATACCATTATGGTCCTTCATTATACAGTCTGTAACTATAAAGCTCTCTCAAATTAAGTATCAAAAACAAATACAAAACTTTTACTCAAAAGTAGTACTCGTAGAAATAACTATTATCGATAATAATATTCATCATCATCATCAGCCGCAAGACGCTCACTGCAGAACCTTTCTGCGCCATCGGTTATCAGTTCTGCCAGCGATGTGGCCTGCCCATTGCCACTTCAGCTTGCTTACTCTTTGAGCTATGTCGGCCACTTTCGTTCTTTTGTGAATATCCTCATTACGGATTCTGTCGCGTAAAGAGACTTCGAGCATAGCTCTCTCCATAGCTCGCTGTGCGACTTTGAGCTTCGTTATGAGGCCCACAGTTAAGGACCACGTCTTCGTTCCATAAGCCATCACGTGCAACACACACTGACTAAAGACTTTCCTCTTTAGGCATTGGGGTATTTTGGACTCAACGATGTGCCAAAGTTTCCCGAACGCTGCCCATCCGAATTGGATAGTTCGCTGGACCTCTTTGTCGAAGTTGGATCTACCTAATTGGATCTTTTGACCCAGGTAGACGTATTCGTCAACAACTTCGAGTGTGGTATTCCCAACAATAACCAGCACTAATAACCAGACATGAACATTTGGCATGACCTTCGTCTTGTCCATATTCATTCTCAGACTTATCTGTTGGGATACTCTACTGAAGTTTCCTGAGAGCATAGCACCGACAAACCGAAGGTGAGTGATGCATTCGCCGTTTATGTTAATGCCATATCCGTTACAGTCCCGTAGCTTGAAAACATCTTCCAGCGTGGCAGTGAACAGTTTTGGAGATATAACTTCTCCCTGTCTCACGCCTTTCTGTAGCTGGATATGTTTTGTGTACTGGTCCTGTAATCGGACAGACATTGTGATTTTGCTGTAAACACGCTTCAATACTTCAATATAGCGATAGTCGATGCGGCATCGCTGGAGAGACGGAAGCACTGCCCAGGTCTCGATGGAATCTAAGGCTTTCTCATAGCCCACATACGCTATACATAGTAGCCGATATACTCCTCGATTTTCTGTATAATCCGCCGAAGCGTTTGGATGTGGTCTATGGTACTATAGCCTTTTCGGAAACCGGCTTGTTCGGGTGGCTGGAAGTCGTCAAACCTGCGTGCGAGACGATTCGTGATTACCCTAGAAAACAACTTATAAACGTGGCTCAGAAGTGAGATGGGTCTGTAGTTCTTCAACAAGGTGTTGTCACCTTTTTTGAAGAGTACCACCACACTACTGCTCAACGCATCTGGCGTATTACCGTCAAGTATGACGAAGTCAAACAGCTTCTGGAGAACTTTATTTACCGGTTTTCCACCCGCTCTCAGAAGCTCAGTCGTAATCCCGTCGTCGCCAGGTGCCTTGTTGTTTTTAAGTTGTTTGAGGGCCATCCTCATCTCATACTTTTTTGAGGTGTAATTGTATCAGTACGGTTGTTGCTTGTTCCCGGTATAGCAAAGTTTCTATTTGAAAACACTTGAAAAAATCCAGAAACATCTGAAAGAAGACAAAACCAGTAATGGACACTCACTGGATCCAGTGATCGACACTCTGTTCTTTACTGGTACATGCACTCCAATTTGTTTAATTTAAAAATATACTTAAACTGCTTGGAAAAAGGAGTCAAATTGCTGTGCCAACTCCAGAAGTTCCTAAAAAAATAATTATGGACATGTGTCGATTACTGGGTAAAGTATGTATGCCAGAACCAGTAAATGACACCGGCTATAAACACAAAAAACCGCGATTACAACCGGGAAGAATTACAAATTATATCTCTTATTTCAATACAAAACTTAAAATATAATTAGAATTCAGTTACAATAAATAACAAATAAATGATGGAGAACCAAATCGACTCACCTTGTTAACGATTACGTTAGTAAAATTTGATTTTACTGGACCAGTACTAACTTGGTCTAATGTTTACTTTGCCATCTTGAAACAAAATGACAGATCGCACTGACGTATATTATGAGGCGAATAGGAGGTCCGTTCTCTATGATTAACTGTTGCTACACCAAAATTTCAATATGGAAGGCTTGTTTTCTTTGAATAAAGGAAAAAAGTGTCCATAACTGGGGTCTTGTCCATTACTGGATCATCCACCCTACCATATACTAAAAAATTAGCAGAATTGTGTTTTTACCATTTATAGGACGGAATGAAATGCGTATTATATTTTGGTTTTATAACAGGCATTTTAAAAATCTTTTCAGAGTAACACAGAAAGTGGATTTAGATTCACTTTTATTGAATTGAATCAAATTTGACTTTGATACACTCATCTACGTATAACCTAGTAAATAAATCTAGTATTATAAATTACGGTATATTTACTGCAGTGATAATGATATGACGTAGCGAGTACCCGATATGTCGATGCAGTTTCATGCACCCGGGCCAAGTTTACTCGTGGACATGGTTGACGACAAAAATATTACTGGTATGAAAATAATATTACTCGTGATAAAAAAACAGCAAAAAGAAAATAGCTGCATAGAATAATTGGAATTTACAATAAAAGTAAATACTCGTACATGGTAATATTTCTTATCAGAATGTACGTATTTATCAAGTATTGTTTAGATTAAATAAACACGTTTAGCAATTTCCATGGTTTCGTGATTATTGATAAAAATACTTATTTTATTTCATGAGGTTTGTATTAAAAAGAAGTGATTTAACAGGTTTCTGTTGTCAAAGTTTGGATTTTTAATCACATCGGAACGACTAAATTGAGTTGAAATTTCATAACATTTCATTTCGTCTGGCCATACAGTGTGGTCATGCCGCCAGTCTGATGGGCACTTTTGGTCGGCGATTTAGCGAGTGCGGAGATTAAATTGATGACCAAACTTATGTTTGTAGTATTTAGGGATCTGACATATTAAAGGGGTTTTTAAAGTAAACATTACATTTCATTCTGGAATAACACATAGGCTACTTATTATCGTGCGTAAATTACAAGAAAAGTATTTTGTTAATATTGGTGGACAATTCATACACAACAGTATCTGACCCCAAATTAAGCAAATATATATATATTATATTATACGCGGACAAAACTGCGTGGTGCTACTAGTACTTATTTTACATTAGTATTTTGGTCAGAAGATAAGAATGTTCGCGAAGAATCCATCGTTGAACGTACTAAGCCGCAAATGTGCAGAAAAAGTGTATAATGGCGATAACCAAGCAAACGGCGCCATTGTGGGAGGCATTGGCATTGTCGCTGTAATATATCAGTGCAACGGCATGAAGCTGCTCGACAATCGCGTTGCACGTCGTATCGTCGGCTTATCTAGCAAAGAAGCATTTATTTCCACTTGAGGCAAGGTTGCCAACTCACTATTAATTATGTCTTTTAGTTTTGTAGTGGTCAAACTCTTTTTAGAGTCCGACTGGGGAAGTACCACACCTTTGCTAGGAATAACTAGGAGTAGAAATGACTAGAATATCTGTGTGACACTGTGTTTTTTGTTTGCCATCAGACATAATACATATCCTGTTCCACTGGTCACTCTATATAATAATGAAAAAAAGCCTTTTATTTCTTACAGCTTAAAAAAACAAGAAGTTTGATTATATTAAGTTAGTTTAGTTTATCTACATGTAAGTATTAGTTTTGTTAGTAATTAATTTTGTTTCCTAATTTTACTTTAGGTCACTCTATACCAATATATATCTTCACCGACACATAACACAGTCGTATCACATTAGTTACGAGTACAAACAATGGAATTCTCCAAGTTTGTCTGATAGATGCCAAAATAGGCTGATCCTGTATTTAAGGCACCCGGGAATCTACCGCCTAAATAAAATTCTCTCTGTTTTCTTTTCGCTTGAAATTATGGAGAGCAATAGCAAAGCCAAAGCCGATGTAGTTAGCGGTAGAAAGGCCGGTAACAACAATTACCTAAGATTGCCTAGTACTTGGAATGCAGAGCTTGCGCTCACATAGTACAGTAAATAACAATGACATCTTAGGTTAAAATTTGGGTGTAAGTATATCATATACAAGTAAGTACATATTAAGAAGTGTTTTTTTATTTATTTACGTATATAAATTGAAGTATCTGCTTGTAATTTATAATAAATTTTACTTTTAAAATTAATTGATTTTAACGGGAGATATGACCGGGATAACCGGGCGGCTTAACTTTTCTTAGAAACTTTTGAAGTTATGCGTTACCTGCACTTGCGTTGTACTGTGCTGACCCACAAGACTTTGAAGACTTTGAGTGTCAGCTGGGCTGCTTTCGTTTTATAGTAGGTATAGAATGACAGGAAAATCAGAGCATGCACCTAATGGTAAAAAAAGCAATACGCCTGGCTATAACAATACTACTGTTGGAGTATGAAGAGTACAAGTGCTTACCTAGTACTGCTCGCCATCCAGAGACTTAAGATTTTTATGATATAATACGTGAGTAGCTATTACTGACTGACGCTGGCAACCCTAGTTAGTTAATACGGTTAACAATGTCGTGCGCCGTACAACAAACAAAATCGAAAGTAGAGAAACGCAGCTGTTTGCCCGCCAGTGACGCAACGCTTACACCTCTATCAGGCATTATCTGTGGTAAATTAGTCGCGGACATTACTCCTGCTTGTGCTTTTATGGGTAAAAAGCTTTTGGATTTATCGATTGTGTAACTATGGCGTGACCACGGTACGACAGACATTTTTAAGCTGTACCTACTTATTTTGGCGAAAAGCGAACATTATGAGAGTAAATGTTTACGATGCGACGTAAACCGACACATTGAATTAACTGAGTAGTTAACTTTTTAGAAAATATTGTAAATAACTTTAGGTTGAAGATATTATGTATTCTATGGTTGAAGTTGACTTCTTAGGATGGGGAATAAAGCTATGGAGTGCTACTAGGCCACCACAGCGGTCATTTACGTGAAATAAAAACTTTGTACCACTTTTATTATAACGAAAATTTTACAAAAATATTAAACTTTGCACACTCGTTTTATAGGGCAATGGACAGGGCATATAGCTCGTAGAACCGATAACCGATCGGAAGTAAAGGTTCTCGAATGGCGACCACGAACCGGCAGACGCAGCGTAGGACGGCCATTAGACGAATATTGTCTTGGTTGCGGGAAGTCGGTAGGTGGAAGCGGCACAAGATCGGTCGTTTTGGAATTCTTTGGGGAAGGCCTATTGTCCGGCGGTTGACGTCTGCAGGTTTCATATTCTGATGATGATGTAGTCTTACATAGAAGGAGTGCAGCAAAGTGAATGTAAATACTACGGAGTGAAGAATATTACTAAACTTTTTTTAAAGGTATGCATAAAAAAGCACTAAAATGTATAAATACGTTTTTGTTTATTGTTAATTTCTGTGGTAAAATTTTTTGAGCTGAAATAACAAACATTATTATTATTAATAAGAATTAATATGGCTCAGAGATTGAAATTCGATCACTTGGTGACCACTATTCAAATATAAAATCACGTATTCGTCAAGAATTTGTGTATTCGTTGCATTTATTGCATCGCGACATTATGACCGACGCAGAGAGCACGGAACCGGTCTCATTTGACCCATATTGCGGAAACCTGTTCGAAATTAGACTTAGGATTTGCTTATGCATAATGTTAACGCAAAGTGCATTGAAATCAACAAACATAAATTTATTTGGTTGTTAAATATACGTTTTTTTTATTTTGCAAATCTACAGACTCCGTCCGGGATCCGTGAATTTTGTCATGTCATTTGTTTAAAAAAAAATGAAATAGGGAGAGTAGCATTTTAATCCAATTCTTGCAATAGTAAGTTAAATGTAAGTTCCATAATATGAAGTCTCTTGATGGGGGTTTGCTGAGTGGTAGAGTGGAATGTGACCTGCGTGATAAATGTAAACAATAACCAAAAGAAATAGCTATTCATGGAACAACATTTTTGACACTCGCAAGGGAATCAAAACCTACAGAGTACTTTTCGTGAACTCAGAATCTTGAAATTTGGTACGAAGTAACGTCTTACATAATAATAGTAGTGGTAGGACCCTTGGCAGAGTCCGCCTGGGGAAGTACCACACCTCTGCCAGTGATTCCACCGCCAAGCAGTCATGTGCAAACATTACTGTGAATGGCAATATTTCCAGATAAATTACAGGGCTTAGCGATATAACATCTTAGATCTCTGGGTAATGAGCGCAGTGCAGTGCTAAGTAATGATTTGGACTCTTCACGTTCCAATAGCTGCGTATCACTGTCCTGTTATGTGGCAGGTATATGGTTTATCATCAGGAACATGTCCTGCTCGTCATGTCACTCTTTATTTAAAAAAAACCTTTTTTATTTTTATCTGATCTCAAATTTGCTTTCATTTTGTAGTTGTATTGCTGTAGTAATAACTCCTATACTTACCTTTGGTATTTAATAGTCTGTAATAGTAGCTATCTGTGCAACCGGACGCAATCACTTACCATTGTGACGAAACCGATTAATTACTTCAAGTGGCCTTTATAATACTGCATATCTCGCGCGCCACATTTTGATAATCTTCTTATTTCATATTGTTTTGCGATAATGTAGCTTTTGAACTTTCAAGATTTGAACTCATAATTGCACAGGTTTTTATATAAATTAAAGTCATAAATATACAATGTTTCCAGTAATAAACAAAATTGGAGGCACACATAGGACCTTTTAACCCTAAATTAAACAAACTAAAGTATTATAGTAATAAAATAGCTGATATAATGATTATATAAAATACATTTTCAGTTTTGAAGCAGTCAATAGTAGCTCCAAGTGATTAATATATTACGAATACACATAGCGCTGCTAGCTAGTTCTGTTCGCTTGAACTTGCCTAGCTGAAAGTTTTAATATAATTAAAAATACATATGTATTATATAGCAGCAGGTAGGCACAAAACAAATACTTGTATTAATCACACAAATTTTCACTAGGTGGGTGTTGAATCAAAATCTGTACATCCGTTCGGGACTTGGGGGATGCCACAGACGCAGAGAAAAGCGCGCCAAAATTATAACGCTCTTTGTTTTTAACGCTTTGACCCCGACCATAAAGTGGAGTGCTATTAATAAGTGTAACGTTGATGTCTGTCTGTTTGTCTGAGTATCTATCTCTGTGTGTATGTGTGTGTCTATGGCACCGTAGCTCTCAAACAGATGGCCCAATTTCGATGCCGTTTTTTCCCATTTGAATGCCAGTTTCCATGTGGCGGTTTTTAGCTGTGTTTGGTTAATATTGATTCAAGATGGCCATCACAAAATGGCGGATAAAATATTTTTTCACAACTTCCTTCAATATGGAAATCAAATGAAAGGGCTTGCCTACTAGAATACTATACCTACACTATAACAAATTTCAAATCCAATATGGCTGCCACCACAAAATGACGAATTACATTTTTTTTCACAACTCCCTCAATATGGTTATCATATAAATGGGCTTGACGCTTGACTAATAGAATAGTGTACAAATTTCAAACCTAGGCTAGTCTTTAAGAATAGTGTAGTTGTTCTGTGTTACCCTAGTAACAACCAGGTCTGACTGGCTTTAACGAGCGGTGGATGTTACATTTACTCCGGTTTCTTATAAGTTACGTAAATACTGCGCTTGCGCTGGCCCGGAATTAATCTCAGTTGTTTTTATTTATTTATAAATGGTATTTTGTATCTTTTGAAGATCTAAAAAGCTGTATTGATTATACAAATTCCTGATTCCTACTAATATGATAAACGCGAATGTTTCTATGTTTGTGGCTCAAGCACGACGGAACGTATGAACGGATCGGGTTGAAATTTGGAATACAGTTAGATGATAGTCTGCAAGAATGCACAGGCATATTTAAAACAGGAAAGTAGCGGGATTGCGGACTGCACGGTGGAAACCACGGGGCACTAATACTACAGTATAAATAAATACAACCAGTACTTCATCGCCTTTGATCTTGGGAGAAACGCCGATAATATCTAGATACGGGTGTCTTGTCGCAAATAAAAATGCTTATTATCAAAATAAGATTAAAACATACGGAAGACGTCATCCCTGAGTCGCGCTCCTGTAATACTAATATTGTAATGTAGGCAATGCAGGAGCGCGCTTCCCGCGTCTCACCCCGCACGCCCCGCACGATTGCCCCGTCTAGACGTCTTCGTCGAACGACTGTACCTATGATTTAATAGACTGTGCTAATACTATGTAATATTTGACACTTTTAAACTAGATCTGGAACTTGGAACTTTTAAGATCTGCATCCACTTATTACACACCGCTCCCACTTGACAAATAAAATACACTCAAATATGGGCTTTAAGTCTTACCAGTTAGGATATACATTACATCGGCAACATAAATTAGCAGACAGCTGTCAGCGAGCGGTCTGCTAATTTGTGTTGCCAATGTAATCTATATCCTAACTGGTAAGACTTTTTTATTTTAATAATATTTATTAGTTTATGACACTTTAATATTTAAGTATTAGTATTATTGTTTATGGTTGTTCTATTTTTATTATAAATATGTTTTTCTTTCCATTATTTATTTTTATTACTATAAGCATGTTTTTTTTGTATTTCTTATTTGCGCGCCCCAATTTCTGACTTGTCCACATTTTGTTTTCCATCCTAAGGTTGCCTAAAAGAGATCGCTTTTAGTGATAAGGCCACCCACTGTCGCACTAATTTACTATTTTTTTGTTTATTATTTTGCTTTGTATCTTTTTTTGGTGTGTCAATAAAGAGTATCTATCTATCTAATCTGTATCTTAACGTGCATAACATAAAGCCCATATTCGAAATCCATCCTATACCAATTTGGAGTCCATAGCGGACAAATAACGTGACGTCTAATTTATATAATATAAGTATAGATTTACATAATATTGAGATATTATTAGGAAGATAAGTGCAAATTTATCGATTAAAATAAAATAAAAAATCTAATATATAAAATTCTCGTGTCACAGTTTTTGTTGCCATACTCCTCCGAAACGGCTTGACCGATTTTGATGAATTTTTTTGTACTTATCCGGTATCTATGAGAATCGGCCAACATCTATTTTTCATCCCCCTAAATGTTAGGGGTAGTCCACCCCTAAATTTTTTATTTTATTTTTTAAACAAAATTTTTAATTTCTATTATTTTATGATACAACATACAAAAATACATACAATGCTCAATTTTTACCATTCTACGATCAACCCTTATTTTTTAATAGCCATTTTAGTAATTTAATCATTTTTCCTCTCCGGTCGAAAACTGATCAATCGTCATTTAATTAGTCATCCCCGCCAGTTGTCTACAGGTGTCACTTCTGACCCAGTAAACAGCACGATAATTTGGGGATCAAAAGTAGTCTATAGCATATATATAGTTAGTACACGGTAATCTCGGTAACTATCGGACCGATTTAAAAAAATCATTCACCGTTCTTTCATATGTACGTAATCCTTGAATGATGTAGGTTATATATATGTACCACGGGCGAAGCCGGGGCGGGCCGCTAGTATACTATAAATGTGATGTTCGGGAAACAAAAATCACATTATCATAATGTGACATTTCAGCACCAAGGCAAATAAATTTTATTGAATGTAATTAATTCATATATCACGAAAATAATACAAGCGATCTCACATGGCATCTGAAGGTGAGTGCTTAGATTTGCATGCATAAGGCTGAGACTCCACCAAAGCGGAGATGTGAGATGTCTGAAGCGGAGCCGAGAAGAGACGTTTTTCAGCTCGGGCTCTATATTATCTATCTATTCTATGGCTCGGGTGACTCCACCGAAGCTGTGCCTTAAGGCTTGTTCGCATTAGGCTAGCGAATTAGTCTAGTAGAGAGTAATTTAGTAGCTAAAATACTCGCTACTATTCAAAAATCGTTCGCACCGTGCTTTAGTACAGTTCACAAGTGAGTAGCGTTTCGCAACATGAAGATCCTACAACGCATTCAAATAAATGAATGAATAAGCTAATCTTATCGAATCGTAATGGCTATTTTAGAAGAGGTGAATGAGGAAATTTGTGAGATCAATAAAATAAGTTATTCCACAGACAATTTCGTATATGGAAAATTGGTTGAAGTTATTTTTCTCTCCAGACTAATTCGACAAGTTCGAACCTGTTTAATCGGCGAGCCAATGAGCGCACCGCTCGCAACGAACGCGTGGTGGGGGGTGCTACTCGCCCGTTGAAAATAGAACAAAATGGATTGACTCGACTAAATCACTTCCTAAACTACTCGACAATATTTTCACTATTCATACACGTTTAGTTGCTAAATTACTCGCCACTAGGCTAAATTACTAGCCTAATGCGAACAAGCCTTTAGGCCGCGCGTCGTCGCCTGCGCTCATTTCTCGTCTCCGCTGCGCTTCGGCGAGGCTCACATCTCCGCTTACATCGCGCACTACAAATATTTTAATACATCTCCGCTTAGTGGTCTCCACTGGAGCACGACGTTTGTTTGTTTGTTTAAAAAATTGGCAGGCATAGGAACTGCCGATTGAATTGAAAACTTTATAACTAAGAATTTTATTGCTTACTTTGGAAACTATGCGGGTGAAACCAAAGGGCGTGGCCATGAGCATGGTTATCTAGAAATGCTAACGATGGCCATAGGCCGTGGTCCTCAGTATACCCTAAGATTTCTTATCGTTCCCGATCGTAACGCTAGAATTCAATTCACAGCCTACGAAAAATCTGTCTGAGGGGCGCCAAAAGGAGTTTACACTTTAAAAAACACTCGCCTCCGCTCGCATATCTCCGCTTTGGTGGAGTCTCAGCATTAGGCCGGCCATGACACCCGCCACGTATCTTTTGAGTAAGATCGATATATCATCTCGAGGTGAGCGGTTATGACTGTCGTTGATTGCTTTCAAGCATTAGCAGACAACTTTGTGTTCCCATTGCTGGGACTACGGCTATCTAGCAAACATCACTGTGTTCTAGTTGCAAGGGCAATGTTGCTAAATAAATTTCAGAGCATAGGGATAAACCATCTCAGATCTTTGGATGACAACCGCAGCGATGTGCTAGGTAATTTCTTGACCCTGTGCTGCTATAGGCAGACGTGTGATACCTACCATCAGGAATATGTCTATTCACTAAAAATACCATAACAATTATTATAAATGTCAAAGTTTGTATGTTCATGAATCAATCACGTCGGAACGGCTGAACGGATCGGGCTTAGTTTATAGTCTGGAATAGCATATAGACTACTTTTTATCACGGTAATATTACGGGAACTGAAAATATGCAAGTAAAACCACGGAATGATGCTCGTCACCGCGTAGTACAAAACAAAGTCGCTTCCTCTGTCCCTGTATCCCTAGTACCTATGCTATCTTTAAAACTACCAGACATATTTTGATGAGAGTTTTTTAAATAGATAGCGTGCTTAAAGAGGAAGGTTTATATGTATAACATGTGCATACAACAGTAGAGAAACTCTAATAATTTTAAGGGTTTCTAATGTGATGTCATAAGTAAACACATTATTTTTGCGCTCACTCGTACTTTGCAAACGCTGGCTGGATCCTACGAGATGGATCAAAAGAATGTTCTGCAGTATTGTACCCCTTAAAAAGGTCTACAAAAGAATCAACAATGGTATATGTCTATCTCTTAGATAACCCACAATAATCATTTTATTACCACCAATTATTAATTTTATTAACCGACAATATTCGTATTTTTAGTATCAGCATTGCACCCGTGCGAATAATAAATGTGTCATCTCAAATGAGCGTATTATACCTACATAGGCTATTAGGGGTAATTTGAATCAGTTCCACTCACGTTAAGGCCTGTTTATCCATGGCTAATATAATGACTAGGAACGTGTTTCAAGGGGAACCATAACGATCAATTAATAGGTAAATTACAGTGCAGGAAATGCAAATTATCAACGCTATCATTACAGTGAATCAAATGAATGACAGAAGAATGGGTATAGTCATTAATAACTAGTGGGATCTCTGGTTTTACCCTCTTAGTCCCAGTTCCCGTAATTTTGCCACTCTAAAAAGTATTCTATGTGCTACAGTTTATAATCTATACCTATTCCAAATTTGAACTCGATTTGTTGAGCCGTTTCGTCTTCATTTTTTATTTCTTTTTTAAGTAAAAAGTGACTAGATAGCACGACATGTGCCTGATGGTAAGCACCATGCCTGCCACATAACAGCACAACGGCACGAAGCTATTGGAACATGAAGAGTCCAAATCATTACCTAGCACTGCACTGCGCTTGTCATCCAGAGATCTAAGATGTTATGATTTGGTCTCCTCATGTTCCAATAGCTGCGTGTCACTGTGCTGTTATGTGGCAGGGATGCTGCTTACCATCAGGCACATGTCCCGCTCGTCTCATCACTCTTAACTTAAAAAAGCAAAAGAAAACGTCGGGGTTATTCAATAAATTAAACTGTTTTTAACCGACTTCAAAAAAGGAGGTTTCTCAATTCAAACGTATATATATATTTTTTTTTGATGTGTGTTCGTGGATATCTTCGTCGTTTATAAACCGATTTTGATGATTCTTTTTTTGTAGTAAAGAAGATATTCCAAGGGTAGTACCATGATAAGGAAACCAGGATCTGATGATGACGTCCTAGAGAAATCGACAAAAACTTTTTTACTTTATAAGTTTTCTGTTGAAAGTCGGTTCTTTTTTGTTAAAATTATTTATTTAATTTATATTATAATGTTTTATCGCAATTAAAACTGTGTAATGTTTTCAATATATACAAAGTAATAGTTACAGCTTGGCGGAAGCTAATGCAAAGTAACTCATTATGGATGTTGCAAGCTTCAACTGCAATTACGCCTGTTGCAAGCTGCATCTCGGTCCGTTGCACTAACTCTTCAAGATGCCGCCGTGAAACGAACATCTGTTACTGGGCAAGGTAAACTAAGTGATCCCAGACATTTTTTAAATTATTTAATCCACAATACACAATAATATTTACCGAAATACAACTCTGCCAAACTGCACGGCAGTTTGTAGGCAGCAATGCTCTCAGATCATTTGTTTAAATTAAATCTATCTTTGCATACTGACATTTTAATTTCAGAATTTTGTTATATGTATACACACGGATATTGTGGGTATACAATATTACATTGTGGGAATGCGGTATGTGAAAACTATTGTGATTTGGGATCCTATATCATTAAGATTCTTTCCATTTTCAAATAATTTTATTACTTCCAAAAATACAACTTCAATTTAAAATTGTATGATTTACTAGCGACCCGTTTCAACTGCGTTTGGGTTGAACGACTAATAACTTACTAACATCGACTGCAGCGCCATCGGGCCGCCGGGCAGATTTGTGAATCTAAGCCATCCAAGGCGCCATCCAAACGCATACAAAAATTCATTGAATTCTGTCCAGCCGTTTAGGAGGCGTTCAGTGACACGTGCAGTACAATTATACAGGGTTATTGGCAATGACAGTGAAGTTACGGTTGGTCTAGAAGTTACGGCTGGTCTAGTCGGGAGGACGGCGACTGCCGATCCGGAGCCCCCGGGTTCGAATCCCACCACGCGCACCACTGTCTTTTCGAAGTCATGTGCGTAATGCCGCTAACTTAAAAACGCCGAAGGAAAACATCGTGAGGACACCGACATGTACCTAGAATCTTTCGAGGTCATGTGTCATCCACCAACCCGCACTTGGCCAGCGTGGTGGATTATGGCCTTAAACTCTCTCCTTGCGAGAGAAGGCCCCGAGTCCCAGCAGTGGGAACATTTAGTGTGTTGCTTATGCTTATGCTATTGGTAATGAGCTTGCATCCATTTAAGGGGATGTTAAGGTAAATTAAATATATCGACTTTTGTTCTAGAGTTTTTAAAATCGTACATATTTTATTTCCATAATTATAATAAAAGAAAAGTTTGCTCGGTCTAAAAGCATCGAACTCTTCGTAACAATTTGTAATAAAAGCGTGCGCACTCTTTAACGCTTGATAAGTACCGAAGTCAATATATAAATACCAAACAGTGCTAAAAAGCACAACAAACACTTTTTTTTGTGATTAATTTGTATATTTTTAATTTTATTTTTTTGGACATTTTTACAAAAGTTGTTTGTTCAAATTAATTAACTTAAACTTTATCTTTATTACTTACGCTTAATTCATACAACTGATACTTTGAAAAATAAACATCGGACTAGAGAGTATTTCTGCATGCATATAATATTTTGCATCAAATACAAGTATAAAAATCTTTATTGCTGTTTTCAGGTAAGGTAAGGTATAACACAACATTTTAAAAGATGACCCATACAAACTGGCCTCTTTGAGAGACATGCTATATGTGTAGCAAAACAGACGAAATATTTTCTTCTACAATTCACCATCAGCTTCTCATTAGTGCTAGGCTTACCTGCTCTATCTTATAAAAATATATAAATTTATGACATTCGAAATTCTTGTACAATTTTACATTTGTAATACGAGTGCAAAAAAGAATACTCTTTGATAAATAATTTTAAAAAACTGGTGTATTAATTATGAAGCGATAAAATACTACATTACAATACTACTCAATGAAAAAATAATAGCGTTTATAAAATATCATTATTAGAAATTCTATATAGGTACTGACACACTCTTTCAAATCCAACTGTACGAATTTTCTAAATTTGTTGTGATAGGAACAGTAAAAAAATTACGATCAATAAATTATTTTTTTCGAATAAAAATAAACGCCAAGGAATAGCGAGAAAAAACTAGTTTTGTAGAAATGGGATAATTTTTTCTATTACTTTTTCATCTTATTCAAAATAGTATGCTTTATTTAGTTTGGTTCTTCATTTTGATACGGTTGGTGATGAAGGTGATTATGAGATCAGTGGTGATCAAGTTCTGAAAGCGTCCAATTTGCTTGAGGTTATAGGTTCGAATCCCGGTTGCACCTCTAAGTATTTACAGAAATATAGCCTTAACTTTCCATGTGAAGGCCTTGTCCCACAGCGGTGGGAAGATAATGTGAGCTATTTATTTACACTACTGCTGCTGCCACCATCCACCCATTCAACTATTTGTCCTTATGATATGGAACATCGCTCTTGTTTTTAGTTCAGCGTAACTGCAACATAACAAAAATACACCCTATTATTTTACTAAACATACGTGGCCTTATCGTCTAATTACAAAATCTGACTTCACACTAAATTTTGTCTATTTAGATAGACAAAATAGTCAATATAACGTCACAAACGTAAAATTTCTATAGCAAGTAAACTATGCACAATAATTGAAGCTTTTCTTGCTTAAAACTTTGATTCGAAAACTATGACTGATGTTTTTTTATACTCTTAGTAAATAGGTATCACTCTATACTATAAAAAAACAATCGCAGACGCAGAGACGGGCAGGAAATATGCCTGATGGTAAGCAACATGCCTGCTACATAACAGCACAGTGACACGCAACTGTTGTAACATTAAGAGTCCAAATCGTTACCTAGCACTGCACTGCGCTCGTCACCCAGAGACATAAGATGTTTTGTCTCTATGCCCTATAATTTCACCGGAAACATTGCCCTTCAAACCAGAACACAGTAATGTTTGCACTACTTGGCGGTAGTAACTGGCAAAGGTGTGATACTTCCCTAGGCGGACTCTGCAAAGAGTCTTACCACTACAAACTCTATTATTCAAACAGTTTGAGTGTAATCCGAATAAGACGTTCATATGTTTGAGTAGAACATTACTTTATCGAACATTACTTTAAGATACAGGTAATAATAAAGTTAAAAATTTATTTCCATCCAGATCTAGAAGTATTATCATATTTCTTTACCTTCATAGCCAGGCGGGCAGTCGTAGAGGAAGGACCCCTCCACTCCGGTCCATGCAGTGAATCCGACGTATTTAAATGTTCTAAATCGGTCATCTTTGTATCTTAGAATTGGCGGTACATTCTGCCCTTCTTTGCCGAATTCCAAAAATTCTGAAAATTATAAAAATATGTGTAAATACAAATTCACTCTCGGTTTGAAAATAAAAGACACCTTTGATACGCCATTTACAAAATAAACAAACCCTTCAAAAATGGACTTCCTTTGGTTGCATTTGACACATAAGTTGCTCAAAGACATAATTAATAAGCCCATAATGATAATAAATGTGATTTGAAATAATTAACTGGACAAAGCCAATTAATTATACAATTTAAAATAATGTTAACAATAATAATTAATCAGTCTCGTAATTACATTTAACTGGACTAGTAGTCGCGAAATAGACTAAATTCGACTTTATGGTAATATTTTATATAAAATATCTGTTTTACGAGTAATATTCTCAACTTAACCATAGACTACAGCAATAAACAAAATAGTATTGTTGTGTGTCAAATTTCAACTAGATCTTTTCAAACGTTACGTCTTGATTGAGCAACAGACATGCAAACCTCGCCTATAGCATAATATTAGTAAGATAGAGTAGGATTGTGAGCGAAATGGTATGCTCCACCGTCCGGAAATTTTCGTGAAAAAAGGTACTACATTTTTACTTTACGTATTAATATACATCGATATAAAACCATTGGATGTGCCCTCCCAAACTTCAGGAGCACGGAATTATGTCATTGTTGGGAAGAGTTAGCGCACTCTTTCCGTTCTAGTCGGTTGCAGGAAGCGGGACTTTTTACCTATTATGCACTATTCGTTGTCAACAACCAAAATAAGTAGAAACATCATATCTCGCCGCTAGCGATTATAGGGGTCCAGTAAATTGGTTGTGTGTTAACCACTTACGATACACAGAGACGCAGGTTATTACCAATTTCAAGGTGCTCAGGGCACATCTGTTGGTTTATATTGACGTTGAGATATAAATAAATGCCGACCACACAGTATTAAAGATTTGCTACTTACTGTCATAGATTTTGATGTAAAAAAGCTGAGAATATGGTGGGAGATAGAATGTTCGGTGTGCTTATTTGTTGCAAGTTCGTGACGAAATCAGCGCTGCCGTCTTTAGGTCTAGTTATATACAACCAGACAACCTTAGAAGAACCGTGAACGCCTGAAATATACATTTATGACTTTTAGACATTGGTTCATCGATAATAGAAAATATTATTAAACTAACACAATGTTTGTTTATAGTCAAATTTTTAGAAAACGCCTTATTAGCTACCTACTAAAGAAAAACGATAATCTATAATATGCTGAGCATAAATCAACGTTATGACTGTGGGTTTGACCGCCATATCACCACAGGGTATAAAAGAATTAAAAATTAAACCATTAATATATCTCTCATATAGAATTATAAAAAAAAACTGAAACTTAACACTGATCAGTTATAAAATTTCACAGAACTTTCTTAGCCTACTGACGAGAATCGCTGTGAGGCCGGTTTTGTTGTGGAGGCGGTTTGCACAATAACTATCTGAATACAAAAATTATTGAGTAAGTCAATTTTGGGGACATAATTTCTTAATTCTTATAACTTAGAGTTTCACAAAATCTCTCAACTTCTCAGCATTCCTAGTTAAAGACTTACAATTAGCATTTGAAAATTAAAATATTCTTAGATATATTGTACCTACTATATATCGTATCTTTTTTTTTATACGTACCCACAGAAATATAAGTTTCATTCTTTCCAGGATCTGGTACTGAAGAGAACTGAATGATCATCAAGGAGTTGCTTTTTATGGCCAACTTCATTTCAAACTTCGTGAATCCATTTTCATCAAATTCTTTGTTCACGTGGTTAAACGTTTCATTGTCCATACGCATAAGTTTTAAATCAAAGCCCTTCGACACACGTTTCTTGCAAACACAAACACCCTCTGAAACTGAAACAGAAACAATATATACATGTGAAATTTCTGATATGTTCAATGTCTGTTGGAAGAATTAAACAAAATTGGTTGAATTTTTTATTGATAGCTTTTTGATCTCGAAAAAATCAGTCGTTTCTTAAGTATTACTTAGTAGTAGTTTAAAAAGTAAACGAAACAAGATACAGATAGAATACTGCATAAACATTGGGTTATCATCTCATAAGACATGAGTAAAGTATTTTTTTATTAAGTAATATGCATGAATGGGCTCCGTTACATTTCAGCAACTTCTTCTACAAGAAGAGAATCAAGGTCATAATCCATCACGCTCACAGAAATCTAAATAATAAGGCAAATTTAGATTTCTGTGATCACGCTGGTCAAGTGTTGATGTATCATGTCCTCGCAAGACATCTTTCGTTGAAAGTAGTAGTTTTCGCGTGATGGTCCTTAACCTTAAAGCCAATAACAAATTTTCGCATTCGAAAAATACTGAGTACTCCATGTGGTCCACAAGTGAAGTTTGAACCTTCAAAGTTTTGAGAAACGGGCGTTCTAGCCACTAAAACACACCGGCTAGATAATAAACCGTCTTAATAAAATAATTATTCTTGAATCTTATGGAATTCATGATATTATTAGTCTTACATAAGGTGGTCAGTCAGCTTATTGACTGTTCACACGAAAGGTCCATTGAAATCGACAAACATAGGTACCGATGGGACAAAGTGTGGCTTCAGACCAAGTTTATTTGTATGCATTACCACACTAAAACACTTAAATCCCGAAACAAGCTGTTGATTCAAATAACTACCTAATTACTGCATAGCAGTTAGAATGTAATATTAAATCCCCTTCACTGCCATTCAGAAGGTTTTATCTTTTCTTCGGGAAATGCCATACATAAGAAACACATCAGACTAGCTCAGGGCTTTAGCATTTAAAACATCTGTAGATCTTCATTGATCCATGGATAATTCAGATGCGCCTAATGAAACAAGTTAATTTAATTAGACTTGTAAATTACGCTTGGTAGATAAACATAAAATAGAAGTTTACTTACATGTTTTATTTGAGATAGTTTCCTTTGTTGGTATCATTGTGATTTTCTGCTGCATTTCATTAAGTTTTGCATTTATGCTCTCTATTTGCGTGCTGTTTATAGCTCCGCTAATGTTTTTCTGCATTGAATTTAATTTTAAAGCAATATTTGCATCGATTCGACTCGAAATGGTTTCGTTGATAGCTTTTAGTTTATCATCAATTTTTTCTTCAATATCTGCTAAATTCATATTCTGCTGATATTGGTAAACTTGTCCGTTGTTAAGTTTTGATAATGTTTCATTTATTAGGATACCGATATCTTGATTTGGCGTTTTATCTATGTTGTCCTTTAATGTCATCAAGTTTTTTGTGAGAATGTTTAAAGTACTGTAAATATTTTTATTCATTTCTTCAAATTTTTTTTTGCTTATCACTTCCAGTTTTTTCTCAAGTTTTTTTTCAAAATAGGCTAAGTTAGATGCTTGAATCACCTGTTCATTTGGCACCCCACTTGTTCCATTTGTCATATTTATCAATTTGTTTGAGTCAAATATAGCATTATCACTTAATTCGGTCTGCATTTTTTTCATATTGTCGATTTTTTTGTGCAACAGAAGAATATCTATTTTGTCAGGTGTATTCTTTTCCAACGCATCTAATTTACGATTCGTGTGTTTTTGTAAAGAATCGATTTTCCCTTCTATATATTCCTCTAGTTTATCAATAATGTTCTTCTCTAGTTTGTGGAAATGTTCATGTATGCTTTCTTCTATAAAATGTTCCTTTTTCTCAAATGAATCCATTTTGGTGTAGATGTATGACAATTCAGTTTTGACACCCGACAGTGCTGCCGATATTCTCATTTCGCAGGGACTTCCTTCGTGGCCACCATTTTCATAGTTGTTTTTTAATAGTAAACTATTATCATTTTCTTCGTCTGCATTGCTCACAAGTATGAACATAAAAACAAGAATAAATTGACGGAGACACATGACTGGTGCCTGTTAGTTCACGTCTCACTTGCACGGTTCCTGAGATCGAACTCTGTTGTACATTATCCTGTTCTGGACTTTATATAAAATGTTTATTCCTCCCCACTATGCACACTGACTGACCAGTACTAGATAAAATAAAACGAGTGTTGGTTTGTATGTTTTTGTATTTTATTCATTTAACAGACCGACATTGTTTACCACTCGCAATAGTATTATTCGTTTATGAGTTGAAATGCATTATACTAAATTTTTATCGTATCCACGACTCTCATCAGCTGATCGAAATAGGTTTTATAAAATGTGATAAAATGTAATGACAGCGTTTGTATGCGAGTACCTGTGTGCGTTTACATCAACTTTGAGTCTATTTAAACCCTAACATAGAATATGTATTCTAAAAGCTAAAAAAAAAACGAATTCACTCATTTTTAACTGCATTCTATGGAATACCGTAGAGTTTTTTTAGGAATACCAATTTTGGGTTATTGAAATGAGAGTTTTGTATGATGAAAAAACTATAATTTCCATAACCTAAAAGAAAGATAACACAAGATGCTTATGCGGACATGAGGACTTGTATCGGAGTTTGTAAGATGCGTTGGGATAATTACTTTACATTTAAAAAAGCCTTTAAATAAACACGATACACAGAGATATAAAATTAATTGTCTCTAGCCCAGTAATTTCTCTAGAAATATTGCTAACCAGAACACAGTAATATTTATACATTCATGCTTGACATATAATGACAATAACTGGCGTGGTGTGATACTTACGAGATACCCAGGCACCCAGGCAGACTCCGCAAAGATCCCCCTACCCAAAACGGCAGTTAGCGGAATAGAGTAATTATGGGTAAAAATCAGGACTACTATTAAAGCGATTAAGGAGTCAAGTGGAAGGTCTCAATGAAACTAGGTTTAAAACCGAAATAAAAAACTACCTAATGAGCAAAGCATATTACACCGTAGATGATTTTGTAAAGGACAGCAATATTTGGAAAAGGAATATGTCAAAATTAGAACTATCGAGTAAGGTAGAATAATACTAAACATTAATGTAAATTTGTTTAAATACTGTATGTTTTCATTATTTGGATAATTTGTTTTTTCACCATGACAAATCTTTTTTACAGCTGCACCTAAATGACAAGGCCCCTTTACAGCTGATTATTTTTTATTTGACATTATTCTTTAGTATTATTTTATTATGTACACAGATTATTTATATAATATATAATTTTATTGTAAGTGACGTTACCAAGTGTTCTTTTGAAATAATGGTTCGAATAAATAAATTGAATTGAATTGAATTAAAATCTATGTAAATGAAAAATAAGCCAAAATAAAAGTTATTAATAAATTAATAATGAAATAACGCGTGCATACGCGGTATCTGTGTTAGCGAACCAGTCGATGTCGGGGATTCACATGAATCCCACGCAGGACGAACCGACAGGGAAAAACATATTCCCGTTATCGCCACTGGGTCACGCGAAACGGGTGCTAAGTCGAAAGGGGCACGATTTTATAAATATATTTTTGAAGTGAAATCTTCTTTTGGCGCGCCACAGACAAATTTTTCGTGGGCTGTGAATTGAATTCTATCGTCACGCTCGGGAATGATAAACAATCTTCGGGTAAGCTCGGCGCTATGGCCATGCTCATGCCGACGCCCTCCGGTTTCCCCCGCGTAGTTTCCAAAGTGAGCTATCAAATTCTGAGTTGTAAGATTTCACTTCTATCGGCAGTTCCTACGACTGTCAATAATATTATTTTTATAATATAGATTGACGAGACGAGCACGACATGTGTCTGATGGTATGCAACTTACCTACCCTTAGTGACACCAGCTATTGAAACACGAAGAGTCCAAATTATTACCTAGCACTGCGCTCATCACCCAGACGTCTAAGATATTATCTCTAAGCTCTGTAATTTCTCTGGAAACATTGCCCTTCAAACCGGAACACAGTAATGTTTATACTTATGGTTGAGTAAATCCCCGAATTTTCACTGCAGTATTTAAACGTGAATATGGCGATCTTGTAGTGGTAGGACCACGGTAGGACTCTTTCCCGAATTTCCTTGGAGTAGTATCACACTTTCCTTATTCAATCCTACCATATTGTATATGTAAAACAGTTTGATTGTTAAGTTAAATATTGTATTTATGTTTGTTGCTCAATCACGTTGAAACAACTGCATGGACTCGTTCGATATTTGGATATTATATTGCGGTATGGAGTGGTTAAATAATTTAAGAGTCCTTCTGGGGAAGTAACATACCTTTGTCAGTTATTTTATTACCAAGCCGTAATGTGACACTGTGCTCCGGTGTGAAGGGCAATGTTTCCAGAGATATTACAGGGCATAGAGATAAACTATCATTTAATTTTAATTTACATATTATCTTTGGTTTGGTGGTGCAGTCCCTAGGTAATGAGTTGGACTCTTCATGTTCCAATAGCTGCGTGACACTGTTGTTATGGACAGAGGTGTTGCTTTCCAGCACACGTGATGCTCATACTGTCACATTATTCTAAAAAAAATTAAAAATGTGTTTATCACATGCAGCCCTATAAAAATATCTACATAACTTCGCTATTTATCTTGGTAAATATTTATTGAAATCAAACATGTGATAATAACAACTGTTTCAATAAAGTATCTTTGAAATGGCGAGACATTTATAAATATTTTGTAATAGAGATATAATTATTCTGACATTACCCTTATTGTCCCTAAGATTATAATCTTAGTATGACAATAAGATTATAATATGATAATAATCATTAATAATTATTAATGTGAAAGTTTGAATGGTTGTATGTTAGGAGTTTGGAGTTTTTAATATTTGTATGGTGTCGGTCACGCGAACCCATAAGATATTCTAATACAAATAACTTATTTTTAGATAATTTTACTAAAAATATTGCAATAAAAAGAAAATTAAGGCGTTCCACCAAATTTCATATAAAGTGATCACTAAGTCATCGAGGAAACAAAAGTAAATTTTAGCTTTTATGTGTTCGTCTTTAAAAAACTGCGACAATGATTTCGATCAAATATTTATCAACTCTAATATAAATCTACAAAAAAAATAATTGGTGCACAATGGCGGCGATATCCCGTATCATACCTCTACATTCATATAAAAAACATAGAACCTATCCTATTTTGAAGTCAGTTAAAAACTGTTAAATTGGCTAAAGAATGTTTAACTTCAAACCAAAGTTCGTAATGATAAGTACCCTCGTAACCTTCGGTTTAATATACGCATTCTGATTAACCCCGTGTAGCTCATTGCCTCCTTGGAATCGTACCTATAGCGCCCTGTTGTTTCATTTGCCTATTTTTTTCTTCAATGAAAGCTAAATCAGCGTTTATAAGCTTAACTTACTACCCAGTAACAATATCTATCGTACGAGTATATAATTTCGTTTAGCATGTTTAATCGTAAAATAGTGAATTTAGAAAATTACGACTATTTTAAGATTTCTGCGTTTACACGGCGTATACGGCAATCTATGTGCTATGTGCATTTTAATAAAATGTGGATGGAGTTAGCAGTCCCCCCATATTTTTTTATGTGGGAGAAATACATACATACTACATAATACATACATGCACACAATAATGTGTGCACTCCATGCAGGGATATGGTGAGATATGTCAGGCTCAACACCATGGGAGATGACATGGTCCCCTTACCGACTAACCCCTCTCTTCTCTCTAGAGGTCAGAGTTGCAGGGTCACTTTGCGCACTCCCGTCAATGACCCTGACCCTCCTGCCACTGTCCTTGCGGACCCGCCTCGCGGTCAGTACCCCGCATTTTTCTCTAGTGACGCGCTGAAAATCAGCAGCGCTTCACCTCTTTGAAGGCCTATCCCTAGGTGGGGAGTCGGACGGTCCTAAACCACAGATAAGAAAATAGTGCCTAAACATCCAACACCCCGGGCCTTCCTGTCGAAACGGGGTGCGAGCCCAGAGTGGCGACTTTCTAGGCTCGCCCCCCGTGTCCGTTTCCGCCTCCACCACCGCCACGACCTCTCACTGTCGAGAGGATTTCATCTCACTTCTTACGGCGAAAATGATCGGTAGCGAGAGGTCCGCCCTCACAACCGCGGCTAGGGTTAGCTGCGGTTCCGCCTCTATGGCCGCATCGCGGCCCTTGTCCTTCCACTGAACACTCTGCTAATCAGAGTGCTCGTGGAGGACCATCATCTGGAAGGCTTAGGAATTTTACTTGGTCGATATATCAGCCGAGTAACCTTCCCAACTCTTCCAGTCCCCCTTCCCAATCTCTACACGCACTGTTCAAGGGGTGAGGAGCGCGTGTAGAAGTTTGCAGCCCCGGCGGGGATTCGCCATCACACAACAAGATGCCACCGAGGCAAGTTGTTGTGTGATGCCCAGGATTAACACATAGGCACATACACACTTAATCCCGAATAAATTACGGGAACGGGAACTACGCTGGTAAAACCGCGGGATGGAGAACCTCTTTATATAAAATAACACACAAGCATAAAAAAAATGTTTAGGCGATGGAGTCGACGAAGAAAATTAATTAAAAACTCACACATTTTTATATGTATATAAAAAAGGAAGTGATATGACGTAGAATGATATCAGTTTAGCTGGGAGAGTCATGAGTAGGTACCGATATAATCGGATCAACTCGTGTATTCTGAAAAGGCAATCGTTCTCGACTCTGTAACTCATCAGAGGTTTTCTAAAATAGGAGGGCAATTGACTGGGTTAAAATTACACCATTGTAGTGGGTGATGATGGAGAATAATAGAGAGAATTCACACGGTGTGGCACTTTATTAGTATTCAAACAAAATAAAAACCGGAAACAACACGGATATGGGAAAGAGATGTCGTAGTAGGTATGGCCAGGCAGCTACTGTGACTCCTATTAGGTACTCTGTAAACGTTGTATAGGGCCAGGCAGCTTTCCGCTATATTCGTTAGAGTAGAGATTTACAACGATAACATGGCCCGCCCCCTCCAAATTACTGTATTAATGTGTGTAGTCATATCCTTACGAAAGAGTTTGTATGTAGTTGTAATTTGTAATTATTCGCCTGCAGTAGCAGTACGCATACATGCGTGATGCTGCGTTGTACATACTCTTTCACAAATACTTTCAAACTTTTTGAATTCTGGAGGGGCGGGTCATGTTATCGTAGTAAATCTCTAGTACGAATGGTTTGATACGATTGATCGATTTGATCTGATTAGATCGGTTTTCGATACCGCAATGGACGACACACTGGGTGTATATGGATCGCTGGTTGACAAACGTTAGCGTGTTCTAATTCTACCGTGGCGTCATCTATTGACGTTCGCCGGAACTTCACTACTGTTTCCTTCTGTTACACCATTCTAATTAGCCCATCAGGGAGATCATGGAAAAACATGGGACGCAAATTTATTATTTCATTAAAGTATTAAAAATCGAACAAGATTTAGATCTTCAAACGCTCGGAGTGGAGGATTTGTGACGTCACGTCTTTGTAAAAATCGTACAATGAAGTGACGTCACTAAAAACTTCTAAGCACTGCGACTTTTGTTTGTGAAACAAAATAAAAAATACGTTTACAATTTTTTTTTTTATAAACTAACTGACGGACAAATTTATGATATATATATTTTGTTATTATGTTAATACAAACAACTTTTAGCTCCCCGCGTTTTACCCATATAGTTTTCATTCCCTTACTTTTCCCACTTTAAAAAGCCTATCTGTTCTTCAAGGGTTTTAATCTTACTGTATTTAATGGTTGCCTGGAAGAAATCACTATAAGCGATGAGGCCGCCATTTACGGCACTAGTTATACATAAGTTATTTAATTTGCTATTGATTTTTATTGTATATGTGTTTTGGTGTGTATAATAAAGAGTTTCTGTCTGTCTGTCTGTCTGTCTGTATTTAAAATTTTAACCAGATCCGTTTAGCCGTTATCCGTTTAGCCGATTTTGACGTTATTGAGCAATAACACTACTTTCCTATTTTTAATATGATTCAATTCAATTCAATTCAATTCATTTATTCATACCATAAATTCATAAGAACACTTGGTAACGTCATTTACAAAAAAGGCAAAGAATCTGTGTACATAATATGATAAAATAACAACGTCAAAAAGAATAAAGCAGCTGTAAAGGGGCCTAGTCAATTACATGCAGCTGTAAAAAGGCTTTGTCGAAGACAATATAACAAATAATCAATACACACAGTATACAGATACTACATTAGTACAAACAATGTAACATCAAAAGTCTTAAAAATCTATTATTTTACCTTATTACAAGATTCTAATTTCGACACATTTCTCTTCCATACGTTACTATCTTTAACAAAGTCGTCTATATTATAATATGCCTTGCTCAATAGGTAGCTTCGTCTATATTATAATATGCCTAATTAAGATCGGCATGACTGTTGGGAAATGCAGTACTCGCAGTGCTCTACAAACCTTACCATACTCAAGTACGGTAAGGTTTGGGAGGGCATCGATATAAACTAATGGAGGTCATCGTTGGGAATAGTGAGCTCACTCTTTCCGCTCTAGTCGGTTGCAGGAAGCGCTGAACGCCGGACGTATTCGTTGCCAACCACCAAAATAGGTTGAAACACAGCATATCTCGCCGCGATTGTAGGGGTCAATTAGATTGGAACATAATACCGTTTCTATACCCGGATAACGTATTTATGACACACATTGTTCATATGAATGTTTTATGACATTAATGAATCTGAATGACAATATCACGATGAAACACAAGACGCTGGCGAAATTGTGCTCACGAAGCATTTATCTCACACATATATATTTCACAACCAAATAGAAGCCAGAAATGAATCGAAGATGAAGAATCAGATGACATAAATAAAACCAGAAATTAATAGAAGATGAGGAAGAAGAAAACTTTAATCAGCTGACTATTATTTTAATTTTTTTCATTTATAAATTAAGCCTACAACAAATTGTCTTGCCAGACATATTGCATGCCTCTCGCAGAGGCCAGTTTGTATGGGGCAACTTTTAAAATGTTTTGTATCATCTTATCTTACCTACAAACAGCAATAAAGATTTTTGTATTTGTATTTAAACAAATATACCAGCAATTTATACCAGCTGCACGGGCGAAGCCGTGGCAGATGGCTAGTAACATATATTTGTCAACTTTGTCAGCACATTTCATCTTTTATTTTGCTAGCCGTTTTTCGTACCTAACTTATTCATACCCAGTGCGTGTGAGGTCGAGCGGTGTCAACTAGATACTAAATAATAAGGCACTAGATAAGCCCGAGATAGCTCCAATAACATTTATCTATCGATATAAATCAAAGGATGTGCCCTGAGCACCTCGAAATTGTTAACAATCTGCGTCTACTTGACCCCTAGAATCGCTAGCGGCGAGGTATGTTGCGGTTCTACTTATTTTAGTTTGTGACAACGAATAGTGATAGGTATAAACATCCGACGTATACCGCTTCCTACAACCGACTAGTACGGAAAGAGTGAGCTCACTCTTTCCAACAACATTTGGGAGGGCACATTTATTGATTTATATCTATGCATCTATCAACATCAATCAATAATTATTTCCGTTTTGTTTCAGATAACCTGAAGCTGAACCTGAATAGACCGCACCAGTAGATCTCTCACAACCTCATTCAAACACCAATGTCATTTTGACACTGACATCATTTAGACCAACTTTATCGATCAAAAATCAAACAACATAAATCAGTGTAATTTTGTAAATAGTTTATTTAATGATATTTGTGCAGTGAAGAATGAGGATAGATTCTTTGAAGAAATAATTTTGTATTAATTGAAAGTCTTTGTGTTGTGATGGCGTCGTGGAAGTGTGTTTTGGTTTGGACCGCGTGTGTGGTGCTGTGCTTGCTAGGCAGGATATCGGGGCTAGACAATGGGCTGGCCCTGACCCCCCCTATGGGGTGGCTGGCGTGGGAGCGGTTCAGGTGCAATACTGACTGTAAAAATGATCCCGAGAATTGTATAAGGTAAGGCCTTTTCTTATTTTATTTGTGTGCCACTAAACTTTTTGTTTTTATTTAACGTAGAGTATATGAAACGGTAGCTCAGTTGGAAGTAAGGAGGCGCACTATACTGCGAGAATTTCTATTTACAGCTACATATCACTATTCTGATGAAAAAATACGATGTTATGAAAGAAAATGATCTCTGTTTTTTTTTAATACATAGTGACGAGACGGTCAGGACATGTGCCTGATCATTACCTAGCACTGCACTGCGCTCGTCACCCAGAAATCTAACATCTTATGTATCTAAGCCCTGTAATTTATCTGGAAACATTGCCCTTCAAACCGGAACACAGTAATGTTTGCACATTACTGCTTGGCGGTAGAATAACTGGCAAAGGTGTGGTACTTCCCCAGGCGGACTCTGCCAAGAGTCCTACCACTACAGAATGACTACTGAATGATCTAATAGCACTATATCAGTCTATACATTGATCTTCTTATTTTAATCTTTATGAGCACCGCCCTCTTTGAGCCTCTAGTAACGTCAATATTTCTGTAAGAAGTAGTCTGTTACAAAGGTGACTTTGTTGTAGCCCCCTGCTATTATACTAGAAGAGGCATTCAAATTTGTAGGTCGGCGTATATACTAACTTATTTTGTCTGTAACGACAAAATAAATTTCTTGGGGGTTACCACCCCTGTGTCTCTCCTTGGTACGCTTTTGCTTGAAGTCTTCAACGAACGTGGTATGATTTCGAGTGGAACGAGCGTGATATAGTTGTAGCCACCGGCACCGACTGTACTTATAGCGGCTAAATACGCTCTTAGGGTAGACACCTTCTTTTTCCTCCCCAGCTCTACAGCTATACTTGACCTCTGCAACGAGCGTGATATTGTTGCAGCCATAAGCAGTTTTTATAACAAAGCAACATATTTTCTCCTTTGGTACCCCTAGCTAAGTCTATGCTTGCATTCTGCATCAAGCATAATGTTGCGGAGAAAATGATTTTTTCAGGTGGGCATTTTTTATCCCCCCTGTCTTCGTCGATGAGTTTGCAACAACTTAGCTTATTTAGATTCAACAACAGACAGTAATTGTATAGGGTGGACACCTCCTTTTTGTCCTAGCTGTGCTTACAGTCTGTAAGAACCGTGTTATTGTTACAACGACCAGCTTGTGTGGACACTTCCTTTTGGTCCCCCTTAGCTACGCCTATGCTCATAGCCTGCAACACACAGTGACCGGCTAGGGTGGATACTTTCTTTTTGTCTCCCCTACCTACGTCTAAGCTAAAAATCTGCAACTTGCGTGGTATTGTTGCAGCAACAATACATTAAACTCGTAGGATGTATTTATAGGGGGGATATTCTCTTGTAGGGTGGACACTTACGTTTTTCTCCTCCTAGATTAATATGCAACGAGGGTGGTATTGTTGCAGCAACAATACATTAAAGGATGTATTTATGTGGACACTTACGTTTTGTCCCCCCTAGTTTAATCTGCAACGAGGGTGGTATTGTTGCAGCAAAAATACATTATAGGATGTATTTATGTGGACACTTACGTTTTGTCCCCCCTAGTTTAATCTGCAACGAGGGTGGTATTGTTGCAGCAGCAATACATTAAAGGATGTATTTATAGGGGGGATATTCTTTTGTAGGGTGGACACTTACGTTTTGTCCCTCCTAGTTTAATCTGCAACGAGGGTGGTATTGTTGTAGCAACAATACATTATAGGGTGTATTTGTAGGGGGGTTATTCTTTTGTAGGGTGGACACTTACGTTTTGTCCCCCCTAGCTTAATCTGCAACGAGGGTGGTATTGTTGTAGCAACAATACATTATAGGATGTATTTATGTGGACACTTACGTTTTGTCCCCCCTTGTTGAATCTTCTGGCGGTATTGTTGCAGCGACCGGCTGTTCCGCACGATGACCGACCTGCTGGTGTCGGAGGGCTACGCGCGCGCGGGCTACGAGTACGTGAACGTGGACGACTGCTGGCCGGAGCGCGAGCGCGGTCCGGCCGGCCAGCTCGTGCCGGACCGCGAGCGGTTCCCCTACGGGATGAAGAGCCTCTCTGACTACGTGAGTATCACCGAATTATACGCCTATAAATAGATACATCTTATGTTATCTTACAAGAACAAAATTAAAAATGTTGATAACCCCCGACTACCTCGGATTTGTTATCTGTACAACATTCTACTAGTCAATCCCTTTCATTTTATACCCATATTAGGGGATTTGTGAAAAAAGAAATGTATTTCACCATTTTGTGGTAGCGGCCATCTTGGATTTGAAGTTTGTCATAGTGCAAAGTATTCTACTAGTCAAGTCCTTTCGTTTGATACCCATATTGAGGTAGTAGTGAAAAAATAATATAATTCGCCATTTTGTGGTGGCGGCAGCCATCTTGGATTTGATTTGACAGACAGACAGACAGACATTGACGTCAAACTTATAACACCCCTTTTTTTGGTCGGGGGTTAAAAATACCTTCAAACGAGCAATTCTTGCATATATAACTATGTATACTTACATAAAAATCAATGCCAATTTTCGTTGTAAGTAAACTCCTCCTAAACTCCTTTGAATGATTTGAATGATTTTTTTGTATACGTTTGGGTAGGGCCCTCGATGGCTTAGATTCACAAATCACCCGGCAGATGGCGCTGCAGTTGGTATCTAGGTTATTATCTGAGCGAAGCCGGAATGGGCCGCTAGTATAATATAGAATCTGAATCTCGGAAGCGGCTCGAACGATTTTCATGAAATTATGTATCCAGGGGTTACATTGGTTTACACGCTTACTATTTAATTTATATAGAATTTAAATATATAAATATATATATTGTGTGTTAGGGATGGGACACCCTGTAGGCACACACATTTGTTTTTCGTAAATACTTCTTAGCCTAATCAATCAACAGCCCCCTAAATGTTTCCACTGTTGGGACTCGGGCCTTCTCTCGCAAGGAGAGAGTTAAGGCCATAATTCACCACGCTGGCCCAGTGCGGGTTTATGGATGACACACGACTTCGAAAGATTCTAGGTACATGTCGGTTTCCTCACGATGTTTTCCTTCGCCGTGTTAAGCTAGCGGCATTACGCACATCACTTCGAAAAGACTGTGGCGCATGTGGGGTCCCGGATCGGCAGGCGTCGCGTCGTTCTCCCGACTAGACCAGGCGTAACTTAGCCTAATGGCTGGGACATTTCATCATTCATTAGTAATTAACTTCCTTACTGTTATCATCTCAAACCAAGGATACGCTGTGTGCGGAACAGCCGACACGTGTTATCTGTAAATGGCTGCAATTAATTTAATTATGTAAACATAATGCGTCAATTAACGGGACGATCTATTCTAATTAGTCAGCTGACGTTGATAGACTGTGTGAAGTTTTTTATTATATTTATACTACTTCTAGCTGCGCCCCGCAATTTCACGTTGAATCATTTCAGATTCATATACATTACTTTGTAGTGGTAGGACTCTTAGCAGAGTCCGTCTGGGGAAGTATAACACCTTTGCCAGTTATTCTACCGCCAAGCAGTAATGTGCAAAGTTTAATGTGTTCCGGTTTGAAGGCCAATGTTTCCAGAGAAATAACAGGGCTTAGAGATATCCCATCCCTAACCAACATTGGCCTTCAAACCGGAACACATTAAACTTTGCACATTACTGCTTGGCAGTAGAATAATGTCTGGGTGACAAGCGCAGTGCAGTGCTAGGTAATGATTTGGACGCTTCATGTTCCAATAGCTGCGTGTCACTGTGCTGTTATGTGGCAGGCATGTTGCTTATCATCAGACACATGTCCTGCTCGTCTCATCACTCTGTATTAAAAAAAACAATTACCTACAAAAGTAAGCATACTAGTACCTACATAGGTACACTTTTTTTGGTAATTCATGCCAGGCAAAACTTAAACAGTAAAAAAACCGGTAGACAGCGCAATTATATGCTATAAACTATTCATAGCTCGAACTACACAAGCGATGGCACGCGTAATCGTGTGTTTGATGAATCGATTACGTACGGTGTGCGTGACTACAGACAAACCGACACTACTTGCACTCACCTTGCATAACGGCCTGCTTTTTAAGATATGCCATTTTTGAACAAAAACTGCAAGCAAATTGTCCACCGATATTTATTTATATATTAAATGAACAAGCAGACAGCAGCATCTGATACAAGAGTTCTGCAAGTCCGTAGACTAAAGAGTTGAACAAGTAAACAAGAAGGCTAGTAAAGTGAAGGCTAGTGAGCGAAACCCTTTGTTAAGGGTCAAGTGACATAGACTACCATGTGTGCTTAGTCGTATTGGCGACTTAGACAAATTGATTTTTCAATTTGTCAACAACTCCGATTGCAATCAATTTTTTTTCATCTATTTTCAACAGAAGTCAAAGGTGAAAGTTTGTTTGAATTTGTTTTTCTTGCTAAAAATACATGATAATTTGATTATATAATATCTTTAGCATGTGGCTTCGCCCGCGGTCTTGTAAATCATTTGTGTACAACGAAAAAAATGTATGCAAAATTTTATCTCCTATTTCACCCCCTTTGAGGTAGAATTTTGATAAATCCTTCCTTAGTAGATCTCTACATCATAGAAGGACTTATGCGAAATTTTAAGTTTCTGGCACTAAGGGTTTGCCCTGTGCATTTATGTAAAATCACATAAATAGGATTATGTGAGGTAATTTTACCCTATTAGGGGTTGAATTTTACAAAACCCTATTTTAGCAAGCACCTACGTGCCAAGGTACCTCTATGCAAATTTCAGACTTTGTAGTTTGTAGTTTCTGAGATTTCGTGAGAGTGACTTTTCGCTTTTATACAAGAATACTCGTAAATAGATTTCCTAAAATTTGTTACACTTGAGGCAATATTACATCAAATTTTGTAGCTTTCCGGATACAAACTTGTACTTTACCCGCCACTATAAAGTATGTAAGCAAGTTTGACATGGCTTTGTGAAACTTGTTATCTTGCTTCAAAGTTGCCACGTTCAGATAAAAAACATACCTATATTAGCAAGATTGTAGTACTGTTGATATAAAAATGGTTTTCCACATTTGATGTGATAAACCCAAAAAAATAATGTTTGCGGGAAGTGTTGTTATCTGCATAGTAACGGAAACACGAATAATCATGTAGCCACTATAGTCCATTGAAATGTTACATAAGCTTTTTGCTTAAACTTCTTAATTATCGAATTTTCAGGAAAAAGTAACATTAGCAAACTCGTAGAAAATTTTATTTGCTGCAAATTATATCGTAATACATTTTTGTGGGGTTGGTAGTAAGAAAGATATATCGAAAAATTGGTTTTCCAAGATGGCAGCCTGAAGACAATGGTTGCCACCCCACAAACTTTAGGTTAAGCTTCTATTGACCGCCGACACATGTCCTAAAGATAAAATTTATTCCTCTAAAACATTCAATATTATGCCCTTAAATTGTTACATTCTAATGGATAACTAATATGCTTAATAGGTATGTATTTATAATTATATCAAGTATCATATCAATGCACAGTGCACGCTTTGCTTAGTTTGGGACTAAATTGTTATTTGAGAAATTACCACCAAAATGTATTTATGTAATCATAATCATAATCATATTTATTGATAAAAAAATATTACACGTCACAAAATTCAATATAAAAGAATTACACAAAATGTAATTAATTAAGAATATATAACCCATAGTAGTAGGATAGTATCAATTAAAAAAAAAATCAAAAAATAAATAAATCAAAATGTCAGACAATAATTCAAATCACCATGTCATTAAATACAATAAATTAAAATAGATGTCAGACACATAAAGAATTAAAAAATAACAATTTACGCATGATAGCTAATCCTTTCACTGGTTCCTGTTTCTTTGTAATAATTAGCGTAGGCAGTCCAGTCTGTGTTGCCACACCTGAAACTCAGTCTGCGCTAATAAGGAGATAGGTTAGGCTATAATCCACCACGCTCTGGCCAAGAGCAGATTGGTGGATGACACATATCCTCCAAAGGTTTCTTTGATAAGAACGTGTCATTAAAAATATCAAAAAACCATTTCCACCTTGCCTGGAAGAAATCGCTTTCAGCGATAAGGCCGCCTGTTGTAGCACTAGCTGTTATTATTTTTCTTTGTCTGTAAATCTGTTTTTCTTTTGGTGTGAACAATAAAGAGTATCTATCTATCTTTTTTCTTCAATGATGACGAACTTGTACGTTGGAAAATTGTGCACTTGGAAATAAGGAACGCACACGGAATATGAACCCACTACTTTACGAGTGTACATTGGACATTCATACCTCTAACCTGCCAAGACAACATTGGTAGTGGACATGTCACACACAAAACCATCTGACCCCAAACTTAGCTGGTATTATTAGAGCCTTATTAGCTGATAGAATACTTACTAGCAGCGCCCTGCGATTTCACTCGCATTGGTCCCGAACCCGTTATTTTCTAGGAATAAAAATTGGTCTATGTATTATTCCAGACCATTATCTATCTACGTATCAAATTTCATCCAAATCCTTTTAGTAATTTTTGCGTGAAAGAGTAACAAAGTTTCGCGTTTATAATATTAGTAGAAAATATTCTTATTTTACATAGAAACACCCAGACACAGAACAAATATTATTCATCACACAAATATTTGCACTGGGTAGGAATCGAACTCACGACTTACGGCTTAGCAGACAGGCTTACTACCAACTAAAATATTTGTTAATTTTAAAATATTTGTTAGTTAAGCCGTGGGTGTTTCTATGTATAATAAGTCAAACTAAACGAAGCCAGTCAAAATATATATTATGCCCGAGTGACACGAGGCTAGTTTTTCAAGCTAGGATGGCAAGCTAGTGTTAGTAAGCTAGCAAGTTGGTACTTCTAGCGTCGTGTAGACAGAACTGGCGTTGCGTAGCGTTGTCTACACGAAGTTAGAAATACTAGACTAGCTTGCTAACACATAACGCTAGCGTGGTATCCTAGCTTGAAAACCTAGCCTCGTGTCGCTGAGGCATTAGTTACAAAATACGCACCAAAAACGGATCCACATCCGTATTAGGGATCCAAACAAAAGTCGCAAACACACTTTCGTCACGCGTAAAGAAGCCATTTAAAATGGTGTAACTGCCACTTACAACCTTTGTCTCTCGTACAAAAGAACGTTTTAAGTAATCATTACTTCACTCGTTAGGGCGCTAATACAATGAACTGGTTGACTTCGGTGACGTCATATACTGCCGTATGCGAGATGCGTTCGAAGCGAGAAATAGTGACACAATGGAAAGTATGGGCCTAAATTAAACATTATTTTAACAGTCTTGCGTAAGGTTTTAGTTTTTTTAAATAGGTTTACATTTGACCGCTATCCCATCTGATGTTAAGTGTGGATTCGATCCATGATAATACCTACCTAAGAATACCTACCTACTTATAATACCTAGACTCACAGTGCCCTGCAGTTTTACCCGCGTAGTTCTAAATTTATAATAATCTAACGGTGTCCCAGATGTCATACCAATCCGTTCAACCGTTCTGAAGTGACGCAACATACATTCGAACATTCAAACTTTGACATCTATAGTATTAGTAAAATATTATTTAATAGGATAGAAACACCCAGATACTTCTATTCATCACACAATATTTCTATTCATCACACAAATATGTGTCCTAGATGAAAATCGAACCTCATAGACCTACCTCATCAACCTACCAGAAGATTTACTACCAACCTTAGATAAATAATAAGTAAATCAGAGATCAGGGTTTTTCGCACGGTTCCTTTGCACTAATCGTAAGCAGATGAAGTGTATGTTAGCTATAGCGACATAGTGATATGCCGCGACAAAAGTATGACATTTCTGTGCTTTCGGTGTAAGGCGTTTGTTCTAACTCTATCCTTTTTTTTATAAAGAATGACGAGATCAGCAGTACATGTGCCTGATGGTAAGCAACATGCCTGCCACATAACAGCACAGTGACATGCAACTATTGGAACATGAAGAGTCAAAATCATTACCTAGCACTGCACTGCGATTGTCACCCAGAGATCTAAGATGTTATATCTCTAAGCCCTGTAGTTTTTCTGGAAACATTGCCCTTCAAACCGGAACACAGTAATGTTTGCACATTACTGCTTGGGGGTATTTATACTTAGTATATGTAAACTCTTTGCTACTAACTAAGCTACGAACCCATTGAAAGAAGCGCGACAGTTAGACTCCTCACTGTAAAACGTTTCTCACGAGTATCTTCATAGAAAAGTACTTGAGATCGTGATTCTGTAATTGGGATCAAACTTACGTAATCGACTAATTGAATACGAGCAGAGATTAATGAAAATTCTACAAAGAAAAGTGTCGTAATCAACTCGAGAAATTGGACCGGTTTTTTGTTTTGAAACAATAAACGATTCTCGATGTTTTCTTTTCTTCTATAAGTACAGCTTTGTGTAGTAAAAAGCTGTGAGTAGCGAGCGTTCCTACCACGTACCTTTTGGTTGTGAAGTAATGTTTGACTCTAGTTTTATGTTAAGAATGTCTAGGCTGTGGACGTGGCCTGGGTTGGAGTTTCACGATGATTACAATATTGGTGTTGTCAGGTCGAGAGTGGATTAGTTTCTTCTAGGTATGCTCCACAGAAGACCGCATTGTGGCTTAGCGTCAGTCGAGACGGCGGCGGTGGAGATTCAGTTTAATTGAACAGTGCTCATTTCTACCGCGACCATATAGAATGTTGATCAGTATAACACCTCCCACAGTCTTACCACAAGAGTTCATGTTCATTGGAATATGAATAATCAGCCCACACCCGTCCAATGCTGGACATAGGATTTATATATATCATAGGATATGCCCTTCGTAAATCGTCACTCCGTCTTGTCTCAGGGCGTCCTACACTACGTTTCTGATTCGTGGCCTCCACTCTAGAACTCGTCTACCCCAACGGTTATCGGTTCTGCTGCAGATATGACCAGCCCACTGCCACTTCAGCTTGATGCGCTGAGCTATGTCGGTGACTTTAGTCCGTTGACGGATGATTTCATTACGAATCAAATTCCTCAAAGAAACTCCAAGCATAGTTTTTTCCATAGCTCTCTCAGTGATTTTGAATTTTCGGACCGTTTTTACCATTCAGCACCGAATGTCATGCCTGGTCCCATTGATTGTACACTTTTGATTTCAGGCATTGGTGTAGGGCTTTTAAAATTGTCTTATGTGTAATGCCGCTAACTTAAAAAGTGGTGCCTGTTGAGTGTTTTTACCACTAGATGGGTCGTCGGTATCTCACTCTCAAATAAATAGTGTTAATATCCGCCACAGGTTGTCGAAATTAGACAAAAAAAACAATTCTTAAAATACACCAACATAGCATAAATGGAAATGAATAATCTTTTAAAATACGTGAATACCAAAACCTCTCACGTTTTAGTCATAAACATGCAAATAACTATTTTCGAAATGTCAAGTTCTTCACTCATCAAAATTTATAATCAACAAAATCTTTTAAATTATAAGACAATTAATAAAACACGGATTAACCTATAATTAGCTGTAAGGCCGTTAAAATGTCATTGACTTTTAGTTTTGGCATAAATTATATTTCGCCAAATTATAATTAGATTTAGTTAAACTAAAATTTGCTTTCATTAATCTGGACGAGTTAGTGATAGCTTCCTCGAGTGACTGAATTTAATTTTAAATTGAAGTCGGCTTTTGGTTTCTTGGAGAAATTAAATTAAAATAATTTCATAGACCACAGGCCCGTGTCAAAAATTGATGGGTTATTTGAACCACTCGGATGGCGACCTACGTAGAAAGATAGAAGAGTATGAAATAATAAGATTCAGCACTATGCTGTCACTTGTAAGCTGTCCAACTGAGTGCAGGTGATGAGAGGGGGTTGCTACCGTTCTATGTTTCAAGCAATCTTCAATCTTGTGGTGGTTCAAATTACCCATACATTTTTGATACGGCCTTGTAGTCTAGCAGTAGGGTATCGTCTTTGTTCGCATGTTAGCATGATCAGATCGAAATAAACTCACGACTTTTCTACTCCTGTTCTACTTCTACCCGTTGTTTTGTACGTTTAAATTTCCTATCGACCTAGTAAACCTAGTTTAATTAGAGTAGGTTTAGAACATTTAAACGTGAAACAATATTCGATCGTACGAAACGTAATAAAACAGGAGTAGGAAAGTCGTTTTATCGTTGGTTTATTTGGAAATTACGTTTTTCGTAGAAAGAGAGTAGACGCCCAGATAATTCGCTTCAGAATTTAGAATCTGCATTCAAGACACGTACAAAGTTAAGGCGATTGTATATCACAGAGCGTAGGTTAGGTTCTCGTGGGAACGCACCATCCTTGGACCTTTTAACACGCCCACATTTTGTTTGAGCGATAGGTTAACTAACACTGCTACCACAGTATAAATAAAAGTACCAGTAGAACAAAGCCTTTGAAGTTGCAGTAAATGGCGACAACGTATTAATGCTGTAACAAATACAAAATGCTTTGCCATTTTGTATAGGTCAACTTTTAAAATGTTTTGTATCACCTTATCTTACCTGTTATTAATTAGGTATTATTTTTTCATTTATTATCAACATTGTTAAGTATCAGTGACGTTATAGAAAATATACATTACTATACACAATTTCTGATTATTTAAAATAATTATAACCAAAATAAAATCAAAACACACGTCTAACGTCAGCCCCGGACGACGCTCCCAAACTGCTAACATTTTCGTACTCGCAGGTTGGGAGCGCGCTGCTTCTCGCGTCTCGCCCCGCACGATTTCCCCGTCAAGAGGGCTTCGTCGAACGACTGCACGATTTGTTAGACTGTGCTGATACTCTGGCTTAGTATTAGTAGCATGCAATAGCCGTGTAGGCCGATGGCATGGTAGCTTTAGTCATCGACAACGAAAAATCTAAAACGTTTTTTGTAAGGCCTATGCATGACTAGCAGCATCCTCCGGTTTTACCCGCGTAGTTCCTGTTCTCATATTATTGCGATAAAAAAGTATAAATCTATGTGCTATTCCAGGTTTTACTACAACTGAGTTCCAAATTACAACCCGATTCGTTTTACTGTTCCGACGTGAATGAGCAACAAACATCTAAACTATCGCATTTATAATATTAGTAGGATTAGTAGGATAATGATAACAAGTACAATACCATATCTCATTGTTAAAAATTCAAGAGAGTTGCGGGACCCCCGGTGGTCCCGCCTCTTCCATGTGATTTTAAACCGAAACTCTAGTAGATACAGTCTATTTTTTGTTGGACTTCTTGCAAGTTAGTTTAAGTTAACTAATAAGTGAAAAGACCACAAAATACGCAATAAAAATGATATTTCTCAGTCAGTACTGAGAAATAAACGATGACTGGATTGTTTAACCGTTAATTTAAAACTGATACGGCTTACAGTTAATTTGCTGTCGTATTCTAAGCATTTTCGTACTTAAAAAGGCTGAATTCCTATGGCATTTCCTATATTATTAGGAAGCAAAATCAGCCACAGAAGAGTTACATCATTAGTAACCGCGAGGCGAATGAGGATGCGTCTCACTAATTCAATCATAGCCGCAACGGAATGTAGGTATAATTCTGACCGCAATTCAATCTGGCGCGCGTGGTTAACCCGAGCAGATAATTTAACTTTAAACCTATTAAAGACTAAGTTATCCGCGATATTTAAGTAAACTAGCAGCACCCCTCGGTTTCCCTGTATAGTTCTCGCTAAGATAAGAGATAGGATAAGAAAACTCTTTATTAAAAGCCACATACAATAAAAACACAAAAATGTACAACTGGAACTTAAGAAAATCTTATAATAGTCATATTAATCCCGGGATAAAATAGCCTATATGTTATTCCTGACCATTATCTATCTATATATCAAATTTCATTAAAATCGATTAGTTTTTTGCATGAAAGAGTAATAAACATACATCCATACATTCTTAAAAACTTTCGCTTTTATAATATTAGTAAGAAAGTGATATGTTAAATTATAAATATTCATCCATCAACCCTCACTGGGCCAGCGTGGTGGATTATGGCCGTGGCTCTCCCTTGCGAGAAAGGGCCCCGAGTCCCAGCAGGGAGTACATTTAGTGGGCTGATTATGTGAATCTATATTAATATTATAAATCTAAAGCTGAAGAGTTTGTTTGTTTGTTTGTTTGAACGCTAGGATCTCGGGAAGTACTGGTCCGAATTGAAAGATTATTTTTCTATTGGATAGTCCATTTATCGAGGAAGGCTATAAAACATAACGATACTACTATTGATAGAAGCGGAGCATGAATCAAGAATGATACAAAATCGGGAAAAAATATTCCTTTTTGAGAGTTTTTGTACGTTTCGTGCTTTGACATGACACATGACAGCACAGAGGAAGTAATCACTACGTTATACATGACAGCATGTGTCTAAGATTGCGTCATTGATTATAAATCTTTGTCACAGATTACATACCTCACCTTTGTTCACAGATTAAACACGTCGCTTTGCTAATCAAATTTGTTTCTAAATCTGAGTTGGTACGACCAATTGCCGACAGGTGGCGTAGCAGATAGCTGAAGAGGTATTTGTTTGAAAGCGATATTCTCAGGAATTAATGAACCGATTTCAGTCATTCTTTCACCTTTGGATATGTACGGGATCCTGATGACTGCTATGTAATGTACCACGGGCGAGCCGGGGCGGACATCTAGTGCTAATATAATTCTGTAAGGCTTGCTCGTTTTGCACCGTCTTCCAAAATGGAGAAGGTTGTCAATTAGATTTTTTTTAGGTTAGGTTTTAGGTTTAACCTAAGAACTTTCGAAAAGACGAATCTTTTTTTGCTCAAAGTGCTCAAAGACTGAGCAAATAGTAATATTTTTTTGAATTTTATTAAAATCTGTGCAGCTGTTTTTGGAATAAGTATAAACAAAAATATACATACACCAACAATATACGAGTATTATTAATTCTGTGAAAATCAGTGAACTGTGTGAATTTCATGTTTAAATTGAAATCGGTATTTTTGTATATCAAAGAAAAATAAATATTTAGTAAAATTATTGTTAACCTTTTTCTTTTTTTAGTACCAATACTACGCCAATAAATTTATCTATACTTTATTGAACTGAACTATACTTTTAACTTGGGTTCCTGAAATAATGTCCCTGAAACCTATTTCAGTAAAACAATATAGACGATTATTTACACTTTTTCCTTCACTTTCACTAGATTCGACATAGCACAAATTGAAATCGTAAAAACATTTCGATTTCAATTACGAGTAATCGGATTGTAAGTAAAAGTCGAGGAATGGGGCCGAGTAAACGCTGTAAGTAGTATCGAATCAGTCGGTCGATTCGATGAAAATAAACTCGATACCGGGTCTAAGTACCACCTAACTATCTTATCTTATACCTTTAAACGACCAATTCTTGTAGGTATATATATATATGAAATCTGAATCTCGGAAACGACTCGAACGATTTTCATTAAATTATGTATACAGGGGGTTTCGGGGACGCTAAATCAATCTAGCAAAATTTTATTTTTAAAAAACGCCGTTTTATGCGCCTTTTTAGACAATGAAAAACTGCTACATAAAGATTAGAATGCGACGGTAAATTTCGCGACAACGCGCGACTTGACTCTTTGGCACACCACCATGAAACGATGTCACTTTCTGAAACCAGGAGCAGTCCGTTACTTATATTAAAGGATTTCTTTACACAAAAAGGAGTACAATGTCTGTAAAGGTATATCGCCTGATGTTATGCGACGAAGCTGTACAATGGAGCGCGTTTACCAACTATATACTAAAAATAGAATCATCGTGTGTATATTTATATGTACACCACATACGATAAATTCAAATAAATATGTATGCGATTATGTCTCTAATACTACATTTACAACTTACCGCTAAATCGTGGGCAACATCAAGAAACAAATACAGTAGAACTTGGATAATCTGTACCTTTACGAATCCGAACTGCCGAATGATACCCGTCCTTAAACGTCCGGCGTCCGTTACCGCTCACTATTTTTTTAATGTTATAATTGTTGTTACAAAATGAGAAATATATAACATTTGTGCCATTTAGACAAAGCTTTTTCATCCTGCTAATATATTCTATTCTCTAGTTTGTATTGTTTATGCTGAATGACGTCGGAGCGTTGGGGTGAAATTTGAAAAATTTATGAAACGACTACTTTTTTGTATATCTAGTCTGGAATAACACATAGGCCACTTTTTAGCCCAAGATAATAAACGAAATTAAAACTACGAAACAGAGAAATTACAGGGCTTAGAGATATAAGATCTTAGATCTCTGGGTGACGAGCGGAGTGCAGTGCTAGGTAATGATTTGGACTCTTCATGTTCCAATAGCTGCGTGTCACTTTGCTGTTATGTGTCAGGCATGTTGCTTACTATCAGACACATGTACTGAACGTCTCGTTACTCTTTATTTAAAAAAAAATCGCGGGACTGCGAGTTAAAAAAAAAACATACAGCCGAATGGAGAACCTCCTCCTTTTTTGAAGTCGGTTAAAAATAGAACTGTTTCTTTTACCTTGTTAAGGTTTTACTGTAATCCGGTAAATTAGCAATAATACAGCGTCGGCCATCAAGAATGCAGATAGAATGTAGATTTATCGCCTGATCTTTCTTTTTGATTTATTATCATGTCATCAATCCGTGCTTAGTGATAATTAATGTCTTTATATCTACGATAGCTACTGTCGTTTGTTCTGAGCGGATTTATGAATGGCATCTTTGAACTTCTCGAAATGTTCTGTTTCAAATGTTCTGAAAGTGAGTGTCGTGTGTGCTTAATGGTTTATTGAGACTCGGTGGTGTGGAGATATACGGAAGACGGTGAACTATTCTGAGGCGAGCTAGAGAGATACTTAAGCCATGTTATTTAATACTAGCGGTTCGCCTCGGCTTCGCCCGTGGTGCACAATATATAAGCCTATAGCTCTCAAGGATGTAAATATACAACGGTGAAATATTTTTTTTAAATTGGTGCAGTACGTTGAGAGCGTTCAAACAAAAAACTTCTTCGACTTTATAATTATTAGTATCGATTATCTGCTATATCAAAGAGTTTACTAAAGTCTTTCTGCTATATGCTTATATCCTGCAGTGGATTTTTGTATACCTATTGATAAGTAATAATAACGCATAATATATTTTTGAAAAAATGTGAGAGTAAATGTTTCCATGCACGCCACGAAAACCGACAGCCTGAAATTAGCCCAACATTTTTGAAAACATTGTAACTAACTTCATAACTTCAGCTGAATACTTATTGCGTTGAAGATATCTTTTCTATAGATAGTTAGATTTCTTACCACGAGGAATAAAGATAAGAAGTATTAACTTTTTTTTTTTTTTTAATAAAGAGTGACGAGACGATCAGGACATGTGCCTGATGGTAAGCAACATGCCTGACACATAACAGCACAGTGACACGCAGCTATTGGAACATGAAGAGTCCAAATCATTACCTAGCACTGCACTGCGCTCGTCACCCAGAGATCTAAGATCTTATATCTCTAAGCCCTGTAATTTCTCTGGAAACATTACCCTTCAAACCGGAACACAGTAATGTTTGCACATTACTGCTTGGCGGTAATGTGCAAACATTGTGTTTTTATCTACTTGTGTGTAGATAAAAACACATACTTTTTTTGTGCAGTGGCAGAACTCTACAGATTCCGCTAGGAGAAGTACAACAAATTTCCTCCCAATTACTATACCACCAAGCTGTAAGTTTTCCACCTAAAAGTTTACCAACGTACTTGGAAAGTTGAATAAACTTAGTTTTAACACAAAGCCAATATATTATTGTGTTTTGCTGTTTAACACGTCGAGTGCTAAGTCCGTTAACCTTGTCGGCAAATATTTGTCAACACCAAACTGTTCTGTGCATTGTGTCCGTTTACTAATTGCATAAATAAATATTTTTTTTCGCGTATTTAGGAATGTCTGGTTGCCATTTTCATACACATATATATGGCCTCTTTTGTCTCAGTATTAGATGTTATAGCAAAGGCAAAATATTGATTGGTAGTGGAAATAATATACATAGATAGTTAGATTAACTCCTTATTGCACTTAATTTTAATAATAAACAAAAGTCACTTGAAACAAAACAAAATAAAGTAGCAATTATATATATATATATCTATACTAATATTATAAAGCTGAAGAGTTTGTTTGTTTGTTTGAACGCTAGGATCTCGGGAAGTGCTAGTCCGAATTGAAAGATTATTTTTCTATTGGATAGTCCATTTATCGAGGAAGGCTATAGAAAATAACGCTACTATTAATAGAAGCGGACCATGAATCAAGAATGTAACAAAATCGGAAAAAAATATTGCATTTTGACAGTTTTCGTACGTTTCGTGCTCTGACTTGACACATGACAGCATGTGTCAAAGATTGCGTCATTGAATATCACAGATTACATACCTCTTGAATATAAAACCTTTGCTAATCAATTTTTTTTTTTCTAAATCTGTGTTGGTACTACCAATTTCCGACAGGTGGCGTAGCAGGTAGCTGAAGAGGTGTTTTGTTTGAAAGCGATATTCTCAGGAATGATTGAACCGATTTCAGTAATTCTTTCACCGTTGTATATGTACGGGATCCTGATGAGTACTATATAATGTACCACGGGCAACGCCGGGGCGGACATCTAGTATATTTATACATATGACTCAATCATCATCTATATGATTTATTTTTAATTATCTCAATCTTCAGTTTTCTCGGCCAGAGTCGTTGCAACACCACGCTTTTAGTGGGTTGTTTATGCTAAAAGACGTTTGTCAGATCATTTTATATGAGTATAGGTATCTTTGTAGCCACTCACTGGTCAGAAACTGTTTAGTATTTAAAAATTAGATGAAAAAAAACATAAAACAAAAGACAAAATTTAAAAATGTATAAAAAATAATAATAAAAAAATTAGTTCAAATTGAATTGCTGACACGACAAGAAGAAGAAGTATAGGTAGTCAATTATTTTACCGCCTATTTAGCACTTAGATATAATATTATTAATTAGAGCGAACAATCGATCGTTAGAAGTTTCCCACCTGTCAATCATGTGGGTGACTTGGTTCTGTGGAAGTGACTTATTCGGCTTTTGTCCCCTATCTTTGGTACTACTTCAGACGACTCTACCTATCGTTGTAGAAAGCCTAGCAAATACAATATACTACTGTTACTAGCTAATTCCGCGAACGCTGCTCTGGGTGTTATTAATGACTATAAAATAGGGGTTCTCAAAAAGAGAGATCATTTTGGAAGGACTATGTACCTGCCAGGTGATCTAAATTGAGGGGTTCATTTTGCCCCGCTGCTCACCAGCTAGGTTGGCACCTCCGTATATACATACACACATATTAAAAGAACTGTGTCAAGTTTTCAGCTTGCCTCAACCTACCCAAACTTTGCTACCAGCTCTCGGAATATATATAAACTGTTAATCGAATTAAATTTATAGGTTACGCGACACTTGTCATGTAAATAACTTCACTTCAACTGGCCCAGTGGCTTAGTTGGTAGTAAGTTTGCCTGCAGTTCCCACTCGTAAAAAAATAATTTGTGTGATGAATATTTGATATTTGACACATGACATATGAAATAGTACCACAAATGGCGGCCTTATTGCTTAGAGCAGGGTAGGCGAACCGTAGTGCATCAATGTGCCATTTTCAAAAAAAAAATGTTTAATGGGGTCATTGCCGTGCCATCAAATAATTTTTACTTTCAGATTATTATTTCAGATTAGTTCGATCGTCATAAAATACCTACTTAACACATTTTTGCAATTGTTTTATGATCGGCGACGTGCCTAAAATATTGTGTCGCGTGCCATTGATGGCACGCGTGCCATTGGTTCGCCTACCCTGGCTTAGAGCAATGCGTTACGATTTGACTGAGCAACAGATATCCAAAAATCGAGACTTTGACATTAACAATATGAGTCGGAAGTAGGATTAATAGGATTGCATGTTCTGAAGAGGCAATGCGAGGAGATCTAGGTTCTAAACGCAATAAATCGCGGGTTCTAGTTCCCAAAGCCCACTTTCCTTCCAAACAATTCGTGATTTCTCCGAATTGGTGTTTTAGATCCAATGTCATTATTATGTGAAAATCCCTGGATTTTACTTATTACTTTACATTATGTTGATATTTTTTTTTAATATTAGCCACTCCATAGAGTCCGCTGTTTGAGATCATTGTCATTTTTTTTTTTAAATATACATTTTGGACTAGCAACGGCCCGCGTTTTCACCCGCACACCTTCCGTTCGTGTTATTTTCGTGGAATAATGAAAAGTTTTCCTTTTCTTCTTATCCTACTAATATCATAAATGCCAAAGTTTGAATGTTTGTTGCTCAATCATGTCAAATGTCTGAACGGATTGGGTTGCAATTCGGAACATAGTCAAATTACAGGGCATGGAGATAAGAATCTTATATCTCTGGGTGACGAGCGCAGTGCAGCGCTAGGTAGCTGCGTGTCACTGTGCTGTTATGTGGCCGGCATGTTGTTTACCATCAGGCACATGACCTGCTCGTCTCATCACTCCATACTATAAATAAATAAATCAAACAAATAAATAATAATTGTAATCTAATTATACATATATTTATCACAAAATATGTTTTAAATGTACAATAAAATTTCATTTAAAAAAATGTACAATAAAATCTGGAATAGCACATAGCTCTTTTATTAGGAGCCAATAACGGGAATGGGAACTGTACTGGTTAAACCAAGACACGTGTTTTTAAAACTAGTGTTTGATGAGTCTAGGTTCCAAATCGGTCGCCGGATCTAGTTTTCAAGGCTCACTTTCCCTGTAAACAGTCCGCGATGTCTCCGAATCACAGTACCTAGATCTACAAGTCAAAGTTCCGCTTGGTAAGCAACTAAATCTCTTTGCGGTTAGCAGTTTAGGTCTATCAACTATGTAATCCTAGTAACTGGCCTAGGTTTCTCTGCCCTATAAAACGGCAACTACCAAGTAGCTGTGTATGTCAGAAACAACTTAGAATCATACGACACGCGAGGAGAGAGACATTCGCGCAATATACGTAACGCTGACAAGCTGGATAGTATACCTCACTCTCTCGCGAGATCGGAAAAACTGACTCACATTATGGGACCGGAAGTTTATAACACTCTTCCTAAAATAGTTAAATCAGCACCGAGTTCGGGTAGCTTCAAAAACGGATTAAAAAGCTGGCTTATCAATCAAACTTTTCATAGTTACAGCGAGTTTTTATATAGTGATGGCAAACTCACAATAAAGTTGTAAAAAAATTGACATTGTTCATTACAATTGTAATAAGTACACATATTTTAATTTTTGACATTTATTTGTACGATACCTATTATCGTACAATATAAAGTTCAATTTAAACTTTAAAAATGTATACTCTTTGTATGCTCTTATTTTGTTTTTTTATAAAATTGACGTGCAAATTGTACATTTATCAATAAAGAACTTTGACTTTGACTTTATAAAAAAGTTCTTTATATCCCGTCAAAGTCAGTGGGTGTGAGTGTTAAACCCTCTACACACGAGCCCTAATATCAGAGGAAATTACGTAAAAGTAGTGGGGAGGACCCTACATCACACCATAAATCACCAATCATATGGTGCGATGTAGGCTCCTCCCCACTACTTTTACGTCATTTCCTCTGATTTTAGGGCTCGTGTGTGGAGCGTTTTAGGTTATACTGCAAGGCCCATCTATTTATACTGCTGAGGTAAGGGATTGGCCACGCCGCCAAGAAGCCATCACTAAGTCGTGCAGATAACAAAGTAAGTTTTAGTGTTTTGTTCATATTTCAAAAACCGCCATTTCGATTTCAATAAAGAAATTAAATTTGAACACTAAAATTGAATCACAACTAGCTGAGGAACTATCAAATACATACATAGAAAAAAATCACAACCGAATTGAGAATCTCCTCCTTTTTTGAAGTCGGTTAAAAAGAGAGTCGATTTTTATTTGTTTGTAATATTTTTACTCCGTGGTGGCCGTGGTTTTTTCAGCAGACATTGTGCTTCAAACTGGAACACAGTTTTGTCCACATATTTCCACGTTACTTTAACGGTGTACATTAGTTAGTAGTTCACGTGGTGCGATTCAAAAATCGAACCAATGGGAAAAAAAAGTTCACGTGGTCCGAACTACGCAGTCGAACCACGTGGCCAGGAGGATAATAACTGGCAAAGGTGTAGTAATTCCCCAGAAGGACTCTACAAAGAGTTTGAAATGTTAAAAAAAAAGTTAAGATGATGATAACCTGCTCATTCTATTAAAATTATAAATATCCATGTTTGGATGATTGTTGCTCAATCACGTTGTAACGTATGATCATACGTTCCAACGCGACACATAGGATAAGTGCTTATCCCGGGAAAACAACAGGAATTTGAACTACACGGGCAAACCCACGGGACGCCGCTAGTAGGAGATATATATACATAAATATTTGTATCAGCCTCAGTTTACTATGTGTCAATATCGCCAAAAAAGGTTTCACGATCGTAATGTAAACTAGTTGCCAAATAAGACAATGCCTTGATTCCGGCTCGATGTAAATTATAACGTCGCGTTCGGAACCTTGCTCGGAAACTGATAATTTATATTTGTGACCTTTACGGTCTACACAGAAACAGTTTATTTTTATTAAGGACCTATTGCAGTTAGCTTCAAATAGACTTTACTGCCTACCGAATTTTAGGCCAAAACAAAAGGTTTTTTTTAATTAGTCACTCCACTGGCTCCGGGGTCAGTGATCTTTGTCAGTACAATTATCTTTTTTTAACCCCCGACAAAAAAAAGGGGTGTTATAAGTTTGACGTCGATGTCTGTCTGTCTGTCTGTCTGTCTGTCGGTCTGTCTGTCTGTCTGTCTGTCTGTCTGTCTGTGTGTGTGTGTCTGTGGCACCGTAGAGCTCAAACGGATAGGCCGATTTCGATGCGGTTTTTTTTATTTGAAAGTTAATATCCGTGCGGGTGTTCTTAGTTATGTTTGGTTAATATCGATTCAAAATGGCCGCCTCCACAAAATGGCGGACAAAATATTTCTTCACAACCTACCTCAATATGGGTATCAAATGAAAGGGCTTGACTAGTAGAGTACTAAACACTATAACAAATTTCAAATCCAAGATGGCCGCCACCACAAAATGGCGAATTATATAACATTTTTCACTACTGCCTCAATATGGGTATCAAATGAAAGGGCTTGATTAGTAGAATACTTTGCACTATGACAAATTTCAAATCCAAGATGGCCGCTACCACAAAATGGCGAATTACATTTCCTTTTTCACAATTCCCTTAATATAGGTATCAAATGAAAGGGCTTGACTAGTAGAATGTTCTACAGATAACAAATCTAAGGTAATCAAAATTTTTAATTTTGTTCTTGTTGCACATTTCTTGGATAAGAAAAAGAAGAGGAAAATAGTGGGGAATTGGGTACAGTTCAATTGCCATTGGCCTAAGCTGCCTCCTCCCGGCCCTAAGTCTACTAAGGACGTACTGTCGCTGGGAAGCAAAAGGTTTTAAAACTTAAACTTCCTTTGTAATAACGCAAAAAGCACTGAGCCAACTAACATAAAAACTAACTGACTTTCACAGAGATAAGAGTCCGCTTGAAAAAATACCTTAATCTAAACCAAATATTCTACTGCCAATAAGTGCATACAATATTGGCTGCCCTAGTGGCTTAGTTGGTAGTAGCTCTGCCTGCGAAGCCGAGGGTCGTGGGTTCGATCCCCACCCAGTGCAAATATTTGTGTGATGAATTCAAATGTTTGCACTGTGTCTGGGTGTTTCTATGTACAATAAGTATGTATTTAAAACTATATAAGTATTATATCAGCTATCTGGCTGCCATCACACAAGCTTTGCTTAGTTTGGGGTCAGATGGTGTTGTGTGTGGATTGTCCACCAATATTTATTTATTTATTTATTATGTTCCGAAATTACAAGAAAAATGTATTGTAGTGATGGCAATGAGTTTCTGTAGAATCACCCTGTGGTTTCACCTTTCCGAATAAAAGAACCATTCATAAAAATGCTACAGTTACATATGATTAGGCTCGAACGAATTAGGTTCAATGTCGTTACAGATCCAAATAGGGTTACCACGCGATTTCGCCATTAATTAGAGTCGGAGATTGAATCAAATACTATTCTCTTTTAGGTAAATAACGAAACTGAGCAATTCAAAAAACGGTGTCAGACATTTGAACAAATCAATTTTTTTTTCGTAAATTTATTAAAACCTTTGGATTCTTTGTCATTCGATATTCTACAACGTTTTTCTTTCAGCGACATCTGGCCCCAAACTAAGCAAAGCTTGTGTTTTTGAAACCAGATATTCATTTATTTGACAACAAATACTCGTACCTACAAATCAGTTGTACACAATCAGTTACACAAACTAATTACGTACAAAGTTAAAATCAAATCTCAATAAAATTGTGATAAAATAGTCAATGGTAATAATTTTAGTACGAATAAAAATTACATAAAAAATTGGCCCACTTTCTTAATGTATACTTAGGATTAGGGTGTAATTTTGCTCTTTATCTCTTTCTTATCTTTACTCGACAAATATTATGTTTTGGTTTTATAAAATAAAACACTAATAATATTTGTCCTGGGTGGGAAGTAAACCTACAGCTCAGTGAGCAGGACTCACAACTGACTGACCCACTTCTCACACTTTGCTTAAATCCATTATTTTTCGATCCCTTTAATATCCCAGTAATACATATTATAAATTTATGTCAAAGTTAGGATGTTTGGGTGTTTGTTGCTCAATCACGTTGAAACGTCTGAACGGATCGGGCTGAAATTTGGAAAACAGATTATAATATGGAACACCTTGGCTACATTTTAACACATTTTATAACGGGGAACTACGCAGGTAAAACCGTGGGGCGGTGCAAGTATCCAATATTATAAATTAAATGTACCGAATAAAATAAATGTTTGTAAATTCTCCTAATTATCTCAGTTTGAAAGGTGACAACCCTTGATACCTAGAGCTGTTCACCGTGAGAAAACCACAAACACCATTCAGCGGGCGAAGCGCGAACTGCCCCGAAGGTCGCGGTAAAAGTGTAAAAAACAGACCACGCCCAGCCGCGAACATCTGGGTCAAGTGTAACTCACAATTCGCGGTGAATGAATACGGAAACTCGGGCTTAATCCGTTTTTTTACTATTTACACTTTCGTCGGACGTTTTGGATGTAGTCTGATTTCTGTGCTCGCACCGTGACTTGCGATGTTACACTTACCCACTATTTATTTATTATTTATTGAGGAGGATTTTTTTACGCAATTAAGACTGCGTTTGACCACCACTCAGGTTAACGAACGACGGTTGGTGGACGATGAAGTACGCTAATTTTGAAAGTGGAATTCGCACTGAACTTGAAAAGAAGAATTTTGAAAATCACAAAAAATATATACATAGGTGACTGCATCGAAATCAATTTTATATCGATGTGTGAATAGTAAATATAGACAGGAAAAGACAACGGTACTTCTATATTTCCTATATGATATATATTTCCGGCTATATTCTTATCACGGTATGCCTGTCTGTTTTGGATCGGCTATACCATTTAGATTTTACTTTTGTTCACAATGATTTGTTGGAAAATGAATGTATCTATCATTAGTATAATTGGTGTTATGCCGTCCTAATTGATTAAATAAATATCGTAATTTTCCCGCGATAAACATAGTGGTAACCTACAACTTCATATTATTCCAGACTACATTCAATCTGTGTTTCAAATTTCACATTTCGGTGTGATTGAGCAACAAACATCCAAACTATCGCATCCTACTTCTTACTAATATTACAAAAGCGAAAATTAGTAAAAAATATTGACAACATATATGTATATACACACATCGAATTTGTTTGATAGTCTCTCACGCAAAAACTACTAAAGTGATTTGGATTAAATTGGTACATAGATAGATAATGATCTGGAATAAGACAGGCTAGTTATAGGCTATGAAAATAATGGGATTGGGAACTACGCGGTTGTAACCGCTGCTATTTTATAATATCAATAGGGAGACAAACTTGTACATTCAAACAAACAAACTTGTTCAGCACTTAGAAACATTTTCAGAGGCGTAGAGAATTAAGGTCTGCGCCATGTATAAGTATACAACTCCGCTTCCACCCGACAAATGAAATACACCCAAATGTAGGCTTTATGTCATGCCAGTTAAGATATAGATTACACTTGCAACAAATTAGCAGACGGCGTCAGCGAGCGGTCCGCTAATTTGTGTTGCCAATGTAATCTGTATCTTTACGTTAATGACATAAAGCCCATTTTTTGAGTGTATTTTATTTGTCGGGCGGTAGGCAAGTCGTATAAGTTAGCGCAGTCATAGGTTATAGGTTCGAATCCCGTCACAACCTTGTCAAATCGGACATTCTCGGTTCGTTAATCCATCGTGTCAATGGGATTGTGATTGAGTGTGGGTATTAACATTTGTTATGCTGTCGATTTTGTTTAAATTTGGCTCGGCCTACGCTTAGATTGTTTACCGACCATTTTTGTGTTTGAGATTGAATTTTGTAACGTTCTCGTATGACCGGAATATATATTTTTAAATTTTCGGAAAAAAACGTCTGAATCGAAATTTATAACACGGTGAGAGTACAATCTGGAATCGCACATAGACTACTTTTTATTGCCAAAAAATAACGTGTACTACGCGGGATGCTGGTAGTAGAACTTATGTACATCTGATTTCATCACACAAATATTTGACCTGGGAGAGGATCGAACCCACGACATACAGCACTGCAAGTAGACTTGTTACCCACTGATCGACAGTCAGTCTGAAAACGCACAACATAAGCGCGAATAATGAACTTGGATTAGTTGTAATCTATGAGTAGTTAAATTGTATAAATACATATAGCCAACATAATTATGTAGCTGGAAAGTTTCCCGAAAGACATTGATTTGAGCAGTAAGGGCATCAATTTTGGCGCTATTTCATTTGTGTTTTACTGTAAAACATTTGTTTGTATTATTTATTGATTTATCTAACAATACATTATACTGTCTGACAATATAATGTAACAACTAACACAATAATAATCCTAGAATAATGATATGAGGAACATAATATTATATGAAACCCATTAGCAATGGAAGCTCTAGTGAGGACAAGTCGATAGAATTACATGATATATTGTGGCTTTTAATTTTTACCTTGATTACGAATAGTCTACAAATATACTATGTCATGGTTTTTTTGTCATAATTAAATTGTATAAACATGAACTTTATCGGTGTTTTGTAGTGGTGACCTAACTGAATATTTTTTTTTACAAAACTCGAGCAAGTAAAAAGAAGCCAAATTAATATTTGGCCAAGTGATTAAAATGCGAAATACTCGTATCAATTTGGTAAAAATTCTTTTAGGAAATGAAACCAGTGCGATAAGCTTTTTTGGGAAGTAAAATTTAACGATAAAAATTTTGCCAAACGGAAGGATACCCGAGGAAATAGCTGTAATAGGGATTATGCGGACAAACTGCAGGTCACTGCTGGTATACTTATAAATATGAATGAGATATATAAATAAATACTGGTGGACATTTCACACACAACATTTCCTGACCCCAAACTAAGTAAAGCTTGTTCTTTGGAAGCCAGATAGTTAATAAAATACTGAATAAAATAAAAAAACCATACATGATAATTCGGCGTGGCACCGTGCCTATTTATTCTCTCCATTTTATTGTTTAATTGTAGACGTATAAACCACTCCTTTTTGTATTTCCCTTCCTCCTCATTCTCAAATCTCTCATTCCATCCTATGGTTGCCTGGAAAATACAGCTTTTAGTGATAAGGTCGCCAATTGCTACTCTATTTTGTTTTTTGTGAGTAGCTTTTGTTTATTTTTAAATTAAGTGCAATAAAGAGTTAATCTATCTATATATTATATAATTTCAAATCCAAGATGGCCGCTACCACAAAATAACAACATACATTTATTTTTTCACAACTCTCTTAATATGGGTATCAAAAGAAAAGGGATTGACTAGTAAAATCTTGATATACGTTTTTTATCCGAATTCGTAAAAGGAGGTTCGCGATTCGGCTGTATATTTTTTTAAATAAGTAACGTGATAGCTCCGCTAATTATGAATCCACTAGCTTCCGTCCCGGCTTCGCCCGTGATACATAGTGGAATGGAATTATGTACATACGAGTAAATACCCTTTTGAATGAGTTACGCGATAGCATAGAATAGATTGTCGATATCTCCGCTAAGTATGAATCGACTAGTGGTCCGTATCTATATGATGTATGTTCCCAGTAAATTCTTCACCTAGGTAAGCGATATTCACGAAAGTTCTCGTATCTATGTGTAATTTCGTCCAACTTGTCACACATATCATATTTATAGGATATTTTTTATTTCTGTTAATGGTCTTGATATGATAATATCCGAACGAAGCCAGAACGGGCATCTAGTATCATATTTAAATTAATTTGATCTACTGACTACGCTTAATCGTGTAATCCACCATAACAATAACCTTTATAATGTAAGTCAATGGCGTCGTAATTAACATGCGAATGTTGTCAGACCGCAACAATCTTCATGTCAAATAATGTTAAACATCTCATTAAGATTATTAATGATGCGAGCTCTTAATCTTGCTTAAGGTGTTACACAAGAGGCTTGCATTCGTTAAGGGCTTAACGAGGGCCTGACCCTATTTTTTGACGGATTGCGTGACGTGTGCTGTAATTGAAAATTATGGATGGATAAGGACAATTAAACTTGTTAAGCGGTAATTTGCAAACATGTATTCCGGTTTGAAGGGTAATGTTTCCAGTGGGCAAAGGGCTCATTTTATTTCACCGGGTGACGAGTACAGTGTAGTGCTACGCAGTGATTTGAATTGATTCTTTTCAGATACTCGTAGCTCTGTGCTGTTGTAGGCATCTATTACCGCCAAGTGCACGTCTAGCTCATGTCGTTATTCTACTTAAAATAAAAAATATATATATGGTGTCATGGGACATCAGATAGAAACGAAATTCCTTCGGATACGAGTAGGTACAATAAAAACAATACAGTTTGCAAAAAAAGAATTATTGATTAATTTTATTATTTATGGTACGATCATCTGAAAAATAAAGTTGCCAACACTGTTCACGAGCAGTTTTTACGCGCCACTTCCGTTATATGTTTTTCTTACGGTTTCAGTATCACGTTATTTTCAATTTTATTTTTTCCTTTCAATTACTTAACTTGATTTTTTTATAAGATTACCTACTACGGCCATTGTACTGAGTTGGTACTATGTGTCATTTTTTGCCTCATAAACAGACAAAGCAGTCTCATTAAATACAATCGCTATTTTGCAACGCCAGCCCTTACAGTTATGTGAACTTACAACAATGGCACGTACAAAATAACAATATGTGATACAGCTTTCAGTACAAGCGAGAGAAAAAGCGTTTGAGCTACACAGATGGGTTTATTATTTTATTCTATTCTAAATGGAATACAAATAGCATTACACGATCCAAAAATTGAGATAAGTAGAAACAGTAAAGCCAAATCCAGCAGTTTTCACTGATAAAATTAATAAAAGGAAAAAGAAAGCAAGTAATAAACGGGTTTATCTAAATGAGGTTAAGAATCATTTGCAACAGATTATCCTTGACACTTGGAGAAGGATCGTCAGGATCGTCTGAAGTCGGCATCGGTCGACATCTGTGTAGTGGATTTTGATATATCAATCAATAAATCAATGAAAATATATAAATGTCAAATGATAAGATACAAATGTCAAATGATAAGATATAAATGTCAAATGATAAGATATAATTGTCAAATGATAAGATATAAATGTCAAATAATGATATAAATGTCAAATAATAAGATATAAATAACATATAAAACATCACCACAATGATGTCGACCGATGCCGACTGCAGACGATCTTGACGATCCTTCTCCAAGTGTCAAGGATAATCTTTCAAAACATAAAATTCATTTCATATATCTGGACAACGTTCACAACCTTCTTATGAAATTTGGTCGAGCGTCTGAAATTAATTTGGTCTTGACGTGGGTTTTGTTTTATCGGAGAGAATAAATTAAAAATTCTTAAATCATCAACAAGTAATCGTATATTTTTTAAATATATTTTTCGAAGCGCAAATAAAAAGTGAAAAAGCCACGCTCGAGAATGAAAAAAATATATCTGGTGAACTCGGGACCATGGACATTGGCCATCTAGAAATGCGTATGGCCACGCATTCCGGTTTCACCTGCGTAGTTTCCAAAATTAGCTATCAAATTCTGAGTCATAAATCTTCACTTCTATCGTCAGTTCTTATGACTGCCAATTTTTTTAATAGCTTGTGTTACTATGAGTTTTGTCGTCGTGTGTACCCACACGAGAACTTTATCTGTCGAGATATCGGCGGACCTTCGCGGCGGTATCACTCGGCTCTCGGTTCCCACGCCGTCGCCCGCGCGTACAAAGGAGGTTGCAAGATTTAGGCGCGTGACCTTATTCAAATTGGCTCAAAAGATTCTTGATGATATCAATAATGTAGTTTAATCTTTTTTATACGTAATTAAACTATTTGGAGATTAGAAACGTAAGGTTTTGTAACTATTTCTCAATTAGGATCATACCTTAGACGAGATTGCAGAACTGAAAAGTCAGCAATAAGACTGCCAACTGCGGCGTTGATAAGTGTTCTGCCCCAAGCGAATTTTTTTTTTCAAAGAAGTTCAAGTTTTCCATTTTGTAAACTGAGAGACCGAAATAAAAAAAAACAATAGAGAAAAAAAACAAATGAATTACGGGTTACAAAGCACAGAAGCAGGAATCAATAGCTGTATCCATTTTAAAATTGGAATTCTACTAACTAACCTAACCTAACCAAAGAGGAGATATTTGAGATCAAAGTGGCCAGTACGATAAAACACTAATTATGTAAGGGCCCAATATTTCTATTCTGTTCGTTTCACAATGAAGAGGTTTTTTTTTAATTATGGAGTGATGGGACGAGCAGGGCGTGTGCCTAATGGTAAGCAACAAGCATGTCCAACAAACAGCACATAAAGAGATCAAATCTTTAACTAGTGCTGCACTGCGCTCATCACGCAGAGATATATGTAAGATGATTTATCTTTGCGCCCTGTAATTTATCTTGGAATATTGCCCTTCAAAACGGAACAAAGTGATGATACGGATAGTGTTTGACGGTAGCATGAGTAATAAGAATGAAATAATGATTTAGACGTCATAAAGTCTTGTTTAAAAACTTAGAGTTGCGAAAAAAATCAGCGTTGTAAAAATACTAAGAATTGGCGTGCCAAGTACCAAGTACCAAGGAGTATAAAATTGCTCTTCTATCATATTGCTCCCTGGCCTATTTTCACAAGAAAACATTACATGACAGCACAAACTGTATCGAACATATTGCAACTGAATCCGTTGCGTACAACGCTCGTTTATTAAAATTGGCTAACTGGGTGTTGCTATACCTGACAGCTCAGAATAAGCTAACAAAGGAATTGGGCGGTACGATATTCTAATGAAATTTTGAAATAAAATAACACGTTTGTCTTGTGTCATTATTATAAAGAATGAAACGTTCTAAGTTCAAAAACAGTCTAAAAAGCAGGTGGCTTAATAGCAAAATGACCCATTTTACAAGCGTTCTACGTCGGTACCGAGCCCTCTTGAAATTTTTTGAAGAGATGAACAAGTTTATTCATTATTGCTAGCTTAGACCCATTGTTCGACAACCTGCAATTGGTCAGCCTTGAAACTCTGCTCGTGTGAGAAGGTCTGGACTCCCAGCCGTGGGAACATTAAGTGGGCTTTTTAGCTCCTGACGCAGAAACGAAGGAGTGTTGTTGTTTTGACGTGTGTCTCTTCATATACATATATTTACTAATATATATATAAATAAATATAAATATTCGTGGACAAAACCCCATCTGACCCCAAACTAAGCAAAGCTTGTGTGATGGCAGCCAGATAGCTGATATAATACTTATATAGTTTTAAATACATACTTATTATACATAGAAACACCCAGACACAGTGCAAACATTTGAATTCATCACACAAATATTTGCACTGGGTGGGGGATCGAACCCACGACCCTCGGCTTCGCAGGCAAAGCTACTACCAACTAAGCCACTAGGTCAGGTCTATATAGATAGATACTTCATATAAATACATACTGCACATAGATAGATACTTTTTATTGTTCTCACCAAAAAAAAAAACAGATTTACAGACAAAGCAAACAATAACAGGTAGTACTATAACAGGCGGCTTTATCGGTGAAAGTGATTTATACATGTGTGTATATGTCTGTCTGTGGCAACGTAGTTCCCGAATGGATGAACCGATTTTGTTTGAAAGGTTTTGATTAATCGGAGCTTGTATGATGAAACAAAGCTAATGTTTGGACAAAATCAATTTAGCCATTTTAAACTTATTGGCTCTATTGTTAGCTACGGTAAGAATCTTAAACGCATATATTTATAAGTATTTGCTTCAATTAGGTACACACAAATGTGACACAAAATGTAAATAACTGCGTTGGTAGTTTTACATTTTTTATTGTATTTTCTCGTTAAGCCCAAATGCTTGACAAGTTTTTGTCTTACGGAAGTGTTGAGCAAGTATTTGAAGTAACGTCGGTCAGTGCAGTTAAACTGTTTGCAAATAACGTCGATTACGGTAAGTTACGTTGTCGTCTCGTTACGTTATTTCTCACGCCTCTTTTAACCTCATTTCAAACGTAGAGTAAGCTGGTTTGTTTTAGAGAAGTGTGCGATCTTAACGAAATGTGTGTCATTCGTACGGTTTTGATCCACAAATACTCATAATAAGCTACATAACAGTTATATCGTGACCTAACAATGTTAGAAATTTACATAAAAGATTTAAAAAATGCTTAAATATAACGTTACTGTAGTAAGGTATTTTGTTTTGTCGAAACATGTTAAATTATTGCCAACTCTGCTAAATGAAAACACAAATTCAAAGATTTTTAGACAACTTACAGTTCTTAGAGATAATATCTTAGATCTCTGGGCGACGAGCGCAGTGCAGTGCTAGGTAATGATTTGGATTCTTCATGTTTCAATAGCAGCGTCACTGTATTGTCATGTAGCAGGAATATCACTTACCATCAGACACATGTCATGCTGGTCTCGTCACTCTACACTATGAAAAAATCAGATATAAGAAAAGGTAATTTCAAAACAAGTAACCAATTATTACTAATTGGCCCAAGCATAAACAAAAATCGCTTTTTGACATGCTTATGCCAATGTAGTGCAATCATCACTACTGATGTCCACGGTGAAGCAAAACATTGTAAGAAAACCGGAATGTGATTGAAGAAAGATCCGAGAGCATGTGTCATCCTCCACTCCCAATTCTCCTAATAACGATTCAAATCTACTCATAATCTCAGCAAGAAAATTTACTGTAATGCAATTAGTTTAAATATACCCGGTTGCATGGAAAAGATTGCTTTTAGCTATAAGACGCCAATTGTTATTAAATTTGTAGCTTTTTGTGTCTTAAGAAGTTTCTGTTTTATTTAGTACAATAAAGAGTTTAAATATCTATCTATTCTAAGACCACAAAATTTGTACTCAATTTTAACAGCATTTAAATATACCTTAAATATACATAAACTAGCTGTACTCTGCCACGCTTCGCTGTGGCATATTGTGCTACAAAAATTAGATAAAAACAATCCTTGATGCGAATTATATATCATTGTAAAATTTCGGCTCGATCGGTGCAGAACTTTTTGAGTTTTGAAGCGTAAACAAACCAACATAACATTTTTATTTATTTATAGATATGAAGTGCAATAGAGAAGAAATCAAAGAGGTTGTATATTAGAAATGTATTGTTAGCCAATCCAAATGGCACGATTTGTAGTTATCGTTCACAAGAAAGGGCGTTGCTGGTTTTGACAAGATCTTGTGCAAAAGTGTTTAGGCGTATTTTGAAGGTCGAGTGATTGTATACGTTTCAAAAAGTACGAAACTTGGTGTGGCTGTACTTTTTTATTGTGTTTCTTTGACTTGGCATTGACCTACAAAATTAAAATTAATGAAGCAATCATATTAAATATTATAAAGTTTGTGTGTTTGTAATTGTGCGTGTTTGTTCCAACGTAAGTAAATCTGTAACGACTATACAGATTTTAATGAAGCTATGTACCTACGAGTATGTAGCGTGTACATTACATTAATTATATTTTGTAGGTAACCACTTTTTATTTCATTAACATTAGTGTTTCCGAAGAGGTGTACCTATTTATTTGCGTGATTCAAATATTTTTAAGCTATTGCATAGCTTTTATCGCGGGCCTGGGGACCGAATTTTAGTGATTGTGCATCTCTTTCTTATGTTGACGAGAAAGAGGGGATGGAAGACCGTAACGTCGTCCTCCCCACTCGGTCATTCGACTTTGAATCTTATTTGTATCAGCTTTACAGACTAAATGCTCTTAGCAGTGTTGCCAACTTAACGAATTTCCCGTGATATTTTTTATGGTAAACAAATGTCACTCTTCAAAATAAAAGCAATTCCGAAACATTGTTAACATCGCTATTGCTTATGTTGGTATAAATGTATGCAACATGCAATAGCTTTACCGCGGCAGTCTCCGAGTGCCACACTTCTTTTTTTTTTTTTTTAATAAAGAGTGACGAGACGAGCATGACATGTGCCTGATGGTAAGCAACATCCCTGCCACATAACAACACAGTGACACGCAGCTATTAGAATATAAGAATAAGAATAATTTATTTCCATAAAGATATATCTATACAGTTCACTTACAACTATGATTGCCATGTTTCTTTGTTACATCGTTTCGCTTCGGTATATCGGTGGGCCCCAAACTAGGCAAAGCCTGTATAATGGGCGTCCACTGTCCGTGGCTTACAAAAATGTCTTTTAAACACGACTAGCCGAAGATGACATAAGTGTGCAGTAGTAGTCTAATATGAAGAGCCCAAATCATTACCTAGCACTGCACTGCGCTCATCACCCAGAGATCTAAGATGTTATGATCTCTATGCCCTGTAATTTCTCTGGAAACATTGCCCTTCAAACCGGAACACAGTAATGTTTTCACATTACTGGTTGGCGGTAGAATAACTGGCAAAGGTGTGGTACTTTTTGGTTTATATTTAGCGTAGCTTATACATTTGCATGTTGTATTAAATATGAATCCTATTATGTAATTTTATAAATGTCAATGTTTGGATGTTTGTAGCTCAATCACGTCGTAACGTATGAACGGATCGGGTTGAGATTTGGAACACAGATTATAGTTTGGAATAACACGAAGGTATTTATCTCGGGAAAACAACGGGAACATTGGGAGTAAAACCGCAGGGAACTACATACTAGTAAATCCATAAATATACATATCTGGGGGTTACAATTGTCTATTACGTTACAGATCTATGGTATAGGATTTCTATAGGAAGCTATTATAGATAAACTACTGTAGCTTGGTGTCGACATTCTTGACTCAACGCGAGTTCTCACGGGTTTCGCAATGGACAGTACTCGGACCGTCTTTATTCTCGGGTTATGCGGAAAAGCTAAGGTATTTACCACTCCGATAATCGATTGTTTAAATCGATTCGATTAACATAATTATGTTCGATAAGCGTCTCTATCACCTTTGTGATCAGTGTAGATTTTGCGACCAAATCCGAATCTTGAAAAGTTTTCTTTAAATTTCATGCTAATTAAATTTTAATTTTGTATGTGTTTTATGGATTCCGTGGATAAGCTGTGTGGGGTCTGAATGTATTAAGAGATACAATTTCCTCATTTAATTTTAGTTACATTTTCAATTCTATCACACCTACATAACTATCGTCGGACTAATTATCAAAATGCGTAACTCCGTTGGGATACATTTTACTAAAGCAAGCAAAACCTAAATGTATTATTGCTATGCTTTGTTAAATCTCGTAGTAACAAGGGTCATGATTTTTTGATTTTTTTTGCTTTTTAGTTTTCTAATCATAAACTAGTGATGCATACCCAAAGCATACGCTACAACATACACTCACACAGGCACATTTCAGCGGCTTATTTGATTTATTTTGTTATAATGGACCAAATTTACAGTCTTGCAATTTTTTTTCAAGTTGATTTCGCGAAACTGTACCAGCCAGAACTGTAAGTATTTTATAAACTTTAAGCCCTGTGGTGTATTTACCCTTTCCGTTTAACCTGGCACTTGTTATAGGAGCGTGAATATTGTATGACAGATCTTTGTCCGATCGTCGCAGGCAGACAGATTGTTGCAACCAATTCATTTGCTTCAGAGCAATAATATGACGTAATGATATAGTATAATAATAATACTCAAACTCGTTTATTCATATTTTCTGTAAAATGTCGCTATAGCAGCGCTCCGCGGCTTTACCCGCGTGGTTGCCGATCCCATAACTCTCCCCGGATAAAAAGCCTATAGATATGCTATTCCAGATTCTAATCTAACTGTATCCCAAATTTCAATCCAATTCCTCCAAACGTTGTGATGTGATCGAACAACAAAGATCCAACCATACGCATTTATAATATCAGTGGAATACTTTTTATTTATACATATATCATCATTATAATCATCATCATCATTAAACCCTCTCAGGTCTCTATTATAGGACATTACCTACGTTCCTCTATTTCCGATTTTCAATTGTTTACATAAAACAAATCGGTAAACGTAATATAGGATGACCTGCCCTGAAAATCAACGGAGCGACGAAATGAAAGCAGCAAGCAATGGCTTGAAGCAAAGGATTGGTGTGCGAGATGTGTCTCGAGAAAGGCCCATGTCCTAACAGTTGACAAATGTGGGTCACGTGATGATGATGGTGATGAGATACAAGATTTCAAATCACCAGTGAATCTATAATTTTTATAAAATCGAACAGGGTCGTCAGACGCAATCGAGCGATTTCGAAAAATTCGAATGTACAAAATTATGCGCACTTTTGAAAGCTAACTACTTCATAAAAAATACTTTATAAATAGTTATATTATTGGTTAACGCGAAATTTCTTCAAAATTTTATATAAAGGTGTATTCGCTGGGAATAAAATTAAAATTAAAAATAGATTTATTTGGCTCAGTTGTTGTATGATCATGGATCACGTTGATACCACAGAACATCTCTTTTTATAAAAATGTTATGTTGGTTTGTGTACGCTTCAAAAACTCAAAAAGTTCTGCACCGATCAAGCTGAAATTTTACAATGATATATAATCCACATCAAGGATTGTTTTTATCTAATTTTTGCATCACAGCGTGCCACAGCTAAGCGTGGCAGGTATAAAATAAAATAGTATAACTACAACAACTAGTATAAAATAATAATGTAAATATACTTATTAATATAAACAGCCTACAAGCTTGCGAAATTACATGAACTACTTTTTAATGCGACAAATGGGTCGCAAAGTATTTATAAAAGGGCATGAAAATTTGTATAACAGTTTCGTTATTTTTAAAGGTAGATGCTTAAAACTGATTTTTAAGGCTTTTGATTTGAAATTCAAAATTCGTAAAAAACAATGAAAATTTTAGGGTAAAATGCCTCCCAATAGCTAAGCGCAGCGCAACGCGAACTGCACATGGCGCTTCCCGTTGCGCTTCGCTCATATAATATGGAGAAAATTTTGAACATGATAGACGATGTGAAACGCACTTGTTTTCTATAAACTTGTAAGTTATTGTTTAGTTGTGCTAGCTTTACTTAAAGCGATTTTAATGGCAATCCTAAATATTTGCAGTTCACCGAAATCGTGTAGCTAAATAGCACTGTGAAATAAACAATAGTTATAAACCTGTAAAAGGTTAACCAAAACAAAGGTTACACCAAGTGTTACACTACTCGCCCTTGAGACAATTCACCTAGTGAGTTATACACATTCTCATGCAAATTTATAGATTTAAAGCTAATAATAAAATATATAGAATACAAATTAAAGTTAATAATGTAAATATTGAGGATTTCCTTGTGAATCGGTATTAAAAGTGTCATGACTTCTGACATTTATTAGTTGAAAATAAAAATCGGACATAAAATTGTTATTTATTGATTTAGTTGATTTTGAACTTTGTTAGGCTGTATAATAAATTTTAACGATTATATTAAAGTAATTTAATGTCGTCTTATAATTTTGGTAAATTCAAATTATATTTACTCGATTCTATTTACATTATGTACATGAATAATTTACAATATAATGGAAATCTTTGCCAGGCTCGCTTCTAAGCTACGTAATACTTCGTTTTGACATATTTATATTATCTCAGTTATGGAAGGTCATAACTACAGTAAGGTCATAACGGACCCTAGTTGGGTGTAAGATGAAGCACTTGACTTGGTGTAGAGGCTTGTGTTATGAGTGTTTACAACATTAGTAAACTATATTAATAATTACGTTTTCTGCGATTTTCTAAGTTTCTGCACAACTTGCTTAATTTTGCTGTAAGTAAGAACCTTCTACAAAGTATCAGAAAATGTTTTAAAAAATGTGAATTAAATCGGTAAAGCCGTTTCTTTACTATAAAAAAATAGGGATTCATTTGCAAATTCAACATTGTGGTCGAGAATGCTTTTATGTCGATTTGACGCGGATGAAATATTCGATTTTTATATGAAATAGGCTTTGCTTAGTTTGGCTAATGTTGTGTGAAGAATTTCCTACAACATTTATTATTATCATTTTGGTTTATTAAATTAAGTACGCCGGCAATAATCTTTCTCTACGAATGCAAAGATTCTTAGGCACTAGATTTTTCCACGCATACACTCAAACCGAAGAGGTTTGATTATACTTGTGTGACAATGACGTCTAGGCTGTGGAATGCGTTGCCTGAGTGGGCTTTTCCCGATGGTTACAATATTGTATCTTCAAATTCAATGACAATCGGATTCTTCTAGGGAAGCACGTTCTCGTGGACCGCATTGTCGCTTTGAGATGGCGGTTAAGTATAAACCTACTCGTACAATTGCTAAAAATTGATGTTCCAAAGACACGAAAGAAGAGATTTGACTCTACTTTTGTGATAAGAACGTCTGGGCTGTGGAATACGTTGCCTGAGTAGGTTTTCCCCGATGATTACAATCTTTGTGTCTTCAAATCGAGAGTGAATCGCTTTTTTTTAGGTAAACACGCATCATCGTAGACCGCATTGTCGTTTAACATCAGGCGAGATGACGGTCAAGTGTACACCTAAAAAGTAAAAAAAAAAGAAGTGTGGCACTCGACGACGCGTAAAAGTAAAGCTATTGCATGTTGCATGCATTTTTATCAACATAAGCAATAGGGATGTTAACAATTTTTCGGAATTGCTTTTATTTTGAAGAGTGACATTTGTTCACCATAAAAAATATCACGGGAAATCCGTTAAGTTGGCAACACTGCTAAGAGCATTTAGTCTGTAAAGCTAATACAAATAAGATTCAAAGTCGAATGACCGAGTGGGGAGGACGGTGTTACGGTCTATCATCCCTCTTTCTTGTGAACATAAGAAAGAGATGCACGATGACTAAAATTCGGTCCCCAGGCCCGCGATAAAAGCTATGCAATAGCTTAAAAAAACAAACGTAAAAGTATTCACGACACCAGTCTGATAGAATAATTCCTATCACGTCACAGAAACTACGTAATTACTGGCATGCACGTAATCTGTAATAACAGATGAATGTGATTGAAAAAGTAAGTAAAGTAACCTTGGTCGGGAGTGAGTGAATGACTCCGACAGTAACGATTATGATTATAGTTTTTGCACGATCTATTTCGTAACAAAGATATGATCACAATAGAGATAAAAGCATCAATTACACGTTACTAGCGCGGGCGTACTGCTTTGCCTGCGCATAGATGCTGATTCACTGTTGCACCATTTTGTCACACCAATGTGGAGTTTCAATCTTTAGTGTAGGAATTGCATTACTAAGTTGTTTATAGTTTTAAGTTTTATTTTGTTCAAAGCTTAGCACTGACATTAAACTTATCAACAGGTAGCTTAGACATAATGATTATAATATTATTTAATGATCATTAAAGGTATTAGGATTGCATAAGAGGTGTATAAAATTAAATGTTTTTTTAAACTTTTGAGTTTTTGATGTCGGTTTTTTTCAATGTAGTTTTTTTTATGATTTAAGTTAGATTCTTAGAGGTAAAGAACTTATTTTATCGTTAATATCTGTCCGTAAGTTACGGCTGGCCTAGTCGGGAGAACGGCGCCTGCCGATCCGGTGACCCCGGGTTAAAACCCCACACGCACCACTGTCTTTTCGAAATCATGTGCTGTGCGTAATGCCGCTAACTTAAAACGGCGAAGGAAAACATCGTGAAGAAACCGACATGTACCTAGAATCTTTCGTCCTAATCCTAGAATAAGTCATGTGTCATCCACCAACCCGCACTGGGCCAGCGTGGTGGATTACGGCCTTAACTCTCTCCTTGCGAGATAAGGCCCCGAGTCCCAGCAGTGGGAACATTTAGTGGGCTGTTGATGATGATGATTTGTCCATCTAGCCTGAAATTAAGCGATGATGCGGTATACGATAGAACACACTTACCTATTATAAATAGAAAAATACCGATTTGAAAACATCCAGATTTTATGCATCGAGAAACACCCATTCAGGCAAAGCATGTTGTTACTCTATGTTTGTTTGTTTGTTCCAATTATAGAATTAAAAGAATCTTTTTTTTTCAAAAACTCAAACAGACACACAATACATTCATTGTCATGTGTGTGCGATTATAACAGAGCTATAGATTCGATACCTATAATAACAGTCGGTGTCTAGTTTTTTGGGCAAGGCAAAAAGGGTAATTGTGAAATGTTAGACTAACGAACCATCACAATATGCTCAACTTTTTTTCCTATTAACAAAAAGCTCAATGTTAGAATTGTATAAAAATTTCTTTATGGAGCATTGTTCAAATTTTTTGCTGAAACATTTTTCGATTTTGTTTAGTTTATTCACTTTATTTTTTTATAACTAAATTAAATACACTGTATTACCTTACATTTGAATCCCCCATTAAATCAAGAGACTTTTTTTTAATTTCTTAGATCTCTGGTGCTTAGATAGCTGCGTGTGACTGTGCTGTTATGTGGCAGGCATGTTGCTTACCATCAGGCACATGTCATGCTTGTCTCGTCACTTTTTATTTAAAAAAAATGTGGAGCAAAGGAACGAACAGGACATGTGCCTGAAGGTAAACAATACGCTTACCCATAACAGCACAGTGGCACGAACACGAAGAGACTAAATCGTTACCTACTCGTAGTACTACTAGTGCTAGTAGTACTCGTAGTAGTAGTCGACACCCAGAGATATAAGATGATTTATCTCTTAGCCGTATAATTTATGAGCAAATAAACCTAACATTACGCGCTTATATACTCCATTACAGCGTAATATTAGCGCATTACTGCTTGAAGATAGAAGTAACTGGTAGCACACAAGGTCCCTCACATAAGGAACCTGTACAGATTAAAGAAGCATAAGAGAGACAGTCGGCGTCATAAATTCAGGTTGTTCCATACACCGTCACTGACAAACACTGCTCACATACTCAGCAACAGAGTGGTTTACAACTGGAACAGGTTGCCTGGGGATGTTAATTCGGCGAAATCATTGAACTCTTCCAAGAACAATCTGCACAAATGGATAGCGAAACATGATAAATATCATTTTAACATATGATATGTTATATCAACACTGAGATATAAGAATAACATTGAATGCTGCTCGCCTATTATTCAATAAATAAATTTAAAACAACTGGTAATAACGTTTTTTTTTTATAATTTAGAGTGACGAGACGATCTGGACATGTGCCTGATGGTAAGCAGCATGTCAGCTACATAACAACACAGCGACACGCAGCTATTGGAACATTAAGAGTCCAAATCATTACCTAGCACTGCACTGCGCTCGTCACCCAAAGATCTAAGATATTATATCTCTAAGCCCTGTAATTTCTCTTGTAACATTTCCCTTCAAACCGGAACACAGTAATGTTTGCACATTACTTCTTGGTGGTAGAATAACTGACAAAGGTGTGGTACTTCCCCAGGCGGACTCTGCTAAGAGTTCTACCACTACTCATTTATACCATACCTCATTAAAATCCATTGATCGATTACTATATAGAACAGTGACAAACGCACGCATAGAAATCGTACAGATTAAATTCGTTGAATTTTACTAACGTTTTCTTTGCATTATTTTCAGGTTCACAGCAAGGGTCTGAAGTTCGGCATCTACGAAGATTACGGGAACTTCACTTGCGCCGGATATCCGGGTGTGGTCGGCCATCTAGCTGGAGGTATTTTTTAATTTATTTTTTGGCATGACTATTATGTAAGTTTTAGCTGTAGAATAATGAGAGTATTTCAATTTTATATTCGTGATTTTTTTTAAAGGAATAGTTAAAAAATCTTAACTAATTGGTGCATTCCGAACAAAACTCTGATTTTCCTCTCCATAGCGCCATACTTCGAAAACCATTTTATTTTTCAATCAGCACTCTCTAACATATTGTTTAACATTGAAGCAAATAGGTACTTATGAGAGAACTAAGCGAAAAAATATATATATGTAAAAAACATGTTTAAAAATACTATGTTTTTTTGGTATCAGACAAATCAAATGGTCTTCAATAGATAGTTTTTTTAAAAATGAAATTTAATTATCAAGGATTTTACTAAGTTAGTGAGTAAACTTTTATTTGAAACGTACGTAGTTGTTACGTACATTTTAATTCCTAGCTTATCGGTTTTTATTGGATGCACTTCGGAGAGTGTGTATGATCTAATAGCACCTTGCCTTTTTTGCTATTGGACAGCTCGAAAAAGCGATATTGTTTCATGATACACGATTTAAAAATTCGAACGAGGAGGTTTGACCATCAATTTTGTGATAAGAACGTCTAGGCTGTGGAAAGCATTGCCTGAATGTATTTTTCCTGGTAGTTGTAATCATGGTGTACTCAAGTCCACAGTGAATTGACTTCTACTACTGATTTTATTTAGTGATGGCGAAATCTAATAAGTACGCTTCGCATCAAATGGCAAATGTGTATCTTACGTATGGCAAATTTTAATAACTTCATTACACAGGCAACTTTCAAAACAATGGCGATGCAACGCGCCCCACATATCGGAATTAGCCGTTCGTCATTACACCAACGGCCGCCATTGCCTAATGCCGCCATTATCGGCCATTTTAATTCGGACGGCACTTATTGTAATATTCGTAATGGAGCTCGCGAAATTCAGTAGTCGTAGATATGTAAGAACTTATTCGCATTCTAAATTTAAAATGTTTCTAAATTAATCGTTTTTTTTTTTACTCGGGTAGAGCCTTTATTAACAAAACTGAAATACCATAAAAACTACCACACTGCACTACATAGGTCCTTACATCTATGAAATGGGTGTTTTGATCTCTGATCTCAAATTTCTCCATATTTCTTAACCAAAGGGGAAAAAAGAATTCCAATTTCAAATTTATTCAGCTACCTATTTACTCGTGCTTTTGTGCTTTGAAAACCGTAATTCATTTGTTTTTCCTCTTTTGTTTTTATTTCTTTCGGTCACTCAGTATAGAATACTTACAGTATGCACAACTAAATAGACCCATGAAGGTTTAAATCTAAATTTAGATTAAACTAGGAGCAATCTGCTGTTTAGCCCGCGTAATTCGCGATCCCGATTCTTTTCCTGAATAAAAAATTGACATATGTCTTATTCCAGACTATTATTTCTATCCATACACACCAAATTTCAGCCAGATCTCTTCAGTAATTTATACGTGAAAGAGTAACAAATATATATCCTCACAAACTTTCGCATTTATAATATTACTAAGTTTTATGTAGACCGCGGTTAAATGCTGTGTATTTTTTCAATATGAGTTCTGAGTTTTGAATATGAGTGAAATCGAGAAAGCTTAATGGCGATGCGTCTACTATGTTCTATCAGATAAGCTTTCGTTAGCATACGATATATTTAAAATAGAATAGAATAAAATAGATGGCTGGTCTAGTAAGTTACGGCTGGTCTAGTCGGGAGAACTGCGACTTCCGATCCGGAGACCCCGGGTTCAAAACCATGTGCATCCATGTCTTTTCGAAGTCATATACGTAATGCCGTAACTTTAAACGGTGAAGGAAAACATCGCGAGGAAGCTGACATTTACTTAGAATCTTTCGAAGTCATGTGTAATCCACTAACCCTCACTGGACAGCGTGGTGAATTATGGCCTCGACTCTCTCCTTGCGAGAGAAGTTCCGAGTCTCAGCAATGGGAATATTTAGTGGGCTGCTGTATGTATAGTAATCAATGGTTGTAGTGGTAGGACTCCTAGTAGAGTCCGCCTGGGGAAGTACCACTCCTTTGCCAGTTATTCTACCGCCAAGCAGTAATGTTTAACATTACTATGTTCCGGTTTGAAGAGCAATGTTTGCAGAGAAATTACAGGGCTTAGAGATATAACATCTTAGATCTCTAGGTGATGAGCGCAGTGCAGTGCTAAGCTAATAATGATTTGGACTCTTCATGTTCCAATAGCTGCGTGTCACTGTGCTGTTATGTGGCAAGTGTATTGCTTACCATCAGGCACATGTACAGCTCGTCTCGTCACTTCTTATTTAAAAAAAATGGTCATTAAGAATATTCCTCTCCCACCTTTCATATTCTTTCTCAAAACGAAACGATAGAAACATATTTTCGCAAATAATAGATAAACAGTAATGACACGAAGACAAAGTGTTAAATAATTCCAACAAGTTTTGTCATAATAGGAAAAAATCTGTAAACATTATCACGGTTCGTTAGTTTCACATTTCACAATTACTTTTTTGTGTAGGCGCAAAAACTGGGCTCGGACTGTTTTGATATGTATCAGAACTATATCTAGTAATCTTCTATTATAGTATTATTGGTTTACAAGCATGGCAATACTGGCATTCTCAGACTGCGTGCTAGCAATTTTTTTTTTAACACAGAAAATCTTTTTGTTCTGTAACTTTAAAAGTTTGAGGATTGCTCTGATCACGCTCTTTAAAAAAAAACAAATTTCGTTTAGTTTGTAGGTATGTATTTTTTATATAAACGTAGTTATAGTATCTTTTCATTTCATTTGGTAGTTTCTGGTTTTTTTTTAATTCATTCATGTGTCTATAATCATGTTAGGCACGTCTATAATCATTTTGCGGAATATTGCGAATTGTACAATATTAATGACCATTTAGGGTTAAAATTGAAGATTGCACAATGTGAATGAAAGTTTGAGCGAGTGTATTTTTTATTGCTCCATATCTTTTCATTGTGTCGTGTGGGGTCAGCATTGACGTCTTGACGAGGAGTACATGCAACGCAGAAGTTAATTACACGAGTAAATTGTGACCAATTGAAATAAAAACTATAGTATCTCTCAAGCTAAACTAAATTACTCATAAATAACACCAACTTTCGTGAATATCGGTTTCAATTGATTAAGAGTTCACTGGGGCAATATATACAATAAATAATATTTCGAACTCAAACAATATTCAAATTCTAGTTTGAGTTTTATTTTGAGTAACTTGAGCTAGAGTTATTGCTTATTACAAACTCAAAACTTGAGTTTAAATTTTAAGAAAGTCTGATTTTACCAATGCTCCGCCGCAAAAATTTGCTACAATTGCTTTACTTAATTTCAGTACGCAATGACTATTATAGAAATTAAATTGCCCTTTAAACACAACTTTAGTTTACACAATATTGAGTGAAAAGCAATAAATAATAATTGAATGCGTCACTCAGCGAACAGCGAACTCCAGAATGCTCTCCTAGTTACCACACAACCTACCAATAATTGCTTTCTAAGTACCGATACATCCGTATTACAATAAATAAATACCTCCTACTAATTTAATTCTAGCAATCCAATTATAATTATCTCTACATTTGTATTAACAACAATAATTGCTGGGACATTTGTAGGTACTCGCAGTAATAATTACCGTTGGATTTGTACTTTCAACAATAATTGCGAATGCATTATCGACAATAACAATAACTACTTTTGCTTGCGGATACAAAATAAACTTGTTCGTTGGCAACAGATTTACATAAAATGATTGCTTTGCTATCGCTTAATCTGAAGGCCAAGGCAAGACGTATATTTTAACGGATATAATATTACTGTCTAATAATGCTTTATGATGCAGTTTTAAAGTGGCTGAGTGAATAGAGATAGATAAAAATAAAGATAATTTTAGTGAACAGTTTATAATCGAATGATTTATTTTATTGTATCGAATAGAAATTGAAATTATTGAATGGAACGATTAGATTCACGACTATTCATTCAATAAACGCTGCGTTGGTACCTACAACGCGCGTACACGTCTATGGTTTGTACTTTTGTTATTTATTTTTTGAGTTTCGTGATAATCTCGAGGATGAAATTACTTACCTAGAAGACTGTAATACTTAGTATTACAAATTGAATCAAAATAGATAGCATTTCTATTATAATCCGACCGCATTTTGACGTGACAACGTCTTATAAATTGGTTTGCCGGGTGACACTTCAAGAAACTGCGTTACGCTCCGCTCACGTTATGCGCTCACAACGAGAGCGAGTGAGAGGCACGCGTCCCTTCCACTCGGGCATGGTTAGCCCGCCTAAGAGCGAGAGAGACAGACATAAAAAGTGAAAGGCACGCGTCCCTTCCGTAAAATTATTTTACCACTCAAAGTCGTTGTCACGTAAAACTTTCGCCCGTATACCGACTTTACAGGCAACCAATTTTTTTTGCAAAAAAAGTCGTGACTGTGCTCTGAACTGTATTCATTCTAAGATAATTAAATTCTAAGATAATGTTAATAATAAATTGGAAATATTTCACTTCGGCTAAGGTAAATACTTTTTTTTTCAAACAATAACTAGGAAAATTTATGACCGTCATGATGATCGTTTGACACCGTATTTTAATGTGCAATAAATTGTCACAAACAATGTTATTTCGATATCGTTACCGTAAGGCGGCCCCTACAATAACATTGTGCAATGCATTTTATTGTACAAAAAGGTTGAAAGGAACTTAGCATCCAAACGATCAATTATATTGCAGAAAAATACGAACTGCTCAATGATTTCGTGTTCAGTCGGAGAACGATGTTTATTCCGTAAGGACCGCGCGAACAAAATGTATCTCAACATTATTTAGCTGCAGCTATATAATATGTAGTACATATTATACATAGTGTTGCTGTTCATATAAATCTTTGCTTATTTTAGTTTGTAATGTGTTACTGTATTCGGGTTTGAAGGGCATTATTTTCGCATTGAAATGTCGCATTAAAATAGGTACTATAAAAAAAGGAAACATCTCTTTGCATTTATTTAGACAACAATGTCTAATACCTACTAAATTATCTAAACTAATACTAAACATTTATTTAGAATGTAATGACCGCTCATTTCATTATTTGTTCTTGATATTCCACAGAGACGGAAATTCTCTGTACGATTGGATACTCATATTCGTAGATAATCTCTGTTTCCTTAAAAACAATAAAGTGACTAATAATATATATTATTGTTATTGGTTGTAAAGTCCTAAGGTCACAAGAGTTGAACAGATGGCGCCGCAATAGGCTATATAGATTAGTTGTTCAACACAAACGAAGTTGGGGTGGACCGCTAGCATATTTATAGGTATAATATACAGCGTGGTAGATTTACCCCCAACAACATTTGAATAGACCATTCTAACATTGATGTAGACTTCATTATTCATCACCCAAGGTCTCTTCCCCTCAGCACGGTAGATCACGAGATAATACGGGTCTAAGTTTGACGTAAAATTGACCAGCTTCAACCCTTACGCATATACACTCCGCGAGGCATAAGCTGAGCTTTGCATTTGTGTGAGTGTACATGGATAGTGTAGGTGTGACAACCGGCCTTAGGCGCGGCGCCATTCTGTCTCGCCGCGCTCCTGCCTGATTGGTGATCACTCACACTAATGCAAAGCTCAGCCTATACCTCGCGGACATAATTTCAAGCTCTTGCCTGATTGGTGATCACTCACACTAATGCAAAGCTCAGCTTATACCTCGCGGAGTGTACCTACAGCTGACAAACGACCTTGCCGCCGACGCCGCGACGTCGTACTAAAATCCGTCCCGAGATCATGAGGTTATCAAATAAAGTAACAAACAATGAAAACTTAGCTTGGTTTGACAAAAAAACGAGATTTTAGGGCTAATTTTCAGAAATATAATTCAAAACTTACTATAGATGAACCACCATAAATATTGTTGCACCTTTCTGCAGCTCCTTGTACGGTAAAATTGTAAGCCCCGTGAGATATCTAACCACGTCAGATTACAAACTAATCTACCGTGAGATTATAATCTCAAGCGTTAGATTATAATCTGACGCTGTTGACAATATAACAGTAATACATACATAATCTGAATTTTGCGAATTGCTCTAACGATTTTCATGATTTTCAATTTGGTATACAGGGGGTTTCGGGAGCAATACATCGATCTAGCAAGATTAATCTTAGAAAAGGTCGTTTTATCCGTGTATACGTAAACGACACTCGTTCTTATTCTGTTTGCAACTGCACTACTTTGGAAATCAAAATCGCAGTACAGCTTAGTCCGCATTGCGTAAAACGGTCGCGTGACCGTGCGCTTGTAGGTAATACTGTTGTAGACACGTCATTTCCTGGGCACTCGCTACTTGTGTAACTAAACTCTGAGTTCGCCTTCCCTTTTGCATTCTTACCAGTTTTCACAACACTAGTGTACGGGACTACGCAGAACAAATGATCTAAGGCGAAAGAGGCGTGTTGCAAAAAAAAAAATGGCAGTCATAGAGAGTGCCAATAGAAGTAAGAACTTATGACGAATTTGATAGCTCGCTTTGGAAACTACGTGGCTGAAACAATGGCCATGGTCTCGAGTTTATTCGAAGATTTCTTTCATTTACGAACCGTGACGCTTGACGTCAATTCACAGCCCACGAAAAATCTGTCTCTAAGTGCGCCAAAAGAAGTGTTCACTATAAAAACTTTTAGTATGGAACCAACCTGTTCATATTTCAAATTTCGAACGTAACCGTTGAGGTTTGTTTATCGGTACTACGTGTTTTAATAACTAGCTTGTACGGTGCGCATGTTGCTACGCCACCTGTCGAAAATTGGTCGCACCAACTCAGAAACCTTTGGCTCATGCACAAAAGCATTGCTAAATCAACACATGATAAAATGCATAGTTTATTATTATATAAAAGAACATACAGACAAACAAACAAACATTCTTCATGTAGATAATAAGTAATAAGTAACATAGGCTCTTTTTATTCCGGAAAAATAACAGAATCGGATACTACGAGCTTGAAAACCATGGAGTAGTGCTAGTAAACTATAAGTGTGTGAAATGGCATACCGTTTCTGCTATGCAATATTCGTAAAAGGGGGTACAAAGTTTGATATTGTTACAAATACGTAATATTTCTTAATTTTTTTTTTATTTAACAATGTAACTATGATGCACCTAGTAATTGGAACTGTGACTATGAATGATGACTTGTACGCAAACCAAGCAGGAACTGGAGAACGTTACTAACCCTAATTAAAATCTATATAAACAAGGAAACAAATGATTTGATTGGGAAAAAAATTTTCGTTTCACGTAATTTTTTTTTTATAATTTAGAGTGACAAGACGAGCTGGACATGTGCCTGATGGTAAGCAAAATGCCAGCCACATAACAGCACAGTGACACGCTATTGGAACATGAAGAGTCCAAATAATTACCTAGCACTGCACTGCGCTCGTCACCCAGAGATCTAAGATATTATATCTCTAAGCCCTGTAATTTCTCTGGTAACATTACCCTTCCAACCGGAACACAGTAATGTTTGCACATTACTGCTTGGCGGTAGAATAACTGGCAAAGGTGTGGTACTTCCCCAGGCGGACTCTGCTAAGAGTCCTACCACTACAGAATTATGAAAAATTATGTACTAATGAAAATTTGTTTGTTATTACAGACGCAGCCACATTCGCGCAGTGGGGCGTGGACTACGTGAAGCTCGACGGGTGCTACGCCCTGCCAGCGGACATGGACCACGGATACCCCGCCTTCGGTCGCCAGCTCAACTACACTGGCCGCCCCATGGTCTACTCCTGCAGCTGGCCCGTCTACCAGATCTACGCTGGACTTCAGGTTAGATACTTCTTCGTACAAAACGGTTTAATTCCACTTTCCTCGTACGTACAGCTTTACAGTAGATAAGTTGCCGCCCTCCTTGTTCCCTAAGAGATACAATCTACAACTTTTTAAGGTCAGAGTGAATATAATACTTTCTAGGTCAACGTGCATCATCTTCGACCACACCGTCGATTACCATCAGGCAAGTTTATGGTCAAACGTTGACCTATACGCGATAAAAAGGCGAAGTTTTGTATCTTTCTAATTTTCTTATCTTCCAGTCTCTTTCAATTGTTCTGCCATCCAATTTTTCTTTGCTCTACCGTTTCTTTCGTGTAATTTGTTAACCTCCCAGTTTTTTTAGCTTTCCAATATCTCATCCACACAATTTTTCTTCCCTTTATTGTGATTGTGTCTTCCGTCAAATTTGTCTACTTCAAAATCTTCTGACGTTCGATTTTTCTAGCCACGCGTCTTGAAAATGAGTTAAGCTCCCGGGCCCCATGAGCCCAATGTCTCAGTACCAAAAAAGTTCAAATAAGTAACCACTTCCGAGGTTTACATTTGTACAATAGTTCTGATATTAATACGATTAGACAACCTTATTACTCATCCCAACTATTATAACCAAGATAAAATTAACAAAACATGTTTCTTGAAGTATTTGCTTTGGATTCTAATTACTGATTTAAACAATACACAACATGTGAGCTGCCAACCCAGTGGTCTATATTCCAAGGCTAAGCTTTTGTGCCGTATACAGGCCAATGTACTGTAACTCAGCGTAAAGAGTTACGATTGTCTCCTGCTTCAAAAGATTAGCAATGACTACTCACTCATTAACTTCAGTTGCTAAGTCTGCTTCAATTTCCATTTTAGTTTCACTTGAAGCCCGTTTTGACGTCGTCTCGCTTGCGCAATCATCTATCTTAGACATGATGTAATATCAACAAACGTCAAAATGTTTTCTAAAGGTAGCGGTTCGCCCGGAGACCGCGACACGAGACCGAGACGCGAGACCGCGACCGGAGACCGCGACAGGCACTTGGCACTATGGAATTGTATGGGCGCCAGTTCGCGCCGAGTACCTTAATGTGTTTTATTTTTTCATAGAATATTATAGAGGTAAATGGGCATCTGGAACTGTTTCAATGGTCAAAATCTGACGATTCATAATTCGCTTCTCCTTATTCCACTTTATGTTGGATTCGGTAAAACGAGACTCCTTCTTCCATTCTTCGTATCTGAGTTACCTTCTTTCCATTAATCATATCTTATCACACAATCCAGTAGTTTTATAATGGTAGGACTCTTTTTAGAATCCGCCTGAGAAAGCATCACACTTTTGCCAGCAATTGTAACGCCAAGAAGTAATGTGCAAACATCACTGTGTTATGACTGGAAGGGCACTGTTTCCAAAGAAATGGCGAGATAATGAAACAAATCATCTCTTTTCTCGAGGTGACGAGAGCCATGTCGCTGCCTTGTGCTAGATGATTCGGACTCTTTACCTACCTAACAATAGTTGCGTGAAACTGTGCTACTACGAGTACGTATGGGCGTGTTGCTTATTATCAGGCACATGTCCTGCTCCTCCCGTCGCTGTTTTATGAAAAAAATATTTTCATAAAACTTAGCCTATGACCATCTAGAACATTTAAATTGACCCAAAATCGAATGATTCATCGTTTGCTTATCCTTATCCCGCTTTATCTGGAATCGGTTGAACATGCCTGTTTCCTTCATAACTCATATTATCTGAGTTCTTTTTCTATTTACTAATCATGTCTTCTTTCACACAATCCATCCACACTTATACTGGTGTTATCTAAATGTTCTTCTCCCATTCTTCTTCCAGTATATTATTTGGGATAGGTGCAACATATCTGCTTCCTCCTTCATCTGAGTTAATTTCTTTCCCATTAATATTCTCTTTCACACTCTCCACACTTATTTTGGTGTAATCTTGAATGTGATTTTTTTCCAGCCGAACTTCTCGTCCATCATCGAGCACTGCAACCTGTGGCGAAACTTCGACGACATTCAGGACTCGTGGGCGTCCGTCGAGTCTATTATAGACTACTACGGAAACCACCAGGACGTGATCGTGCCCAACGCTGGGCCGGGACACTGGAATGACCCTGACATGGTACTTACGTCATTTGTTTGCTATTATGCCCGAACAACACGAGGTTAGTTTTTCAAACTAGGGTAGCAAGCTAGTACCTACTTCTGGCTTTGTGTAGACAACGCTACAAATGAAGATACAGATACAGTTTTGTCTACAGAGGAAGATAAAAGTGCTAGCTTACTAACGCTAGCTAGCTAGCTTGAAAAACTAGCCTCCTGTCGCTGGGGCATGACAATCAAACCTATTATTATTACCATGAAAATCTTGAGTTCTTAGTTTGAGGAGCCTTTTATTTTGACCACGTTTCAGAGTTATCTAACGGGAATACGAAAGAAAACTTTAGTAAAGGACTTTAATCCAACTTATTTTAATCCACTACTATTTATTAACAAGAACTTTGTTGGTGGTACACCTTAAGCTGAGCTATTGCTTAACACCTATTTACCGCTTGTGCACACAATATGACAGTAAATTAATTTTTATTCTTAACAACAGAAAAATGGCCGTCAAAAGAAGTTAACCATAGAATAGAAGAATAGAAAATATCTTCAACTCAACAAGTATTAACTTGAAGATAGTTACAGTGTTTGCTATCTAACTTCACGATGTCCGTTTTCGTGATGGCGTACGCGCGCATCGTTAAAAAAACTCTCTTCATTATTCACTAACGCGCCAAAATGAATAAGAGTAACTTCAAAAAATTGAAACTCCCTGCATACTAAATTTTGTCCTATGTCGAAATTGGTAGCAAAACAAAAAAAACAATAAAAATTGCTCTTAAGTGTACAATATTTCCTCACATCTATAAACAGGTATATTAATTTTATTAGTCTGAACTAGGTAGAACCTGTGTTTCTAGGGTTATATTTGGTAAGAAAATAAAACTGAACAATTTCTTAATAATAATAAACATATTTATGTTCAACAACTGCGCGTTTGAAGGTTTGTATGAGATGCTTAAAATGGACTGTATCACATCAAGACATAAAAGTGCCATCCAAATCAAAAATTTATTCCCTGATCGTTTACTTCCAGTTGATTATCGGCAACTTTGGTCTATCATACGAGCAGAGCAAGACCCAGTTCGCGATCTGGGCGATCCTGGCGGCTCCTCTCCTGATGAGCGTCGACCTTCGCACCATCCGACCGGAGTACAAGGCTATACTCCAGAACAAGAAGATCATAGACGTAGACCAAGACCCGCTCGGCATCCAAGGGAGGAGGATCTATAAGGTATAGCAGTCCACTAAAATGTCCCCACTGACTCGGTGCGTTCTCTTGCAAGGAGAGAGTCAAAGCCATCCACCATCCTGACCATGTGTGGTGGAAGACCCATGACCTATAAATATTCTAGAGTATCTGGTTGACCGAGCTTTGCTCGGTTTTTTTAATAGTAGTTTTATAATATAGGCAGGTACGAATTACGTAGTGATGACTTACTTAGACCTACTTAGATACGAATTAAATGTGTTTGTAAAAGGCTCTAAGTATAAGATTTTCTCAGAAAAAAAAAGAACAAAAAGAAAAGTCCCGAGTGAAACAATCAGGATTCGAACCGGTTGACTGCGAGGGCGGGCATATTCCGACTGAGCCATTTAAACTTAACGAACAGTGACGAAATTAGTTATCGTATTCTAATGACATTGTAGGAGTTTTTCATTGTCGAAAAACGTGCATAAAATGATGTTTTAAAAAAATAAAACCTAGCTAGATCGATTTATCGTCCCCGAAACCCCCTGTATACATAATTTCATGAAAATCGTTCGAGCCGTTTCCGAGATTCAGATTCTATATATGTATATATATACCTACATACATATATACCTACAAGAATTGCTCGTTTAAAGGTATTAGATGGATAGATAGATACATAGTGGGTTTCACCGTTTTTAAGTAAACGGCATTACACGTATGACTTCATAAGGACAGTGGTGCATGTGGGATTTGATCCAGGGGATCTAAAATCGGTAGTTACAGTTCTCCTGAGTAGACCAGCCGTAACTATAGACTGTGAGTATATTTTACCTACAGATTATAAGTTACGGCAAAGGTAAGGTTATAATCTAACAGCCCATATTCGTCTATTGCAGGATATAGCCCTCTCCAATACGCCACTCAGCCCATTCCCCGGCTTTAAGTTTTCAAACGCCACCAGAAGCCTTTCGTGAACGTCTCTTCATCTAGTTTCAAGGATATTTCCATCTTTGGAGAGGATCTTTGATAACTAGATTTACGTTCAGAATACCCTTATTGGAAGCGTAAAGTACAGGGAAAGCTGTAGCAATAGTCAATTTTATTGGGCGGTAGAAACGCTGATCAAATACATATTAACAGTATAGGAATATTGACGTGAAACAGAACTCGTTGTATATCCAGATAAGGGGCAGTTAGGAAGTTAGGCCAATAATCACAAATAGCTATCGTGTTATAGCCTCAATTTTGGAAAGTCTGAATGAAATAATACATAAGTTCACCATGAGATAAGACACATGACCATACAGCAGGATATAATGGTGAATGACGCGTCACTGCCCTCGTGGCTTAGTGGCTAGTAACTCTGCCTGCGAAGCCGAGGGTCGTGGGTTCGATTCCCACCCAGTGCAAATATTTGTGTGGTGAATTCAAATGCTTGCACTGTGACTGGGTGTTTCTATGTATAATAAGTATGTATTTAGAATTATCACAATTATATTGTATATACAACAATTCACACAATATGTTGTGTGTGTAATTGTTACCAATTGTGAATTGTTACCACCAATATTTATTTATATTTACCTGAGTGGGAAAGTCCTGATGTTTACGATTTTGGTGTCTTCAAATCGAGAGTGAATCGGTCTCTTCTAAGTAAGCCGGCCACTCACACACATCGTCGCTTAACATCAGGTGAGATTGTGGTCAAGTGTAAAGTTGTCTGGCATATGTCCTGCTCGTCTCATCACACTGTACTATAAAAAGAAGCACGCTCCATCGTAAGCCGCATCGTCGCTTAACATCAACCAAGATGTCTGTCAATTGTAAACCTATATGTATAAATGTTTTAAAAAAACTGCGGTTGCTATTAATAACCTATCTGTAAGGCTTTAATATTATTATGACTTTTTGTAGTGGTAGGACTCCTAGCAGAGTCCGCCTGGGAAAGTACTATGCCAGTTATTCTACCGCCAAGCAGTAATGTTTAACATTACTGTGTTCCGGTTTGAAGGGCAATGTTTCCAGAGAAAATACAGGACTAAGAGATATAACATCTTAGATCTCGGGGTGATGAGCGCAGTGCAGTGCTAGGTAATGATTTGGACTCTTCATGTGCTGCGTGTCACTGTGCTGTTATGTGGCAGGCATGTTGCTTACCATCAGGCACATGTCCTGCTCGTCTCGTCAGTCTTTATTATAAAAAAAACTTTTGAAACTGAATTGCTATTTCCAGCACCGTGGTATCGAGATCTGGTCCCGTCCGATAGTGCCGATCCAGGGGCAGTACTACTCGTACGCGGTGGCCTTCGTGAACAGGCGGACCGACGGCACGCCGTCCGACGTGGCGGTCACTCTGCGGGAGCTGGGGCTCAACAACCCCGCCGGGTATAGGGTGGAGGTAAATGTTCATTCATATATCACAGTCTATTAAATCATACAGATAGGGTGGAGGTAAATGTTCATTCATATATCACAGTCTATTAAATCATACAGTCGTTCCACGAAGCCGTCTAGACGGGGCAATCGTGCGGGGTGTGACGCGGGAAGCGCACTCCTGCATTGCATACATTACAATGTTAGTATTGCAGGAGCGCGGCTCAGGGCTGACGTTTTCCGTATGTTTTAATTTTATGTCGGTAATAAGCATTGTTGTTTGCGACAACCCTACCCGTGTCTAGACATTATCGGCGTTTTTCCCAAGATCAAAAGCGATGAACTACTGGTAGTATTTCTTTATACTGCGCTTGTATAGTATTGTGAAAAATAGTTGTAGGTAGGTGTGTATTTTTGTTTTATTTGGCTTGGTACAAATTTAGTACACGGGTAACTCACGTTCAATATAGTCAGTCCAGTCCGACTCAAGTTTCGATCGCGTCCGGCGATCTTTTTTAAGGAGAGTGCGCGCGCGGGTTCGCACCTCTTTTAGTACAAATTATTTATAAGTTAAACGAGCATACAAACCAATTACATTAATTAACCAAAACATCAAAAATATAACAATTCTCCTACACAAAAAGTCAACGCGCAGCTATTTACAAAGACTTTTACAAAACGAGAATTGTATGTTTCGATCTTTCGTTGCCATAAGTATACGATTATGTTGCCCACTAAATGTTCCTAGTGTTAGGACTCGGGCTTAATCTCGCAAGGAGAGAATCAATGCCATAATCCACCGCGCTTGCCCGGTGCGGGTTATCGATTGAAACATGACCTCGAAAGATTCTCGAACATGTCGCTTTTCTCTAAATGTTTTCAGTCACCGCTAAATCCAGTGGAGATGACAGTATGCACTTGTAAGTAATCTGCACGTCACTAGACCACCTCTATTAAAGTAGTTTTTCTTGACACTGTGATAATAAACTTGTTGTTTTTTTTTCAGGACTTATACGAAGACGTGGACTATGGAGTGCTGTCTCCGCAGACGAAGATCAAAGTGAAAGTGAACCCCTCAGGTAGAAAGTGTCGCTTATATTAATCACGCTTCGACATCGCTTTGCATGTATATTATAAGATACGCAACATAATATGCACCATTCATAGCTTAACTATATCTACATAAATATACTAATGTTATAAAACAGAAGAAATTTGTTAAGTATTTGAACTCTGATCTCAAGAACTGTTGGACCGATTTAAAAAAAATCTTTTAATTTTTTTCAATTGTTTTTGTAGTTATGTACTCAAAGAGTACATATACTACGTATAGAGTTAGATTTTCCGCACGGTTTCTTTGTGTCAATCGTAAGCAGATGACGTGCATACTTTCTATGGCAACAGAGTTTGACTATCCTCGTGGCTTAGTAGGTAGTAACGCTGCCTGTGACGCTGAGGGTCGTGGGTTCGATTCTCACCCAGTGCAAATATTTGTGTGATGAATTCAAATGTTTGCACTGTGTCTGGGTGTTTCTATGTATAATAAGTATGTATTTAGAACTATATAAGTATTATATCAGCTATCTGGCCGCCATATTACAAGCTTTGCTTAGTTTGGGGTCAGATGATGTTGTGTGTGAATGGTCCACCACTATTTATTATTATTATTTATTTATGACACTTCGCCCAAGAGTGACAAGGCACGAAAGATGCTACCCGTGCTTTCGGTGTAAAGCGTGTTATGTACTTGAAGTACAAAAGTATATAGCCTATAGGCGAAGCCGGGACGGACCGCTAGTTTATAATAATACTAACAGCGCACTGCAGTTTTACCCGCGTAGTTCCCAATCCAGTTATTTTTCAAGGATTAAAAGTAGCATATGTGTTATTCCAAACTATTATTATTTATCTATTATGTACTATTATGTATTTGTCCGGATCCCTTCAGTATCCCCAGGATATATTCCCCTGAAGCGGGTAGATACCAATGTTCTAATATCATCTTCATCAGCCTATCTTCGTCCACTGTTAGGCATAGGCCTCAAATGGCTGATTATGGCCGCCACGCAGTCTAATGTCTTGCGTATATCGTCACTCCGTCAAGTCTCAGGGTAATTCTAACTATATGACTGTGTATTCTCAGGTGTGGTGATCCTTCGAGCCGACGCCCAGCCCTCATTAGCCTACAACGCGATACCGACACGGACGCCCTACACTCCGTTCAACGACGTATTCCGGTTAACGAAAAAGTAGCGCCATCTACATGCTACCAGTGAAAAGTTAGCGACGCCATCTATTGACCGCCCTCGACAACTCTTTGACAATCAATATCTGAGTACAATGTGAGTCAGCGCCACGAAAATGCCGCGAAAATTGTTGAAATCACATTTAAATAAGACTTAATTTTAACCTAGCTTAGAGTTGAATGTACCTGTAGAATGAATAAAACTGTACATAAATAAATAATATATATAGTAAACAGCTAAACATAAACAAGTGTATATAAGAACCATTTTCAATAGAATTAGAAGACACAGCTGTAATCCCGCCTAAATTGAAACTACTGAAATTGATGCTGAAAAACAAAATGGCTGGCTACATAAACTTGTTATCTAGTGGTGTTAAGAAGTTTGCTGTAAGGTTTTACTCATTGGTGTTGTCCAAGGCAACGAGAAATATACAGATCAATTATTTATTGATTTGTTGTAGTATTGGAGCATGATAATTTGTTCGGTTTAGTGGCACGGCTTTAATGTTTTCGAACTCATGCTATTGTCAATACTAACTTTCAGATTTTGAGTTCTGATTCGCCTTTTTATGTTTCATGACAAAAATAAAATTTAAAACAGTTTTTGAGGCATTTTCGAGGTTTTGTGGCGCAGACTTTAATTCTTCGTTTTTAACTGTATTCTTTTGAATATTTAGAGTGTTATGTTGTAGTGAGACAATTTTATTTAGATTTCTGTTACCTACGTATTATTTTCATACTGCCAACGTATTAAGTTGAAACATAGAAAATTTTAAATCATAGACAAGCAGTTGACGGTTTTAAAATGCTGCTTTAATGCTGTTCCTTAGATGAACGGTCAAAATAATTATTATAAATATTAATTATCCCAATGATAATTCTTCGAAGAGGCCCTACGTCGGATCCCCGTGTTTTGAACTCAATCGTATCTATATCTTTGATTTATTTAAAAATACTTATTATTCACTGAAATCTAAATATAAAATTGTCTCAGTTTACGTGAGTTACCAGCCGGTAGGTATGATCCCCGTCTTGCCTTGTAGGTTACAATTTTATTTATGTTTCTACTCTCTAACTAGAATAAGAATTCGTTTGATGGCAGCAAAAAATATAAAGCTACAGGTAATAATTTAATTAAACCAAGCTTTATTTTGAAATAATAGCTATATTATATTTTATTAATCTTATTCTCGTAAGTTTTACAACCGTCGCGCTTTGCGCTCAACCTATCTAGTGGCCATGCCGAGAAACGTCATTCGATTATGTGGTTGTGTTCGTATGGTGGTCAGTGATTGGTCAATGCTTCAAATTGATTGTCATCTGCGTAATTTAAAACCACCTCATTTTGAAGTAAACTAATTTTTAAGAAAAAAAGGAATACCTAACAACAGATACAAAAATATAACCAAAAACATAATATGACGTTGAAATCTGTTCATTCTGTTAGGGCCTACAAAGCCACAAAACTTTAAAAAAAATAAAAAAAATAGTACATATAACTTCAAAAACGGTCAAACGCATTCCTAGTTTAGTTAGAATCTATTGTGATCGATTGAAGAAATGAAGTAAGTAATTTGTAAATGAATAATTGCCATTATCTCGTACCTAGGATAAGTGTGTACATTTTAGGTGCCTATATATGTGTAAGTTTTTCGTAGTAACACAATAAATAATTTAGTTTTACATCGGATTTTTATTTACACCTGTTATGTAGGACTATTCCAAGGGTGCTGCTTATCACCAATAGCATTTAATATAGTTATAAATATTTTAGTAGACAAATTAATATCCCGTGAAAAGAAATGGGGCTACCGGTTTTAAATCAACAATAAGTACACTGAGTCAATCTTGGCCTTTGCGGACGACCTTGCAATACTTACACGCAATCCCAAACAGTGTCAGGAATTGTTGAACGAAGTCGATGAGTTCTGTACATGGACGGAGGGAATGAGGACAAAACCAACTAAATGTAATTGTCTTTGTCTGGGTAGACGAAATACCAAATATACTTCTTACGATCCGGGACTCTCCATAAGTGGCCAAGGAGTTGCCACAATTGCAGAGGCAGTGCCTTTCAAATTTCTTGGTAGAAAGATAGATCACAAAGGACGTACACTATCACTACAGGTGGTTGTTGAAAATTTCATGAACAACCTCAATAAGGTAGACCAGCAGCCTATCACCAACATCAAAAAAGCATGGATATATGACAACTACCTCACATCACGTCTCACTTGGCTTTTCCTAGTATATGACATCGGTAAAACTCTCCTGGCAAAGCTAGATGCCAATGTCATAAAGATATTGAAGTTATGGTTCGGATTGGCACACCCGGCTGATCCCTCTACTCTTTTTAGGGATCACAATAGTTTTGGGCTGAAACTAAAGAAACCGTCTGAACTTTACAAACACCTAAGAATTACAAAGACGCATGTTTGGGAAAGTCGCAAGACGAATTAATTACATCTCTCCCAAAAGACAAAACTGCTTCAGACCTGGAATCTAGACTTCAATTCCATAAACAATTTATGGCAGGTGCACAAGTAGAACTCATGAAGCGGTTTCCAATCATAACCAAAAATCAGCGGTCTCGTGAGTTTCGAAATAAAACCGCCGCCCGATGCAGTTCGCGCCCGCGCGCGGGCTCGGTTGAAAAACGCTCCATAAGTTCATAGCTTCACAGATAGATAGATAGATACATTTATTATCGACAAACCAAAACAAAATAAAAGACAAAAAAACTTTAAAACTAATGCGACAAGTTGGCAGCAATGTTGACAAGCTATCTCCTCCAGGTATCTTATCGCATTACTTAGTGTTGATGTTTTTAAAATAAAAATTATTATATATTCTAGTTCCTCGTCCCGTGTACTTTAGCCCGGAAACAGTTGAAGATATTGTTTCTTCTTCGATAATGTTTTGGCTTCTGAAAAGAAAACATTTTTCTTGAAAATAACGCAACAAAACAGAAACCCAATCAAAAGCATTTTATTAATGAATTAAACAAATGGGGTATATTTTTAACTAGCTGCAGTCCGTGTTTTTACCCGCGATAACAGCGATAATTCGCGATGTTAAAAATACCCTATGGTTATTCCAGGCTGTTCATAAATAGTACATTATTATGTACCAAATATCATACCTATCCCTTTAGTAGTTTATGAGTGACATAGTGACAAACATACTCATAAACTTTGGCGTTTATAATATTTTGCACGATTTCGTCCTATTTACAAATTCAAGTGTTTTCCATAACAGCCCTACCTGGACTGGGAACCGTGACAGATAATTATTATCCTGGGAAAATAACGAGATCAAGAACTACGCAAATGAAACCGCGGGCGCTGCTATAGCTTATAGCAGCGTCATCACTAGTGGTATTGGTGGTGGTGGTCTAGGGTAGATCCAGTACCTGTTGGACCACTAATTAAAACGTACGCATGTACTTATCGCACAGTGGTTTGTGTTGAGCACGACTATATGACGCCCCCCCCCCCCTGTACCCACAAGTTGGATCCAACCTTGGCTGAGGTGGATATTGGTGGACATGTCTGCATGCCTGTGACTTTATCCGCTTAGAATTTACAATAGATACGGCTATTCCCTAAGGAACTCTATAGTTATCGGGATAAGATTCACAATATATCAGGTTACACCACTACAATTGCATTAGGATTTTTTGAGATTAATGTAGATGTATACTAAACTTGTGTCTTACCTTTCAACTCTCCGTTTCTCGACAAAATCGGGATCAGTAGAACTTGATTTTTCTTCACAAATTTCTTGACTGTTTTCGGGAAACATTATGATCTTGTCGTTCAATCTTAGTTTACTTGCCTCGATCTCTATTGGATTTTGTTTGACTTCCCTCAACACAGAATGACACAAACTAAGTTGTAGTAATTGACAAATGATTATAATCTGAAACAAGCAAGTTTTAATTTGATACGGAGTCAATTGGTTTAGTATTTTCGAAAAATGTGACATGTTTTTTTTACATTTTTTATAATAGATATAGAGTGACGAGACGAGCTGGACATGCGCCTAATGGTAAGCAACATGCCTGTCTATAACAGCACAGTGACACGCAGCTATTGGAACTAAAAATTTAAGATGTTTTATTTCTATGCCCTTTAATTTCACTGCAAACATTACCCTTCAAACCGCTTGTCCATTATCCATTAAAAGATTGCAACAAAAATTTTTGAATTTTGGAGGGAATCATAACAGATGTCATTTTAAAAATGAGTTCAGTATTTGTAGTTTTTATTGTAGTACCAATCCAATTGACAGAATGTACGAAATATTAGATCATGTTTAAAAATTACGAAAATAATAAATTACGCCATTGTAGCACCAAATGAGCGATTTGTCAAACAGAAAACTATCCCTCAAGTTAAAGCAAATCACATAAACATAAATGCATAGATTTCGAATTTTTTTTCAACGTCTTTGCATAAATGTCAACTTTCGTCAATATCGGTTGGTTTGAAGACTGAAAAGTTCATTGTAAACGAATACCCATAAAAAATGGAGTTTTATATCTTAATATATCTTTATGTAAACTTACCATTGTATATAAATGCATTATTATCACTCTCTATTTACAAATTAAGGACACAATACTCGAGAAGCCAACGAGAGAATTTATCAAGTACTAAGAAAATATTGCAAATATTCCATATTGTAGCTGATAAAGTTGTCGTTAACTAATTGACACTTCGGAAAGTTACTCACATTAAGCGAAATAATTAATGTCTGTGATACATTTTAACAATGACGCAGATTCTAGAATGGTATCGAATAGAAACACCTACGTACGATAGAAAATAATAAATGAAAATAAAAACGTTTGTACATAAACAAATAAACTTAATAAGTTTATATATCGATTCTATCATAATATATTTATTTGCAAAAATGATACAGAGCTCCATAGTCAACCATTCGGTATGCAAATTTGAGATTGTGTATGAAACACAATAGACTGCAGGCCCGTGAACAAAATTCATGGGTCAAATGAACCACCAGGAAACTAATGTAGGATAGTAAAAGGATATAAAATAATAAGATTGAGCACTATGCCGTCACATGAAAGCTGTCCAACTACGTGCAGGTGTAGATAGGGGGTTACAAATCACAATCATTTCTCCACATGATTTTTGTACGGCGCGGCGTTGCGGAATAATGGATTAGGAGAGGTAATAAAACTACAAAAATTATAAGTTTTAATTTTCTAATTGTTATTATTGTCGGAAAAATTCATGATTTTCCGTCGATTTCAGGATAAATCTGGTCATTTGATTATGTACGGCATTGGTTCCATGCTGTTTCAATACCTCTTTTAATCCATTGCAATGCCGTACAAAAAATCATATGACAAGGAGAAATGATCGAGATTTTCAACCCCCTATCTTCACCAGCACTCAGTTGGACAGCTTACAAGTGACGGAATAGTGTTCAATCTTATTACTTTAGACCCTTCTATCATCCTACATAGTTCTCCTGGTGCTTCATTTGACCCATAAATTTTGTCCACGGGCCTGTATTCTATAATATTATTCCAATTTGAAGGTATCCGTCAGTATACATGATATGTCTATGTATATTTATCTAATATGCCATAGCTACATATATCAATGCCAATAAGTTGTGAATGACTTCAATGTGCACCGTAAATAAACTACTCGGTATACACTAAGAAAATCACAATTAATCCACCAGCAGCGCCCCGTAGATTCACCCGATCCCGTTTTTTTCTCGGGTTAAAAAACCCCACCATTTCATTTCTCAGTATAACCTGTACATGAACCAAATTTCATCCAGATCTCTTCAGTAGTTTTTGCGCGAAAGATAGCAGAACGTAAAATAGTTACCCCTCAGAGATACTGCAAACCACCCTGATGTACGACTGCTCTCACTAAACTATTACATAAAAATATGGTAAGCCATTATAATCAGTCTAATAAGGTATGCTGTCCCACCATTGTTTTTTAATTATCTATCCTTTTTTTTAGAAATGCCGACCACCTATACAGACGCAGACGTTAGGTGCAGAACGCTTTGTCTCAATTTGATCCAAATCTCCTTAAGTAATAATCTTATACAAATAATGTCGATGAAGAATTATTTTGCGATCCACAAATGTAAATGGGCCCGCAATCGAAGACGATACTTCAAATGTAGGCGTTACCTTCTAAAGTTCTGTGAAAGCTATATTAATGGTCAAATTAATATATAATCATAGGTGACCATAACAAATATTTACACAATGTAAGCCTGTTAGTAAATACAAAGATTTATTTGTATAACGGAATCCAACGGGTCATGACACTGACCACTATCTCCTAACCGATACGCATAGTAACATATACTCATTACTCATACGAATAAATTAGCACAGGACATTCACCTACTGTTGTTACAAAGAAAATTTATATAAATTCCAAGTACATATTTTAGAAGTAAAATCAAGAACCGACATATGCTACACAGAATAATTTACAGGAACAAAGATTAACAACATTTCGAAGTTTACATCATCTAAAGACACTAGTGACTTCAAAAGAAGGCAAATGATCGATAGTTGTTCGGAAGTCAGGCACTGAACAACAGAATGTGTATCCTTCGCGAGGGTTATGAGGATGCCACGACAGCCAATGGAACTCCATGCTTCTGTTGCAAATGTTCTCACAAAAAAACATATGTTCTGCTTCGTTCGCTGTATAATACGGGCCATTGATGCCAACAAATACAATCCCACGCTTTCTTTCAGGCTCGTACACAACTTTGTAGAAATAAAGCGGCACAGGAATCACAGGATTATTATTGTCGTCATTGTGTAAATAAATATCAACTCTCCCGCCATATTCGTTCATCAGCTGAGTCACTCCATAAGTGCCGGTATAAATTACCGTATCAACATTGGCTTCATGAATGTAGTTTCTTAGATCAACTTCTAAAGTGTTCCAGTTGCCACTGTTAAAGCCGTACCATTGAGGAGCACAGTTCACATAGTGGAACGTCGCTCTCTCCCAGAAAGCGAAGACAAAGTCAGTTTTAGCAGCCAAATGACCGCGCGAAAGCAGTTCCTTTTCTGTTATGTATTCGTTGACTATGTTTCCAACTAGATCTCTAACTGCCGCTTTTTGGCCTCCAGGAGAGAACAAACTATTGACTGGTACTCTCCCGTAAACATCATTAGCCTCAAAAAAAGGTCTATCGACTCTAGTCTGAAATTTAGCATTGTATGGACGTTGAGTGTACTTGGAGTACACGGCATTCAGAGTTCTTTCATTGAAACAGGATTCGTAGAGATCGTAGAACACACCTTGGACTGGATAACCGACTTCATAGATAGGGTTTCCTTCGAAGCAAGTGCGGTTGGTTCGATTGCTCATATAGTTTGGAGGGTCAACACAACGGAAAGAAGAAAACGATGCGAGACCATTGAGCCATTGATCGTTATAAAAGTTTTCTCCTCCACCGCAGGTGATCGTCGCGGTTGCTACGTCTCGTACCTTATTGGGATGACTGATGGAGCCAGCTCCCTCACAACTTAGTGTGAGCGTTTCTCCATTTTCTAAAACAACATTCCCTGAACGATCATTTGGTTCCAACAATCTACCGTTTCTAATAATGATCGGGAGTGGTTCATAGAAATGTATCCGTGAATTAAGTGAGCATCTTTCCCCGTGATCGTAAATTAAGAGCACACAGTATTAGTAACAAATAATGATTGACCATAATCAACGTACGAAGGATTTAGAAAAGTGCATCTTTTTAATTCTTGTTTTTTTGTAAAATAGCACTGTTATAATTTTCAGGAAATTTCACGTCAAATTGTCAAATTATAGAGTAACGGATGGCAGTGACATTAAAATCTCACTTGTACTGTCTTAAATATCTATAGGTTTTCTACCATATTATTATTTACTCTTTGTTATTTATTTACTCTAAAAAATGTTGTAAACTATTTTCAACCGACTTCAAAAAAGGAGGAGATTATGAACAAATAAAAAAAATTAACAAAGGAGTATTATGTTTGTGTCAAATATTACATGATAGTGGGTGTAACATGTTGTTTTTTGCAGTAATGATTTCTTATGCGTAATTTAAAAAAAAATCTGCACGCTTCTCTATTACATAAACTATAAGTGTGCAAAAATTAATACTCCTTTGAGCAATTTTTGTAAAACGACGTACAAAGTTTTTTACTCTACGTAGGTATTCTTATTTACTCAGATATTTGCCCCAAATCAAATAGATAAATACGTAATAGCCCAGACATTCTCTTCGCAAGGTCTCAATTGTCCACAATCTCCGGATACTGGAACATTATTAGGTTATTTTTGTTTCTTTGTTATTTAGGTTTAACTTATTTTTATACTGTCAGCGCCCCGAACTTTCACCCGCGTTTTTTCGTCCAGTACAAAGAGTTTACATGTACTTAAACTAAATCTATGGTCCAGTAGATTTCGTGTTATACAAAATTTCAATGTATAAAAATCTTGCAATCAATGTTTGTTCCTAGAGAATCACTAGGTACAAGTCAATAGATTTTCACGAATGTTTTTATTTATGTGTTATTTTGTTCCAACTTGAGAGACAGGATAGTTTTCATTTCGATTAATGATCTTAATAATTTTTAAGTAATAAACTGATTACTGTTATTGATCGGAAGTTTCATAAGTTTTGAGCAGTTCACGCCTCAAATTATTTAAATGTTGTGTCTTCTTATTTGTCTGCGATGTACTCCTAAACTAAACTAATACTTAATTTATAGTCGCCATATATTTTTTTATATGACAGGTTACTGTCATTAACCCGGCTTCTTCCGGCTTTCGGCTTCGCTCGGTTACGATCAATGGTAACTTAGATTTTTTTAAATATAAAGTGACTAGACGTCCAAGTCATGTGCTTGATGGTAAGCAACATGCCTGCCACATAGCAGTACAGTGTCACGCAGCTATTGGAACATGAAGAGTCCAAATCATTACCCAGCAATGCACTGCGCACGTCACCCAGATATACATATAGGACATTTTATCTATAAGACCTATGTCTATCAATGGACGAGTGAGCAGACTATGATGATTCAGAAAATACTATTTATCTTAATATTGATAGTTGAACTAGTTTTGTCACGTATCTCATTTTATTGTCACGTTCCCAGACGCACTTCGTGAGTTCGTGCCCTTTGTCTATTGCTAACCTGTAATCTTATTCAGAAACAACTTACCCTGTATATGCAGTTTTTTTTTCTTTTTTTTTTTTATTTAAATTAGCCACTCCACAGACTCCGGGGTCCGTGATCTTTGTCATTACAATTATCGTTTTTTACACATATCTTGGATAAGGAGAAGAAGAGGAAAATAGGAGGGAGTTGGGTACATTTAAAATCTAATTCTAGTGCTCGTCTGTAGAGCCGATCACTACCGGTTGGGATTCCGCTAGTAATCGACTCGACATCGAGTGTTTGCCTTGTCATTTGCCTAAGCTGCCTCCTCCCGGCCCAGAGCCTCCTGTATAGCCGCCTGTATATGCAGTGGTCTGCATGTACAGGGTTACTGGTTTTCAGCCTAAATCCGTTTAAGGGCATGTTCTGAATATTTAAATATATAAATAAATATTTTTATTTCAAACACAGGATCCATATACAAAATATCACTATTTACTTACATGTTGTCGAAGTATGTTAGAATAAAATTAACAATTATGTATATTACTATAAACTATTACTGATAAGAACGTCTAGGCTGTGGAATACGTTGCCTGAGTGGGTTTTCCCCGATGGTTACAATCTTTGTGTCTTCAAATCGAGAGTGAATCGGTTTCTGGTTTCTTCTAGGTAAACACGCTCCATCGTAGACCGCATCGTCGCTTAACATCAGGCGAGATGGCGGTCAAGTGTAAACCTATAAAAGTTAAAAAAAAAATACACAAAAAATGAAATGTATAAAAAACAAAAAATAAAATGTATTTAATTCGCCACTTTTTTTTAAGTTTAAATGGCTCAGACGGAAAATGCTCGCCCTCTGAGTCAACAGGCCCCGGTTCGAATCCTGATGGTTACACTCGGGACTTTTCTTATACTTAAAATCTTATACTTAGAGTATCATCGTATCGTATAGTCTCGTATCTTTTATAAACGCATTTAATTCGTATCTAAGTAGTTCTAAGTAAGTCATCACTACGTAATTCGTACCTGCCTAAATTTCATTTAAGAAAACCGGTCATTTACCATCAAGCTACTATTTATAATATTAGTAGAATCAGTACCTAAAATAAGTACATAAATCTCGCATCACGTTATTTGTCCGCGATGGACTCCTAAACTAAGCCGATTTTAATCAAATTTGCACTCCGTGTGCAGTGTGATCCAACTTGAAAGATTAGATTAGATTTATTTAGATTAATTCCCGAGCTACACTAGTTCTTCAAACTTGGATAGCAAGATAGTTCTGTACTTCTAGCTTCGTGTAGACAACGCTACCCAACGTTAATTTGTCTACACGAAGCTAGAAGCGTGCAGCTTGCTAGCTAACACTAGCTTGCTTTCCTAGCTTGAAAAAGTAGCCTCGTGTAGCTCAGGCATTATGGTCTTTAATATGATAATATCCGAGCGAAGCCAGAACAGGCCGCTAGTATTAGAGAGATTTGATAATTCAGTGATAACTTTTGAACTTTCGCAATTTGAACTCATTTTCATAGCATTAGACGGCTGCTAGCTATTTATAGATTACTAGGAGTCCATCGTGGACAAACGTGGCGCGTAATTTATATATGTAACTAGCTGTACCCTGTCACGCTTCGCTGTGGAACATTGTGAAGCAAAAATTAGATAAAAAACAATCCTTGATGCGGGTTATATATCATTGTAAAATTTCAGCTCGATCGGTGCAGAACTTTTTGAGTTTTTGAAGCGTACACAAACCAACATAACATTTTTATATAAAGAGATTAAGATTACTTAATGTATATGTTTAGTATATCACCATATTACTGTATAATTATCAGGCATAACTTTTATTAACAAAACTACTTTACCTACAATTAAAACTATGCTACATACGAACATAACTAAGCATTTTTATTAAGCACATTCGAATCATCCATTGACCGATGACTATCTTGAGACAATCAAGATGGTTGAGCCCACTAACAGACGGAAGCGTGCCTATAATGCTGGCGGCGTTACGAAGCGAATGGCAATGCTTATGAGTCAAATAATCGACAAAACATTTATCACGCGTCGCGTCCATTTGCAACAATTGTTTAAATAAGGTAGGTACGTAAGTATATCAGCATTATTTTTTTCATTTTCCCATAATTTATTTAATAATATTTTCTATGTTAGGTATCGTCAACTATTCAGTGACGACAGGGAAATAAACCCAGACATGACTATTTTAGTTTTTGTATTAACATCTGCTCCAGATTTTGTTGTATGTCGAAATGGCCAGAGTTCGACGGCAACTGGCCTGATAGTAAGTATAAGGTCTAAGATAGAACACGCTTGCCCTTGAGGAATAGATTCATTCTAGTCTTGAAAACAGTGATTGTATGCTTCCGGAAATAACGATTCCGGCAGAGCATTCCACTCCTTCTTCTAAATCCCATTTAATGTTCTAATGGGATTTCGAGTCTTCTCTCACTACGAGAAGTTCAAGGCCATAACCCACCACGCTTGACAAACGTGTGATAGCGAATAACGAATGTCCTTGAAAGATGTTTTTGTTGTGTTTAATGATTTCTTTCACTGTTAAAAACAGTGGTGACAACACAGACATAACACTGGACTTTGATCTTTTCGTGACCACAGAGGTTATGACGTTGTCGAAACTTCGAGATTATTAAAATAATTTATATGGTAATCTTTAATTATACACGTCTCTGTACCTTTATAATCAAAGATGGTAATTAAGGCCTTTATGAAATTGACAATAATAGTTCAAACCTCGATTGCTTAAAAACTACAGATGACAAACTTGTAATCTGTGCTCTTAAAAATATGCAATGGTGCATGCGAGATTCGAACCTACTCACGATTCTGAAATGGAAGTTCTCGCCACTACCTCAGCTTCCTCCTCCCCCAGGCACCTCCTCTTATCAACGCATATATCACAAAAACTGGCACAATAATTATCCAGAATCGAATCATGCGCATTTAGGGCGCTTATTAACGCTCATTCTATCATCAGCCGCCGTGCTATGACGACGTGTGTGTCCGCTTAACGCAATTGCGTCGATAATTGTTTTGGCAAATAATCACGTGCGTGGAGTGATGTGACAATACATAATGATTGGATCTGTACATAAAACCGTGAGTAGATTTACTTACTCATATTAGCACAATAATAATGGATAGATTAAATGTATTATAATGCATACTCTTAATAACAGTTGCTAGGTAAATTATACGACTACCTAATTCAAGTTTACAATTAACGGTGATATGGTTTTTACATCGCTCTGGGTACAGTATTGTTTGAAATTATTCTCTATTACAACTTAAATAGCAAAGCGTACTTACATACGGCTTAAGTTACATACTTACATAGGTGTTTGTTTGATTGCGAATCACACGTGCAATAAATGCTAACTCACGAAAATACAACAAGAAAAAAACAAAAAATGTTTTGTCGAATCAAAAAGTATGCCCAAAAACCTCGCTGTCAGTAAGGGTAAGTTTTCAAAGGAAAAACTGCATCAAAATCAGTCTAGTCGCTTAAGAGATACGATGCTATAGACATAAACACAGACTTACAAACACATAACATACGCGTTGAAGTGCACATAACGCAGCTTCTTTTACAATAGTGTGGCGGGACGAGCAAGATTTACCCTTGATGGTAAGCAACACGCCTTCCGACAATAGCATGGATCAACTGTTTGAACATGAAGAGTCCAAATCACAGCCTTGCACTGCAGTGCCCTCGTCAACAAGAGATAAAAGATGACCATTTTTTGTGTGAATTTACTGTTTTTTGCTCTTTAAACCTGAACTCAGTAACAATGTCACATTATTGCTTGGCGATGGAATAATTTGCAAAGGTGTGTTACTTCCCCAGATGATGTGTTTAGTAGTGGTATGGCTCTTAGCAGAGTCCGCCTGGGGAAATACCACACCTTTGCCAGTTATTCTACCGCCAAACAGTAATGTACAAACATTACTGTGTTCCGGTTTGAAGGGCAATGTTTCCAGTGAAATTACAGGGCTTAGAGATATATATACATCTTAGATCTGTGGGTGGCGAGCGCAGTGCAGTGTTAGGTAATGATTTGGACTCTTCATGTTCCAATAGCTGCGTGTTACTGGGCTGCTATGTGGCAGGCGTGTTGCTTACCATAAGACACATGTCTTGCTCGTTTCGTCACTCTTTATTTAAAAAAAAATGAACGTTTGGAGTAATACAACTTTAAAAATATACCTTTGTTATAACTTGACTATATCCTTAAATGTGTGGAATTTGTTTGTACACCAAGTCTGTATATATTTATACTTACTTAGTGCCGGTTGAGCGCTTCCATACGTAGAAGCAAGCAGCCCACTAAATCCGTGTGCACTGTTGGGACTTGGAGACATCTCTGACAAGGATACATCCAGGCCATAATCTACCGCGCTGGCTCAGTGCGGGTCGGTGGATGACACGTGACCTCGAAAGATTCTAGGTACATGTCGGTTTCCTCGCGATATTTCCTTCACTGTTTTAAATTACCGCCGTTACGTAATGACTTTGAAAATACAGTGGTGCACGTGGTATTTGAATCTGTATCCCCGGATCGTCAGTCGCCGTTCTCCCGACTAGACCAGCCGTAACTTCTATTCATAAATGTAAATCAACTCAGACGAAATCGGAGAAACACTAGCCTTGTATTGACAGAGGGAAGATGAAAATGACAATATTTTTTAGTAGCAAGAAATGACAAGTATGCAAGGTACACTGGGAAATAGCCAATTGTCACTTTGGTTTGAAGTGAAAATTATCATTTAGTCATTGTGAGTAATCTTTGGTATAGAAAACCTAATGGATTCGTGTTACTTTATTATTATTATGATTACTACTGCTAGTCGAAGTCGAACGTAAGCTACTATTTTTTAACCCCCGACCAAAAAAAGGGGTGTTATAAGTTTGACGTCGATGTCTGTCTGTCTGTCTGTCTGTCGGTCTGTCTGTCTGTCTGTCTGTCTGTCTGTCTGTCTGTGTGTGTGTCTGTCTGTGGCACCGTAGAGCTCAAACGGATGGACCGATTTCAATGCGGTTTTTTTTATTCGAAGGTTGATATCCGTGCGGATGTTCTTAGCTATGTTTGGTTAATATCGATTCAAGATGGCCGCCTCCACAAAATGGCGGACAAAATATTTCTTCACAACTTATCTCAATATGGGTATCAAATGAAAGGGCTTGACTAGTAGAATACAATACATAATAATAAATTTCAAATCCAAGATGGCCGCCACCACAAAATGGCGAATTACATTATTTTTTTCACTACTACCACAATATGGGTATCAAATGAAAGGGCTTGACTAGCAGAATGTTGTACAGATTACAAATCCGAGATCCGAGGTAGTCGGGGGTTAACCAAAATTTTTAATTTTGTTCTTGTATTTATTAATTACTAGCTGTGCCCTGCTACGTTTCGCTGTGGCACATTGTGATGTTAATTTTTTAGCCAAAATTTTTAATTTCTATTTTTTTATGATACAACATACAAAAATACATACCTACAATCCTCAATTTTCACCCTTCTACGATCAACCCTTATTTTTTAACCCCCGACAAAAAAAGGGGTGTTATAAGTTTAACGTCGATGTCTGTCTGTCTGTCTGTCTGTCGGTCTGTCTGTCTGTCTGTCTGTCTGTCTGTGTGTGTGTGTCTGTCTGTGGCACCGTAGAGCTCAAACGGATGGGCCGATTTCGATGCGGTTTTTTTTATTTGAAAGTTAATTACCGTGCGGGTGTTCTTAGCTATGTTTGGTTAATATCGATTCAAAATGGCCGCCTCCACAAAATGGCGGACAATATATTTCTTCACAACCTACCTCAATATGGGTATCAAATGAAAGGGCTTGACTAGTAGACTACTAAACGCTATAACAAATTTAAAATCCAAGATGGCCGCCACCACAAAATGGCGAATTATATAATATTTTTCACTACTACCTCAATATGGGTATCAAATGAAAGGGCTTGATTAGTAGAATACTTTGCACTATGACAAATTTCAAATCTTGTCCGGGCGCAGAGGCCCGGCCCGCTAGCTAGGTCCCTAACATGATCAGGGTTGAGATCCTTTCCTTTTTTTATTTACATAAAAGTATTCTTGTAGATAATTTTTTTTCTTGCTTTAATTTTTAACCCCCGACAAAAAAAGGGGTGTTATAAGTTTAACGTCGATGTCTGTCTGTCTCTCTGTCTGTCGGTCTGTCTGTCTGTCTGTGTGTGTCTGTCTGTCTGTGGCACCGTAGAGCTCAAACGGATGGGCCGATTTCGATGCGGTTTTTTTTATTTGTAAGTTAATTACTGTGCGGGTGTTCTTAGCTATGTTTGGTTAATATCGATTCAAAATGGCCGCCTCCACAAAATGGCGGACAATATATTTCTTCACAACCTACCTCAATATGGGTATCAAATGAAAGGGCTTGACTAGTAGACTACTAAACGCTATAACAAATTTAAAATCCAAGATGGCCGCCACCACAAAATGGCGAATTATATAATATTTTTCACTACTACCTCAATATGGGTATCAAATGAAAGGGCTTGATTAGTAGAATACTTTGCACTATGACAAATTTCAAATCCAAGATGGCCGCTACCACAAAATGGCGAATTACATTTCCTTTTTCACAATTCCCTTAAGGGCGTGTAGGCCGTAATTTTGAATTTTTAAAACAACTTTAAGACCTTTAAAATAGTGTATTAAACTCTGAAAAAAATATATGTATTAGTTAAGGATCTAATCTAGTGCAATTCGCAGTCAATAACACGATTTTATGAATTTTACTTGATAGAAAAAAATCCCCAAAGTTACCCCTTTTCAAAAGTTTTTCAAGTTTATGACTAAACTAATGATCTTTTTACTAAATTTTTGTACTCAACGAAAGCCACTAAAAAGTTATAGATGCTTTCGCAGAGTTTGACTTGATAAAAAGTATCAGTTATTCACTATGTTTTAATATCTACCATATATATAGCGCGCCGTTCGGCAGGCCTGATCAGTCGCGTTTCGGCGCTCACGGACGACGGGCCTGTGCTTGATTTTGCAATTTTGACAACCAATAAATTTTAAATATTACGATCATAGTGCCACAGTATAACAATATCAGTAAGTATTACTAGTGAAGCACGCTATGATCTTGATTTTTGATACCGTTTTCATTGAATTGCAAATAGACGCTGATACTAATTAGTACGCTGTTTACTTTATGTTGTAGACCAATAGGGGAGTCTCAAAAACTGACGTCGATAACACATCAGTAAAAATTCAATGCAGATGCAATGGAAAATAGATTAGTATCGGTAAAATATTCGTCCGTCAAATCAGAGATCGGGATAAGGAAATAATGAGAGGAGAAATCCCTGCGTAAATCCCCTAATATAAATGCAAGTTAGGTATATGCCATTTAGGTAAATTCTTTGGTAGTAAGGTACTTAGTACTTGGAAGAAAAGTCCTCACATACGGATTTTACCACTTTGGAAGAGATTCTTGCAAAACTATTCAATTTAGAAAAAAATGTTAGGAACTTCAATACAATTTTGAACACCTATCCATAGATACACGTATGATTTTGATAGATTTTTTTAAATTTATTTTCCAAGTTTGTGACACCACCAAAATTTGTTGTTTTTCGTTTTTGTATGAAACTGTTAATATTGTTCATAGAATACATGTACTTACCAAGTTTTAATAGTATACTTCTTATAGTTTCGGAGAAAAATGGCTGTCACATACGGATGAACAGACATAACGTATATTTTAAAATTTGTCTACGAATCCCTAAAAACCTAACTTCGTTCATTTAAAACTTATTTAAAATGAAATTTAGACACTCGACCAAATTAGATAAGAAGGCAGTAAAATTACTCGTAGAATTTAACTCTGTACTAAATTTCCGATTCGTATTTTTTCGGTTTAGAATCATTTCCTGAGCATAAAATTACAAAATAATAACAAATCCAGGTGGAGCTTCAAGCGCCAGCTCGAAAAAACGTTTTTGGCCAATATTCCGAAAAAGTTATAAAGCCTATTATTATTGTAGAAAATAAAATTTCCCATCTTTTGTTGCCAGTAAACTTTTTTTCGAACTTACCGATTACGATTTATTATGTCCAATTTAATGATAACAATGTAAAAAAATAAGATGTGAATTCCGTTCCCAGTGGCATAAACATGTCTCTTTTTACCGGAATGAAAGAAGGGTTATGTTTTTCGCGTATCTTTATGTTTGTAAAACTTTTATTTCCACATATCTTCCAAACGGCTGGATGGATTTTGGTAACTAAGATATTCTAAGACTGGTCTCATTCGCCAAAGTGTCCATAGACTCCTTAGATAGTAGGTAATATTTTTTACGTGTAGATTTTTTTGTAGTCGGTTTTAAATTAAAGTAATTCTATCATATTGCTCGTCGCTCGAATGAACAGCACCGTTCATCATCATGATTGAAGAGTTGAACGAAGAGTTTGGTCTCCACTTTTGTAATAAGAACAACTAAGCTGTGAAACGCATTGCCAGAGTGGGTTTTTGTCGAAGGTTCGATCCTTGGGGTTACGAGGTACACTGTGTTTGTTTCTATTAGAGAAGCAAGTTCCATCGTAGACCACATCATTTTCATCCACTATTTTCGGCATCATCACAACCGTATCATTAAATGGCCTATAAATCGTAAACGGTAAGTTTTACAAAAAAAGTTTACAAGCAACAAAAGATGCAAAATTTTATTTTCTACAATTGTTGTCAAAATATATAGTTTCCAAAATATCGGCTAAAACAGTTTTTTTCAATTGGCGTTTGAAACTCTACCTGAATCTGTGAGCATTTTGTAATTTTATGCTCAGTAAGTGATCTTTACCTCATAGAAAAAAATTGGATTAGAAATTTAGTGCAAACTTGGCCAAAAAACCGTCTATATTTACTGGCCTTGCATTACGTTTCACCACATTTTTTAAATTTTTTGACGAACTTGTGAATTATTAGGAAACATTTTAAAAAGATGCATGAAATTTTAAAAGCCGTTCTCAACTTATAGTGTGACCAAAAAAGAAAAGGTTGAGTTTTGTATACCTACGAGTATAGATAAATTTAATATTTATTCGTTTATATAGCTACAAAACTCTTATCATAAACAAACAAACGTAAACAAATCTTGAACAAAAAATGAGTTTAAATTACATAGTCCAATATTTTAATGTTATTTCTGCACTGTGGCACCGATTCCGCGGTCGGTGACGGTCGCGAGAACAAGACAGCGTTAAATGCCTACTTTGACAGAATTACCTGGCCTTAATATGGGTATCAAATGAAAGGGCTTGACTAGTAGAATGTTCTACAGATAACAAATCTAAGGTAGTCGGGGGTTAATCAAAATTTTTAATTTTGTTCTTGTCTTATTAATAGCCATTTTAGTAATTTAATTATTTTTCCTCTCCGGTCGAAAACTGATCAATCGTCATTTAATTAGTTATCCCCGCCAGATGTCTACAGGTGTCACTTCTGACCCAGTAAACAGCACGATAATTTGGGGATCAAAAGTAGCCTATAGCATATATATAGTTTGAACACGCTAGGCTCGGGAACTACTGGACCGATTGAAAAAAATCGTTCACCGTTCTTTCATATGTTCGTATTCCTTGACGCTGTAGGTTATGTATATGTACCACGGGCGAAGCCAGGGCGGGCCGCTAATTTCAGCTCAATCGGTGCAGAACTTTTTGAGTTTTTGAACCATACACAAACCAACATAACATTTGTATATATAGAGATCTTGTAACTCGTTCAAGTACGGTAAATTAAATAATTTCTGTAAAAACTTAAAAATGATTATACGCGATCTGTCCGATACAGACTTAATCAAGTAACTACTTACTCATATCTTTATTATTCCAAGCGTTAAGTTATTTATTTCTCAACATGTAAGTAATAAAACTTAGAAACTTATCTAACGTCTCCATCTGAATTTATATCCGATTATTCTAGTCTTAAGTTATGCTTACCAAAGCACACATTAAATTAAAGAACTGAGAGGATTAATATTTGTTTACTTAACTAAGTTTTTTTTTCGTCGATAACCCTATGACATTGACTTGTTTTCGAAATGACATATGAATAAAAAACCCAAATATAGTTCTTTGGCGAAATTGTGAGGCTAAACCACAATAAAAGCCTTAAAGCAAACGTTGAAATGTAGTTCTTAGTAGCGATAAAGGTGATGCTATAATTTTATTTAAAAAGTCTAAAAACGTACCGACGTCATTGTAAAAAACTGACATAATTTTCGCTAATCTGTCACCCAAATTTTATCCGTATCCCCGAAAACGCCTTAGTCAGTTTTCAACCAAAATCACCGCATCAAAATCGATGCCTTTGTTTTGCAGCTATAATACCATGGATATCCATGTATATATGTGTAATCCATTATTTCACAACACCATACAAAAATCATGCGACAAGGGAAAAAGATCGAAGGTTGCAACTCCCTATCTTCACCTGCACTCAGTTGAACAGCTTACAAGTGACTCCATGGTACTGAATCTTATTATTGTATACCATTCTATCATCCTACATAGGTCTCCTGGTAGTTCAAATGACCCATGACATTACAAATGACCAATTTTGCGGCCTGTTTAGCGGCTTAGCTCGGATATTGCCGTATGAAGACCATTAATTCAAATGAAAACTATCCTATCTCTCCCAAAATTACATATAAAGCGATTGAGTTGGCTAAGATTTCACTGGGACCAAACGACGTCACTATACCAATTTATATTAATGGTATATTATCCCTACCAGTGGCCCGTGTGTGCTAGATAAAGTTTTGGACTCTTCTTGTTCCAATAGTTGCGTGATGCTGTGCTGTTACGGGTAGGCGTGTTGTCTACTCATCCCGTCACGACCCTTAATTTTGGTGATAAAATAAAACAACCAATCTTGATTTTGAAACTGCACCCCTGACGCAACATTATCCAGTTTTTCGAGGTAGCAAAATTTTATCTGAACTTCCTCTGTCTGAGGTCATTGGGCTGTCACTCACAAACTACTGTGAGATACGACTTATCAGCTTATTGGCCTCTGACAACGTATTAATACAATTAATTATCTTAGCATCCACAGTCCACTAAATTTTCCCGTACCTAACCGATAACCGTTGGGGTTTTGGAGTGCCGGAGTCCGCGAATTGATAAACGTAGTTTAAAACGCCCTGAGGCCTCTGAGACTAGGTGCAGTGACGATATACTAAAAGAAGCTGGTGGTGTTTGGAAACGGAACACCTAGGATCGTGCTGAGTGGCAAATTGGAGAGGCCTATGTCCAGCTGTGCACGAATGTGGGCTGATTTCGATGATGAAATGCTCCCACTGCTGCAATTCTTTCACAACAATAAAGTCAAGGCTATGATGACCTTCAACCCGCACTGTTAAATTAGGTACGACGTGATTGAGCAAAAAACATCAAAACTTTGACATTTAAAATATTATTAGGTATAATGAGGAATTTTCCAGACTCAAAAAGACTTATCAAAGATAGTTCTAAATATTGTCAAGTGTGGCACCACTGTTGGTTTTTGTGAAATTTCTCTAACAAAATAAAACAGTGGCGCCACTTACGGTGAAATTGACAGGTCTTTTTACGTCTTGAAAACGCCTCATTAGAAACTAGTTTTTTGTTTGTGTGTTTGTTTGTTGTATTTTTGTTTGTTAGCTACTTAGTAATAAATGCACAAATGATTCGCGGTCAAACGAAAACCTATTGTGTTTGGATAAACCAGCCGAACAATGAATAATCAACATATTTTTTGCATAAATCTGTAGACATTTATATTTGTAGAATACGAGAACGATGGTGTTCTTTAGTATTCTACAAATATAAATGGGTCAGTGACTTATCAATATGGTTATTATCATTTTTGTTTTGTAGTTGTCTGTGCTTTTGTTGATAAAGAAATTTGCCGAAAGATATTTTTTTTGTAATGGTAGGTATCTTAGCAGAGCCGTCCGACACCCATGGCTATAAGATGATCATCTATTCTCCGTAATTTCTTCGGAAACATTGCCCTTCAAACCGGAATACTATGTTGTTTGCACATTACTGCTTGGCGGTAGAATAACTGACAAAGGTGTGGTACTTCCCCAGGCGGACTCTGCCAAGAGTCCTACCACTACAAAACTGACTTACTGGCTGGAACTTATTTGTTTTTGCTAACAAATAACTACCTACTTAAAATAAACAACAGAGCTAACAAAACACTGAGCAAGTCAAGTTCAAGTTCATTTACCAGTTACAATCACGTGGTTGGTGTAAAAACCTTACATAAACTATTAATATACTCCAAACCGGATTTCTACGTACAAAATACATCTCACAGTTGAACTCTGATGTGACTAATGTTTGCAATAATAATCATAGTATCTACCTACTTAGATGAGTATTCTTAGGCTCTTGGATAGCATGTGTACTTACTTAAAACTAGAACTTATTGAAGTTAGTAGGCGTGTCTGTTCTCAAAGGTGCGAAAGTACTTCAAATCTGAACAATTACTTTTGTTATACAAAGCACAGATTCGCTCTTGTATGGAGTACTGTTCGCACCTTTGGGATGGATCGGCTAAGTAAGTATCAGCTTGAGGCTCTGGAATCGATTGAGAGGCGTGCCAAAAGGCTCATAGGCAAAGACATTCTAGCGCGAAAAAAGACTTCAAAGTCTTGAACATCGCCGCAAGATTGCTAGCTTATCGGTTTTTTATCGGATACACTTCGGAGAGTGTGCAACTGATCTGCATGATCTAATACCTCCTTGCCCTTTTTTCTATCGTACTTCTCGTAACTCAAAGAAGCGGCACCGTTTCATGGTGGATATTCCAAAGACACGGGCGAAGAGGTTTGACTCTACGTTTGTGATAAGAACATCTAGGCTGTGGAATGAGTTGCCTGAGTGGGTTTTTCCCGATAGTTATAATCTTGGTGTCTTCAAATCGAGAGTGAATCGGTTTCTTCTAGGTAAACACGCTCCATCGTAGACCGCATCGTCGCTTAACATCAAGCGAGATGGCGGTCAAATGTAAACCTATAAAAGTAAAAAAAAAAAAGTTGTATCTCCTTATTTTGGCGGCACGCTTGGAAAGAATTATTATGAGACAGGCGCGGTCCCAGCCTCAGATTTGGGGGGATCACCAGTAGAAATATAACAAATCGGAACAAAAATTCTATCATGGTACTTAACTAAAATATTTCTAAGTCCAGTAAAATATTTCCTAGTTTGTAACCGGGTTACGAGAAAGGAGAAAATTTTCTTCTTTTGGAAATGGTTATGAAAAAGAAAAAAAATTCAAAGGCGGCCGAAAGGAACAAATCGAGTAAAAAAGACTTTACTAGTAGCGCCCTACAATGTTACCCGCGTAGTTTCCGCGTAGTTAAAAAATAGTTTACGTACTATTAGATTTTTAGAAATTTCTTCAGTTATTTTTTAATATATCTTATACGATTTTGGGGGGTCAGGTGATCCCCCCTTCGGACCGTGATTCCAACTAATAGGATTAACCTAACCTCATTATTGTTATATATATTCCAGACCACTTCCAGACTATAATTATTATAATCTTTTTTTTTAAACTATTGCATAGCTTTTATGGCGGGCCTTGAGCGCGGAGACCGAATCAAAATTTTTTGTGAGAAAGCCCTAAGAAAGAGAGATATGGAAGACATAAAACCGTAACGAAAAAACCTGCCACCCACAGGCCATTCGACTTTAAATCTTATTGTTACCATGACTTACAGACTATATTTGTATAGCAAACTGTGTTACATACGTTCTTATAGATAAAGTCTTTTTCGTACTAGCATAGAATAGATAATACAGATAGAACGGACACTCCCAACCCCCCGCCAATTTCAAGCTTCCTCACCCCTCAGGCCGTTTCGGATACGCTAGGAGCACTCAACGAAGGGCTGGTACCGAACATCTAATTCCTAACGAAATATCATCATGGTGGGTTGTTGTGCTGTTTACGGCTGTCCGTCAACTAAACGGGACAAGATTAAAAGCTTTATTTGATTTCCTAATGATAAAATAACGTAAGATTAGAAACTTTTCAATAACGTTGCTTTATAATATAACAAGCTTTGCTTAGTTTGGGGTCAGATGGTGTTGTGTGTGAATTGTCTACCAATATTTATTTATTTATAATAACGAAGTCGTTTTTAACTCAAAATTCGTAACTCACACAGCCAGTAACTTATGTGCCCAAGCACGGATTGATAATGCCTGGAGGAATAATTGTAGTGAAAGAATAAAGTTTCATTCATGGGTAAGTGTAAAATAAAATGTGAATGTGTACCTACAAACAGAAATAGATATCTAGGTACCTGATCTAATCTATCATCGGTTTCGTTTCATTTTACGCGGCAATACAAACACCCACAGATTTCTGAAACAATTTAGAAATCAGTGCAAACACCCTTTTAATTAGAATAGTGTAATTTGGCTCCATTCTATTTATGTAACTCAACATTATAGCAAGTTTAAAGACTACGTCACCAGGTGAACTCAAGGGGCACAACTATTCAATAAAACAATTCAGTAGCCCTAGCGCTAACGCACACATTCACGCGTGTGTACGAACGACATCTGCGTAGTTGTGTGAAGAGTAGGCAACTCCACAGCGGCGGTTGTATGGAGTTTTAGTGGAGTGTCCGGGGTGTGGTACTAGAGTGTCTTTGCCCACTCTTTGCCTATGAGCCTTTTGGCACGCCTCTCGATAAAAAAATGCATGCAATAGCTTTACCGCGGCAGTCCACGAGTGCCACACGTCTTATTAATTTGGCCACTCGAGAGACTCCGGGGTCCGTGGTCCGTGACCTTTGTCATTTGGTTTCTTTAATATATCATAGTTTATGGATTAGGAGAAGGAGAGGAATATTTCAAACCTAGGTAATTAGGCTAGTTGTAGTCCGATTTCGTCTGTTGAACCGATCTCTACCGGTTGGGATTCCGCTAGTAATCGACTCGACATCGTGTCATTTGCTGTTGTTACGCCGGATCCTTGCGGCCCAAAGCCTCCACCACGGTCGCATTTCTGTCCTTGATGCCCATCTGCAAATCGAACTCTTTGATCGTCTCCGGCGGTGCAGCCAATACTCGCTTTACGGACAGGCCGATACGCCTGTCCATACGTTACGACCTGATTGAGCAACGAACATCCTAACTTTCGCATTTCTAACATTCGTATGATGTCAGTGTACCGGATAACAAGACAACATAAATTATAAACTACGTGTGTAATTAAGTACTAACAATACGCACATCAGAACTATAGGTATATCTAGACCAATGTTCTATGCGTTCTAATACGGGCGGATTATGATGGTGATGAACAGAGACTATATTTTAAATTAATACACGGCTTGTTTAGCACTAAACGAGAAGCGATCACTCGCGCGCATTCTCCTTGAAAAAGATCGCCGGACGCGATCGAAACTTGAGTCGGACTGGACTAACTATATCAAAAGTGAGTTACCCGTGTATGTATTTAATAGTGTAATAACCACGTCAGTTTTCATACTAAAATACATAGGCGATATTGTTAAAATATTATGTTTTTTGGAGCTGGCAGCCTTTATTAACAATAACTATTATTAACAATAAACTGTATTTTTTTTCTGTGGTAGTAGCTCCAAGAAGCGAAATCGTTTCATGTTTGTTGTCCCAAACGCTCGAACGAAGAGGTTTGATTTTTAAACCGACTTTAAAAAAGGAGGTTTCTCAATTCGACCGTATATAATATATATGTTTTTACATTCACGAAAAGAACAACTAAACATACGTTGAGTGGTGAGTGGGTATTTCCTGTTGGTTATAACGTTGAAAGTACTGTAGATTATACATTGGTTTCTTCTGTATATATTTTTTTTAACCTTTTATAGGTTTACACTTGACCGCCATCTCCCTTGATGTTAAGCGACGATGCGGTCTACGATGGAGCGTGTTTACCTAGAAGAAACCGATTCACTCTCGATTTGAAGACGCCAAGATATTTTTTCTATGCTTCTATGTAAGCGAATTCTATCATGGGCCGCATCAGCGCTTATCACCAGGCGAGATGATAAGCGATGCAAAACGAAACGGTCAAGTGTAACCCCACTGTAACGATAAAAAATACAATTAAAACTACGCAATGCTATACAAATACAACTTCCACTAAGCACAACTGAATAATCCATTGGCCAATGAAGGTATATCTATATATAAAGGATAATTTATTATTTATTATGCTTGATTTCAATAAATGTTTACTGGTGGGAAGAAGGGCTGGACAGCTTGTGTAGTCTTACTAATCTATTTAAATATAAATCAATGCCACTTCTAAACGGCTCGACTGATTTGTATGATTTTTTTTGTATACGTTTGGGTAGGGCCCTGGATGGTTTAGATTCACAAATCATCCCGGCAGATGGCGCTGCAGTTGGTATCTAGGTTATTATCCGAGCGAAGCCGGAATGGGCCGCTAGTATTATGCAAAATGAAAAAGTTTGTACGGAGGTATATAAATGTTTGATGTTTTTTCGTGCAAAACCGAATGAAGGGATCGGGACGTGGAACATATAGCAAATAGTTTAGAACATAGGTTCCCAAAGTGGTCCAGGTGGACCCCCAGGGGTCCATATGAGACCACATAGGGGTCCACGTTGACTTGTAAAGAAAACAGGGGTTCACAAATTGTAAAGTGAGGGTACACAAAAAAAAATCTGTCAGTGGAAAAAAATTCATCAAGTACATCCATCTCACTAAAAGTATGACTATACTAGGTATGATTTATTTACATTTCAGAGTTAATTTGATTGTAATAATAAATGTTTATAGTTCTGTTTAACCTCAACTAACCACAAGTATTATTAAAAAAATAGGACACAAGAAAATGTATTACTTTTCTTTTCTTCTTAACACCCCCAAATTAGTGTGATATTTTTGAAGTTTTGTGAATACAGTAGAAATGTAGCAGCAGGGGGTCCACCGAATACAGCAAAATTTTGAAAGTGGTCCACGATAAAAAAAGTTTGGGAACCTCTAGTTTAGAATAATAAATGTTATACCTACTACTGTTTATTCTGGTATAATAACAGGATCGGGTCATACGCCAGTGAAACTGAGGGATACTAATAGCACAGTATAAAGAAATAATAGATTGTGCTAATAGTATAGAATAAAATGTTATAAAATTATTATTTTGGAGGATAAATTTTTGTGTACCTAATTCCAAGTTGCTTCTATTGATCGAGTAAGCCCTTAGCTAAACAGGAAAACATCGAGTATTGACACCCTTAACTTCATTTATTTTCATTTATTTTTTTTAAAAAGTGACGAGGCGAGCATGACATGTGCCTGATGGTAAGCAACATGCCTGCCGCATAACACCACAGTGACATGCAGCTATTGGAACATGAAAAGTATAAATGATTACCTAGCACTGTGACGCTGCACTGACGAGCGCAGCGTCACCCAGAGATTTAAGATGTTATATCTCTAAGCCCTGTAATTTCCCTGGAAACATTGTCCTTCAAACCGGAACACGGTAATGTTTTCACATTACTGCTTGGCGGCAGAGTAAGTGGCAAAGGTGTGGTACTTCTCCAGGCGGACTCTGCCAAGAGTCCTACCACTACCTTTATTATGTATGGTACGCGTTAGCTCCGCCAATTGTGAATCGATTTTCATGCTTTTTTTTTGTTTGGTAGATCCATCGATTTAAACCAACAAATGTGCCCTGAGCACATTGAAATTGGTAATAAATTGCGTCTCTGTGTGTAAAGTAAGTGGCTTACATACAGCTAATCTACTTGACCCCTAGAATCGCTAGCGGCGAGATATTCTATGGTTCTGCTTATTTTGGTTATTGACAACGAATAGCGATGTGTAAAAACGTCTGGGTTTCACCGCTTCCTGCAACCAACTAGAACAGAAAGTGTGTGCTCACTCTTCCCAACAATGACAGAATTCCGTGCGCCTGAAGTTTGGGAGAGCACATCCAGTAGTTTATATCAATGGGTAGATCATAGTTCACATGTAGTGTCATGTGAATGTTCTCGAAATTGGTGTGGTTTTACGTAATCAAAAAAATAAAATTAGCTTACCTTAACCTGAGCAATATTTTAGTAGATATCACAAAAATTATGAAAATTATTAAAATCGGTGTTCGTTTATTTTTCAGAGAAAATTACTTTATTTCACACGCTACAGATCTGGTTAAATTGAAACAGTTTCGTATAGGTTATTGTGCTCCATCGTAGACCGCATCGTTGTTTAACATCATTAGGTAGATACGACAGTCCAACGCATATTTTCGATAGAAAAAAAAACTTGAATAGCGGCGTAGATTATTCATATTATATTTTATCTCATTAACTGATTCATTATGTAGATTTCAATCTGTCTCAGAAGTTTTAATTAAATAAGTATTTATAACGCGTAGCTGTAGGTAAATTAGTTACACTGGCGAGGTCAACCCAAGATTAACATTGAATAAAGCATTATTTCCTGAGTACATTGTATTTGTTTATAGATCAGCCAGCTCTGACTTCGTTTGTTGCTAAACAAAACTTCACAATAAAATCATAGTACGAGTAACTTCTGTTCTGAAATCCTGTAGAGCTTAATTTACCATATCTTCAAAATTTAAAAATATACAATATAATAATAAAAAAAAAACTTTATCTACCCAATGCTGATTAGCGGATGACTTGTCTTCGAAAGTTTTATATATGGAACATTTGTTTAAATGTTAAGAAAACAATTTAAAAGCTTACGATGTTTTTCTTTGCCGTTAGAACCAGTTTCTTTCTAGTGGTAGGACTCTTGGCACTGTCCGCCTGGGGAAGTACCACACCTTTGTCAGTTATTCTACCGCCAAGCAGTAATGTTCAAACATTACTGTGTTCCGGTTTGAAGGGCAATGTTTCCAGAGAAATTACAGGGCTTAGAGATATAACTTCTTAGATCTCTGGGTGACGAGCGCAGTGTAGTGCTAGGTAATGATTTGGACTCTTCATGTTCCAATAGCTGTGTGTCACTGTGCTGTTATGTAGCAGGCGTGTTGCTTACCTTCAGGCACATGTCTTGCTCGTATCGTCACTCTTTATTTAAAAAAAAAAGAACCATTGGTACAAATTAGTACGTCTGCTTTTGGCAAACACTCAAAAAGCGGAATTCGGACTATAACCTTAAGATTGTTATACCAGATATTGTCGTCACTAGGCCGCCGTGGCTTCACTAGGCCAACACGCCTTCACTAGGCTGCCGTGGCTTCACTAGGCCAACACGCCTTCACTAGGCTCCCGTGGCTTCACTAGGATGACACGCCTTCACTAGGCCGCCGTGGCTTCACTAGGCCAACACGCTTTCACTAGGCCCCCGTGGCTTCACTAGGATGACACGCCTTCACTAGGCCGCCGTGGCTTCACTAGGATGACACGCCTTCACTTGGCCCCCGTGGCTTCACTAAGATGACACGCCTTCACTAGGCCGCCGTGGCTTCACTAGGATGACACGCCTTCACTAGGCCGCCGTGGCTTCACTAGGATGACACGCCGTCACTAGGCCGCCGTGGCTTCACTAGGCCAACACGCTTTCACTAGGCCGCCGTGGCTTCACTAGGCCAACACGCCTTCACTAGGCCGCCGTGGCTTCTCTAGGATGACACGCCTTCACTAGGCCGCCGTGGCTTCACTAGGCCAACATGCTTTCACTAGGCCGCCGTGGCTTCACTTAGCCACCAAAGATTTTATGGGCCATAACTCTTTCACTAAGCCATCTATTAACTATACTTCACCATCAAGACTTCTACAGGCCACTACGTCATCACCAAGGCTTGTCTAGGACAGTGCGGCATCATACCTTCCTACATTAAATGTGTTTTCTTTTCCAGGTGGCGTTGCTGCTATGCGCTACAATACTAGCCAATCACGTGACGGGATACGTCATACTACCCTCAAAATCGACAGTCCCCAGCCAATCAGCAGTGAGATCTGAAGTTGTACACAATGCGACCGCCAGAAAAGTCTCCGAAGATTACTCTAAATATAGTTTTATAATTACTACGTATTTATAGTATTTATGCAGCATTATGTATAATTTAAGAAGTAAATACTAGAATTATTTTAAACTAAAAGTTAATCTTTGTTTTTTTCTTAATTACTCACTAGCAGTACCCCTTGATTTTACCCGCATAGTACTCGTACTTATATATTTTCCTGATATAAAATGTAGCCTATGTGCTATTCTACACTCCGCGAGGCATAAGCTGAGCTTTGCATTTGTGTAAGTGTACATGGATAGTGTAGGTGTGACAACCGGCCTTAGGCGCGGCGCCATTCTGTCTCGCCGCGCTCCTGCCTGATTGGTGATCACTTACACTAATGCAAAGCTCAGCCTATACCTCGCGGACAAAATTTCAAGCTCCTGCCTGATTGGTGATCACTCACACTAATGCAAAGCTCAGCCTATACCTCGCGGACAAAATTTCAAGCTCCTGCCTGATTGGTGATCACTCACACTAATGCAAAGCTCAGCTTATACCTCGCGGAGTGTAACTTATTTACCTAATTAATTAATACCTTAATTACCTAATGCCTACGTTAATAAAAAAAAAGTATGATTAAAAACTCAAAAAACTCGACTGCGTAAAAATGAACCAAACTTACTTACATACTAAAAAAAACTACTGGGTTCCAAATTTGAATCCGATGCGTTCTGCTGTTCTGCAGTGATTGAGCCATAAACATCAAACTTTCACGTTTGTAATATTAATAGGATTTCCTTCAAAGGTCAAAAAAATTAAGAGGTCAAATCTTATAAGGAAATCTGTATGACGAACGTAGTGCAGGGCTAGATAGTGATTTGGTCTCTCCATGTTCATATGGTTGCCGCGTTACTCCGAATTATTTTTTTAAAATTGGCAGTCATAGGAGCTGCCGATAGAAGTGAAAACTTATAACTCAGGACGATAGCTTACTTTGGAAACTACGCGGGTGAAACCTGAGGTCGTGACCATGGCCAATGGCCATAGATAGCCAATTCTAGATTGGCACGCGATTGGCGCATTTCTAGATGGCCAATGGCCGTGATCCCGAGTTTACCCGAAGATTTCTTATCATTCCTGAGCGTGACGCTAGAATTCAATTCACAGCCCACGAAAAATCTGTTTGTGGCGCGCCAAAAATGTTTTCACTTTTTAATTTTTTTAAGTAGTTACGAGACGAGCAGGACATGTGCCTGATGGTAAGCAACATGCCTGCCACATAACAGCACAGTGACACGCAGCTATTGGAACATGAAGAGTCCAAATCATTACCTAGCACTGCACTGCGCTCATCACCCAGAGATCTAATAAGATGTTATATATCTAAGCCCTGTAATTTCTCTGAAGACTTTGCCCTTCAAACCGGAACACAGAAATGTTTTCACATTACTGTTTGGCTATAGAATAACTGGCAAAGGTGTGGTACTTCCCCAGGCGGACTCTGCTTCAAAAACAAAAGAGACAACCCTGGATCTGCTAAAACAAATTTGACGGTACCATCGATATTACGTTCATTTGTGCCTTTCATTTACTCTAATTATTATTATCAAACAAATTCATATATACAATACTATTTGCTAAATACTATTATTATATAAATACTAAATCAATTATTCATTGATATTTACTGATTTGTACGATCTAATACCACCTTGCCCTTTTTTCTATCGGAATGCTCGTAGCTCGAAAAAGCGACATCGTTTCATGGTTGATGTTCCAAAGACACGAACGAAGAGATTTGACTCTACTTTTGTGATAAGAACGTCTAGGCTGTGGAATATGTTGCCTGAGAGGGTTTTTCCCGATAGTTACAATCTTTGTGTCTTCAAATCGAGAGTGAATCGGTTTCTTCTAGGTAAACACGCTTCATCGTAGACCGCATCATCGTTTAACATCAGGCGAGATGGCGGTCAAGTGTAAACCTATAAATAAGTTAAAAAAAAAAACTTTTACAAAAATAATCAAGAATTTCTACAATCAAACTAATTAAGCATGCACATTTTTTTTTTAATTCGTCAATCTCTTTTTTATTATTTTAGCAAGAAATAAAAGGTTTTTTTATTTATTTGTGCCTGATGGTAAGCAACATGCCCATAATATCTGATATCCTAATACCTTTATGGTAACCCGGAGAGGTGTTTAAAGATACCTATTTAAAACCATATTTTGTAGGGCCGCGGTAGAAACGACCGGGTGAATGGAACGGCTTGACATTTCCAGTTTAAAATAATTAACTAACAGTGAGCCAGTGAGTCAGTAATCAATGATCTTGACCCTTTCATTGCGAGGATCAATCTACTTAACGACAAAGACAAGTCAACTCACGCACAACGAATGCAAACATTTATTTACACAAACCTCCTTTGTAGATCAATCAATAGATAATATAATTAGCAAACATAGGAATATGTGCTAAGATAAGGTAGGTAGGTACCTATAGCATTTAACCATGCATAATTTGTCTGATTTAATTGTTATAATTTTTGTCAGTTTACTTAATATACAAGTTTGCTTTTTTTTCATAATACAAGTTTTCTTTAGTAGGATCTAGTAGTCGGTCTAATTATATAATGTATGTAAGTTCAAGTCTTTGTAACCCTCCCCCCCCCCCTACCCTAGATCCGGGGCTGTAACAAAGTTCCAAGGGATAAGGGAAGGCTTCGTTCGTACCTGGTGTCCCAAGACACGTAAGTAGTTGAATTCTAAAAATGCTAACTTGCAAAAAGAATTGGTTGCCTGTAAAGTCGGTATACGGGCGAAAGTTTTACGTGACAACGACTTTGAGTGGTAAAATAATTTTACGGAAGGGACGCGTCCCTTTCACTTTTTATGTCTGTCTCTCTCGCTCTTAGGCGGACTAACCATGCCCGATTGGAAGGGACGCGTGCCTCTCACTCGCTCTCGTTGTGAGCGCATAACGTGAGCGGAGCGTAACGCAGTTTCTTGAAGTGTCACCCGGCAAACCAATTTATAAGACGTTGTCACGTCAAAACCTTTGTGTCTATTATTACTTGATCTAAGATCTGTATTGAGTCTTCAACAAACAGAGATTTACTCCTTTTCGACACATCGCCATGGCAAACCACCATTATTAACTGTACCAATGCGGGCCTACTCGTATCATTGGGTTGATCCCATTTTGTCAATTAAGAAATTAGAATTTGGACATTTAATTGACACAATTAAGACCAACCACGACATTGAGACAGAATTCAGCAATCGAAATGTAAACGTAGGTTCTTTGTACCTATCTATAATAACAAAATTAAAAAATTTTGATTAACCCCCGACTACCTTAGATTTGTTATCTGTACAACATTCTACTAGTCAAGCCCTTTCATTTGATACCCATATTAAGGGAATTGTGAAAAAGGAAATGTAATTCGCCATTTTGTGGTAGCGGCCATCTTGGATTTGAAATTTGTCATAGTGCAAAGTATTCTACTAATCAAGCCCTTTCATTTGATACCCATATTGAGGTAGTAGTGAAAAATATTATATAATTCGCCATTTTGTGGTGGCGGCCATCTTGAATTTGAAATTTGTTATAGCGTTTAGTACTCTGCTAGTCAAGCCCTTTCATTTGATACCCATATTGAGGTAGGTTGTGAAGAAATATTTTGTCCGCCATTTTGTGGAGGCGGCCATTTTGAATCGATATTAACCAAACATAGCTAAGAACACCCGCACGGATATTAACTTTCAAATAAAAAAAACCACATCGAAATCGGCCCATCCGTTTGAGCTCTACGGTGCCACAGACAGACACACACACAGACAGACAGACAGACAGACAGACAGACAGACAGACCGACAGACAGACAGACAGACAGACAGACATCGACGTCAAACTTATAACACCCCTTTTTTTTGTCGGGGGGTTAAAAATCAAAGTTTACATCAAAAGGAAAATGATGTTCAAAACAAAATGGCAGTCATTGGAACCATCGAAACAAGTGAAAACTTATAAGTTACAATTTTAATAACAAACACATCATTAATAACATTTTAATGGCTAGTTCTCTTGTTTACGATTCTCATCGTCACTTTCATGGAAAATTTTAATTACTGCTTATATGAAACGACCAGTAAAATTCAGCGAAAAGAACATATATATATCATCACCTATATGAGTACAAACAGACATACTGCTATTACGCGTGTCGGTAAAATGAACTCACTAGATTTCACCTAAGTATTCAAAAAAACGTGTAAAGGTTTGCGCTTATAATACAATATTATGCGCAAAATACGCAATACTTCTAAAACTTAGCTCTGATCCGACAAATAAAATACAGTCAAATATGGACTTTATATCATGCCAGTTAAGATATAGATTACATTGGCAACATATATTAGCAGACAGCTATCAGCGAGCGGCCTGCTGAGTTGCCAATGTAGTCTATATCTTAACTTGAATGACATAAAGCCCATATTTGAGTGTACTTTATTTGTCGGGTGGTAGCCGAGTCATATAAGTCGGCGCAGATCTTAACACGCATCGATATAAGCCAAAGGATGTGCCCTCCCTGTGAGCTCACTCTATCCGTTCTAGTCGGATGCAGGAAACTGTGAACGTCGGATGTTTTTACCTACCACAATTCGTTGTCAACAACCAAAATAAGTAGAACCACAGCATACCTCGCCGCTAGCAATTCTAGGGAACAAGAAACAATCTTTGTGTCTTCAAATCGAGAGTGAATCGGTTTCTGCTAGGTAGACACGCTCCATCGTAGACCGCATCATCGTTTAACATCAGGCGAGATGGCGGTCAAGTGTAAACCTATAAAAGTTAAAAAAAAAAAGAAGATTGGTTGTGCATTAACCACTTCCGAAATACACCCAGAGTTTATTACCAATTTCATTCCTCAGGGCACATCCATTGGTTTATATCGATGTTAACACGCACATTCCCACAATGTAAAGAAATACTACCAGTAGTTCATCGCCTTTGATCTTGGGAGAAACACCGATAATATCTAGACACGGGTAGGGTTGTTGCAAACAAAAATGCTTATTCCTCTTACTGTCGTGCAGCACGGGTCCGGTCGGACTAGCACCGGACTCCGCACACCAACACACCCAGAGCAGGCCATCAAGAGGAGGCCTGCCAAATAACGGACACTCCCATACTGGAGACGTCCTCTTACTGGCGTGCAGCACGGGTCCGATCGGACTAGTACCGGACTCTGCACACCACCACATCCAGAGCAGACCATCCAGCATTGTCCAGCACACTTCCGCTGGGCAGGCTTGATCCACACCTTCCTCAACCCTCAGTAGCCTTCTGCAACCTTAACGTGAGCCTGCGTTGGGGGCTGTGTGAAAATCATACCTAGGTACACGCATTGCACGACGCGTGTGTCCTTATTCCTGTATTTTCCGCCTGTCGTCTTAAATCTCTTGACGACAGGTATCCTGCCCCCATTTATATATGTACATATTTATCATAATTATATGGCTAGGGTAAGATACACACATTCACAGTAGAGATAACTAGGTTAGGTTATCTACTAAGTCAGACAAGCGTTGAACAATTCGTTGTACATTTGGTGTTATAGTGTTATAAATAAAACAGTGAATTATCTTCCATGTTTATTGAAATTTTGTAGACATGTTTTGGAATTTACAGTCGTTTCGCTCACAAATGCAGTGCAAAAGAGATGGTTTTGACCTTTAACCTGATCAACTTTGACCTTTTCCAAACTTTTTCTTGACACCAGAAGGTATACCACCTAATTAAAACTACACATAGCTAAATTTTGTCGCTACTGAATTCAGTAAGGTAGAATACTAAATTCAGAAGCGACTATTGCTTGCTTCTAGACTTCTTCTGAATCCAGGTACTAAATTAAGCCAAGTGTTATAAGGGATTTAGTTTTTATATAGCTTTTTTTTTCTTCCCGCTTGAAATTATAGAGACAGCTAAATAATGCCTAATACTGGTAATAACGCCAAAGCCAATTTTGCTAGGCGGTAAAAGGGAGTCAAACACAGGTGGCGTCAAATCGTCGCCCATGATCCGCGGCTCTTGAAATAAAAGAAAGTAAAAACAAAAGGAAACCCCATTTTATGTAGTTTGGCGATAACAAACATAAAGTACTGAGTCCCGAAAGAGCCCCTTGAAATACTATGATATGGTAGCGGTTCGCGCGGAGACCGCGACACGAGACCGCGACCAGAGACCGCGACCGGAGACCGCGACAGGCACTTGACACTATGGAATTGTATGGGCGCCAGTTCGCGCTGAGACCGCGACACATGTCTAGCGACACGTGTCTCGGTCTCGTGTCGCGGTCTCGGCGCGAACTGGCGCCCATTCAATTCTATAGTGTCAAGTGCCTGTCGCGGCCTCTGGTCGCGGTCTCCTGTCGCGGTCTCAGCGCGAACTTGTACCTTTACCTTAAAATAACAAATATTACACATTGATATCATCAGCCTGCCTCCTGCCCTTCTAACCTAACTAAATCTGATATTTACTATCGCTGTCTCTGTAATTTCAAGCCAAAGGAAAATAGAGAGCCATATCAAAGTTAAGACAGTTTTAGTTAGGCGGTAGACCTTCTGGTAGATTATATTCTTTGCACCATTTCATGGACCAAGCCTTTCCAGAAGCTTTTTACATGTACATTTATAAATTACGGTTTGGTATGCTGTTTCCTGTCCGTGCACGATTCCTTGCTACAGATTGCTCTGTACCGCCAATCAAAATTAGATAATACTGTTTTCTTTTGCAATTTGCATTCTGTACTTGGCTTTTAATGATGATTTTTTGTATTTTATATGGCCGGGGAAGTTGGTAAGCTACATTTGGTCTCCTTTAGTAAATGTACCTAAACAAATCTACGCACACCAGTATCTGGTTCTTGGAAGTCATCCTATAAGAGTCTTCTTGAAACAAATTACACACGTATCCACACACAACCTGGTCGACGGCAAGAGTTCTTTTCTACGGCAAGTATGTCGTCGTACGGCTCTAAATCATAAAGATTATGATCATGATTGAGACTCTCAGAGCTCTTTCGACCATAGCGTGGAATACCAGCAAGCCTCGGGAGAAGCATTCTAAGTGTTCGTTTACTCTGTACGGCAAAGGAAGTCGCAAATTCACTTGTCCATTCATAATCCAATGCATAAACAACCAAACATATTTACAGACACTGAAGACCAGAGAGAGGGCGATATTCTTAACAGAGCATGTGGTCATGCAAAAGTCTTCTCAGAGCAAATTATACACAGGTATCATCAGCTCGTCGCCTCGTGGACGGCATGGGTTCCTTGAAACGCTGCATGGAGCGCCAACAAGCCTTAGCAGAAGCGCTATACGTGTCCATGTACTCTGTACGGCCGGGAAAGTCGGCGAACCATGTCTGGACTGACGATGGAGCTACGCCCGTATGAACTTTACCTGTACGTAAAAAAATATCTGGTCAAGTGCGAATCGGACTCTCGCAAAGGGTGGTACATACAACGAATTTTGTTAAAGCCTTATTCCGTTCGAAATTCATACCGCACACCCGATTTGCAATCGGGCGTTTTCAAGATGCCAATAGATCTGTCAAAAACAGTTCCCAATTTCACCATAGGGGGCGCCAATGTTTTATTTTGTTACAGAAATTTCACAAAAACAAACAGTGATGCCACACTTGGCAAAATTTAGAACTATTTTTGACATGTAAATTTGCATCTGGAAAATATTAGACAGTATTTACCATTTGTTGGTAATACTTTTTTTTTTTTTCCACCACCACCACCCGCCTGATGTTAAGCGATGATGAGATCTACGATTGAGCGTGCTTACCTAGAAGAAACCGATTCACTCTCGATTTGAAGACACCAAGATTGTAACCATCAGGGAAAACCCACTCAGGCAACGCATTCCACAACCTAGACGTTCTTATCACAAACGTGGAGTCAAACCTCTTCGTTCGCGTTTTTGGAACATCAACCATGAAACGATGTCGCCCTTTTGTGGAACGAGAAGTCCGATAGAAGAAAGGGCAAGGTGGTATTAGATCATGCAGATCAGTTGCACACTCTCCAAAGTGTATCCGATAAAAAACCGAGCGAATACATCAAGCGAAGCTCACAGATGCTATGTTTCAAGCTTGTATATTTATAGTTTCTGAGAACGGTAACTATGTCCGATCCCAACACGATTTTTAGACTTTATGAAGAGTCTGTTTAAAAACCATCAAATTAACTGAAACTCTGATACTACAGCCGCTGGGTAAGCGGTAACTTTCTCAGTGGCTGTGGTTGATGCCTTGTTAGATGACTTGGGTGATCTGACAATGGGTAAATGGGTATCTCTGTGATGGATGTGATAAAGCTCAACCATTTAATTTTCATAAGAAGAACTACTACTAACATAAAATGTGATGTCTACTTCTACTAAGGATCTTAAACTATTATTGACTGACCAGGTGGATGGATGGTAGGCCTGACTGTGGGTGGTTTCCCAGTGAAGTGCGTCGGATCCTTGTAGCAGCGCAACACGCCAAGTCGGTTGCTTTCCATCGGTATTGGGGCCGAGGATTGGGAGGCCGCCATTATGGTTCTATAGTCTGATACGGGGAACGCTGGTAACCAAAAGCAAAGCAAATGTTACCGAATGGAGTAGTGAAGGTCTGAAGGTAAGAATTGTATATTTCGCACTCGAGCTCCAAGATACAAGTCTTGCGCTTAGTTTGGAGCTCACTGTTAATCAACAAATGTATTGTTTTGTGAATTCTGATTTTAAATTCTGTTAAAGTGCTTAACCATGTTTTTGGAAATAAATTATTCTTATTCTTCGCAGAGGACCTAAGAAGGACTGCTGTACGTCACAAAAGTTCACCTTTATGCTTTTAAGTCAAGGATTTCTTAAGTGAAACAAAAGAAAATTCTGATAGATCGCGCCTTTTTGACACTTACAAGACTAAACATATTTTGTTAAGTCATGCTCTGTGGTCATTCCAATTATGCTTCAATTATGCCGTTTCAGAACACCAATTTACCTGTAAAAGACCTTAACTTTGCCAAAGGTGGCGCCGTGTTTCGTTTTGCGTAATATATCTAAGTAAAAGAACCAGAGGTGTGAGTAATGGCAAAAATAAAACAATCTTTGGTAGATAAATACTAACTCACTTACTTTACCCATAATCACACTTTAATAGAGTATAGTCATGAAACAATGTTCTTCTAATTAGATTTGTATATTTTTACAAATATACAAAATGATAAGAGCAAATATTGACGATGGTAATTTAGAAATGAAAAAACCATTACCGCCATTTAGAAGGTACGTTTTTCTCACCATCAGCCTGCATTCGTCTACTGCTCGTTTACTATATTCGTATTTGGTTGTTCTTCCTCGGTGATCGATTGTTATTGGGGGCAATATAAACTTACCTCGTTTTTTATAGGTGGCCTGGTACATAGTTATCATTTTACTATCGAGATCATCGCAGGGGTGGTCCAGGATATCGTTTGTCACGTCTATCATCTGGAAAATCAGACATTTTTATTGGTAATAGTTAATAGTACTTAGTTTAATCTTTGCAGAAAGAAGATACACACCTTTGCCAGTATTATGCAAACATAACTGTATCATGGTTCAAATTTACAGGACAAATAAATAATTTTATCATGTACCTCCAGGTGATGAGCACAGTGCTATGATTTGGACTCTTACTCGTACAAATTGCTGTAACAGCGATTTTACAGCAATTTGTAAATAAGGAGTCCAAATCTTTAAAATCATCAAGAGTCCAACTTCTATAATAGTGGTAGGACTCTGCCTGGGGAAGTACCACACAAGTTATTCGGTGTAGAGGACTCGCATGGCCTGAGGAAACCGTAAGTAATAAAGCAAACCCCACGAGACCAACTTCTGTAGTGGTAGAACGCTTTGCAGACTCCGCCTGGCGAAATACCACAAAGTTGTGCGGTGTATGGGACTTGCATTAGTATCATCATGCTAATAGCACGGTGATATTATGGGCAGATGTGTTGGTTACCGTTTACCATGTAATCAGATGTACGTCCTACTCATTCCGTACCTAATTCTATTAAAAATGTCTTCTTGTAGTCGTATGGCGTCAACTTTTGATTTGATTTACTTATTACGAATACTTATCTGAAGCTATTTTTCGTAACTTGCAACCCGAACATAGCATAATACATCATTTTTATGCTTTAAATTAAGGCTGTATCAATTGAGTTACTCCAAAAACATATACCATACCTTAACTGATGTCATCAATCTAAGGTAAGATGTAAGAAAAGTCTCTTTTTACTGCTAGAATGGGTCTATGGAAAGCAAATGCCGAGCTGTATGGCTCGTGTAAAATTTGAGCCAAATGTTCCGAGTACAGTGGTTAGGTTAGGTTAGGTTACGAAATTATCGGATGATCAATCCCAATAATATTGTAAGCTTGCAGTAGGTACTACTCCACAATTTTCCCCGCTTATTTGACGTTCCCGTTGTTGTCTCGCAATAAAACCCTATCTGCTATTCCAGAGAAAATCTAACTGTGATCCAAATGTCAAACCGATGCGTTCGACCGTTCGGACATTATTGAACCACATACATATATCGTCCATACAATACATACATACGTACGTCCAGTACATACGTCCAATCCAAAATTTAACGTTTATAATATTAGAAAGATATCAAAGTTTGGATGTTTGGATTCGCATGCCTTTTACGCCAAAATTATTTACGCGCTATGTACCCTTAACCTAAATTTAGAGCGAAATAAAGTTGAATATCAGCTGAACCTGTTTCCTCAAGGTCTCGTAGTCTTGGCACAGCTTTTGTTCCTTCTCGAGCAGCTGTTTGTATTGCTCGACTCTTGGCGAGTAGGAATGAACGTCGCAGTGGCAGTACGGGGCTACGGGCGCGGGACGCCGCACCGGCCGCGTATTGGGCTTAGGGGGCTCGCATGGCCTGAGGAAATCAAATGTGATACACCCTGATTCTTCTAGGTAAGCACACTCCATCGTAGACGGCATAGCTGCTTAACATCCAAAGACAATAACCCATTTGAATGATCGTACGACTTCCCCTCCTTCGCCGCTTAGTAGCACGGTTGCTCTGTTCAACAATGGGAACCCGTTGATGTCTTTCTTTATATCCTGCTCTGTCTTTTGTAGTTTGTATTACTCTGTCTCGTTTTGTCCGATCATTCGTGGATAGTAGTGTAATTGTACCACGTCCTGCGCTCCCGCTGGTGAGTTGTGATAGTATGCGGAATTCCTATCATCGCCGATCAACAGGGTATCTAATCTGTGTTAACATCAGGTGGGATGGCGGTCGATTACAAATCTATAAATTTAATAAGCTAACAAAACGATGAGGCCAACTTCTGAAGTGGTAGGACTCTTGCGCGTGTAAAAAAAGTGTAAGAAAACAATTGGATTCTTAGTGTTGAATTAACTGCGTGACACTGTGGTGTTAAGGGCAGGCGTGTTGTTTACCATCACACGCATAGGTACCCTGCTCGTCTCGTTATTCAATACTATGAAAAAAATGGTAGTCATAGGAACTGCCGACAGAAGTGAAAACTTATGGCTTAGAATTTGATAGCTTGCTTTGGAAAGTACGCGGGTGAAACTAGAGGGCGTGGCCATGAGCATGGCCATGTAGAAATGCATCAGCATTTCTAGAGCCAATGGAAAATGCTGACGCATTTCTAGATGGCCAATGGCCGTGGTCCCGAGTTTACCCGAAGATTTCTTATCATTCCCGAGCGTGACGCTAGAATTCAATTCACAGCCCACGACTGTCTGTGGCACGCCTAAAGAAGGTTTCTCTTTAAAAAAAAAAGTGAACCGAACATTTATAAAGCAAACACCACGATGCGATCTACATAATATAGGTGAAGCGTTGAAGCGCCTGATGACATCCTAACAAAATAGGTGAAGCGACTCATGATATCCTAGTTAATACCTCTTCCTCTTGGCTAGATATCCCAAATTAATGGTGGTTGGGTTGGGATGTATGCAGTGTACATCGTTCTGATTCTATTTAAGTTTTGTTAATATAGGCTCCGCCCGTTATAAACAAAATATGCAACACTGTTACATACAAAACATATTTCAGATTTACTTAAATGTAACGATTTTGATGCTAAATTGAAGTCGTCCCAATTATCTCTGTGAATATTATCTATTCTATGTCTGTGATCTTACAAGCTTTATATGTATATTATAATTAATATCTGTAGATTGGAATCCGAGTTGGATACCAAACACTACAGAGACTATGATCTAAAGTAACTTCAGCGTTTTATATTCAACATCATACTTGCTAAAATTAAACTTTTGTCTTCGAAAAGATATTGCAATGGTTTTTGTGCATTGCTATAACAACTTTAGCAGGAAAATTAGACAATATTTACATACTTCCCCACTATAGGTTTTGGAAAAGGCCACGCAAAATCGTTATTAGTTGTCGTATTGAAATCCATTTTCTTAGTTTTGATGGTGTTTGTCACAGTAATCCTCGGCAGGCGCTTTGTTTATTTTCTCTCTTATAACAGGTTGATATTTTTTAGATTTAATATTACTAATCTTGCTAATTGACACCCTACATAATTTAGAAAAGCTTTTGAAGCCAAAAACTTGAGTTGTTGGATAATTTCTTCAATGAGGGAAGATAAAAACATTTTTGAAGTTTTTCATTTTTCTGATTGTCAAACTGAAACTTTTCTACATCACAAAAACTCGCGACGTACCTATTCATACGCCCATTTGGGGTTTGGGAGAAATAAGGAAATAGGTATGACATATATTTTTTAGCAGCAACACCACATTCCTGCTTTTATCTGTCATTCGCTGTTTGATTGTCATCTGTCAATTCAAATTGTTCTGTGCTGTCATTTCATACATTTCATTAAAAATCAAATCAGCTGTGTATCATACACAGGGAACATGTCCAAATAAATGTGCGTAATAAATTATTCGTGTGAAAATGTCCAGTGAGGCAACTGTTATAAAAAATATTTAGATTATGATAAATTTGTTAGTGAAAAATGGCGCGGCGGAGAAGCAGCGGAATAACAAGCCTGGCGTTTAACCAGGACCAAGGTTTGTTGCGCTTCCTAGTTCGTCAACCTGCGTTCTTTGTTCTGAAGAAGTGCATTATTCATTATTCCGACCTGTTCTGAACGTAACACCGTCCTATGAGACCCTTAAAAAGGTCAAGGGATACGTACTCTTATATTATGATATCGTTCAGTTGCCCCAGACGCAGTAATGTTGTGATAAACATACACCACGCGATCTTAGCTCCACGTGTTGTAAATATTTTTGGTGTAATGCCCACGCGATTAGTATTCTACGTGATTTACTGACTATTGTTCGGTCAGGCTTCTGTTTACACAAGTACTTGTAATTTAAAACGCAATTTTCTTGTTGGTTGTTTAGTTTACGCGTTCATAAACGCAGTAATAGTTGACTCTAGGAAGTAGTCTAATGTTTATAATGTGCGGAATGAAATTGAGCCTATTCGTCCATATAAATAAATTTCTAGTGTCTGTTTGTAATGCCAGAAAAGCTTTTTTAGATTTGAACAGTCTTAACTTGATGTTTATTGTTTATGTACCTACTTAAATGAATTTTTTTAAACAAAAAAAGATTTTTTTTGTTTGTAAAGGGTTAGACTAATTTGTTTGCAACTTCGATAGGGTTGTAGCTGGAGTTGTAGGACTAGAAAATGTTTGTGTAAAGTTTTCCATGTGGTAATGTTTAAAATCCCAAATTCAGTTCACCTCAAGAGAATTTATGAAACTAAAAATAGTGGAAATACAATAGGCTTGTAGTGATAGTGTATTGGAACAAATATCACAATGAACGATAAAACAGTAATAGTGTAGCTTTAAAAAATGCTATGGCACACCATTTGCACTACTATCATTATTAAAAGAAATACCTTTGAACATCATGGTATTTTTTAAGTTACACTATGATAGGAACTAATAGTAACTACACTATATCTATTGTAAAAAAACTTGAGAGATTTGTCATTGATATAATATTAGTAGAATAATCTAGGAGAAATAAAAAAGCAGATGTTTTTACCAACACCACACAGAGTGGTATAAAAGTTTGAGAATAATGATGGCCTCAAAGCATCCACTATTTTGAAGTGTTTTTATGCTTGTGAGTCATGAAACTGTAATGCTGACATAGGTATAAATGTTTAGTTCAGTCATGCTGTCAAATATTTGTTTGAAGGTGATGAGTGTACGATTTTCGATTATGTTAGTATTTTTAAAATTATTATTGACATAAATATGATAACATAACTCTACAAAAACACTTTTTTTAACATCTCTGCAAATTTTTGTTCATCCGTCATGCTTGCATGCTGATTTTTTTCATTCATGTTAGGTTTTTGTTAAGTTTAATAGGTTTACACTTGATCACTGATGTTAAGGGATAATGTGGTCTATGATGGGTTGTGCTTACCTAGAAAAAAAACTTAAACACTCCCAATTTGAAGGCACCAAGATTGTAACCATCGGGAAAAATCCACTCAGGCAATGCATTCCACAGCCTAGACATTCAATTGTATTCAATTTACTTATGTATAACTAGTTGAGAATACATTGGTTTATTCTAGGTAACAATGCTATGTCACAGACCGCATTATCAATTTGTATCCAGAGAGTCTACTGGTCTTCGATGGATATTGAATGATGATGTGGATGCTACCTATTGTCACAACATGTCCGGTTCTTGGATTAATCTCTATTATTAGTCATTATCTGAACATCTTTTAGAATATAATATAATAAGTGTTTCTATTTATAATAAGTATTTATTTAAAACTATATAAGTATTATATCAGCCATTTGGCCGTCATAGTACAAGCTTTGCTTAGTTTGGGGTCAGATGGTGTTGTGTGTGAATTGTCCACCAATATGTATTATTTATTTATTTATATTTACCTTAATTAAAAAATATCATAACATTCAATTTGCTAACTAACCTATCTATACATCTACTTAAGTGATGCTGTCAATAGTGATCTTGCAATATCAACATTCCTACAGACCCTTGACCTAATAAGATAAAAATAAATTGAAATTGCCAAAGATCATTAAGATAGGATATTGATGAACTTCCTTATCAATATTGAACATGTTAGAAAAAAAATTTGTTTCCAAGCTAAACCAAGACACTTGCTAGATGGTAACACCCGCCTATATCTGCATGGTACCACAAGCTATCTCAAGTATAGTATATTATTTCATTCTGTTGCTGCTAATGTAATGTTCATTTGTGTGTAAAGTTTCATAATGTAGATTTATATTATTTATATAATTTTTGTTTTATCTAATTATTTAAAATCAACTAAGATATAGATCATTACACTTCCAGAGTGAGGGCTCGTGACGTCACTTGTGGGGTGTGGGTAAAAATCGTACCCACTAGTGACGTCACGGGAAACTTCTAAGCATTGTATCTTCGTCATTGTTTATTAGTGAAACAAAAAAAAACGCGGACTATTTTTTTCTGCAATCTGACTGACGGACTAATTCGTTTATTTTTTTAAAGGATTGTACCCTATTTATTTTCCGTTGGCCAGAAAAGATGACTCTTAGTGATAAAGTCCCCGTTTGTTTCACTAGTTTTAAGAATCGTTTTTGGTTTATTGTAGATATTGTAGACAATAAAGCCAAGAATTAATGGAGCGATTTCCAGCCGCGCACGCCGCGGTTGCGGGCCCGCAGCTTCTGTAGATTGCAGATATTTAAGTAAAAATTGAAAGCACAACTCAGGACGCGTTTTACGCGCGCGGATGCCGCACGGTCGCCTCCCGCCCGTCACCCGCCACGTTCGCTGGCGATAATCTCACCCGCAACGGCTGCAAAACCGCGAAATTCAGTGGTCTCATGTGTTTTGAAATAAAACCCGCTCCCACCACGGCCCACGGTTGCGCGTATATATGCGATGTATATGAGTTCTTAGTCTAAGAGTTTCTTTTTTAATTTTTGAAGTGAGAACTTCATTAACCACTGAGGACTTTTTGTTTGGAAGACATGTATGATATCTCATCACCAACTTACTAAATCTTATGAATACGAGTTTCTAATCAAATCAAAATCAAAATATTTATTCGTCTAAAAAACTATTCTTATGAAACAAGTATTATGGAGTCTCCTTTTAAGCATGTGTATACCTGTATTAGGCGACTCCGCTAATCTCTACAATAACACATGTACATGGAGTAGCCTTATGATTATACAACAATAAAAAAGTAAAATAAACTAAAAACAAATTAAAAGAACAAGTATGTTGAAAGGTGTTTATGTTGAGTGTGTATGTTTGTTTGTGTGAGAGAGTGTATGCTACTTTTGCATGTGGCATTGATGAGTAGATTAACCTATTACAGATGGACAATCTGTCAGAAGTTCACTCCTTGAAGGAGTGCTTCTGTTTCGTCGTAGGTAAGAGCTTTAATCCAGTGCGTTAAAGATTGTTTACATTCGTGGTAAGTTTTAGAGTAAATGTCATGATATTTATTTAATTTATTATACAGTTGTGCACACTGATGACTGTACTGTATACTTGCAAAGTTTGTCTTAGTATGAGGCACTTGCGCCACCGTATTTGGGTAAGGTCTTGAATCGAGCCGCCTGAATTTGAGGATTCTGCTACTGTAGAATGGTCAAAGGGATTAGTCTTAACCCTCCCAATTCGATTTTAGCTGCCGGAGTTACGCGAAAATATTTTAAATTAATATTTAATGTTTCTGTAAATTCGCACGAAAAACATGCAAATGCGTGAAATGGAACGCAATATCAGGAAATATTGCATAAGTTTGAACGTCTCCGATGTCTATATTCGTTAATTTCATTGATGCAGGGCAAAAAAAAAAAAAAAAAGATTTTTTTTTTTTACTATATGTACGACATATAGTCTAATGAATTGATATTGTTTAATTCCAGGCTGCTTCACTTGTTGCCTGAAGACCGGCCTGCGCGTCTACAATGTGGAGCCTCTTGTCGAGAAGGCCCACTACAGTGAGTCACTGCTTTGTCTTTAACGTCACGAATAATTATGGGGGTACTAACACTACCCGCGAAGGCGAGAGTTGTGGGTTCGATTCCCATCTCGTGCAATTTTTTTTTTTTTTTAACTTTAATAGGTTTACATTAATTTGTGTGATGAATTCAAATATTTGTACTGTGTCTGGGTGTTACTGTGTATAATGAGTATGTATTTAAAACTATATAAGTATTATATCAGCTATCTATCTGGCTGCCATCACACAAGCTTTGCTTAGTTTGGGGTCAGATAGTGTAGTGTGTGAATTGTCCACCAATATTTATTTATTTATTTATAAATATTTGTACTGTGTCTGGGTGTTACTATGTATAATGAGTATGTACACACATTACATTTATAACTATATAAGTATTATAATTATATCAGATATCTGGCCGCCATAGTACAAGCTATGCTTAGTTTGGGTGTTGTGTGTAAATGGTCCACCAATATTAATAGCTTAATGACCATTTTCGTTTCATTAATCCTCCCTCCTCCTTATTCTCAAATCTCTCTTTCCATCCTATGGTTGCCTGGAAGAGATCGCTTTTAGTGATAAGGTCCCCAATTGCTACTTATTTTGTGTGTTATAAGTAACTTTTGTTTGTTTTTATATAAAGTGCAATAAAGAGTTTTTCTATCTATCTATCTCATTAAGCTGTAATTGAGAAGTCACAATGTGCTTAAATATAAACAGTAACTTATTTTCCCGGGATAAAAAAATAGCGTGTGTTATTTAGTTAGTTATTCTAGACCATTATCTATCTGTGTACAAAATTTCATTCAAATCAGCTCAGTAGTTTTTACGTGAAAGAGTAACAAAAATCCCAACAAACATCCATATTCATCACAAATGTCTGTTTTGAGTGGGTCCTATGTCTTGGTGAGCAAAGTCAGTGCTAACTGCGCTATAAAGACGACCAATAGTGATTATAGTTACACCACAGTCTAATAAATCATGCAGTCGTTCGGTGCAGATGTCTAAACGAGACAATCGTACAGGTTGAGACGCGGAAAGCGGACTCTCAAGCTGCGAACACGAAAATGTTAGCATTTTGGGAGTTTAGTTCAGAGCTGGCATACATGTTTTGATTTGATTTTGTTCATAATTATTAAGAATGATGTTTGTATTATAAATATGTTTCCAATAACGTTGCTGATACTTCACAATGTTGATAATAAATGATTAAAAAAATGTTATACCCTATGTACTCGTATATACATTTAAAAACATTTTTATTTGACACGGCCCTCTGATTTTAATTTAATTTTGTTCATAGTTATTGATAATGATGTTTGTATTATAAATATGTTTCCAATAACGTTGCTAATACTTCACAATGTTGATAATAAACGAATAAAAAAATGTTGGCCCTATGTATGTACATATATAAATTGAAAAACATTTTTATTTGACACGGCCCTCAGCCTTGTCGTAATTAACCGCAAATGCTTCGTACTGGTAGTTTTTATTTATACTGTGGTTATAATTAGTAATATTGGGCGACAGCATTTCTTATTGATTCTCTAATGTCCATTTCATTTAACTACAATTTCATAAATGTAATTTTCACTTAGTTTCCAATTGAGTCAAGAACAAAGGTTCAAGGAACGAAGATTCAGATCGTTTATTCGCCGTTACGTGCTGGTCATGCGATGTACGTCATAATTACCTACAGCTGAGAAATATAATGTCAATAATACACGATATTAATTGACTTTGTAACATTTCTTCTCGTTTAGCACTTCAGCTTTAGCTAAACGAGAAATTTTACAAATAATGATATAAGATGCTATCACGCGCGTGCACTCTACTTAATAACGAAACTTAAATAAAATTAAATAAGTCGGACTGGACTGATTATTTCAAACCTGAGTTACCCGTGTATTGAAATAAAAAATAATTATTATATCATAATCTCAACGCAAATGACAAAATTAAAAAAAAAAACTTTAGTAAACATCACCTAAAATATAATTATATGCTACTAATATTATACCTAAACTAGCTCGCCGCCCGGATTCGCCCGTGGTACATACAATAGCCTATAGCAGTCAGGGGCCATGTAAATAACCAACGGTGAAAGAATTTTTGAAATCCGTCCAGATATTACTTCTTCAGCTTTATAATATTAGTTTATATGTAAGTAACTTGGATGTAGATGTAGTGACAAAGCTCAATCACGTCGGCATAGGTTTTAAGAGCAGATTGCATTGAAATTTGGAACACAAAAAACAATCTAGCACAACACATAGCTTACTTTTTAAATCACAGGAAAATAACCGGAACTACGCTGCTAGTATAGTTTTAATTACACCCCACCCAAAGTTTTAAATTTTTATACAAATACTGTGACTGAATGATACACGTGAGTGAATACGTAATTATAACAAGACACGACGTTTCTCTGTCAATTTACGCTTTTAACCTTTCGGTAAACTAGTCGGGTAATTAATTATTATTATCTTTAAGCTATTTTAGGGCCCTAGCACACGACGTATTTTAAACGAGCAGGTGACGTGCGTTTTATGGAAAGGTCGTTTAAAATACGTCTGCGCGTTTCTACGTAAATGCCGATTTTTGCGTTTATAGGAATTCAAAAGCACGTAAAACGCGCCCGTGAAACGCGTTCGAAAGTCGTTTAAAGCGCGTACAAAGCCGCGGAGCAGAATAAGAGGGGCGTTATTGTACAACTGACTAGGGCTATTTGATCAAAACGCGGAAACTACGCGACTACAGCGCGTCTATATCGGTATCTACGAGTAAACGCGCAGTAGACGCGCGGTTCACGATCGCTCCATGTGCTTAGTTTACATACAAAGTTGCGTTTGAACAGGACATACGCGCGTCATCTGCGCGTCGTCTGCGCGTTTGCAATACGCCGTGTGCTAGGGCCCTAATGATTTAACAACTGCATCTGTGAGAGAGAACAACAAAGTACCACTCTATCAATGTTTTTCTTTGTTTGAAAAACAATTATCGTTCGTTTGACTCAACTTCGCTTTACATTTGTAGTGGCAGGGCTCTTTGCACAGCCCTCCTGGGGAAGTACCACGCCTTTGCTAGTTATTCAGCCGCCAAGCAGTACTGTGCAAACATTATTGTGTTCCGGTTTGAAGGGCAATGTTTCCAGAGAAATTTGAGCTATAGAGATTTGACTGGGCGCGTGCGGTGCTAGACAATGATTTTATGGCAATGAAATGACAAATGACAATGGCCTTATATGCCAATAGCTGTGTGTCACTGTGCTGTTATGGGGCAGGCATGTTGCTTACCATCAGGCACATGCGCTGCTCGTCTTGTCATTATACTACAAAAAAGTACCAATAGATGTGTTTGCTAATTACTGGACATTTACCATAGTTTTTCGAATGGGCTATCGCTAGACGCCCAGTGCAATAGGGCCTATTGCAGCTCCTAATAGAGATTACATCAAGGACGAAGATGAAGTATATGCAATAACTATTCTGTGAAACAAGCCTCTGATATTTCGAAACAGTTTCATGCACCATGCTTTTTAACGTATCTAGAGTGACGAGACGCAGTACTAACACTGCAATGCAGTCGTCGCCCAGAGATATAACATTATTTAGTTCTGTGTCCTGTTATTTCTCTGAAAACATTGCCCTTCGAACTGGATCACAGTGATGTTTACATGCGACTTGGTAGTCGAATAACTCGCAAAGATGTGATATATACTTCCCCAGGCGGGCTTTTCCAAACCGTCCTATCACTACAAAAAAAAATGTCTCGTAGAGACTGCCGACAGAAGTGAAAACTAGTAACTCAGATTTTGATAGCTCACTTTGGACCTACGCGGTGGAAACCGGAGGGCGTGACCATGATCATGGCCATCTAGATCATCCGAGTTTACCGGAAGATTCCTTTCATTTACAAACGTGACGCTTGCGTTCAATTCACAGCCCACGGAAAATCTGTGTTTGGTGCGCTAAATACAGTTTTCAATTCAAAAACCTATCATTACCCAACAATTTTCGCTAATTCATTCTACGACCCCTACTATTGACAACAAGCATGGACGCCTTTCGGTATTCGTATCTGGTGCAATAGGTCAAACACGCTCGGTGCGTCATTTCTGTCATGCAAATTGGCCTATGTATTATTAATGTTCGGACGGCTAAATAAAAGTCAAACAAGGTAAAAAACTGATCCTTAGTACTGACAGGTTCATTTGAAATTTTATGTAGGTAATTCTTGTATTTAACTTCTCAAAACTGGTTTATAGGTACTAAACTAACGACCCCCCAACGATAAGAACCATTAGATATGCCCTGAGCACCTTGAAATTGTTAAGAAACTGCGTCTGTGTGTGCATAAGTGGTTTACATACCACCAATCTACTTAACCCCTAATCGCTAACGGCTAATATTTGAATCGCTAGCGGCCAGGTACCTATGCTGTGGTTCTACTTATTTTGGTTGTTGACAACGCATAGTGATCGGTAATAAGTTTCCCAGCGATGACACAATTTCGTGAGCCTGAAGCTTAGGAGGGCATATCGAATGATTTATATCGATGTTTCCCCGACCAACCTAGACTATTACGCGGGTTACACGCTTTTCGTTCACCAAAAAAGTACACACAGAATACATATAGCTCATTGAAAGCCTTCGGCGATGATGACGCGAGTTCCTTGATCTTTGTTCACTCAGAAATTGCTCAACACGCCTAAAGAAATTCATCAGCCTGTTCATAGGGCTCTCCCACAATACACCACTCAGCCCGATCCGCGGTCTACCGTTTTCAAAAGCCACCAACAGTCTTTCGTATATCGTCACTCCATCTAGTCTCAATCTAAAGAGATTATCACTCCAAAAATCAGAATTTGCTAAAATAAATAAATTTCCGATTGTCAACGCGGCAATGAAAAATCAGTCGCAGTTGAGTTGTAAGTGTGTTCGTTAGATTTCGGACGCACTCAATAACTTGCTAATTTTAGAAGTTCATTCACACCTAACGCGCCGCCGGGACATGTGTACTATGCAGTCATTGTAAACTCGTATAATATCACACGAGAGCCAAATGCATAATGTTCGTCGCACCAGACGTTTGTGGGTGGCAGGTACCGTAACGTGATTTGGATGTAGGCCAAGTGTGCTAAATTTTCGTGCGTAACAAAACCCAATCTTATTAATGTTGTTTTACGCTAATTTTGTACAACATATGTATAAGTATGTACTTACAATAATAGACATGACGACTCATTTTTGATTTAATGTACATCAACAGGCATCTCAATAACTGAAACATAGGTGAAAGAATTACTTTATCTTTAAAACTTCCCGTGATATCACGATTTTAATATCACAATTTCGGACTCTCCCAAAAAACGCTTCATACAAAAACCCTACTAGGGCGTGACGTCACCGTCTGATATTTTCTCTCCGTCGCAAAGTTTGTATGTTAGCTATATTAAATACTGCGTTTGGGGAACTGGTTTCATAACAAAAGTCACTTTAAATTGAATGGGTTATCCAGTGGTAAATGCATTTCCTAATAATTTCGTACTCTTAAAATGGACTTGCCCATCCAACTTTGGATGATCATAAAGTAAGTTAAACAAAGATATCAAAATTAAAGTTGGTACTTATATATTTTTAACCGACTTCCAAAAAAAGGAGGAGGTTATCAATTCGACCCCTATGTTTTTTTTTTTATGTATGTTACCTGATTTCTCGAGAACCTCTGAACCGATTCTAAAATTTCTTTTTGTGTTCGGATGGGTATGCTTCCCGAATGGTCCCATATAAATCTTTTCGAAATCGGTCAAGTAGTTTTTGAAATATGAACCAAAAACTGAAAATTTGCGTACAATTATCTGGATGACGTAGTTGTAGATTTCACAAAAGTTACGAATCTCGACCCTGTCCATACAACATTGTGTAAATGCTTTAAAAACTTGTTTTTAACCCCCCGACCAAAAAAAGGGGTGTTATAAGTGACGTCGATGTCTGTCTGTCTGCTGTGGCACCGTAGTAGAACTCAAACAGATGAGCCGATTTCGATGCGGTTTCTTTTATTTCAAGGTTAATACCATAGCAAATGTTCTTAGCTATGTCTGGTTAATGTCGATTCAAGATGGCCGCCTCCAAAATGGCGGACAACATATTTCTTCACAACAATTTGGGTATCAAATGTAAGGGCTTGACTAGTAGAATACTATGTACTATAATAAATTTCAAATGCAAAATGGCCGCCACGACAAAATGGCGAATTATATTATATTTTTCATTACTACCTCAATTTGGGTATCAAACGAAAGAGCTTGACTAGTAGAATACTTTGCACTATGAATAAATTCAAATCCAAGATGGCCGCTTCTACAAAATGCCGAAATACATTTATTTTTTTACAACTCCCTTTATATGGGTATCAAATGAAAGGGCTTGACTAGTAGAATGTTGTACAGATAACAAATCAGTAGTTGGGGGTTAATCAAAATTTTTAATTTTGTTTTTGTACACTAAAAAGAGTAAAATAAACTATTTTCGTACAAAAAATTAAACCGACTTCAAAACCACAAATAGGCACTCAAAAGCGAAAAATAAACTAAAATCATTATTATAAGCGCTACTCACTCATCTATTTGAAGTCGGTGCCAGTCAGGTCAAAAAGTTAGTAGATTGATGCTATGTAGGCACAGGTAAGTAGTATCTATCCTATACCTGTTAGATTTGGCTGGCACCGACTTCAAATAGATGAGTGAGTAGCGCTTATAATAATGATTTTAGTTTATTTTTCGCTTTTGAGTGCCTATTTGTGGTTTTGAAGTCGGTTTAATTTTTTGTACGAAAATAGTTTATATTGTATTTAAATACTCTCATTATATCAAATAATTTAATATACATATAAGTAATTTCAATTTTAACGAAAGTGGTCGACATAGCTCAAAGAGTAAGCAAGCTGAAGTGGCCATGGGCAGGCCACATCGCTCGCAGAACTGACAACCGATGGGGAAGAAAGGTTCTCGAGTGGCGACCACGAACCGGAAGATGCAGTGTTGGACGGCCTCCCACTAGATGGACAGATGACCTCACAAAGGTCGCTGGAAGCCGCTGGTTGCAGGTTGCGCAGGACCGTTCGTTGTGGAAATCTAGGGGTGAGGCCTATGTTCAGCAGTGAACGTCTTGCGGCTGATGATGATGATAAGTAATTTCAGGGGCAGTCGATCGTTCGAGTCGATCACTCTTTTTTGTTCTAGTCGGTTCCTGGAAGCGGTCACGCCGGTCGTTTTTTACCTATCACTCTACGTTGTTAGCAACCAAAATAAGTAGAACCGCAGCGTATCTCGCCGCTAGCGATTCTAGGGGTCAAGTAGATCGGTGGTATGTAAACCACTTACGTTACACACAGAGACGCAGTTTATTACCAATTTCAAGGTGCTTAGGGCTTATCTATTGGTTTATATCGATGGTTTTACGCTAATTCTGTATAGCATAAGTAGCCCAAATTTTGGGAACATTAGCTGCTCTGTTGGGACTCGGGGACTTCTTTCGTAAGGAGAGAGAGTCAAGGACATACTCCACGATTCTGGCCCAGTGCGGCAGATGACGCATGACCTCGAAAGATTCTTGGAACATGCCGGTTTTCTCACTTTTTCTTCGCCGTTGGAACTAGTACTCGGCTCAACAGACGTAATCGGACTACCATTAGAATTAGTCACCCCCCCCCCCCTCCATCTTCCCCTACACTTCTCCTAATCCAGAAAAATGTAAAAAAAGATAACCCAAATGACAATGATCACGGACACCGGAACTAATCTATTTGCACTTGAAATAATATTCAAAAGTGGAGACGGATTTGAACCTGCAACCCCAAAATATGTGACCTCGGACATTCTGGCCACTAGCCCATGGTTTTTGACACAGTTCAGTCCCTCGCTTATCTGTCATTCTGAAAAGAAGAACCCACTCAACGCTTTCCACAGTCTAGACGTTTTTAATACGAAAGCGAAGTCACCTGGTTTGAGTCTTTGGAACCTCAACCATGAAACGATGTCACTTTTTTCGAGTAGTCCGATAAAAAAGGTGATAGATCATACAGATCAGCAGCTTACTTTCCGAAATGTATCCGATTTAAAAACCGTTAAGCTAGCAACTTTGTGTCGATGGTCAAGACTTTGAAGTCGTTTTTGAACAAGGGTGTCGTTGGCCTTTGAGCGTTTTGGCACGTCTCTCGATCGATTCCAGAGCCTCCATTAATCGACCCATCCCAAAGACTTTGTGGTTAAAAAAACGTTTGTTAAAAGTGCGCCGTAGACAACGCAAGCTAATTAAATCGTCCAGGAAGACTCGGTTCTATTGTCTTAGAATTAAACTGTACCATTGACCTTGCATTCCGCAACGTTCCGTTCTGCTTCCGAAGATGTGAGCTGACTTCTCAGACGCTGTATTTAAAACATTTTAGGCGATTATAGATAGTTTATTTTGTTTTTAAGGACTTTATTGAGAATGACGTCACCGCATAATATTTCACCACCTACTTAATTTGGTTATTCCTAAATAAATATACAAATAAACATTCGTGGTCATTCATGGCACATTAGACAGTTGTCTCCCTAAAACTAGACAAAGACTGCATGTAACTAGACACACACCAGACAGATTATGTTATTATTCGACATTTCTTAATTAAATCTCTTTTATTATTATATTATTGTTCATTTCTCCTTTTCCATCCCGTGGTTCTCTGGAAAAGGTTTAAGATTCACTTTTAGCGCAAAGGTCGCCGATTGCTACTTTATTTTTAAGTTTTTGTTTTGTTATTTTGTTTTTTTTTTAAGTGCATTAAAGAGTTTATATATCGTAGTAATATTGTAGTGGTAATACTGCAGAGTCCGGCTGGGGGAGTACCACTCCTTTGCCATCTACTCTACCGCCACGCAGTAATGTGCAATCATCATTGTGTTCCAGTTAGAAAGGGCATGTTTTCAGATAAATTATTATTGGATAATTATATTATACCTTGGGTGACGAGGCAATACAGTGCTACAGAACAGTACAATACCCATAGTCATCCTTGCGCATTACTAATCTTCTCGGTATGTTGCCAATTTTAAAATATGTAGGTATTGTAAGTACTGCCGAAAAAGTACGTAAAATCATGAAACGTTACACATTGTTGGGAAGTAATTAAAACTAATTTTAATCGCGTGTGTAAAATTGTGATTCAGTTCTTTGGAATGTTTTCAGTTCGGTGCTTCAAGTCTTCTTCTCTCTCGAAATACCTCGAGTGTACATGCGAGTATTATAATGGCGTTGAATTACTCAGAGATATACTTACTTATTCATACTCATACTTTTTTATCGGTTACGAATAGTTATATGTCATTTTTAAAGTATTTCGTATATTTTTTTTTACAATTAATTACATTAATTATTAAATTTAAAATAAAATATTTATGACTAAATTAAAAGAATATATCAAATATTACTATAGGCATTATTTGGGTATCAATTCGGCAATGCTGTAGAAGCTTTTTTCTACAAACCACTTAAAATATGCCTGAGAATAGGCATATTTATAGTATTACAATAGGCATTGTTTGGGTATCAGTTGTAGTTGTAATGCTGTAGAAACTTTTTTCTACAAGCCACTTAAAATATGCCCGAGAATGTTTATCTCGTCTAGAGTGCGTTTTTCATTCGTATTTTAAAATATGCCCGAGAAGAGACATCTTTTGTCGCCCTTCCCACACGTCCGCCGCGAAACACGAATAGCGGAACCGCGTGATGAATTCCGCTATGATCAAGTGTAGTTGTAGCGGAACAGCGGCGGACCGCTGAGTCCTATGAGAGTCAAGTTTGTCGAATTCTACAAACACGTGCGGAACATACGCGGCGCTGCAACTCAAAACACAATGGCGGACACAGCGCGTCAGTGAGGCTGGCGTCGGAGCGGAACGGCAAAGCCTCACGGAGAAAGAGACAGCATTATAGATAACTCGCTAGTGTTTTACTTTTCCTTAGAACGGACAAAATATAGCGAAATTACTGCGGTTCCGCTGTTTCAGTTTCGCAACGGAGATGTGCTAGGGGGTTAAGTCGTCTGGAGTGCGTTTGTAAACTTCCGCCGCTCCCTTATGCACCTGTCTTACCAAGGTGATGTTTCGTTCCAGACAAGGAAGAGCTGGGGGAGGTGTTGCTATGCGAGATGGTGTTCCGCAGCAACTGGCTGCTGGTGGTGAAGGCTCGCCGGCCGTGCAGCCTCGTGCTCCTGGACGACCAGCAGCGAGCCTTCCGCGCCGAGCTCGCCTTCAAGTCGCCTATACGCTCCCTGCGGGCCAGGAGAGACAAGTGAGTATCACATCACCAGTCTAACTGGAGCTAGACGTCCAAGGCGGTATCAGGGTGTGCGGGATCAGGAGTTAGTGGTAGCAACACCGGTTTAGAAGGGAGTTATGGTTAGTGTTTAAATTGCGTATTCGTGTGTTGTGGGAACCGTGGACTAGTAGATAAAAGTTAGTATCGTATCACCAGCCTAGATGTAACGGATGTTTTTTCCAGAGAAATTACAGGGCTTAGAGATATAACATCTTAGATATCTGGGTGAGTGTAGTGCTAGGTAATGGTTGTAAATAAATTTGGACTCTTCATGTTCCAATAGCTGCGTGTCACTGTGCTGTTTTTGGTTGCTTACCATCAGGCACATGTCCTGCTCGTCTCGTCTCTTTTTACTATTGGAACAGATAGCTATTAGCGATATGGCCGCCGTCTGTCGCACTAACTTTAAATGTTTAACCTGTTTCAATTTGTAAATTATTGTTACTCATACTCTTTTATTGATAACGAGTACTTACATGACATATTAAAGGATATTAAAATTCATTCCAATTCCAATTCAATAATAAATTCAAGCTAGGTACATAGCATTACAATAAGATAATACAAATCACAAGTAAATTAAATTAAATTCCAAAATTACATGTCAAAAAAAAATACATGTTACACCGGCTTAACAAAAACTTGAGGGAGTTGTGGGCTTCAAATTGGTTAGTAGTGTATTCTGGGGGAATCACGGACGGATAAGTCAGTATCGCATTACCAGCCTACCTGAAGCTAGATATTTAAAGATGGCATCAAATTGTGCGGAATCTGGGGTTTGCTGTACCAACACCGGTTTAGCAGCAACTTGAGGGGGAGTTCTTGGTAGTCAAAGTCAAGTTGTAGTTCAAATTGAATATACAATAATGTCCAACTCTCCGTACGCAGATTGGGTAGGCGAACTAAGGAATGGGGCTATTGGACACATTCCAAATTATAAAAAAAACAAAGAGAAAATCAGATTTCTTAGTTGTTGTTAATAAATATTTAATTTTTTGTAATATTTTATTGTTTACGAAAAACAGCTGGTGGCGGTTGGAAACGTAAAGCCGAGGATCGAGTGGCGTATTATTGGAGAGGCCTATCCAGCAGTGGACGAATATGGGCTGATTATTATGACGATAATCGTTACAACATCTGTAGGTATTCAATTTGCGATTATCTAAGTACGTGTTTTTCTCAATTCCGGCCGCAAGAGTCTTCAATCAGTTGTCTTTTAGGATGTATAATATACATATAAGGGTGGCTGTAGTGATGTCGTCAGTTCTTAAAGCGGACGTGTGATGCGTCAGGATGGCCGTGGAGCTGTCGTCAGTTTTCCTCAGTTCCTAACGCGGTGTGAGTAATGCGTCAGCAAGCGCAGCTTCAGGGGGTAGGGTCATAGGGTTCATGACACCCCTTCCCCCCTGGGCTGGGTCCAGTGCCTAAGTGGACCACTGATTAAAAAGCTTACATGTACTTATCGCACAGCTTGGTTGACACGACTATGTGACCCCCCCCTGGAGCGTCAGAATGGTCGTGGTATTGTCGTCAGTTATTAAAGCGTGCGTGTATGTGTGTGTGTGTGTGTTGTAATAGGGCACACCCCGGACACTCCATTAAAATTCCATACAAACGCCGGTGTTGAGCTACCTACTCTTCACACAACTACGCAGATGTCGTTCGTACACACGCGTGAATGTGTGCGTTAGAGCTAGGGCTACTGAATTGTTTTATTGAATAGTTGTGCACCGTGAGTTCACCTGGTGACGTAGTCTATAAACTTGCTATAATGTTGAGTTACACAAATAGAATGGAGCCAAATTATACTATTCTAATTAAAACGGTGTTTGCACAGATTTGTAAATTGTTTCAGAAATCTGTATGGCCGCGTAAAATGAAACGAAACCGATAATAGATTAGATCAGGTACCTAGATATCTATTTCTGTTAGTAGGTACACATTCGCATTTTATTTTACACTTACCCATGAAGGAAACTTTATTCTGTTACTATAATTATTCCTCCAGGCATTATCAATCCGTGCTTGGGCACATTAGTTACTGGCTGTGTAAGTTACGAACTTTGAGTCAAAAATGACTTTGTTATAATAAATAAATAAATATTGGTAGACAATTCACACACAACAAACACCATCTGACCCCAAACTAAGCAAAGCTTGTAGTATTATAAAGCAACGTTATTGAAAAGTTTCTAATCTTACGTTATTTTATCATTAGGAAATTAAATAAAGCTTTTAATCTTGTCCCATTTAGTTGACGGACAGCCGTAAACAGCACAACAACCCACCATGATGATATTTCGTTAGGAATTAGATGTTCGATACCAGCCCTTCGTTGAGTGCTCCTAGCGTATCCGAAACGGCCTGAGGGGTGAGGAAGCTTGAAATTGGCGGGGGGTGGGGAGTGTCCGTTCTATCTATATTATCTACTACTATATTATTAACAATGACATAATTGACAATTTTACTATTGACATGACTGATTATTATGAAAATTTAATAATAAATACCAAATCGAAATACTATTCTGACATCATTTATTCTTGTAGCTACGCTCCAAAAGCAATCTGGAATGTAATAAATACAGAGAGAGTTAAAAATAATTGTCCACACGTAGATTTTACTGACGCGCTAAAAAAATCTGATGGGACGCAATTTGGTTGTAAAAATCAGCGTTAAATGCAGCAAACTATAGGTTTATAACCGCCGCTAAAACGTGTGGAGCGCCGCGCGCTGACGTCACGGAGGTGCGGCGCCTGCTGGCGGCCGCGCGTGCGCCGGCCGACCGCTGCTTGAGGTTACGGAAATTTGATGTGGATGAGGTATATCGCATCGTTTTGACGCGAATACCACCTAAAGCATCCAGGGACATATATGGAATATCAATGAAACTATTAAAATGTCAATACGATCTCTGGCACCGATACTCGTCGATCTGTTTAACCGTTGTATGATCGAGGGTTCGTTTCCACATCCCCTCAAAATTAGCAAAGTGTCGCCGCTGTATAAAGGAAAGGGGAAACGAGAGAACATTGACAGTTACAGACCCGTTTCTATTATACCGGCTGTTGCAAAAATTTTTGAGAACGGCTTGAGCTCTCGGCTTCTCGACTTTTTGAGTGAAACGGGTGCCTTATCTGAACGGCAATACGCGTACCGCGAGGGGGCGTTCAACGACGGCGCTGACTCGCGAGGTGATACGTCGCGTCATGCAGGCCCGGGAGTCCAAGCCTAAACTACAGGTGGCGATCCTCTGCTGTGACCTGTCTAAGGCGTTTGATGTTGCCGACCGCGACGTACTTGCAGATAAATTGCAACACTACGGCGTAGCGGGGCCTTCTCACTCCCTTCTGACTGGTCTGATGCGGGGAGAGATCGCAAGTGGTTGTGAGCTGTCGAGGATCGGAGAGGTCGGATGCGATGGCATCTGATATGGGTGTGGCACAAGGCTCGTCGGTGTCAAATATATTGTTCTCTCTGCTCTTGAATGATCTGCCGGACGCCGTGACAGCTGCAGAAGTACGCGGACGACGTGGCTGCGGTGGTCACGGCGCCGACAGTGGACGCTCTGGAGCAGAAGCTGAATGTCGCAGCCTCCCAGCTGTACGGGTGGTTCCATGTGAGCGGCCTGGTCCTGAACCTCACTAAGACTCACTTTATTCGATTCAGCCTGACAGGAAGGGCCGTTAGACCCTTGTCGGTTGATGTGAGTGGGGTGAAAATTGAGGAACAGGAAGTTACTACATTCCTGGGTTTCGAGATAGACCGCGATCTCAAATGGGATCACCACATAGTTAAGGTCTGTGGAAAGCTCGGGAGCGCTTGCTTTGCTCTGGCTCGGGTGGCGAGGTTTGTGCCGACGGAGATAGCACGCTCGTGCTATTTCGCTACAGTGCACTCTCAGCTTCAGTACGGTGCGGAAATGTGGGCTAGAGCTGCGGACTGGGAGCGCGCCTTCCGCATGCAGAAACGTGCAGTGAGGAGCGTGGCGCGAGTCTCCTGGGACACCCCAGCACGCCCATATTTCAAGAAGTTCCTGACTTTCCCCTCCATCCTGATTTATCAGGTGGCAGTGTACGCCAGGGTAAACCTGTCGTCGTACGGGGAGCGCGGCGCTGAGCACGCCTACCCCACCCGCGACCGACACAAACTGAAGACCGTCCCGCGGTCCCTCACCAGGTCGGACAAGTTAACCCACGTCATGGCCCCGACTGTTTACAACAATTTACCGGATGACGTCACCGCAGCGGTTACTCTGCAGTCATTTAAGACAAAATAAAAAAAATGGCTGATCGAACAATGCTTCTATGATTACAGGGAATTTTATTGCTTTGAATTGTAATTGAATATTTATTTATTGTATGCGAATTAATTGATTACCAGTGAAATATCTTTAGTATGTATAGAATGTAATTAATTTGACTTAAATTTATTAATTTGACTATGTACCTACATTTTTCTTATATTATGGCAAATTACATTATTGTAATTATTTTTATTTGACATGTAAAATAATATTTTATCAATAAATAATATGAATATGAATATCTATCTATTCTAGTCTTAGAATGGCCTTGTTGTAGTCGTCAGTTATTAAAGCGTGCATGTGTTGTGTCAGGGTGGCCGTGGTGCTGTCGTCGTCGGTGCAGGTGATCGCGCTCCCGTCGCTCCAGCGCGTGGCGCTGGTCCGCACGCCGGCGCACGCGCGGCCGCTGTGCGCGCTCGCCACCGACCCCGGCGCCGCGCAGATCCTGGCCGCCGCCGCGCACCGCCGCGGATCGCTGCAGCTACTGGTCAGTGCTCTCTATCATTACTCCATCTCAGGCATGCAACGCAATTACCGACCTATATTTTATTATACTTTTAAACGACCAATTCTTGTAAGTATAAATAGAATCTGAATCTCGGAAACGGCTCGAACGATTTTCATGAAATTATGTATACAGGGGGGTTTCAGGGACGATAAATCGATCTAGCCAGGTTTTACTTTTAAAAAACGCCGTTTTATGCGCGTTTTTAGACAACGAAAAACTGTTACATTAACATTAGAATGCGATGGTAAATTTCGCGACGGCGCGCAACAGTATATTAGCTCAGTCGGGAAGATGGATGGTTAAAATATGGTAGGTCCGGGTTCGAATCCAACCGGCAGCATTCTTTTTTCAAGTTGTTTTTTTTTTAGAAAATCAGTATGTATCTAAGTAACCGAGCAAAGGTCACCCAGGTACTGTAGTTTATAGGAGCATCTGAATCGGGTGAAAAGCATGAACTAAGTAGTATCGCGTCTCCACTGCTTAAGTGAATTTCTTCCCAAACTGCCCACTCTAGTCTTCTCATTCCAAACCTCTCATCATGAATAGTCTACCATATCATGTGTCCATTCCTGTATCTGCTACTCCTAGACCGCCCTCTCTGATTTACCCACTCCAGACCTCCCACCCAGAACACCCCACTGTGAAAAAGCTTTACGCCATTCCACAAAAAGGTCAACATTTATGGAATAAATAGTAACCTATGTGTTATTCCCCGGAATACAGGCTATGCTTAATTTAGGGCTTATATACAAACAACTTTTCTGTATAGAGTGAATTTATTTTGTAGGAATAGCTTATTGCCTATTGAGAGTGAATCGGTTTCTTCTAGGTAAGCGCGCTCCATCGTAGACCACATCGTTGCTTAATATCAGATAGTTCTACATAAATACACGGGTAACTCACGTTTAATAACGTCAGTCCAGTCTGACTCAAGTTTCGATCGCGTCCGGCGATCTTTTTCAAGGAGAGTGCGCGCGCGGGTTCGCAGCTCGTTTAGCACTGCGGGCAGCCGCACGGCGCGCACGCAAGCTCAATGTTGCGGGGGTGCAGGTGAAGGGGGGTGCGGGAGGGCTGCGCCGGTGTACACTGGAACTCGTCGTCGCTGGTGAGCTGCGCGTCGGGAATATTGCAGCACACTGAGCTCACTGTGTCCTCACCACTAGTCTGAACACACTGCTGAGCCTTTTGGAGGCAAGGTTTCCAAGCGGGTGGCACATGCCATCCACCATCTCTGTTAAACTTGAGTCGGACTGGACTGACTATATTAAACGTGAGTTACCCGTGTATTTATGTAAAATGTGTAATAACCACGTTAGTGTTCATACTAAAATCAGATAGTTCGTTTGTCGATTGGTAAATAAAGGCTATTTTGTTGTAAGTTTCACTAAGGTTATTTCTACCACAGGACGTGTCCCGAGCGGTGAAAGGCGCGCACTCGAGCTCACCAGCGGTGCTGGGGTGTCACCAGTCGGCCCTGGTGTGCATCAGCCTGTCCGCCAACGGCACGAAGCTGGCGACGGCGTCCGAGCGCGGCACCATCATCCGGATATGGGACACCGGCACCAAGCACATGATACACGAGCTGCGTCGGGGCGCGGACTACGCCGATGTTTATTGGTGAGACTGATTTTTAGGTTAAACATCCTTTTTTAACAGACTTCCAAAAAAGAGGAGTATTTCAATTCGGGTGTATGTTTTTTTGTATGTATGTTACGCGATAAAGCCCCCAATTATGAATAGATTTTGATAGATTTTGATGTTTTTTTTTGTTTAGTAGATCGTAATTTTATCGAAATCAATGCAGCTGTTTTGGAATTATGAACAAAAAACGGCTAAAGTTTACCTCGATGACAAATTGGTACTTAAATTCTAATTAAAGTCGGTTTTTAACCCCCGACAAAAAAAAGGGGTGTTATAAGTTTGACGTCGATGTCTGTCTGTCTGTCTGTCTGTCGGTCTGTCTGTCTGTCTGTCTGTCTGTCTGTGTGTGTGTGTGTCTGTCTGTGGCACCGTAGAGCTCAAACGGATGGGCCGATTTCGATGCGGTTTTTTTTATTTGAAAGTTAATATCCGTGCGGGTGTTCTTAGCTATGTTTGGTTAATATCGATTCAAAATGGCCGCCTCCACAAAATGGCGGACAAAATATTTCTTCACAACCTACCTCAATATGGGTATCAAATGAAAGGGCTTGACTAGCAGAGTACTAAACGCTATAACAAATTTCAAATTCAAGATGGCCGCCACCACAAAATGGCGAATTATATAATATTTTTCACTACTACCTCAATATGGGTATCAAATGAAAGGGCTTGATTAGTAGAATACTTTGCACTATGACAAATTTCAAATCCAAGATGGCCGCTACCACAAAATGGCGAATTACATTTCCTTTTTCACAATTCCCTTAGTATGGGTATCAAATGAAAGGGCTTGACTAGTAGAATGTTGTACAGATAACAAATCTAAGGTAGTCGGGGGTTAATCAAAATTTTTAATTTTGTTCTTGTTGTTCTTTTGAAGAAATTAGATCGAAGGTTTATCTTATACCTTTAAACGACTAATTCTTGTAGGTATATATATACATAGGTGTATACATATATAGAATCTGAATCTCGGAAACGGCTCGAACGATTTTCATGAAATTATGTATACAGGGGGATTCGGGGACGATAAATTGATCTAGGGTTTATTTTTTTAAAACATCATTTTATGCGCGTTTTTAGACAATGAAAAACTCCTACAATGTCATTAGAATACGATAACTCGTTTCGCCACTGTTCTTTAAATCTAAATGGCTCAGACGGAATATGCTCGCCCTCGGAGTCAACAGGTCCCAGTTCGAATCCTGATGGTTACACTCGGGACTTTTAAATCTTATACTTAGAGCCTTTTATAAACGCATTTCATTCGTATCTAAGTAGGTCTAAGTCACTACGTAATTCGTACCTGCCTAAATATCATTTAAAAAAGCTGAGCAAAGCTCGGTCAACCAGGTACTGTAATTAAATCAAGTTTACTCCTCACTCAACCTCAAACTCCACACTCTTATTCTGCATCATCAGTCTATCTAATAGTCATCCACTGTCGGACGTAGGTCTCTCCTATGAATAGGATATCATTTATTGTCATGGAAATAACATTCACGTAATTGCAGAAATTAAGTAGTATGAACGCCATTACACAGACTCGTCTTGTTAATTACATTATATTTTATTGCGATCGCCACATTGGATGGTCTTCTGATGTTCGCACCCACTTGTTGCATGTTGTTGCATGCGACGTCGTCCAACAGGGACGACGTCGCTCCACCTGGCTGCAGGGTGTCCCAGTACTGGCCCCAAGGAGCGGGCGCCGCGCTGTTCCGTTTGACTTTAAGCCTTATTTTTAGATATTTACAAACTACTTTAGTATGAAGAGTCAAATGGAGACGCGCGGCGCCCGGGTGCCGCTTGGTGTTTTCACGGGTTAATGTATAGAAATACTTTATTTTAAATAGTAAACAAATATTACACTATCACAAAATCGAGATGAGTAGAAACACTAAAGCCAAACACAGTTTTATATTATAAATATTATAAAGCTGATAAGGTTTTTTGTTTGAGTACGCTATTCTCAGAAACTATTAGACCGATTTCAAAAAATATTTCACCGTTGGATGATCCCTAAGTGCTATGGGCTATGTATGTACCACGGGCGAAGCCAGGGCAGACCGCTAGTTATTAAATAGATTTGATATAATTGTTTCAGTATAACGTTCAACCCGGCGGGCACGCTGGTCTGCTGCGTGTCGGACAAGGGCACGCTGCACGTGTGGTCGGCGCGCGGCTCGTACCCGCACCTGTGCGCGCGGCCCGCCACCGGCGCGCGCGCGCTCTGCGGGTTCGCGAGCGACACCAGCGCCGTGGGTACGTACCCCCCGACACCACCACACCGCGCGGCCCGCCACCGGCGCGCGCGCGCGCTCTGCGGGTTCGCGAGCGACACCAGCGCCGTGGGTACGTACCCCCCGACACCACCACACCGCGCGGCCCGCCACCGGCGCGCGCGCGCTCTGCGGGTTCGCGAGCGACACCAGCGCCGTGGGTACGTACCCCCCGACACCACCACACCGCGCGGCCCGCCACCGGCGCGCGCGCGCTCTGCGGGTTCGCGAGCGACACCAGCGCCGTGGGTACGTACCCTCCGACACCACCACACCGCGCGGCCCGCCACCGGCGCGCGCGCGCTCTGCGGGTTCGCGAGCGACACCAGCGCCGTGGGTACGTACCCCCCGACACCACCACACCGCGCGGCCCGCCACCGGCGCGCGCGCTCTGCGGGTTCGCGAGCGACACCAGCGCCGTGGGTACGTACCCCGACACCACCACACCGCGCGGCCCGCCACCGGCGCGCGCGCGCTCTGCGGGTTCGCGAGCGACACCAGCGCCGTGGGTACGTACCCCCCGACACCACCACACCGCGCGGCCCGCCACCGGCGCGCGCGCGCGCGAGCGACACCAGCGCCGTTCGCGCGACACCAGCGCCGCCACCGGCGCGCGCGCGCTCTGCACACCAGCGCCGTGGTACGTACCGCGCGACACCACCACACCGCGCGGCCCGCCACCGCGCGCGCGCGCTGCGGGTTCGCGAGCGACACCAGCGCCGTGGTACGTACCCCCGACACCACCACACCGCGCGGCCCGCCACCGGCGCGCGCGCGCTCTGCGGGTTCGCGAGCGACACCAGCGCCGTGGGTACGTACCCCACCACACACCACACCGCGCGGCCGCCACCGGCGCGCGCGCCTCTGCGGGTTCGCGAGCGACACCAGCGCCGTGGGTACGTACCCCGACACCACCACACCGCGCGGCCCGCCACCGGCGCGCGCGCGCTCTGGGGTTCGCGAGCGACACCAGCGCCGTGGTACGTACCCCCGACACCACCACACCGCGCGGCCCGCCACCGGCGCGCGCGCGCGCTCTGCGGGTTCGCGAGCGACACCAGCGCCGTGGGTACGTACCCCCGACACCACCACACCGCGCGCGCCCGCCACCGGCGCGCGCGCGCTCTGCGGGTTCGCGAGCGACACCAGCGCCGTGGGTACGTACCCCCCGACACCACCACACCGCGCGGCCCGCCACCGGCGCGCGCGCGCTCTGCGGGTTCGCGAGCGACACCAGCGCCGTGGGTACGTACCCCCCGACACCACCACACCGCGCGGCCCGCCACCGGCGCGCGCGCGCTCTGCGGGTTCGCGAGCGACACCAGCGCCGTGGGTACGTACCCCCCGACACCACCACACCGCGCGGCCCGCCACCGGCGCGCGCGCGCTCTGCGGGTTCGCGAGCGACACCAGCGCCGTGGGTACGTACCCCCCGACACCACCACACCGCGCGGCCCGCCACCGGCGCGCGCGCGCTCTGCGGGTTCGCGAGCGACACCAGCGCCGTGGTACGTGGACACCACCACACCCCCGACACCACCACACCGCGCGGCCCCCCGCCACCACCACACGCGCGCGCGCGCGCGCGCTCTGCGGGTTCGCGAGCGACACCAGCGCCGTGGTACGTACCCCGACACCACCACACGCGCGGCCCCCACCGGCGCGCGCGCGCTCGCGCGCGAGCGACACCAGCGCCGCGTACCCCCGACACCACCACCGCGCGCGCCACCGGCGCGCGCGCGCTCTGCGGGTTCGCGAGCGACACCAGCGCCGTGGGTACGTACCCCCGACACCACCACACCGCGCGCGCCCGCCACCGGCGCGCGCGCGCTCTGCGGGTTCGCGAGCGACACCAGCGCCGTGGTACGTACCCCCGACACCACCACACCGCGCGGCCCGCCACCGGCGCGCGCGCGCTGCGGGTTCGCGAGCGACACCAGCGCCGTGGGTACGTACCCCGACACCACCACACCGCGCGGCCCGCCACCGGCGCGCGCGCGCTCTGCGGGTTCGCGAGCGACACCAGCGCCGTGGTACGTACCCCCGACACCACCACACCGCGCGGCCCGCCACCGGCGCGCGCGCGCTCTGCGGGTTCGCGAGCGACACCAGCGCCGTGGTACGTGGTACGTACCCCCGACACCACCACACACGCGGCCCGCCACCGGCGCGCGCGCGCTCTGCGGGTTCGCGAGCGACACCAGCGCCGTGGGTACGTACCCCCGACACCACCACACCGCGCGGCCCGCCACCGGCGCGCGCGCGCTCTGCGGGTTCGCGAGCGACACCAGCGCCGTGGGTACGTACCCCCGACACCACCACACCGCGCGGCCCGCCACCGGCGCGCGCGCGCGCTGCGGGTTCGCGAGCGACACCAGCGCCGTGGGTACGTACCCCCGACACCACCACACCGCGCGGCACCGGCCGCCACCGGCGCGCGCGCGCTCTGCGGGTTCGCGAGCGACACCACCACACCGCGCCGTTCGCGCTCTGCGGGTTCGCGAGCGACACCAGCGCCGTGGGCACGTACCCCGACACCACCACCGCGCGGCCCGCCACCGGCGCGCGCGCGCTCTGCGGGTTCGCGAGCGACACCAGCGCCGTGGGTACGTACCCCCGACACCACCACACCGCGCGGCCCGCCACCGGCGCGCGCGCGCGCTCTGCGGGTTCGCGAGCGACACCAGCGCCGTGGGTACGTACCCCCGACACCACCACACCGCGCGGCCCGCCACCGGCGCGCGCGCGCTCTGCGGGTTCGCGAGCGACACCAGCGCCGTGGGTACGTACCCCCCGACACCACCACACCGCGCGGCCCGCCACCGGCGCGCGCGCGCTCTGCGGGTTCGCGAGCGACACCAGCGCCGTGGGTACGTACCCCCGACACCACCACCGCGGCCCGCCACCGGCGCGCGCGCGCTCTGCGGGTTCGCGAGCGACACCAGCGCCGTGGGTACGTACCCCCGACACCACCACACCGCGCGGCCCGCCACCGGCGCGCGCGCGCTCTGCCGGGTTCGCGAGCGACACCAGCGCCGTGGGTACGCGGGTACCCCGCCGTGGGACACCACACCACACACCGCGCGGCCCGCCACCGGCGCGCGCGCGCTCTGCGGGTTCGCGAGCGACACCAGCGCCGTGGGTACGTACCCCCCGACACCACCACACCGCGCGGCCCGCCACCGGCGCGCGCGCGCTCTGCGGGTTCGCGAGCGACACCAGCGCCGTGGTACGTACCCCCGACACCACCACACCGCGCGGCCCGCCACCGGCGCGCGCGCGCTCTGCGGGTTCGCGAGCGACACCAGCGCCGTGGGTACGTACCCCCCGACACCACCACACCGCGCGGCCCGCCACCGGCGCGCGCGCGCTCTGCGGGTTCGCGAGCGACACCAGCGCCGTGGGTACGTACCCCCGACACCACCACACCGCGCGGCGGCCCGCCGCCGGCGCGCGCGCGCTGCTGCGGGTTCGCGAGCGACACCAGCGCCGTGGGCGCGCGCCCCCGACACCACCACACCGCGCGGCCCGCCACCGGCGCGCGCGCGCCTGCGGGTTCGCGAGCGCGACACCCAGCGCCGTGGGTACGTACCCCCGACACCACCACACCGCGCGGCCCGCCACCGGCGCGCGCGCGCTGCGGGTTCGCGAGCGACACCAGCGCCGTGGGTACGTACCCCGACACCACCACACCGCGCGGCCCGCCACCGGCGCGCGCGCGCTCTGCGGGTTCGCGAGCGACACCAGCGCCGTGGGTACGTACCCCGACACCACCACACCGCGCGGCCCGCCACCGGCGCGCGCGCGCGAGCGACACCAGCGCCGTGGTTCGCGAGCGACACCAGCGCCGTGGCGCGCGCCCCCCGACGACCACCACACCGCGCGCCCCCGCACACCGCCACCGCCCGCGCGCGCGCGCTGCGGGTTCGCGAGCGACACCAGCGCCGTGGGTACGTACCCCCGACACCACCACACCGCGCGGCCCGCCACCGGCGCGCGCGCGCTCTGCGGGTTCGCGAGCGACACCAGCGCCGTGGGTACGTACCCCCGACACCACCACACCGCGCGGCCCGCCACCGGCGCGCGCGCGCTCTGCGGGTTCGCGAGCGACACCAGCGCCGTGGGTACGTACCCCCGACACCACCACACCGCGCGGCCCGCCACCGGCGCGCGCGCGCTCTGCGGGTTCGCGAGCGACACCAGCGCCGTGGTACGTACCCCCGACACCACCACACCGCGCGGCCCGCCACCGGCGCGCGCGCGCTCTGCGGGTTCGCGAGCGACACCAGCGCCGTGGGTACGTACCCCGACACCACCACACCGCGCGCGCCCGCCACCGGCGCGCGCGCGCCTGCGGGTTCGCGAGCGACACCAGCGCCGTGGGTACGTACCCCGACACCACCACACCGCGCGGCCCGCCACCGGCGCGCGCGCGCGCTCTGCGGGTTCGCGAGCGACACCAGCGCCGTGGGTACGTACCCCGACACCACCACACCGCGCGCGCCCGCCACCGGCGCGCGCGCGCTCTGCGGGTTCGCGAGCGACACCAGCGCCGTGGGTACGTACCCCCGACACCACCACCGCGCGGCGCGCGGCCCGCCACCGGCGCGCGCGCGCGACACTGCGGGTTCGCGAGCGACACCAGCGCCGTGGGTACGCGCGCCCCGCGACACCACCACGCCGCGCGGCGTACCCCCGACACCACCACCGCGCGCGCGCGCGCCTCTGCGGGTTCGCGAGCGACACCAGCGCCGTGGGTACGTACCCCGACACCACCACACCGCGCGGCCCGCCACCGGCGCGCGCGCGCTCTGCGGGTTCGCGAGCGACACCAGCGCCGTGGGTACGTACCCCCCGACACCACCACACCGCGCGGCCCGCCACCGGCGCGCGCGCGCTCTGCGGGTTCGCGAGCGACACCAGCGCCGTGGGTACGTACCCCCCGACACCACCACACCGCGCGGCCCGCCACCGGCGCGCGCGCGCTCTGCGGGTTCGCGAGCGACACCAGCGCCGTGGGTACGTACCCCCCGACACCACCACACCGCGCGGCCCGCCACCGGCGCGCGCGCGCTCTGCGGGTTCGCGAGCGACACCAGCGCCGTGGGTACGTACCCCCCGACACCACCACACCGCGCGGCCCGCCACCGGCGCGCGCGCGCCTGCGGGTTCGCGAGCGACACCAGCGCCGTGGGTACGTACCCCCCGACACCACCACACCGCGCGGCCCGCCACCGGCGCGCGCGCGCTCTGCGGGTTCGCGAGCGACACCAGCGCCGTGGGTACGTACCCCCCGACACCACCACACCGCGCGCACCGGCGCGCGCGCGCTCTGCGGGTTCGCGAGCGACACCAGCGCCGTGGGTACGTACCCCCCGACACCACCACACCGCGCTACCCGCACTGTGTCGAACTAAAATGTGTAGGATCACGTATTTATGATGGAAGGTTAGTATATAAGCGGATTGCAGCGGAGGAGCAAAAGTCTCTCGCTCTCTCGCCCGGCGTCACTTGTACAGTTAAGAACAATATAATCGGCAGTTTATACAGTACCAGTACTGGAGATGAAATGAAGCCACGTCACTGAAATGAAATGTAACACTTACAAATGTACACATCTCTTCTCAATTTGATCATTCCGGAATATTACGTTTTGTGACCTAATTATATACCGAATTTGTTTTTGAGTTTGGAAGTTGTAGTTGTTTCAGAACAAAATTTTACAAGTTACAACTATATGCTATTTATTTATTTATTCATTAATTAAAACGATGAAAGTTTTGAAGTACTAATGCACGATTTGTGAATATTTTCCAGTGATCTCGGAAGATGGCACGTTCCACAAGTTCACGTTTGCAGCTGAAGGTGCCTGCCATCGCAGTGACTTTGAATATTTCTTGCAGGTATGTACCTACTTATTTAATTATTTGAACCTGAATAAAACAATTGTCAGCCATAGGGATTGCCGATAGAACTGAAAACTTATAACTCTGAATTTGATAGCTCACTTTGGAAACTACGCGGGTGAAACCTGAGGGCGTGTCCATGGCCATGGTGCCGAGTTTACCCGAAGATTTATTTCATTCCCGAGCGTGATGCTTGAGGTCAATTCACAGCCCACTAAAGATCTGTGTGTGGCGCGCCAAGAGAAGTTCTCACTTTAAAAATAGATGTTAAAAAATAAAATACCAAATAATATTAACATAGTTAAACTTAGGTATGTAATATCTTAAGCTTCTCCTTTTCGGCTTTCGCGAGGTGCTCGTCATATAGTATGGTAAACTGGTGATATCAACGATCACAGCCCGTCGCTGAAACGATAGAACGGTCCCAGTAGATTAAAACACTACTATTTTATTATTTAAATATTATGGGTATAAAATTATTAACATTATTTAATTTCAGGTGGGGGACGATGACGAATTTCTGCAGTGATCTTTATTCTTAGCACATAGAGAACTGACGTAAACCGAGTAATTAATAAGTGATAGAGTAAAAAGTGGTGATAATAATTATCTAGTAATAACAAATTATAACGATCGCCTAATATTATTTTTAAACCTTGAATTATATGATTATTGTAAAGACAGTGCGGAATAGAAAGCTATGGAATGAATTGCTAAATATTCCGACTTGTTAGTTTTTCTATGCACTATATAGTATCATATTTTTCATCTTAAAAACATATTTAATTATAATTAATATCGTTTTTGGAAAATATATCCCGTGTTTTATAAATATTCCCCTATTTTAAATTGATTTTGTTACTTACTATGACGCCATAATAACGTTGATCGACCAACCAACGTTGATCGAAACTAGATGGCGCCACGGATACGTTAAAACACGATAACGTTAGAAAACTATTTTAAAATGTTGTCTCTATCATGTCATTAAAACAGCCATAAATTATTTTATTTTATTTTATTTTATTCTAAATGGTACCTGTTGTAACTGGTAACTGTTGTAATTTCAAAATGTGCATGCGAAATTAAGTATATTTTAACCTCTTATAATGAAACGATTTCAGACGAAACTGATTAATAGAATATAGATGGCGCTTTGGCATTTTCTCTAAATCTAAGTATTTAACAATTGGGCTTATATTTTGTAAAATTACGTTCTTTTGACATATTCGCTTTAGTGTAATTGTTTTTGTGTTTGATATATCCATTACATACATAAGCAACATTTTGATCATCCCATTATATACAGCCAGTAGCGACACTAAAACGAACTTGTGTGTTTTAGGAATGTAATTTATCAAGTCAGTTAGCCCAATTATTTTATTGGCAGTGACTTATATTTGGATGAAAAAAAATCTGACAGGCGCCATCTAGCCTAGTGTATTTGAAAATAAAATTTATTGTCTAAAAACTAACATTTTTTTACCATAAAAATCCAAGACTCAAAATGTCCTCGGCATTAAATATCTTAAATAATTTACTACATTCGTGAGGTGAATTATTTGTAAATTTTGATCAATGCCTGGTTCATATAGGTATAGCATATTATGGGAATGTAACTTGACGAATAAAACTTTGGGTAATGTTATTGATAATGCTAGGAACTTATTGTAGGTAGTTAGTAAGTGGGATTTTTGACGAGAAAAATGCTATAAATAAAGAATTCCTCGCTCAATCTTCCCGTCGCACCTGTCTTGCATTTGGGTTTGCTCATCGTCTTAAATTCAGAAATTATAACTTTATATTAGAATTTTATCTAAATGTTTTAATTTCATACATTTTATGTTTTACTGCAATACATATTGTAGTTTATTTTATAAATAGATTTTATTATCCGAGTCACAAACTTGTACAATAATTGTTGGCTCTTAATTACCTACCATTTATAAGAAAATGTAAAGATTTATGTATAATTATGTAAATATTATATAACTTAGTTTTTATACTTGATATTAGATGATAGAGAAAATTAATATCGGTGTCCACATTGCTATATTGTTTTTCTCAAGTAATGCTTTAGTGATGTGGAGTTTTGAAATGTAAATAAAGAATTGCAAATTTATTTTTTTATGAGATCTAAATGCGAATGAGTCCACATTTTTTGTAAAGCTTTAGAAGTGGATGATGACTGAAGGGTCGTTGGAAAATTTATCAATAAAAACTTTTTTATAATATCTTGTTTTATTGCAGTGGCATCGCTAGGCGAAGTGGGCTTTCGCCCACGGCGTCGCACTGAAAGCGAGACCTCTGTAAACCCACCTTGTCACCAACTTAAAATCCCCATTTAATCCGCCAATTACTCTGCAAATTTATTCATTTGTCCTGTAATGCTACTATTGTCAAGACCTATTTTTAAGATTTGTAGTTGTAATAAAGTGTTATATTATTATTATTATTATTTAATTCTAAATTAAATAAATGACTAAAAAATATTGGCCACTCTTCAGTTCCCTGAACCTGAAATAGCAACAAAACATAATTCCCTAGTTTCTCTCTTCTAGTTAGTGTTACTCTTCGCACATCTATTCGACGCTAACAGCCGTACTTTTTCATGTTTAGTAAGATATATTTTATTGCATAGGTTTTAAGAATGAAAGAAAAAGGTCCTAGGTACCTGATGCGACTTGGCCAGTCTTTTAACAGTCCAAGCGACGCTGTTTATTTGTGTTGTAGATCAACATAGCTTCCTCGCCGGCATCGCCTTGTCGCCCATAGGTCGATTATGTACCAGTACGTCTACTCTCTTTCTACGAAAAACGTAATTTCGAAATAAACTCGCGATTTTCCTACTGCGGTTCTACTTCGATCCGTTGTTTCATCCGTTTAAATGTTCTAGCCTACTCTAATTAGAGTAGACTTAGAACATCAAACAACGTTCGATCGGACGAAGTAGAACCGGAGTAGGAAAGTCGCGAGTTTATTTCGAAATTACATTTCTCGTAAAATGAGAGAGTAGACATCCTGCTATGGATGCGATCGAGAGACGCGCCAAAAGGCTCATAAGCAAATGACTCCATTGTTTGAAAAATGCTTCAGTCTTGAATCTAAAGTTACTACCTTAACGGTTTTTATCGATTGCATTTCAGAGAATGTGCAGATTTGCATGATCTAAGGCTGCTTTTCCATAAGAGATGTGCAGGATGCGTAACTAGGGATGTGTTTGTAAAGAACCAATACTATCGCTTCATTTACCTTACCGCGGTCAGCACAGCTGTGGTGGAAACGGCTCCGGAGCTAGATTTTTGCGCATACAAAACAAGCAAGGAATGTGTTGCGAAATGGCAAAGTGAGACGCGAGCGGCAGGCAGGCTTTCGCGTCACTCTGCTCCCATTACACCGCACCCCCGTCGACACATTTCACAACTACGCTACACATCCTCGCACGACACATTTTCCTCGCACAGCTTTGGTAATCTCCACACATTTTTACAGCACAGCTAGATATCTTCGCACGACACATTTCCCTCGCACATCTCTGGTGGAAACGCAGCCTTATACCACCTTGCCCTTTTCGTATTGCTCGTAGCTCGAAAATGCGATATCGTTTCATCGTTGACGTTCCAAAAACGCGAAGTTTGACTCACTTTCAAGTAAGAATGTCTTAGACTGAAATGCGTAACCTGAGAGGGTTTTTCTCGACTGTTAAAATATTGGCTTCTTGTTGAGAATTAATCTTTTCTCTACTCCCTATGTTGTAGACTCAAAGACTATTGTTGCTTGTCACCAGGCTGATTTTTAGACTCTCTGGCAATGTCTCTGTCTCTGTTGTACTACATTGTATCTCCTAAAGTCCTAAACAAATAGATTTCCCAATGCGAAATTACGGTGTCATTGCCGAATGGAAGCCAAAAGAAAAAGTTGAAGTTGAACAAATAGATATTTAGCGTGTTTTCTTTAAGATTTCGGAGCTGAAAGACCTGCTCTTAGGTGCAGGATTACCTATCGTATAGCATAGTATAAGCAGCCCACTGAATGTTCCCCCTGCTACTTGGGACCTTATCTCGCAAGTTTCTCTCCTTCCGTACCCATATCCACCGCTGCCCTAGTGCAGGTAGACGACGCATGATCTCGAAAAGATTCTAGGTACATGTCGGTTTCCTCACGATGTTTTCCTTCGCCGTTTTTAAATTAACGGCATTACGGACATAGCTTCGAAAATACAATGGTGCGTGCACGATTCGAACCAGGGGCTCCGGATTGGCAGTCGCCGCGTTACCTACTAGACCAGCCGTAAACCTTTTGTTAAATACCCTCAATTTAGGTTAGATTGATAGAGTTTAGATATTTCAAAGAATATGTTATGAGAATGGAGACTTAAAACAAATATTTACAACATAATAGTAATTATATTATTTTAACTACAATAAATTATTTCTAATTATTTACATAACAACTTGTCCTTAACTTGTCGGTTTTTCGCGTCCAAATGGATCTGACCAGATTTTCATATCTGAAATAAAAATTATTGTCATCATTCAAAGTAGTTTTGTAAATATAAATAAACAAATATTGGCAGACATTTCTCCATCTAGTCCCAAACTTATCAAATCTTGCACTATGGGATTCAGATATAATACTTATAGAATTATAAATACATACCTACTTTTTTTAAATAGTATAGATTGACAAAATGAGCAGGACATGTGCCTCATGGTAAACAGCATGCCTGCCATATAACAACAGTGACACCCAGCTATTGGAACATGAAGAGTCCAAATTATTACCTAGCACTGCACTGCACTCGTCACCCAGAAATCTAAGATATTATATCTCTAAGCCCAGTAATTTCCTTGGAAACATTGCCTTTCAAACCAGAACACAGTACCTAATGTTTGCACATTACTGCTTGGAGGTAGAATAACTGGCAAAGGTGTGCTACTTCCCCAGGCGGACTCTGCCAAGAGTCCTACCAGTACAGTATACACTTATTTTACATAGAAACACACTCAGACACTGAAACTACTATATTCGTTTTCATCACACAAATTTTTGCACTGGGTGGGAATCAAACCCGCAATCTACGGGTTTGCCAGGCTGACTTACTACCATCTTGGCCACCCACTAATAAGTAAAAGGAAGATAGCACGGTAATGAGTAATTTTCAAGAGAGAGAGATGGAAGTAAAAATCAGTCAAACATAGTTTTCTATTACCTAACAGGCGTTTTAATAGTATATGGTGACAGGCTGAGCAGGGCATGACATGGCACGACCAGAAGGGTCACCCAGCTATTGGAACATGAAGAGTCAAATCATTACATAGTATTACACTGCGCTTGCCACCCAAAGATATAAGTTGGTTCATTTCTATACCTGAATTGCCATAGTTTTCTATACCTACCTGTATTGGTATAGATTTCTATACCTGTATTGGTATAGATTTCTATACCTGTATTGGTATAGATTTCTATACCTGTATTGGTATAGTTGGTGGTTGGTTCGTTTCGATATGTAAATTCTCTTGAGACATTATTACCCTTCAAACATGCATATGAGGTTTTAGAGAAGACACTTACTCCCAGGTTGAATGTCTTCTTGTTTGATGTTTTTTCTTGCTTCTTTCTGAATCTTCTCTGTAAATGCAAGTTTTTTTTTATATTTTAACAAATTCTTATACAGGGTTTTCAAAGGCATTTGGGCTCTACTGGTACCAAGTATAGTTAAGCAGCAAATCAGTGCCTAAAAATGTATGTTTGTACATTTAAAATAATTTCTGAATTATATGAATAGGTACTACTAGTACTCATTAAATATTTTAATTACATGTATATGAATATGATTTCCATGATGTTAAATTGTATTTTTTAACCTACATATTTTTTTTTTAATAAGGACTGACGATACAAGCTTGACATGTGCCTGATGGTAAGCAACATGGCTGCCACATAACAGCGCAGTGACACACAGCTATTGGAGTCCAAATTAATACCTAGCACTGCACTGCGCTCGTCACCCAGAGATCTAAGGCGTTATATATCTAAGCCCTGTAATTTCGCTTAAAACATTGCCCTCCAAACCGGAACACAGTAATGTTTGCACATTTCTGCTTGGCGGTAGAATAATTGGCAAAGGTGTGGTACTTCCTCAGGCGGCTCTGCCAAGAGTCCTACCATTACAATACATTTGATGGAACAAGCACAAAATTTCCTTGATGATAATCAATAAGCCTGCCCATTATAGCACTCACAGTGTTAGCCACCTACTTGAATATGAATAAACCTGAATATGAAGAAACACTGGCCAGCATTGCTTTGGGCTAAGGTTGCCATCTGTCCGGGTTTCCCCGGATTTGTCCCAGTTTGGACGTCGTCAGGGCCGGATTTCATCTTCATCTCAATGTGAGAAGAGATAATAATATTTTTTAACACATAGGTAACAATGTGTAAAAAAAATTGCCGGGTTTCGGGCTCTATAATCTGGAAAATCCGGGGTTTTCACGAATCTTGTCCTGGTTCCCAAACTTTACAGATGGCAACCCTACTCTGGACTCTTCAGACCGAAGCTCAAAGTTAGGTAGACAGCAGAGGCTACTAGGAGCGAAGTGCCTAGATCACTTGATCAATAAAAACTTGCAGTTTACGCATTTAAAGCTAAGTTTCCGAGGAGTGACTTAGTCTTTGCGATATTTTTTACTTTCCGTGTCAATAAAGTGTATTTATCAAGTATCGAGCCAGAGAATTTCGTATGATAAACAAATAAAGAAACTTACTATATTCAGAAGGATCCATCATTGGTGCTATCGCGATAGGGTACATTGCAATCCCTATAAACCCCACTACACCAGATATAAATGCAACGTAACGCCATCCTTTGTAAAAAGCCATTTTTATGTTTTTTTATTTCCTTTGAATTGAATTCAAATTTCTAATTGCAACATTTCATAGGTTATGTTTTGATTTTGACACTTTGACAGCGAACAGCTGATAACACAGATATTACCATAATCAAAGTTATGAAGGTCTGTGGTCTGTGATTTGAAAAAAAAACTTTAAGTCACGGATATCCGTGATTTAAATTCTTCATAGGAAGCAGGAAGCCCAGTGTAATCAAGAGGTATTATACAATCTGAGGTAATCAATGAAGCCCAGAATTGGGGCGTTTTCAAGATACAAAAAGATCTGTCAAAGACAGTTCCCAATTGCACCATAGGTGGCGCCAATTTTTTTATTTTCAAAGAGGTTGCAAAAGAATTTATCTTGTTAGCGAAATTTCACAAAAACAAATAGTTATGCCACACTTGGCAAAATTTAGAACTATTTTTGACAAGTAAATTTGCATCGGGAAAACGCCCCACTGAGAATTAATCCACATCAAATTCTAGGTAGGTTCCTTTAATCCTCTATCAAAATTCGGTTGTCCTGAAGTAGTGATTACTTCCTCTGTGGTCCTGAAAAACCTTTAACATTCGTCTTCTATATTTTCATTTCAGACAAGCTTCACGTAAAAATCATGTGACTCTTGCAAAAGAAGTGTTTTTTTGTCTTGAGACTTATAAACGTTCATAGGGCTGATGAGATGACTCAAAGTCTCAAGACAAAATTTACCAAGTGGGGTCTCTCCGCGTGGAAGAAGTGAAACTTGCTCTGTTTATTTCTATTCCCTCTCCCCAGCAACAGTGCTTTTATACCCCCTGCATGATAGCGTTAAAACGTTTAACTTTAACGTAACCTTGTTGGAAGTCGCATAAGAAGTTTCACTTCAAAAATCACAAAAAAAAACGCTTGCTAAAGCAGGTCCCTGCTTTGCAGAACCCAGCTTCGTCTGCAAGAGGTACTAGTAGGTGGTAGGTAGGCATTGATAAAAAAAGGAAAGGAGGAGGAGGTCAATCAGGAGATGTCACCTGATTTTACATCGCCATCGTTGAGGAGCGTGTGCCGCTTCTTCCGATTTTAAGAGTTCAATGTAGGAAGGTATAAAATTGATGATGATGCGAGCTAGCGAGATTAAAAAAACATTTGAATCTATCTTTATTGAAACTCTTCCTACTTAGTTAAAATAAATACAGATTTAATCTGATTGTTTTTGCATATGAGTACTATATTATCTGACACAGTCATGTCCGATATTGAGAGAATGAGATAGGTCGTTGATGGGGGTGGGGCCAACGTATTTAATTGATTACACCTAGTATGTATTTCCGGGGATTGATATACTATGGTCCAACGGGACGCTTTGTTCATAATTATTTTGAAATTTTTCCGTTCATATTGAATACTTCTAAAATGTACTAGGTATTGATTAATTATTATTGTATTATTTAAATTTGCATGCTTAGTTTTTCGTAAAACTGTAATATTTTGATAAACTGAATTTAGTTGAAATTGTATAATGTTAGCTAGAAGTTAGTTAGAAGATAATATGAATAAGAACGTGATAAGAACACTTTACCTATGACTCATATCTTACTAATAAATTATTATTTAGTTGTAATGAAAAACACATTATTATTTTAACCTTTGCTCATTGACCCGACAGAAACACATGCAGATGTAGATGACGTATGTAAGTACCAACTTTCATCCGACTACACAAAAATAAGTTTATGATTTTAGAGACTATTTATGTAAGTATTAGCAGTGTCCTCAATTTTACCCAGGCTTTACCAGGGTACCCAGGTTACCAGGTTTAACCTTGATTTTACCCAAGTTTACGATTTTACCCTTTGTCGTTATTTTTCCGAGATAAAAAGTAGCCATGTCTAATTCCAGAGTCTAATCTGTATAATCTATAATGTATTCCAAATTTTACTAATCCGATTCGTTCATAAGCTTCGACGTGAACGAGCAACGGACTTCCAAACTTACTTAAACATCCAACTAATATTGTAAACACGAAAGTTTGTAAGAATACTTTGATATCTGTGCTGTACCTATGTTCGTTACCCTTTCACGCAAAAAGTACTGAAGGGATGATGGCTAAAATTTGGTGCATGGATAGATGATGGCCTGAATATCACATAAGACTATTTTTGAAGTGAAAACTTCTTTTGGCGCAGCACATACAAGTTTTGTCGAGGGCTGTGAATTGAATTCTAACTTCACGCTCGGAAATGATAAGAGATCTTCGGGTAAACTGGGGACCACGGCCATTAGCTATCTATACATGTAGTAATGCGTCAACATTTCCCATTGTTTATCTAGAAATGCGTCAGCATATTCATCTAGATGGCCATGCTCACGGCCACGCCCTCCGGTTTCACGTTCCGGTTTCCGTAGTTTCCAAAGTAGGCTATCAAATTCTGAGTTTATAAGTTTTCACTTTTATCCTATGACTGGCAATATTTTCTTTGAAATAAAAGTAGGTAAATGTATTTTGAAGATATTGTTTACTACCCAAGTACTTAATTTTTTCTACACACGATCACCGTTAAGCAAAACATGTGCAACCGCAGGACGATTTGGGTATTAATCAACATTACAATCAATATTAAATTAATAACTTATTTGTTCTGAAGAAACAAAACCGACTTCAATTTGAAATGAAATTTCTCCAATTTTAGACACTCGACAATTTTTTTAAATATAAAAACATTTTTTTAGTGACGAGACGAGCAGGATGTGTGCCTGATGGTAAGCATCATGCCTGCCACATAACAACACAGTAACACGCAGCTATTGAAACATGAAGAGTCCAAATCATTAGGTACTGCGCTCATCACCCAGAGATCTAAGATGTTAAATCTCTAAGCCCTGTATTTTTTTCTGGAAACATTGCCCTTCAAACCGGAACACAGTAATGTTTCACATTACTGCTTGGCGGCAGAATAACTGGAAAAAGTGTGGCACTTCCCCAGGCGGACTCTGCTAGAAGTCCTACCACTACAAAATCGAGTTACGTAATCCATTTAACGGGAAGCAAATTTTAGTTTTTTGTTGATGTTCCAAAACCTGCCACACCGATTTAGATAAAATTTGTATGCGACCATCTATGAAGTATTTATTACCTACCAAATCAAAAAAAGAACCATCAAAATCCATTCACAATAATTAGCGCAGCTATCGCGTCAACAAAAGTACAAAACAATAACATACAATAGAGAACCTCCTTCTTTTTTGAAGTCGGTCAAATTAAAACCTCGAGTTCACAAAGCGAATAAGAAAAAACATGCTAACACGTCAACGAGCCTTGTACAGGCTCAACATGTGTTTATTTAACAAAGAACGCAAAGCAGCGTAATCTGATGTTTATTTCGATTCAGTAACACGATTTTCACAATAATACACGGTGTAGATAATCTAAGCTGATTAAGTTAGAAATATGATAGTTATTTTTTAAATATTCGATTTCAGCCTGGGTACCTACAAGAAAAAAACCTTTTTACTTTCAAATTATGCCTAGCTGCAACTAAAGCTTGCATATTATTTTAATATTTTATCATGACTAGTTCCAACATTAGGTATAAACAATTTAATTTTTTAATTTTGTAAGTTACATTGTTTAAGTTTTTACACAAGTTATCTAATACTTGAAAAACGTGTTGTAAACCACTTCATTGTACTACTAGGATTAATTTAAATATACACTGGTAATTGTGCAATTATGTAACTTTATATTGAATAAAGACTTTTTCAAATCAAATCAAATGAAAAAAAAACAGTTTTGTCATGGGGCAATTAGCCATATTGATCAAAGTTTTATTTACAAAATTAATTGATTGTAATATCTAGTTACTTCCTTACCTATTTAGGTGTAGTTGCAATATATTTTATGGTCTGTTATGATAAGCTAAAAAAGTGAGTCACGAAATAAAGTTCACTGATAAAACTAACTTTTACTGTCACAAAATTATCCATTTAATGTACTTTACAAAATCCTAAGCTTCACTTCAGCTTAAAAAAAGTCATCACACTCTTATAACATTAGTCTCTACACTCTCCGCATCGATCGTTGGGATAACACTGCTGGCTCCTTCAGCTAACAGCTGCAAAAGTTTATTGTACACTAATTTCGGTGCATCTATGGCCCACAAAAAATCAATATGATTAAATTCTTTCAGAGGAACTATATAATGCTCTATCGGATTCACGAGATGGATGTATAACTTTGTAACGTCCACGTCACTGGCAAGCCAATCATTCTCAGAACTGAACAAAGCGATTGGCAAAGTTATTTTATCAAGCTGATATTCAGGTGGAACATCTGTGCCGTACTGTCTCATATTTCCTTCGAATCCGTAGTCGAACTTTTGAAAGCGACCAGCGTTTTTAATCTCTTGTGCATAATGAACCAAAGTCTTTGTAGAAGCTCCAGCAGGCACATGCCCAAGAATAAGGGGCAACAGAGTCTTGTTGAACTGACTAGCGTCATGCCCACATAGTACAAACAACGAATTTTCGCAAATCGCCTCTTCGTAATGATTTATCTCGCAGGCATGTTCAGATAACCACCTCAAAACCGAATTTTGGGGCAAGAATTCGTTCGCTCCAAGAAGTTTCATCAAGTACTCAATGTTGTTGCTAAATCTCGCCAACAAACGGATTGGGCTTTTTATCTCCGACATAAAAGCAACAGGTGCTAAAGCATACCCAGCCCGTAAGATTTTATTGTATTGTGTTTTTGTAGATAACAAAGCGAACAGCACTGTAGTTCCCATCGAATGGCCGATGTAATCTATTTTGGTCTCCCAACCTTTTATCTCTGTGATGTAGTCAATGACCGCAGGTAAGTCGTGTTGACTCACTTCATGGAATGTGAAATTCCAGAATGCAAACGTGTTAATATTTCTGGATACATGGGCTCTTGAATAAGTGTTTCCTCTCACATTTGCTAGCCACACATCATATCCAGCTTCAGATAGAATGTACGCGAGGCTTTTTTGAGGACCGGCTATGACCCAATCTGCTGAACTGCCCAAGAGTCCGTGGTGAAGTAATACTGTTTTTGTAGGGCTAACCTTCTGCGAATCCTTGGCAAAAGGAATTCTGTGGATTGTTAATATATAGCCATCTTCAGTCACGACTGTGTGTGACTCTGCATAGTATCCGTGAAGAGCAATAAGCTGTGGAGTCGTCATTTGCACCGAAGGATCGTCGTCTTTACACTCAAATTTCATTTCCTTTGGAGCGATCGCATCAAAAATTTCGTTTTTATTTACCTCAGCTTTATTAACATAATCCTGGAATTTCCTTTTCACTCTGTCACGTGTTTGCTCACTAGTTAACACTTCATTATTATTATTTGCCGTATTTATTCCAAAATACGACGTTATTTTGCTTTTCATCGTTGCCAAATAATAATTCTTTAAACTGCGTCCCTTTTCTCTCACATAATTTGTTAATTGCGATGTTTTATTTGAGAATCTATCGAAGATATTCGGAAGCCAGGAATCGTCTCGACACTCACTTCCGTGAATTATGAGAATAGTTAGAGTTAAGACGAAAAATATTGAAAGCTTCATATTTGTACGCACATGTGCACTACAAGGACACACTTGATAGACTGAACTAAATATCGCCGCGCTGATGTAATTTATCCCCACAGGGAGGTCAAGGGGAGGCATCCAGTGAATCAACGTGAGACCTTATTCTCGTGCGCTCGAGATTATTTCCACAATTTTGTCTCCTACATAATCTACGCATAAAAATAATAACGACTATATCGAGTGTCTGAGAATCACGTCATAGCATCGTACAATCGTAATAATAGATATAGTTTACAAACATACAAACATAATAATGATGTTGTTCGTTTATAAACAAACCGCGCAGACTTTAGAGTTTAGAATGAGTCATGCAAAAATAGATCGTGGTCCTCGTATGAATAACTAAATGAAACATTTCATCGATATGTTTGTGTTTGTATTACTATCACGTAATTTATTATGAAAATATTTCCATATTGTTATCATTTTTTTCAGACTAATTCCCGCCAATTAATTAATTGATCGTAAGTTTTGTGATACTAGTTCCATTTGCTACTTCGATAACTCTGGTACCTATATAGAATAAAATTATTATGTGTAGCTCAATATTGTTTTTTTTAGATAGACAGAAAACTTCTGACAATCATTTCTGTCCCTATTATATGTCGCGATTGATTTTCTATCAATTTTAATGTTATGGACATTTTAAAAAGGTATTTTACACATTTAAAAAATAACCTAAGCGTTTTTACTATTACTATGTTTATATTTGACCACTGTCTACAATGTTTTTTTTTATTATTGTAAAAATTATCTCCTCGAAATCTTAGGTCCATGCCTTTTTTAACGTATAATATCTCGTCTGATGTTATGCCACGATGTGTTCTACATACAATAGAGCGTCCTTACCTATAGGAAACCAGTTCACTCTCGAAGACACCAAGATTGTAATCATCGGGGGAAAACCACTACGACAACGCATTCCACAACCTAGACGTTCTTATCACAAAAGCAGAGCCAAACCTCTCCGTTTGAGTCTTTGGTATATCACGCTCGTAACGATGTCGTTTCTTCGAGCTTTGAGATACAAAAATAGGCAAGGTGCAAAGATCATGCAGATCAGATGTACACTCTTCGAAATGTATCCGATAAAAAGCCAAAAAGATATAAATTTTGCAGTGAGGTTTAATACTATGAAAAGTCGTTTTCGAACGAGGGTGTACCTACCTATGACCTTTGGGCACGTCTCTCGACCGATTTCAAATACCAAACAAAATAAAAATACGATACAATTTTCCTTTTATTTATTTTTTTAACGAACGAACTTACTTCGCTCTCGTCGGAAGGAAACTCTTCCGCTCCAAGTGGAAATAATCACATAATATAGTAAGGATCCCAGAGCCTCCAGACATCACGTATTTTTTGATGGATGAAATGTGGACGATTGAGTAGAGTTAGTAGTTAGTACGTACTAAGAACACATGCTTACCCGCTAACTTGCTTAGACAGCCTTCAGAAAATACGTGACGTCTGGTGGCTCTGGGATCTTGGACTAATATAGATATCCCTATAATATGTTATGGATTTTCATATTTTCAAACAAACTTTTTATTGAGACAAAAACTTAACCTAATATAAAATGATTGTTGGACCCCACTCCGAAGACATAGTCCAAAACTAAGACATACTCGTATGCAGTCGCTGTCTCGTCTGAATACTGATTAACAGATAAAAGATTTGACTGCCAGTCTCAATCCCGAACGCCGGCCTCAGAGTTGGTTCACATTACATAATTATAATCCACATTTACACATTTTTGTCGCAATCCGACCCAAGCTCAGCATAATGCCGATATTTTAGCAAACTGTATCGTAATAATATTCATATTATTGCATAATATTATATCTACTACGTGCGCTACCAGCATGGTACGGAAGACAGTTGTATGTAAGACGTTGGAACTGGCAGTATCTCGTAACTAGGGATGTGACGTTATGCAGTCCCAGATCTTCAATATATTTAAGCGGGGCTAAAACTGAAAAATTCCGCCCCCACCCACTTAGATATATTTTATTATTACCTTTATCATCTTTACTAGTTGTTAACCGCGACTTCGTCCGCGCGAAATAAATATTAGGGTAACTGATACAGTATTTGAACAGTATACAAATTTAGGGCTAACATAAACAGCTTATACTTATTTAAACATTTTTTTACCTTTAATCGAAATTGGTTTACTTGTTTAATTGTAAAATCGTAAGAGACAGACAGAGTTACTTTCATATTGATATTTATATGGAATGATTCATATCAAGTGTCTAGATACAAAGTTCCATGGTTTTATCTATAGCAACTATAAAGTTCCATGATGGAACTTATGAACTTTCATATCCCTTCGGATGGCAGCGTCCCGGTCCGGTCAGCTATATTATCTGGCGGCCGCCATAATGAAAAAAAACCCTTGTCTGGCAGAGGTCTATCTTCCCCCTTAATTCTAGAAGATACTTTTTAGAAAAACTGTAATTAAACTGCTTTATTGTTCAAAACCAGTGCATTATGCTATAGGTTTAGAATCACAAAGAACCAAGCTATTAGATTTTATACTAATAATAACTGCAAAGGTGTGAAAATAGGAAATTAATTTGAGTCAAATATGCAGATTTAGATTTTGTTCCAATTTTAGGTATAAATACTAACAGAAATATTTAATAAAACAACTAAGCGATCATATTTGTATATAATTTGCTTTGACAAACACTACTTCAAAACATAATCCTAAGAATTGCACATCATTCTATACAAAAAAATATCAGTAGAACGTTTACAAAAAATCGGCTGCAGTGGTAGATCTTGCGCCGGATGTTGAAAATAGCTCATGTTACAAGCTTAGTTCTGAGAAATATATTGATCAAGTGAGTTGAAATGTGTGTTTATATTGATGTTTGGTTCATAATCTCAATTGTGTTAAATATATACGTCTGAAATATGTAAGATTATAAAGATATTAAGATTCAAATAAAACCTGTGTAAACTAAGAAAAATTAGGTATATTCAAACAATGATCTGTACTGTAGTATCAAATTATTTTATGAGTTAATAATGTATTTTCCTAAAACACGAATAAATTTGCAAAAGGCTTGTAAGATATAAAAAAGGTGTTTTCATAGAACATTTATTAGAAAATGATGAAATAAAACAACAATTATTTACTAAGATGGCACGCGAAAACGGCTGTCTTAACATGGATGCGACTTTTTACCCTCCGTCTGGCGAACGACCGGATCCGGTCAGTTACTGTATTTATATGGTTTCTGTTGTGTCAGAATATTATTTATTTGTTCTTAGAAAAATATATATATAAAAAAAAGTTTTTTTTTCAGTTTATTTTAAAAATATATACATTGCCGGTGATGGCGGAATCGCATCGCAGCTGAAGACAAAATTACTGGGATGTGCTCTCCGTCAGGTTCATAATTTCGGCTGAAAATAATAATGTATTATAATATTGACAGTTAGCTAAATGTTGATGGTGATAAAGTTGGCAAATAAAATAAAAATAAATTGGGTGGGGTTGATACTTACGGGTTCCATGAACGCTTACTTCGCTCCGTCAATGCCTGTTCTATCGGTTCCCCAGCGGGCAAATCCTCAATTGCAATAAGGTTAAATCTGTAAATACAATCACATATATAGGCTTTAGGAGAAGCTTTTCTAGCAGTGGACTCAGGCTAATTATGATGATGAAATCAATGCACATTTACTTATGAAATGCAGTGTCACTATATAAATATAAAAAACCGGCCAAGTGCGAGTCGGCCTCGCACGAAGGGTTCCGTACCATTATTATTAATATCGAGCAAAAAATAGCAAAAACATCACCTTTGTTGTATGGGAGCCCCCCTTAAATAACTATTTATTTTATTTTGTTTTTAGTATTGCGGCCACAAAAATATAAAATACCACCATATAAAAGTAGATTCAATAGTCTTATCCATAATATGATAGCGAGTGAACAAAATGGCCGCGGTGCCCGAAATAACCTAACTGTCATCGTCCCGGTCCGGTCAGTGGAGGGACGCGTGTTATTTTTTTCGATATTTCTCTAATTAATGAAAGATTTGAATAAATTTACAATTTGGAAAAGATTAATGGATGAGTAATTATTTCATTGTTTCCATAAATTCCACAAATCTACCAATATTTGGTGCTAAATGAATGGTTTGTTTGGCCGACATGAGCGTGTGCTAAGCCTGAGTAGGTGTTAGATTTCAATGTTTTACCACGAAAAGCGTATCACAACACGTACAAAAACAAAGAAATAGGCTGATTACATACCTTTCCATCGCTTTTTCAAAACTTTATCTCGTTATACTGTCGTCAACCACTTAAAAACACTTGAAAATAGACGCACAAACACTTCCAACCACTCGGCGATAGCAAGTCTGGAATCAATGAGTTTTTTTTTTAAAACATATGTAAGTCTACCTAAGAAAGCGTCTATATTCTGTCTTTGTTTAACGTTCTAGCAGTTGTATGCGTTAGAATAGTGCATACCGTGTTTTAAAGTGCGCTTTTCGAATGAAAACAGCGGCATCAAATTACTGACCGTTCCGGTCGCCTGCCAGCTGGGCGTTTATTTTATCACGACCGGAACGGGAGGCTGCCACCATGGCACATTTTTTTCCGATGGCGTCTGCCATAGGAAGGGATATTACACATTATTACATAATTCAGTATATTAAAACAACGTAATATTAAAAGTAATATTCATAACATCAAAGTAACGTAAGGTAAAATTAGGTAGGTACTTACCTACATGTTTTTATGGATTATATATTATAGATCACTGTATCGCCCTAAAATTGCAAATCATTATATGGGAGGCGCTTATTTTATTTTAGTTTATTATAACGATACGATAACAATAAACAAATCAAAACTTAAATAAACTACTTATGATAAACTTAACACTATAAATTTGTTCATCCAAATGGTACACGGCATTAATAACAATTACCTACTACATTAAGACAACGCCAACTTACACAGCAAATTTTCATTTCTTGAAAATTTGTTATGAATGTTTTTTTCAATCTCATTCTAGGACTTATCCAATAAACGCGACAGTTAAATATGAAGGAGTATACAGTATAGTAATGTTTTGAAGCCATTAAGATTCTAAATCACAGATCACTAACATACTATTCTATATTGATAGGTAACAAATTAATTATAGATTCTACGATACATACATAAGGTAATAATTTTTCATTTGTTTTTTATTTCAACCCAATGATAAAGCTAAAAGAACGTGATTCCAAGGCGATGAAACGAGTACAACTCGTTACTCATTCTTTGAAGTTTCTCGAGAAGATTATCTTTTGTCTATGGTCGTTCATTCGCTCACCATGATCTGTGTCGCTCAATGGAACTAGAAATGTCCAAAAAAGTATGATGTATCCTGATGTGTCAAATTAATTAATTTTATCAAGGTGCACTAACGGAAGTGTGTTGGGGATTTTTATTTACTAAAATTCATTTATATTCACTGGAATTTTCATGACTATGCCGGAAAGAGATAAACATGAACAGCCCACTAAGGATTCCCACGGCTGGGACTGGAGGCCTTCTCTCGCAAGGAAAGAGTCATCGTCATAATACAGTACACTGGCTCAGTGAGGGTTGGTTGTGCCGCATGATCTCGAAAGCTTCTAGGAACATGCTAGTTTTCTCACGTTGTTTTCCTTCACCGTTTTTAAAATACTTACACGCATTTTTTCACGCATTACACGCATTTTTTAATAGTAAAAAGTAACAATACCAGCAGGACTTGTGCTTGATGGTAAGCACCATGCCCTTAACAGCACAGTAACACGCAGCTATGAATAGTCCAAATCATTACCTATAGCGCGGTCACATTAAACTCGAAGCATCGCTGGAAAGTTGGAATGCGGGTCGCCGCATTCCAGCGGTTTTAAGTAATTTTTACTCGATCTTCATAAACAGGTAGAAACTTATCTTTTATAGATGATGGTTCGGAACCTTTCGTGCGGGAGTTCGACTCGTAATTAGCCGGTTTTTTTTGTACACCGTACTTGAGCGCAAAAATGACGTCACATGCTCAAGCGTCTAGTTAATGTGACCGCGTTATAACAGTGTACCTACGCTCGCGCTTGTCGCCCGGACATATAAGGTGTTTTTATATCTTAGACCAGTAATTTAGCTGGAAACATTGCCCTTCAAATCGGAAGACAGTAATGTTTGCACACTACTGTTATATTACATGCCCTTCTTACGGCCTACTTGATTTCAATGGGGCATTTTCAAGATGCAAAAAGACCTGTCAAAGTTAGTTCTCAATTTCACTATAGGTGGCGTCATTGTTTTATTTTGTTTGAGAAATTTCACAAAAATAAACAGTAGTGCCACACTTGGCATAATTTAGAACTGTTTTTGACAAGACAATTTGCATCTCGAAAACGCCTCATTCGCTAGGGAACCGATTTCTTATAGGTAAGCACGCTTCATCATAGACCGCGTCTTTGCATTATTTATTTATTCAATGAGCACACAAAACAGAATGTAATAAACACATATTAAGTAAAAAGCACATAAAGAAAACTAAGCCCACAGATCTGGACTTAAAACTAGCATCCTTTAAAACAGTAGATAAATAAGATAGTTCATAAACATTGTGCAACAACTAACTAGCCACATTTCAAATTTAGAAGAAAGAAAGAAAACTTTACAAAACACAATAAAGGTTCCATTATGATAAAATGTGTATATGTCACAGTAAATCTGATTAATTGAAAATTATTAATATTTTTACAAAATTATTAATAATAATAACCACATGTTTTGGTAAATGTAAATAAACGATCGAAATTTATTACTTTTAGTAGTAATTATTAATAATTCACGACACACATTGGTAAAAGTTATAAAATAAATGAAAACCCAATGTTTTTTGACCAGCAGGTATTTATTTATAATATACCTATGTAGGTTAGGTTAGGGTTTTTTTTTATTATAGGTTTTATAGGTTAGGTTAGGTTTTAAAATATTCATCTCGTTATCACAAAATATTCACACGATGAATTTTTCTTTTCTCCGGTTTTATTTCAAGGCATCTCTCATTAAATCTGGTTCTCATTAAACCTCTCGCACGTCGCACACACCGCCTCGCCTTGCAATCCTTGGCCACTTATTACATTTATCACTACTAAGGTTGAAGTTATTAATAATAACCGACAAATGTGATTAATTTATCACTTTAACCTCGACTTTCGGTAATTATTAATAATCATAGATAATTATTAATAATCTTCAATTATTCACTCTTACCGTAACATATACAAACATTATCAAACACTTTGAGAATATTACTTACAGTTAGCACAACAGGGTTATTCTTTTAGATTGAAGTGTAAAATTTCTTTGATTAATATTAGGTAAGATGGTGATCAAGTGTATATCAATAAAAGTAACTAACAAATTAAGTATGGGCAGTCAAGGAACTGCCAAAAGAAGTAAAAACTTATAACTCAGAATTTGATAGCACACTTTGGAAACAACGCAGGTGAAACTGAAGGTCGTTGCTAGTCTGGAAAAAATCTACAAAGCATTGTCTAGATCTAGACTTACAAGATGACCACGGTTAGATGTGAAATGGTAACCATGGTCACACGCCAGCCATTGTTCCAAGTTGCTGAGCTGAATTTACATCCCACGAAAAATCTGTGTGTGGTGCGTCAAAATAAGTTGTCACTTAAATAACTTAAATTTATTTAACATTCTGTTTCGATTATACGAGTATAAGAGTTTTAAAATTCAAATTTACGTTATCTACATTATGTTTATATTGTACGGGTAATTGAAAAACGATGTAATTCATTGCCTAAATACCTCGAGAAGAAAGCTTCTTCTTGTGACCACGGCAGTAGTAACGCTGCCGAAACATCGAGGTAAGTATTTAAACAATTAATTAGGTGTATCGTGATTAAGCCCTGTACAATTTAAATATGTGTTCAAATCGTTTTAGTATAAAAACAATATTTTATACGTTGATTGATTTGAAAAGTCTTAGGATGTGGCATGCATTACTTTGCACTTTGATGCGGTATTTTATACGCAAGCGCTACGAATATGATTTTTCTAGCGAATAATGTTATCCAGACATCGAAATATCGTAAGAGTTTGATCGAAATTGCGAGAAATGGTATCGGGCTCCAGCATCCCTATTACTTTCATTCATTCATTTTATCGATTGAAAGCGAAATGAAGTCATCTTGATTTTGATGGAAATGTATAAAATCAGCAAGTTAAGGAGTAATCCGCCACATTATTTTCATTTTAAAATGGGTAAGAGTCTAGGAATACCTTAATATACTATGGGAAAAGTTTCTTTCATGTCGATCTTTTATATTACGTTTGATCTTAAATTTTAGATTTTGAGAGATCGCAAACCAACAATATTAAAAAACGCACCGCGAACAGGTTCCAAAACTTGATGAAGGATAAATAAAAACGCTTCGTCATCGTGCGTTTGAAAAACGGTGGAAATGATTTTGTTGGAAATATATAAAATCTGCCGGCTACGGAGTACCTAATCCACCACAATATTTTGATATAAAAATAGGTAAGAGTCTTGAAATACCTTGATATAGTATGGAAAAAAATTATTTCATGTCGATCTGATATTTAAAACTTTATATATATATTTTTCATTTAAACGTATGATCTTCATATATTATAGATTTTATGATCGCAAAGCAACAATATCAAGAAACAGACCTCGAGCAATTTCCAAAACTCGGTGAAAGATGAATAAAAACGCTTCGTCTTCATGCGTTTTAAAAACGATGGAAATTATTTTGCCGGAAATGTATGAAATCAGCAGACTACGAAAGTAATCCACCACAATATTTTGATACAAAATGGGTAAGTCTTAAAATACCCTGGTATACTTACCTAGGTACCAGTATGGAAAAGGTTTATTTCATTTAAAATTGTGTTTATTCTTAACATTTAGATATTGAGATCGCAAAGCAACAATATCAAGAAACGCAGCTCCAAGGTTACCAAAAGTCGGTGAAGGATAAATAAAAACGTCGTCGTCCTGCGTTTGAGAAACGATGTATGACATTAAGTATGAATCCAGGTTCAAAGGCGGAAATGGGTAAGCAGGAGACAGATGCAATGGTTGGAATCAATGTAAAGGTATACAATATATGGGTACGTACACTGTATGCGTAAAATCTTGATTAACATACAAATTGTGTTATCTTGCTGATATGTGAATCTTGAAATGCATTTATTCCATGAATGTTTAGTTTTAAGTGAAGTATAGGTTAAGTAATTGATGTGCACTTGACCTAAAGTGGATTAGGCCTCTCGGGGAAACCACTATAAAAAAACGCACCTTGTGCTCTACCTCAGGGGTGGTGTGGAAATGAGCAGTATTTCATACTATATAGAGCAGTGCTGAAGCCTTTATAAGAACTATCTTTGACAAGTCTTTTTGCGTCTGGAAAACGCCTCATTAACATTTTTGGTTTTTATGTTTTTTCTCATACAAAAAAATGTCTGCGCTTAAGACCGCACGGCAGAAGTGAAAACTAATATAAGATATATTAAATTTTAAGAATTAAAAATATAAACCATTTATAAATGGGGCGTTTTCAAGAGGCAAAAATACCTGTCAAAGTCAGTTCCAATTTCGCCGTCGGTGGCGCCACTATATTATTTTGTTAGAGAAATTTCACAAAAACCATTACTGGTGCCACACTTGGCAATATTTAGAACTATCTTTGACAAGTCTTTTTGCGGCTGGAAAACGCCTCATTGGAATTGAATATACCTAGTAAGCACAGCTACACGAGAATAACACGTGGCTGAATGACTAATATCCATATACAAGAATAAATTTAAAAAAAATTACGCGGGTCGGAAATAGCGACTTGTATATTTTTTTATATTTATTTCATTTTATAGGTATTTCGATAAAATGCATAAATATGCTGTGTTTATAACCAATCAACCTACCAAAGGTTTTTTTACAATGGATGATATATTATTTCGTGACAGGTTCAATTAATGTGGTAAGTACCTAGAAGTTAATGTCGCGATAAAAAAATATGAATATACTGAACACAGGGCACTGGGACACAACAGCGAAGAGCTGACTATGTTATCTTTACGGGGGTCAAACTGAAAGTTCTTAGAAAATCAAAAACTGAATTACATTAGCCAGTTATTAGTTTTATTATATCTTTTCAAAATATTGTCCATTCACGTCAATACACCGCTGCATGCGATGGAACCACTGGGAAAAGCACTTTGCCCACTCGTCCTTAGGGGTCTCTTCAATGGCATCGCGATACGCAGCCACCGCTTCTTCAGCATTCATAAACCGCTTTCCTTTAAGTTTTTCTTTAATTTTTGAAAATAAATAAAAATCACAAGGCGCGAGGTCGGGGCTATACGGCGGGTGACCCAGTAATTCAACGTTTGATGTCGCCAAATAGTCGATCGTTCGCTTAGCGGTGTGCGATGAGGCGTTGTCGTGGTGAAGGAGGATCCTACTGCGAGGTCGTTTCTCTCGAACTTTTACAAGACAAAAGTGGCAAGCAATTGGTAGTGTACCATTCTGCAGAAACTGTTTTTGATCCTCTAACACAATTGTTGCGAAATGACCTATCCTTCCAAAGAACGAGGCCACCATTTTTTTTCCCGCACTTCGATTTCTCTTCACTTTAGTTGGCAACTCCTCGAAAGGAAACACCCACTGAGCAGATTGTCTTTTGGTTTCAGGATCATAACAGTAAATCCAGCTTTCGTCACCTGTTAGTATGTCGAACACAGCATTTGAGTCACCTCCGTTAAATCTTTCAATCATTTTACGGCACCAATCCACACGATGGAGTTTTTGAGCCTCAGTCAAATTATGAGGTATCCACCGGGCGCAAAGCTTCCTGACCGCTAAATGTTCGTGTAGGATTTTGTGCACTTGACTCATACCGATGCCTAAGCTTGTCCGAATCTGCTGATAGGTCACTCTTTTGTCAGTCTCTATCATACGCCGCACAACACAGATGTTATCTTCAGTCGTCGCCGTAGAAGGCCGTCCCTCACGTAAATCATCAGTGAGATTAGTGCGACCACGTTTAAACTCATTAAACCAGTTGTAAACAGTCGCACGAGATGGGGCTTCATCGTGAAAGGCCAATCGTAGTCTATCATAACTTTCTTGTTGACTTAAATGAAATGGAAAGTCATAAAACATCATTGCACGAAAATTTTCTCGTGTTAAATTCATGTTGACGTGACACAGACAATTTTCAATTTGCCGTCAAATCGTAAAACAAATGAATGAAGTATATACTCAGTAATATTGGCAAAGAGTTTGAGTTTTATATTGTTTATAAGTGCCAGTTCTAAGAACTTTCAGTTTGACCCTCGTATACCTCTGGCGAACTTGTTCACTACATGTCTTTCTCACTCTAGCATCCCGAGTTCACCTTACAACCCGAGTTAGCACGTAACGCTAGAATTCAATTCACAACCTACGAACTTCGTTTTCACTTCAAAAACAACAATCATTCACGAAATTTGGTAAAAAACTTGCCTTTTCATAACTCAAATACACTGTATTTTTTTGAAGTGAAATTCCTAAGTCTTCCAGATGAGTGTCCTCCACAAGCACACTGATTAGCAGAGCGCTCAGTGGAAGGACAAAGGCCGCGATGTGACCAGAGGCGGAACCGCGGCTATCCCTAGCCGTGGTGGTGCGGGCAGACCTCTTGCTAGCGATCATATTCGCCGTGAAAGTTGAGATGAAAGTCTCTCGACAGTGAGAGTTCGTATGAGTTAAGCGCCTATTAGACTACGCGTTATTCAGCACACGTTATTCAGACTGTCTTAGAGTCTGACTCCTCAGCACGCTATTACACCAATCTGAAAAAACACGCGCTCTCGCGCTTACGCGAAACAACTCTAGGACTTTTAACAGTAATTATTTTTCTTTACTGCACGCTATTTATTCATTTAAATAAATGAAAAGAATTTTAAGTAGTTAAGATAGGTATTTGCTGGGCTGTTCTGGAGTCCTTACAGCGATGCCAAGTCGATTGGCGATACATCGAGGTGATGAGATGTTTGTACGACGCCGCTACGATGACGGTCCAAATTCAAGACCAGCAGTCGAAGCATATTCATCTGCAGCGAGGCGTGAGACAAGGGGACGTAATTTCCCCGAAATTGTTCTCAAACGCACTAGAGGATATGTTTAAGACTCTGGATTGGGTTGGACATGGCCTAAACATCAATGGAGAGTACATCTCTCACCTACGATTTGCGGACGACATCGTCATAATGTCACTCTTGAAATTGTACAGATATACGTTTACCTAGGACAGACGCTCGTACTAGGTAGAGGTAATTTTGAGAGTGAGGCTATGAGAAGAATACAGTTGGGCTGGGCAGCATTTGGAAAACTTCGTCGGGTCTTCTCATCACCCATCCCACAAAGTCTCAAGACAAAATGTATAACCAGTGCGTCTTACCCGTTATGACCTACGGTGCTGAAACGTGGACACTGACAGTGAAAATGGTCCGTAAGCTCAAAGTCGCTCAGCCAGCTATGGAAAGGGGAAAGGGCTATGCTTGGGGTTTCTCTGAGGGATTGCATCCGGAACGAAGTAATTCGTCAGAGAATTAGAGTCACCGATATAGCTCAGCGTATTAGCAAACTGAAGTGGCAGTGGGCCGGTCACATCTGTCGCAGACCCGATAGCCGCTGGGGCAGACGGGTTCTGGAGTGGAGACCGCGAATCGGCAAACGTAGTGTAGGACGTCCTGAGACTAGATGGAGTGACGATATTCGAAAGGCAGCTGGTGGCGGTTGGAGAAGTAAGACCGAGGACCGGGCTGAGTGGCGTATTATAGGGGAGGCCTATGTCCAGCAGTGGACGAATACAGGCTGATGATGATGAAGATAGGTATATAGGTAAATGTAATAACAGTGAGATCAATATTATAATTATTGCATTGGAACTCCGAATACCCAAAACACAAACACAGAAATTACTGCGAATATCAATGAACCAATCACGAACCAATGAAATGATATTTTAAGACTATATGTCAATGTCAGTGTCATGTATTTGTCGGTCTACCTGTTTTTGTCATATATAACATTTAACACTACTCTACTCGTTGGAAAACACTAAATTTACCGTACATTTCAAATTTCATAGGTACCCTTAATCTCCTCGTTTGATGGTTTATCTTTCTACGTGACATTGGCGGAGTTGTGAGGCTAAACCACAATAATACCATTAATCAAGAAGTTGAAGTACTCTACTCGTTATTCAGACTGTAAGCTAGTAAAACTCGCCGAACCCGATCTTGCTGTCAGTTGCTAACCAGTCTGACGCTTATTACACCACAGACTAAGTAGAGAGCATTACACCACGCTACTTAGACCTTAGTCTGTGACTTAGACTAAGACTGTCGGAATAACGAGTGGTGTAATAACGTCTTTATGGAGCGAGAGTTGGAAAATATCTCGCTCCTTAACTGAGGTGGAAGCGGTAGTCTGTGGCCTGTGGCTGTGGAATCTGTGGATCACGTTTCACGTTGATACTAGTCTGTGGTTGATAGAAAAAAGAAAATTATTAGGAACCAGTGCTTCCACAATGAGGGGAACTTCCCCTTTTTAGGGGGTAATTAGGGTCCAGAGGAGAATACATAGGTGAAAGAGATGTAAAGGGGAAATCATGGGTAAAACCTTCCGTATAAAAGTACAGAGCAATAGAAGCTATTTCCGAAATAGCGTTATATGGTGTTTTAAGAGTTAGAATTTTTATCAATTTTGGGGTTTTTTTTAAACCCGGTTTTGGGGGAATTTCGGAGCATTTTGGATAGAAATTGAAGTGGTTGTCAGCGTAAAATTATGTTTGAGGGGTAAATTAATGTATAATGCACTTTGGGGGTTATTTCAAAAGTCGCTTTTTGGGGGGATTTTGAGAACATTTTGGGGGAAAATTGAGACGGACTTCTGACAACACAGGATCTGTGATCTGTGCATGCATCAATTGCATATTGCATCAGTGGTAATGGTAATGCGTACCTAGTAATTTCTAATTTATATTCTTTTGGATTTTGGAAACTGATGAAATCGGCAGGTGTCGGAGTAATCCACCACAATATTTTGATTTTAAAATGGGTAAGAGTCTTGGAATACCTTTACATAACACGAAATATCTATATTTCCTGTCTATTTTGTTTGCATACCGATCACCTACATAGGTACGTATGATGTAATGATGTTACCATTTTAAATTGTAGATCCTGAGATCGGGAAAACAGAAGAACATCATCATCAAGAAAAGCAGCCGAAGCAGTTTTCAGAACTCGGTGAAGGATGAATCATGCTCTGTGATCCTGCGTGTGAGGAACTTTGAAAATGGACGACATGAAGAATGAATCTAGGTCGAATGGCTGAAATCGGTAGAGGCGCAGTAGACAGATACATTGTTTGAAATCAATGTAGAAGGTATACTATAGGTTCTGGGACCTTGAATGAAGCTTAACTGATGACTTTCAGTTTTGTTTTATTCAGTTAATTTACTAAAGTGCATTTCAGGTGACCTTAGCAAATACCAACTTGATTGTCTCGTAAACTGTTACTTAATTTACTATCGTCAAATTGCGATGATTTCACGATTTGCAAGAGTTTAAATGACATGTCAATTAGCTAACAGATTGCGCGATCATGAAGTAGGTATTCGTTCAGATAGTATCTTAATGATGAGTTTCCAATGGAGAAATTATGTAATTGTAACTTTGTAGTGCGGAAGACAACTGATCATGGTAATAGGTACCAAATTTTAATTATCATCTTCTTATTTAAGTGTTATAGGTAGTAATTTGCACAATTATCTAGTTCTTTCTTACAACTTGAATCATCACTAGACATAATGTTCGCATGAAGATGGAAATTCTTCAGTATTTTTGTTGGAGACTACTGTCAAACGTTAAAGTGGTTTGGTGATGGCATAATTGCACTGTTATGGTTTTATTCTTCAGCAAATATTTTGGTGTGATGAAACAGCATGGTGCAAGGCAGTGATTTAAACTCTAATTTGAAGTAATATGTAGTGCTGCCAACCTTCGAAGACTTTTCTGTCTTATCAATTGTTCAATGTTTTTAAATAAAAACATGAATATATTTCTCATTTTGAAAGACTTTTCTGTCTTATCAATTATTTAATATGTTTTTAAATAGAAACATGCATATATTTCTCCTTTTGAAACTCAAATGTGTAAAATTTATACTAAAAGTACAACTTGTGCTAATGTGGGTCTCTTGAAATGCACTAATTCCACGAATTTTTTTAGTTTTAAGTTTAGGAAAAGGAATTTAGACTGGCAGGGGTGCCTGATGACTGCGCAGTATGTTTGCTTACCGTTATGATACACACTATTGAAGTTAATTGGATCTGTATCACACCTGTACCCCTGGATCTGCCCTTGGGAACATTTGAAAAGTGGATTAGGCCTCTTGGGGACACCACTATAAAAAAAACGCACCATGTGCTCTACCTCAGGGGTGGTGTGGAAATGAGCAGTCTTTCTCACCATAGATTTACACTAATATTATAACACTAAAGAGGTTTTTTGTTTCAACACACTAATCTTGGGAACTATTAAACAAATTAAATAGTTTTACCTTTGGATATTTACTTGATCCCTGAGTGTTATACACTCATTATCATTAGATTAGAATTATATCCAAGTATTACAATACTAAAATGATAATTACAAAGTATGTGACATCACACTAGGAAGGGGCGACAAGAGGAGGGGAAGGGTATAAAGGGATCAAGGTTACGAATTTCATTGTTTTTATACCCTTCCCCTCCTCTTGTCGCCCCTTCCTAGTGTGATGTCACATACTTTGTAATTATCATTTTAGTATTGTAATACTTGGATATAATTCTAATCTAATCCCATTCATGTATATGTAAACTTTTGGATGGCCCTCTATACATATACAAGAACAAAATTAAAAATTTTGATTTACCCCCGACTACCACGGATATGTAATTTGTACAACTGTTGTACAACTGTTGTACTACAACATTCTATATATATATAGGTAGGTTGTGATACCCATATAGAGGTAGGTTGTGATGAAATATTTTGTCCGCCATTTTGTGGAGGCGCCCATCTTGAATCGATATTAACTAAACAGCTAAGAAAATCCGCATGGAAATTAACCTTCAAATAAAAAAATCGCATCGAAATCGGTTCATCCGTTTCAGCTCTACGGTGCCACAGACAGTCACACAGACACCCAGCAACATTTTTCTTCACAACCTTCCTCAATATGGGTATCAAATGAAAGGGCTTGACTAGTATAATACTATACACTATAAAAAAATCAAATCCAAGATGGCCGCCACCACAAAATGGCGAATTATGTTATTTTTTTCACTACTACTTCAGTATGGGTATCAACCGAAAGGGCTTGACTAGTCGAATACACTCGACAAATTTCAAATCCAAGATTGCCGCTACAACAACATGGCGAAATACATTTCTTTTTTCACAACTCCCTCAATATTGTATCAAATGAAAGGGGTGGACTAGTAGAATGTTGTACAAATCTACAAATTACATATTTGAGGTAGTCTGGTGTAAATCAAGATTTTTGATTTTGTTCTTGTTATTTATTATTTCATAACTCACCGAGACCGCTGATTTTTGCGGTTTCTGCGGTTGGGATTATCGCCCGCGAACGTGGCGGCACATTTTAAATAAATAGCCTGTTGATTGGCCATGAAACGCATTTTGCTTAAATTCATAAGTCACCAGCGGGGGCGCAGGACGAGGTAAAAAGCCGCGCTGTAAAAAGCCGAATATCCGTTACACGTGGCACTACTGTCAACCAATGATCGGACAAAACGTTATAGAGTTTTGCAAACTTCTAAGTAGAGAGCAGTATGTAAAGAAAGACATCAACGGGTTCCCATTATCATTTCTTCATTCTATCAGTTCCCATCATTTTTTAATGTTAGTTTAATTTTGTAGATCGATAATGTTGTTTTTCTAATTATCGCATTAAATTACTTGTGAAATGATATACCGTCCTTTGTAAAGCTGGATGTCCTGCTATACTTTCCACACCATTTCACTGAGCAGAAACCCACTTTTTATATTTTTAACGGAGTTTTTGCCAGCACTCTTTCGTTCGAAATCAAAAGCCTGAATGACCGAACTCGCAGCAGTTATAGTGCAATTATGCTTATAAAGACAGGATGGCATGACATGCTAAGGAGGGGCAGTCGTACCTACTCCTACGATCAGTCAAATGGGTAAATTGTTTTTGGTGGCGGGTGTAATAAAACGCGTCGTGAGTTGTGCTTAAATTTTTTACATAATAATGCGCGCCCGCAGCTTCTGTAAAATGTTAGTATTCTACAGAACCCGCCACCTGCTGGGGGACCGCAACCGCCCGAAAATCGCTCCATGAGTTCTTAGTTTAACATGGTTTGGAACTTAAAAAATATATATCAGACATCATTTATTTATCATGCATAATCAGGAACTTAACATAATTAAATATATGTACACACTTACAACTACTCAACAGTGATATATGAAACTATATGTACCTACATTGTACAGTAAAGATGTTATATATAAAATATATATTATGTACTTATAACATTTAAAAATGTTAGCCAATAATAAAATATGCGACTCCGTTAACCTCGCATCGCGTTGTTTGCAATTTTATAGTTATAAAACAGTAAAATAGATGATGTTTTATTCAAAACTTGTCATTACATCTTCCTAATATTATACTTAATCATCACGTCTGAATGGATCTGGTTGAAATTTGGTATACAGATTACAGTCGAAGAACACATAGGCTACTTTTTATAACGGGAAGTACGTGTAAAACTGCGGGACTCTGTTATAATCACAGAGGTTAGTAGTAGAGAAGCTTCACACCATCACAGAGTTCATCGAATTTTTCTATCGTCCATTTTTTCAATTGTGCCTCGATGTCTTCAGCGCGACAACTGTGGAAGGCTTGGTCAGCTGAAACATTATATTATTGTTAGTATTTTTTAACGTAAGGGGGGGGGGTCACCAGTAGAAATACAATAAACGGAGTATTTACCCGCGTAGTTACCGTTCCAGTTGTTTCGCCGCGTTAAAAATAGTCGCATATACTATTAGATATTTTGACTTTAGATTTACACTTTAACGTATACGATTTGGGGTATTATAATCCTACATTATCTGGCATGGACATCTATACTAATCTAATAAAGCTGAAGAGTTTGTTTGTTTGAACGCTAGGATCTCGGGAAGTACTGGTCCGAATTGAAAGATTATTTTTCTATTGGATAGTCCATTTATCGAGGAAGGCTATAGGCTATAGAACATAACGCTAATATTAATAGAAGTGGAGCATGAATCGAGAATGTAACAAAATCGGGAAAAAATCCTGTTTGAGAGTTTTCGTACGTTTTTTGCTTTGACATGACACATGAGAGCATGTGTCTAAGATTGCGTCATTGAATATAAACCTTTGCTAATCAAATTTGTTTCTAAATTTGAGTTGGTACGACCAATTTCCGACAGGTGGCGTAGCAGGTAGCTGAAGAGGTGTTTTGTTTGAAAGCGATATTCTCAGGAATGACTGAACCGATTTCAGTTATTCTTTCACCGTTGTATATGTACGGGATCCTGATGAGTGCTATAAAATTTACCACGGGCGCAGCCGGGGCGGGCATCTAGTGCTTTATATACTTACAGTAAACAGTAATCAACCCGCTAAGCTCCAAAGCAGCAACATTAAAATCCCCAAACTCTTTCGCCCCCACGACACTCTTCCTTGGGTATATGAACACAGCCACATTCTCCTCTCGGTACGTAATGAGTACATTATGCGCTATGCTGCTGCTTTGCAAGTACTGTATGAGTTTGAAGGTAGAAGCTATGTCAGTTTGTATTGCCTCTCTTTGGATTTCAAAACAGAACGCATGTACAGGGTAATCTTGGATGTAGTGGACAGGTCCTATTAATTGTTCCCATTTCTGCAACAAAGTAATATTCATATTGACAATACAATAAAACAAGTTAATTCAACACCATACAATTAAGTAATAGTGAGACAAATGATCAGTCATTAATGTTTTCGCCTAGGGAAGTAGGTACCACACATTCGTTAGTTATTCTACTGGAAAGCAGTAATGTGCAAACATTACTGTGTTCTGATTTAGGTCATTGTCTTTAGATAACTTTAGAATTTAGATAGATAGCATGTTTTAAACGTTACATAGATAAACACTAGCATAAAATATATCAATTGATTAAAAAAAAATATCCTTAGATGACTAGCATAGTTAAAAGTGTACATAGAAGGTCAAGCAGTCCATAACAAAGAAAAGAGTAAGCCATTCATACCACAATCAATAAAAGTGAAAGCTTTGCTTACTAGAACAAATAAAATTATGATCGGACCATACCAGAGCAAATAAGCAATAACAAGTAAAAGAGCAAGGTTGAGACCTTGTTGTCATACCAGACGTTATGACAACAATAATCAAATTCGAATGAAAAAGTGGCTTGTGGAAAAGAGTTTCTACACCATTGGCGAAATGATAACCGGATAATTTTAATGTGTACCTATGTAATATTTAAGTATTGATTAATTGTACCCGGTTGACATTAATTTTGAATTTTAAATGTAATGTAGTTTAATTGACATGTAATTTTGGATTTTAATTGTATCATAATTTATTTGTCATGTAATATTGGAATTTAATTTAATCTTATTGAAATGACATGTATGTATTGTATGTACACTCCGCGAGGTATAAGCTAAGCTTTGCATTTGTGTGAGTGATCACCAATCAGGCAGGAGCTTGAAATTCTGTCCGCGAGGTATAGGCTGAGCTTTGCATTAGTGTGAGTGATCACCAATCAGGCAGGAGCGCGGCGAGACAGAATGGCGCCGCGCCTAAGGCCGGTTGTCACACCTACACTATCCATGTACACTCACACAAATGCAAAGCTCAGCTTATGCCTCGCGGAGTGTACCTAGCTAGAATTTACTATTGAATTGGAATTGTAATGAATTTTAATATCCTTTAATATGATATGTAACTACTCATTATCAATAAAAGAGTATGAGTATGAGTAATACCTATTCCCAATACAATTTCTGTATTATTGATCTCCTAACTATAGGTACAAATAAACCGTTTAAAAACGGTATTGTGCCAAGCTGTACATGGTAAACTATCTAAGTACTTGTAATGATTGAACTTTGGTCCATTAGATCATTCAAAGATAACATAAATGTACAAATTATTTTATTTATGACTAACGATACAGCGTGATTAATACATATCCTGTTTAAAATTAGCGCAGATACTCGTAGCAGTCACCTTTGAACTTGTTTCTTAGTCATAGTTCTAGTTATTACTTGCCAGTATAAATATGTAGAACTGTGAGCCTCATAACGAAGCTCAAAGTCGCACAGCGAGCTATGGAGAGAGCTATGCTCGGAGTCTCTTTGCGCGACAGAATCCGAAATGAGGATATTCGCAAAAGAACGAAAGTGGCCGACATAGCTCAAAGAGTAAGCAAGCAATGAAATGGCAATGGGTATGGCCTACCCATTGCCTTGTGATCGCTCGCAGAAGTGACAACCGATGGGGAAGAAAGGTTCTCGAGTGGCGACCACGAACCGGAAGATGCGGTGTTAGACGGTCTCTCACTAGATGGACAGATGACCTCACAAAGGTCGCTGGAAACCGCTGGTTGCAGGTTGCTCAAGACCGTTCGTTGTGGAAATCTAGGGGGGAGGCTTATGTTCAGCAGTGGACGTCTTGCGGCTGATGATAATGAATGATAAATATGTAGTTAAAGTTTATTTATTTATTTGCTTTGTTTAAAGGGCCTTTTACATTGTTTTAAGTTATACAGTATAAATAATCTAACGATGTTGGATTACTGAAATAAAACCTAAGTAGTTACTTATAGTAACGCGGATAAAATCGTGGGGCGCTAATAGTAAAGTCTTTTTTACTCGATTTATAGTAAGTATTTATACTGGTCACCCCCAAGATCTGAGGCTGCTTATAGGTGACCCCCTCCAAAATTCGAGACTAGGACCGCGTCTGTGGAATATTTTTGATCCTGTCCATGGACGAATAAAAAAAGTCAGGCGTAGTCTCGCTAAAACAAAAACTGTGTCCATCGAGTCTGCCACATAATATGCACGTGTGCGTGCACATACACGGTGACACGCACACATCAGTGGGTCATTACACGCCCTACTTGTGTATATGTGTGCGTGTCAGCCTATTAGTGACAACCTGACAACGCACACGTGCAAATGTGGCCGACTCTAGTGACACAATTTTCGTTTTAGCGAGACTACGTCCGAATGTTTTATACGTCCATGACCCGGTCATTATCTCTTATATTCTCTATTATAAATTAATGTAATTTACCACGGATTCCACCGGCCACCACTGTCGATGCAGCATGAGGTGGTAGTGCAAGTGGTTGACGGACGCGAAGGCACACAAGCTGTTGAACACGATCCTCAAGTCCCTGGAAGAAAAGTGTGTGGTTAAGACCTCTTTCGTTTTTTTTTAACTTGTATATTTTTACACTTGACCACCATTTCACCTGATGTTGCGGTTTATGATGGAGCGTGTTTACCTAGAAGAAATATATTCACTCTCGATTTGAAGACACCGAGATTGTAACCATGGGAAAACCCCACTCAGGCAACGCATTCCACGTCCTTATCACAAAAGTAAATTCAAACGAAGATTCGTTCGTGTCTTTGGAACATCAACCGCGAAACGATGTCGCTTTTTCGAGCTATGAGCAGTTCAATAGAAAAAAGAGCAAGGTCAGATCATGCAGATCAGTTGCACACTCTTCGAAGTGTATCCTCACCTACCTCATGGCAGAAGTAAAAACTTCATTGGAAATCGTAATTTATCAATTATATATGTAAGATGCAATGATAGTAAGTAAGTAATTCTATAAGTATAATATGTGTAAGTATAACCTGTTGAAGCCGGTATCTTTGGGTACGTAGATGATAGCACCGTTGTAGAGAGTTACATATATAGGGCGAGAGCCAGTGGGCAGCAAACTAAGGTATTGAGAGAGAGTATGATCGAGCGTTTGAACTTGGCCCTTGAGGAAGTCTCTGAATGGGGCGAAACCAATCTGGCCAAGTTTAACGAGGGAAAGATGCAGGCTTATCTGTTCTCCGCAAAAAGGAGTCCATTTCAACAGACTCCTATTTTTCGAGGTGTATCCGTACCGGTTACTGATCATCTTGAGCTTTTGGGCGTTACCTTGACTTCTATGCTCAACTTTGGCTTTGGAGTCCAAGGCAAAATTAGCTGCTAAAAACTAGTTGTCCTCTCAAAGGTGCGAAAGTACTTCAAATCTGAAAAATTGCTTTTGTTATACAAAGCACAGATTCGCTCTTGTATGGAGTACTGTTCGCACCTTTGGGATGGATCGGCTAAGTATCAGCTTGAGGCTCTGGAATCGATGGAGAGGGGTGCCAAAAGGCTCATAGGCAAAGACATTCTAGTGCGAAAAAGACTTCAAAGTCTTGAACATCGCCGCAAAATTGCTAGCTTATCGTTTTTTTATCGGATACACTTCGGAGAGTGTGCAACTGCTCTGCATGATCTTATACCACCTTGCGCTTTTTTCTATCGTACTTCTCGTAACTCGAAGAAGCGGCACCGTTTAATGGTGGATATTCCAAAGACACGGACAAAGAGGTCTAACTCAACGTTTGTGATAAGAACGTCTAGGCTGTGATGAGTTGCCTGAGTGGGGTTTTCCCGATAGTTATAATCTTGGTGTCTTCAAATCTAGAGTGAATCGGTTTCTTCTAGGTAAACACGCTCCATCGTAGACCGCATCGTCACTTAACATCAGGCGAGATGGCGGTCAAGTGTAAACCTATAAAAGTTTAAAAAAAATTAATAGTAGTAAATAATTATTAACAGCCATGGCCCTTTTCAAATAAATACACGAGTAACTCACGTTTGATATAGTCAGAGTCCAGTCCGACTCAAGTTTCGATCGCGTCCGACGATCTTTTTCAGGGAGAGTGCGCGCGAGTTATCGTAACTCGTTTACCAGCAATAGGCGCCTAAAAAAATGGCAGTCATAGGGACCGCCGGTAGAAGTGAAAACTAATAAATTTAAATTGGGATTTTCCCAGTTATTCTACCGCCAAGCAGTAATGTGCAAACATGACCCTTCAAACCAGAACACAGTATTTTTCAGTAATTTTCAGTGAAATTACAGGGCATAAAGATAAAAGATCTTATATATCTGGATGACGAGCGCTGTGCAGTGCTGTAAAAAAATAGACAAGACTACTAAAATAACTAATTAATTCATAAGTTAAATTATTTATAAAAATATTGTACTTTTACATACTTATGTATTCTTTTGTTTCATAAAAAAAAAAGAAGATACAGTGCTTAAGTTTTGAGAGTAACGTCACATTATGGTACGATTTTTACGATAAAATGACGTCACAGCCCCCACTCCAGAAGTTTGATCATTGATACCTTTGTAGATTTTTAATAATTTGATAAAACGAAAAATTCGTGCCACATTTTTTCATAATCTTCCTGATGAGGCTAATTGAAATAGTACTTTAGACCCAGTCGACATTCCAACTGTATGAATTGATTATGTGAATAAAATACTCCTTGCATTCCCATCCTTAAAACCTCTAGGGCTAGTCTTCTTAGCATTCTATTCACAAAAACCATTAGTTTCTTAGCCTTACCTACTTCTTCTAGACTGATAGAGAGAAGAATCTTTGCAGTTAATACATTTTATCTTATACCTTTAAACGAGCAATTCTTGTAAGTATATATAAGTATGTAGAATCTGAATCTCGGAAACGGCTTGAATGATTTTCATGAAATTATGTATGCAGGGGGTTTCGGGGACGATAAATCGATCTAGACAGGTTTTATTTTAAAAAACGCCGTTTTATGCGCGTTTTTAGACAACAAAGAACTGTTATTTAAAGATTAGAATGCGATGGTAAATTTCGCGACGCCGCGCGACAGTATATTAGCTCAGTCGGAAAGATGGGTGGTTGAAATATGGTAGGCTTGGGTTCGAATCCAACCGGCCGCGTTCTTTTTTCAAGTTCATTTTTTTTTAGAAAATCAGTATGTATCTAGGTCACCCAGGTACTATTAAATTAACTGACAGCAAAACATACCTATCTTTAGCAAGGTACATAATCTCAGCTGCCAGGTGCAAGCTTTCCACGGTGATGATTTGAGGAAGCCTTTCATTCACAGACGGACACAGCAAGGCATGGTAACGCAGTATTGGGCTCACATTCACTAAGATGCTATGCTCTGAAAGAGATAAGAGACATCACTTTAGACTTTTATAAGTTTATCATGACAACAGGGTTTGATGGTGAAGGAAAACATTGTGAGGAAAGCGTTTTTTAGAAAAGAATATTTTATCTCTGTTTTCTGGAAATATAATAAATGGAATATAGCTAGGTCATCTAGGTACTAAACCATTATTTTACCTTTTCCTTGAAACTCAAAAGAAAACATAATTTCTTTAGGAGAAACTTTGGTAAAGTTGAATCTGTTGTCATCAAATGGTTGCCGAATGCTAACTATATTTTGTGGTAGTCTTCTGTTGCTGCCACGATCTTCATTTGCCTGAAAAATAAAACAGTTCATTTTAAATTTACTAATGTATTTTTTGCATTCTTAGGGTATGGGGCATGAGTAAAATTTTTGCAATTATTTAATGTAGATCTCATTGTAGATTACCTAGCTTTTAAAACTTCTGTCACATCAGGATACATTTTGGAGAATGTGCTGTGGAGTTTCACAATCCCATAAGCCATTATGATGTTGTGTAGCTCCACAGCTTATATATGTTTAAAACATATATATATATTTATGTATTTGCATGTTTAGTGTTGATGCCTCAGCAAAATTTACAGAATCATTTTAGGGTTTATTATATTATTATAAATTAGCTTACATGTATAACCAAAAAATACACAAATTTTTAAATAAATACACGGGTAACTCACGTTTGTCAGCCTAAAAGAGCTACGAACACGCTCGCGCACTTTCCTTGAAAAAGATCGCGAGACGCGATTGAAACTTGAGTTGGACTGGACTGACTATATCAAACGTAAGTTACCTGTGTATTTATTTAAAATGTGTAATAACCACACTAGTTTTCATACTAAAATATACAAATTGCTTTTAATAAATTAAATTGAATTAATAAAGTGGAGCAACTACCGAGTTATTGAGATTCTTAAGAGATTCTAGAGTTCTAGATTAGAAAATGTTTCAATGCAAAGTCCTTCAACCGTCTGCAGCTTAGCTTAGCTTTAGGTGAGTTGGTGGTTAAAAGAGCATGATGATGATATTATAAAAAAATTGGTGAGAAAAAGAAGAGCTCCATTAGAGAACCTGCCGTTATTTGGTAGAAAATAATGTCAAAATTGGAATTTTGAGTAGATACTTATCTTTATTTGATAAAATCCAGGTTTTTGTCTATTGATCTTGGTTGATTCTGAAAGGCAGGTTTAGATATTTCTGTGGCACTGAATAAATCTATTTAATCCTACTAATTATTATCAATATGAAAGTTTGGATCTTTTATTAAGTGTGTTGTTCAATCATATATTTTGTTGAAATTTGCAACAGTTACAACTACACGGGTAAGCCCGCCTGGCACTGCTAGTGTAGCTACCCATAAACACAAACACGGTAATATTATTTATCAGTAATTTAACTGAGCCGTTTCTTTGAAATTCATACCTACAGCTGCGAGCACATGAACTAAGATAAGGCTTTTGCGACTTATATGACTCCGCTACCTTATGTCATGCATGTTAAGATAGAGATTACATTGGGAACACGTACAGAGCGCACCCCGAGATCGAGGCGCGTAGGTACAGTTCGCGTCTCGTCCATTTGTATGAAGTCGAAATACTGGTAGTTAATATTACCGTAACATTCATAAAGATATTTATAACAGACTAAGTAGGTAGGTAGTCAGATACTCTAATGAGTACACAAGATTTTTTTAAGTGAAAACTTCTTATGTCACACTACATAGGTTTTTCGTGGGCTGTGAGTGAAGCTCATTGTCATACTTGCAAATTAAAGAAGTGTTCGGGTGAACTCGGGACCTACTTGGGATGCATTTCTAGATACCCATGCTTCGACTTAACTAGATGGCTATGCTTATAATACTAATCTAAGTGGCCATGCTTAGAAGACTTATCTAGTTGACCATGCTTTGATGATTTAATCCAGACTAGCAGAGCCATCTGGTTCCACCAGCGTGGTTTCCAAAGTGACCTATCAAATTTTGAAGTAAAAGTTTTCACTTCTACTAGCAGCTCCTATGACTGCCAATTTTATTAAATTGATCAACGTTATAAAAAAGTTCTTACCACAAGTACATAACCTCCATTCAGAACTTTTTCCTGTAAGCTGTCTATTTTATATCGGAAAACATTGGTATTGCTGTGAATATCATCCCATTTTGATTTAAGTTGGTCTAAAAAAGGTGGTAAGTTTTTATCATTATTTTCTTGATTGAAGTCACTCAGTTTTAGCATTGTTTTTAAAGTTTGTTATGGTTTTTCTTCGGGTGTTATAGTTGTTTTACAATGAAGGGATATTGGTAGGTAGTTAAGTTCTTGGTTTTTATTAAACTGTAAAGTTGTACACATAAAGAGTACAGTGTCAACACAACACATAACTCCACGTTCGCACAATGCAAAAATTATCAAATTATCATTATAAATATCATTGTATTATCTTCTATATCACTTATTTTTGCTACTAGGTCAGCAGTTTAAAGATAGCAAGTGAAGTGATTACTTAGTATCTAGTATAGCTTATGTCTATTAGATTTTATGGGAAATGAAATTGGGATTTTCATTTTTACAATCTTTATATCGTTGTTTACAATTTAGGAAACTGGACCGGCCGGCAGCGTTGCCGATGCCCGATTTGCTAATTCCCCAAAATTTGAAGGAAAATTCCCCCAATTCGGGGAGCAACTTATGCCGATTCCCCACAAATTTCCCACATAATTAATTAAACGAAAAATTAACTACTTATTCATATTGATTGGGGCATTTGCCGTATCTTACAGTTTAACATTGTTTTGAGTGATAAAAACTTAACAATACCGTTCTGTATTTTAATGTTTGAGTATTTTTTACTTTTCCCAGTGTAAAATAAATGTCACTGAGGTTAATGTGTAATTTATACTTTAAAAGGAATGAAAACAATCTAAAAACTAGAACATGGCCAAGTAAACAATAGTACAACAATTACTTTTCTTTTCAAAAATTCAAGAATTTTGACTTGAGGTAAAGTGTCTGCTCCAAGCGTTACTGTTACTGATGTTACAAGTCAAACACAAATTGAAAATAAACGCAGTTTCAAACACACAAAAAAATCTGCTTCCTCAATTTGAAAAAATAACTTTAAAAAAATTGTGTTTATTTTTTACTACGTTTTCTTATTTGACCAAGTATCCGTATCCATTCATCCGAATTTGTCTTTCATTCACGCTGAGCTTCATTCACAGCCTACGAAAAATCTGTGTGTGGTACGTCAAAAGAAGTTTTCACTTCAAAAAGATTCTACCTACTCATTGAATCAAATTAGATTAATTATTTAGCTTGAAATCAGCGGGTTATTTTTAACTTTTTTGCATTTAGCCCAAACCATACATTATTTAGATCAGATTTTAAAATTGTGAGTACTCAAAACTATTCTTGATGCATAATAAATTTACAAGCTGACCACCATGCTGTCATATTTATAATACACAAACTAGAGATCCGCTTTATTGTAGCTATGTTCGATGACATGAGTAATAATTTACTGATAAAGTGACTGAAGTATCATAAATTGGTAGTGCAGTATAAGCATCAGTACGAAATTGAAATTCCCCACGTTTTCCCCTCACAGAACCAATCCCCACACCATTCCCCAATCGAGTTCGATTTCCCCGCAATTTGGGGAATTCCCCACAAATCGGCAACGCTGCCGGCCGGTACAATCACAGATGTCACAAGTCATAATAAGCAATGTAAAATTGGTAAAATGTAACTGACGGTGACAGATTGTTAGTAAAGTTTCTTTTTATTTCTTGACAATGACACGTTTTTTTTTTTCGCCGTCGCAACTGATAGCCGTCACACGGGAGGCGCGAATTTTGGCAGAAAAACCCGGTTAATCGCGCCTAATTAGGCGCTATTCGTGTTAAATATTGATAAATAGTGTTACCCCTTGGTGGTGGGATATACTAACAAGGTGAGTGCGTATTATAAATAACAGTTTAGTGTTTTTTTTCCATTCTGTAGGCGTCCATCATGGACGCTCCCCAACCAAAACCTCCTGACCCGCCGGATATCTCTTCAACACCTACAACAGGCTCAAAACGAAGCGCTACAGAGGTAGCTCATAATGAAGATCCTAAAAAAACTATAGTGAACCCAGAAATGACCTCTGCATCAATACAGAATGTTTATATTCACCCATCGCTTGTTATCGGTGTAAAAGAGTATACAGCTGTTGATAAGGGACCTTTTTTGATCCATGTTTCCCGATCTGACCCTGACCCTGCGGGAGGCGCATCTATTAGAGCAATTAAATTCGGACAGTTTCTCTGTCAAAATCGCATACAAAACATTCGCCCAGACGGAATAAAAAAAGTGGGTAGAAATAAGTTATCCGTAGAATTTACGACATATACTGCTGCTAACTCCTTCTTAGACAATCCTATTCTGGAAGACAATTTGTATCAAGCTGTGATTCCCAACTACAATATAACAAAATGGGAATAGTCCGCCAAGTTCCTGTTGATGTATCTATGGATGAATTTGCTAACTCACTGGTCGTCCCTAACGGATATGGTGTTCCATTAAAAGCGCGAAGATTCAACAGGAAAGTTATTACTGATGGAAAGCCCTCCTGGGTCCCAACTCAGACTGTGGTTGTTACATTCCAGGGTCAAATACTCCCACAAAAGTCTATCTCTTCCACACATCCCTCCCTGTAGACACATACCAATTCCCAACCATTCAATGCCTCAACTGTTGCCGGTTTGGTCACGTCAAAGCCCAATGCCGTTCCAAACCTAGGTGTTATCGGTGTACCCAACCTCACTCTGGTGAGTCTTGCAGTGTAGAGGAGAGTGAGGCCACGTGTCTACACTGCTCCGGACAACATTTTGCTGGCAACAGGAGTTGCCCTGAGCAAGGGAGGCAGAAGGCCATCAAACTCCTAATGTCTCAAGATAACCTACCTTATGCAGAAGCCTCACTTCGATACCCAAAGGCTATTAGACCATACTCAGAGGTAGTTAAAACACTTTCTGCTCCCACTTCCCACACTTCCACTTCACACCAAACCCAATCCAAATCTCAAAACAGCTACAGAAAAACAGTGTTTGCTACCCCTCGGCCCAGAGCCCCACTAAGTAAATCTTATGACAGAGAAGCTCATGAAGCTATAACCTTAGAAGAGACATCTGACTTACCCAATGGATATGCCTTGTCCCAATCTCTCCCTCTACCTCAGGATCATAGCATCCTGGATGTCCTTCTCTCAACTATTATAAGTTTAATTTCCCAAAACAATTCCTGTATACCGTCCCACGTTGCCCATAAATTATCACAGTTACTATCTTTAACCAATCATGGACCAAGTCATCCTACAATGGAATGCTCGCAGTCTCCGTCCCAAGAAGCCTAGTCTTCTCCACTTAATTAACAAATATAACCCTACAGTCATTGCTGTTTCGGAGACGTGGCTAGTGCCCGGTTCCCGATTTAGGGTCCCGGGTTACTCATGTCTTCGAGATGACAGGGCTGATGGGTATTCCGGAAGCGCATTATTTGTAAGGCGCTCACTCCCTTTTTCACAAATCCCTCTCCCCCCTGCCCTTCCTGACATTAATATAGTAGCTGTGAAAGTATTGGACATCTCCTATGTGTCCATTTATATACCCCACCCCAATTCTACCATGATCCCTGATATCCAGTACTTAATCTCCACGATACAACCTCCCATGATTGTGATGGGAGACTTCAATGCCCATCACACTTCATGGGGTTGTAGTATGGATGACGACTTTGCCCTATCACTTCTAGACGTTTTTGATGACTCCAACCTATGTGTTATGAATGATGGTTCCCCCCACCCGTAGAGTCTCTCCCACCCAAAATCCCAATAGTGCAGTTGACCTCACCATATGCACCCCAACACTAGCTTCACTCATCTCTTGGCAAGTTTTACCCCAGTCCTATGGCAGTGACCATTTCCCTATCTCCATCTCTATCCCTAGCAGAACTCTCCCTGGCTACAACTTTAATCCTCTCCTCAAATACAGACTATCAAACCCCAATTGGTCATCCTTCTCCCTTTCCCTAGAAAACAAAATAGAATCACTGCCACCAACAAATCACTCCAATACCACCCAAAATTACCATCAGCTTGTTGAGGCTATAACTGCCACTGCTGACGAACATTTCCCATTAAAAAAATCACCTAATTTTAAAACCTCCACTCCTTGGTGGGATGCAGATTGCACAACCGCTGCTAAGAAAAGAAAGGAGGCAGAAAAGACTCAGTATGGCTTCAGAAAGGGCATGAGTACTATGGACAATCTGACGATCTTGACTACTGACATACGAACTGCTATATTAAAAAAAAAGAGTACCTTATTGCTGTCTTTTTGGATATTGAAGCCGCATACGATAACGTCCTCCTTCCGGTGCTCAGGAGAAAACTCTCTGAGCTGAGCATTCCGCCGAAGCTGTCCCAATTCATATGCAGCATGCTAGTGGAAAGAAAGGTTTCAATAAGGTGCCCTAACTCCGAGACCCTTGCTAGAAGTGTGTGGAGGGGTTTACCCCAAGGATCAGTAGCTAGTCCAATCTTATACAGCCTCTACACATACGACCTGGAACAAACAGTTCTGCCTTTCTGCGAGATACTCCAATATGCTGATGATATTGCTCTATATTCCACTGGTAAATCTTTTGAAGACTGTATCAATCAACTCAATACCGCTCTGGAGCACCTCACAAAATGGTTATTGGGCCATGGTCTAGGTCTAGCGGCAGCTAAATGTAGAGTAATTGTCTTCACCAATAAGAGAATAGTCCCCCCTGCAGTGGTTGAAATTAATGGAGAAATAATTCCAGAAGATAGCAAAATCAAGTTCCTGGGTGTGTGGTTAGACCGCAAATTGTCTGGTGTTTCCCACTGGGAGTATGTAAACAAAAATGCGAAAGAAAAACATCAATATCCTGAGGTCCTTATCTGGTGTGTGGTGGGGCTCTCACCCCTTCACGCAAAAGATTATGTACAATGCTATAGTACGCAGCCACATAGACTATGGTTCCTTTCTTTTGGACCCTGGTAATAAAGCTAGCCTCAAAACTATAGACAAAATACAATCAAAATCCATGAGAATCATCCTTGGAGCTATGAGGTCGTCTCCCATCAACGCAATGCAGGTGGAATGCTGCGAACCCCTCTGTGCCTGAGGCGGCAGTATCTATCTGACAGGTTTTTCGTCAAATTAGCTCAACAAGGCAATCACCCCTAATCCCAAAGCTGGAATACTTAGCATCACTATACCAACCACAGAGATTATTAGATGATTCCATTCCATGCATACTGCGCAGCTACATATTTCTATGTCGTCTTCCCTACCCTCTCGTACAGTATCCCATCCTTCCCCTATATTCTACGCCTTATGAAGCGTTAACTTTCCTACCCAACAACATCATCCTGGACTTTGGGGTGGACAAGAACACTGTAGAAGCTAATAAAGTGTTTAGTTGGAAAATTGAAACTGAATATAAAGACTGGCACAAAATATTCACTGATGCTTCTAAGTCCCCTACTCTCCAGTTGGTGCTGCTGTATGGGTACCTTCTACAAGTATAATCTTGAACTACAAGTGCCCTCTGTAACTTCTGTCTTTACTGGTGAAGCTATAGCTATCCTAGAATCCATCAAATTTATTATATCACATAACCTCAACAAATCCTTAATTCTTACAGACTCTAAGAGCTGCCTCCAAGCTATCCTCTCTAATCCATTCCGAACAAAAACCAAATTCCCCATAATCCTGAAAATACGAGAAGCCCTACTAGAATGCCTCAAACAAAATATTAACATTGTTCTGGCTTGGATACCTGGCCACTCAGGCATTGTTGGGAATGAGCATGCAGATGCCTGTGCCAAAAACGCTGTAATTTCAGGATCCCTTGATTACTCCCAAATCCATACTCATGATTTATGCACTATTCTGAAACCTATGATGAATAAATGTTGGAACCAAAAATGGCAAACATCTAGAAAAGAAAAGGGTATATTCTACGGTAACTTACAACCAGATATCTCCAACAAACCCTGGTTTTTAAAACACAAAAATTAACAAATCCACCATTTCGACAATATGCCGTCTTCGCTTGAACCACTCTTGTACGCCTGTCTTTCTAGCCAAACTCAGGATCAGGAATCACTCCATTTGTGAATGTGGCTTAGATGAGGGAAATGTGGATCACATATTCTTCAGTTGCCCCTTGATGCAGCAGTCCTTATATGATGTCATCCCCAGATATTCCTCGTCCTACCTCCCTTAAATCCCCTCTCTCCCTAGTTAATACTCCCTTTGTATATATTTTATGTAAATATATTAAAAAAAAATAAAATAAAACTATAACTATCTATACTTGTATATATTCTAATATATGTGGAAATATATGTGTGTGTGTCTTGTGCTCGTCCTGTAGTTAGAACTAACCCTTTCTTTTCAGAAAAGGGGAAAACAAATATACACGAATTACATTCAACAAAAGTTACCGTACACCAATCTCCCCGTGTGGCGGTCTATCTTTCTACGTGACATTGGCGAAATTGTGAGGCTAAACCACAATAAAAGCCATAAACCAAAAGTTGAAGTTGACAATAACACAACATATAGAAAACTAGCTTTTACCCGCGACTTCGTCCGCGCCACATATTTATTAAAGTAATTGAGGCAGTACCTACTCGTATGTCTACTACCATACAAATTCACGTTTCCTAATCAAAATCGGTCTAAGTCAAAGTTTTATATTTATTAATAAATGTACAATTTACACGACAAATTACAAAAAAAAAACTATGTTCTCAAAAATTAATCAAAAACAGACTTTAATTTAAAATCATATTGGGACGGTCCACCAAATTTTATTAGAGTCTATTAGTAGATATTAGTAGATATATCGTCTGATTACATGAACGCAAATTTTAGTTTGTTGTTCATATTTCAAAAACCGCCCCACTGATTTCGATAAAATTTATATGACCACCTCTGAACTATAATCTACCAACCAAAAAAATAACCATCTAAATTGATTCACAATTGAAATACAACTGGATTGATAACCTCCTCCTTTTTGAAGTCGGTTAAAAATAGCATACAAAGAGTGCAAAGATCCTTCCATGCACACTTTTATTCCTCATTTCCACTCTTTTCAACTCTTTTTCTGTGATAAAAAGTCGCCGTTGTCCTTTCCTAAGTCTAGTCTATCTGTGCACCAAATTGTAACAAACTCTTTAAGTGGCTTAGGCGTTAGACGGCAACGGACAGAGAGAGCTACTTTCATATGTATAATTTCGTATTAGAATTAAAAACAGGTGTTCCTGATCATTTTATAGGAGGCAGTTGTAAAAGATTACCGAAAAGTAATACGTTTACTCCTCCAAAAAACTCATTTTCGCAGTTCTTAATTTGCCTTAATCGAGCGTCCATCATGCATAACATTTGATAAGACACCATGGAAATCTCGTCGACTATCAAAAATTCTGTCTGATACGCCATTTAGTGGCTGCGCCCATCTTAAATATTGAGGTTGTATAGTGCACTGTATTCTTCTTGTCAAGCCCTTTTATTTGATACCAATGTTGATGGGATTGATAAAACCTAAGTTATCCGCCATTGTGTAGAGGCCGCCATCTTGGATTTTAATTTTATATAGTACGTTGTATTCTACTGGTTGAGCACTTTCATTTGATACCCATATTGATGGGATTGATAAAACCTACGTTATCCGCCATTGTGTAGCGGCCGCCATCTTGGATTTAAATTTTTTATAGTATATTGTATTCTGCTTGTTGAGCCCTTTCATTTGATACCCATAATGATGGGATTAATAAAACACAAATTATCCGCCATTTTGTAGCGGCGGCCATCTTGAATTTATTTAAGTACATTAATTATAAATAAATGATATCGCTAGAAGCGTCTTGAAACGCTCTTGAGAGTAAATGGCTCAAACGGGTAAAAGTAAGGCGGCACTTCATATGCCGAAACATAAACACCGCACTTATGTAACCTGACACCCGTTTTCCCGCCAAATTTGTAAAACGCGAAAAGTGGCCAGTGTATCAAGCGGTTATATAAGTATCCCCGTATAGTTAGAAATTATAAAATTGCTGGAACAAACGTTTATCGACTCCATTTCAAGTGTCTAGATACAAAGTTTCATGGTTTTATCTTCAATAATATTGAACTTCCAGACTTTCACCCCCAATTCCACCCCTGTAGGTACAGTTCGAAACTACAAAACTGCTAAAACATACATTTTATGGTTTCGTGTTAAATATCTAGACGTAAAGTTTCATAGTTCTTCAACAATGACGAAGTTTTCCATATAAACTTTCATCCCTTATTTTAACCCTTTTAACCCTTTTTTCGGAACAAAAAGTAGCCTATGTCCTTTCTCGGGATCTATTCTATCTATGTATCAAATTTCATCAAAATCTGTTGGTTGGTTTAGGCGGTAAAGACGGACAGACAGACAGACAGACAGACAGACAGACAGAGTTACTTTCGCATTTATAATATTAGTATGGATAAGGTGTGGTATCGTGGAACACCAAGTTCTTTCGGTTATAATAAAAGTAGAAGCAAAAAAAAAGCTCAATTTCATTATTTACTAGCAGCACTCCTCGGTGCTACCCACGTAGTTCCCGTTGCCGTTATTTTGCCGGGATAAACAGTAGTAGCATTTCAGACTATAATTAATCTACCTGTGTTCCAAACTTCAGCCCGATCCGTTTTGACGTGATTGAGAAACAATCATCCAAACATTCATACATTGACATTTATAAATATTAGTAGTAGTAAAATTGGCAGAGTGGCAGCACCGTTTATTATTGTTATAATAGTGTCTTACGTTTTTTTCAGTTCAGCTGCGCAGCAAAATCCCTATATCCTCCAAGTGTTGTCGTAGTAGGACTCTTTGCAGAATCCGTCTGGGGAAGTACCACACCTTATGCTACCGCTAAGCAGGAATGTGCAAACATTACCTACTGTTTTTCGGTTTGAAGGGCAATGTTTTCAGTGAAATTACTTAGAGATATGACATCTTAGATATCTGGGTGACGAGCGCAGTGCAGTGCTAGGTCATTGGTAATGATTTGGACTATTCATGTTCCAATAGCTGCGTGTCACTGTTCTGTTATGTGGCGGGTATGTTGGTTACCATCAGGCACATCTCCTGCTTGTCTCGTCACTCAATACTAAAATCGTCGAACTTCGTCATAAAACTACCAGTAGTTCGACGTCTTTAAGAATAAGAATAATATTTAGTGTGCAAATGAATTACAAAATGAAGTGCGGCCCGGCTTTAATCTCCTCTTTTTCACCATGTGTCCCATGGCTTCCAAAAGATTCCCGGCCCTTGACGTAGAGTAGTAGACTTAGGTATCAATTTTCTCCAAGAAAATCAAAGATTAACAAGTCAAGCCGAAAGTTTTTTTCGGAAAGTGGAGGAAACGCATTTCCGCACCTTTCCCCACGGGGGAGACGGTCGGGTCATGTTGGAAAGTTGGACTCGAATCCACGGACGGCGATGGTGTCCCTACCGAGACTACCGACTAAAATCTCGTCGAGGTTTAGCGACGTTGGGCATCTTTGGTGTACGCACCGCGGCAGGCCCGTCTTCGGGACTTTTGTATTACCTATACACACACACACACACACACATCTGGGTACACCCACGTCACCGGTCCATTTGAACTCAATACTCTCCATGAATGGAGATGTTCGTTACCCCGCGACGGATCAGTTCTGTGGTTCCGCCATCTCCCTCTTTTCGGATGCGAGTGAAAGAGTGAATCAGTTTCTTCTCAGTGACTTTCCATCTCAGTGATTATTTTGACAATTAGACCGCATAGTCGCTTAAAATCAGGCGAGGCGGCGGTCAACTTCCAACTAATGTTATAAATTCGAAAGTTTGGATGTTTTGATTCATTCCACTGCAAATTTACTAATCAAACAAGTTTTCGCAATAAAAACATTTATTTTAGAACTAATGTTAAAAAAAAAACACGATGCATCTTATCTACTTAGGTGCTTATCTAACAATAATACAGCATAGCAAAAGTAGTCCAAAACTAAAACATAGTTTTATTTGTCAATGACAATCTTAAACCTAAAACTTATACAATTGTCTACGATTTCGAAACAAAAGCGGACAAAAAAGTAATATTCCGAGAGCTGGTAGCAAAGTTTGGGTAGGTATGTGGCAAGCAGAAAACTTGAAACATAGTTTTCCTATTATTCTCCAACACGAAGGTGAAGAGGAGAATACCTGGCTGGTGAGAGGTGGGGCTAAACGGATACATAAAAAAAAATAGGCGAGTAATGATTTCAGTAAATGGTTAAATAAATAATTAAAATGAAACAAATCATCCTTTGGATTCAAAACTGTACCTATAAGGCGGTTGCAAATATATGTAGGCACATGTCAAAGACACATGCTCATTTTCGGTAAAAGAACTGCAGATGCGTCCGCGGCCTCTTAAAAAAGACCTAGTAGCACCCCTCACTTTGTAAAAGATTTTCCACTAAACGCGGTGCCATTTTTCAGGGTTTTTTCTTATTTGCCAAGCTGTAAGTACTAAAAACACAAAAAATGAATTATAAATAACTATGATCAAGTTAAGCTTTTTTCTGGCAACGTATCGTCATAATCTCCACTTTCTGTCGGAATAAGCCCTTTCATTTCGGCCGGTACAAGATGTTCAACACCAAAGATCTTTTCAAACTCTTCTACACTGCAACAATATGTGTATCCTTTAGTCACGTCGTGCCATTCAGTGCTTTGTAGCCAATAATAGTCATTACATCGGTCTTTGCACAAAACATATTTGCCTTCTACTTCTGAAGGATTCAAATCGGGAACGTTGACTTGAACTATGGCGAGAGACGATGAGGCATCCTTGTGTAGGATGATCTGAAATTAAAAGACAGCTTTATTAACTTTCATCCTACTGAATTAATACACGATTTCGCAGAAAACCTACTAAGCCCCGAAATGGGCATCTACTCGTCATGGCTGGGAAATATGTACATACGTACACTAATACTTACTTATTTGTTATACAAGAGTGCGAAATTGATTTTTAACCGCGTGCTCAATTTTGATGACTTAGCAAGCGAAGGAATCTAAAATTGAACCACGCGCGCAGCGAGTGATTAAAAAAATCGAATCCTGAGCTTTAGTGAATTAATAAAGCACAAGAATATGATTTCAGGAAGGCTTTTGTTTTATAGGTTTACACTTGATGACTCGAGATGGCGATCTCGCCTGATGTTAAACGATGATGGGGTCTACGATGGAGCGTTTTTACCTAGAAGAAATAGTTTTATGTTGCTAGCTGCAGCCTAATTAGCCTAAGGCCTAAAGCCTAAGGTTAATAAGGCTCTGCCAGCAGTGGGAACATTTAGTGGGCTGTATGTGTTTCGTATTTCAGTAATAAATAATTTTGATGTATAGAGACGTACCTTCCACAGGAACGTCGGAACTGGTTGCAGATGACCTCGTTGGTCTCCGAAAAATCTGTTCACCGTCATCCCTCGGCTTGAATTCAGGGAGAGCTCCTGACCAGCTCCCGTAAAGACAATTAATCTGTCATTTATTAATCGGAAGTATCTGATTCTACCTTCTAAGTCCTCCCAGTTCTGTGAAACAATATTTATAATATAAATACACTTTATTAGCATCACAAAGTTGATAATCCTACTGATCCTAATTAACCTAATAAAACTAAATAAATTACATGTTTTGCATTGTAAAAGCACTGTAATAAGATAATGTATAAGATAACATAATAAGACAAAATATGTAGGTAGGTGGTAGCTCTTATAAAAAAGGCATGGAATTTGGAGTCCGTGGAGGCTGTTTATATCAATAAAAAAATACTTGTCAAATCCTACTAGCATTATAAATAATGTCAATGTATGTATGTTTGTTGCTCAATCACGTCGTAACGTTTGAACGAATCAGGTTGGAATTTGGAATACAGATAGATTATGGTCTGGAAGTAGCTATGGTCGTTATATATCGTAAAGCGTTGTATAACTATTAATATGACTTCATAACGAAAACATGGTATTTAAAATCTTACAACTATTTATATTTCAAGTATCGTTATGTACTTTTAAAATTCTATAACCACCATTCCTCGTTTTATCGCGCAACATAGTCTACAGTTATTTGCGTGCAACGCAATCGGTAGTGATTTTGAAGTTATGACCATAACTGTATCGCAAACGGTTAGAGCGAGTGAGATATATACGTAGTAGTATAAGTGTGAGGAAGAACGACGCATAGATATATTTAACGCGTTCGGTTATTGAAAACTGAATCATATCCCGTTACGATGAAATAAGAAAATAAATGGTTATGAAAAATAAATAGTTTTGATACCGTCTATTTGAATATGCGTAACGTTTACGTTCCGTTATCTGAAAAAACCCGTAACGACACATGGCTATCTGGAAGAACACATAGTTTTTATCCCGCGGAAACAATGAAAACGGGAACTACGCGTTTAAAGCCGCGAGGCGCTGCTAGTAATATTATAAGAATCAAAGCTTACATGTTTGTTGATCAACTACGTAGGAAAACTAGGACCTCTATAAAGTAATCAGCTACCTACATGCTAAAATTTTTGGGAGAAAAGTACGTAATTATTTTCCTTCAAGTTTCACTGCCAAAATACTCACTTCAGAATTACATGAACTCCAATGGGGTACCGCGTTGAAATAACTGAACGTGGAAGTAGCAGGCGCTCCAGGGAACACGTCCATAGGGCTCACGAGTTGTTTTCTTGAGAAACAGCACCTGTCTTCATAATGGAACCATTCTCCCAACGCTCGCGAAATAGTAGGAATTTGTTTTTCACAGTCATACGCTTCATCAAAGTCGATATCGAACTTCTCACTATCTGACCAAGATGTGACCTCTTTCGCTATGGATGAAACCCCCATATTAACTTTGGAATATATCGGAGTGTTTGTTTTTTTATCCATACAGACTTCGTAAACAACTAGTTCTCTGCCTAAGACATTTAATACTATCTTCATTAATTCTGTGTTTCCTGGCATGCAGGGTATTCCTGTTTCGCGCACACTATGCTTTATTTCTTCTTCACACTCAAAGTCTAAATAATTGTGGCTTTCGCCGTTGACCAAGAAGTCTTTGCCGCCTTGGCAAAAAGCAGTGGCGTATGATTTGCCAAACATTTTCAGTTTCCCAGTACAGGCAAAATTGACGGGATCATTCTTCGGAACTACCAAGTAATTTCCTGAAGGCTGGTATTTCGGCCATTCCAATCTCGATGTCAGCATCAAAGCATAGTTTGTTGGCAACGTGGTCACATCTATAAGGCAATCTGAAACAAATAAACGGGAATGATTGTAAATTGTAACTTGTAACGTTTTCTCCGACACGCATGTGCATCTTTTTACCCGACTGCGCGACGCAAAGGAGTGGTAACTGGTAACCTGTTTATCAGCCTACGTTTGTATGCTCCTTTGAAGCACTACGAGTATATACAGACCAAAAGCCTGTGCCGATTTTATGATTCACACGTCAATCGATTCCTCTTAATCCACTAATCCATACTAATATTATAAATGCGAAAGTAACTCTGTCTGTCTGTCTGTCTGTCTGTCTGTCTGTCTGTCTGTCCGTCTTTACCACCTAAAGCAACCAACAGATTTTGATGAAATTTGATACATAGATAGAATAGATCCCGAGAAAGGACATAGGCTACTTTTTGTTCCGAAAAAAGGGTTGAAAGGGTTAAAATAAGGGATGAAAGTTTATATGGAAAACTTCGTCATTGTTGAAGAACTATGAAACTTTACGTCTAGATATTTAACACGAAACCATAAAATGTATGTTTTAGCAGTTTTGTAGTTTCGAACTGTACCTTGGTGGAATTGGTGATAGTCTGGAAGTTCAATATTATTGAAGATAAAACCATGAAACTTTGTATCTAGACACTTGAAATGGAGTCGATAAACGTTTGTTCCAGCAATTTTATAATTTCCAACTATACGGGGATACTTATATAACCGCTTGCTTGATACACTGGCCGCTTTTCGCGTTTTACAAATTTGGCGGGAAAACGGGTGTCAGGTTACATAAGTGCGGTGTTTATGTTTCGGCATATGAAGTGCCGCCTTACTTTTACCCGTTTGAGCCATTTACTCTCAAGAACGTTTCAAGACGCTTCTAGCGGTATCATTTATTTATAATTAATGTACTTAAATAAATTCAAGATGGCCGCCGCTACAAAATGGCAAAAAAAAAATTATGTTTTATTAATCCCATCAATATGGGTATCAAATGAAAGGGCTCAACAAGCAGAATACAATATATACTATAAAAAATTGAAATCCAAGATGGCGGCCGCTACAAAATGGCGGATAACGTAGGTTTTATCAATCCCATCAACATGGGTATCAAATGCACTGTGTGTGGGTGTTTCTATGTATAATAAGTACTTATGTACTTACAACTATATAAGTATTATATCAGCCATCTGGCCACCATATTATATGGCTTTGCTTAGTTTGGGGTCAGATGGTGTTGTGTGTGAATTGTCCACCAATATTTATTTATTTATTATTTATTTCAACTTTATTACAAATTCGTCTTCCACTCAAAAGGCAAGTGGACTAAATATGGGTAAATATTTAGATATGGGTAGGTATATATTTAAATGGTTCCTGAATCTTACTAATATTATGAATGCCAAAGTTTACATGTTTGTTGCTCCATTACGTCGGAGTATCTGAATGGATCGGGCTGAAATTTGGAAAACAGAGTTCAGACAGTCTGAAATAACACGTAGGCTTATATCCCCAGCAAATGCCAGGGAATGGGAACTGTACGGGTTAAGCCGAGGGGCGGTACTAGTATATAAATAGGTATGTTATATGGATTATCTAGTCAGGAGAACTGCAACTGTTGACCCTTAGTCCCTGGTTCGAATCCCACACACCACTGTGAAAAACGTTGAAGAAAAACATCGTAAGGAAACTGACATGTTTCTAGGATCATTTGAAGTCATGCGTAATCAACCAACCCACACTGCGCCAGCATGGCCGATTACTGCCTTGACTCTCCTTGCGAGAGAAAGCCCTGACTGCCAGCAGTCGAAACGTTTATTTGGCTGCTGATTCGTTCATCGATCTTCCTCACTCCCTGTGGTGAAGGTCAGGAGGTGGCTCCGAGGCGAACCTCTTCTGCCAGGGTAGGGCTCCTGGGCAAACTGGCCTAGGGATAGTCAAGGGCCTTATGTATGGTTAGATCCCGTTATGGCTCTGAAGCAGTGGCCCCGTTTCGGCTTTTCAAAATTTTTGCTTTAATGTTTTTTTAATAGTTTAGAGGACGAGTCGAGCAGGACATGTCCCTGATGGCACTGTAATACGCAGCTATTGGAACATGAAGAGTCCAATCATTACCTAGCACTGCACTGCGCTCGTCACCCAGAGGTATAAGATTCTTTATCTCTATGCACTGTAATTTCACTGGAAATATTGCCCTTGAAATCGGAACACAGTAATGTTTGCACATTACTGCTTGGCGGTAGAATTACTGCCAAAGGTGTGATACTTCCCCAGACGGACTTTGCAAAGAGTCCTACTACTACAAATTGCTGTGGTTGATTTTGATGTTACTATATGGCTTCATCTCTGTCGCTTTCCGGTCCGGACCCCCACTAAGTCGGTTCTCATCTCCCTAACGATGACGTCATTCCGTACATACCGCCATAAATTGATCAATTTACTAAAATACGTACGTTAAATAATACATTTCAACTGCCGTTTGTTATTTTCCGAAAGTTGATCAGCTACCTAGTGAATTGATTAACTCACGGATCTTGTTATTTTCCGGTGACATAGATACGTTTCGTTAGCCGGTAGACCGCCTAACAAAAACTGTCTTGTGTTTGATGTTGCCCCCTCTTTTCTTTTTGCTGGAATAGATAGAGACAGCAGTAGCAAAGCTAAAGCCGATTTAGTTAGGCGGGAGAAGGGTTGCACCTGGAGCCGTTTCTTCTGCCTGGGCTATGCTACTGATATGTAATCATTTAAATATTTACCTTTTTGAATAACGTTAATCGTTTTGCTAATTTCGCCATACACATTCCTGGCAACACACTTGTACTGCCCATACGTGTGTTCTTTATCCCAGAGAGGGTACACAGGATCGGTTTCCGGTAGTATTTTGCCATCTAAATACCACTCCACCTGCAATGTTATACCATAGCTAAATTTTTTGACAAGATAGAGTCTTAAAGCCTTAAATTGCCTAGTTGTCAGCTTATTCAGCTTCAATTAAAAATAACTTTTACACATTACCGAAACATTCCAGTGTCATACATAATATAGTATATCATAGCTATTTCTTTCTGGCAAGTGACAATAATTATATTTTTTTTATCAGTGACTTTTTTATAGATATGCGAAACAAAGCAGGTAAACTTACCTGCTTTGTTTTACCGTCGCATCCGTTTTTGAAATTACTATTTTGTACGAACTCGTTATTATTATAAAAAAAAATTAAATTCATACTGGTAATTATTTATATTTAATTAAAAAATATCTATTATTTAAATTTTCGCATGTTATAATGAAGGTTTAAAATATTAATAGCGTAGTTTTTTAGCATCTTAGCGCATAAACCCGACTACTCTGTTTGCTCTATGTCGTAAACTACCAGAGATCACGTTTTAATTTTTTTTGTGTAATGGTGTGTTCTCACCCATTCTACTGGACTTTACTAGAAGTAGGCATTACTGACCAGATTGAGAACAAAATTCTCGACCTCATATTTTTTTGGTTGTCCGCTTGGTGTGAAATGCTTCATAACTTCATATTTATTATATAATTCATAGTCACTTACATGAGGTTCAGGGTCCCCAGTGCACTCGCAGTTGAGGACTACACCTTCTTTTATTTCCACATCTTCTTCTTTGAAGTCGTATACGAAACGGGGTTTGGCCACAACAGTTATCTGGACCGTACCAGTCGAAGATGTCACAAAGTTGCTAACTCGACATGTGTAGTTTCCTGAATCGCTCGCTGTGACGTTCGATAGATTTAGGATTCCACGACCAATGAAGTCTCCATTCTGAAATTAAAAGTTATAGAAGCAGATTTTTAATCAGACTTACCAAAGGGGTTTTCTGGAAGAGATCGCTATTAGCGATGAAATGGCCTTTTGTGGCCAAAATGTTTTAATCTTCAGCGCACGGAACGAAAAGAAACAAGAACAAAATTAAAATTTTTGATTAACCCCCGACTACCTCAGATTTATTATCTGTACAACATTCTATTAGTCAAGCCCTTTCATTTGATACCCATATTGAGGTAGTTGTGAAAAAAGAAATGTATTTCGCCATTTTGTGGTAGCGGCCATCTTGGATTTAAAATTTGTCATAGTGCAAAGTATTCTACTAGTTAAGCCCGTTGGTTTGATACCCATATTGAGGTATTAGTGAAAAAATAATAAAATTCGCCATTTTGTGGTGGCGGCCATCTTGGATTAGATTTTTTTATAGTGTATAGTATTTTACTAGTCAAGTCCTTTCATTTGATACCCATATTGAGGTAGATTGTAAAGAAATGTTTTGTCCGCCATTTCGTGGAGGCGGCCATCTTGAATCGTTATTAACCAAACACAACTAAGAACATCTGCACAGATATTAACCTTCAAATAAAAAAAACCGCATCGAAATCGGCCCATCCGTTTGAGCTCTACGGTGCCACAGACAGACACACACCAGACAGACAGACAGACATCGACGTCAAACTTTTAACACCCCTTTTGTGGTCGGGGGTTAAAAAGGAACATTTTTGCCTGTTTTTGTTACATTCATGCTACGCTTCTTATTGATAGTAGCGTAAAGTTATATAGCGTATAGTCGTCCTCGATAAATTAACTGTCCTACAGAAAAATAATCTTTCAAATCGGACCAGTAGTTCCCGAGATCCTTGCGTACAAACAAACTCTTCAGCTTTATAATATTAGTACTTATTAAAAATTAACCAGTCTATATAATTATTTAATTTTACTATACCGATTCGGTTTCGGTACAGAATTCTATTTATGTTTTAGGTTCAGTTCGTTTGCAAATTCAATGTCTGTTATTTAACTTAAGCCATGGGGGCTCGGACGGTAGAATAAGACCCCACCCTTTCCTCCCGTGGATATCGTAAAAGGGATTAACTAAGAGATAAACCAGGACTAAGGGATAAACCAGGTGATGGACAGCAGCATCTACCTGAAGTATCTACCAACAATACTGCGATAACCCAGCAGCTTGCCAGTCAGGGTGATTACTGGCATACTCCCCTATGATTGGTACACCCAATAGACGGCCTCCAGTATCCGGCGGCATCGATAAAAACCAGAAAGGAATTGTTGGGAAGAGTGAGCTTAGTCTTTCATTTCTAGCCGGTTGCAGGAAGCGATGAACGCCGGACGTTTTTACCTATCATTATTCATTGGCAACACCCAAAATAAGTAGAACCATAGCATACCTCGCCGCTAGCGATTCTAGGGGTCAAGTAGATTGGTGGTGTGTAAACCACTTACGCTACACACAAAGACGCAGTTTATTACCTATTTCAAGGTGCCAAGGGCACATCTAATGGTTTTTATCGATGCCCGGCTTCGCTATTCCTGGCAAAGGTAGTTCTGCTATGGTAATGGACTGATGGTATTGTCTCGGTCGCGGGAAGTCGGTGGATGGAGGCGCCACAAGCCCGGTATTTGTGGAAATCTTTGGCGGAGGTCTATGTCCAGCAGTGGACGTCTGCAGGCTGCAGATGATGATGAAGATTTACCTTAAACCATCGAACAAGATCCAGTGGTTTATTTGTTTCAGGACACTCGATCTCGGCTTCGTTGCCAATTAAAATGGACACTGTTTTCATCGGAGTGGTCGGTTGAGGGTAGTCTGTAAATAGAAGATAGTTATTTTCAACAATAGTTAATATTATATAAAATATACCTATGTATATAAGTTAACTCTTTATCTGTATCCTACTAAAAAAAAACACACACACACGAAAAGAAGCACATACTAGTAACGCCCCGCGTGTTTACCGCGTGTTATTTTCTCGTCATACAAAGTAGTCTGTCTATATGTTATTCCAGATAATAGTATAAGTGTGTTTCAAATTTCAACCTGATTGGTTCACACGTTCCAACGTGATTGAGCAAAAAAACATTCAAATTTTCGCGTTTGAAATTTGGTTTTAGTAGGATTTCTCGATCGTGGACTGACGAGCGCGGTGTAGAACTGGGTAATGATTTTGACTCTTCAAGTTCAAATAGATGCAGGCTTGTTGTTTACCACCAGGTTCATGACTTGTTCATCTTGTGACTCTGTATTATAAAAATAAATATTTTACATGGTAAGTTACGGCTGGTCTGGTAAGTTACGTCGGTGTCGTCTAGTCGGGAGGAAGGCGACTGCCGATCCGGAGCCCCCCAGGTTCAAATCACACGCACCACTGTCTTTTCGAAGTGTTTTCATGTGCGTAAAGCCGCTAACGTAAAACGGTGAAAATCGTGAGGAAACGAGGAAACCGACATCTACATAGAATAATAAATAAATAAATAAATATTGGTGGACAATTTGACCAATACGATTTGACCCCAAACTAAGCAAAGCTTGTAATATGGTGGCTAGATAGCGGATATAATACTTATATAATTCTAAATACATACTTATTATACATAGACACACCCAGACACAGTGCAAACATTTGAATTCATCACACAAATACTTGCACTGGGTGGGAATCGAACCCACGACCCTCGGCTTCGCAGGCAGAGTTACTATCCACTAAGTCACGAGGCCAGTCAAATCAAACGAATCAAACAGTCAAACAAAATCAAAAGCAGTCAGTCAAACGAATCTTTCGAGGTCATGTATAATCCGCTAACCCGCCCTGGGCCAGCGTGGTGGATTATGGCCTTGACTCCCTCTTGGCAGAGAAGGCTCTTGAGTCCCAGCAGTGGGGACAATAAGTGGATTGCTTATTTGTGCTGTATCGAACGCAGCAGTGCATAAATCAGTGAGAACAAACGCTTTGCACCGATAGCACGGGTCTCATCGCTCTTGTCTTGTCACTCTTGTGAATGTGTCATACTTCTGTCGCGGCACATCACTATATCGTCATAGCTAACATGCACGTCATCTGCTTACGATTGGTACAAAGGAACCGTGCGGAAAAAACTGATCTATTTACTTATTCTCTATCTAAGGGCTACACATTATGATTATTAAGTATGTTTATAAAATATACCAACCGAGAACCGTAACTTGGTAAGTTAGCTCATCTGTGGCTAAACTGTTTTCAGCTCTGCAGGTGTAGTTCCCACTAGCTGTCTTTGGGACGTTCGCTACGAATAATCCACCTTCGTCGGCGAAGAATTCTGAGCCTAAAAAAACGAGACAAATTTTTATAAACCATGGACTTGTTAACTTGCTATAACGAGTAAAGGATATTTGATTAAATTATATTTGTTTGAACAAAATAAAAAACATGTGTGTGTAGACCTAGATCTCTGGGTGACGAGCGCAGTGCAGTGCTAGGTAATGATTTGGACTCTTCGTGTTCCAATAGCTGCGTGTCACTGTGCTGTTATGTGTCAGGCATGTTGCTTACCATCAGGCACATGTCCTGATCGTCTCATCACTCCTTATTTAAAAAAGAAAGAAAAAAAAAAAGACCGCACGGCAGAAGTTAAACTATAAGACGATAAGAAATAATTTTAATAGTTAAAAATAAAAACGGCTACATATAAATTGAATACACAGCGACACGACAGTGACAGATGCGGCTGAAGGACTAGTATCCACGACCAAGAATAAATGTGAAATACTTATGAACTAGCACTACAAGTGGCGGCCTTATTGCTGCGAGAAATATCTTCCAGGCAACCAATACAATTTTTTTCAAACTTTAGAACAAAAGTTAACTGATTTAATGTTCTTAACATGCCCTTAAAAGTATGCAGGCTAAATACCAATAGTTATAATATTTTGAGCATACAGCTCATATTGAGAATAACAAATAGTAAAATTAATGAAATCCTCTTCTTTTCATTTCTTCATTCGGTTGTACCTACTTAATTTACCATGATTACCACAATTTTATTGTGCAACATCTTGTGCTTCAGTGACATGGTCTTTTGGAGTTGATCAGTGGGAGTGAGTGATTGAGCAACTAACATCCAAATGTCCAAACTTTCGCATTATTAATGTTAACATTATTACCTATAGTAGTCTTTTTATTACTCACCTAAGGCTAGATTCAACCCATCTTTGTACCAAGTGACTGAGGGTTTCGGGTTCCCGGAAACTTCGCACGGGATCCGCAGCGCTCGGTCTCCTTCCACCGCCTCCAGCTCAGTGGTTGGAGGCTTGGTTATTACAGCGGGACCTGGAATTAGAGAATCGAGGTCACTTGTAATGGATGACGGGTTAAAAAATATACAATTCTAATTGGTCCGTCGGGAATATTATGGAAAAAATTGCCAGCCTATCGGTTTTTTATCGGATACACTTTGGAGAGTGTGCAACTGATTTGCATGATCTGATACCACCTTGCCCTTTTTTTATCGGAATCCTCGTAGCTTGAAAAAGCGACATCGTTTCATGGGTGATATTCCAAAGACACGAACGAAGAGATTTGACTCTACTTTTGTGATAAGAACGTCTAGGCTGTGGAATACGTTGCCTGTGTGGGTTTTCCCCGATGGTTACAATCTTTGTGCCTTCAAATCAAGAGTGAATCGGTTTTTTCTAGGTAAACACGCCTACATAAAAAAGTGACGTCACGCCTACATAAAAATCTTAAATAGATGTCACTCGAAACTTCTTTGTACTCTGATACGTACATCTTGGTCTTTTTGTTTGTTGGAAAAAAAAATCGTGTATTACATTTTTTAATTATCTAACAGAGTTTTAAGCGGTTTTCTTTTATCGCGGGCCTTGGGACCGAATTTTAGTGATCGTGCATCTCTTTCTTATGTTCACAAGAAAGAGGGATGGAAGACCGTAACGCCTTCCTCCCCACTCGGTCATTCGACTTTGAATCTTATTTGTATAAGCTTTACATACTAAATGCTCTTAGCAGTGTTGCCAACTTAACAGATTTCCCGTGATATTTTTTATGGTAAACAAATGTCACTTATGTTGCTTATGTTGATAAAAATGCATGCAACATGCAATAGCTTTACCGCGGCAGTCCCCGAGTGCCACACTTCTTTTTTTTTAGTTACAATGCCTATCACAGTGTACAATTCGTGTACCATAGTAAATAAATAAATACTGGTGAATATTTCACATGCAACACCATCTGACCAAACTAAGCAAAGATTGTACTATGGCTGCCAGATAGCTGATAATATACTTACGAATGTTTGCACTGGGAATCGAACCCACTACCCTCGGCGTCGCAGGCAGACTTACTACCAACTTAACCACAATGCCAGTCATAATGTTAAAACCTTGTTTGATATGTAACTTTATTGTAAGTTTTCAATGAATACCTAAATGAATGAAAGGTAAAACGATAAGGCCCCTAGCACACGGCGTACCTATTTTAAGCGCGCAAACAACGCGCAGATGACGCGCGTATACGCACTTCAAACGAGATTTAAACGTAACGATGCGTAACGTAACGTAACGATACGATACGATAACGTAATTGTGCTCACGAAACATATCACACTTACATGACACAACTGGATAAAGCCAGAAATGAATAGACGATGAATTAGATGACGTATAATGTGACACAACCAATTAAAAGCTGAAAATGATGAAAAAAAGAAGAAGAATTTATCAGCTGACTATTATTATCATTGTATAAATTTAGACCAATGGAAACTGTGTTGCCAGACATATTGCATGCCTCTAGAAGAAGAGGCCAGTTTGTATGGGTCGACTTTTAAAATGTTTTGTATCACCTTATCTTACCTACAAACAGCAATAAAGATTTTTGTATTTGTGGCCTTGTAACCTAAGCACATGGAGCGAGCGTGAACCGCGTGTCTACTGCGCGTATACGCGCAGACATAGCGATACAGACGCGCTGTAGTCGCGTAAGGTGTAACGTGTTTCACACGCGCGTTTTAAGCTATACAAACGTAAAAATCGGCATTTACGGCAGAGAATACGAGCGTTCCTGAAACGCGCAACGTCTGCGTGTTTAAAATACGCCGTGTGCTACGGCTCTAATAAACACTCACCGCCAACATGCAGTTCGTAGGCAATGTTCGTAGTTCCTGCGTCGTTGGTCGCGCTACAGGTATAGTATCCATCGTCGGAGAACTGCAGTCTATCAAAAGTGACCACTTCATTGGTAGATCTGTGGGACATTAAACAACAACAAAATACATATTTCTTACTAAAGGATACAAAAAAATAAGAAAAAAATTAGTCGTAGGGTTTTCGCAGGTTTAGGTAGGAAGTTTCCGATCCAACTTTTTTTAACCGACTTCCAAAAAAGGAGGAGGTTATCAATTCGACCCCTATGTTTTTTTTTTTATATGTATGTTACCTGATTTCTCGAGAGCCTCTGAACCGATTTTAAAATTTATTTTTGTGTTCGGATGGGTATGCTTCCCGAATGGCCCCATATAAATCTTTTCGAAATCGGTCAAGTAGTTTTTGAAATATGAACCAAAAACTGAAAATTTGCGTACATTTATTTGGATGACGTAGTTTTGTAGATTTCACAAAAGTTATGAATCTCGACCCTGTCAATACAAAATTGTGTAAATGCTTTAATAAAAACTTGTTTTTAACCCCCGACCAAAAAAAAGGGTGTTATAAGTGACGTCGATGTCTGTCTGTGTGTCTGTCTGTCTGCTGTGGCACCGTAGTAGAACTCAAACAGATGGGCCGATTTCGATGCGGTTTCTTTTATTTCAAGGTTAATACCATAGCAAATGTTCGTAGCTATGTCTGGTTAATGTCGATTCAAGATGGCCGCCTCCACAAAATGGCGTACAAAATATTTCTTCACAACCTACCTCAATTTGGGTATCAAATGTAAGGGCTTGACTAGTACAATACTATGTACCTACTATAACAAATTTCAAATGCAAAATGGCCGCCACGACAAAATGGCGAATTATATTATATTTTTCATTACTACCTCAATTTGGGTATCAAACGAAAGAGCTTGACTAGTAGAATACTTTGCACTATGAAAAAATTCAAATCCAAGATGGCCGCTTCCACAAAATGCCGAAATACATTTCTTTTTTCACAACTCCCTTTATATGGGTAGCAAATGAAAGGGCTTGACTAGTAGAATGTTGTACAGATAACAAATTCAAGGTAGTCGGGGGTTAATCAAAATTTTTTATTTTGTTCTTGTACACTAAAAAGAGTAAAGTAAACTATTTTCGTACAAAAAATTAAACCGACTTCAAAACCACAAATAGGCACTCAAAAGCGAAAAATAAACTAAAATCATTATTATAAGCGCTACTCACTCATCTATTTGAAGTCGGTGCCAGTCAGGTCAAAAAGTTAGTAGATTGATGCTATGTAGGCACAGGTAAGTAGTATCTCCACTACCTGTTAGATTTGGCTGGCACCGACTTCAAATAGATGAGTGAGTAGCGCTTATAATAATGATTTTAGTTTATTTTTCGCTTTTGAGTGCCTATTTGTGGTTTTGAAGTCTGTTTAATTTTTTGTACGAAAATAGTTTTTCTTATAAGGTTTACACAAAAGATGCAAAATTTTATTGTCTTCAATAATAATCTGTATAATTGTTGCCCTCAAGAGCATAGTTTTCGTCAGCATTTTGTGATTTTATGCTCAGTAGGTAAGGGATCGGACATTTACCTAGTGCAAAGTAAAATACTATTTTTACTGGCCTAGTAAGTGCTGTTTAATAAACCCTAAATTTTAAGTTTTCACTTCTATCCCTATGACTACCAATTATTAATATTGTTATATTAAACAACTGTTGTACCTTAAGGCCTTAAAACAATGCTTTACCTGAATGATGTAGTAGTGGTGTCAAATCGACGGTGCATCCACTGAATGGTTGGTTTGGGATCTCCTTGGGCTTCACACAGTAGCTCAACCTTCTCGTCTTCCGACTTATACAAAATGGTCGAATCCGGAACTTTTATAGTAGGAGGATCTGTTCCGAATAAAATTTACAAATCATCGTGTTACGTCATGTTATTACCGCCCAAATTATTATAAATTTCATGTAGATCAAAAGGTTAGCTAAAGGGCCTATATTAGCTCAAACATTTTTATATAACTGTAAGTTCCATGTTTAAATTGTAAATAAATAAATAAATTGGGGATTAGGACTGTCCAATGTCCATACTATGTGATTTTATAAACTTTTGAAGTGAAAGCGTCTTTTGGCGCACACATATGGATTTTCCGGGGGCTGTGAATTGAGCTGAAGCGCAACGTTAAGGCGCTGGGAAGACCTGAGTGAAATTCACGAATGCAAAATTAAGCTCCGCCCCTTTACAACTCCGATAAGACAGCGCCACACGAAGTTGCGTGCACTCAGTAAAATTATTTGCATTGATGGAAACAAAAGGCTTCCATGCTCATGCTCATAGATGGCGCTTTTCAAAATTTTTATTAATTAGAAATGCACGTCTTTTGCTGTTTACAAATTTTTCGTCTGATTCTCTTATTTTTCTAACGGACTAAGTAAAGTCCTTTTGTATATTAAATAAAAAAAAACAAATTGCATAAATTACCTAAGCCAGGAAGATGAATCACTACATATTAAGTAATCCATTTCTTTAAAATTATTGTACGAATTTTGAAGAAAAACATTCACTGTTAGTGAAGTACATGTGTAAGTACCTGGGTGACCGAGCTTTGCTCGGTTTAAACACTGAATATATTTAGATATTAGTGGCGGCCCGGCGGCATTTTTCAGATTTTGCCCGCCTAAAAAATATTGAAGGTCCGGGGCTGACTAGCAGCACCCTGCGAGTTTACCTTCACTGTTCCCGTTCCCGTTATTTTTCAGGGATAAAAGTAGCCTGTGTGTTATTCCAGACTATAATCTTACGTGTTTTCCAAATATCAGCCCGATCCGTTTATACGTGACTTGATGTTTGTCGTGACTGAGCAAAAAACATCCAAACATTGACATTTACAATATTAGTAGGATTGGATACTAATAGTACATAATATAATCATCATTATCATTAGACGAGGCTACGAGTAAATAATCCACCATTATTGCATACTACAACTCGGAAAACAAGTTTTAATAATAATACAGCGACGCCATTTCGCTGCTTTGTAACGAAAGGTCCACAAACAAAACAAAACCAAAATCACTTTTATATCATTTTAGTTAGGGCATTCTTTTTTTTATTAACAAGTGATAAAAGTATTTTTTGTTGTGACGGGATGAGCAGTAAGTATATGTGCCTGATGGTAAGTCACATGCCTATAATAGCGCAGTGACACGCAGGTATTGGAAAATAAAGAATCCTAATCATTACGTTGCATTATACTGCGCTCGCCACGACTATTATCTACATGTGTTCTAAATTTCTGCCCGACCCAACGTTACGACGTGATTAAGCAATAAACATCCAAGTATCCAAACATCCATATTTTTCAATATATTTCTATCCATATATTGAACATTTAAAATATTAGTAGGATTTCATATCAAAGCCCTGTAATCATACTGTATTTTTTTCCTTTAAACCGGAAAACTGTGATGTTTTAACCCCGACCAAAAAAGGTGTTATAAGTTTGACATTGATGTCTGTCTGTCTATCTGTCTATCTGTCTGTCAGTCTATGTGTGTGTCCATCTGTGGCACGGTAGAGCTCAAACGGATGGGCCGATTTCGATGCGGTTTTTTAGTTGAAGGTAAATATCTGTGCTGTTCTTAGCTATGGTTGGTTGATATCGATTCTAGATGGCCGCCTCCACAAACTGGCGGACAAAATATTTGTTCACAACCTGCCTCAATATGGGTATCAAATGAACAATAAGAACAATATGGGTTTGCCTAGTAAAATATTATACATTATAACAAATCCAAGATGGCCGCCACCACAAAATGGCGAATTACATTTTTTTCACTACTACCCCAATATGGGTATTAAACGAAAGGGCTTGACTAGTAGAATACTATGCAATATGACAAATTTAAAATTCAAGATGGCCGCTACCGCAAAATGGCGACTTACATTGCTTTTTTCGCAACTCCTCAATATGGGTTTCAAATGAAAGGGCTTGACTAGTAGAATGTTTTACAGATAGCAAATCCGAGGTAGTCGTGGGTTACTTAAAATTTTAATTTTGTTCTTGTCACACTACTGCTTGGCGGTGGAATAGCTGGCAACTTGACTAGTAAAACATTACACACTATGACCAATATAAAATTTAAGATGGTGCCACCATAAAATCCCGAATTATATTTTTTCACTTCTACCTCGATATGGATTACCAAATTTTCCTAATTCTTTTTATTTCGTAAGTGAATATGTCTTAAAATACAATACATGATTTTATTAAATCGAGTAAAAATATATATGTAGTTCTATATAGTGTCTAGACATAAGTGAAAATAATCTATACTAATATTACAAAGCTGAAGAGTTTGTTTGATTGTTTGAACGCTAGTATCTCGGGAAGTGCTGGTCCGAATTGAAAGATTGTTTTTCTATTGGGTAGTCCATTTATCGAGGAAGGCTATAGATCATAAAACATAACGCTACTATTAATAGAAGCGGAGCATTGATCAAGAATGTAACAAAATCAGGAAAAAATATTCCTTTTTGAGAGTTTTCGCACGTTTCGTGCTGTGACATGACACACATGACAGCATGTGTCTAAGATTGCGTCATTGAATATCACAGATTATATACCTCTTGAATATAAAACCTTTGCTAATCTCCGAATTGGTACGACCAATTTCCGACAGGTGGCGTAACAGGCAGCTGAAGAGGTATTTTATTTGAAAGCGATATTCTCAAGAATGACTGAACCGATTTCAGTTTTTCTTTCACCGTTGGATATGTACGGGATCCTGATGAATGCTATTTAATATACCACGGGCGAAACCGAGGCGGACATCTAGTAACAAATGAAATGCATTGATTTTGTAGATATTCATTTTTTTCAGTACTGTTCCATATGGGGTACCTACAGCATACAATAATATATTTCTATGTTTTTCCTTGACACTAGAGCAGCGCTGTGTTTCTTCTCGTTCGTTTAGGAAGATGATCATGATGATGAATCATTATTTCCGCCCCTCAACCAATTATATTATTGCCAGTTTATAACCTTTAAATAATATCGATTTTTTTTCAATTTATGCGTGAAGTAAACAACTAATATCGGTTTTAAGTTATATTTTCAGCAACAATGGAGATAGACTTTTTGTGTTATGGTTTTCATCGCACCTGCTTTCGTTCACAACTCCACGAAAAGCAAATTCATCTACTAATACTAAATAAATAAAAAATAAATAATCCCGTAGAGCAGTATAAATGAGCGTAACTTGTAAATATTTTAGTTATTCATCATCATCATCATCATCATCAGCCGCAAGACGTCCACTGCTGAACATAGGCCTCCCCCCCCTAGATTTCCACAACGATCGGTCCTGCGCAACCTGCAACCAGCGGTTTCCAGCGACCTTTGTGAGGTCATCTGTCCATCTAGTGGGAGGCCGTCCAACACGGCGTCTTCCGGTTCGTGGTCGCCACTCGAGAACCTTTCTTCCCCATCGGTTGTCAGTTCTGCGAGCGATGTGGCCTGCCCATTGCCACTTCAGCTTGCTTACTCTTTGAGCTATGTCGGCCACTTTCGTTCTTTTGCGAATATCCTCATTACGGATTCTGTCGCGCAAAGAGACTCCGAGCATAGCTCTCTCCATAGCTCGCTGTGTGACTTTGAGCTTCGTTATGAGGCCCACAGTTAAGGACCACGTCTCAGTTCCATAAGCCATCACTGGCAACACGCACTGGTTAAAGACTTTCGTCTTTAGGCATTGGGGTATTCTGGACTCAAAGATGTGCCGAAGTTTCCCGAACGCTGCCCATCCGAGTTGGATCCTTCGCTGGACCTCTTTGTCGAAGTTGGATCTACCTAATTGGATCTTTTGACCCAGGTAGACGTATTCGTCAACAACTTCGAGTGTGGTATTCCCAACAATAACCGGTACAGGTGAGACATGAACATTTGACATGACTTTCGTCTTGTCCATATTCATCCTCAAACCTACCTGTTGGGATACTCTACTGAGGTCCCTGAGCATAGCACCGAGGTCCTCCAGCGACTCCGCCACAATGACTATGTCGTCGGCAAACCGAAGGTGAGTGATGTATTCGCCGTTGATATTGATGCCATATCCGTTCCAGTCCAGTAGCTTAAAAACATCTTCCAGCGCGGGAGTGAACAGTTTCGGAGATATAACATCTCCCTGTCTCACGCCTTTCTGTAGCTGGATATGTTTTGTGCACTGGTCCTGTAATCGGACATACATTGTGGCTTTACTGTAGATACACTTCAACACTTCGATATAGCGATAGTCAATGCGGCATCGCTGGAGAGACTGAAGCACTGCCCAGGTCTCGATGGAATCGAAGGCTTTCTCATAGTCCACATACGCTATACATAGTGGCCGATTATACTCCTCGGTTTTCTGTATAATCTGCCGAAGCGTATGGATGTGGTCTATGGTACTATAGCCTTTTCGGAAACCGGCTTGTTCGGGTGGCTGGAAGTCGTCAAACCTGCGTGCGAGACGATTCGTGATGACCCTCGAAAACAACTTATAAACGTGGCTCAGAAGTGAGATGGGTCTGTAGTTCTTCAACAAGGTGTTGTCACCTTTTTTGAAGAAGAGCACCACCACACTTCTGCTCCACGCTTCTGGCGTATTACCGTTAAGTATGACGGAGTCGAACAGCTTCTGGAGGACTTTAAGTACCGGTTTTCCACCCGCTCTCAGAAGCTCCGTCGTAATTCCGTCGTCGCCAGGTGCCTTGTTGTTTTTAAGTTGTTTGAGGGCCATCCTAATCTCATACAGGCTGACTTCCGGGATATCTTCGGTAAAGTGTCGGGTCAGCTTGGCTCTTGGGTCTTTTGCCATGCTAACGACAGGTTGTGCTTGCGTAGAGTTGTATAACTGTTCATAGAACCTCTCAATCTCCTCCAAAATCTCGGGCTTCGACGAGACGATGCTACCACTATCGGTCTTCAGTTTGGTCAGCTGACTTTGCCCAAGAGACAGATTTCTTGCGAACACTTTCGAGCCTTTGTTCTGCTTGATTGCTTCTTCAATACTCGAAGTATTGAAGCAGCGTATGTCGCGTCGCACACAAGTAGAGATCTGTCTATTGAGCCGTCTGTATACCGTCATGTCGACCGAAGACTGTAACCGCATATCTCGTCTGACTGCCATGAGATCTAGAGTTTGATCAGAGAGTTTTTGGGTTCTATTTTGGCGTCGGCTCTTATAAAATTTTCTGCCAACAGCATGTACAGTTTCCACTAGCCTGTCATTTATTTCGTCCGCCGTTACGCACTCATCTAAGGATTCGAAGCGATTTTGAAGTTCGAGTTGAAAGTTATCGGGATCTTCGATCTGAGCATAATTTGGTCGGAGCGTGGACTTCATTAGACGTGATCTTTCGAACTTAATGTTTAGATTCAGCGTGCCTCTTACAATACGGTGATCGCTGCCGGTCTTAACCTTGCTGATCACAGAGACATCGCTGAATATTTGCCGTTTAGTCGTCATAATGAAGTCGATCTCATTTTTTGTGGAACCATCAGGGCTAATCCAGGTCCACTTTCTTTGTGGTTGTTTCTTGAAAAAGGAGTTCATCATAAAGAGGCTCTCCCTTTCCAAGAAATCCGCTAGACGTTGCCCTCTTGGGTTCCGCTGCCCATATCCGAAATTCCCCACTCTCAACTCATCATCGCTACGTTTGCCCAGTTTCGCGTTGAAGTCTCCCATCACAACTGTGAAATGTGTTGGCGGAAAGGTCAAAAGAGACGTAACACTTGGGCAATACCTAAAACAAGAACCGGTTTTGGCCAGGGTGCATTTTCCTTTACTGGACCATACCTTTACCAACCTATTGACAAAGAGTTGGACATCATAGATACGTCAACATTATGAGTGCAAGAAAAAGGTCTCGGCTTGGCTATCTACTCAGGGCTACTGCTCGCATCTCGAAAAAGCGACATCGTTTCATGGTGGATGTTCCAAAGGCACGAACAAAGAGATTTGACTCTTTTTTTGTTTTTTGTCTACGCTGTGGAATACGTTGCCTGAGTGAGTTTTCCCCGATAATTACAATTTTGTGTCTTCAAATCCAAAGTGAGTCGGTTTTTCTAGGTAAACACGCTCCATATCGTAGGCAAACATATTGCATGCCTCTAGAAGAAGAGGCCAGTTTGTATGGGTCAATTATTAAAATGTTTTGTATCACCTTATCTTACCTGCAAACAGCAATAAAGATTTTTTGTATTTGTACCACATTGTTGTTTAACATCAGGCGAGATGGCGGTCAAGTGTAAACCTTTGAAAGTAAAAAAAATGTCCTGAATTATTTTGGTTATATTTAACACAATGTTGAAATAATCATATACCTAAAATAATCAAGTTGTAGCTAATTAACATACACAGAGAATGATAGAAAAACATCAGAAATAGAAAAATAGTTGAAAACAAAGATAAAATGATTTTGAGTTGTGGCTTTTTAGTTTTAAAGTACCGATTTAGGTAATTTTAATTCATCGCTCAATCGAACAAGAACAAAATTAAAACATTGGTTCGACTACCTCGGATTTGTTTTCTATAAAACATTCTACTGTCAAGCCCTTTCATTTGAAACCCATATTGAGAGAGTTTCGAAAAAAGAAATGTATTTCGATATTTTGCGGTAGCGGCCATCTTGGATTTCAAATTTGTCATATTGCATAGTATTCCACTAGTCAAGCCCTTTCGTTTGATACACATATTGGGGTAGTAGTGAAAAAAAAAATTTGATTCGCCATGTTGTGGTGGCGGCCATCTTGGATTTAAAATTTGTTACAACGTATAATAATATTCTACTAGTAAAGCCCTTTCATTTGATACCCATATTGAGGTAGGTTGTGAAGAAATATTTTGTCCACCATTTTGTGGAGGCGGCCATCTTGAGTCGATATTAACCAAACATAGCTAAGATTTTATGCAAGGACTCTTTTGTACACCTACGTCCGAACACCTCGGTGATTCAAAGCTAGTTTGTTTAATTACTGAGCCTTGTAGGTACTAATATTTATTCTGTTACTGAGCATTGTCTTGCAATGTAGGTAGTGTGATGTAGGTAGGCTAGAGATTAATACTAAACCAATAAATGTCGTTGTGTCACTCGGCTGTTTCAATTACTGCTCCACGTTAAAATATCGTAATATTCAACTATACAATTATTATTTTTTTAAATAAAAAGTGACGAGACGAACAGGACATGTGCCTGATGGTAAGCAACATGCCTGCCACATAACAGCTCAATGACACACAGCTATTAGAATATTAGAAGTCCAAATCATTACCTAGCACTGCACTGCGCTCGTTACCCAGAGATCTAAGATGTTATATCTCTAAGGGCAGTAATTTATCTGGAAACATTGCCCTTCAAACCGGAACACAATTTCAACTGGTATCTATAACTTCAGTCGGTAACTGAAGTTACCGACCATACCGACCGAAGTTACAAATCTATCTGGGAAGTAGATTATTTGATGATAAGCCTCGGGTTCTATAGGAACTATTTTCTAATCTGTGTCTCGAAAACTAAATACAAGCTTGAAAAACAACGGACAAAATATCCAACAACAACGATATCAAAAAAACATGCAAAAAGATTACACAGTGATGAGATATGAACTCGAGAACTTGAACGCGGTTGTACCACCGAGCCAAACTGACAAGTTACAGTAGGGTCCAAAATTTCACATCATATGAACTTTATTACCGTTTGTAAAACTTCTATAACTTCAATCAGGAACTGGGAAGTAGATTTAATTTTTAAGATTTGATGAAAAGCCTCTGGTTACTTAGGAACTATTTTCTAATCTGTGTCTCAGAACAGACAGAACTAAAGAAATAAAACCTTGAAAACAACGGAGAAAATATCTAACAAAAACAATATCAAAAAAAACACGCAAAAGATTTCGTAGTGCTGAGATACGAACTCAGGATCGTAAATCGTAACGACTTCATCTGCCGCTTTAAACATTGCGCCAAATCTACAGATGTCTGTAGTGTTGAATTTTCAAACCACATGAACTTTATAGATGTTGCTGCATGAATTTGTGAGAATTGTTTATTTTTATTTTTTTTGAATTACGAGCGTCGGACGACAAAGCGACACAGGTACTTTTAGCAAGGCGCATCAGCGCTTTCTGCTGGACTTCATAGTAGTAAGCGAGAAGCAAGACACGGGCCGGCTCGGTCGAGTTAGCTTTTCAAAAGACAATTAATTAATACGAATTAAACTTCATAATCCAAAATACAAAATCTTCCATCCCCCTTAGTAAAAAATGATACGTTTACCTATAAAATTTGAATAATGTATGTTTATTAATGACACAGATATTTACATCTTAAACTTATTTTAGAGGTAAGTTTAGGATTTTTTCTTATCGAGTTTTTTTTTCCAAATCGTGTTTTGATACAATAGGTTACCTAATAAATATGTTCAAGAATAACATATATTTTACTAAAAGCCTCAAACCATATACATGTTGTTAAATGTGTGTTTAAAAAGTGCTAGTTGGCGATATTCAGCGCCTTAATGAAATGAATCTTCGGGTAAAATCGGATGATCTAGATGGCCATGGTCATGGCCACGCCCTCCGCTTTCACCCGCGTACATAGTTCTGCCCTGTTGTTAGTAGTTCCGCTATCAGATTGTGAGTTATTAGATTTCACTTCTATCGGCAGTCCCTATCCTATGGCTCCCAATTTTTTTGTTTCTAGTTAATTACTAAAAAACACTTACCATAGACGGATAAATTGACTGTTCTGCTAACAGACGCCACCTCGTTTGTGGCTGTGCATACATAAACACCTCTAGCGGAAGACTTTGCAACGAACCTGAAATTTTACAAATAAACTAATATTACAACCATACCTATGCAGAAACACTTTATTTTCCACCAATATTTATTCATTTTATTTATTTATTATGTGGACGTAAAAAAAACTATAAATAATGATTTGTTTTAAATATCTAATGTTACAAACAGCGGCATTACGGCCTACTGATATTGTAAACTAGTGGTTTACCCGAGCAGTTCCAGTTCTCGTTATTTTTAACCCCCGACCAAAAAAAGGGGTGTTATTAATTTGACGTCGATGTCTGTCTGTCTGTCTGTGTGTGTGTCTGTCTGTGGCACCGTAGAGGTCAAACGGATGGGCCGATTTCGATGCGTTTTTGTTTTATTTGAAAGTTAATATCCGTGCGGATGTTTTTAGCTAAGTTTGGTTAATATCGATTCAAGATGGCCGCCACAATATCCGTGCGGATGTTTTTAGCTAAGTTTGGTTAGTATCGATTCAAGATGGCCGCCGCCTCAAAATGGCGGACAAAATATTTCTTCACAACCTACCTCAATATGGGTATCAAATGAAAGGGCTTGGCAAAGGAAAGGCTACTATACATTATAAAAAAAATCTAATCCATGATGGCCGCCACTACAAAATGGCGAATTATATGTTTTTTTTCACTACTACCTCAATATGGGTATCAAACAAAAGGGCTTGACTAGAAGAATAAATTGCACTATGACAAATTTCAAATCCAAGATGGCCGCTTCCACAAAATGGCGAAATACATTTCTTTTTTCACAACTCCCTTAATATGGGTATCAAATGAAAGAGCTTGACTAGTAGAATGTCGTATAGATAACAAATCTGAGGTAGTCAGGGGTTAATAAAAATGTTTAATTTTGTTCTTGTTCCGGAGTAAAAAGTAGCCTATATGCTATTTCAAACTATAACCACTGTGTTCCCATTTCAATCCGATACATTCAGACGTTCCGAAATGATTGAGCAACAAATATTTTATCATCCACACATCCAAACTATTACATTTATATTACTAGGAGGAAGGAGGATGTCAAAGTTTAGACAATTTTTATCCCACATAATAAGGGGAACGAGAACTAAGCAAACAAAACTGTGGAGCGTAGCTAGTAAGTAATGAAATTAAAATTTATTATTATAACATAATTACAAGCATGTTTTTGATACAATTTAGGGTAGGGGAGAGCGGGGTTCAAAGTGCCGGGGGTAAATTGTTCCAACGCGAATATCTCGAAAACAAAAAGAGATAGATATACAATCGTATTGTGTCGCATGATGCATAGCAGTCGGGCACATTTGGCTGCTATTTTAGTTTCGTCAGCGGCGCGGACCAAGTGACAGTGCATGTACGGCCCTCCAGCGCTACGTAAGTAAATATTTTGGCTTCGATACTTTTTGGTCCCAAGCTAGCATTTTTCGCGCTTTTAAAGTGAGAGTTTTAGTAAAATGTTTGTTATTTATCCTAGTTTGTTATGGCGTATAATTTTAATGCTTTGAGCACAGTGATTTTTATATGTGAGATAAAATATCACACTCTCATAAACGGGGTAAAATGTGCCGTTGGGGCTGGGGTTGCTTGTGCCGCGGCACAACCAACCCCTAAGCAATCTTTATTGTTTCAATATTTTTTGTTTCATAAGTGCTCGCATTTATGAAAGAAAGAGAACACTTGTTGGCAGGATGCTTTACACTGAATTTATTGTCTTTGACAGAATGAGGACATACAAATGAAAAATTCTAAAGGGAACTACATCTCAGAATCTGTTAGAAAGGGCTGTTGATGCAGTCATCAAGGATGGATTTAATGACTGGGATCCAAAGTGCTAATGCAAGTGGCATCAGTGACACCAGACATCTGCCATTTTCCCAGGGCACCAAAGTCATCCCATCAGACCTCCTAAGGCCTGGTGGCTCAAATGCGTAAGAATCTGCTTGTGCAGCGACGGCAACTCAATGCGTGATGGTCATTGGCCTCCACCCTAGAACCGCAGGTGGATATGTGAGGTTCACACACCTTGCAACCCATGAAGGGCCACTGCCACACTCAGAGAATCGCCATCCAGCAAAGTGCCCAAATGGCGCTATGGCAACCCGTGCGTGCAATCATGTTCCCGATTCTGGTTATGTCACTAAATGAACTCTGGCAAATAGGCTCCTGTAGCTTTCTCCAGCAGCTTCTCCTGATTTTGTTTAACGTGACATCAACCCAAGCAAGCTGAGCATTGAGGAACAAGAGGACCAGAGCAACATCAGAATGAAGGGTTACAGTGACGACGTCCGCTACCCCATGCGCAGACGCCATAAAAAAGCAGGCCCACATCGCGTGCACATCGTACCCAGTGGTCCCCGTACCTGACAGGAAGAGCCAACTGAATCCATTGAATGTCACCCAGAGAAACATCCAAGATTGGCTCCACCTTTGATCGCAAAACTTCGTCAAACGAAGAGACCTCTTCAGGACAAAGCCAGGTTAGGGCAAAACACATGAGAAACACCACCAGCGCAACATGAGCCGAATTATTACTGAGATGATCTTGAGAGGTAAGAAGAATCCTCTTACGAGACGATATTGCTTCCTGCACTCCATCCAAGAAGATACGGGACCCCAATAGAGAAAAATACCCATTAAAAACTTCCGAGAGGCCAGGAAATAATGGACCGGTTCACCGTTGGAAGTGGGCATGAGCTCCAGCGCTACAAGGATAAAACTCACACATAGTAGGATTCAGCTCTAGACCCAGTTCCCTCAGCAGAGGTATAACTGTATCTAGACCCTGGTAGACGTCTTCCACTGAACCTCCAAGAGTATTATCATCCAAGTACAAAGATGATTGGAGTTCTAAAATAACTTTGTGGATGGCTAAGCTGAAGACAAGTGGTCCCTTTGCCGCCTTGATTATAAAATAAATGTCTTTTAAACTTTAAATTATTTTCCTATCTTGTAAAACATCTGGCATTATCAACGGCACAACTGACCTCAGCTACGGCACAACTTGCCTCAAAGTGGGGTTGGAAGTGCCTTGCCGCCGCTGCATAAAAAAATCACTTCTGCTTAAAAACTATTAAAAATATACAAGATCTCTTGGTAAATTCGTATAGTAGATTAAATTTGGCTCAGGATGAACCACTACTTTCTGACATAACACTTGTTTTATCCGAATGATCAAAGGATTCGTCAAAATCGGCACTTTGAACCCCGCTCTCCCCTACTTAAACAAGCATATATTATGTCTTGTAGCACATTGCAAGTCACGCAACACCTACACTAAGAAAAATCTTGTGTCATAGATGCTGCTAACCCTTCTCCGTTTACACACGAATCCAATCGAAATAATTAATTAATTTTTATTATATTATGTGCTAATTCGGTAATCAATATAATTAGTCCATTTATATTACATTGTATTTTAATTCGATATTCAATATAATTAAACAAAATTTAGAATAGTGCATTACTCAAATGCTACGAATTTAGTTATTGTTGTATTGACACTATATAATATTAATTTTTAGTCTTATTAAATATCAAATGCTATAATAATTATTTGTTTTTTTTTTAATGTTTCATGATTAGTTAAAGTTAAAGGAGTTAGAATAAGTATCTATCAACGGGTCTTACCTAAGAGTTTGATCGCCAGGGAATTTGGTACTGCTGACCATCTCGACGCCATCTTTATACCACGCCACTTCCGGTGGAGGACCTCCGTAGGCGTGGCACGGGAGAGCTATCCTGGAGCCCGTCTTAACTCCGATGTTCTCATCCTTTTCTTCCAATACTGGAGGAACTGTAAAATTACCTCTTTTTAACAAACTTCAAGAATAAAGTTTGATTTGAAACAGTGATTCAAAGAAACGATTTAATTGTCCGCATGCAGCGCTGATCCTTGACGAATGATGGTAGTTTCGAACGGATAAAGCCAATATGGCTCACTATAATTTGGCTCACTTTTCTTGCCCGGACCCAGTTTCTAGGCGTTCATTCTATGAAATAATATATTATATGCTCATACACTATTGACAAACTACTTACATTTATAATATACGGTAAAGTCACGATAATCCAAACCGACGTCATTTTCAGCCAAGCACCGGAACATCCCTCCATCAAGGTTGCTGTTGATAGGAACGCTGACACTCTCTAGATCTTTCCACTTTTCGACTTCGTTCATTTCTATTGAGGAGTCTCGCCTATAGTACCAGCCGATTGTGGGTCTAGGTGTCCCCTTCACAATACTGAAAACGAAAGTTTCATTCATTAAATAAATCAAAAATCAGCAGCGTTATAACCGACTTGGTTACGGAAGACTGTAATCAGTCAGATGACATCTGCAGTGGTAGCACTCCTAGCAGAGTCCGCCTGGGAAAGTACCACACCTTTGCCAGTTATTCTACCGCCAAACAGTAATGTGAAAACATTATTGTGTTCCAGTTTAAGGGTTAAAGGGTCCTGTTGCGAAGTGAAGAGATCTCCATCTACCCTCATTTAGTCTGCAAAGCTCACAGGGTTGCCACTTTATCTCGGGAAAATAACGCCAACGGGAAATTTACAGATAAAACCACGCGTTTATTTTGCCCCACTACTCTCCAGACAGATCTGCATCTCCTTGTTGGGCTGTATATAATAGGACAAATATGTGCCAAGTTTTCAGTTTGCCTCAATTATACTCACAGGCACAATTAACCGCCCACTGTATTTCCTGGTTATTTCAAAGCAACTACGTTGAAAGTTACCAAAATAAACAAATAAAACAAAGAAAAACTAAATATTTTAGTGAGAACAATCCCTCAAATTTTGTTCAAAAGACTGATTTTTGAATTTCATCGATTTTTGAGTAATGAAAAGAATAAATAGTTGGGCGGTTAATTCTGCCTGTGAGTGTAGGTACTGAAATTTACTGCTTAGCTCTCGGCTCTCGGTATAGCAGGCGAGACAGCTGTCCAGTTATAAGACTGTCAGTGATAAAAAAAAATTGGCAGTCATAGGAACTGCCGTTCCTTCCACTCGACACCACCAAAACGACACCATCGGTGGTGTCGTATGGAATCACTAGTCCATACGACACTGGACTGTCCATATGGACTAGTGATTCCATACGACACCACCGACTAATAGTGAGGTTACCTACATACAAAGTTGTTGATATGAAAACGCCAATTAAGTTCAAGCAGTTTCATTAATGAGGTATGTCATTTGATAAAGTTTATATTTATCTGTCACTCAAATGGTCATCCTGACATTGTTCATTGCAATTTGCATATTATTGTCTTTCCGTCCGAATATTTTAATTTTTTCACAATGGACATGGATACTTATACTGACGACATAAAATACATATAAACCATCGAACTCTTAAAAACGCAGAAGCAGCAAACGCGCTTCTACTATGGCGATGCAAAATCAGGTGACGTCTCCTGATTTAGTCTCAGTCGCAACAAGGAGTTGTGTACGTTCGCTGACAATTGTGTACTTTCGCTGACAATTCAACTTTCAAATTTTTTAAACAAATTCTCGCCACGTTATGTTGTCTTTAGATTATGGCATACCTCATCTTCGTTTCCTTAATTATATCGATGATATAAACTAATGGCGGAACAGCACATCACTAGGGTGGTGTCGTATGGACTAGAGATTCCATACGACACCACGGATGGTGTCGTTTTGGTGGTGTCGAGTGGAAAGAACGGGAACTGCCGATAAAAGTGATATAACTTAGAATTTTATAGCTTACTTTGGAAACTACGTGGGTGAAACGGGAGGGCGCGGCGTGACCATGAGCATTGAGCATGGTCCCGAGTTTACCAGAAAATTACACATTACCGAGCGTGACGCTAGAATTCAATTCACAGCTTACAAAAATCTGTCTGTTGCGCGCTAAAAGAAGTTTCCACTTCAAAAAACTTACTTGCAATGTATTGTGACCGTCGATCCTTTCTCGGCGCCAATTTTTTTCTGCTGTTGTTTTATCTATTTCAGGGCTCTCTGAAAATAATTCACACAAAGTTTACTATCTAAAATAACCGTCCTTGTCGGTAATTCTTATTATTAGTTTGTTTAATAACAATAGGCGTGACTACAGGTCCTGCAATCATATTAAATTACTTGAAATAATGACAGTATTTAAATAGAATAACATATGTACCTATTTAAATTTTGATATTTTTTAGTTTATCTTACTTTATGATCACTCAAAGCTGGATGGACAAGTCCATTTTAAAAGTACGACATTATTAGAAAATGTATTTACCATTGGATAACCCATTCAAATACAAGTTACTTTTGTTATGAAACCATTGTCCTAAATGCAATATTTAACATAGCTACCATACAAACTTTACGCACGACGCATTACAAGTACAAAATTAAAAATTTTGATTAACCCCCGACTACCTTGGATTTGTTATCTGTACAACATTCTACTAGTCAAGCCCTTTCGTTTGATACCCATATTGTGGTAGTAGTGAAAAAAATAATATAATTCGCCATTTTGTGGCGGCGGCCATCTTGGATTTGAAATTTGTTATTGTGTATAGTATTTTACTAGTCAAGCCCTTTCATTTGATACCCATATTGAGGTAGGCTGTGAAGAAATATTTTGTCCGCCATTTTGCGGAGGCGGCCATCTTGAATTGATATTAATCAAACATAGCTAAGAACATTCGCACGGATATTAACCTTTAAATAAAAAAAACCGCATTGAAATCGGCTTATCCGTTTGAGCTCTACGGTGCCACAGACAGACACACACACAGACAGACAGACAGACAGACAGACAGACAGACATCGACGTCAAACTTATAACACCCCTTTTTTTGGTCGGGGGTTAAAAAATACGGCACTGTGACGTCACGTTTCTGTAGTGATTTGTATGAAGCTTTTTTGCGAGAGTCCAAAATTGACATATTAAAATCGTGATATCACGGGAAGTTTTTAAGATAACAAAGTAATTCTTTCACATATGTTTCAGTTATTGAGTAGCATTTAAAATGAGTCGACATGCCTATACTAGCTGGCTCGACCCTCTACCGCCCAACTAAATCGGCTATGGCTTTCCTATTTATCGCTGTCTCTATCTTTTCAAGCGAGAAGAACAGAGAGAGCTACGTCAAAGCTAAGATATTTTTAGTTAGGCGGTAGACCCTCCGGTGAATGTTGTTCTACCTTTTAAACCTTCCGTGGACTTCTAGAAATAATTAAAAACCAAAATCAGTTCAGCCGTTCTCGAGTAGCAAGACTAACGAACAGCAATTATTTTTTATACATTTATAAGGAGATAAATTTATTGACCACCGACATAAAAGAACGGAATTTTGTGAAGTAATCTCTACGAGTATATTAAATGACTTTTTTTTTTTTACTTTTATAGGTTTACACTTGACCGCCATCTCGCCTGATGTTAAGTGACGATGCGGTCTACGATGGAGCGTGTTTACCTAGAAAAAACCGACTCACTCTCGATTTGAAGACACCAAGATTATAACTATCGGGGAAAACCCACTCAGGCAACTCATTCCACAGCTTAGAAGTTCTTATCACAAGCGTAGAGTCAAACCTCTTCGTCCGTGTCTTTGGAATATCCACCATGAAACGGTGCCGCTTCTTTGAGTTACGAGAAGTACGATAGAAAAAAGGGCAAGGAGGTATTAGATCATGCAGATCAGTTGCACACTCTCCGAAGTGTATCCGATAAAAAACCGATAAGCTAGCTATCTTGCGGCGATGTTCAAGACTATGAAGTCTTTTTCGTGCTAGATTGTCTTTGCCTATGAGCCTTTTGGCACACCTCTCAATCGATTCCAGAGCCTCAAGCTGATACTTAGCCGATCCATCCCAAAGGTGCGAACAGTACTCCATACAAGAGCGAATCTGTGCTTTGTATAACAAAAGTAATTGTTCAGATTTGAAGTACTTTCGCACCTTTGAGAATGTGCACCTCGCACTAATTTCTAAGAAAGTCTGCATTGCAGAATTAAGCCTACTTACTATGTCTTTTAGCAGACTACAATCAAACATTGTTCCAAATCTCAACGCGGTTCGTTAAGTCGTACTGACGCCGACGAGATTCATACATACTCACATAATTTCTCATTTATAATTATAACTAACATAACTTCATTTGAAATATAATTTTTTAAGCTAATCGATCGCATAAAGAACACCGTACATCGTTCCGTGGCTCATATAGGAGATGTGGTCCAAAAAATTGCTAATCTGTGTTGGAACTGGACTGGACATGTCTGCCACATGTCAGATCATTGGGCCAAAATCAGTCGAAGTCCGATCGCAAACGAACGATGCGATAGGTCAATAAACCGCTGGTGGGATAACCTTGATAGCTATTTAAAATACTGGGAGATATAAATACAAGATAAAAGCAAATGGAGGGATGGTAAGGAGGTCATTTGCCCAGCATTAGGACACTATAGGATTCTTAAATAATAAAGTTTCTACCAGCATCTCAAGAGCCTTTCGCTAGATGGTTGGATTAAGGGTCAGATGCAGAAGGCGATCATCCTCGACACAGCGCGCATCGTCAGGAGGTTCCTCAGTCTGCAGCCCTAACCACCGGTAGCTTGGGCCCTGCTCCGCTAGCGGCACTCTAGTTTTTTATAATGATTATTATATTAAGTAAATAAAATAAAAAGTTAACAAGTATTAAATATATTTTTTACTAAAATAAGAAGTGACGAGAAATGCCCTTCAAACCGGAACACAGTAATATTTTCACATTAGGTACTGTTTGGCGGTAGAATAACTGGCAAAGGTGTGGTACTTCCCCAGGCGGACTCTGCTAGGAGTCCTACCACTACAAAATAAGTGAATAATAACAATAATAAGCTTACCTGTGCCTGTAATCGCGATATATTTATGAATTAATTTCCTTGCAACTGAATTCCTTGCTTCACACAAATAGGTTCCTTCATCCGCCAGTGAGGCTTGTTTTATGGTCACTACAGATCCGTCTGCTGATATTTCTACGTGGCCATCAGAATGGACTTGCCACCGATGTCCCACCTCGTTGATTTTATACCAATGTATGGTAGCTGGTGGGTAAGCGTCAATTTTGCATTCTATTCGACCATCTTCAAGGTATTTAATTGGTATTTCTGGAAAACATATGGATAGAATATGAAAGACGTGCCAGACATACAGTACGGCTGTTTCAGATTAATTTTTACGAGTAGTATTCTGATCGCTGCGTAGAAGACGATTAAATATTTTTTTCTCTTTAAAAACGAAATAATAGATTTCCAATTTAAAATCATTCAGTCCACTAATTGTAATAAAAACCATAATAAACGAATACCTACAACATAGATATACTTCTATGTATTATTGGTTAACCTGTCTAAGGCCCGCTACTGCTTATCTGCTTATCTGAATGTCAGTTAAAAAATATCGAAAATTCAGAAATCGTGTATAAGTATGATGGGTGAGCTGACATAGGTTTATTATTGCGTCCGAAACCCCTGTGTACTAAATTTCATGAAAACCTCTGGAGCCATTTCCAAGATTTAGATTAAGTTTATATAAGAACTGATCGTTTAAAGTTGTTAGATTTATTTACCTTCGGGTGTACTAATGATATTGAATTTGTGCCGTGCTATGGTCTTGATATTTACAGTTTTAGAGTCCCTTCCGTCGATGTTGGTCGCTTCACACTCGTAGGTTGCGTTCTCTTGGACTTTCTCAATACTCAATGTACTTATATAGTCGTAAGGCAGTTCTTTTATTGCCACCTGAAACACAGATTTGTATGTGGTGACTGTGAGGGAGTATAAAGCGCTCGAGTAACGCACATATATAAGTCACACCTGGATAAGTCCACTCTACCGACTTGACCCGAGGGTCTACCGCCTAACTAAAACTGTTTTAGCTCTCTCTTTTCATTTCGCTTGAAATGATAGAGACGGCAATAGCAAAGCCATAGCCGATTCTATTATGCAGTAGAAGGGCAAGACGTCTACTTTCTTTCTACGAAAAATGTAATTTCGAAATAAACTCGTGATTTTCCTACTCCGGTTCTAATTCGATCCATCGTTTCGTCCGTTTAAATGTCCTAAGAGTAGTAGAGTAGGCTTAGAAAATGTAAACGTCAAACAATGTTCGATCGGACGAAACGATTTAGAACCGGAGTAGGAAAGTCGCGAGTTTATTTCTAAATAACGTTTTTCGTAGAAAGAGAGTAGACGTCCTGGTCTAGTCGGTAGAGCGGCAACTGCCGATCTGGAGCCCTTGATTCGAATCCAGCATCACTGTCTTTTCGAAGTCTTACGTAAAACGGCGAAGGAAAACATTGTGAGGAAACCAATATATAACGGAGTAACTAATCCTAATCAAAGATTTAGGTATGTAAAAAAAAGAACACAAATCTAAAGGTCACAGACCCCGGTGTCTGTAAAATAGGCGTGTCGACAGGTCCTGCAATTATATTAAATTCTTTGATATAATGACAGTAAATAAAATAATTAAATAGAATAAAATGTGTACCAATTTTAATTTTGATATTTTTTAATATAACTTACTTTATAATCATTCAAAGATGGATGGGTAAGTCCATTTTAAAAGTACAAAATTACTAGAAAATGTATTTACCATTGGATAACCCATTCAATTTCAAGTAACTTTTGTTATGAAACCAGTTTCCTAAACGCAATATTTAATATAGCTACCATACAAACTTTACGCGCGACGCATAGAAACTACGGCAATGTGACGTCACGTTTCTGTAGTGATTTGTATGAAGCGTTTTTGGGAGAGTCCAAGATTGTGATTTTAAAATCGTGATATCACGGGAAGTTTTTAAGATAACACAGTAATTCTTTCACCTATGTTTTAGTTATTGGGTAGCCTTTTGATGGCACATTAAATCAAAAATGAGTCGACATGCCTATTGCTAAATTTGATATAAATAAAAAAAGACGTGGCGTCATCGGACACCAGGTAGGAACGAAGTTCCTTCAAATAATGTAGAAGCCATACAAGTTGCATTATAAAGTCTACTACACACAGTGCCGGCGGCAATGGCGCTGGGTTTATGCTGAGCGACTATGCCGCCGGCAATACAAGCCGCCGGCACAAGCCGCGCAAAGCCGCCAAGCATCATTCCAGTTGTGACAGTCACATAGAATCGCATCGAATGCCAGGAACAAATTGACGCCGGCAAGCCGCGTAACCCGCCGGCGCACCCCGGCGGCCATGCCGGCGGCTCCTTCGTGTGGCAAAGCCTGTGTGTACTTCGTGTGGCGGCTTATGCCGCCGGGTGCACGCCGGCTTGGCCGGCGGCTTGCCCGGCGGCCCTGCCGCTGGCACTGTGTGTAGTAGCCTTAATAAAATCAAGTTGGCAACACGGAAAGTTTTTACGCGTCACTTTAACTATATTTTTCTAACATACTCTCACATTTTTTTCAGTTCGGTCTGCCGTTCCTTAAACTTTGTTTCAAAAAAGTAACTTACGTCCCCGGGAATTACAGTTCCTTTTTCTTTGCACTTCCAAACGACGCTCGGTTGCGGGTACCCGTGCACTTTGCAGACCACCTGCAACGGCTCGTCAAACTCAGCGTTCACCACACCGCTGCCAACGTTGACCACCGGCGCTTTATTAGTTACACCTAAAAAAATATTTAGGGAGAATGACAAACTGGCAGATGACCCACCATGTGGTAAGTGGAAAATCTGTATAAAGAAATGATACCGAATTCCACTGCAGAGCGCGATGCTGCCGCAACAGTGCTGCCATGTAGTTTTTTTTTACTTTTATAGATTTACACTTTATCATCTCGCGCGAAGATGCAGTCTACGATGGAGCGTGCTTACCTAGAAGAAACCGATTCACTCTCGATTTGATCGATTCTCTAAGATTGTAACTATCGGAAAAAAACCACTCACAAACAAAAATAAACAAAGAAGTGCTAAAAAGTTTCAAGTGACGTCACTTTATAGAATTTATTTACGAAGATGTGACGTCACAAACCCTCCCCCCACTCCGGAAGTTTGATGTTCCATAACTTTGTTGGTTATTTATTTATAATTTGCTAACACAAAAAATATGCATCGCTCATTTTTCTATAATCTACTTGACGTAATAATTACAATGGTACCTATATTTTTGACCCGGGAATCTACCGCCCAACTAAAGCTGTCTTAGCTTTGATATTGCTATCTCTTTTCTATTCGCTTGAAATTATAGAGACAGCAAAGCCATAGCCGATTTAATAGGTGGTAGAAGAATTGAGCATCATAAACTCACCCGATTTTTTAGTTAGTCTTTGTGGAGCGACAGGCGTATCTGCCGCCCTGGTTACGTTGCTGCGACTGCTGGGATCAAAACCAATTATCTGTAAGATTAGAAATAAACATTATTTTTGGATACCATGAAATTTCGAAGACAGACATGCGGCGATACAGCGGCGTTCAATGGGGGGAGAATGAGGTATGATGCTCTTTTTACATGGAATGCTAAGAAGATCGTCTCTGTTACTCTTTCACGCTAAACTACTAAAGGAATTCGAATGAAATTTGGTAGAGAGATAGATAATGGTCTGAAATAACACGTAGGCTTTTTTTATTCAGGGAAAACAATGAGAATGGGATCTACGCAGGTAAAACTTCGGGGCGTTGCTAGTATAAAATGCATTCCAGACAAACCTAACGTCTTTTAACTGCTAATTTCCTGGCAATAGACGTATTTACGTAAAATTATCATAAAAAATCAGTAACGATCTTGTTTACATGTTTAATATCTTGGGGTTTCCCGAGTTTGTTCCACATGTGTTATCTGACATGTGTTCACAGACAAACACTTGTAGGAATAGGTATGTTTGTGATCCAAGGACTTTTTGCGGGGTCTGTCTAGAGCAGTGTTGTATTTTCATCGATAAATTGTGTAGCTAGCTAGTAGTGTTCCAATTTGAAGGGTAATATTTCCAGTTAAAAGTAATGGGTAAAGAGAAAATTTGCATTCAGTAGTGCTAGGCAGCGATTAGCGAGTAGTGGTGCCATTATTTGCTCTATTTTGAACTCCCGACCAAAAAATTTAATTAATACATTTATTAATGTTTCCATAGAAATTACAGGGCTTAGAGATATAACATCTTAGATCTCGTCTTGTCACTCTTTATTTAAAACAAAAAAAGCATGTTATAAAATTGACGTCGATGTCTGTGTGTGGCTATGACGTCGTATTTTCAAGGACCGATTTTGCTACGGTTTTTTCTCATTTGCATGCCACTTTCCTCGTGATAGTTCTTCCAGATAGCCACTTCCACAAATAGGGGACAATTTTTTTTCATAATACTCAACATGGGTATCAAATGAAACATCTTGACTATTAGAATCTAACAAAATGGCGGATTACATTTCACAACTCCCTCAATATGGGTATCAAATGAAACAGATACAATACTGTGACAAATTTCAAATCCAAGGTAGGCGGGGTTTAATTAATATTTTTTAATTTTGTTCTTGTTCTCATTATGTTCTTTAGCTTGTTCTTATGAAAGGTAAACTCACCGCTACTTTGAACATGGTCGTGGGTGGGTCGAACGCCGGAGTCGAGTAGAACTTGTCTCCTTTATTGACGACTCGCAAAGGCAAGTCCAGTAGTACTCTGTCGTCCATGTCAAGCAGCTGTGCAGTGTGGAGCTCAATTTCTCCCTCGTTGAGTTTTATGGATAGATGCGATTTACCTGCAATTGTAGTATTAATATTAAATAAGCTACGGCTGGTCTAGTCGGAAGAGCAGTAACTCCTGATCCAGAGCCCCTGAATTGAATCACACGCGCAATATTGTCTTTTTCAAAGCCATGTGCGTAATGACGGTAACTTAAAAACGGTGAAGGAAAACGTCGTGACCATGGACGTATAAAAAAGTCGGGTGTAGTCTCGCAATAACAAAAACTGTGTCCATCGAGTCGGCCACATAATATGCACGTGTGCGCTGTCACATACGGGCTGATACATCAGTGTGTCATTACATTGCGCTACTTGCGTATATGTGTGCGTGTCAGCCTATTAGTGACAACCTGACAACGCACACGTGCAAGTGTGGCCGACTCTAGTGACACACTTTTTGTTTTAGCGAGACTACGCCCGACTTTTTTATACGTCCGTGATCGTGACCAACATGTCTATTCGAGGTCGTGCGTCACCCACCAACCCGTAATGGGCCAGCGTGGTGGATTATGCGCTTTGACTATTTCCTTGCGAGAGGAGGCCCTGAATCCCAGCAGTGAAAACATTGAGTAGGTGATACTCGACCTAATTTCAAAAGAATCAATCACTACGTCGCTTTGTCACGATAGAAAATTTTAGTTCCTTGTTCATATTTCACCGCTACAGCAATTTCGATAAAATTTATATGGGACCACCTCGACATTATGATCTACCAAACAAAAAACAACCATCAAAATCGATTCACAATTGGCGGCACTATACCGAAACATACATAAAAAAAATTGGTTGTCTGTAAATTCAGTTAGTTTACGGTCGATAAATTAACGTGACAACGTCATAACAAAACATTGATTGATGCAGCGCAAGCGTACAATGAGCGTAACGGTAAACATGAAAAAAAATGTATCACATGCTGTCGCAAGAAATGGCAATGTATCGGGTTTATCCAAGTTTGTTGTTTACGATTTCGCTTATTACGTGTGACCCTACTTGAACCCATTACTCTCGATGTCGTAGAAAAGTGATACGAATAATATGATTTGTGTATAAATATTGTTCTCGAAATGTACTAGAGAAGCTTTGAAACTCGAGCGTACTTAATTCTAAAATAATCGGCACAAGCAGCCCACTATCTTCTCTATACATAAAAATGTTATGTTGGTTTGTGTACGCTTCAAAAACTCAAAAAGTTCTGCACTGATCGAGTTGAAATTTTACAATGATATATAATACGGATTAAGGATTGTTTTTATCTAATTTTTGCATCACAATGTGCCACAGCGAAGCGTGGCAGGGTACAGCTAGTATGTACATATATTCCCACTGCTGGGACTCGGAGCCTGTGGGGGCGTTTTATACCCTCTCTAAAAATAGATGATAAAATAATGAAGTAGATATTTTTTTTCACAATTTCCGCTGCACGGCATTTGGTCGTGAGCTGGACAAATACAATTGAACCGAATGTTGATAATTTTAAGAATAACAATTGCGTAAATAGGTACCTATAATCACGTAAAGTACGTACTCATTATTTAAAACTGATAAGGAATGGAAAAATATTTACTTTGAACAACAATAATACAATACAATGCGTAAATAGACGGTAGTTAGCTTGCTGTCAACGAGCCGTCTGCTAATTTCTGTTGCCAATGTAATCTATATCTTAACAGACATGGCTTAAGGTATATGAGTGATATTTTATTTGTAGGGTGGGAGCTAGATTGAGCTACGACTGTAAGCGTTAAGGCTACTACACACAGTGCCGGCGGCAATGCCACCGGGTTTATGCAGAGCAGCGGCTATGCCGCCGGCAATACAACCCGCCGCGCAAAGCCGCCAAGCATCATTCCAGTTGTGACAGTTACATAGAATCGAATCGAATGCCAGGAACGAACTGACGCCGGCAAGCCGCGTAACCCTCGGCGTAACACCTCGGCGGCCATGCCGGCGGCTCCTTTGTGTGGCAAATCGGCTTTTAATGCCGCCGGGTGCACTCCGGCTTGGCTTGCCCGGCGGCCCTGCCGCTGGCACTGTGTATAGTAGCCTTTTTAGGGTAAAAAAGTCACGGAACGATTTTCTCCCGCACTCACCGCGGAACCGCGGCGGGCGCAGGTTTTATTTCAAAACTCACGAGACCGCTGATTTACGCAATTTCGTAGCCGCCACGGGTAAATTATCGCCCGCGAACGTAGCGGGTGACCGGCGTCAGCCGCGCGCGTCGATGGCGTAAACGCGTTCTGAGTTATGTTTAAAATTTTAACATATACGTACATCCAATATATCTGCATTCTACAGAAGCTGCGGGCTTGCAACCGCGGCAGGCGCGGTTGAAAATCGCACCATGAGTTCTTAGCTTTACTGGGCTGGTTACTACCTTTTGTTTCGTCTGCTGGGACTCGGGGCTTCCCTCACAAGAAAACAGTCGAGGCCATGTGCCATCCGCCAACCCGCACTGGGCCAGCGTGGTGGTTATGGCTTCACTCTCTCTTTGCGAAAGAAAACCCTGAGTCTCAGCACAAATGTTTAGACGGTATCTATCAATGAGGCATTATTTTTTGCATGCCCGCAAAGGGTAGAAATGTTGTTTCTATATCTCTTATTTATAACACCACCTTTGTATAGGTACAGATTTTGCAATAAATTATTTTGATTCTGACCTGGTGGCGAGCTCATCCCATTTTCTATTTGGAGATTTTGAGTACTTTTCAAGAACGGATGTCCAAGATAGTCATCACCATTGGTGAAGGAACACATCTTCCAGGGAAGACTTCCTCAAAGACTTATGGGTCATACATACACTAGCTAGCCCTTGGCTAGCTGCAACAGTCCCAGGAGTGAGAATACATGGTTAATGTTTCTGCTTTTTACCCGACTTAAAGAACATAACCCTTCTTTAAGTCGGGTAGGCGCGTTTATTGCGCGTAGGCATCTTGGGTGTTTGAAAATTTCTTTATTCCCACGTATCTTCCAAACGGCTGGATGGACTTTAACAATTAAGATATCGTTAGATTCGTCTCAATCACCCAAGTGGCTGTAGATGAAAAAAAAAACATTATGTGACATAATATAGTATCGTATAAAGTTTTTTGTGTCCTTTTTTGCAGTCGGGTATTTTAAATTAAAGCTATTTATATATGTACTCGTAAATTAGCAACTTCACAGGCTCCGGGGTCCGTGACCTTTTTTTTGCAAATTGGTTCCATACGGCAGTATAGGAGAAGATAAGGATTTAGCTGCGCGTCCAAACTGAAAAAAAATGATTTTATTTTTACTTTGGTTTTGGAGCAAAATCCCTATACCCTCCTAGCCTGCCGTGAGCAACTTTTTATTTTAATTAAGAGTGGCGAGACGAGCAGGACATGTACTTGATGATAAACAACAGGCCTGCCACATAACAGCACAGTGACATGAAGCTATTGGAACATGAAGAGTCCAAATCAATACCTAGCACTGCACTGCGCTCGTCATCCAGAGATCTAAGATGTTACATCTCTAGCCCTGTAATTTCTCAAACCGCAACTCAGTAACGTTTGTGTATTACTTCTTGGCGGTAGAATAACTGGCAAAGCTGTGGTACTTCCCCAGACGGACTCTGTCAAGAGTCCTACCACTACAAAACTTCGGTCCAAAAACAGATGTTTATGCTTGTAAATCGAGTGATGTCCTGACTGACCTGGAGCCGGCATCGTGCTGGTGTCTACGATGGACGGCAGCGTGTACGCGGAGAAGCCGTGCTTGAAGTCGATGCCGGACTTGGCGGAGACCACGGTCTGGGTCTCCGACTTGCAGCCCACATCCACGACGTGGACGCCTGGCGTCGTCACGTCGATTGAATAAACCTGCCAACATTTTTTACAATGATACCCACTAATATTATAAATGTGAATGTTCGTTGCTCAATCACGTCGAAACGTATAAACGGATTGCGCTAAAATTTGGAACACAAGTAGGTATAGTACAGTCAGAACGGGAAGTACGCCAGTAAAACCGCGAGGCACTGCTATAATCTATTATATTAGAATCTACTATAATCTGTGTTCCGGTTTGAAGGGCAATGTTTCCAGAGAAATTACAGGGCTTAGAGATATAAGATCTTAGATCTCTGGGTGACGAGCGCAGTGCAGTGCTAGGTAATGATTTGGACTCTTCATGTTCCAATAGCTGCGTGTCACTGAGCTGTTATGTGTCAGGCATGTTGCTTACCATCAGGCACATGTCCTGATCGTCTCGTCACTGTTTATTTTAAAAAAAAATCTAACTGTATTCCAAATTTCAACCTCATTCGTTCATACGATACGACATGTTTGAGCAACAAACATCCAAATACCCAGACATTGACTTTTATAATATTAGTAGGAAGTAGGATAGTGGGATGATAAGATTTTGTGAAATTTAAAGTTGGCAGCACTGGTTACGGTCCGTTTTACGCTTCACTTACGTTCTATATTTTCCTTATGGTTTTAGGCTGCGTTTCCACTGACGCGGAGCTGGGCGGAGAGGAGCGGAGAAGAGCGGTGAAAAGTGTTTCCACAGAAGCGGAGTACTGATGCGGAGTGGAGCAGAGCGGAGGTATTCAGTCGCGTATCCCATAAACACGGAAATTGTTTAACATTTTCAATGAACTTCTCATCCATGATACGTAATGCACGACGTAACGATTATAACTACTATGATGCACGGTGTGCGAGTCAAGTGGCGTGGCGTCATACACTACCCCTGCACCCTGGTACACTCCGCGAGGCATAAGCTGAGCTTTGCATTTGTGTGAGTGTACATGGATAGTGTAGGTGTGACAACCGGCCTTAGGCGCGGCGCCATTCTGTCTCGCCGCGCTCCTGCCTGATTGGTGATCACTCACACTAATGCAAAGCTCAGCCTATACCTCGCGGACAACATTTCAAGCTCCTGCCTGATTGGTGATCACTCACACTAATGCAAAGCTCAGCTTATACCTCGCGGAGTGTACCTAGCTGTCCTCCACACTGCACCGCACCGCCCCACTGTCCACCGCTTACGCATCGTCTCGCTGTATTTCTATGAATCACTTCAGCTTCTGATCCACGCCGCTCGTGCTGTTTCCATTGAAGCGGAGGGGAGATTTCGAGCATAGTAATTGGTCTATTCATGCACCGCTAAGCACCGCTCCGCCTAGCTCCGCGTCAGTGGAAATGCAGCAATAGTCTCACATTTTTTCAGCTTCGTCGCACCAAAATCCCTATCTCCTCAAGCCTGCCATAAGGAACTTAGTTCCAAAATGACCATGCCTTAATTACCTTAATACGATCGGTTTCCACCATCATCCTGGTCCATACTTTGCTGCCATCGGGCGCTGTGACCTCCACGGTTGGGTCACTACTTTCAGCGGAAGCAAGAGATAGTGTCACTTCTCCCATTATAGCATCAACTTTGATCTGAAATAAATATATTGATCTTCACAACTGTTGTCGTTGAATCATCGTAATATTTACCTTCTATACCATTTATCACTACGTGATAGGTTATGCAGAAACTTGACTTCTGAAAAGGGCGTGGCTTTAACGTCCGAGCGACACGAAGCTAGTTTTTCAAGCTAGGATAACAAGCTAGTACTTCTAGATTCGTTTAGACAAAACTAGCTTTGTCTACACGAAGCTAGAAGCAAGATTGATAGCTTGCTAATACTAGCTTGTTATCCTAACTTGAAAAACTAGCCTCGTGTCACTTGGACATAAGCCCCGTCAGCAAAGCAGGAGTTATTTTTCCTCCTATTTTTCATCTTTGATATCAGTATTATTTATAATTTTCTTTTTAATAACTATTCATCATCATCATCAGCCGCAAGACGTCCACTGCAGAACATAGGCCAGGCCACCCCCTAGATTTCCAAAACGTACGGTCCTGCGCATCCTGCAACCAGTGGTTTCCAGCGATCCTTGTAAGGTCATCTGGTCATCTAGTGGGAGGTCGTCTAACACTCCGGTTTGTGGTCGCCACTCGAGAACTTTCTCCACCGGTTGTCAGGTCTGCGAGCGATGTGGCCTGCCCATTGCCACTTCAGCTGGCTTACTTTTTGAGCTATGTCAGCCACCCTCATTACGGGTTCTGTCGCGCAAAGAGACTCCGAGCATAGCTCTCTCCATAGCTCGCTGTGCGACTTTGAGCTTCGATGTTTTGAGTTTTTGAATAACTATTATGTTTAAGAAATAACTTACCGGTAGTGCATGTCTGCCAGGGCGTAGTTTTTTACTGTAAAGAGTTGTTCGACGGGCTGTTACTGTTTTCTGAACATACTCCAATACCTGTACAAAAAGCATAATAACAATTCTATTTTTAGTGCTGAGCAAAGGTTTTTGCTAAGTAATTCATATTTCATAAAATAGTTAAAAAACCTTGTACTTCTTCCAGTATTGAATTCCGCTTACATAATGGTTAGATAATTGTATTTGTTTATTTAAAACAAGACATACACAAACAAAAAGGATTATGAACCATCGAACACCTAATAACCCTAATAAGCATGTATTTTTTTAAGAACAGTAGGTACACTACCACCATTTCGCCTGATGCTAAGCGACGATGCAGGATACGTTGAAATAAGCTTATATAAACGAAACCGATGCAATATCGATAGGAAGACACCAAGATTGTAACTATCGGGATAAACCCACTCAGCCAATGCATTCCATAGCCTCGACGTTATTTTTACGCAAGTGGAGTCAAACTTTGTTAGATCCATAGAAAAGAGATCCGATGTCAGTTTTTACAAATTACAAGCAGTCAAATGAGAAAAATTCTAGATGTTATTATCTAATACCAGATACCATTTACCGATCAGCTGTTTCATTCACATGATATTCACGAAATAGTTGATTCCACTTAGCCTACGTACCAACGAGTAAGTGTGTGGTCATTTTGTGTAACCTACCGGCTTTAAAGATCGAATGGGATTGCTTATCCGATCCTTTTAAAATGTGGGGACAACACTAATGGGAAATGCCATTAATTATCGCGTTAATAGACGTTAACCGTAGGTGTAAAATACACCTTCGGTAAACGTCCATTAGGTGTATTTTACACCGACGTTTAACGTCCATTATCGCGATAATTAATGGCATTTCTCGTTAGTGTGGCCCAGCATAGACTAACAACAATAAATCATATTTTTTGTAGTGGTAAGACTCTTTGCAAAGTCCGTTTGGGGAAGTAACAAACCTTTGCCAGTTATTCTACCGCCAAGCAGTAACCTGCAAACATTACTGTGTTCCGGTTTAAAGGGCAATATTTCCAGTGAAATTACTGGGCATAGAGATAAAACACCGTATATCTCTGGGTGCAGTGCTAGTAGTGTATATCAGTGCAGTGCTAGGTAATGATAACGACTCGTCGTGTTCCAATAGCTGCGTGTCACTGGGCTGTTGTATGGCAGACATGTCAGGCACATATCCTGCTCGTCTCGTCAACAATTTAAGCGCTGAGAAATATAATACCAAGAAAATAGTTCAAAAACCTACCAAACTAAAAAAAAAATGGTTTTTGGAGTGGTAGGAAATTTGTCGAAATTTAAACTTACCTTGCCAATTTCTGGTTTGGGCAATTCAAATACTATCCCACCGGTGGCCTCTGCTAGATCGTAGTATACTTGGTACTCTGATGAACTATGGTCGTTGCACAATTTATTCGTCAATACAAAAACAATCTGTAAAAATAATGTTTATAGATGATATAATCAATGCTATTTTCTGGTAACCCTGTATTTTTAACCGACTTAAAAAATGGAGGAGGTTCTCTATGCGGTTGTATGTTTTTTTTGTATGTATGTAACGCAATAGCTCCGCCAATTGTGAATCAATTTTGGTGATTCTTTTTTGTAGATCATGCAGAGGTGGTCTCAAAGAGTTTTCATACACTACGTATAGAGTTAGCACAAACGCTTTACACCGAAAACACGGGTAGCATCTTTCTTGCATTGTCGCTCTTGTGGAAGTGTCATACTTTTGTCGCGGCACATCACTCTGTTGCCATAAAAAGTATGCACGTCATCTGCTCATCTTTTGAAATATGAACAAAAAACTAAAATTTACTTTTATATACCTCGATGACATATTGAATGCTTCTTATGTAATCTGGTCAAGTGTCTGAATGGAATTTCAAATTGGGGTCTGCTTTTGTCTTTTTTTTTCAAAGAAAAACAATATTTAATTATAGTCCAAGATCCCTGAGCCACCAGACGTCTTATATTTTGTGATGAACGAAAAGTGGACGATTGAGTAGAGTTAGTATGTACTAAGAACTCATGCATACTCACTAACTTGCTTTGACGGCCAATTCTGAGATATCAAGTAGTGAAGGTACACAAACAAAATTACTTACTTCACTTAAATTCTCCTAGTAACTATGTGGACTGAGAGAAAAACGACAATGTGCTATTAATTAGATCATGTAGATCAGTTGCACTCTCCGAAGTGTATCCGATAAAACCCCGACAAACTGAAGACTTTTTCGAACAAGAGTGTCATTGCATAAGAGACGTTTGACACATCTCTCGACCGATTCCAGATGATACGATATCAATTAAAAATCTTGTAGGAAAAGAAAATTAGCAGTCATAGGAACTACCGATAGAAGTGAAAACTTATAACTCAGAATTTGATAGCTTATTTTGAAAACTGAAACGCGGGTGAAACCGGAGGCGTGGCCATCTATCATGGTCATCTAAATTATGACACATTTTTAAATCGCCAATGGTCCCGAGTTTACCCGAAGATTTATTATGATTCCCGAGCGTGACGTTAGAATTCAATTCACGGCCATCGAAAAACCTGTCTGTGTTGTGCCAAAAAATTACCTGAGTCTGTTTTTTCTGTGCCAGAGCTTTTACTTCTTCAGCGTCTTTGTAGTCTTTAGCCGTAGCGTCTGTGAATACGTATATGAAGGAACGGTCCAGGCTCATTTCCAAGGCTTTAGTTATACCCGCCAACGCGTATTCAGGGCACATGCCTCCTCCATAAACGTTAATAGCAGACAGAGCCGTTCGGAACTCGTAACTATCAGCTGTTTCTATTCTAAATTGTACGCCTGTAACAATTTAAAAATTAGTAACAGTTCTTTAGTTTCCTTATTTCCAGGAGCGACTATTTGTTATACATTAATACAAGTCAACAGTAGTTAGAAAACTGTTTTCGTATTTGTCTTTGAAGACACTAAAATAGTGAAATTTTTATGTAAATACGTAAAAATTGAACCATTTTAAGCATAAAGTATTAACAGTCACCATTTTGTCAACTCCTAAGCATATTCAATTTATTTAATTTGGAAAACGTGGGTTGCACATTATTTATGTTGTTACAAAATGTTGAAGCCCTAAAAAAAAAAATCTACTAAAAATATATCCGGTCGAATCGAGAAACCTCCTTTTTTGAAGTCGGTTAAAAATGAGACTCATACAAAAGTAAATTACATATAAAAACCAGTCACCGGTTATTATTTACTTATAAAAACTGTATGTGAGCAAAGTCTTTATCTTTTAGAAACTTGTCAATGGAGTAATACGCCTTTTCCAAAATAATTTCTTTTGATCTATGCTTGAAATATCTCTTAATATATCAATATCTTTCAGGGTCTTTCTCTTTATATCATTAGTATGTTTCTTATTTACTACGTTACGTTAATTTATCGGTATAAAAAGTATTGAATGTATTATTCCGGACAATAATTATATAACTCTACTCTAAATATCATGTATTTCCATTTATAGTAATTTTGCATGTAAGAGTAACAAGCTTTGCGTCTCAATATCCTAAACAACAATATGGGTAGGATTTGGGCTGGGTACATTTAGGCATTGCAAGGATAAGTGAACCTGGTGATTATCCATCAGTGGCAGATGTACATATTTGCCGCCCCTAGGCTATTACAATTTTGTCGCTCATTTTGTTTTTCCCAATTTCACTCTTTAATTTTTGACAGTTTTATATTGACTTGAATAAAATTAAGAATATGGCTTACCTGGGTCGATGATTGCGCCATGATCTTTGTCATTGAACGTGATGAGAATGAAACTTTGTATCTGCGAAGTGTTAGAGTTGTGTACCGTGTCAATGATGGCCGCAACACCTAGCTTCACTTGGTCGATATCATTCTGCATAGACGCGGTATCATCTATTACCATTACAAGATTACTTTTATCACTTGTAACTACATAATTCGTTAGTATTATGGTAACAAATAGTATAACAGAACGCGACGCCATGGTCACGTCGTGTCCGCTCTCGATCCCTACTATGACTACACTGGATCAGAAATACAGACCCGCTGGATATATTATAAACTTAATAATATAAATTCACGATTACGATTCCACGAACTTATCTTAGCTGGCGAAATTTGAAACTTATCGACGAGGTTTTACAAAAACGTAATATTGTTTTACTAGACAGGACTAGACAGACTTAATTTTTTTTATAGGGTAACAAGACGAGCAGGACATGTGCCAGATGGTAATAAAACGCCTACCCATAATAACACAGTGACATGCAGATATTGGAATGTGAAGAGTCCAAATCTCCTAGCACTGTATGGCTCTCGTCACCCAGATATATAAGATGATCCATCTCTGTGACCTGTTATTTCTCTGACAACATTGCTATTCAAACCTCACCATTAAAGACAACTTTTTCCATCACAGTTTCTTGTCACTAGTGCAGTTTCCACCATAGCTTTTTCTACCACAGCATTTTCCAGCACGTTCTTTTCAGTCACAGTATTTTCTACCACAACTTCTTTCCACCACAGATTTTAGCACAGCTTTTGACAGCTTGTAAAGTAAGTTTTTAAGTAAACAATTTGATAATAAATCAAATTGTTTACTGTTAACGTTAACGGTTGGCTCTTAATCGGTAAACGTAACGTCCAAAAAATAGGGTCTAATATTAATTTTATGCTACGAGTATTATGAAGTGTGTATGTACCGTCTCTGTTTTACGGGCGTCCCGTGTTACCTTGCATACCTTTATATCCCCCTTTCGGTTTCCCGTACACGTTTCGTATAACCCTGTATTGACAATATTTTGATATCGCTGACCCTCGGGTTAAATAAATAAGTTGAACGAAACTGATGTTTACGATTATTTTGGGAATTCCCAAATTCTTTCATAATTATGATGAAACGGGGATATTTATTACGAAGTATCATCCACTATTTTTTTTTACATAAAGAGTGACGAGAATACTTATTTTCTTTAAGTATTTTAGATACTCGAAGACTGAGTGAGAAGGGGATATCAGTCTATCAGGTGGGTGAGAGGGAGGGGTATTAACATATGCACGAACAGCCTTTTTATTTCATTTTAAAATGTAGGTAGTTGTAATTTTTTAAAATTGTTCTACCCATTATTAAAGAATACTGTAAACACCTATAAAGGGTATATTTATATCAGAACTCTATTTTTATGTTATGTTTTTTTGTAATTTTTAATATATATATATATATATAAGTATGTACTGTTGGTGTTTCTTAATAAATAAATAAACTTTTATGTCCCACACATGAGACTCAGGTTCTTCACCCACAAGGAGAGAGAAAGCGTAACAGACAGTTATTTTTGCATTCATACACTCATTTTGAGAAGCTAAACGTATCTTGTACATAATATTTCTTGAATCTATGAACTGTATTTTAAGTAGAGAAGTAAGGACGAGGAAAGTGGGGGTTAAAACAATTGCACTGCGGTACTAGTGAAACCTAATCTATGAGTGTTTAAGGTTAAAACAATTGCACTGCGGTACTAGTGAAACCTAATCTATGAGTGTTTAAGGTTAAAACAATTGCACTGCGGTACTAGTGAAACCTAATCTATGAGTGTTTAAGGTTAAAACAATTGCACTGCGGTACTAGTGAAACCTAATCTATGAGTGTTTAAGGTTAAAACAATTGCACTGCGGTACTAGTGAAACCTAATCTATGAGTATTTAAGGTCGCAGTGATTCGATGAAAGCTACTTCGCCAGGCGAAGCAAGATGCGCTGCCTCCATTTTGTCCGGAATCCAAATCATGGCCGTTTAGAGTCATATTCGTAAAAGATATAGGCTTATAGATGACGTATCATATATCTCTGGGTGCCGAGCGCAATGCAGAGCAAGGTAATGATTTCGACTCTTCATGTTTCAAGAGCTGCCTGACACACTACTGTTAAAGGTAGGAGTTTTGCTTACCATCAGGAACATGTCCTGCTCGTCTCGACACTCTGTGTTATAAAAATAAGAATTGACAGTCATAGGGACTGTCGATAGAAATGAAATCTTATAACGTATGATTTGATAGCTCACTTTGAAAACTACGCAGGTGAACCGCAGGGCGCAACTACACTAATATTAATTGATAATATGAAAAATGTGCCTACCTATTACTAGATGACCTCATATCGTGAAATAGCTTATTACTTTATGTATGTTTATTTCATAATGTAATTTTAATGTATAAAGTGTAGAGTATGCATTTACAGCAGAAAATTCGTTTTTCAAATATTTTTATTGTAAAAAGTACGTAAGACGAGACGTATTCCTCACTGTATTAAGTTTTTGGTTGACAATGCATTTTGCAGCTCAGTTTTATATATGTGTTAATATGTTAATAAATGTTTATCTATCTTAAGCATGGTCATCTAGATAAGTCTTCTAAGCATGGCCATCTAGAAATGCGTTAGATGACGATGACGCCTACTCGATGATTTTTCTTCAGCCATAAAAGGCTCAATGCGTCTAAAGGAGTTTTTACTTTAAAACATCTTGGTGATTTGTTTGACTTCTGTACTTTAATCATTTTGAGTTATCAGTAAGCAGGTCTGCTACTGATAACGTGCCAAGCGCCAAGTCTCTCAAGTTGGCAAACTTACAGAACGAAGTTCCATATTTTTATTTTGATAAAACTGTCAATTTGTAAGTATGCATTTACATTTTCATAAGTGTTATATCCTGGCTAAATCAGCTATTTTACAGTACAAGCTTTGTTTGGTTTAGATGGCGTTGTGTTAAAAAATGATGCCGTATTTTTTTTATCATATCAATTCTTTATTTGCTAGTTAATGGGTAACAAAGTCCAGAATGTCCACAATGCAGTGCACACCGCTGCAGATCGTCACCAATGGCGGTCGATAATCAGAGAGAAGGTGCTCAAGAGAGATCACGACCCTCAGTAATTGGGGTATCGACGCAAGGAGGAGGAGGGTAACAAAGATCTTACAAAATTACAAATACAGCCAAAAAACAACCTCACATTAGGTATGCAAATCCAATTAAGTATATCAGAATATAAATATATCGAAATACATAACATCGCAGTCATATTATATATACATAACGTTAAAATTAAATACATTAAGTTCATAAATTCCAAGTCAAGACTATGGTTATATAATACCTACTATGCTAAAGCTAAAATAATTATGCAAGCGGCAAGATGCTTTGTCCAGAAATTCTTTGACTGAACTTTTGTTGTGGTGTAATAATGACTCTTTCTAGAGTCACCCTGGGGAAGTACCACACCTTTGCCAGTTATTCTACCGTCATGCAATAAAGTGAAAACATCACTGTGTTCTGGCTTGAAAGGCAATGTTTCCTGTGACAGGGCATACAGATAAAACATCTGATATCTCTGGGTGATGAGTGCAGCTCTACTAAGTAATGATTTGGACTCTTCATGTTTCAAAAGCTGCGTATCTCTGTGCTATTATGGATAGGTATGTTGTTTATCATCAGACACATGACCTGCTGGTCTCATCTGTCTATACTATAAAAAAAAACTCAAGAATATAAACAATATTTCTCGCAATCTGTAACCTACCGAGGATAAAATTGTCTCGACTTGACCTAGTTATCGGTCTTCCTAACCTCAGATATGGTAAATGACCAACCGGAAATCCTTTGGCTTACCTAAAGTGTTAAGAAAAACATACAAGAGCATATATTTTTTAAATAAATGGTGACGAGACGATCCGGACATGTGCCTGATGGTAAGCAACATGCCTGACACATAACAGCACAGTGACACGCAGCTATTGGAACATGAAGAGTCCAAATCATTACCTAGCACTGCACTGCGCTCGTCACCCAGAGTTCTAAGATCTTATATCTCTAAGCCCTGTAATTTCTCTGGAAACATTGCCCTTCAAACCGGAACTCAGTAATGTTTGCACATTACTGCTTTATCGCGCTGCCTAATAAATATTAAAAACTCACTTTATAAATAAAACTAGAGGTCTGTCCCGGCTTTGCCCGTGGTCCGTGGTACATAAAATATGGCCTCAGGACTCCGCGCTCGGGAATCATGCACATTACACATATCCAATAATGTTGTAATTCTTTAAATCAGTTCATTAGTTCCTAAGGATAGCGCGTTTAAACAAAAAACCTCTTCAACTTTAGAAATTTGGTTGTAGATGAGTTTAATTAAAATGACTTCAAAGATTTCTACCTGTAGAGTTCTGAAATGTTCTAAAAGTTTCAAAAGTCGTATGAAATCTGAATGTAGAGTCTTCTTTACCCAATGTTTTAATACCAAACGGCTCAAATATGTAGGCATCGCTTATGAATAGGCATGACGACTTTTCTGTAGTTATATTAAATTATAGGAAATAATGAAAGAATTTAAATAGAATAAAATATGTACCAACTTTAATTTTGATTTCTCTTTGTTTAACTTCCTTTATGATCATTCAACGCTGGATGTGCAAGTCCATTTTAAAGATACAATAAGTAAGTAAGTAAGTAAATTATTAGAAAATGTATTTACCATAGGATAACCATTCCACTTAAAGGGACTTTTGTTATGAAACCAGTTTCCTAAACGAAATATTTAACAATAATAATACAGCTAACATACAAATTTCACGTGCGACGCATAGAAAACACCAGGTAGTGACGTGACGCTTCAGTAGTGTTTTTGTATGAAGCTTTTTTAGTTTTTTGTGATTTTAAAATCGTGATATCCCTGGAAGTTTTTAAGATAACAAGTAATTCTTTCACCCGTTGAACTCTTAATATTTATATCAACGCTTTCACCTATGGTTCAGTTATTGAGTAGCCTTTTGATAGCACATTAAATGAAAAATGATTCGTCATGCCTATTGTATTGGTTATTTGTTATTTGAGACCCTTCGCAACATTAACACCAGCCTTGTGCCTTTAGAAGATGCGATGGCACTAAAGTGCCAGTGTTATTTAGTAGCGTTCTATACTAGTAGCTAACGCAATATCCACGTCTCCAGAGACTTAAGTCAGTCCGTCAGGTTTTTCGACAACGTCGTACGCAAAACCATTCAGTTAGAGTATGGTAGGGATATTCAAGACGCAAAATTACCTCACGATTTTAAATTCGTGTCGTTAGTTTTTGAGTGTAATCAAAATAAACAAAAATATACTTCTTTTGGCGCACCACAGACAAATTTTTCGTGGGCTGTGAATTGAATTCTAGCGACACGCTTGGAAATGATAGGAAATCTTCGGGTAAACTCGGGACCATGGCCATTGGCGATCTAGAAATGCGTTAGAATTTCATACTGGCCATCTAGAAATGCGTCAGCATTTCCCATGGTCATAACCACGTCCTCCGGTTTCACCCGCGTAGTTCCAAAGTAAGCTATCAAATTCTAAGTTGTAAGTTTTCACTTCTATCGGCCGGAAATATTCGGGTAAACTCGGGACCATGGTCATTGGCCATCTAGAAATGTAGAAATGCGTCAGTATTTCCCATTGGACATCTAGAAATGCGTCAGCATATTTATCTAGATGGCCATGCTCACGGCCACGCTCTCCGGTTTCACGTTCCGGTTTCCGTAGTTTCCAAAGCTATCAAAATTTATATATATAAATTTTAATTTCTAGCGCCAGTTCCTACGACTGCCATTTTTTTTAATATCTTATCGTATACCTTAAAACGACCAATTCTTGTAGGTATGTAAGTATATAGGTATATATATATATAGAATCTGAATCTCAGAAAAGGCTCGAACGATTTTCATGAAATTATGTATGGGGGTTTCGGGGACAATAAATCGATCTAGCTAGGTTTTATTTTTTTAAAACACCATTTTATGCGCGTTTTTAGACAATGAAAAACTCCTACAATGTCATTAGAATACGATAACTTTCGCCACTGTTTTAAGTCTGGCTCAGTCGGAATATGCTCGCCCTCGGAGTCAACAGACCCCGGTTCGAATCCCGATGGTTACACTCCGGGTATTTTCTTTTTGTTTTTTTTTTCTGAGAAAATCTTTTACTTAGAGCCCTTTATAAAAGCATTTAAACCGAGCAAAGCTCGGTCAACCAGGTACTTACTACTTACGGCAGTGCGTTTTACCTGCGTAATGCCCGTTCTCTTTCTTTCCTGCGAAGCCTAAACGGGTCACTAGCACTAGTTGAAATATGTAAAAAAAAAACAAGTGACCATTTTATCAAGGTTTCCTGTCATTATAGCTTCATTGTAAGCGGAGGAGAATGCCCTTGCTATCCTAGTTGATAGACCTAATATGAAAAGGTTAAATGTTATCAGGATGCAACATTGTTGCTTGGTTAAGGCTAAGTTGACGCGTCTCCCTGCCTGATGGTGAATTCCCGCCTTGGCAACTTGTCCTATAATTGGCTCAATAGTTAAGCATACTTGCTACTACTATGCCGTATGGTTGATTATGGAGTTCTCAATGTAAACATTTAAGATCTTATTGTAATTACTAATCGTGATTAAGTCCTGTACATTGTAAACATCATGTGTTCAAAAGTTTAAAAACAATAAAAGACATTCTATTTTATTTCATTTATTTTTACTTTTTAAATGGCTTCCAAAAAGGAGGAGGTTATCAATTCCACCACCAGTTATTGAAGTGAAATTTTTTTTGGCGCTTTACAGACATACTTTTCGTGGGCTGTTTCATTCTAGCGTCACGCTCGGGAATGATGAGAAATTTCAGGTGAACTCAGGACCATGGCCATTGGCGATCTAGAAATGCATTTGCATATCCTATTGGCCATCTAGAAATACGTCAGCATTTCCCATGGTCATGGCCACGTGCTCCGGTTTCACCCGCGTAGTTTCCAAAGTAAGCTTCTGAGTTGTAAGTTTACACTTCTATCGGCAGTTCATATGATTGAATTTTTTTTATGTACCTACGTTGTCATTTCTCGAGAACGAAAATTTCTTTTGTTCGAGAGATTTTTTTTGTTCGAAAGGTTATTTCCTAGTGGCCCCAAATAAATGTTGTAGATATTAGTATGACAGTTTTTGAAACAAAAGCAAACATTTGCTTACTTTTATCTGTATGACGTACCTACGTAGTTGTAGATTTCACAAAAGTTATGAAGTTTGATGCTATCAACACGAAATTGCGTAAACGCATGAATGAAAACTCGTTTTGCACTAAAAAAGGGTAAAACAAACTACTTTTACACAACAAATTAATCAGACTTCAAAACCACAAATAGGAGCTAAATTGCTACACACTCATCTGTTTGAAGTCGGTGCCAGCCAATTCTAACAGGTATTAGATAGATACAAACTACCTACAAGTATTTGGGGATAATCCACTCACGCAACGCATTCCATAGCCCAAACGTTCTTTTATCACATAAGTGCCGTCAAACCTCCTCGTTCTAGTCTTTGAAACGTCAACCATGAAAAGATGTCGCTTTTTTGAGCGACGAACAAACCGAGAGAAAATAAGGCAAGGCGATATGAGATCAAGCAGATCAGCTGCACAGACTCCGAAAAGTATCAGATAAAAAAAACGATAAGCTAAGAAATTAACGATGCCGTATGAGTATGCAGATCGCGTAGACTTTATTAGTGTCAGTACCATCGGAATTTAACGAAATTCTCCAAAATCCGAATTTTGTGGACATATTATGTTGTTGACTCAAAATCAATATTTTTATGTTTTGTTATTCATATAAGGTTTCGATCAAGTCTACCGTGCCCCTTGACGAAATTATTAATATAGATATATTATTTGATGTTTTGGTAAACTAATGTAATTGGTCTGTAGGCCCGTTTTAGTTAATAAATACCTAAATATTTGTTGTTTTTTTTATAATTTTATGAACTAGAAAAAAATTGTCTCGTATTTTTCAATAATCTATCTGAGCGACTAATGCTATTTTTTATCCCAATTTGATTTGAGAGAGAAGATTTTTTTATTTATTATCCCAATTACTATACCACTGCAATTAAGGGAAAACAGGCCCAATGTACAAACCAATCTTCTCCCCTTAACAACAATGAGTCAAGCTGCACATACGCTGCAAACGTACAGTCGGAGTTTAGAAATCGCGTCAAAATGTTGAAACCAACGCTACTCCTGACCTTCTTCGCATACATCTCATGTGAGCGCAGTTTCACCCTCGTGTTGGACACTACCAACTCCATGGAAGCAGAGATATTGATTGTAAGAGCAAATATTTGGCACGTGCTTGGAAGGAATCTGACGACGTACAGCAATTTTGTCCTGGTACCGTTTAAGGATACTGGTAAGCTTATTTATTCCAAATCAACACCACCGTATTTTATCAAACATTTACTTACTCAAGGCGTGAAACGTTACGTAAAAACAACTCAAATTTTTGGTCACAGTGACGACAATACAAAAACTTTTCGCTATATGTCTGAAATGAACTTAATCTTTTAAATTTAAGTTTTGGAATAGACCTACGATGGCTGAACTTTTTTCCATTAAATTGGCTTTCTTTTTGTACGTGGAGGAAATGCATTTACGCATACCCTTCCGCCTTGGGGTGACGGTCGAGTTCTGATGTTGGACTCGACACAATGGGCGGACATGGGCATTGGGCACCATATATGTTTTTTTTTTTTTTTTTTTTTTTTTTAATTAGCCACTCCACAGACTCCGGGGTCCGTGATCTTTGTCATTACAATTATCGTTTTTTACACATATCTTGGATAAGGAGAAGAAGAGGAAAATAGGAGGGTGTTGGGTACATTTAAAATCTAATTCTAGTGCTCGTCTGTAGAGCCGATCACTACCGGTTGGGATTCCGCTAGTAATCGACTCGACATCGAGTGTTTGCCTTGTCATTTGCCTAAGCTGCCTCCTCCCGGCCCAGAGCCTCCACAACGGCCGCATTTCTGTCCCTGATGGCCATCTGTAGGTTAAAATCGCGGATGGTCTTCGGTGATGCAGCCCACGCTCGCCGCACGAACCGACCGATGGCGTCGTCGGTGTCGTCAGCGTAATATGTGAAGGTCCCCGTGTGCCGTGAGATTGCCACTACCGCATGGGGCACGCTCTCGTGCAGCTTCATGTTTGCCTTGGTTTTGATTACGATTACCGACTCGTATGTTAGTCCTTGAGCTTCATGGATAGTAAGGATGCGTGACCCGGTGCCTGATCCATAACCCTGGTTTGTCAGGGTCTCCTTCTCCTCTTGAGTGTGAACTAAGAAGAGGGTATTTGGTAGGGTGTTGGGTATTTGCGCTCCCTTATATCTTCTCTGTTCTAGGGACTTTATACGGGACGCTGAAGAGTACATACCGGAGTATATTTCCCTCAGTGCATATGCGACGTCCATTGGGTTTCGATGTGCAGAGCAACTCCTGGCTGATCTTTGTTACCAGGTTCGGGCGATGATACCTCATTTCGAAGAGATTTTCCTGTCGATATAAGGCAACTGATTGACGTCTCCAATGAGGACAATTTCACCAGCACCAGACAGCCTTGAAGCCATCACAATGGCTCCAAAATGGTTCATGAGAGCTTCGTCCACCATGAGGCGACTGAAACTTTCTCTACCGAAACCATTTACCAGAGCAGAAGCCATGGTTCGCACTCTGGTTTTGACCAGGTTTCCGATTCGGTGCGATAGCTTTTCTCTTAGATCTTTTGCTGCCTCAGTTGTTGTAGTGATGATGGCGTCCTTGTCCACGTCGAAGTGTCTAATCACCCATGTTGTTTTTCCACATCCTGGAACTCCGTTGACCCACTGTATTCTCGGTACCTCCCAATTTTCCCAATCTGCTTTGACGTTTCCGTTCCCTTCGATGGTCTTGGCCATCTCTAGGATCTTATCGTCCAGCATAATCTTGGTGCATCGGGCAGTAACTACAATTGGGTCGTTTGGTGGTGTCGCATAAACAGGCACTCCCGCGCGCTCTGTCTCTCTCTCGTTCAGTGTCACGAAGCCATTTTCTGCACTGTAAGCTACCATATACTGTCCTGGCATGGTTCCCTTGATGACCCGGGAAGTGACATTATTGTAAATGGCTGCTTCGGCCTCCTCGAGTTTCGCCTTTAAAAGGCTTTCACTTCCTAGCCTATAGGACTGCATGATGTTTTCGCAGGTCTTGAGGTTGACTTGTCGTGTCGCGCTCAGTGTGGCTATGAATTCGATGAAGGCGTTGCGTGCATGGCTCCGCGGCTCCGAAGCCGTGACATAGCGGGGCGGTTCAACCTGTCCCATGTCGGCTCTCGTTCGGGCTGGTTGTTGCTGTGAAGCTGCTTTGGGGTCTTTGACGTCGAGGGGGCGATGAATGGGATGTGATTCGAGTACGCTCCTTGCTGCTGCGTTGAAAGCAGTCACGAACGCCGTGTTGGTGCCTCGGCTGCTAGTTAGATTGGCTGAGGCTTTTCCGCGGCTGCCCTCTGCTGTACTCTTTCGGAGCCGGTTTGGATGGTCGAACTAGGAACAGGATGTCCCCAGCTGTCAGTTGCATTTGTTTGGTCGTGCGAAGGGGCTCTGAGGAAGCTCAGATTTTCTCCCCTGTCTTCGTATACGACAACCTCATGATGTTTAGAGGCCTCAATGCAACCCAGCCGGTCTGCGACTCTCGCTCTTGAATATTCGATTGCCATCGCATCCACGCTTATCACCCGGGTGTTTCACCTGCATTTCTGCTCAGATGTGCGAGCAGCGCACTTGCCTGTGTGAAAGGCGTCCGACCTTCCGAGTACTCTATTAGTGCAATCGTTTTGTTTTTCGATCGCACCAATCGAAACCGGTGGCCGTCTACCTCGCACACCGGCATGGCGTCGTAGGTTTTCCGCTTCATCGTGACTTTTGCGGTACTCCCATTGAGCAGGCAAGACAATCCAGGCGACAAACGGGCTCGTTTCCGCTCCCAAGCGAAGCAAAAGCTTATTCCGAATCTTTCTTTGTTGCTGTCCATGAAGAGAGCCACTCCGCGGATACGGATCCCTGCTTCTCCTCGGTCTGCGTTCTCCAGTAGTTGTTTGACGGAGATGCTCTTCGAGGAGTTATGTTGGGCGGGAACCGCATGCCGCGCGGCGTCCACAGACAGCGGGGCAGGGTGTGGTGGTGATGGGGGGCGCGTATTTGAATTAGTGGAGTTTCTCATGGCCGCTATGCGGAATGAGCTCTCCATGAAGGACAGGAGCCGTGTTCTGTTATCTGAATCTATTAAGATGTTGTGGAGATCCGAGACAACCAGTCTTCTGTCGATCATAGATTCGAGCTCATGTCTTGCGACCATGAATCGGGGACAATCGACTAGCACATGCCAGACTGTTTCGGGGTTGGTTGGGGTCACACTCGCATGCCGGACTGCTCTTGAGCTTAAATCTGTACAGGTAATCTGCTATTCCTCCGTGTCCCGTCAACGCTTGTACCTGGAAGGGAGTCAGTTTCGTGGTTCTCATCACCCGATATGCGTTTGCTATATCGGGGAGGAACGTCTGGGTGACTTTTCCGGTGTCCCAGGTCTCATATCGATCCTGCCATTTCTTGACCGATTCTTCGCGGATTTTTCTTTGACGTAGGACAAGGGATCCCTCGTAGTCCCTGGGTGACTCCGTGAGTGCCGCCGATTTGGCCAGTTCGTCGGCTCTTTCGTTGCCGACGGTGCCAACATGCGCTCTCACCCAGAAAAGACGAAGAGATCTCCTTCAGCATTTATCTGTCCAATGTTTTCCTTTACGCACTTAACCAAGGGTGGCTCGTTTTGGGTTACTTAGCAGTTCGAGTGAAGATCGGGAGTCACTCAGGACATTGACTTCTGGGTCCTTGCTCTTTAACGCCATTTGAGTTGCCCGGTACAGAGCATAAAGTTCCGATTGAAAGACTGTGCATTCGGAGTGGAGCTTGAAGGTCGAGTTCTTGACCTCTCTGCCATTCTCCCACCATGTTAGAGCAGCTCCAACTTTACCTTCAATTTTACTGCCATCAGTATAAATTTGAGGTCCTTGTGGAAGATTGGAGGTGTCTTCTAGGAGCTCGTACTCTACGGATAACTGCGTGGACGGATGGGGTTGGTCCAGGCAGTTAACATTTCGTTCGAGTTCCACTTCTGGTGGGAGGTAGTCTTGGGAGGGTGTTTTTTACTCTGTACAAATTTGCCGCTTCCTGTATTCTCAGATCCAAGGGGAGCAGACCGGAAAGGGCAAGTGCTGCTTTCAGAGAAACAGTACGGTACGACTTACAGATTTTCTGGGCAAAACCTCTTTGGATAGCGTTCAACTGAGCCTTGTTTTCCTCGAAGTCTGCCGCTTGCGCCCATACACTTGAGGCATACATGATGATAGGTTCCACCACCGCGACGTAGATTGTTCTCGTGATTTCGCCATTTAATCCCCAGGTCACCTTCGCTGCACATGCGAGCTGTCTATAAATGTTCGCCACTTTTTTACATTGGGCGGTCACATGTGCTTTAAAGTTGAGCCGGCGGTACACCATATATGTATATATACTACACTATGCTTCAAAAGTAAAAATAACGATGTTAGTCTGAAAACACCGTTAATGTGAGATTGGGCGAGTTAAGTTTTGTCGGAAGTCGGACAACTGCTGGAAATAAGTAATCACAGTTACTATCAAAGTATCTAAACTTGATTATGTGATTACTTTTTACAAACATATATTTAGCTTCATTTGTTCTGATGCTTGCCATTAAATCTTGATCATGAATCAATTGTGAAATTTTACTGCTTAAAAAATGAGAAAACTCGCGATAATGCAGTATTATGAAAGCATGGCGTTGATCTAATGATGGAGCTAGAAGGAGACCAAAGTAACTTTGGATCGGATGTTGTTGTGTGTGAAATATATTAGATGAAATGACGCAACCTTTTGTTGATCGTCTTGATGAGTAGTTTGTCTTTTAATGGTAACCAGGGTCTGATAATGGAGCTGGAAGGTGGTCATAGGAACTCTGTCATCATTTGCCTACCGTCCCACTTTATGTGGGATCGGTACAACATGTACGTTTCCTCCATTCGTCTCTATCATTTGTCAAAGATGAGTTTACTCCTTTCCAATCTATGCCTTCTTTCACACAATCCAGCCACACTTTTTTTGGTCACCCTCTGCCCCAATGTCCAATAACATTCATATTTAAAACTCTTTGGGTTAGGTGGTCTTCATCCCTACGCATAACATGCCCAAACCCCGATAACGTGGAACTTTTCAACCTTTCTGTTATAGGAACTCTGTAAACAAACAAAATAGCCCCATCGAGTTGTGGGTTCGTTTGATTTGTCTTGACGAGTACTTTGTTACAAGGTAACCTAGTGGTAGGACTCTTGGCAGAGTCCGCCTGGGGAAGTACCACACCTTTGCCAGTTATTCTACCGCCAAGCAGTAATGTGCAAACATTACTGTGTTCCGGTTTGAAGGGCAATGTTTCCAGAGAAATTACAGGACTTAGGGATATAACATCTTAGATCTCTGGGTGATGAGCGCAGTGCAGTGCAGTGCAGGTAATGATTTTGGGAATATTGGAACACGCAGCTATTGGAACACGAAGAGTCCATTTGGACTCTTCGTGTTCCAATAGCTGCGTGTCACTGTGCTGTTATGTGGCAGGCATGTTGCTTACTATCAGGCACATGTCCTGCTCGTCTCGTCACTCTTTATAAAAAAAATCAAATAGACCCTGCTGTTTTTTTTATTATTATTCATAAATTACAAGAAATTTGTACAAGCAATCAGCATTAAACCTCGCAGAGGTTTGTGTTAGTGCTAAACTAACTGCTGTAAACTAACTTTATGTAACATTTGCATGTGATCATTTCAGTCCCGGGGGCAGATCTTCACAACGCCGTCAGTAGAAGAATACATTTCCCACATAAATAGTCTATCCACCGCCGGTGGGGGTGACTGCCCTGAAAACTCTCTAGCAGGAATTAAAGCCGCTCTCCGCGCCAGTGAGAGGCAGTCCACAATTTTCGTCTTTACTGATGGTTTCGCTAATGACTACAACGAGTTTTCCGCTGTTGAGAGTTTGTGTAAAGAGACGAATAGTCAGGTTAGTATTCTAAGCAAGGAAATTAGAAATACAATTACTCATATCTAAATGTTAATAAAAAACACACACATTAATACAATTTGTGCTAAATAATATTTTGCGACCAACTAAACGAACAGATCCGATAAAACGTCGAAATTTCGAAGTAAACTAAAATGTCATCAATGTAAACTGTTTTTAGATTTTCTGTTTGATTTTTCTAAAGCCATTCATATTTTTGATAAAATTACATGCTCTGAAGTAATTATTTTATCACAACAGACGGAAATTGACTCATGTTTCCTTTCAACTCTCATAACAACGAATCTCCTGTCTCCTGTTAGCCTGTTACCCAACATAGTACGCTTGTATTATCAGCGACTATAAAATATTACACATTGTAACAACCTACTATTTAGTAGTAGTACAACTCTTTGCAGAGTCCGCTTGGCGAAGTTCCACACCTTTGTCTGTTAATCTACCACCGCCAACAATCAGTTACAGCAAACACACATTTTACATCTAAAATTTCCACCGCAGTTTTTAACAGAAGAGTTGATAACTTTGAAACAGCGTAAGATACTCGTAACTATGTATTTTTTTTAAAATAAGAAGTGACGATACGAGCAGGACATATGCCTGATGATAAGCAACATGCCTGCCACATAACAGCACAGTGACACGCAGCTATTGGAACATGAATAGTCCAAATCATTACCTAGCACTGCACTGCGCTCATCACCTAGAGATCTAAGATGTTATATCCCTAAGTAAAGCCTAAAGCCTTTTTACAGCTGCATGTAATTGACTAGGCCCCTTTACAGCTGCTTTATTCTTTTTGACGTTGTTATTTTATCATATTATGTACACAGATTCTTTGCCTTTTTGTAAATGACGTTACCAAGTGTTCTTATGAATTTATGGTATGAATAAATTAATTGAATTGAATTGAATTGAATTGGCCTTTCAAAATAAAAAAATGGCAGCTATAGGAACTGCTGATAGAAGTGAAAACTCATAACTCAGAATTTGATAGATCACTTTGGAAACTCCGCGGGTGAAACCGGAGAGGGTGGCCCTGAGCATCGACATCTAGATTTCTAGATGGCCAATGGGAAATGCTGACGCATTTCTAGATGGCCAATATAGCCATTGTCTGGAGTTTACCCGAAGAGCCACGACGTCCCGAGCGTGACACTAGAATTCAATTCACAGCCCACGAGACTGTCTGTGGCGCGTCAAAAGAAGTTTTCACATAAAAAAATGTTATTACGATTCGAGTAGTCTTAGTCCTTTGTAGTCGATTAAAAATGCTCGTTATGTTGCAGGTAATAATTTTCCTGAGCGGCCACTGCAATCCCTCCCGGGACCGATTCGTCGGTAGCGTGGAGGTGTATCACGACATTGCTAAAGTTTGCTCCGGCGCGATGCTCAAATGGGATTCTTTAGTCGACTTGCGAGAGGTAAGCATTTTTTACGTGTTTTCTGGAATCAGCTGTGCTATTAAGCAGACGGGCTTAGTGCTGACGCCAGGTTAATTGTGCTCCCCATTAGGATCACTATTCATGGCATGGATTATTGCCATCAAATTGGCAACAAGTCATTCTTTTGAGACGTTTAGTATATAGTAATGTCAACAAGGCAGTCTTGCGAGAGGTAAGCAATTGTTTCCAAATCAGATCAAATATGATTTAATTTGATGCTCAAATGGAACCCCCGAATCAACTACAAGAGTTAAGCACTCGTATTCAATTCAAGTCGAATTTGATTTGATTTGATGTCCAAAGGGGACTCCCTGGTCGATTTACGAGAGGTATTCATATTGCTGCCACATTTTTATCCATGATGAGTTTGTTTGCCTTGAATCACTATCTCGCCAGACGTTAATCGACGATGTGATCTATGACGAAGCGCGCTAAATTAAGTGAAACCCATTCATTCTAGACGTGGAGACACCCATATTATTTCCATCAGGAAACATACTCAGACAACACATTCCAAAGTTTGAATATTCTTATTACGAATGTGGAGGCAAACCTTTTCGTTCAGTCTTAGGGGCATCAATCATGCAACGATGTAGCTCCCTGGAGCCACGAACAATGCGATAGAAAAGAGCAAGATGGTATTGGACCATAATATGGGTCAGTTAATACAATCTCCGTATATACGAGTTTGTGTCCATGTTCCAAGCTTTTTAGGTATGCTTTTTAACTTCTTTATTACACAATTGCCTTAGGTAATTGACAGAAACTTTGACTGGGCTTGAGGCTTGCTACGAGTGCGAGTATTTTTTGTTGTAGGTCATTATACTCCACGGACTCCTGGGTTCGTGTTATTTAATGACAAATACAAATAAATTATTGTAAAGATTATATACACGAGCTAGATAATAATTTTCATAATTTATTCAATGTTACAGGCATTCAAATTCATGAAAGAAGTCATCACAACTGACTGGACTAATGTGACCTATGAGAAATTTGTGAACAATAAGGAGCTTTCGGTAAGTTATTTAATTATGATACATTGATGAGAGACCTTTTGCAGAGTCCGCCTGGGGAAATGTCTAAAATACCTATACCATTATTTTATCTTTTTACTTTAATTTTAAAATACTCACATATTCTACCAACAAGCAGTAATGTGCAAGCATCACTGTGTTCCGGTTTGAAGAAAATCTTTCCAGAGAAATTACAGGGCAAGGAGATAAATCTTAGAAATAATGAATCTTATATCTCTGGCTGATGAGAGCAGTGCAGTAGCTAAGTAAGGATTTTGGCTCTTCAAGTTTCAATAGTTACGTGACGTTGTACTGTTAAGGGCAGGCGTGTCGCTTATCAGATGACCTGCCTTGCTCGTCTTGTTACTCTTACCAGGGGTTACCAAACTTACATTGTCTGCTGCCCACTTTGTGAATAAAATAATTTTTTAGCTCCCTCATTTTTTCACATACTTAAAAACCACTATAACTTTAAATTAATTAATTATTGTGAGCTATATTAGCGAACATTAAACATTCATTCTAATCGAGACCTTTACTTGTCACTCGCAAGAGTTAACTTGAGACCGAGGCCAGTAGGTAGTACACAACGGACTCCAAGCTTTTACACAACACCATCAACTTTTTTCTTGGGTCTCTTAGCCCCCTTTACGTCAGCGGCGCCCGCAAGGGGGAGTTATCACCCACGTTGGAAAAGGCTGCTGCTTTTACTGGGCTCTATGTTCATTAATGTTGAGTAATGTATCTACTTATATGTTACTTTACCACTATGAGTATATATCAAAGCATTAAAGAAAGAATTTATTATGCTAGATGTCAACTTTATTTAAACGGCGCTGATTAGTGAGGCTGGACTGTTAATTTAACGGCTGATTAAGCTAGTTGGTTGTAATATATTTATGTACATATATATATATATATGTATTTCCGATATATAATTTCTATGTTCAGTTTGAAGTGGACCGTTTCACAACCGACCTGATGATGGTTGTGACGGGATCGTTACCTGTTGTCGAAATCAAAGGATCCAGCTCTCAACGTCTGAAGATCGAAAACATAGTCAAGACTCGGCAACCATTGGTAAGATTACTTATTATTCCACTATGTCTTAATATACAAAATTCTAAACCTATGTTACCTATGTTCACGAAATATAGATAGATAGATAACTCTTTGTTGTGTCACAAAAACAGAAATATTAAAGTAGAACACTTATGAACTAGCACCACAAATGGCGGCTTTATTGCTTAGAGAAATCTTTTCCAGGCGGTTGCCTGGAAAAGATTGCATTTAAATAAATATTGGTGGACAATTAACATACAACACCATCTGACCCCAAACTAAGCAGTTTGTACTATGGCGCTCAGATAGCTTATAAACGTAATACTTTTATAGTTGTACCTAAATATACATTTGTAAACACCATAGAAATACCCAAACAAATATTTGGTCATGTTATTTATGTTTAATTTGGTCCAACTTGATAGTTAATAACTATTTATGGTCATCAGTTTTTTTATTTATAATTCATCTTCCATCTCTGGGTGACGAGCGTAGTGCAGTTGTAGGTAATGATTTGAACTTTGGATTAATTAGTGTATATAATTAATACAAAAAAGTGTGTGTCTGGGACGCCTGACAGAAATAAATAAATTGTATAACTTGAGAAAAGCAATCACTTCAATTTCATAAAAAAGGTTTAGGTAAGGTTACAACGTACAAGAGAGGGGAAGCGTCTGTCCGCCTCCGCTTCGTCCATCCATCTGTCGTCGTATACGGTTAGAGTAAGAGACGAAGAGCCTGTCTACCACTGCCGTATGCGTGAGAGAGAGGGAAGTCATACAGACCGGCGCCGTAACGCGTTATGTAACGAAGCTTCGTAACGCGCTATGGCGTAACTTAACTTAACTTCCTATGGCAGGGTAAACCTACCTATTCGTTTCGTTATCATTCACAAAGACTCATGCGCGGTCCGAGGGGGGGGGGAGGGTCATAGGGGACATGACCCCCCCCCAAAATCGTATACGTTAAGCAAAAGAAAATTAAAAATATCTAATAGTACATAGACTATTTTTTAACGCGGGAAAACAACTAGCACGGGAACTACGCGGGTAAAATCTTGGAGCGCCACTAGTAAAGTACTTTTTGTACGATTTATTGTGTTTCTACTTGTGACCCCCCCAAAACCTGAGGCTGCGTACTGGTGACCCCCTCCAAAATTCGAGGCTGGGACCGCGCCTGCAAAGGCTCTCTTCCTCTGTTTCAGGTGATTCGAATAACTCCAGAAATAGGTGACTACACGGCCAGTATCCGGGGACAAGGGCTACTATCTGTCTCCTTCTATGAGCGACGCCACGTGCCGTTTGAATTCGGTTTCTCGACTAAGTCACCTAGAACTATTAGAGAAACCAGTGCGAGGCCTATAGCTGGTGAGTCGAGCAATCAAGTCATGATGGATAAATTAAATTGAATTACAGTCATAAGGACTGTCGATAGTAGTATACACTTATAACTTAGATTTGTAGTATTTAACAGCATTCGTTTGCATTATACGTCACCAATCTAGCTATAGGGCCTGTCCACAAATCCACGTCACGTCGTCAACGTGGAACGGTACAGTAACGTGGAACGGTTGCCGCGTCATGCCACGGTACGTTGCCGCGCTGTACCACGGTACGTTGCCGCGTCGTGTCACGGTACGTGACCGCGTCGTGCCACGGTACGTTGCCGCGTTGTGCCGCGGTACGTTGCCGCGTCGTGCCACGGTACGTTGCCGCGTTGTGCTACGGTACGTTGCCGCGTCGTGCCACGGTACGTTGCCGCGTCGTGTCACGGTACGTGACCGCGTCGTGCCACGATACGTTGCCGCGTTGTGCCACGGTACGTTGCCGCGCTGTACCACGGTACGTTGCCGCGTCGTGTCACGGTACGTGACCGCGTCGTGCCACGGTACGTTGCCGCGTTGTGCCACGGTATGTTGCCGCGTCGTGCCCCGGTACATTGCCGCGTCGTGCCCCGGTACATTGCCGCGTTGTGCCACGGTACGTTGCCGCGTTGTGCCACGGTACCTTGCCGCGTTGTGCCACGGTACGTTGCCGCGCTGTACCACGGTACGTTGCCGCGTCGTGTCACGGTACGTGACCGCGTCGTGCCACGGTACGTTGCCGCGTTATGCCACGGTATGTTGCCGCGTCGTGCCCCGGTACATTGCCGCGTCGTGCCCCGGTACATTGCCGCGTTGTGCCACGGTACGTTGCCGCGCTGTACCACGGTACGTTGCCGCGTCGTGTCACGGTACGTGACCGCGTCGTGCCACGGTACGTTGCCGCGTTATGCCACGGTATGTTGCCGCGTCGTGCCCCGGTACCTTGCCGCGTCGTGCCCCGGTACATTGCCGCGTTGTGCCACGGTACGTTGCCGCGTTGTGCCACGGTACCTTGCCGCGTTGTGCCACGGTACGTTGCCGCGTTATGCCACGGTATGTTGCCGCGTCGTGCCACGGTACATTGCCGCGTCGTGCCCCGGTACATTGCCGCGTTGTGCCACGGTACGTTGCCGCGTTGTGCCACGGTACCTTGCCGCGTTGTGCCACGGTACGTTGCCGCGTTATGCCACGGTATGTTGCCGCGTCGTGCCCCGGTACATTGCCGCGTCGTGCCCCGGTACATTGCCGCGTTGTGCCACGGTACGTTGCCGCGTTGTGCCACGGTACCTTGCCGCGTTATGCCACGGTACATTGCCGCGTTGTGCCACGGTACGTTGCCGCGTTGTGCCACGGTACCTTGCCGCGTTATGCCACGGTACATTGCCGCGTTGTGCCACGGTACGTTGCCGCGTTGTGCCACGGTACCTTGCCGCGTTGTGCCACGGTACGTTGCCGCGTTATGCCACGGTATGTTGCCGCGTCGTGCCCCGGTACATTGCCGCGTCGTGCCCCGGTACATTGCCGCGTTGTGCCACGGTACGTTGCCGCGTTGTGCCACGGTACCTTGCCGCGTTGTGCCACGGTACGTTGCCGCGTTGTGCCACGGTACCTTGCCGCGTCGTGCCCCGGTACATTGCCGCGTCGTGCCCCGGTACATTGCCGCGTTGTGCCACGGTACGTTGCCGCGTTGTGCCACGGTACCTTGCCGCGTTGTGCCACGGTACCTTGCCGCGTTGTGCCACGGTACCTTGCCGCGTTGTGCCACGGTACGTTACCGCGTCGTGTTAGTGCACGGTACGGCTACGTCGCAGTGCCGACAAAAAAACTGTGTCTCTGTCTGTAAGTCTGTGTGTGTCTGTGGCAACGTAGAGTTCAAACGGTTGGGCCGTATATCGTATATATCATTTCAAATCCAAGATGGCCGGCAGCACAAAATTGCGAATTACGTTAATTTTTTTCACTACTTGAGGTAGGGTATATATGAGTATCAAATGAAAAGGCTTGACTAGAATAAATAAATAAAGCCGAAAAGTGTATTAGTTTGATTGTGCTAATCTCAGAAACTACTGGACCGATTTCAAACATTCTTTCAACGTTAAATAGTATGTACGACTGTACGTGATCCTTGCGTGTTATAACCTTTATAATTTATAAACCACAGGCAAAGCTGGGGCGTACCGCTAGTGACAGGTATCATAATTGAACGCGACCAAAACTTATTTCATTGGAACCTTAAAAGAGTTATCACTACCCAAATATTATAGCTTACTATAATATGCTATTGCTATAGCTATATTATAATACTACAGAAAAAAATCATAGGTACCTAAAAGAGTATAAATATTTCCCGTTCTTATTCTTTGCAATTTAAGCTTTCGAAAATAAAAAGTACAGGAATGATTTTGTTACTCATCTTCCAGGAACGACGAACTATATCCTATTAAGCGTTGATGACTCTATCAGGCTGCGTTCTGTAGAATGGCTAAAATTGGGAGAGAATACGAAGCAGATCGTGCTTTTACAACGGATACCATCAGGATGCTATGTGGCGAGTTTGTTCGTGGAACAAGGGAAAACCTTCCGGTTTTGGGTAAGGCAGAATCGTACATTAAGTTTATTAAGTTTATCCATAATATATAAATGACTGTTTGTCTTTAGGCCCTTCATGGAATTGTAAACTATGCATTTGATCATGTGACAATCTTTAGCAAAGTTGTTGTGTATGAGCCGAAGAAGGTGTCCGAGTTCGTACGACTAGGCTACTGCAATACTGAGCTTTCTCGTTTCGATAATAAGCCCTCGGGCAGTGCATCCTCACTCGCTCAAGGTCGCGCGGTTTTAGCCTACACCTAGACCGTTCCTCGCACGGAACAAGTGCCAGGCGGTTGTCGAACGCACGTCTGAGCCGAGCGCTCAGTTCGACACGTTTGCAACACGTTTCCCGCGCAAAATTACGTCGCCATATATTGTGCTGTATATGGATGCACGAGTCAAAAAACAAAGAATTATCATTTTTTCCTAGTTGTACAAAATATACCATTATTTTTTACATTTTTCTGCTAACCGTACAAAAAGTACGGGACATTATAAAATAGCTTGTAATCGAAACTGGTTGTATGTATTAGTGTAGGTAAGTACATTTAAATATGTTACATATTTATCAAACAACATTTAGACGATCAAGTAGAATAAAAACAGTCAAAGTATACTTTTATTAATTTAATTTCAATGTGTCCGACCCTATGTTACGGCCTCTTCTAGTTGTCTTGCGCGTTACGAAGTGAATAACTAAAATATAAAATCTAAGCTACAATGCTGACTACCTACATAACGAAAGGTTAATTTATTTTTTTATTAGATAATATGTCGACAAACCCTTTCGATGCGCATCATTCCGCGCCAGACAGCGACAGAGTTAAGCGTTAGAAGAGAGCGCAAATGTTTAGGTTAAACATTGCGATAGGCATTGAGCGCTAATGCGAGCTGAATTGCACTTTGTTGCGTCTCAGCAAGAGTCGCTATTTATATAAAAGTTTTCGCTAAGTGAGGGTTCTGTAGTAATATCTATTCTGTGCCTCGGGTAGCTATGGGTCGTAACGCGTTCTGGCAATCACGAAACTATTGATTGCTATTGCTGGTAATAGTAGTTTCTGAAACTATTTATTCTAATAGATAGTTTTAGGTCGATCTTTAGTTGTTCTCCATAGCGGTTTTGAACGATAACTGTTTGTATGCGGCATCACGTTGCTACGACGCGACGTGAGATCGAGTTACTTGTCTGTAGCTGGTTAAGTAAGAATAGCTAGATGTTGCGCGCTCGGATAGCGATTTTTGGCTGTAGTAGAAAAATGTTGCTTTTGTAACTATTGACGTCGCGTAACGACCACGACTACCCTCGGGAGCCGGAAACTTTCATCCCCCACACAACCTTTTTTTGTTTATAATTTTGGGTTTAATCACGATTAATTCATTGTTTAAATTAGAAGCGGAAAAAGACGCGTCCTATCATGTCTCGTCATCTTGGATAAGGGTGTATAGACAGTTTTAATAGAATACACCTTTAGCAATGTCTTATCTGTGATGCCTTTGACGTAAAGCATAAAACCTGGCTGCTTGACATTCATCACTTTCCTTTTCTATTTTTTTCTGTGTTCCGCTAACTTCGTCACATTATAGCCATTGCTTTGCAGTACCTCACTTCACTACACTACTATAATGTGACGATTCTTTATTGTGACACAAAAAAAACATTAAAAAAAACACATATGAACTAGCGCCACAAGTGGCAGCCCGCTACTGCTGCCCGCAATTGCTGAGTATGATAATATTGAATGAAATATCAAGTTGTGCTATTTATTCACATTCGAGACGATCAAATTCTTATATTTGCGAATGTGTCCAAATTCCAGATAGTTGGTGAAGATTCGTTGAGCCAACATGAGATCAAAGGATCTTCTAATGTCTTCACATCACAATTACAAGGTAATATCATAGTATAAGGAAATACTACCAGTAGTTCATCGCCTTTGATCTTGGGAGAAACGCATATAATGTCTAGACACGAGTAGGGTTGTCGCAAACAAAAAATGCTTATTACCAAAATAAAATGAATATATACGGAAGACGTCAGCCCTGAGCCGCGCTCCTGCAATACTAACATTGAAATGTATGCAATGCAGGAGCGAGCTTCCCGCGTCTCACCCCGCACGCCCCGCACGATTGCCTCATCTAGACGGCTTCGTCAACCGACTGTATGATTTAATAGACTGTGCTAATATGTTTTCTTTTTATAAGATGGTAGCAACACCCCGCGGTTTTACCCGCGTTCCCGTTATTTTCTCATAATTTTAGTTATGTAAAGAACACACACCTATGTTCTTTTCCGGACTAAAATATAATTGTGTTCCAAACTTAAAACCGATCTGTTTACACGTACTAAGTAAACACCCAATGATATAATAATAATATCAAATTAAGTAACAACTTTTACTAAGTTATTTTAATATGTTACAAATGAACAAATTAATTACAAACTCTCTGAAGTGCGATCGCGTTTTTTTCTAATTTTTTTACCATGTGACCCGTGGCTCCCGAAAGGTTGTCTCGACCTCTTTTCTAAGGCATAACATAGATAGTATAGTAGTTGTACCACGGCCACAGCTAGTTTACAATATTTCAAGGAAAACGGATTAGTAGGATATAGTTATTGGTAGTATTTTGTTTTATGATTACTTACAGTGGACGAAAATTACGTTATGTGGATGAAACCAGAGTCTGAAATACTGGACAACGAGCTGGGGTTGGTAGATTATCGCTCGGACTTAATCCTGGCAGCGAAGGTGATCGGGTTCCCCAAACCCGACATACGCTGGAAGAACGAAGATGATGAAATATTAGCTTCAGAGGTAAGTAGACTTTTAAACAAAACATTAACACTTAAGCAGGACACTTTTTTCCCAATTCCCATCTGGGGATTCTGGTGGTTATCAAAGAAAAAATAAATAACAATCATTTAAATAAATATTTTTTAAAATAAGCCTGTATTACTCACTAAAAAAATAACTAAAAAGGTAATGGTCATCTTCCAGCTCTATTTCAATTTCAATTCATTTATTTCGAACCTTAGGAATCTAAAATACACTTGGTAACGTCAAATTTACAAAAAAAAAAAAATCTAAACAGTGAAACATAGTAGTTTAAAATATCATTACATTCAAACAAAAATTAAATTAACTAAATCACATTCTATCAAAGCGGCTGTAAAATGGCCTTGTCAGTAAAATGCGGCTGTAAAATGGCCTTGTCGGTAAAATGCGGCTGTAAAATGGCCTTGTCAGTAACGAGCAGCTGTAAAAAGGGCATTGTCATTTGTATACAAATATATAAAATAATTAATTTCTAAATGTTATATTATTATGTTATACTATCATCAGGCTATTGTTACCATCTAGCACCAAAGTACTTGTGAAGACAAATAATACGAGCCCAAACTTGATAGGGTTATGTCGTTTAATTACCGAGATGCTATGGCCATCTTCCAGGTCTATCATCAGACCCTGGTGACCATCTAACACCAAAGTAGTGCCAAAGTAGGGCCAAGACAAATAATATGAGCCCAAACTCGATGGGGGTGTGTCGTTTAACTACCGAGTCTTCTAGCTCCATCATGGACCAGCTCCATGGTACCATATTTATCCATTGTCATCTAAGTTACATAAGTGTACCAACATTTAGCTCAATTGGTAACCGGACACTTTCCCACTTCAAATTTAACTTGTAAGATTCTATTACAGACAGACATCGGACAGGCGAAACTAAATAAAAGCTTGTTATAAAAACGGTAATTTCTGTTTTCAGACGGTTCTAGTTGAAATACCATCGGTATTTGTCTCGTACGTCACAATACCTAACATGTCAAAAAATTCCACCATAACCTGCCTCGCGAGAAATGATGAGGGCGACAGCGAACGAAGCATCGATGTATACGTCAATAGGACTTTAACTTTTGACGTTATTCAAAGTCCTGAAGGTGAGCAGAAAATTTTATGTTGGTCCCAGGGTCCAAGGGCGGACTGGTGAAAGGGGGCCCACTTGTTCCGGTGTCAGCAAAGATACTACAAAAAATAAGTAACCTCTGAACCTCTGATCTACCAAATGCAAAAACAACCATCAAAATGGATTCACAATTACCGGAGCTATCACGTAACATACATAAAAAACATATACTTAATAGAATTCCCTTCTCCTTTTTGACGTGACAACGTCTTATAAATTGGTTTGCCGGGTGACACTTCAAGAAACTGCGTTACACTCCGCTCACGTTATGCGCTCACAACGAGAGCGAGTGAGAGGCACGCGTCCCTTCCACTCGGGCATGGTTAGCCCGCCTAAGAGCGAGAGAGACAGACATAAAAAGTGAAAGGCACGCACGCGTCCCTTCCGTAAAATTATTTTACCACTCAAAGTCGTTGTCACGTAAAACTTTCGCCCGTATACCGACTTTACAGGCAACCAATTTTTTAACTCCTTAAAACCTCCCGACTTTCTGCGCGGGCGCCGCAACGCCGCCGCCGTCCTAAAATCGGATTTTATGGGTCAAAGTCGGTTAAAAGCATAGATTTATAAGCACTAAAACATTTTTTACAGATGCATCTGTAGAATTTGGCACTGAGTATCATCTGAACTGTGAAATCGATGCTTACCCCGAGGCCACACTAAGCTGGTATCTAAACGGCACTCAAATAGACGCAGCTAGCTCCAGATTGTCTGTCGAAGCAACTGCTGTAGTGATAAAGAACATGGGGTTTGAAGACATTGGAGCTTATGAATGTAGAGTCTCCAACGGCGTCCAGTCGAAGACGCTTACAGCTAAGATTGAACTAACTGGTGTTGGTAAGTATATATTAAAAAAGAAACTCATGATCGGCATGATGACTAAAAAACAAATTAGTTCGTAGATTATCAAACAATAATGTACATGTATTTTTAACCCCCGACCAAAAAAAGGGGTGTTATAAGTTTGACGTCGATGTCTGTCTGTCTGTCTGTCTGTCTGTCTATCTGTCTGTCTGTCTGTCTGTCTGTCTGTCTGTCTGTCTGTCTGTCTGTCTGTCTGTCTGTCTGTCTGTCTGTCTGTCTGTCTGTCTGTCTGTCTGTCTGTCTGTCTGTCTGTCTGTCTGTCTGTCTGTCTGTCTGTGTGTGTGTCTGTCTGTGGCACCGTAGAGCTCAAACGGAAGGGCCGATTTCGATGCGGTTTTTTTATTTAATAGTTAAAATCCGTGCGGATGTTCTTAGCTATGTTTGGTTAATATAAATTCAATATGGCCGCCGCCACTAAATGGCGGACAAAATATTTCTTCACGACCTACCTCAATATGGGTATTAAATGAAAGGGCTTGACTAGTAGAATACTATACACTATAAAAAAAACAAATCCAAGATGGCCGCCACCACAAAATGGCGAATTATATTATTTTTTTCACTACTACCTCAATATGGGTATCAAACGAAAGGGCTTGACTAGTAGAATACATTGCACTATGACGAATTTCAAATCCAAGATGGCCGCTTCCACAAAGTGGCGCAATACATTGCTTTTTTCATAACTCCCTTAATATGGGTATCAAATGAAAGGGCTTGACTAGTAGAATGTTGTACGGATAACAAATCTAAGGTAGCCGGGGGTTAGTCAAAATTTTTAATTTTGTTCTTGTTTCTCTCGTTTTACAAGCAAAAAATGACGAAAATACAGTGCTTAAGTGTAAGTTTGGTGTAACGTCACTTAATGGTACGGTTTTTTCGATAAAATGACGTCACCAGTCAACGTCCAAGTCTTGTCTATCGGTTTTTTATCGGATACACTTTGAAGAGTGTGCGACTGATTTGCACGATCTAATACCACCTTGCCCTTTTTTCTATCGGAATGCTCGTAGCTCGAAAAAACGACATCGTTTCATCGTTGATGTTCCAAAGACACGAACGAAGAGATTTGACTCTACTTTTGTGATAAGAACGTCTAGGCTATGGAATATGTTGCCTGGGTGGGTCTTCCCCGATGATACAATCTTTGTGTCTTCAAATCGAGCGTGATATTTTCTAGGTAAACACGCTTCATCGTAGACCGCATCATCGCTTAACAACAGGCGAGATGGCGGTCAAGTGTGTACAAAAGTAAAAAAAAAAATCTTTTACTGTCAAAATATCTTCAATTTCTTTACAAACTTTTAATTCTTGCTAGCGCTCCCTGCGGCTTACTTGCGTATTTATCGTTCACGTAATTTTCTCGCTATAAAAAGTACTAATATTCTACACCAGACTGTAATCTAACTTTTAGCATTCCGAATTTCAACGAAATTGATTTCAATTCTTACATGATCGAGCAATAAACGTGTAAACTTCACATTTAAATTTGTACAAGGATTAAATACTACGTAATAACTATTTTAACTACTTTTTACTACGTAATAATTATTTGACCGTTGCAGAGGTGCCAGAAATTGATGCAACCGAAACGGAGAAGCGCTTCAAACCCTCAGACTTACAGGCGGAAATAAAATGCAGGTGACTAGGTTTACTGAATGTTTAAATGCAAATACATGCTGTGTTTTGCTCGACATTTTGTAAAAAAAGAGCTGTTGTTGCCCAGTGGCTGGAATACCAAGCTGGTCCAGAATGGGTCAGAAAATTACCCATCACCTCTTAAGAATCTCAGAACATGCTGGTTTCCTTACGATGGTTTCCTTTACCGTTAAAACCAGTGGTGATGTCAAACTTGTACATTTGCTCTTGTGGAAATTCAAATCTGAGATTTCACTATTATGAATCGGACAATTTTGCATAGTAATGCTTATTTATGCATTGAACCAAATAAATGCCAGCATTTTAACCAAGGTTCAAATCATGTTCAGCGTTCCAAATCACTCACCTAAAATTTTGGCATCATCTCCCAATTATCTAAAGTATTCGCTGAAAATGGGCGAAAGTGATAACTAAACGCCAACGTGGTCAATTTCTGTTTTTTGTTCCTTGCGACATCCAAAATCTTAATATATAAACATCTATCTGATGGTTGTTCCCCGTAAACTCCAAGCCAACTTAACCGATATTCAAGAACAGAATAGAATAGAATAGAATTTGCTTTATTTTATAACCTGTGTACAGAGTATACGATATTACAATTTCTATGAGTTCCAACAGTTTTGTCCAATAACGAACATACATACAATATATTTGACCATTAAGATAATAATAAATCTAACATTTTAAATTCTTAATTAACATTATAATACAACGAAACAAAGAAAGTTGGTATTTATGTGTAATATGGTTTTGGATAAGATGCTCTTTATTTCAATTATTACAATAATGATGATGATGATGTCAATAATTACAATAAACTAAATATGGTTGTTTTTGATCGTAAGTTTCATACGTTACGATGGCGCCCCAATAGGCTACGTAGATTAAGTTCTTTAACCCAAAAGGAATTGAGACGGCCGCTGGTAATTAAAAAATAATTGTCTTGTTTTAGAATTACAAAAGGAAAGCCGACTCCCATTATAAGTTGGCAGTACAAATCGGCCCAGGATACTAAATTTGCCGCTCTACCGTATGATGTTTCAAACTCCGTGGCTGATACAGTCCTGATCGAGAAGGTAGACCGAAGACATGCAGGGGTGTACCGGTGCATCGCCGCCAACGTCATGGGAGACGACACACAAGACTTCAGCGTCCAAATATTGTGTAAGTCTATTTTGATGACATTATATTTCTTTTTAGGTCATATTGACCCGCTACTCACTAGCCAGGTCTGCCAGGTCAGGAAGGGTATTAGCAAATTACTGACACCGGTCTGTGCAAATATTACTGTATTCCGGTTCGAAGGGCAATGTCTTCAAATAAATTACAGGGCTTAGAGACAGGAAATATCTTAGAACTCTGGGTGACGAGCGCAGTGCAGTGCTAGGTAATGATTAGGAGTCTTCATGTTCCAATGGCTGCGCGCCAAATGTATTCACTCCAAAAAAAGGCACAAAAATAAGTATAACTTCAAAAATGTTGTTTTCAGCTCCTCCAGTGATAAAGAACAGCGAGCCAGAAAGCAGGTCCGTGAAGGAGGGCCAGGAGGTCCGGCTCCCCTGCGAGGTGGAGGCGAACCCCCGCGCCGCCGTGCGCTGGGAGGTGACGAAGGATGACGTCATGGTGACGCTCGACCGACACCACTGGACCGACAACACGCATACACACCGGTCAGTCCAGTCACTTTTTTTTTTAAAATAAAGATTGACGAGACGATCAGGGCATGTGCCTGATGGTAAGCAACATGCCTGCCACATAACACCTCAGTGACACGCAGCTATTGGAACATGAAGAGTCCAAATCATTACCTGCCAGTACTGCACTGCGCTCGTCACCCAGAGATCTAAGATCTTATATCTCTAAGCCCTGTAATTTCTCTGGGAAACATTGCCCTTCAAACCGGAACACAGTAATGTTTGCACATTACTGCTTGGCGGTAGAATAACTGGTAAAGGTGTGGTACTTCCTCAGGCGGGCTCTGCCAAAAGTCCTACCACATTATTGACTTACTAGCAGTGTAGTACTAGTAGTGGTAGTACTAGTAGTACCACTACTACTAATAGTGGTAGGGCTGTTCGCAGAGTCTGCCTGGGGAAGTACCATTGCTAGTTATTCTGCCGCCAAGCAGTAGTGTGAGAACATTACTGTGTTCCGGTTCAAAGGGCAATATTTCCAGAGAAATTAATGTGGACTAAGAGATAAAACTCCTTAAATCTCTGGGTGACGAGCGAAGTGCGGTGCAAGGTAATGATTTGGACTCTTCGTGTTCTGAAAGCTACGTGCCACTGTGCTGCTATATGGCAGGCATGTTGCTTACCAATCGGGCACATGTCCTGCTCGTCTTGTCAGCTTGTCACTCTATATATACTATAAAACACCCTCAGTTTTACTCGTGTAATTCCCGTTTCCGTCATTTTCTCGTAATGAAAAGTAGTCAATGTGTTATTCCAGACTATAAACTATATGTGATGTAAATTTTAATACGATACGTTCCGCCGTTGCGATGTTGTATAAACATTTAAACGTTCAAATCAAAGAGTTTACACATACTACGTATAAAGTTAAATTTTCCGCACGGTTCCTTTGTGTCAATCGTAAGCAGATGACGTGCATACTTTCTATGGCAACAGAGTGAGATGTGCCGCGACAAAAGTATGACACTTCCACAAGCGCGACAAGGCAAGAAAGGTGCTACCCGTGCTCTTGGTGTAAAGCGTTTGTGCCAAATCTATACGTAGTATACGTATGTAATCAATTTGGTTCATATACATCCCCATTTAGAGATACTGATTACAGAGAGTACTGACCTACAAAGTGACTGGCAAAGTGCTTGGTAGATTTGCTTTAAGAGGGGGTAAGGGTACAATATTTTAGGGTTTTCAAAACGTAGATGAATTTACGGGTGCGAGAAGATAAATCATCTAAGTATGTTTTGTCTAAACGACATAATATGACAATGTTCATCTATCGTTACGTCAAGGTATCTAACACTGCTTATGCTATCGACAGTGGTGCATGCGCAAAGGGGGAGTGAAAAATGGGCACACTAGCGAATTTTGAGACGCAAATCGGCGTAGTGGTGTTGGCGTAAATCATCATCATCATCATCGTCAGCCACAAGACGTCCACTGCTGAACATAGGCCTCCCCCCTAGATTTCCACAACGAACGGCCCTGCGCAATCTGCAACCAGCGGTTTCCCAGCGACCTTTGTGAGGTCATCTGTCCATCTAGTGGGAGGCCGTCCAACACTGCGTCTTCCGGTTCGTGGTCGCCACTCGAGAACCTTTCTTCCCCATCGGTTGTCAGTTCTGCGAGCGATGTGGCCTGCCCATTGCCACTTCAGCTTGCTTACTATTTGAGCTATGTCGGCCACTTTCGTTCTTTTGTGAATATCCTCATTACGGATTCTGTCGCGCAAAGAGACTCCGAGCATAGCTCTCTCCATAGCTCGCTGTGTGACTTTGAGCTTCGTTATGAGGCCCACAGCGAAGGACCAATGTCGTAAATGCTAGTATGTTATTGAACTTATTTGGTATTTTTCGTTTAGTGTTAGTAGACTTTCTTTCATCAAAAACGTGAGCAAGATCAGTTCAACCGTTTTCGGCTAATTTAAATACATGAGAACAACTTTCCATGGTAAATAATGGCAGTATTTGGGAGTTTCATGTTAACAATTTCGTTGAAATACAGAACAAACAGACTTGGTCCGAGAATACTACCTTGCGGGACGCCGTCATTTGTGGGTAGTCGGTCACTCATCAACATCCGACTTAATGTTCCCACTGCTGGGACTCGGGGCCTTCTCTTGCAAGTTGAGAGTTAAAGCCATAATCCACCACACTGGCCCACTAGGTACATGTCGGTTTCCTCAAGATGTTTTTCTTCACCTTTTTAAGTTACCGGCATTACGCACATGACTTTGAAAAGACAGTGGTACGTGTGGGGTTTGAACCCGGGTTTCCCGGATCGGTGAGTGTCGTTCTTCCGACTAGACTAGCCGTAACTCGCTAGTCGGTCACTGCTAGCCCCATTTACCCAAAAAAAGGGTCTATAATCATCTAAATAACTTTTAAAACAATCCGGAGTCGCACCCTTTTTTATATAGGGGAAATACATTAGGTACGTATTACCACCATGCAGGGATATGGTGGGATATGTTAAGCTCGACACCATGGGAGACGACATGGTGCCCCTACTGACTATACCCCCCACAGATTTACTCCTGCATGGCCAAATGTCGGGGTCGCGGGGTCACTTTTCGCACTCTCGTCAACGACCCTGACCCTGACACACCTACCACTGTCCTTGTAGACCCGCCTCGCGGGGGGCGTTAGTACCTCCGCATTTGGCTCTAGTGGAATTTTACTTGGTCGATATATCAGCCTAGTAATCTTCCCAAGTCTTCCAGCCCCTTTCCCTAACCTCTATACGCACTGCTCAAGGGGATGAGGAGCGCGCGTAGAAATTCCCAGCTCCAGTCATCACACAACAAGATGCCACCGAGGTAAGTTGTTGTGTGATGTCCAGGGTGCACCCAGTGGAGGTTCCTGAGCCACGCACCCCGGAGTCGCACCCCTAACACTGAACGCCTGAGGATTTCTTAATAGAAGACTAATTGATAGCTATTCGCTTGTGCTGCTCAAGAAACTTCTAGTTTCTAAAATTTTCGAAACCACACTGAATAGGGCGTCTACTGTCTTTCTACGAATAATGTAATTTCGAAATAAACACGCAACTTTCCTACTCCGGTTCTACTTTGTTTCGTCCGATCGAACATTGTTTGATCGAACATCGAACGGCAGTCGGTCCGTAGGTGGGTAATTATTGTCAGAAGAGTGTTTGTCACCGTTTTTGTGGATCGTAGTTACGGCAGCGACTTTCCAAGATTTTGGGAAGGGCCCTGTCTCCGAGCTTAAACTATAAATACGGGTAAAATTATTTTAAAGGAAACGCAATTTTTATAAATTTAGCTGAGATACGATCTGGGCCGGAAGCACTATCCGTTTCCAGGCTAGGTACAATTTTTGATTTCAACAGAGTCAGTGGGTGGCAGGAACATGGAGTGGTTACTAAGATTTTATGTGAGTCGGTTAGGGAAGTTTCTGATGAATTAAGTTTTGAAGGAGTTGAGCTAGCAAGATTATGATATATTGATATATTGATGAACCAACGGAGGCAAAATATACATGGCATCATTGCAACGAATATTTTGCCATTTAATAGTACCAGGGTGACCGAGCTTTGAACGTAGATGCAAAGATTTTTACGATTATTGTTGTTTAACTCTACTAAAAAATTATTAGAATGTGATTTAATGTTACAAACATTTCTGTATCTAGTAGGTATAAATCAACCTACAATTGAGTCACCGTATTTATTTCGACTGCCCAAAGGAAGTGGCGCGCGCATGTAGGGCAATGTGAAGCCGGTGCCAACCAAGTCTAACAGATACCTACTAGCTGATAGATATTTGATACCTACAACTGTTTGCTTACTTACTGCCTACACCCTATCCTATGATATAATGTTATAAATGGGAATGTAAATTTGTTTGTTACGCTTTAACGCGAAAACTACTAAACCGATCATCATGAAACTTTGTGCACAGATTGGCGGTATTACTTAGGCTATTTTTTATCCCTGCACGATAACGAGATATAGTAGGTACCTACGGGGCTTAATCACGAATAATTCATTGTTTAATTTACTTCATTGTACGTCGAGGTATTTAAACAATGAATCATTTGTGATTAAGCCCCGTAGATACTATATAAACATTATATGAGCGGGTTGCCCTTACAACAGTTATCCACCTAAAGAAATTATTTGTATTATATAATAATTTGTTGTTCTTTTTCTTTGAAAAGTAATTACACTGTATCGCGACAAAAATAGCGATGTTTTACAAGTGCTATTGAAAGAAATTTATTTGGATAAGTATGTACAGTATTTACAAATATATAAAAAGCAAAATAAGACTATACCATACCATTAAAATGTACACACTATAGCACGCCAGGGGTACTCAGAATGCTGGCAACATTGTTCTAAGGTTCTAACTTCGTGTTTAAACTAAGACTCAAGAACAAAATTAAAAAAAATCATTTATCCCCGACTACCTCGGATTTGTAATCTCTAGAACATTGTACTAGTCAAGCCCTTTCATTTGATACCCATATTGAGGGAGTTTTGAAAAAAGAAATGTATTTCGCCATTTTGTGGTAGCGGCCATCTTGAATTTGATCAGCCATTTGATCGGCCATTTTCTCTTGTGCTAATTGTTATGAAATCGTGATCTCATAAATCAATTGAAATATTAGTAATCATGATCAGCTTTTTTTCTTACCGCTGGGTATCGGCACCGCTCATAATGGTCACTCGTAAAATTAATAATGTTTTTTTTACAGATTCAGGGCACAACCAAACGACTCCGGGAATTACCACTGTATCGCTGAAAACATCGTCGGAAAGGCTGAGAAAACTGTCGTAGTCAATGTGCTAGGTAAGATACTTGCTAGTTCCTTCACATTCACATACAACACTGTAGATATAACGCATTCAGAGTCACACAACTTTTAAAAATATGTTTGGTTTTGAGAACCTTTCAAGAGCTCACAATGGCATAAGGACAATGTTTCCAGTGAAATTACGGGGCTTAGAGTTATATGTATCTTAGATCTCTGGGTGACAAATGCAGTGCAGTGCTAAGTCATGATTTGGTCTTGTTATATTCCAATAGCTGCTTGTCACTGTGCTGTTATGTGGCAGGCATGTTGCTTACCATCAGGCACATGTCTTGCTTGTCTCGTCACTCTATACTAAAAAACGAAATATCTTAAAGTATGTACTTAACAAATATTGACATTATTTTGAAGTTTTTTTTATATTTGTTGCATATTTTTAATCGTGTGGCATTTCAATTGAATGTTAGTGAGTTTTATGTTTGGTGCAATGTAACTTAAGTTTTAATTGCATATGGTGGCACTTTTCAAGAAGAATACGTACATGCGACTTTTTTCCGTTCGACACAGGAAAAAGACCGCTGAATGCGGTTGAAACTCAGTCCACGACTTGTGTGGGATGAAGTACATTACGAAAGTTTCTCATCATTTAAAAAACGTCTTTTTTCTCTAAATGTGTTTTTGTAAATGTTTGTTTTACTTTTCGTATTTCAGAGTCACCCTATATCCAGTCTGAGCCAGAAGGGGTGTACGCAAAAGCGGGGGAAAGAGTCGTGCTACCGTGCAACGTGGTCCGTGGCAACCCGGCACCCGTTGTGCGTTGGGAGTACCGTCCCAGAGACTCTTTTACTTTTTCAAGGCTGTCCAGGTAACTAGCATTTATACTAAAATGTAAATTAACAAGCTGCTGTCGTTCGAATTTCCTTTGCCGAAGTAAGAGTCTTGGGTGTGAAGCCCATTAAGGGGCGTCCCCTACCAAAACGAGTATTTTGTCCAATTTTCAAAGCTATCTACTCATTGGCCAAAACAAATATCAACTAGTAAAAATACATTAAATTTCTTCAGTTTCTTGGCTTCAAAATGGTAGTTTGTTTTTTTGTTAATGAAGTTATTGTTTAAATAATCTCCTCACAACGAAACCACAAAATATATAAATAATTGTAATTGTTACGCATCTACTCGAAAAACAGCCATTATTTGGAGTTTGTGCTTACATCAACGGATAGGCAATTCTATTACGAACATTTTGGTAGAAATATTTTTTCGAAAAGACTAAAATCTGATTTTATAAAGCGTTTATTCTAAAATTTTAGCGTAAAACAGCGAAAAATCCTACTGTTTCTCTCTTGCTCTTTCTTGCGGTGTGCGATAAGGTAAGAAATACTCAAGGTCATTTGCTCGGGGCATACCCCGACCTATAACCTAACTATAACCTATAACCTAGGGTAAGGGTATGCCCTTAATAGGTTATAGTTAGCTATTCTGTATCTTGCAACGTAGTTCGGGCAATCTGGCAAATATTTTTTTCAAGTAACCTCAGTTATCCCACTGCTGGGCAAAGGTCTCCCCCAATTGTTTCCACTTAATCTGCTCCTGTGCTATCATCGTTCAATCTCTCTTAAACGCTCAGAGCTCCTCTTTCTATCGCGTTGGAGGATGGCCCTGGGGTCGACTAGTCGATAGCGTCCACTCTGTGGAAACTCTGACCCATCGATCAGGGTGCATTCTGCTTACATGACCCGCCCATTCCCATTTAAGATTAGCAGATTTAATTCCTACATATTACACCTGTAATGGAACTGTTATATATTATTTAAAATATTATAAAGCTGTAGAGGTTCTTTGTTTGAACGCGATAATCTCAGGAACTACAGGACCGATTTCAAAAACATTTCACCGTTGGATATGCGTATGATCCCTGAGTGCTATAGGCTATATATTATGGACCACGGGCAAAGCCGGGCGGATCTGTAGTATTATTTAAAAATGCAGTGTCATATTATTGCTTATTTACTCGTATAATTAATATTTTATTGCCTTATTGCTTAAGCAATAAGGCCGCCATTTGTGGCGCTAGTTCACAAGTGTTTACTGTAACATTTCTGTTTTTGTGTCACAATACAGAGTTATCTATCTATGATTTCGATACCTTCATTTGCAAAACGAATAACTCCATAGTAGCAAATTTCACAGGGGTCACACTAAATCACCACTAAAATCTATGGCGTAACTGGTATTTTCATTATTTTAAGTGTTTATTAGTTAATAAGAAACACAATTTCCAAAGGGATTTTTCTTTTTTTCTTTTGATGCTTTATATTTTTTTATATTAAGATTTTAGTGCCCCCTGTGAAATTTGCTACTATGGAGTTATTCGTTTTGCAAATTAAGGTATCGATTTGTGTTTCCTAGTGCAGACTGCAGCGTGAGTTTTTTTGATGCCTAATAGCAATAATTTTCATGTTTCTAGAAACAATTCATCAAATGCAGTGGAATTAGAAGCAGTGTCCAAAATCCACGAGGGCTGGTACCGCTGCATCGCAGAGAACCAGCTGGGAACAGACAGCATCAAGTACCATGTAGTAGTGCAGTTATTTTAATGATGAATAACAACTATGTTGAGGCCCCATTTCAAAAATATATTTTTAATTTCATATGTTTGCGATCACTACTATTGCAATTGCACGAAACAATAGTGTATAAGCCCGTGACTACCAGAATTCCTTCTATATTTAAAATTTTGAATATTTATCAGCACACGCTTCCAACCACATCTAGGAACGACAAGGTAGTACACAGATTCAATCATTACGGATATAGCAGAGGCAAAGAGTTTTTATGGTGCTATGACCAAAACTAGAACCTTTGTAGTGGCATGACTCTATGCAGAGTCCGGCTGGGGTAGTACTACACTTTAGTCAGTTATTCTAGTACAGTTGTAGGGTCCGTTCACACAGACCGGATGGAATACGCTTGGAGTTGGTCGGAACAGAACCACCAACGATTTCTTTTCTTAAAAAAAATACCCGATCGGAGCCGGTCAGCTCCTCTTACTAATTCATACCAAGCGCGTTCAAGCATTCTTAATGACAAAAAGAGAGCACATGCAAAAATAAACTTTACTACAAATATTAAAAATTATGTTTTCAGCGTCATCAGAATATGTTCTCCTCTCCGACCCGGCCTTTGTGAACGGACCCTTTAGTTCCAGTTTGGACGGTTCCAAGTTATTCTAGTCCAGTCTTAAGTTCCAGCTTGGAAGGCGATTTTTCCAGATAAATTACCATCTGGCATTTATGTTTTAAAAGAAGTCTAAAACTATTCATATTATCTTGCAGATTGCTAGAGTAGCGCCGCTTTTGCAGAGGCCCGGTACGATTTATAATTCTATTCCGTAATAACTTATTGACAGCAAATTTATGGTACTAATGCTATCTTTATGTAATGCTAACTTTATGCTAAAAACTTGTCACATAGACCTCTCCTAATTAAAATTTAACACAGAGCTGTTAACCTTGCTGGTGAGTAGGTATCTGGGTAAAACGAATCCATACACTAACAAAAATATGTTTTTTGTTCAATGCTTAAATATTTTTATATGTTGTAGTTTAATGTATATAAAGAATAAAAATCATAATAAGACACAATTTACTCGGGGTTTTAAAATTTCCAGGTGCGTGCAAAAAATCAAAAAAATGTACATCAGGCATTTTAAGATTTTAATTAGGTATTATTTATGATTAAAAAAGGGTTTCTCAAAAATAAAGATCATTTTGTCACTACTGCCAATACTACCTGCCAGGTGATCTAAATTGAGGGATTCATTTTGCCCCGCTATTCACCAGCCAGGCTAACTCCATGTAGGGGTAATGATGATGATAATAATAGGATAGTTATGGATAGGAGGTAGTGGTAGGACTCTTGGCAGAGTCCGCCTGGGAAAGTACCACACCTTTGCCAGTTATTCTACCGTCAAGCAGTAACGTGCAAACATTACTGTGTTCCGGTTTGAAGGGCAATGTTTCCAGAGAAATTACAGGGCTTAGATATATAAGATCTTAGATCTCTGGGTGACGAGCGCAGTGCAGTGCTAGGTAATGATTTGGACTCTTCATGTTCCAATAGCTGCGTGTAACTGTGTTGTTATGTGTCAGGCATGTTGCTTACCATCAGGCACATCTCCTGATCGTCTCGTCACTTTATTCACGTCACGTTTATTAAAAAAAAAAACTGGCCTCAAACATCTACCAAAATTTGCTGCCAAATTTTACATTACGTGATGATAAAATAATGCGTCATTTTGCGTTTCCTATGAAATAGATAATAGTTAAAACTTTTAACATATTTCGACACAACGTTTTGATATCTTTCTTAGTACAATTTTAGCATGGCCTGCGAAATGTGTCGCTACTGTCATATTCTGCAAATACATTCATTTTAATTTTGTTAGTTTTACATTTGGTCAACGGACTGTTTAAGTCTGTGAGTTAGTTACTATGCACTATGAGTCAAATTTAACAATAGTAAATCGTTTCTAACTGTGGTTCTAAGCGCATGTTAAATAAACCTTCAGCATAAACATCCCTTTAAATGTTCCCACTGCTGGGATTTGGGCCCTTCTCTCGCTAGGAGAGAGTTTAGGGCATACTCCACCGCGCTGGCCAAGTCCGGATACCGACTCCAATGACACATGCCCTCGTAACAACCTGGGAACGTGTCGGTTGTCTCATGATGTTTTTCTTCGCCGTTTAAAGTTAGTGGTCAGTGGTAGTTGGTAGTGGTACGCACATGATTTCGAAAAGACGGCGGTGCGCGTGGGATTCGAACCAGGGTCTCCGTATCGGCAGTTGCCGTTATCCCGAGTAGACCAGCCGTAACCTCCTAACAAACCTTTAGCCTTTTATAACATGATAAAATGAAGATGGTACACCAGATATAGATAAATAAGCTCTTTATAAAAAAAATACTAGAATACAAAACAAAGAATAAAACCTTAGAATAAAGATTGGCGACTTTTTCGCTAACAGCGATCTCTTTAAAGCATTATGGGAGCCATATAACATTATACATATTTATCTGTAAAAAAACAAGAGATTAATATTTAAGTCACTATGGTAGTAGTATTTGTAAACGGTAACAAAGTTTATGTAACTAATAGTGCACGATAACTGGCCTGTCTGGAAGAAATCACTTTAGGCCATAATACTCCTCTGTTTTGTATGTATGTAAAGAATCTTTTTCATATTTCTAATTTAGAAATTTGCAATAAATTTCTATAAATTATATTTACATAGTTATTGTATGGCTAAGATATAAGTGGAAGAAATTGCAATAAGTAAGGTGTGGTTAATTCGACAGCAATGCTATTCGGTGTTACTGTGTGATGTGTATTTTAAATATGGGGCCATTTGTATTTTTATGTGTCGTTTAGTTCATAAAGTGCTTACCTATATCCAATTCTGAAGTTTTATTGTGTACTCATAAACCTATCTTTTGATCCCACATGAAAGTCAAGCTCTTAACATTTCACCAGCATGACCGATATTTTGATAATAAATATGTACCCCACGGCATCGATGTAAACCAATGGATGTGCCCTGAGGAACTTGAAATTGCTAATAAACTGCGTCTCTATGTGTGTCGTAAGTGGTTTACACATAACCAATCTACTTGACCCCTAGAATCGCTAGCGGCGCGATATGCTGTGGTCCTACTTATTTTGGTTGTTGACAACGAATAGTGATAAGCAAAAACGTCCGGCGTTCACCGCTTCCTGCAACCGACTGGAACGGAATGAGTGAGCTCACTCTTCCCAGCAATGACATGATTCCGTGCGCCCTGAAGTTTGGGAGGGCACATCTGTGTGTTGAGATCTTTGCCCCACGGTATAAAAATATCAAAAGATTTTCGCTCGATAAACGAGGTTCATGAATTGAGTACTACGAAATGCAATTTATTTTTAGCAGTGGCGTAGCGTGCCCTGGCGGGCCCCGTATAAAAACTTGTTTGTGGGCCCATATGAAGGGTAAAAAATTCTCACAAAAGAAAAAAAAATGCATAAAATAAAAAAAAAATTACTCTTCATAATTATCAGTCTGTCTGTTTTTCCACAATTTTTACAAACAATTTAAATTAAATATTGTACTGTCCTTGTCTTTTTTCGGCAAACTGCTTTATTACATCAATAATAGCTGATGATGACTTTAGTTTTTTTGTAGTTGACTAAAATTTCTGCATCTACATTATTTGTGATAAGAACGACGACGTTCTTATGACGCTGTGGTATGCGTTGCCTAAGTGGGTTTCTCCCGATTGTTACAACCGTGGTGGTTGGGTGACAATCGTTTTTTTCTAGGTAAGCACGCTCCATCGTAGACCGCGTCGTTGCTTAACATTAGACGAGATGGCGGCCAAATATAAACATATAACAGTTATAAAAAAAGGTGTGGTACTACACCAGGTGGACTCCGCAAAGAATTCTACCACTACAAACATTTCTTCAAGTGTTTGTCTGGAAACACATGTCTGTAAAATATTGGGATACCCCACGTTTTAAAAGTTGAAAGTTAAAAGTTGTTCGTTTCAAAACTAGATTGTAACAGTTTTTCAATGTCGAACGTAAATCACGGCCTCCCACAGGAAATAAATTTAACCCGTGTTATGAGGGTTGCCAAATTTTTATAGAGATTTTTTTTTAGGATAGTGTTACGAGACGAGGTGGGCATCAGCCTGACAGTACATAACATGCCTAGGCAGGCATGTTGTGTTCTGTTAGGGCATAACAGGACCTGCAGCTATTAGAATAAGAAGAGTCCAAATCATTACCTAGCACTCTCATTCCTCTCAGACAAATAATTATGGCTAAATGGTCTAAGCCAAGCACTAAGTATTCCAACAGTCCTCATTGATCCGTTATAAAACAAGAACAAAATTAAATAAAATTGATTAACCCCCGACTGCCTTGGATTTGTTATCTGTACAACATTCTACTATTCAAGCCCTTTCATTTGATACCCATATTAAAGGGAGTTGTAAAAAAAGAAATGTATTTCGCCATTTTGTTAAAAAAATTCAAATCCAAGATGGCCACTATACCAGTGGCCATCTTGGATTTGATTTTTTTATGGTGTATAGTATTTTACTAGTCAAGCCCATATTGAGGTAGTAGTGAAAAAAATTAATATAATTCTCTAGTGCTTTGGCAGTTTGGAAGTGCCGCCTTACTTGTACCCGTTTGAGCCCATTTAAGAGCTCTCAAGAGCGTTTCAAGACGCTGCTAGCGGTATCGTTTATTTATAATGAATGACCTAAAAATGTAAACTAACATTTTTAACACTTGAGTAAAAAAATTCGCTATTTCTCAAGTAGTCTAACAACTATAACATTAACAATTTATAAGGGAGACAGTGGTTTTGTGGGTTAAATGTGTTGTATATAAAATAACAAACTAGAAACACCAAAAAAACTGCATTCGATTGCACAAATTATATTTTTTTTATTTTGTTCAATATTTCGGGACCATTTTCCCGCCAAAAATTTAGATTTTTTTTTTTTTTTTTTAATTTTACGATTTTTCTATATAAATGAACTCTAATTTTAATGTGGGTTATATCAAAATAAAGACCGGTTCAAGTAGACGCCATTAAACACAAATTTATCGGTATGTGTTATTACTCTGCCTGCGAAGCCGAGGGTCGTGGGTTCGATTCCCACCCAGTGCAAATATTTTGTGTGATGAATTCAAATGTTTGCACGGTGTCTGGGTGTTTCTTTTTATAATAAGTATGTATTTAAAATTATATATTATGTATTATATCAGCTATCTGGCCGCCATAGTACAAGCTTTGCTTAGTTTGGGGTTAGATGGTGTTGTGTGAATTGTCCACCAATATTTATTTATTTATTTAATGTATACCTTTCTAAATAAAAACACGAAAATATTTTTTCCGCCAAAAACCCAAAACGCAACTTTAAGTTTGTTTGTTGTCGTCATCACCAAGTTTTTGGGTACTATACTACAAACCGCCAAAAAGTAGGTATAGTTGCCGGCAAACAAGTGGATCCAATTAGCTGCGCATGGCTGCGCAGATACGTTTTTAAGCTGTCTTTGGTGGAAGTGTGCATGCGTGAATTTTCCCATTCCACGTGACTTTTGGGTCAACTTGTTTGCCGACCACTATATATTCGGTTGAAATTTTGACATAGATAGATAGATAAACTCTTTATTGCACTTAAATTACAAAGAAAGACAATAAAGAAAAAAGACCTTAGAATAAAGTAGCAATTGGCAACCTTATCACTAAGAGCGATTTCTTCCAGGCAACCGTAGGATGGTAAAAAATAACATACTGCTTATTATCCCGGGAATATAATGAGAAACGCGGGGCACTGCTAGTACATTTATATAAATATGATATACGCAACCCTACACTGTATTTAGTCAGTTCCGCACATGGGCCGAGATAATGATTATATTCGTCAAAGTACGAGTTTTTGTATCTAAAACACGTATAGATAAATAGAAGTGATAGAGCCGAAATAGATTTATTTCTCGCTATGAAGTGACAGTGTCAAAACGTAACCATGATCCCGCATGCTCTATTGTTTCATTTTGTAATTTTAATTTCTGCGCATTGTGTGATCGGGGCTGTGTTGACAGATGTGAGTTTGTCGGTGAGTTAAGTTTCACAACACGTTCTGGACATCTACTGTCTACGACAGACGTAATTTCGAAATAATCCCGCGACTTTACTACTCCGGTTCTACTTCGATCTATCGTTTCTTCCGTAAATGTTCTAAGCCTATTTAAATTAGAGTAGGCTTAGAACATTTTGACGTGACAACGTCTTATAAATTGGGTTGCCGGGTGACACTTCAAGAAACTGCGTTACGCTCCGCTCACGTTATGCGCTCACAACGAGAGCGAGTGAGAGGCACGCGTCCCTTCCACTCGGGCATGGTTAGCCCGCCTAAGAGCGAGAGAGACAGACATAAAAAGTGAAAGGCACGCGTCCCTTCCGTAAAATTATTTTACCACTTTAAGTCGTTGTCACGTAAAACTTTCGCCCGTATACCGACTTTACAGGCAACCAATTTTTTAACGTCAAACAATGTTCCATCGAACGAAACGAAGTAGAAACGGAGTAGGAAAGTCGTGGGTCTGTTGTGTGTGAATTGTCCACTAATATTTATTTATTATTCTGCAACAATAAATAATATTAATTTACTTGAAAACTTACTAGACTGTGTATGAAAATGTATAGTATATTATAAAGCATCTTAAAGTTTTAGTATTTAGTTTAGTAGTGGTAGGACTCTTGGCAGAATCCGCCTGGGGGAAGTACCACACCTTTGCCAGTTATTCTACCGCCAAGCAGTAATGTGCAAACATTACTGTGTTCCGGTTTGAAGGGCAATGTTTCCAGAGAAATTACAGGGCTTAGAGATATAAGATCTTAGATCTCTGGGTGACGAGCGCAGTGCAGTGCTAGGTAATGATTTGGACTCTTCATGTTCCAATAGCTGTGTGTCACTGTGCTGTTATGTGTCAGGCATGTTGCTTACCATCAGGCACATGTCATGATCGTCTCGTCACTCTTTAACTAAAAAAAAAAAAAAGTTTAAAATTAAATTAAGCTGTTAAAACATTACGACATTGTATTTAAATCAACTGTCTCATAATAAAATTGAATGATTAGCAGTCATAACTACAATAAGTATCTAACATATTTATTATAGTAATTATTATTAGTAAATAATCATTTTGTAATGTGGTAAACCAGATGATTTTTTAAATGGCTTTAAAAGAAGGAGGATATTAGGCCCACATTGATTGGTATGTACATCATAGTTCATACTTTGTCCCACATACGAGTACATTTTATCGAAACTGGTGTAGAGGTTTTTAAAATATCAACAAAAGACTAAATTTGCTTTTTTTTTAAATAAAAAGTATTAATGAGAGGAGCAGGACACGCGCCTGATGGTAAGCAACCTACCTGCTACATAACAGCACAGTGATACGCAGCTATTGGAACATGAAAAGTCCAAATCATAACTGGTTCCAAAATAAATTGTTAACAATAAACATCTCAAAAACTTGTTATATTATATTTAAAGCCAAAAACAAACAAATACCCCCATACCCCTCCTTAAAAATAAATGATGAACCAATACAACACAAATCTTGTGAAAAATATCTCGGTTTGCATTTGGATAGTCAGTTATCATGGCAGACTCATATAGAACATGTAAAAAGTAATTTGGTAGCACAGTGTGGTGCGCTCCGCAATATTGCGCGCTGTTTACCAAATAAACTACGATATACAATTTATAATGCTCTGGTAAAACCTCATTTGTCATATTTGCATAGAATAGATAATATAGATAGAACGGACACTCCCAACCCCCCGCCAATTTCAAGCTTCCTCACCCCTCAGGCCGTTTCGGAGACGCTAGGAGCACTCAACGAAGGGCTGGTATCGAACATCTAATTCCTAACGAAATATCATCATGGTGGGTTGTTGTGCTGTTTACGGCTGTCCATCAACTAAACGGGACAAGATTAAAAGCTTTATTTAATTTCCTAATGATAAAATAACGTAAGATTAGAAACTTTTCAATAACGTTGCTTTATAATATTACAAGCTTTGCTTAGTTTGGGGTCAGATGGTGTTGTGTGTGAATTGTCTACCAATATTTATTTATTTATAATAACGAAGTCGTTTTTAACTCAAAGTTCGTAACTCACACAGCCAGTAACTTATGTGCCCAAGCACGGATTGATAATGCCTGGAGGAATAATAATTGTACTGACAGAATAAAGTTTACTTCTTGGGTAAGTGTAAAATAAAATGCGAATTTGTACCTACTAACAGAAATAGATATCTAGGTACCTGATCTAATCTATCATCGCATCGGTTTCGTTTTATTTTACGCGGCAATACAGATTTCTGAAACAATTTAGAAATCTGTGCAAACACCCTTTTAATTAGAATAGTATAATTTGGCTCCATTCTATTTATGTAACTCAACATTATAGCAAGTTTATAGACTACGTCACCAGGTGAACTCAAGGGGCACAACTATTCAATAAAACAATTCAGTAGCCCTAACGCTAACGCACACATTCACGCGTGTGTACGAACGACATCTGCGTAGTTGTGTGAAGAGTAGGCAACTCCACAGCGGCGGTTGTATGGAGTTTTAGTGGAGTGTCCGGGGTGTGATATTTGATTGAAATTTGGGGCTCTGCGTCGAAAACAAGATTAGCTAAAATTCAACGGTTACAAAATAAAATTATTAAAATATTTTTCAACTACCATTATTTAACCAACACAAAAAATTTACAATGAAACTAAAATAATGACCTTAAAAAAACTTTATAAATATAACACATGTATGTTCATTCGAAAAAGTCTTCATAGGAATATCCATACTAACATGACGTTCACAAAGCGAAAACAAGTGATCGAGCGGCGAACTCGGCGTGCGAGCTACCTTGTTATTCCAAGATTTCGAACGAATTACGGCAAATCAATGCCTACCGTTGAAGGAGCGCAACTATTTAACACGGTCACTGCGAGGCCATTTTTCGTAGGCTTTCAGCTAGTGCGTATGAGGTCTTTTCGAGGCAAAGTTGCCCAACTTTCCAGTGCGTCTGGGATCTTTTAAGCCTCACAAAATTGTTTCCTAAAACACCTTCAATATTTACACATAATTGTGAAAATAATTGCTTGAAACTTTACCATTAATAACTTAAAGATGAATCAAAATTGAATCCTGCTTCGCCCACAGTTATGACATTTAGATATTGAATAAATTAAAAAAATATAACTGACATCTATTCTGCCTCACATCGCACTGAAAGACAGTTCTATGAGCGCCTCAACTAGAGTTGGGAATAAAAGAGAATTGCAGTTACGATATTAAACCAATTTATTTACTCAAAATGTTTTGATTAAAACAGGGCAGGCAGAAGGATTTATTACATCGGACACAAAAAGTCGCAATTTTTTTAGTTTCTTTGCAGCCTGGGAGCTATTTAACGTCAGTTATTAAAAAATACATTTTTACAGTCTTAAATTCTCGCAGCAACCTATGCACCGCTTTCGTTTAACAACTTTTTTAAGCCCTAACAAAAAAATGGGTGTTATAAGTTTGACGTCGATGTCGTCTGTCTGTCTGTCTGTGTGTGTGTCTGTCTGTGGCACCGTAGAGCGCAAACGGATGGGCTGATTTCGATAGGGTTTTTTATTTGAAGGTTAATATTCGTGCGGATGTTCTTAGCTATATTTGGTTTATATCGATTCAAGATGGTCGCCTCCACAAAATATTTCTTCACAACCATTCTCAATATGGGTATCAAATGAAAGGGAAATAATAAAATACTATACAGTATAACAAATTCAAATCCAAGATGGCCGCCACCACAAAATGGCGAATTGCATTTCTTTTTTCACTACTCCCTCAATATGGACATCAAATGTGATACCCATATTGAGGTATGGGTGTGTCATTCCTCAATATGGGTATACGATATCATCATCATCATCATCAGCCACAAGACGTCCACTGCTGAACATAGGCCTCCCCCCTAGATTTCCATAACGAACGGTCCTACGCAACCTGCAACCAGCGGTTTCCAGCGACCTTTGTGAGGTCATCTGTCCATCTAGTGGGAGGCCGTCCAACACTGCGTCTCCCGGTTCGTGGTCGCCACTCAAGAACCTTTTTTCCCCATCGGTTGTCAGTTCTGCGAGCGATGTGGCCTGCCCATTGCCACTTCAGCTTGCTTACTCTTTGAGCTATGTCGGCCACTTTCGTTCTTTTGCGAATATCCTCATTACGGATTCTGTCGCGCAAAGAGACTCCAAGCATAGCTCTCTCCATAGCTCGCTGTGTGACTTTGAGCTTCGTTATGAGACCAACAGTGAAGGACTACGTCTCAGTTCCATAAGTCATCACTGGCAACACGCACTGGTTAAAGACTTTCGTCTTTAGGCATTGGGGTATTTTGGACTCAAAGATGTGCCGAAGTTTCCCGAACGCTGCCCATCCGAGTTGGATCCTTCGCTGGACCTCTTTGTCGAAGTTGGATCTACCTAATTGGATCTTTTGACCCAGGTAGACGTATTCGTCAACAACTTCGAGTGTGGTATTCCCAACAATAACCGGTACAGGTGAGACATGAACATTTGACATGACCTTCGTCTTGTCCATATTCATCCTCAAACCTACCTGTTGGGATACTCTACTGAGGTCCCTGAGCATAGCACCGAGGTCCTCCATCGACTCCGCCACAATGACTATGTCGTCGGCAAACCGAAGGTGAGTGATGCATTCGCCGTTGATATTGATGCCATATCCGTTCCAGTCCAGTAGCTTGAAAACATCTTCCAGCGCGGCAGTGAACAGTTTCGGAGATATAACATCTCCCTGTCTCACGCCTTTCTGTAGCTGGATATGTTTTGTGCACTGGTCCTGTAATCGGACAGACATTGTGGCTTTGCTGTAAATACACTTCAACACTTCGATATAGCGATAGTCGATGCGGCATCGCTGGAGAGACTGAAGCACTGCCCAGGTCTCGATGGAATCGAAGGCTTTCTCATAGTCCACATACGCTATACATAGTGGCCGATTATACTCCTCGGTTTTCTGTATAATCTGCCGAAGCGCATGAATGTGGTCTATGGTACTATAGCCTTTTCGAAACCGGCTTGTTCGGGTGGCTGGAAGTCGTCAAACCTGCGTGCGAGACGATTCGTGATTACCCTCGAAAACAACTTATAAACGTGGCTCAGAGTGAGATGGGTCTGTAGTTCTTCAACAAGGTGTTGTCACCTTTTTGAAGAAGAGCACCACCACACTTCTGCTCCACGCTTCTGGCGTACTACCGTCAAGTATGACGGAATCGAACAGCTTCTGGAGGACTTTAAGTACCGGTTTTCCACCCGCTCTCAGAAGCTCAGTCGTAATTCCGTCGTCGCCAGGTGCTTTGTTGTTTTAAGTTGTTTGAGGGCCATCCTAATCTCATACAGGCTGACTTCTGGGATATCTTCGGTAAAGTGTCGGGTCAGCTTGGCTCTGGGGTCTTTGCCATGCTAACGACAGGTTGTGCTTGCGTAGAGGTGTATAACTGTTCATAGAACCTCTCAATCTCCTCCAAAATCTCAGGCTTCGACGAGACAACGTTACCACTATCGGTCTTCAGTTTGGCCAGCTGACTTTGCCCAAGAGACAGACTTCTTGCGAACACTTTTGAGCCTTTGTTCTGCTTGATCGCCTCTTCAATACTCAAGTATTGAAGCAGCGTATGTCGCGTCGCACACAAGTAGAGATCTGTCTATTGAGCCGTCTGTATACCGTCATGTCGACCGAAGACTGTAACCGCATATCTCGTCTGACCGCCATAAGATCTAGAGTTTGATCGGAGAGCTTTTGGGTTCTGTTTTGGCGTCGGCTCTTATAAAATTTTCTGCCAACAGCATGAACAGTTTCCACTAGCCTGTCGTTTATTTCGTCCGCCGTTACGCACTCATCTAAGGATTCGAAGCGATTTTGAAGTTCGAGTTGAAAGTTATCGGGATCTTCGATCTGAGCATAATTTGGTCGGAGCGTGGACTTCATTAGACGTGATCTTTCGAGCTTAATGTTTAGATTCAGCGTGCCTCTTACAATACGGTGATCGCTGCCGGTCTTAACCCTGCTGATCACAGAGACATCGCTGAATATTTGCCGTTTAGTCGTCATAATGAAGTCGATCTCATTTTTTTGTGGAACCGTCAGGGCTAATCCAGGTCCACTTTCTTTGTGGTTGTTTCTTGAAAAAGGAGTTCATCATAAAGAGGCTCTCCCTTTCCAAGAAATCCGCTAGACGTTGCCCTCTTGGGTTCCGCTGCCCATATCCGAAATTCCCCACTCTCAACTCATCACCGCTACGTTTGCCCAGTTTCGCGTTGAAGTCTCCCATCACAACTGTGAAATGTGTTGGCGAGACATGTATACGATATACTTATATTCAATAGCTAAACATTCCACAATAGTCAATAAAAGAGCTTGACTAGTAGAATGTTGTACAAATTACAAATCCGAGATAGTCGAGGGTAAGCAGCGTGCTTCCGTATCGATACTTATCACGTCACTAAGCTAGGATGCGAGAGTGCCCCGCCGCCCGCGTCTCACTTCGTGCGGCTATGAGGCCTACAATTTTTGAGACAGATATACCTCACTCCGCACTGTACGTAACTAATTAATACTCAGTGCGGTTGAGGCTTCTTTGACCTCATGTTACTTTAACATAGCTATTAAGCTAGGCTTTGTAAGAGAAGCAAATTTGTATATTTATCTCTTTTATACTCATAGAAATGTTAAAATGATCGCCTCCCGCATAGAGTGAGAGAACGTAATTTTGACTGCCGCACCTGCGAGAAGCCACGCATGTGGTTTGTTCGACCTCATAATGCAATGAACGTGTTAACAAACTACCCTCTAACATAAAAAATGTAAATTCACTTCACGCATTCAAAAAAACAATTGGCTAAATATATTATCTCTGAAGCATAAAATAATTAAACCTTAAAATCTAAAAATATCTGAAAATAACTAAATAAACAAAAATAAGTGATCCAGCTGTGGAAAGTACCTAGTTCTCATATTTATATACCTAAGAAAAATGTACCTAATAGATTCATAGCCTATTTTGTTTTATTTTGTTTATATCTTTTGTCTGTGTTTTTTGTTAGAACAGGTATCTGATATTTGTATTTTTTATTACCTAAATGTTGATTAGTTTTTATGTGTTTTTGATTTGTTTGTGTTTTATGTGTATGTAAAGTGTGACGTCGAAAATTTTAATTATTATTAAGTTATTTTTATCATGTAAGCGACAGAAATGTCTTAAGGGCGTGTGGGCCGTAATTTTGAATTTTTAAAACAACTTTAAGACATTTAAAATAGTGTTTTAAACTCTGAAAAAAATATATGTATTAGTTAAGGATCTAATCTAGTGCAATTCATGATCAATAACACGATTTAATGAATTTTAATTGATAGAAAAAAATCCCAAAGTCACCCCTTTTCAAAAAGTTGTTTCAAGTTTATGACTAAACTAATGAATTTTTTTACAAAATTTTTGTACTCAACGAAAGCCACTAAAAAGTTATAGATGCATTCGCAGAGTTTGACTTGATAAAAAGTATCAGTTATTCACTATGTTTTAATATCTACCATATATATAGCGCGCCGTTCGGCCAGCCTGATCAGTCGCGTTTCGGCGCTCACGGACGACGGGCCTGTGCTTGATTTTGCAATTTTGACAACCGATAAATTTTAAATATTACGATCATAGTGCCACAGTATAACAATATCAGTAGGTATTACTAGTGAAGCACGCTATGATCTTGATTTTTGATACCGTTTTCATTGGAATTGCAAATTGACGCTGATACTAATTAGTACGCTGTTTACTTTATGTTGTAGACCAATAAGGGAGTCTCAAAAAACTGACGTCGATACCACATCAGTAAAAAATTCAATGCGGAGGCAATGGAAAATAGATAAGCATCGGTAAAATATTCGTCCGTTAAATCAGAGATCGGGATAAGGAAATAATGAGAGGGAGAAATCCCTGCGTAAATCTAATATAAATGCAAGTAAGGTATCATAAATGATACCTAACTTGCATTATCTACCATTAGGTAAATTCTTTGGTAGTAAAGTACTTAGTACTTGGATGAAAAGTCCTCACATACAGATTTTACCACTTTGGAAGAGACTTTCGCGCAAACTATTCAGTTTAGAAAAAAAAATGTTAGGAACTTCAATACAATTTTGAACACCTTTCCTACACTTTTTCATACACGTATGGTTTTGTTAGAATTTTTAAATTTTTTTATTTCTTTTCCAAGTTTGTGACACCACCAAAATTTATTGTTTTTTCTTTTTTTTTTGTATGAAAATGTTAATATTGTTCATAGAAATTTAGGCACTCGACCAAATTTGATAAGAAGCCTTTTAGGCAGTAAAATTACTCGTAAATTTAACTCTGCACTAAATTTCCGATTCGTATTTTTTATATAAGGTTTAGAATCATTTCGTGAGCATAAAATCACAAAATAATAACAAATCCAGGTGGAGCTTCAAGCGCCAGCTCGAAAAAACGTTTGTGGCTGATATTCTGAAAAAGTAATAAAGCCTATTATTATTGTAGAAAATAAAATTTCCCATCTTTTGTTGCCAGTAAACTTTTTTTTCGAACTTACCGATTACGATTTATTGTGTCAAATTTGATGATAACAATGTAAAAATAATAAGAGGTGAATTCTGTTCCCAGTAGCATAAACATGTCCCTTTTTACCGGAATGAAAGAAGGGTTATGTTTTTCGCGCGTATCTTGTATGTTTGTAAATCTTTTATTTCCACATATCTTCCAAACGGCTGGATGGATTTTGGTAACTAAGATATTCTAAGACTAGTCTGACTCGCCAAAGTGTCCTTAGATAGTAGGTAATATTTTTTTACGTGTAGATTTTTTTGTAGTCGGGGTTTTTAAATTAAAGTTATTCTATCATATTGTTCGTTGCTCGAATAAACAGCACCGTTCATCATCATGATTGAAGAGTTGAACGAAGAGTTTGGTCTCCACTTTTGTAATAAGAACAACTAAGCTGTGAAACGCATTGCCAGAGTGGGTTTTGTCGAAGGTTCGAACCTTGGGGTTACAAGGTATACTGTGCTTGTTTCTATTAGAGAAACAAGTTCCATCGTAGACAACATCATTTTCATCCACTATTATCGGCATCATAGCAATCGTATCATTGAATGGGTTATAAATCGTAAACGGTAAGTTTAACAAAAAAAGTTTACTAGCAACAAAAGATGCAAAATTTTATTTTCTACAATTATTGTCAAAATATATAGTTTCCAAAATATCGGCTAAAACAGTTTTTTCAATTGGCGTTTGAAGCTCTACCTGGATCTGTGAGCATTTTGTAATTTTATGCTCAGTAAGTTTATCTTTACCTCATAGAAAAAAAAAATTGGATTAGAATTTAGTGCAAAGTTGAACAAAAACCTTCTGTTTTTACTGGCATTTCATTACGTTTCAGCACATTTTTTTTTTAATGTTTGACGAACTTGTAAATTATTAGGAAACATTTTAAAAAGATGCATGAAATTGGAAAAGCCTTTCTCAACTTATAGTGTGACCAAAAAGAAAAGGTTGAGTTTTGTATATCTACGAGTATAGATAAATTTAATATTTCTTCGTTCATATATCAAAAAAACTCTTATCACATTCACAAAATTGTTATCACTAGTATAAACAAATCTTGAACAAAAAATGAGTTTAAATCACATAGTCAAATATTGTAATGTTATTTCTGCACTGTGGCACTGATTCCGCGGTCGGTGACGGTCGCGAGAACAAGACAGCGTTAAATGCCTAATTTGACAGAACTACCTGGCCTTAAGTGATAAATAAAATTCTTTAAACACAAAAGTCCAAATCATTACCTAGCACTGCACTGCGCTCGTCACCAAGAGATCTAAGATATTATATCTCTAAGCCCAGTAATTTCTCTGGAAAAATTGCCCTTCAAACTGAAACACAGCAATGTTTGCACATTACTGCTTGGCGGTAAAATAACTGGCAAAGGTACCCAGGCGGACTCTGCCAAGTGTGCCTACCGCTACAATATTCATTGCCATTAGCATTGGTTCCACATAGTTTCATTATTTCGCAATACCGTACAAAAATCATGCAACAAGAAGGAATGGGATATAAGAGAATATTTAAATAATAATTATTCGTTTCAGGTTGCTTCAACCACATCGTCAGACAATGTATTTCTAGGTAAGTCACCAATAATAATACTTGCAGTCCGTCCCCGCTTCGCCCGTGGTACGTTATAAATACTTATACAACCAAAAGCACTCAGTGATCACGTATATATACAACTTTGAAAAAAGTTTGGGAATCGGTTTAGTAGTCCCTGAGATAAACGTGTTCAAACAATAAACTATTGGGAAGTATTAGGAAATTTTGCTGTGCATGTATAATTTTAAGTTACGCAACACGTGCGTGTATCGGTCTCCTGTCGTGGTCTCCTGCCGCGGTCTCAGCGTGAACTTGTACCCATAACTGGATCCCATATAATTCCATAATATAAAGTGCCTGTCGCGGTCTCCGGTCGCGGCCTCCTGTCGCGGTCTCAGCGCGAATTTGTACCTTTAGAGGAGATTGGGATTTCGTTGCGCGACCCACAGATTTCTAAACAGATGAAACCTTCGTGAACGACACTGTGAGGCCAGTAATTAGTTATGTATGCGTGACAGCTCTCACCGACGTTGTCAAATTACTCACGTTGGTGTGCGTGTAATGTTCCCAGTCTTAAGAAAAAAATCCCACTATTGTTGTCTTAGCTTCGGAAATCTTCGCGTATAATAAACACATAAAATATATTATAATGTTAAAATAATTTATTATTACACCGATTATAAATTATAAAAGGATTTCTTGTTATGATAGAAATAGTAATTTCCATCCTGTGAAGTTAAGAATTTTGATTTTGCATGCAACTAAAAATTCGAATATTCGTACAGAAAATTCGGAATAAAAAGACAACGCCGAATAATAGTAAAAGTCATGTGTGTGTTTATTTTGAGTATTCTATCGGAGCTTTTTGTAAAACTTTGAATATTATGCTTGACAAAAGGTGGCAACTACTCATTTAATATCGGTGAACACAGGAAGTGCCGATAATTTTTGTCAACTGATTTGATGTTGGGGGGCCAGATCATTCAATTTGTTTAGTATCCAATCTTTGTCTGGGCAAGGCCAGTATATGTGGTGCCAACAGCGATTGGCCTGATCCCAACATCTTTTTTTGGGTAAGTATGTACGCACAAATTAGCACCCTATAAAACTTCGACAATGCCACTACTGACTCGACCAGATAACATGAGGTTAATTAAAACGATTAGATCTCTCAAAAGACTCGCCTATTTTTTTAAGCTCCACTATACCTACTTACAAGTATAAAAACTTGCTTCATAACTATGGTTTTCATCAACACTATTAGTATTTTTATAAACGCTAGTAATGACGTGGATTAGTGCAGGCATCGATTCACATTAAATTAAAAAAAATACGGTTATAAAGATAAGGTTTAAAATAGAATAATACAATCTACATAAATAATTTGGTCTACGAGTATCTTCAAAAAAATCATAATCTATATTTTACCTTAACTTTAGGGAAAATAATTTCAATTTAGTATAGCAACACTAATCAATTTTCGTTGAGGTGTTGTGTTTCTATTCATTAAATGAAATTAAATTGCCTAAATTATATAAATAGCAGTAAAATATTCAAACTTTCCTATGAAATGATATTCCTCTTTCCTTTTCTTATTTTTGGGAACAATGTTTGCAATGTTTGAAGACATAATACGGCATAATCTTAAACAAAACTTAAAATCACACGGGACTCCCGTACGAGACGGAAGTCCGATTCGTACTGATTGGAAGTTTGTATTTGCTTTGGCGTTTGATATTTGCTTTCTGGACCTAAGGATCTGTGTTCTGCACGTTCCATCTGCCTTTTGTTTTAGAAATCTGTGGCGCGACCGAACTGAAAATAAAACCGTAAAAAAATTATAACGGAAGTGACGCGTAAAAACTGCCCGCGACTAGTGTTGCCGACTTTGTTTTCTGAGATGATCGTACCTACCATAAATAATAAAATTTGGCAAGTTTTTTTTAATTGTGTTGTGAATACTGTTGCTTCTATAATATCCGAAGGAACTTCCTTCCTACCTGGTGTCGGATGACACCACATCTTTTTTTTTTGCTTCTGAAAACGGCGCACGGACACTTTTACTAAAATCCTAAAAATAACTTAAATGCGAAAGTTTGTTAGAATGTACTGATGTATGTTTGTAACTCTTTGACGAAAAACTACTAAAGGGATTTGGACGACATTTGGTACACAAATAGATACTGGCCTGAAATAACAATTTTTTTATTCCGGAATACTAACAGAATTGGAAACCACGCAGGTAAAAACGTGGGGGGACTGCTAGTAAGATAGTACTACGATAATTTATTATGCAGTACCTAACGTACTATTTCCTGTTACAGAATTTAAAAAGCCGTTTGTGACTGCTGATAATGTTAAAATCTATGCTAAGATCGGAAAACCGTTGACACTGACGTGCAAGATACATGGATACCCAAGGCCAAATGTTGAATGGAAGCGGCGCGATGGGACTACCATATCCGGAGAGGTGAGTAGAATAAGTAGCCCGCAAAAGGTTCTCAGAGTTAGGGCTCGATATTCAATAAACCACCACGCTGACCCTGGCAGTAATTTACTCACATATAATGTAGTAGTTAAAGTAGTCTATTATATATCCCGTTAGCTGGAATTGCACCTCTTGACGGCTTTGGAGAAATTGCCTGTGCCATCGAAAAAAAGAAATAAGAGCCAGATTCCCTTCATCCACTTTTCGACGATGACGATGATGCAGATTTTTTAAAGTTTTTACAAAAAGTTGTATACAAAAAACCACAGCTAATGCTGCATAAGCTAGATTGGAACTGTGGTATTAGAAACATCCAGTTCCACCTAACTTTGTTTCCCCACAGGCAAAGCTGCCTACTGACCATGATTTGCAATGGCCTATCTAGCAAAAAAAAAAAAACAAAATGTATAATAATAGATAAAAATAGTTTTAGATGATTATCGCTGGTACGACAAGAAAAAGAAGTCTATTGGTGAAAGAATTTTCAAAATCGATGCAGTATATCCAGATATTACCTACTCCCTTGTAACTCACAGACTTGTTTATACCTATCTCTTTATAATACAAATTACTGTAATGGGTTGAATTCTGTAGATTGAAGATATTTAGAAAAATGGTTTTCGAGGGCACTCATCGATACTGAAGCCAATTCTGAAATTATTTCGTTCATGTTTGTCTGTCGGTCGAGTTCGTCCCACCAACATTTCGTTCGTTCCCTTCTAAGGTCGCCGGAAAGTTTGATTCGGATCTGATAACCACAGAGTGCATACTCTTCGTCGAGATTAGATCACAGACTAAGTAGAGAGATACACTGATTAGATCAGCGGAGCGATTCTGAACCCAATCGGCATGGAATCAAACCTCCTTTGTCTTATCCTTTTAGAATAAGACAAAGAATGAATGAATGCAGTCGTCACAATTCCGGCACGGAATTAAAATCCTAGTCTCTGACATTCTAAATGGACACCAGCCCCGGATCTTGGGGGCAAGCCGGGGCCCGTGCCCCAGGCAGCACGCCTCAGGGGGCCCCAAATTGAGCGACGTATCACGTATTTCAAATCATCGTCGTAATATCCGATGGTATTATCATCATGAATTCTTCCTCCTCATGTTAATAGTTAGAGGAGCGCTCGAGGGAAAAAGAAGTCAGAGGGACATAACCCGTTATGTCCCTCCTGCGCATGGTGGTCATGATACACCAATGCAACCTACCTGGCGGCATTTTCAGATTTTGCCCCGCCTAAAAAATATTGAAGATCCGGGGCTGATGGACACGACAAAAACTGACTGGTTTGATTCCCATGTTGAGTACCTACAATTATAAATGTATTTACAGGTGTCTATTCAAGACTTACCATTAGACTACATAAGCAAATTGACAATCGACAATGTACAAGAAGATACGTCATACACATGTCAAGCTACAAATAAAGCTGGATCTCATGAAATCACATTTGATATTTCAACTCAAAAACAACAAGACAAACTCCAAGTACATTCACCCGCATGTGAGTACTATTATCATATATTTACAGTTACGTTATTATAGTATAGAATGACGGGACCACGGAGCTAATACAAAGAGGAGCTGCCCTAAGCAACTGTGCACTGTGATTTTCAACTAGGTCCTGACGTCATCATGGGGGGGCGGGGCCTAAGTTAGTATGCTATCAGCGTTCGTCAGGTGCACATGTGAGGAGACTCGCATTAAGTCCGTCGCAGACGTAGCTATAATAAATATATATTTTCATATTTTCGTGACGTCAGAAAAGTATACCGTAATCTATTCATCTTATGACATATTAACATAGCAAGACATATTTTGAGTGTACAGCATGTTTCAACACTGTCTGCGCGCACGTCACGAGTCTTTTGATATTTTTAACCCCTCGACGCAATAACGAGGGAGTGTTATAAGTTTTTGCTACGTGTTTGTAGCATCGTAGCTCTCAAACAGATAATCCAATTTTGTTTTTTGTGTTAGGTACACACCAACCGATTTTGTTTTGTTTTTTGGGTTGGGTAAACTTGATAGGGTAATGTCGTTAAATTACCAAGTTCATATGGCCATCTTCCAGTTTCATTATCAGGCTCCGATTACCATCAAGCACCAAAGTACTTGTCAAGGCGAATAAAACGAGCTCAAACTCGATGGTGTTTTGTCGTTTAGTGGTGTTTTGTTGTTTAGGTACAAGACTCTTATGGTTATTTTCCAGCTTCATCATCAGACCATGGCTTCCATCTAGCACCAAGACAACTAAAACGATCCCAGATTTGATGGGGTTTCGTCGTTTCATTACAGAGTTCCTATGACCCACTTCCAGATCCATCATCAGACCTTAACAGTTATGAACAATGGTGAAATACGCTGTACATTCAAAATATGTCTTGCTATACCATAATTTACATGTATATGCCTTAATATATATTACAGTATATTTTGGTGACGTAACAAAATTATATATTATAGCTGCGTGTGTGGACACTCGAGGATTTGTATAAAAAATATACGGAAATATGTCCAGCTATGAAATATGAAAATATATATTATAGCTACGTCTGCGACGGCCTTTATAAGTACGTCCTATCTCATTAAAACTTTTGACATCTAGTGTAAGGTAGCTGAACTATGTAGTAACATCAACATCAACCTAAGCTAGTAGTTTTGATATTAGCCGATAGATGGAATATTGAGATGTGGGCGGGGCTTAATACCCCCTCAATGCCCCCTCATCCCGCAAACTACCACGCGTCATTTCATATGGAAATTTAATTACTACACCTCCTCTTTGTATTCGCTCCGTGGACGGGACACACAACACATTTACTTGATGGTAAACTACATGCCTGTCCATTTGAACATGGAGAGTCCAAATCACTACCCAGTACTGCACTGCACTCGTTCCCCAGACAAATGCGCTCAGAGATATAGGATATCTTTACCCTGTAATTTCACTGGCAACATTGCCTTTTTAACCAGAACACAATAATGTTTGCACATTACTGTGCGCGTGGGCTTTGAACCCGGGGCTCTGAATCGGCAGTCGCTGTTCCCCCGACTAGACTACCGTCCGCCCGGGGTTCTACCGTCTAATAAAAACTGCTTTGACACTGCTCTCTCTTTTATTTCCCCTTGAAAATATAGAGTCAGCAATGACAAAGCCAAAACCAATTTAGTTAGGCAGTAGAAAGGCTGGTTTGGCTTGTTTCCGGTGCAGAAGATAGGTATTATCATTAAGCAAGGTAATGCTGCCAGCATTTTAAACATGTTACGGCGGGAACAATACGGGACCGATTATTTGAGAAAATATGAATAATAAATGAATGAATAAAAATTATTTTCAACATATAAAATACAAAATCTTATATAAACCCAATATAGGAAAATAGTAAGATTACTAAAATAATGTGCAGCCTATCGCTGAAATCGATCTCTTCCAAGCAACCTTGTACAAAATTTTGGAAAACGTCATAACGTAACTAGAATTGACATTTAAATGACATTCTTATTTTTAGGATCATAACATATTAGTAATAGACTGCAGGCCCGTGAACAAAATTTATGGGTCAAATGAACCACCAGGAGACCTATGTAGAGTGTTAGAACGGTATAAAATAATAAGATTCAGCACTATGCCGTCACTTGTAAGCTGCCCAACTGAGTGCCATTGAAGAGGGAAGGGGGGAGGTTGCAACCAGCGATCATTTCGCCTCGTCGCATGTTTTTTGTATGGCGTTGCGGAATAATAGATTAAACTATAAAAATTGTTTTTTTTTAATTTCACTTAAGTATATTGGCTATCACGGCCTACTTTTAAACTTTTATCTATGATCACTATAATGCTCTGCACACGAGCCCAAAAATCAGAGGAAATTACGTAAAAGTAGAGGAGAGGACCCTACATCGCACCGTATGATTGGTGATTTACGGTGCGATGTAGGGTCCGCCCCACTAGTTTTACGTAATTTCCTCTGATTTTTGGGCTCGTGTATAGAGGATTGTACACCAGTTGTGGACGCGGAACAGGATAATTAAAACTTCTAACACTTTAGAGGTATAGGTACCTAGTACTCGAACTTAGTTGTCATCATAAATTGTGCTGGGTAATTTGAACGAAAATAAAAACGTTCAGTCGATGTAATAGCGACAAAAAGGCGCCACTAGTGCATACAAATCCGGCTTTGTCTTTTACAGATGTCAATATTTGGTACCAAGGAAAAGGAGAGCTGACCTGCAAAGTTGAAACCGGCCCTCCGGTTACGATCACTTGGTATAAATTCGGCGGTCGTAACAGCCCCGCAAAAAAACTAATGTCTAACCAAAATATTCAAATTTCTGAAGATAACTCTACTGTGACTATAAAACGTGCGAGTCTATCTGACGAAGGATACTACATCTGTGATATAAAATACGAGTATAATGGAAGGATTATTGATAGAAGATCATCTTTTATAACAGTAACAATAAAGGGTGTGGGTAAGTATTTTTGGTACTTGATCTATTTATTTTCGTGTTTTTGTCTTAATAACTGAAAACCTGATTAAAGCGACGTACTTCAAAAACACCCTATTTTTTAAAAGGCATGTGTCATACGCCACCTTTAAATTAAACCGCGTGATTGATTATAGAGTATAGTTATCGGAAGGCCTCAAAAGCAAAATGGTCTACATATTAAAACGACACAAGATCTAAATGACCTAGTAGCAAAACGTCCTATTATCGTAATGACACGAGATCAAGACGGCCTGGTATTGTTTTGTAGCATAGAGTGACGAGACAAGCAGGACATGTGCCAGGTGGTAAGGAGCACAATGATACACAGCTATTGAATCATGAAAAGTCCAAATCATTACCTAGCACTGTACTACGCTCAGCACCCAGAGATAAAAAAAATATCGTTATGCCCTGTAATTTCACTGGCAACATTACCCTTTAAATCAGAAAACAATGATGTTTTCAAATTACTGCTTGGCGGTACAATAACAAACGTATGGTAGGCAGGCGGAGTCTGCAAAAAGAGCCTCCTCCTCTAGAAAACCTTATCTAAAAAAAAAATTTTTCCAGTAGAAAAGTAAAGTGGGCTGTTCAATTAGCATAAAGCATTAACATCCCACTAAATGTTCCCACCATTGGGACTCGGGGCCTTCTCTCGCAAGGGGGAGACTCAACGCCATAATCCACCACGCTGGCCCAGTGCGGGTTGAGGATGACATATGACTACTGAAGATTCTAGCTACATGTCGGTTTCCTCACGATGTTTTCCTTCACCGTTTTAAGTTAGCGGCAATACGATCATGACTTTGAAAAGGCAGTGATTTTCAAACCGGGGTTTCCGGATCAGTAGTCACCGTTCGCCCGACTAGACCAGCCATTACTTATATTATATATTACACTACAATGGATTTATTATATTTCAATTGATCTTTACTAATTTTTGAGACTAGCAAAATAATTATTTGCTTTGCAGAAGAACCAGAAATTGACAAGAACATAAACAACAAAGAAATAAAAAAAGGATCTGATGCTACCAATACCACAATCTACTGCAGGTATGAAACGCAAACAACATCCCGTTATTTTAGCCAAGCAGTTCCTGTTATTTTTATGAGATAAAAAGTAGCCATGTGCTATTTCAGACTATGTTCCAAATTTCAACCTGATTTCGAAGTGATTGAGCAACAAACATCTAGGAATCCCAAACTACAACTTTGTCCAGTAATGAGACAACATGGGTTATTTAAAACATATATAGTATAGAGTAACGCTGCCAGCGGGTCATGTGCCTGATAGTAAGCAATATACCTACCCGCTTGATACACCGGCGTGTAATATAGTACCCAAAAACTTGGTTGATGACGACAACAAACCAACTTATAGTTGCGTTTTGGGTTTTTGGCGGGAAATTTTTTTTTCGTGTTTTTATTTGCGTAGGTTTACCGATAAATTTGTGTTTAATGGCGTCTACTTGAACCGGTCTTTATTTTGATATAACCCACATTAAAATTAAAGTTCATTGACATAGAAAAATCGTAAAATAAAAAAAAAACAATATCAAATTTTTGGCGGGAAAATGGTCCCGAAGTATTGAAAAAAATATAATTTGTGCAATCGAATACAGTTTTTTTGGTGTTTCGAGTTTGTTATTTCGTATACAACACATTTAACCCATAAAACCACTGTCTCCCTTATAAATTATTAAAGTTATAGTTGTTAGACTACTTGAGAAATCGCAAATTTTTTACTCAAGTGTCAAAAACGTTAGTTTACATTTTAAGTACATTAATTATAAATAAATGATACCGTCTAGAAGCGTCTTGAAACGCTCTTGAGAGTAAATGGCTCAAACGGGCAAAAGTAAGGCGCCACTTCATATGCCGAAACATAAACACCGCACTTATGTAACCTGACACCCGTTTTCCCGCCAAATTTGTAAAACGCGAAAAGCGGCCAGTGTATCAAGCGGCTACCCACAACAGCACAATGACACGCAGCTAGTAGAACATGCGGAGTCCAAATCATTACCTACTACTTCACTGCGCTTGTCACCCAGAAATATGAGATGTTTTATCTCTGTGTGTTTTGTGGTTTCACTGGAAACGATGGATTTTGCGAAAAGTCCTACCACTTCAAAATACATATGTAGCCATTTGCTTCTCAGGCGGCGACTCCCGTTTACAATTTTGGCGGGAAAACGGGTATTGTTTTTAAACTTTCGCGATTTGAACACATAATGTGGTACCTACGGGGCTTAATCACAAATAATTCATAGTTTAAATACCTCGACGTTTCGGCAGCGTTACAACCGCCATGGTCACGAGAAGACTGAAGAAATTGAGGGTCGTCTCATAGCGAAATGAGGCAATCTCAATCTACCCTCATTTGGTCTTCAAAAAATCGCAGGGTTACCAACACGACACTAACCGTATCACCAGGCTTCTCCGAACTCTTCTTCTCGCTTCGGCTTCTGCGTACATTAATCTATGGATTAAGTCAGGATTCCACGACGCCGATAACCGAAAACTATCCTCCCGACTAGACCGATAGACTGAAGTGGGGGTCTGGGGACATGTTCCCCCCAAATCGTATACGTTAAACTAAAAATGTAAGAAAATTAGAAACATCTAATAGTACATAGACTATTTTTTAACGCGGGAAAACAACTAGTACGTGAACTACGCGGGTAAAACCGTGGGATGCTACTAGTAAAGTATTTTTCTACTCGAGTTAGTGTATTGCTACTGGTGACCCCCCCCCCCCAAAATCTGAGGCTGCGTACTGGTGACCCCCTCCAAAATTCGAGGCTGGGACCGCGCCTACTCCCGACTGTAATTACAATGTTGTTAACGGTGTGGCAACGGGTTACCTACATAAGTGCGTTTGTTTACGCTTCGGTTTATGAAGTGCCACCTTACTTGTACCTGTTTAAGCCCGTTATTCTCAAGAGCGTTTCAAGACGCTTCTGCCGGTATCGTTTGTTTATGATTGAAAAGTAAACTAGCAATTTTGACACTTGTGTTTGAGCTTTCCCGAGTTTTCAAGTGTTCTAGGAGCTATTGAATTTTAAATTGTAAGGACAAAAAATGATTTTTTGTTTTAAATTAATTACATACGATGTAACAAATGCGAAAACACAAAACAACTGCACTCTATAGCATACATTACATTTTTTAAACTGTTCTGTACCATTTTTCCGGCAAAATGTTTGTTTAGTCTTTTTTTTAATTTTACAATTTTTCTATGTAATCGAACTTCAATTCTAACGAGGCATATCTCAAAACTAAGCTAAACTAAACGGTTCAAGCAGACGCTATTATTTTAAATGTATGGGTATAACTTCCCAAATAAAATACGAAAACAAACTTTCCCGCCTAAAACCCGACCGCAAAATTAAGTTTGTTGGTTTAAGTCAATTGGTGTAATTAATATATGTAGTTCCCTCTGTCTATCAAGCGGGTAGTGTAATAATCAAGTGTGCAAATACTTTTGTTTCAGTATTTTGAAAGGTGTACCGACGCCGACTATTGCTTGGTTCCACCACAAGTCTACTAACAAAGATGAAATTGTCGAAATGTATGAGTGGAAAGATAAACAGAATGTTGTGGTTCTCATCCAGGATTATAAGGACGCTGGACAATATACTTGCCAGGCTAAGAACGAAATTGGCACCGACCATCATACAACAAACATTGAATGTGAGTGGACAATGTATTTTCGAAAATTTAAGCAGTGCCATAGTAATGGGAATTAATAGGGTCACTCAAAATGATCATTAATACAACAATAAGTTAGGTAACAAAACGGCCCCAATAGGGATGTTAACAACACTAATCACAAATTAATGTTTGGTGTTAATTTTATGATAGTTTGTAGTAATAGAATACCGAAAATCACATTTTTATAATTTAATATTGCTTAGTAAATTATGAATGATTTTAAATTGATTTTTAATCTGTGGTCACGTGACTGCAAACACCAATATGGCTTATGACGTCACTAACCGCAAAACAAGCTGTCGAAGACTGACTGGACTGTTTACTTCTCTGCTTTTTTATTATGGTCTGTGATCTTAGCGTCGACGATTTTGATTGTTTGTATTCAAGTAAAAGTAAGAAAACACATAAACTGGACATACAGTCATGAATCGCGACCAATGTTTTTTGTTGTTAGTGATGTCATGTCAGTTGTTAGTGTTTTAGCGGGAAAATTCAAAATGAAATTATGATTGTAAATATACTCATCGAACACACTAATATTTTAAACAAGCGTCAATCTTCAAGATACTCGTAAAAGCAATTCCGAAAAATTGTTAACATCCCTATGAGGTATATATTAGTAAGAAACTATGTGCAATAAGGCAATGTAATAAGACATTTTAAACGGTTACTCATATCTTTAATTTATTCATTCCTAATTTTTTACCGAGGACTGCAATATTACTAAATTGAAAGAATAAAAAATGGTTTTTGACTCGTTCATGAAATTTCGTGATGAGAAGTTTGTTTTTAGATTATACTTCTACAGCTCATGAAGAACATCTCACATACATCTCATGAAGAAATATAAATGCATGGAGACTAAAACAAAGTAATTACATTAGTCCGTTAGTTAGATTTAAAAAAAAATGTACAAGTATTTTTTTCTTTTGTATCATAAACAAAAATAACGAATACATCCTAGTTCTCAAAAGTTTCGACTGACGTCACGTCTATATATAAAAAAAAAATTGGTGGACAATTCACACACAACACCATCTGACCCCAAACTAAGCAAAGCTTGTGTGATGGCAGCCAGATAGCTGATATATAATACTTATATAGTTTTAAATACATACTTATTATACATAGAAACACCCAGACACAGTGCAAACATTTGAATTCATCACACAAATATTTGCACTGGGTGGGGATCGAACCCACGACCCTCGGCTTCGCAGGCAGAGCGACTACCAACTAAGCCACTAGGGTAGTCATATGATTTTTATGTAGACACGACGTCACAACTCCCCACTCCGGAAATTTGATGGTCTATATATTTATCGAATTTTAATTATTTGATAAAAGAAAAATACGTGCCCCCATATTTTTTCATGATCTACCTGATGGACTAATAATTAGAATAACAATAAAGTATATTTTTTTATCTCCCAGTATCTTAATAAATAATTAATTAAATTGTCAATCTCTATAAGTTTTGTAAAGCAAGAAATAAAAGGCTTTTTTATTTTATTTTTATTTATTTATTAATTTTATCTTAATAAATAGAGTGTCATGATATTTCCTCCCACTGAACTCTTCACCAACTCGACCGATATTCACGAAAGCCGCCATTTTATATGTAATATGTTCCAACTTCAGAAATAGGACGATTTTTGTTTCGATTAATGGTCTTTATATAACAAAATGCAAGCGAAGCCAGAACGGACCGCTAGTTTTTACCCGACTGAAAGAAGGGTTATATATTTCGAGCGTATCTTGTATGTTGATAAATTTCTTTATTCCCAAATATCTTCCAAACGGTTGGATGGAATTTGATAATTAAAATATCGTTAGATGCGTCTTAACTGACGAAGTGTCCTTAGATAGCATTTTGTAGTACATTATGTTTTTTATCTGTACATTTTTTGCAGTCGGTGTTTTAAAGGGAAGTTATTACATATGAATTCTTGTTACAGATCGCCCAACAATAAAACCAAGCAAAAGTTCAATTATAGGCCAGCCTGGCGCGTTGATTGAAATCCCTTGCGTAGCAGATGGTAGCCCGAAGCCGGCTGTTTTCTGGTACAAGGGACAGGAAGAGATCACCAGTAATGACAAATACGAAATAACAGAGAACGGACTCCGGTGCGTTCACATTTCTTGAAAACTTCTTCGTCACGCTCGGGAATGATAAGAAAACTTCGGGTAAACTCGGGACCATGGTTATTGGTCATCTAGAAATGCTGACGCATTACTAGATGACCATACTCATGGTCACGCCCTCCGGTTTCACCCGCGTTGTTTCCAAAGCTATCAAATTCTGAGTTATAAGTTTTCACTTCTATCGGCAGTTCCTACGACTGCCAATTTTTTTAATTACTGTAACACTTGTCGTTGTCGTCGTCGTGATGCCAAGCGGGTGGAGGGCATTCGCTGTGTGTAGTTTTCAAAGGGTTTCTACTATTAAAACATAATATATATCCATCTGAAATAGCGCGTTTAAAATTATAATGTGTCTTGATTAGCGTTATTGCATACCTAAGCAGCCCATTAAATGTACCCACTGCTGGGACTGCTGTGAGTTAGCAATCTCAACAGACAGACAGACAGAAACTCTTTATTATACACACCAGTAACTTACAAACACTTAAACAATAACTTAATAATAAACTCAATGGAAATGTTTAAAATGGCTTGACTAGCAAGTAGAGCACTCAACACTATAGCAAGTTTCAAAATCCAGGATGGTCGGTCGATCAGTACCTCAAATTTAATACTTAACTTTATTCTTGTTTCAGTTTTACTGCAAATCTTTCATTAAGTGGTGAATATACTTGCAAAGCCGTTAACAAGCTGGATTCTTTTAAGAAGACGGTCAATGTTACTATTATCAGTAAGTACATTGTAATTTTCAGTGAGAGTTTTTTAGACGAATTAGGAAAAGTTAATGAAATAAACCATAGATATTGCCTTACATAACTATAGGACATGTATGTCCAATGAGGCCGTTCCAAAATGCGAATTAACTTGTATAAACCTTTAAACGAGCCATTCTTGTAAGTATATATATATATATATAGAATCTGAATCTCGGAAACGGCTCGAACGATTTTCATGAAATTATGTATACAGGGGGTTTCGGGGACGATAAATCGATCTAGCCAGGTTTTATTTTTAAAAAACGCCGTTTGATGCGCGTTTTTAGACAAAGAAAAACTGTTACATAAAAATTAGAATGCGATGCTAAATTTCGCGAAAGCGCGCGACAGTATATTAGCTCAGTCGGGAAGATGGGTGGTTGAAATATGGATCGGTTCAAAACCGGCCGAGTTCGAATCCAACCGGCCGCGTTCTTTTTTCAAGTTTTTTTAGAAAATCAGTATGTATCTAAGTAACCGAGCAAAGCTCGGTCACCCAGGTACTAGTACCTATATGTACCTATACCTACACCGTTATTTTTTTTCATTAGCAAAATTTTACCAGCTTTATTTACTGCCGTTCCTTAACACAACAAACTGAAAAACAATTGAAAATATATCACAAACAAATACCACGGAAAGTATGCAATTTATGGTCTATATTATTATCTATCTATAATTTATGGTTATGTGGCTGTATACATGAGTTCTGTAGTGTACGTACCTGTGTTATTTGTTTACATTATCAAGGTCAGCCCCGACTCTGGCACCCGCCTACCTAACTACTTGCATTTCTTCAGTTCATTTTTGTAGTGGTAGGACTCTTGGCAGAGTCCGCCTGGGGAAGTACTACATCTTTGCCAGTTATTCTACCGCCAAGCAGTAATGTGAAAACATTACTGTGTTCCGGTTTGAAGGGCAATGTTCCCAGAGAAATTACAGGGCTTAGAGATATAACATCTTAGATTTCTGGGTGACGAGAGCAGTACAGTGCTAGGTGATGATTTGGACTCTTAATGTTCCAATAGCTGCGTGTCACTGTGGTGTTATGTGGCAGGCATGTTGCTTACCATCAGGCACATGTCCAGCGCGTCTCGACACTTTTTATTCAAAAAAAAAAAATTACGTGTCGATTGCAGTCAAGGTCAATCGATTATAAGTTTGTGAGCGGTAAAAATACTACTGAAACTTTACGGGTAGGTATAGTGATCTTACATATTTATGCTATTCTAGCATACTAAATTCAGAAAGGAGGATTGCTTGCTAACTTGTTTCTGAATTCAGAGGACTAACTTTTATTCTAAATTTGCTTCTAAATTCAGTCACTCAATTTAGCCAAGTGTATTAAGCCTTTAAAACCTAACTCAAATGTCAAAACGAGCCTTTAATTTTTTTACCACATTCACAACAGGCAAATGTCTATAATGTTTAAGATGTACAGGACTTAATCACGATTTAATTCATTGTTTAAATACCTCGACGGTTTCGGCAGCGTTACAACCGCCGTGGTCACGAGAAGACTGAAGAAATTGCGGGTCGTCTCATTGCGAAATGAGGGGATCTAGATCTACCCTCATTTGGTGAAATTGAATCGTGATTATGTCCTGTACATTATAAACATTATGTGTTCAAATCGCGAAATTTGAAAAACAATTTAGGCAAATGGCTGTCACAGGCTTTTTTCGTGTGTTTCTATGTACGAGTATAATGAGTATTATGTTATGTATAATAAATATTATGTATTTAAAACTATATTTATAAGTATCATTTCAGCTATCTGAGTATATGTAATACATGTTTTGCTTAGTTTGGGGTCAGATGACGTTGTGTGTGAATTGTCTACCAATATTTTTATTTTATTTTATCGTGTAGTAAAAGTTTGGTTTGTTTACCATTCCAGAATAAACTGTTGTTGGCTATTGAATTAATTAATTTGTTTACTATGAAAACTAACGCGGTTATTACACATTTTGAATAAGTACACGGGTAACTTACGAGTCAGTCCAGTCCGACTCAAGTTTCGATCGATCGTTCTGAAAAAGATCTAAAAAAGACTAGCTATATCAAACGTGAGTGACTATTATTACCCGTGTATTTACTTAGAATTAATTAATTTTCACTATCTTCGTACTTTTAATAACAAATACTTATTATTACTTTGTGATTAGTTCCAGCTTTTGTGAAAGCAACAAAACCAACATCTTTTATTCGGGAGAACGGCACAAGCCTGGAACTGAAATGTGAATTTGGTGGTTTCCCGGAGCCTAGTTTACTATGGGAGTACAACAATGGTGATGGTATTTTGGAAAACAGAAGGTAATATTACGAAATACATTTATATTATTTATTTAACAGTTTTTTATGTACCTCTATGGCTACTTAAAAAAACTTGACGCAATTACTAGATATAACAGATAAAATTTTTATTACATATAATTTCATTAAATAAAACATTACACTATCAAACCATCCTACCAATGCTATAAACTAGCTACATCCCGCGGTTTCACCCGCGTTTTCCCTTTCCCTTTATTTTCTCGGCATGAAAATTGTGCCTATGTGTTAATAATATATTATACTAGATGTCCGCCCCGTCTTCGCCCGTGGTACATATATAGCACTCATTGGGATCCCATACATATCCAACGGTGAAAGAATGACTGAAATCGGTTCAGTCATTCCTGAGAATATCGCTTTCAAACAAAAAACTTCTTCAGCTACCTGCTACGCCACCTGTCGGAAATTGGTCGTACCATCACAGATTTAGAAACGTAATGTAAACGAAAGAGGTATGTAACCTGTGATATTCAATGACCCAATCTTCAGTTCAGTACAGTTCAGTTCTTGGTTTCTGGCTTGTACGACTTTGTCGTTAATTCCGCCAATGTCCGTTTCCTGAGAGTTTCGTAAACGGTAATAATATATTGAACTCGTGGTTTATTAATATGATCAGAATAAGTTGGTAGATCTAGAACAAACAAACACAACACATGTAATACCAACCACCTAGTTAGTAGTATATAATAAATATTATTTATAATAAGTACTTTTATGATGTTAGTTAACAGGGGCTTACACATTTTCATAATTTTATCTTATGAATATTTACAAATTGACCCAATCTTAGACACATGCTGTCATGTGTCATGTCAAAGCACGAAACGTACGAAATCTCCCAAAAAAGAATATTTTTCCCGATTTTGTTACATTCTTGATTCTGCTCCGCTTCTATTAATAGTAGCGTTATGTTCTATAGCCTATAGCCTTCCTCGATAAATGCACTATCCAATAGAAAAATAATCTTTCAATTCGGACCAGTACTTCCCGAGATCCTAGCGTTCAAACAAACAAACTCTTCAGCTTTATAATATTAGTATAGATATGGAGTTGACCACATTTGAAAATAATCAAGATTAATACCAATCCAGTCGCCGCCATCCAGAGATCTAAGATGTTATATCTCTAAGCCCTGTAATTTCTCTGAAAACATTGCCCTTCGAACCGGAATACAGTAATATTTGCACATACTGGGGTCGGTAATTTGCTAATACCTCTCCTATTATACCCCAAGACCTGGCTGGTGAGTAGCTGGTCAATATGATCTATACATTTGCCATCAAAATAGACTTACACAATATTTGGACGCTGAAGTCTTGTGTGTCGTCTCCCATGACGTTGGCGGCGATGCACCGGTACACCCCTGCATGTCTTCGGTCTACCTTCTCGATCAGGACTGTATCTGCCACGGAGTTTGAAACATCATACGGTAGAGCGGCAAATTTAGTATCCTGGGCCGATTTGTACTGCCAACTTATAATCGGAGTCGGCTTTCCTTTTGTAAAGGAGTGATTCTCCTCCTGGCGAACTTTACAAAGATTCCAACCACTTCGTATTAAATTGCTTAAAATTTATTTACTCTACGTAATATTCTTATTTATAATTTCTTCTATTACTTTTCATGTAGGTAATATAATGAGTTTTTATTCCGCAGGCATGTAGGAGCAGTTCTTCAATTAAAGGCCCTTCAATATTCTGAACGAGGATTATATAGATGTACAGCAAGCAATGACTTTGGATCCGGAAATATAACGTATGAGGTTGACATTGGCAGTAAGTATAATATTATAGTAGGTACTTCATCATAATACTATAAGTGCGAAAGTTGCTTAATCATGTAGCCACTTCAATATAAGGCATGCGCGCCAATTTGCGAAATTGGCGGGAAAACTGCTATCAGGTATCGTAAGTGCGTATACGATTTTGCTTATGCCTGGGCCCCACTTAACCGTATTTGTAAAATGCACCTTCGGTACACGTCCATTAAGTGTATGTTACACCTACGGTTAACGTCCGTTAACTCGATAATTAATGGCATTTCCCGTTATGCTGGGGCCACACTTACGGGAAATGCCGTTAATTAACGCGATAATGGACGTAAATTATTAGCCATAGGTGTGGAGATTATAACGCGATAATTTGACAACGGCATTTCTAATGCCGTTTGCCGTTAAGCGATAGCTCAAGTGGCGGTACGTCAAAGAGATTAACGCGAGGAATTAACGCGTTAAAGCGGCCATACTACGAATTGTCAGTATGCATCGGGAGCGCAAAGGGATCGCACGTGTTTGCCTTTTTTATCTATCGCACGTTTTTGTTTTATAATATGTACTATAGTTATGGAGTGGAGTAACGAGAAAGCAATTACGTTTCTTGAGATTCTGCAAACAGAACCATGTTTATGGGAACCAAACGTCTGCGATTCCTGTGCATTTTTATCATCCACCATCTCCTGTTTCTATGTTTACTTATTTTTTCATTCGGTAATGATTTAATAAATTCAAATAATAATAAATTTACACTCATTAAATACAGAGCTCTGTCAATGTCCATGTTGCTGGAATTCAAGTAAAATTAACGCCGTTTTTATCGCCAACAATGGACATTCACGTTGCCCGTTCAAGTGTAGCCACCTACTTTAACGCGTTAAAAAATTATCGCAATAATTATCGCGCTAATGGACATTAATACTAGCCGCTAGTGTGGCCCCAGCATTATAAAGTGTGACAGTTCCTGGACCCATCTAGTCAAGAGCATCTCAAGACGTTTCTAACGATATCGGTTGTTCATAAATATTGTGCTTGGTAAACCGGTATGTAAACAGGTCTGACACTTGAGCATAAATATTATTGGGACATTGTGGTTTAGGAGCTACTACATCATATATTTAAGAGAAGAGTGAGTTTCTGGTTTAAAATAATTATAATAGAGTAGTAAATTCAGAGAATTTACAACTTTCCGAGACCGTAACTATCAGATCCCTCTCCGAAGACGAGACCTACAAATATCACGGTATGCAGTCCTTGGGTATATCAGCAGATGACAAAGGAATTGGTGAAAGAGCGCTTCTTTTGCCGGCTAACAAAAGTACAGAAAGGTTTTGTTTGAACTTCCGCGATTTGAACACACATTGCGGGGCCTAACTAAGAATGATTCATTGTTGAAATACCTCGACGTTTCGGCAGCGTTCCAACCGCCGTGGTCACAAGAAGACTAACTAAGAAGAGGAGGTATTTATACAATGATTTATTCGTGATTAAGCCCCGTAGGTACTATATAAGCATTACTGAAAAGTTTTCTGATAGGCGGTAACAAAACGTATGGTGAAAAAGTAGAGAAAAGAATTAATTAAATATTTAAAACCGTCACAGGCCGCGCGTTCTAAATCAATCTATCGGGAACTCCATCCACTATTTAACCACTTTAAGTAATCCATCTTTATATATAAAAATGTTATGTTGGTTTGTGTACGCTTTAAAAACTCAAAACGTTCTGCACCGATCGAGCTGAAATTTTAGAATGATATATAATCCGCATCAAGGTTTTTTTAAATCTAATTTTTGCATCACAATGTGCCACAGCGAAGCGAAGGGAACAGCTAGTTATTAATAGTAATAGTGTTGTATATTCTCACTTATGACATTAGAAATAAAATTGAGTTGATTATTATTATTATTATTTTATTGTTTACTGATGACTCATATCTAATTTTTAAAATAACTATGTTCTGTATTAAATTAATTTTATGTACTTTTTGTATTATTTAGTTGACTATACTAATTGTATAATTGAATATTTTTAATTTGTATTATTTTCTTTGACATTGACATTTATTTGATTACCTATATAATAGGACATTCATGCTAAATCTTAACGAACTACACTAATGTCATTATTTTTATTTGTTGATGATGTATACCTACACAATTACAGATGTATAATTATAATTTTATGACATGTAACAACACCGTTATGAATAAAGAACTATGAACTATGATAGACTTGCAACGCCCCACTTTTTACCTACCAATTTTCCGTTACCGCTATTTTTTGGCAAAAAAACTATCATATCTGCTATTTTAAACTATAATCTAACTACGTTCTAAATTTCAAGCAGATACGTTCAGCAGTTGCGACGTGCTTGAGTAACAAACAACAAACTTTCGTAATTATAATATCAAGCAGATAAAAATACCGAGACCAAGAACAAATGTTTCTATTCAGCTCAAAAATGCTTGTCTTAATTGGGAATCGAATCCACGACTTATGGCTCCACAGGCTTAGAAGCGACTAAGACACTGGGCCATATAACTGTCATTGGGCAACTTATTTCAATGGTGTACGCCTTGGTTTACGTTACGGCTTGTCTAGTCGGGAGAACGGCGACTGCCGATCAGGAGCCCCCGGGTTCAAATCCCACGCGTACCACTGTCTTTTTGAAGTCATGTGCGTAATGCCGCTAACTTAAAACGGTGAAGGAAAACACCGTGAGGAAACTGACAGGTATCTAAAATCTTTCGACGTCAAGTGTCATCCATCAACCTGTACTGGGCCAGTATGGTGGATTATGACCTTGACTCTCTCCTTGCGAGGGAAGGCCCCGAGTCCCAGCAGTGGGAACATTTAGTGGTCTGTTTATGCTTATGCTTGCGCCTTGGTTTTAGCTCGTCCGACAATAAATCAACCAACGGAACCTATAATGGCTGTGGAGGGAAAAACTTTCGAGATTCTTTGTGAGGCGTCTAGTATCCCCGAACCCAATGTTAGGTGGACCATGACCCCCGAAATGAAATCCAGTAAGTACTCGCAAGATTTCACTTATTCATTAAACATCGCTACGTCGCAGCCAACTAGCTTAATCAGCCATTCAATTGACAGCCTAGCCTGTTTACAAAACAACTCCATCTAACTAGCGGCCCGAATGATATTCAAACATTTGATCAAACAGCTAAGCAAATAACTTGGATCGATGACATTTCATAACCTGCCTAGTCTGTTTATTTAAATTTAGTTACACTTTTTGCCATCTAGCGCCGAAACTCTTCAAACTGTCACAATGGCGTCGGCAAACAACAAACTTGATGGTTTCTCTTATGCACTAACTTAACCGAGTTACATTTTACAGCATTAAATAAAGATATTAGGTATATGTAAGGTTGCCATCCGCCCGGGTTTCCCCGGATTTGTCCTAGTTTGTACGGCGTCCGGGCAGCATCCGGGCCGGATTTCATCTCCATCTCAATGTAAGAAGAGATAATAACATTTTTTTACACAAAATATGTGTAAAAAAATGTTGACATGTCCGGGTTTTGGGCTCTATAATCTGGAAAATCCGGGGTTTTCACAAATATTCTCCTGGTTCCCAAACTTTACAAATGGCAACCCTAGGTATATGTCAGATGTTTCATCTTTTTTATACAAATACAAAAATCTTTATTGCTCTTTGCAGGTAGGATAAGATGATACAGAACATTTTAAAAGTGGACCCATACAAACTGGCCTTTTGATTGACAAAACAACTTGTTTTAGTCTTAATTTATTCGTCACATGTTCATCCTATACTATAAATGGCCTAAGCATTAGCCAGCTAACTTATTAAATGTGTTAACACACGATGCGGCTGAATATTATTCAGGCCGCTAGTTAAAAGGCACTATTTAGTAAACGCGCTGGGCTGTTAATTGAACGACTGATTAATCTAGTTGCCTGCGACAGCTAATCCACTGTTAAACTTATGTTTTACTTATGTCTTACTTTTATTGCTAACATTTTGGTGCCGAAACCCGGGACAATATGTTGGCAATAAAAGTAAGACGAACGAAACGTAAGTAAGAGTTTAACAAATTCACTTTATTTGTGCACTAATTAAAAGTTTATACAATGGTGTGACTGGATCAGCCGGCTGTCACGATAAGAAGGAAAAAGTGTGCCGTTAGTGTTGCCAGCACACTACTAGGTACCACAGACAATGATATTGTCAATAATATTGTCTGTGGATTATGTTACGTTAACATCCACTATAGAGGTTTTCATCACAAAAATTGTTTCAGATTCAAGATATAAACAGGAAAATAACAAGTTGATCGTAAGCAATGTGAAGAAATCGGACAGCGGGGAATATAACTGTACAGCACAAAACGTTATAAACAGCGCTCAAGCCACGTACCAAGTGATAGTTCAAGGTTCGTCTGTTGTTAATTTCATCTTTTTCGATTCAGTACGAAAAGTTTTGTTTAATTGCCAGTCTCAGTCAGTTTGGCGCACCGATCACAGATTTACAGCGTACTGTAAGGTTACGCTCTGAGGTTGAAAGGCTCTATTGGATGAACTCGGGACCGCCGAGTGTACCCGAGCGAGAAAGTCACAGGCAAACTGTTTTTCACTGCTATCATTATTAATTTACATAATGAAGTGTTCACTTCTAACGTGCGGTCTTAAGCACGCACATTTTTGTTTAGCTTCAAATTGCCTCGAGTACTTACCAAACCTTGGCCCATACTTTGGACTCATGCATTATTGGCAAATGTATTGTACTTCGCCAGACGGAGAGTCTGAGTCGATACACTGCAGGGAATTTCACCCCTAAACTTTCCGTTATAGTTCCAGCAAGAATAAAAACGCCTTCGGCAACGCAGATGTACCCAATGAAAGGAGCTAGGCAAGAGTTGGAATGTAAGGCAAGCGGCGACCCAGAACCACTTATTCAATGGTATCATAACAACAACACTGGTGACGGAAGCTTGGGTAGTCTTGTTAATGAATCGATGTGAGTATGGCGTTTCGACATTGTGTCCTCTATACATAAGTCCTTTGCACTGGAGGGGAATCGGACCCTCGACCTACGGCTTCACAGGTAGACAGGTTGGTAGTAACCAACATACAAGCCATCAGGCCAACAAATAGGTACTACAGATGACCTTACGACGTGACCGTCTTAAATAGCTGCACTATGGGGCTGGATGGTAGCTCCAGGTAAAACTTGTGGCTTCTGCTGGCCTCGTGGCTTTGTTGATAGTGATAGTCTCTACCTGCAAAGCCGGGGGTCGAAGTCGATTCGATGCCCACCCAGTGCACATATTTGTGTGATGAATTCAAATATTTGTACTGTGCCTGGGTGTTTTCTATGTAAGTATGTAATGTAATAATAATGTTATGTAATGTTTAATAAGTATTGTATTTAAAAATATTTAAGTAATATATCAGCTATCTGGCATCCATAGTACAAGCTTTGCTTAGTTTGGGGTCATATGGTGTTGTGTGTGAAATGTCCACTAATTATTTATCTATTTATTCTTACGGCGCACCACACACAGATTTTTCGTAGGCTGTGAATAAATTTCATCGTCTCGGTCAGAAAGTAAAAAGAAGTGAAAGGCTCGATCGGGTGAACTCGGGACCGCTGAGTGTACCCGAGCGAGAAAAATACAGTCAATTACCTTCTGCTATTTTTAATTTTTGTCAAAAATAATGCAATAGGTTCTAATAGTTATTTCTTAATTTAGTTTTCAATTTTACCGTGTAGTCACATTTTTTTTATTTAAATTAAGCAACTCCACAGACTCTGGATTCCGTGAACTTTGCCATTTGGGTTTTTTAAACATATCTTGGACTAGCAACGCCTCGCGATGTTACCCCCGTGGTATCCGTTCCCGTTATTTTCCCGGGATAAAAAGTAGCCTATATGTTCTTCTAGACTATAATCTATGTTCAAAATTTCAACCCGATCTGTTTGTTAATATGTTACGACGTGATTGAACAACAAACATCCAAACATTTGCATTTATAATATTAGTAGGATTAGGAGTAGAAAGGAAAATAGTAGGGAGATATATTTCATCTTTCTTTCTATTGCTCTTTAGCCTGATTTTGATAAAAAAATATATAATTTAGAGTGACGAGACGAGCTGGCCATACTGATGGTAAGCATGCCTCCATAACATGCCTGCCACATAAAAACACAGTGACACGCAGCTAATGGAACATGAAGAGTCCAAATCATTATCTAGCTCTGCACTGCGCTAGTTTCCCGGAGATCTAAGATATTACACCTCTAAGCCCAGTAATTTCTCCGGTAACATTGCCCTGTAAACCGGAACACAGTAATGTTTGCACATTACTTCTTGGGGGTAGAATAACTGGCAAAGGTGTGGTACTTCCCCAGGCGGACTCTGCTAATACTCTCGTAGGTACTACTATTTTCTAAATCGCCTCCTCCCGTCTCAGAATATTTTTTCTTCCTCAGAGTTAACGATGGCAAGCTGGTTTTAGAGAAGTTTAAGGGATCTGATGAAGGAACGTACACTTGCGTGGCCAGCAATAATATAACGTCTGAAGAACCTGCAAAACTTATCTACACTGTTCTTCTCGGAGGTAAGTGTCACGAGTCCCAGATATCCAGAACAGAAATGATGCAAACTATGAGCCTTTATCAAATGAAAATAATTTATTTTCTCCGAGAAAGAAACAAAAAACGATTTCAATTTAAAATTAACGTCAGACACCCGACCAAATTTCATAGGTAGTGGTTCGCGCCGAGACCGCGACACAAGACCGCGACCGGAGACCGCGACAGGTACTTGACTCTATAGAATTGTATAGGCGCCAGTTCGCGCCGAGACCGCAACAGGAGACCGAGACACGTGTCGCGAGACATGTGTCGCGGTCTCGGCGCGAACTGGCGCCCATACAATTCTATAGAGTCAAGTGCCTGTCGCGGTCTCCGGTCGCGGTCTCCTGTATATATAATGTACTACGGTATATATATTGTACTACGGGCGAAGCCAGTGCGGACATCTAGAGTTATATATGTTTAAACTTAGTGGTATGTTTAAGCTTATAGTGTGTTTAAGCTTATGTTACTTACACATTTTATTAATCATACTTGTATTTTTACTAAGAACTTGATATAAATTATTGTATTGAGTACCATGTCACTATGTGACACATATTGCAAGTCCGTAATTAGGAACACTGTTTGTTCATTCAAGCTACTTTAAGATCTTTGTAAACACAGTATGAAATAAATAAATTCTTATTGTTATTCATAAAAAGAAGTCGCCAATACTTCCAGGCACATTAATATCCTATTTTACTTTGACACTTTTAAAATCCTTTAATAATGACTTAACTTCATGTAAATTCTGATGCTCTATATTTATTTAATTAGCGCACAAATAAAGTGAATTTATTATACTTACGTCTTAATTTTATTGCTAACAGTTACAAACATACACACTTATAAACCTTTACTTACGTTTATTGTGTGACGTGAGCAGCCCACTCATATTCCCACAGCTGGGATTCAGTGTAAGATAAGATCTTACACCCCATTAGGACGAACCGCACTGAACGTTTTAATTTTTTTTTAATTTTATTGCTCTATTGCAATGTGCCGTTCTATTTTGAACTTTATACATAATTTAATTTTACGAGCCCTTAAAAGTCATCAATTCGAACTAGAGGGATGTACTGGGGGAATCTACTAGGGGGATTTAGGGGGAGGAGTTAAGGGATAATTAACCCCTTAGATCGGTCTGTCTTCTTGTAAAAGGTTTTGAAATAGTTGCCTGGCGGACATATTAAAAGTTTATACAATGGTGTGTGTGTGACTGTACCAGCCGGCTGGCACGATAAGAAGGAAAAAATGTGCTGTTAGTGTTGCCAGCACACAACTACCACAGACAATGATATTGTCTATAATATTCTCTGAGGATTATGTTATATTGACAGATTGGGGGGACAGCAAATGACTCCATTTGAAAGTTAGCATAAAGTGAAAATAAATTATTATAGCAGCTATTGCAGTAATTATACAATTTAACTTACAACATGCCTTAATAAACGCTGATTTAATAGTACAATACAATTAAAGAAATAATTCAGTTAACATTTAATTACTTAAATGATATTGAATTAAATTTGCTAGGTTTTAAGTTATATCATATTTCATCAAATTAATTGTATACAAAACTAATGACTTAATTTATTTTTGTTGCCGAAATGCTCATATGGAGTCTTAATTAATCATTATTATTTTTCACAAAATGCAAGCCAATGAAACAATTTAAGAAAGTGTCTATTACATCTTGGTTTCATTTTTCTTTGAGTTAAGCTAGCTCTTAAAACTAATTGCTGGTCCTTTGCATGTTACAGTTACTTGTACAACAAGAACAAAATTAAAAAATTTTGATTAACCCCCGACTACCTTAGATTTGTTATCTGTACAACATTCTACTAGTCAAGCCCTTTCATTTGATACCCATATTAAGGGAATTGTGAAAAAGGAAATGTAATTCGCCATTTTGTGGTAGCGGCCATCTTGGATTTGAAATTTGTCATAGTGCAAAGTATTCTACTAATCAAGCCCTTTCATTTGATACCCATATTGAGGTAGTAGTGAAAAATATTATATAATTCGCCATTTTATGGTGGCGGCCATCTTGAATTTGAAATTTGTTATAGCGTTTAGTACTCTGCTAGTCAAGCCCTTTCATTTGATACCCATATTGAGGTAGGTTGTGAAGAAATATTTTGTCCGCCATTTTGTGGAGGCGGCCATTTTGAATCGATATTAACCAAACATAGCTAAGAACACCCGCACGGATATTAACTTTCAAATAAAAAAAACCGCATCGAAATCGGCCCATCCGTTTGAGCTCTACGGTGCCACAGACAGACACACACACAGACAGACAGACAGACAGACAGACAGACAGACCGACAGACAGACATCGACGTCAAACTTATAACACCCCTTTTTTTTGTCGGGGTTAAAAAATAAACTTAATATATTTAAATTTTAGAATGTATATCTTAGAGCTTAACACTTATAGGCTGCTCATACAATAATTGAACAAATAAGTTAATCAGGATCAGTGGGCAGAACCACTAATTGTGAAATAGCTCTACTATGGACTTTGCCATCAGCTGTTTTGGCATCAACAATTCGGACCTTATTGTCCACGCTAGTATACAACTCTTTGATTCCTGCGTAAAGGCCACTGAAGGACTGGAACGTTGGGGTGCCTGAGCAGAACGATAATGCCTTGCTTTATGTTTGGATATTCTTTATAGTACTTAGTGCGTTTATTAAGTAAGTGCAGGTGCTCGTTTGAGCAGACACGCCAAAAGATTTGTCACATCTGTTCATATCACCTTGTACTTCAGTCTGTTAGAAGAGATCTCTGTTATGTCTGGCTGTGGCAATGAATTTAGTGTATTATTAGTATGCCTGGTGTAAGACATGAGTAATCATTAGGATCACTAGACATGTTTGTAAGAGGTCTTGAGTTTAGTACGCCTTCTATTTCAGATAATAATGTACTAAATTGCTCAAACATATGTGTTTTTGAGCCTGTCACTTTTTAAGGATGGTTTTGGTGGAACGGACCATCCTCCCATAAGCCGCCCTGAGCTAGACTGTAGGCTGGAATGAACTTAAACTGAATGCCCTTTTTGGTGGCAAAATTATTAACATTGGCTTGAAAATCAGAGCTTTGATGTAACTTGTAAAGCTCATTTAACACATTATTGGCACCTTTGATTGTGCCATTGTTTTAGACATTGGATGGACAACCTCTTCTTGATAAGAAGCGCTTAAAGGCAGCCAGAAAAGCCTCGGTGGTGAGGTCTACAATCAGCTCTAAATGAGCAGCCTTGGTGGTAAAGCGGACAAGTACTGCCACATACCCCTTTGAAATTACACTCCGTCTTATGGCGTGCTGTTTAACTTCAAACGGACCGTAGTAATCAACCCCCACTCTTTCAAATGGCCTTGCTGGCGTTACTCTATCCTTTAGGAGTGGGCCCATAAGCTGTTTGGCACCCTCAAACTTAAATTTATTACATGTTAAGCATTTTTGTATAACAGATTTTAGATCTTTAGATGTAATGTGGCATTTCCGCTGTAATTGAAATTTACCATTAACGCCATTCTTATGTAAATGATGCACAAACTCGCCCTTAAATAAATAAACAATGATAAAAAAATATTTCATAGAAAGTAAATTACGAGTTTAAATGAAATACTTTGTGAATCTTAAAACTCTAAAAACTCTAGAAACTGCAATAGGATAATACTTGTGTGGCATAATCTAGTGTGTTCTGCCTTTTTTGTGAGATTCTTTATATCAACACTAATTATTTCATTGTAATTTCAGTTCCTGCATATATAAATAAATCTTCGAAAGAGTCAATCGTAGCAGTAAATGGTGATGTAGCTTTAAATATCCATTGTGAATCGTATGGTAATCCCAAACCTATAACAACTTGGATGAAAGATGGAGTCGCTATCGAAAAATCAGGTAATTATGATTCTATTCATAATATTATTTTGAAAGTTTAGATTTAAATAAAAAAGGTAATATTATAAATACAATAGATTTAATCAAACATTACGTTAATAATATGAATAATAATCAGTGACGTAGTACGCCTTGGCTTGTAGGGGCCCAGTACAAAGTTTAGATAGGAGTCCAAATGAAGGGTAAATATTTTATTTCTCTCTTCTAGATCTCTAGAGTCTAATTCATTTGTTACTCAATAAGGTTGCCAGAACGGAATACGTCAAGTTAAAATGTTTGTTATTAATTTTCAGATTCCACGTATGCTATTGAAAACCAACACCTGAGAGTAATGAACGTCACAAAGGAGGCGGCAGGGGAATATACTTGTAAAGCAGTCAATTTTTTAAAGGAAGCTCTAGAAAACTACAAAGTTGAAGTTTACGGTTAGTAACTATTTCGTACGATTACCTTACCGAGGTATTTACAACTTAGTATACCAAAAACCATTTTGGCCTTATGGCTTAGTGGGTAGTAACTCTGCCTGCGAAGCCGAGGGTTGTGAGTTCGATTCCCACCCAGTGATAATGTTTGTGTGGTGAATTCAAATTTGTGTACTGTGTCTGGGTGTTTCTAAGTTTCTATATATAATAAGTATGTATTTACAACTATATAAGCTTATCACAAGCTTTGCTTAGTTTGGGGTCACATGCTGTTGTGTGTGAATTGCCCACCAATATTTTGAGGCAGTTTTCATCCTCGTTTTCTGACAAATAATTTATTTGTAATTTGTTACAACGTTGTTACATTGTTGTGGTTGTGTAACATTGTTACGTGGTAAATCTCGGTCACGCCGGACGGCTGAACAGATCGAGTTAAAGTTTGGAAGTATAAATCTCTCGATTTTCTAACTAATCCCGGTAAATGATTCGCCGCCATCTTGTTTTATAGTTCAATTTTTTCGTGGTCCTGAAATAACTCGTTAATTTTCAACTTGAGCAAACATGGTAGTATGTAGTATCCAAAGTTGTTGGAAATTTAATTTCTCACAAATGGTTATTATTATTTTGACGCTAGGATCAATATTTGCAGAGTTATACTATCATATAAAAATACGGGTCTTTTTTTTAACAAATTGTTCAAAATTGACAAAGAGATAGACTGTCAAACTTCCGGTCTGGAAGTTGACGTCACGTTTTTTTGTAGAAATCTTCATTATACGTCGTACAATGAAGATATGACGTCACTCGAAACTTGTAAGCATCTTCTTAATCAAGTCAATAAATAATAAAATAATCAATAAATAAAAATCAAGATACTTCTAGAATCTTCGTAATTTTTATTTCTAAAACAAATGACAAAATACTTGTATTTTTTGTAATTTATTTAAACTGACTGACTGGCTGTTGGTTTTCTAAGTCACAAAGCCTATTACAATTTTACAGATTATGCACCTCTCACCGAATCCACCAAAAAACAACTCTGTCCGGAATTTGAGTCTTTGGAAGTTGAATGTCCTGAGTCAGGTGACACAGTCCGGTGGTTTAAGGTAAAACTATAAACTTCTGTGTCGTGTCTGGCAAATGACAAGAATTTCAGTTGAGCAAGTGATTAGCTGGACAAACCTGTTCATAACAGACAAGTGTCAACCAGCGAACACGAGAGTCCAAAGCACTACCTAGCACCATCCGGAAATACAAGATAGTTTCTCTCATAGCCCAGTAATTTCTTTGAAAACATCACCCTTCAAATCGGAAAGCAGTAACGTTTGCATATTACTATAATTACTTTCCCAGGCGAACTTTGCAAAAAATTATTACCTACCACTAATACCTACTATATCATAGGGAAGCGAGTCCCCGAAAGTTTAATGCAGATCCATGCAACATATTTACGGGTAAACATGGTGTCATCATCATCATCAGCCGCAAGACGTCCACTGCTGAACATAGGCCTCCCCCCTAGATTTCCACAACGAACGGTCCTGCGCAACCTGCAACCAGCGGTTTCCAGCGACCTTTATGAGGTCATCTGTCCATCTAGTGGGAGGCCGTCCAACACTGCGTCTTCCGGTTCGTGGTCGCCACTCGAGAACCTATCTTCCCCATCGGTTGTCAGTTCTGCGAGCGATGTGGCCTGCCCAATGCCACTTCAGCTTGCTTACTCTTTGAGCTATGTCGGCCACTTTCCTTCTTTTGCGAATATCCTCATTACGTGTGTGTTCATACAGGCGCGGTCCCAGCCTCGAATTTTGGAGGGGGTCACCAGTTCGCAGCCTCAGGTTTGGGGGGGGGGTCACAAGTAGAAATACAATAAATCGAGCAAAAAATACTGTACTAGTAGACTCCCAAGATTTTACCCGCGTAGTTCCCGTTCTAGTTGTTTTCCCGCGTTAAAAAATAATCTATGTACTATTAGATATTGTTAATTTTCTTAGATTTTTTGTTTAACTTATACGATTTTGGGGGGGTCATGTCCCCGTGACCCCCCCCCTCGGACCGCGCATGTGTTCATACATGGTGTATGGATCTGGAATTGAATATTTTTGTACAGGACGGAAAAAATAAGATCCCAGGGGATTCAAATTCTGATTCTCTTTCGCTGATCATTGAGGAAGCCCAATCGAACGATACAGGATCGTACACGTGTCGAGTCAGCAACTTGACTGTATCCATTTCCAGCACCATTGAGCTGATAGTTGGACGAGAGCCAACAATCCTAAAGGGGACCGAAGAAAAAAATGTGGAAATGAACAAAGCTATGGACAGAAACCTCGACTGTGAGAACGATGGGATACCGAAACCGACTGTAAGTATTATGGGACAGTTAAAATTAATTACTATAGTAGATCCAACCGTTTATCCTCTTTTTGACAGATCTAATTTGTCAATTAAAGTGTTGTGACCAAGTGATTATAGTGGACACGATTTCGATTCATTTTTCTATCGAGTCTGTGCGGAAAGAGAATAGTCCTAGGAATGGCGCCATGACCATGGCTATTGGCCATCTAGAAATACGTCAGCCAATGGGGAATGTTGAAAGGGCGTGGACAGGCCGTCATGGCATGGCCATCTAGAAACGCATCAGCCAATGGGAAATGCTGACGCATTTCTAGATGGCCATGCCCAGATGGCGAGGCCACGCCCTCCGGTTACACCCGTGTAGTTTCCAAGGTAAGCTATCAAATTCTGAGTTATAAGTTTTCACTTCTATCGGCAATTCCTATGACTGCCAATTTTTTTGTCTATGGGTAAGCAGTAGTATTTTATCAAGGTAGCAAAACTCAATGGTCCACCGCCGTTTTGTATTTGTCACTGTCACTCGCAACAAGACGCCCGTGCTAGTAATTATTTGCTGAGTTTTATATTGGAACTATAAAATGCCGAAAGGATCAGTGCTGAAAGGACAGACGAGAGAAATGGTGATCAAGCTTCGTAATTACTTTGAAGCAGAGTATCAAAATGGCGGCCCGCTTTTACCATTGTCGCAAGTGAGAGAGCGCGTTGCGGCCGCGTTAGGTATTAGTGCATCTACGATTACAAAAATTACTACCGAAGCCTACGGAACAAGCGGCATGCAGGAGAATAAGCTTCGTACGCCGAAGAAAAAACGCCAACCACGTCGTGTGACATCGGTTGACAACTTTGACGCAGACGCTATACGCCGTCATATATTTAACTATTACTTACGTAAAGAAGTTCCAACACTTAAAAAACTTGTTGCTTCTTTGCGTGAATGTGATTTGTTCCGAGGTCAAAAATCGTCATTGGCAAAGGTCTTGAATGAAATTGGATTTACTTATAAAAAATCGGACAAACGCAAAATATTGATGGAGCGTCGCGACGTAGCTTTTGCTCGTTGCGAATTTTTGAGCGAAGCCAAAAAAATTACAGATTGGTCAAATGTTGTTTTCACTGACGAAACTTGGCTGAATGCGAACCACACAGTGTCTAAGAGCTGGACTGATGACACCGCTGCTTCCACTACCTCAGTACCGATGGGAAAAGGAGAACGTCTAATCATTTGCCATGGAGGGTCTGTGAAAGGATTCATGCCAGATGCTTTGTTGGCCTTTAAATCCAAAAAAACAGTTGAGTACCACGAAGAAATGAATTCTGAGGTTTACGAAAGTTGGTTTAAGGAAATGGTACAATCATTGGAAGAACCGTCAGTTATTATTATGGATAACGCATCCTATCACTCACGCCAAATTGATAAAATGCCGACCCAGGCCGACAAAAAACAAGTAATCATTGACTGGCTTCAACGACATGGCGAAAATGTTGATAACTCATTACTAAAAGTACAATTACTAAATATATTACGAACAAAAAAACACTTCCCAAAACGATATGTGATCGACGAAATAGCTGCAGAACATGGTCATTGGGTTCTTAGACTTCCACCCTATCATTGTCAATACAATGCCATTGAATTAATATGGGCTCAAGTTAAAGGGCACGCTGCTCGAAATAACACAAAACCCCCATTCACGGCAAACAAAATGGTAAATTTATTAAAAAATGCATGTGTGAAAGTAACTGCGGAAAGCTGGCAAAATGTAATTAAAAAACACAAGAAACTATAATGGCAGATTGGGATAAACACGTGGCGATAGATTATATGAGTCAACAATTAATTATAAATGTCGGCAATAGCTCGAGTGACAGCAACGATGAATCTGATTTTGATTAATAAATAAATAAAAATAAAAGATTAGATTTCGTTTGCTTAAATTGGTTGCTCAAACTTTACTATTTTCTGGTACCAAACGGCAGACTTTAATGTCTGCCATCCCCAGCGAGCAACACGGAAGGGAGTAGCCTTAGCTAAAAAATATTGTTCAAATCTTTCTGTCATTTCTTGCGGGAGGGGAAGTTGCACACTAGCGCAAAGCCGCACTATTACATACAAAACATACCTGTACCATACATAAACTCACAGAAGAATTAATTTATAAAATAATTCTAGGTCAGTGCGAATCATTGTCAACAGCACTGTTCTCAGCACCAGACAAGACGGTGCGGTGGCCGAGTGCGAACTTATATTCGTTAAATATGTCATAATATATCTTTAGTCTAATCCAAATAATTAAAAGTTGAAGTTAAAAATTAAAAAAATGCTGATATAGCTAAACCACTGATTAGTTTGGTTTAAAATAACAGTTTATTACTTAAAACAGTATTAGTACACATATGGGTGGTATGTACTCACCCCATGTCGCCTAATTATTTGCAGACAACACGTTAAATTAGAACTATATATCTATGTACATTTTAAAAGTTTGGAAATATTTTAACACATTAAGCATATCAGGTTAATTTATTTAGAAATTAACGAAAATGGTACATCATGTTCTTCAAAGTTTACATCAGACATAAATAAACTTTGTTAATTTACCTAACTACAAAATGTTATTTAACACTTTATTTTAATAAGTATTCAAATGTTTCAGTCATCACCAGGATATACACCAGGAGATAAACACGTCTTTAAATAATGCTGTATGTTTTCCTGAGGCGCATCAATATAACGGTTTTACATAAAAATAAATCCGATATTATGTGCCGAGAACGGAAAACACCCGTGTAAAAATAGTTCATAAACAATATCGATATCTCAATCGTAACTTCGTAACATCACTATGTTGATAGCCATAGAACGTAATTTTTTAAAAACGTTTGTTATTTTATGGAATTTATAAAAAAACTACTGCACTTATGGACTTATTTTGTGAAAGATGATTATTATACGGGATCAAGGAGCAAATTTAAGCAGTTGTCATATTTTTAAAACCTCGCATTTATAAGTTAACTTTTGCGTAACATGACGCAGTTACGTTCTATTGGTGCTGTCAAAAAGAGGATAAACGGTTGGATCTACTATAGTAGCATCGAAGTAGTCCTAACCAATATTGCTGTGGGAATCTTCAATTAAATACACTTCGAGGAGTATGCCACGTGCAACTGGTGATGCATGATTATCAGATTGCTTTTTTGAAGTGAAAGCTACTTAGAATTTTCGTGGCCTGTGAGCTGTGAATGACCCTCAGCGTCGCACTCAGTGGAAATGAAAGAAATGTACGAGTGAACTCGGGGCCGCCGAGTATGTCAGAGCGAGAAAGATAGCTGCTGCTGTCTATCAGCTGTCACTGTCTTGTTTTAAATTGATTACCTTGGATCTCAATGCCTTGGATACATGGACGTTGTGTTTCTGATCTCAATGCTTGGATAGTCGGGTCATTTTAACAGGTAACATTTGACGTTTGTCAGTTATGTCGTCATAGTGAGGTGACCTAGTTAAAACCTCGATTAAAGTGAAATGAATCGATACGGACTTGAAACGCCAATATGTGAATTTTAAAAAATCATCAGGCAAATCCCCATAATAATATTTTTTTTCGTAAATTTAAGGAGCAATATATGACAAGTGCATACTTTAACAAAAAAAAAATGCATTTATTAAGCAGTATCTGAACAACAGTTAGTATTGTCATCTTCATCGTTGGTGTGAGCACTCAAAGAAATTATTAATTATGTTCAATAATATTGCCTATTCTCACAGTTATTTTTAGCATTTTTATCTATATAGGTATATAAAAGCGATAGGTCACTCTTCACGAAAACTGAGAAATTTTGCATGGAGGTGTCTTTTAGCACGTTAAGACGGGGTTTTGTGAAATTCAACCCCTAAGAAGGTGAAACAAGGGATGGACGGTTGTATGAATCGTAATTTTCAAAGTTATAAGCATGAGATCCACACATAACCGATTTTAATGAAAGTTGGTACACAGATAGACTTAATTTAAAAAAAGGGACATAGGTTACTTTTTATTACGGAAAAAGGGTTGAAATGAGGGATAAAAGTTTAACCGCTCGCTTGCCCGTCGCTGCAAACCGCGCGACGCACTATGCCCCGCCCCCTGTAGCGTTGCTAGTCAAAATGCCCGGCAAAAAAATACTTGCGCACCTCGCTATGCCCCGCGGATTTTACGCTTGCGGCGCGCGAGTCGAGATTCACGCAATCGTTCCTTGTGGATCAATTTGTTTTGAAAGATTATAAAGTGTTATATTTTTTATATTTAATATGAAACTAGCTATACAATGTTATCTTTTGTTTCTCCGTTTACGATTCTGGTGAAGAGTTATGGTATGTTGAAATTGAGATAGTGCGTTTTAAAGCTCGTCTTTTTAAAAACTCATAAGTACCTCTAAAATTGAAGCGATGACATATGGGTTTTAATCTTTGATTACGTGTATTATCTGTCACTTGTTTGTTGAAACTAAATTTAATAGTAAAATCAGAAAACTAACATACACAGCCCGCACTGAATCAACACTCAATGACAAGATTGACAAGGAACGTTTTTTTTAATTTCTTTTCTTTTTTCTATGGCTTAGATACTCTACTGGAATTAATATGACGGGAACTTTAACATAGAACGAGATAAATAATACAAACTAAACCCTAGAGGAATAAAGACGAGTAAATTAAACTTTTTCGACCGCGGGAGCCATGTTAACTACAGGTTGACACGGGCATTTTGGAGTGCGACGCCATGTCAACTACTAGTTAACACGGGCATTTTAGACTGAATCGCGATGTTAACTACTAGTTGACACGGGCATTTTAGCATTTGAGATTTGTTAACTACTAGTTGACACGGGCAAGCAAGCGGATATGGAAATTCGTAATTTTTGAACACCAAACCATGAAACTTCGTATCTATACATTTAACGCGAAGCAATAGGTAAGTGTTTGTTTTAGCAATTTCGTAATTTAGAATTGTACGGGGTTGAAATGGGGGCTTAAATGGGGGATGGAAGGTTTAAATGAAAGTTTGTTGAAGATAAACCATGACTTCGTATCTAAACGCTTGACGCGAAGCAATCGCTTCGCTATATAATAAGCTTCGCGTAGCAATTTTGTAATTTCGATTTCTTAATTATTCATTAACTGAACGGAGATGAAAGTTTTGTGTGGAAATTAGTCGTTGTTGAAGATAAAACCATGGAACTTTATATCTAACACTTGAAGTGGAGAAAATAAAGGGTTGTTCTAGCAATTTTGTAATTTCAAACCGTACGGGGATGAAATAGAAGTTGAAATGGGGGATGAAATTTATATGGAAGTTCGTCAATGTTGAAACCGTAAAATTTTTAAGCTAGATACTTAAAATGCATATCTGTGATATTTAATGACGCAATCTTAGACACATGCTGTCATGAGTCATGTCAAAGCACGAAACGTTCGAAAACTCTCAAAATGGAATATTTTTTCCCGATTTTGTTACATTCTTAATTCATGCTCCGCTTCTATTAATAGTAGCGTTATTTTCTATAGCCTATAGCCTTCCTCGATAAATGGACTATCCAATAGAAAAAGAGTCTTTCAATCCGGACCAGTACTTCCCGAGATCCTAGCGTTCAAATAAACAAACAAACTCTTCAGCTTTATAATATTAGTATTATTAGTATTATATGTATAATAATGTGCATACAACACTTAGAGAAACACTTTCAAATTTTTTTAATGTAATGTCATTAATAAACATATTTTTTGCGCTTACTTTGCAAACGCTGGCTGGATCCTACGAGGTGGATCAAAATAAAGGATTGCAGTATTGTATGTCCCCTTAAAAAGGTCTACAAAAAAGTCAACAATGGTATATCTATCTCTTAGTGTCAGCATTGCACCCGTGCGAAGCTGGGGCGGGTTGCTAGTAAATAAAGAATGACGAGACGACCAGAATATGTGCCTGATGGTAAGCAACATGGCTGCCACATAACATAACTAATACAGTGACACACAGCTATTGGAACATGAAGAGTCCTAATCATTACCTAGCACTGCACTGCGCTCGTCACCCAGATATCTAAGATGTTATTTCTCTAAGTTCTGTAATTTCTCTGCAAACATTGCCCTTCAAACCGGAATACACTAATGTTTGCACATTGTGCAAAGGTGTGGTACTTCCCCAGGCGGAGGTTTATTAACTCTTTCTCTCATTTCAGGTGGCATGGTATTATGATGGAAAATTATTGAATGAAACAAATTCAAAATACTCAATCCCAACATGGGACGCCACCAAAGGAACCTTTGGGAAATACAAATGTGTGGTGAAGAATGAGTTCAAAAGCATCAGTAAAACATTCAATGTTTTCCCCAAAGGTATTTATTGTACATAAACAACTCTACAGGTATTAGTAACTAGCTGAAGAGTTCTTTTTTTGAACGCGCTAATCACAGGAACTATTGAGCTGACTTCAAAAAATCTTTCACCGCTGGATATGCACGTGATCCTCGAGAGAAAAGCTATATTTGTAGAAAGGGCGAAGTCGGGTCGGAGTCGGACCACTAGTCAATTATAATGAAAAAATGTTAAGCCGCATGTTACCTGCTAAAATTATAAATAAGAAAGAAAGAAAAATAAACTAATCTTGTTAGTTTTTTTATCTAATAAGATTAGTTTATTTGTATCGGGTCTAGCTATGATTTTTAATTTATAAATATTGTTTCAGATTGCTACATAGACACTACTAAGTTAACCAAAGTCCAACCTTTGATACTGACGGAAAAAAAAGAATTTCCTCTTTTCGATCCGCCAATTAATGGGTATATGATGTTAAAAAAAAAACAAAAAACACCATATTACATACTCTCCTGTCCATCTCAATTTAGAACGTTTAATGAAGATACCGTTAAAGCTTTTTGCCGTGGCGGATATAACTTCAAAATACACGAAAATATATACAATTACTTTGACTTACAATGCAACAAAGAAATTACACATACATTAAAAAATACGAAGGAATCGTGTCTACCTGGTGATACAGAGAAAGTACAAATAGTATACAAGTTATTAAAAAAAGAAATAGAAGTATATGAGGTTTGTCTGAATAAAACTAGTAACACTCCGATTTACTCAAAGTTCTTGATGCATAATTCTGTAGAGCGTCATGAAATCGAGCCTTGGTCGGATAGTCAATTTGAAAAGAACTTTGGAGTAACATATGACTGTGAAAATAAAAAGAGTTCTAGTACTGAGGTAGAAAATAGTGCCCATGAAGATATAAAGAGTACTACTACTGAGGTAGGAAGTTGGGTCTTTAATGATAAAACGAGCACTAGTACTGACGCAGGAACTGAGACCCTTGAAGAGGATGTAAGTACTATTACTGAGGCTGGAAGTGAGGCCTTTGTAAGTGAAATGACTACTGGTACTGAGACAGAAAGTAAGACACCAAAGGATGAAATGAGTACTAGTAGTGAGACCCCTGAAGATGAAATGAGTACTAGTAGTGAGACCCCTGAAGATGAAATGAGTACTAGTAGTGAGACCCCTGAATATGAAATGAGTACGAGAGAGATGAATGAAAGAGACGTAGATGATGTAAGTACTATTACTGAGCCAGGAAGTAGTGATCGTGGAGATAAACTATGCTTCTTTAAAAGGCAACTGGTGAATCCCAGTGATGTATTCCCTGGAGCACCACCTAGCTCCACGTACAGCTATATCAACGTGGTACCACAGTGGACTACTAACGCTCGTGTGAGTATTATTCATATAGATTATATCCTAATATATAAAATTCAATGTCATGATGTTTGTTCCTAGTGAACTCTTCGCCAAGACAACCGATATTCACGAAAGTTAAAGACTACAAGCTCTTTTAAATAAATACACGGGTAACTCACGTTTGATATGCCTATGATAAGATAAGGTAATATAAGATAAATTTTGTTAGCATAAATGCAACTCCAAAAATTACAAATTTAGTAAAAATTTTAAATACATTCATGTATTGTCAATTTTACAATTTAAATATAGTTAAATAGTTTTATCTTATTTTCAACATTAAATTTATAGATAGCACATATAAAACCAAAACTAGAATATAGTGAAATGCATTCCGATTCATATTATTATTTAAAATAATTAAAAAAGGATACATTCAAAATTCACAAAAAATACTATGCGGCTATAAAGGAGGCGAAAAAAATAAAATAAAACTTCGCTGTAAACAAGGTTATACAGCACATCATATAAATAGTTTTCGAAGAAAAAAACAAAGGGGTTCAAAGCAAATACATAGGTAAGTTCACCAGTATCAATTACATCGACTCATGACAATACTTCTACGAGTAAATACTACAATGTGAAATATAGGGAGAGTAATTAGAATATTACAATTGATTCAAAAGTATGTCAAAAATAGCAGTTTTTTAGCACTTATATGTAAATTTTACAATTCATTTTATCATATTAACATATCATTTAATGTGCATAATTCACAGACGTAGATTTAAAATCATTATAGTCATTTTTATCGTACTCGTGAACCGTGTGTATCGTCTTAGATAGGAGTAATCGTTCTACATTCGCATAAAAAGCCCCATCCGTTTTGCAGTCTTTTATACATTTTGGTAACTTATTGTAAAGCAGTTGTCCTACTACCTTCGGATTTTTAGTAGACTTATGTAATCTATGTTGAACCGGTAGTAAGGTCTCTTTGTTACGGAATTTACATTTGACACATCACCCTGAGTTTTATACAGTTGGAGATTCGACCGAACATATCGCACAATTTCAAGTATGTACACGGCAACTGAGAAGCGTTAGCCAAACGCTTGTCAACGCATTGGCCTCCGGATGAATTTGGATAAAACCAAAGTCATGTGCAACGAGTTCGTTGCTCCGGGGCCGATTGCCGTAATTGGAACCACTCTCGAAATTGTTCAGAGATACGTTTACCTAGGGCAGACGCTCGAACTAGGTAGATGTAGCTTTGAGAGTGAGGCCATGAGAAGAATCCAGCTGGGCTGGGCAGCATTTGGTCAACTTCGTCGAGTCTTCTCGTCACCCATCCCACAAAGCCTCAAAACAAAAGTATACTACCAGTGCGTCCTACCTGTTATGACCTACGGTGCTGAAACGTGGACACTGACAGTCAAAATGGTCCGAAAGCTCAAAGTCGCTCAGCGAGCTATGGAAAGAGCTATGATTGGGGTTTCTCTGAGGGATTGCATCCGCAATGAAGTAATTCGCCAGAGAACTAAAGTCACCGACATAGCTCAGCGTATTAGCAAACTGAAGTGGCAATGGGCCGGTCACATCTGTCGCAGACCCGATAACCGTTGGGGTAGACGGGTTCTGGAGTGGAGACCGCGAATCGGTAAACGTAGTGTAGGGCGCCCTGAGACTAGATGGAGTGACGATATACGAAAGACAGCTGGTGGCGGTTGGAAACGTAAGACCGAGGATCGGGCTGAGTGGCGTATTATAGGAGAGGCCTATGTCCAGCAGTGGATGAACACGGGGTGATGATGACTGACACGGCAACTCATGTGAGTATCCCTAAGGCCTTAAATAAACATCTACACGAATCCCGATACTTGGATCCGATATCCGATATAGAAGATGGCATGACTAGCCACGTGGCTTAGTGGTAGTAACTCTGCCTGCAAAGCCGAGAGTTGTGGGTTCGATTCTCACCCATTGCAAATATTTGTGCGATGAATTCCAATATTTGTAGTGTGTCTGGGTGTTTCTATGTATAATAAGTATGTATTTACAAATATATAAGTAACTAGCTGTACCCTGCCACGCTGTAGCACATTATGATGCAAAAAATTAGATAAAACAATCCTTGATGCGAATCATATATCACTGTAAAATTTCAGCTCGATCGGTGCAGAACTTTTTTGAGTTTTTGAAGCGTACACAAACCAACATAACATTTTGATATATAGAGAAGATATATCAGCTATTTGGCCGCCATAGTACAAGCTTTGCTTAGTTTGGGGTCAGATGGTGTTGTGTGTGAATTATCCACCAATCTTTAGTATTATTATTATTTCTTTTTAAGATAAGATAAAATAGATAAGATAATTTATTGAACAAAATACAAATACAATTCATTATGTGGCTCTGCCTTTTGCTTTAGTATAAATACTGTGGTGCAAAAGGCAGCGTCTTCCATTTGATCACTTAAATATGATGTTCAACAACATAAAATTTAGGAACAAAAACAAACTTATAACTAATTTGCAAATAAGTAATTTATATATCATATATAGTCAGTCTAGTCCGACTCAAGGTTCGATCGCGTCCGGTGACCTTTTTCAAGGAAAGTGCGCGTGCGTGATCGCAACTCGATTAGCACTGCGTACAGCACGGCGCGCACGCAAGCCAAACGGTTGTTGCGGGATGCAGGTGAGGGGGTACGGGAGAGCTGCACAGGTGTACACTGGAGCTCTTCCTCACTGGTTAGCTGCGCGTCAGGAATATTTCAGCACACTGAGCTCACTGAGTCCTCACTACTATAACGAACACACTGCTGAGCATTTTGCAGGCAAGATTTCCAAGCGGCCGGCACATGCCATCCACCATCTCTAGCTTACTAATTTCAATGGGCTGCCTAACTTTACGGGGTATAAAAGACTTCTTCCTTGCCAGGACCTCCGCCTTATCGAATCGAATGAAGTGTTGAGCGTCCAAACAGAGAGCACGCTCCGCCATCGCAGAGCTGTTGCTGTTACAATTCTTTAGCGCGTATGTGTTCCGTGAGCCTCGTGGACACATTCCTACGTGTTTTACCTGCATAGTCCCGGCCAACCCAAAGAGTGTTTATCCTTTGGGGAGCGTACCGCTTGTCTTAACTGCCTGAGACGACTAAACATTGTCTAGATTCAACATAGATCTTCGATGTAACAAATGTCCAATGTTATCCATCACTTTTTAACATGTGTCAGGTAAGTAACCGCCCTCTCCACCGAAGCTGGACGCATCCTTGACTTGTGCAATGCTTTTAACCCGTCCAGGGCACGACGCGTAAACAAATGCCATGTACCAAAGTGCCACGCTTCCCGCCAAAAATATTTTTTTGAGGTTGGGAAGATTCTAAACTGGATAAATTTTGATGTATTCGTTAATTATATTGTACAAAATATACATCACTGGAATGGTCTTGAACCGCTTTAAAGAAAAAGATTTAATTATCACGAAACAAAACGGTCCGCCATTGCGTTACACAGCCGCTACCCCGGCTACGAAATTTCTTTGATACCTAATTATTTTTTTGTAATGTTTGTACACTTGGACTGGAAACAGCCAATAGAAATCGAGATTGTTATGTTGGCAATCGATTCGTGTAACGAAAACAAAGGATTGTATATAGGCGACCGAGACAAAGCGAGGCGCTCGCTTAGTATCACCCGTTAGATACTAAAGCGCTCCGGGGGTTAATGTTTATGTATATGTACTGTACTTTTCTAACATAACAGTATTGTGCACTAGCTGGCATGTGCCCATTTCGTTAGGCGTTAAGCAGTAATTGAGTAGTTAGCATCGTAGTGATAAAAATATTAACAATGTCAGATGAATGCAAAAATCCTGACTAGAATAATAGTTCACAACTGTACCACATGTGACTTTCTATTTAAGTTTTTTTTTTGTGAAGATACAAGATGCAAATGCATAGGAGACCTGTCAAAGATAGTTCTCAATTTAGCCAATGATTCATTTTATGAAATTTCTCTACCAAAATGAAACTTTGGCGTCATTTTTGGCAAATTCAGAACTTTTTTCTTTGATCTATTTGCATCTGGAAATCACATTAATGTAAGAGAGCCTGCCAAAATTCATTTCAGAACTGGGCGGAAATAGAGCAGCGCGTCAGAAATTTCCGGAAGAAAATAAACGTCCGTAATAGTCTGGTGGTCTGGACGGGAATTGCAGAGGTCGAAAAAAATAAGAGAAATCAGTCGATTCCGAAGTTTCTGTGGAAGGTACGTTTTTATATTTCTATAAGTGATTGATTCATGAGACGAGTTTGCTTGTTAAATGTTAATATACTACAGGCCCGTGAACAAAGTTTATGGGTCAAATGAACCACCAGAAGACCTATTTAGGTTGATAGAAGGGTTTTATCATCCTACATAGGTCTTCTGGTGGTTCATTTGACCCATACATTTTGTCCACGGGCCTGCAGTCTATAACACGCTTTCAAATTCTATTATTTTAAGCTCGCAAAATGTTTTATCTAGATATTGTGAAATTACGGAAAGAATGTTCGATTTCACAACAAAGGTCTAAAGCTCATACATAGTTCAAAGTAAAATCTTGCCTCTGTTTATTTTCCAACTGCAGCTTCAACAGCAACAGGTCGTCAATTGGCATTGGTAGCTGGGCCCCCAGCCCGGTCTACGTCAAGTCAAAGTCAAAAATAGACGATTGTGCGAAGAATCCGTAATTTTATCAAATTAAACAGATTGTAAGGTTTGCAGCTGCCAATCCTGCGATTTATCATCCTTATGGTGAAGAATCCGAGAAAGTTGGAACAGAAAACGTAAACTTTTTTTGGAGTAGTGCAAATAATATACGTTTTCTTTTCTGCTTCAACCCATAGATGACAATAAAATAATAATTGTGATATCGTGAAATTTACGTAAAAGTGTAAGTCAGGCTGATTTTTACGTATTGGTTTGACATTTGAAACACTGATGGTTTAGAGTCTGAAATATCACATAGGCTACTACCACGGCGTGGACCAAAATCTCGACCGAGCGGTAGTTGAGGCCCCAAAGAAGAGATGAGGGCAAAAAGTTTTGGGGATTGCGGCTTAGATAGAAGGCATTGCGGATAAGAGTGGGAAATCAAAAGAAACATTACGGCTAATGGAAAAACGACGGACGAACCTTTCTTTGTCTTCGCCAGAACAAGGAATGCTCTAAAAAAAATTACCAAGCTTGTACAACGCGACCTCCGATCCGCTAATACACTTTTGATTGAAAAATCAATTGAGCAAAATCGGTGGTCAAAAGTATTTGTCAAACCATCTGACAAAGATGGCTACATCGATGGGGGAATGTCGGAACTTGCAGTCCAGGATCCTTTTGGTAGTGAAAAACTTCTAGAGCCTGGTGTACCAACACATCACACGTTCCTCATCTCTCACTGGAAAATTCAGACAATAGGGCTACTCTGACTCGCCACTATAAGGAACACCCCTGCGTGACGTAACCCTTAGACAGCTCAAAAATAGAACAGCTGTGGGAGGCGATGATATTACAACAGAGCTCGTAAAATGCGGTGGAACACTACTGATAAAAGAGCTACAAGCTCTGTTTAATACCGTCTTCTTTACCCGGAGAACTCCGAAGCCATGACTTGAAAACGTAGTCATTTTCTTCTTCAAAAAAGGCGAAAAAACTTTCGACAATCGTCCGATATTTTTGATAAATCATGTCTATAAGCTGTTTTCAAGGAATATCACGAATCGTCTGGTGCGAAGACACGACGAATTCCAACCCCTGGAAAAGGCTGGATTTTGTAGCTGATACGATTTGCTGACGACATCGTCATGAAAGTTCAATCTATCGTAACGCTCGGGAAAACTCGGGACCATGGCCATGCTCATGACCACGCGCTCTGTTTTCACCAGCGTAGTTTCCAAATAAGTAAGCTATCAAATTCTGAATTATAAGAATTCAATTCTATCGGCGAACGGCGGTGCCTATGACTGCCAATACTTTTTATTATTAAATTCAGGAACTCCGCAGACTCCAGGGTCCACGACCTTTGTGATTTTGGTTCTTTTCTTTTACATTAATCTTGAATTGGGGGAAGTAAAGGAAGATATTACGGGAGAGTAGACAATATTTTCATCCTACTATTTCTAGTGACTTCTCCTGGTCCAGAACCTCCACTACGGCAGCATTTCGGTCCCTGATAGCCATTTGTAGGTTGAACTCTCGGTTGGTTTTCGGTGATGCAGCCAACGCTCGCCGTACGAACCAACCGATGCGTCGCCGGTGTCATCAGTGTAGTATGTGAAGTTTCCCTGTGTGCCGTGAGATTGCGACAATCGCATGGGCATGCTCTCGTATAGCTTCAGTTCTTCGTTAGAGTATTTACAGTTAGCTGATGCTTTTCAACGTATAAGTCTCCGGTTGAACTTGCATAAAACCAAGATCGTGGTTAACAAGCGCGTAATTCCGAGACCGGTTGGTATAAATGGCGTCACTCTAGAAATTATTCAGAAGTACTACTCTGTGTAAAAAGTATCGGGAATATGTCAATAAAAAGACCCGTGTAAAAGAGGTCGTTGTAATTTTTTTGCTGCATGTTGGTAGCACTGTACTGATTTAGCGCGCAAAGTTTGAGCGGCATCTGTAATTTAATTTGTTTTAAACTACACTTTTTGTTGGTCATGTTTTGAGTTCTCTGCGATTTTTACAATGGAAAATATTGTTGAACAAAGAGTGTGTCTTAAATTTTGTGTTTCGAATGATATTTCATATGGTGAACGTTGGTGTAGACAGACGTGTTCTTGAGTGGAGACCGCGAATCGGCAAACGTAGTATAGGACAGACACTCTGAGACTAGATGGAGTGCCGATATACGGAAAACAACACGCAGTAGACGTAAAGTTGATGATAGGGCTGAGTGGCGAACCTTGGGAGATGCCTATGTCCAGCAATAGACTAGGATAGGCTGATGATCATGATTATGAAAATAAAATATTTATTGTCGTTTTTTTTCTTCCTCCCAGGGCTTCCTAAAGTTACGGTACGGCCCTGATTATAGTAAAGATAATAATATATCTCTATGCCCTGTAATACCACTGGAAACATTGTTTTTCAAACCGAAACACAGTGATGTTTTCACGTAACTGTTTGTCAGTAGAATAACTGGCAAAGGTGTGGTACTTCCCCATGCAGACTCTGCAAAGAGTTTTACCAATACAAACACTTCTCTTTGCTCAGCTCGCTGCGAAGGAGATGCAACACTTCGGCCACACCATCCCTTTTCATCAGGCGAGTAGGTGGTCAAACACGGGTGTACATACCTATAGTGTATATCTGTTGAAAAATAGTCATCACGACCCTCAGCTTGTTTTCATATTATTATGTCGCAGCCAATTAGCGTAATCAGCCATTCAATCAACAGCCTAGCCTCTTTACTAAACAGCGTCGTTTATCTGGCTTCCTGTATTCAGACATTTGACATTTGATGAAACAGCTAGACAAATAACTTGGGTCGATAACATTTCAGTTTCGTGCTAGTTGGCTGCGACATTTCCACTGAATTTATTGTATCCGAGTGTTGCAGGCAATACGAATTGAATTCATTTTTTTCTTTTCAGATACTCCAATATTCTCTCGAATCATCACTTGCGATAGTACAAGTGAACATTCCAGATTTGAAACCTTCCGATGTTAAGAAATATATTCTCTGCACAGACGTGTGTAATACCTACAGTTGGCTGCAGAACTCCGACTGGGTCGATGTGAAGAAAGGATTTACTTACTGTTGCAGCGTAGAAAGCTTTAAAAACGCCTTCGGATTCAAAGATCTCATCGTCCCGGGATCGAATAATCTTATACCAACCAATCTCTTTAAAGTTTAATTTACAATGAAAACAAATTTTCATACTTTTATAAGTTACATTTAATAAAATCTAAATTATGTAAACATGTTTTTTTAAACATTGAATTACTATTTTTAAAAGTGGATCCAATTACCTTACTTACTTTACTTAAACTTGGCAAAATTTAGTCGACTACCTAAAAGCTTGTTCGCATTAAAGGCTTGTTCGCATTAGGCTAGCAAATTAGTCTAGTAGAGAGTAATTTAGTAGCTAAAATACTAGCTACTATTCAAAAATCGTTCGCACCGTGCTTTAGTACAGCTCTGTCGCGGGTAGGTAAAAATGAAGTTGCGATAGAGATGGATAAGACTGTTAAAAAACTATCGACCATCTCGACATTTTCCTGTCGTCATCATCATCATATTGTCATTTTAACTATATTTTCAGCTGATATTTAAGTATATACGATAACATGTCGTTACAGAACTGATATTGAATAGTGGAAAACATAACAATATTACGTTTTGAAGTGATAACTTCTTTTGACGCACAGCACACATATGTTTCATGGGATGTGAATGAAGCTCATCGTCACGCTCGTAAATGAAATAAATCTTCGGGTGAACTCGGAACTATTACATGAGTCATAAATCGTAAAGGGTAAGTTTTACACTAAAGTATACTAGAAACAAAAGATCCGTAATTTTATTTTCTTTCTTACTCGGTATCTTGGAAACTATGCACTTTCGGGCAAAAGTTATGGAAACTATTATTGTAGAAAATATCATTTCGCATCTTTTGTTTTCTATTTATCGAACCACTTAAGCTGATATTTTAAGAGTTATTGGCCACAATAAAAAAAACTGGTTCAGGAAATAAGCAATAAATCGTAAACAGTACCTAAGTATATTCAACAAAAAAATTGTTAGAAATAAAAAGATGCAAAATTATATTTCCCACAATAATGATTCCAATGATTTTTGATATATCAGCCAAAACGTTTTTTGCAAGATGGCGCCTGAGGCTCCACCTAGATCTGTCAGTATTTTGTGATTTTATGCTCAGCAAATGATCCTAAACCTGGCAATTTGCCTCAAGCGCCATTTCGAAAAAACGATTTTGGCGGTATCTCGGAAACTATACGTTTTAAGGCGAAAGTCACTGAGAGCATTATTGTAGAAAATAACATTTTGCACCTTTTGTTTTCTATCTAACGAACCAATTAAGCTGATATTTTAAGAGTTATCGGAGGCGAAAGAAAAATAGTTTATTGTACAGAACAAAAGATGTAAAATTATATTTTCTACAATAATGCTTTGAATAATTTTTGCCCTAAACTCAATGTATCATGGTCTCAAAGAAAACATTACATATACAAAGCGCTAGTTCAACTTGTCAAAGCTGTCAAAGTCATTTGACTTTGAAAACTGACTCGTAATATCGCACTAGTAATTTCAATCCGGCGTAATTTTCAATCCAACCGGATCCGACTGAATTGCCGTCGATCAGCTAACAGCTGGTTCATCAAATCGGGACAATTTTCGTTTTTCGGTTCAAAATGAACTGTTAGTAAGTCAGCCAAGTGTAAGTAATATAAGGTTTAATAAAGGTGGGTTATAAAAATTCAAAATCACGCAAACATCAATTTTGATTTTGATCGTATAATTAATATTTATTGCTTTTAAATTTAATAATTACGAAAAAATTGGCAGTCGTAGCAACGCATTTCTAGATAGCCAATGGAATATGTTGACGCATTTCTAGATGGCCCAATGGCCATGGTCCCGAGTTACCCGAAGATTTCTTATCATTCCCGAGCGTGACGCTAGAATTCAATTCACAGCCCACGAAAATTCAGTCTATGCCGCGCCAAAAGAAGTTTTTACTTCAAAAAGACGGCGATAGAAGCTAGACAGCAGCAGCAGCAGCTGATTGTTTCTTTCTCGCTCGCTCTGGATTACCAGAACATTTCTTATATTAACGGGTGTGACGATGCTTTACAGCTCACGAAAAATATTTGCGTATTGCGCCCAAAGAAATGTTCACTTCAAACATAAACTCCTTATGCCGGATCCACCGGAACATCAGACTCCAATCCCTATTTGATACGTTACGTAGGTATTTGGAATTGAAGTATAATAAATAATTGTTTATAAACTGCTTTTTCGAGTATTACCTACCGCCCCTTAATTGACAAAATAATGATGTACTTATTGTGTTGTAATTTTTGCACGATATTACGATGCAAGACACCATCATAGGGGAGTACCCAATGCGGCCGATAAGTTGCAAAGTCCTGCAACGGCTGACGTAAAATTGCCTGGCGTGTGGGGGTTTGAAACTTTAAGCTTTAAAACTTTAAAACACAAAAGAATCTTTCACATTTATGATATTAGTAAGAGGTAATATTAGGTGGCTGGGTCTAAAATTACCTATGTAGGTTTATAATATGGAATCTAATACTTGCTAATTATTATTTTGAAGCACATTCTGCATGTTTAATTTTGTATAAGTACATGTATTTTATAATTGGAGTTTTATATTCAATACCTACCATCAAAATATGATTAATGTACTGTACTGAGACTGATAACAAGTCTCTCACAATAATATTGATCTCAAGCAGTTCAGAATGTTTAAAATAATAATTCATAGTAGTAACTTAGCCAGTTTCTGAGACAATTTGTGAACGTAAGTACCTATTAAATCGCAAATGATAATAAATAAAGCTAGGTATTATTATCAAAACAAAAAAGGTAGGTATCATTATAAGTTCCTGCTTACCTTTATCTCAAGTTTGATGTCCCGTTTTTCGGGAAAGATGCAAGAGGGAATTATGCCCTTCCAAAGTGTAAAATTCTATGATTTACTTATTTTTAGTAAAATCACCGTTTCTATGACGAATCTTGGGAAGTTATCAGTGTTCCCGCAATTGTATATATTCACCACACAATTATCTATCTTGACAAGCCAGTTTAATTACGAAAATACTAGAAAATTACACTACAGCAATCGCAAAGCAGCATCGAATTTGGCCATGTCTTCATGACATTACTTGAAAGCAGAAAATGCTTTGCTTGAAAGCAGACAAAAATTAGGCGATCGCTATTTCAGTGCAAATGTATGAGTTTCGTTCATTCATCTGCTTTCGGCTTTACGGAAAGCAGATGTTGTTTTCGGTTTTCATCGGCGGTACCAAATTGACAGATGACGTCACAAATCAAAGCATAGCCGAAAGCAGTAGCGTTGGGCGGTAGACCCCCCGGTCGAGAGGGGTAGGTACTTACAAATGCGCGATAATTTGGAACTGGGACGGGGGATTCCCCGTCAACTTTATGCCTGTTCATCACTAATAAATCGAATACCTACCAAATAATAACGCTACATAATAAAATAACATAAAGTAAATAGGTAAATGCGTTGGTAGGTATCTATTGTAACTTTGGCGAAACATTACAAAATGATTGCTTTTTGAAGCCCACCAAATGTTCCCACTGCTGGGACTCGGGGATTTATCTCGCACGGAAAAACTCAAGGCCATAATCCACCACGTTGGCCAAGTGCGGGTTGGTGGTTAACATAAACATGACCGCGAAAGATTCTAGGTACATGTCGGTTTTTTGTTCACGATGTTTTTCTTCACCGTTTTTAAGTTAGCAGCATTACGCACATGACTTCGATAAGACAGTGGTGCGCGTAGGATTTGAACGCGGGACTAGACCAGCACTTGGTAATAACAAAGAGCATTTAAGCGTGAAAGCTGCTGAATTGGTTGGTACCTACAACTTTCTTAAGAAATAAAATAAAAACAACTTCTCGCAATACGATTTAAATTTCGTAAACAATCTAACCAATAAAACCCTTTGAGAGAAAAGGTAATTTTGTTTAAAATCGAATTGTTGTTGCTAGTATACATACAAGCTTTAAACGGTCGAAAACATGTTCTGGGTCGATTTTCAAAATCCTATTGTAGGACTTATCAGACTAAAATCACATGTGCATAGGTACACTCAGAAAACACTGTACGTTCGGCGTCACTAATTAAATAACTATTCACAACACAATCAGAGTCACACAAAAACAAAACGAAAAGCAACCTAACCTTATTGACACTGACTCTAAAAATAAATTAAGTACACTAAAAGAACGAACAAAAATAAAATGTAAGCGTCTTTTTCCCGAATAATTAGATTACAAAATTCCCTAGTTAAGGATTTACAGTAAAAGTTTTAGCGCGCCATTTAGAGAAATGTGTCAGGGACAACACGGTCAACTTCGCATCCCGGCAGCTAGTGAGCTAGCACAAAACTAGTGAAAAATTAGAGAAAGAGAAAGACTACATTTAATATTAGATAATAGGCGTGTGCATTATTTCTCTTTCGTCTGCATTTCATTCACAACGTGCGTACGTTTGCACGTGTGTTGCAGGACATCACCTATCTCGTTTCTTTAGTATTTGCTTTTCGCCTGATTTTTAATTGATAAATCGGATGGACTGTGGGCTGCGGTGTAATGACCTCTGCGCAGGAAATTTAAGATACAGCCTGCTCTATTATGGTATTTTGGAAAATTGCGAATAACTCAGTAAATAATAACGATAATTGAAATTTAATTTGACAGAATAGGTCAAAATATGATATTTTATAGGTGGTTTCATTTAATGTCGGCACCAAAGCGCCACGCTGTATAAACAATCTGTTGAAGCCCGGTAGCTGTGGGAACGCAGATGATAGCACCGTTGTAGAGAGTTACATATCTAGCCCATGAGAACCAGTGGGCAGCAAACTCAGGTACTGAGAGAGTATGATCGAGCATTTGAAGTTGACCCTTGAGGTCATCTCTAAATAAGGCGATGCTAAACGAGCTAAAGTTTAACGAGGAAAAGACGCAGGCTTGTCTTTTCTGTGCCAAAATGCTATGTCCGTGCATAGTGGTCATGCGCTTGGCTCACATAAAATAATTTAAAAAAACAGCAATAGATGTAATACTTCCGGAAGGATTATTTCAAAATGTCAATTTAAAATGTGACAATTTTTCTTCTTTTTTAGTGTTACAATATTGGAAATAAAAATAGTCAATTAAATTGACAATACAATAAAAATTGTTACTGATCACAATAAAAATCTGTGTCTCTGCACCGAGAGCTTTAAGCTCTCGGTGCAGAGACACAAACTAAGCAAAAGTAAAAGGAAGATTAAACAATATAAATGGCAGCACTGATACGAAAATATTTATCTACGGCTGAAGGACTAGTATCCAATGTATCCATGGCCAAGAATAAATAAAAAAAATAATAGTGTTGGGACATTAGTTACCAAACGACGAGGATAAAGAACCACTCCTTAAGTTTTAGTGAACTATACGAATTAGCTCATCGATTATCTTGTTCCGTGACCGTTATTTTTCGGCGATCTACTATTGTTCAGTAATACCGCATGGTCAACTGACTGATTTAGTTCACTCTTACCCGAATTGTATGTTACGTATTCAACGATTTTATTAGACTTCGTGTTTTGTAGTGAACATTTCTTTAGCATCGTTGTGATTTGAAACGATTGATTTGATTTGAAAGCGAAAGTAAAAATAAAGTTAAGCATTTCTAAAGTATCACTTCTACCACGTATTTTTTTCTAGATACAGATTGTCTAGACATTTTGAAGAGATAAAAACAAAGAAATTATAGATGGCGCTTATGTCGTTACGTCTAACATTACTTAACATTTCTATCCAAATCTAAGGTTTTGACAATATCCGTATATTGAGATTGGTAAAATTTTTAAATAAGACAATTTATAGTTCTTTTGAATTTAATGCATGTACACAAAGCGTTTCCGATTTTACAGATGTTATTTAGCAATAGCAACCAACAACACAACAACAATAGCAAATAACAACAATCGTAGACATCTACGATCAGGTAGCAAAAGCATAAGCAGCCCACTAATTGTTCCCACTGCTGGGACTCAGGGCCTTCATTTGCAAAGAGAGAGTCAAGACCTTAGTCTATCACGCTGGTGCAGTATGGATTGATGGATGACACAGTCATGATCTCGAAAAATTCTAGGTACATGTCGGCTTCCTCACGAAGTTTTCCTTAACCGTTTTAGTTAGCGGCATTACGCACATATTTTCGAAAGGATAAGATCCCAATCGGCAGTTGCCATTGTCCCAACGAGACCAGCCGGAACTTTTCTCAATTCACGTGAAATTTTAGTATTTTACATAACATGAAATAGTTAAATATTGGAGCGCAGTATGAATTAAAAATTGCAATATTGTCCTCTAAAATATCTGAAAAAGACCGAACGAACGAAAGATAGGAGCGAACTAGTTCGACACAGGTATGCGAGCTAGGTTCAGTCAGTCCAGTCCTAGTAGTCCCTCACTATGTGGCTCAGTTTGACATTGACATCGCAATCTAAAATTTACAAGCGCCTCCTATCGTCGTTTTCTGGAACCATTTTTTTTTATTATCTCGTCTCTCGTCGGAAAACGCCTCATTCGTGACGGGACCTGTACAATACGGCAATTTTCTTAGATTTCTCTAAAAATCTGGCAATTTTAGAATTATTAGTCTGTGGCTATAGTTTTGTTTTGTGTGTTTTCGTGATGTGTTATAATGTTATTCGTAGGGATGTTAGATTGATGGAAAATAATCGATTAATTAAAAATCGATTTTTCTTTATTCAAAATTAATCGATTTGTTAAAAATCGATTATATTTAAAAAAATAATCGATTTTTGCGAAAAAAATCGATTTTTTTGTATAAGTCAAAAGTAAATCCTTTTCATATTAAAATTACATATAAATACATAAATACTGCTGAACAATTCACACACATCACCATCTGACCCCAAACTAGGCAAAGCTTGTACTAGGTATAGCAGACATCATGATCATCATCAACAGCCCACTAAATTTAATGTTCCCACTGCTGGGACTCGGGCCTTCTCTCACAAGGAGAGAGTTAAGGCAATAATCTACCACGATGGCCCAGGGCGGGTTGGTGGATGACACATGACTTTGAAAGGTTAGGTACATGTCGGTTTTTTTACGATGTTTTCCTTCACCATTTTAAGCTAGCGGCATTACGCACATGACTTCGAAAAGACAGTGGTGTGCGTGGTTTTGAACCTGGGGTCTCCGGATCGGCAGACACCGTTCTCCCGACTAGACCAGTCGTAATTTAGCAACTATGGCATGCAAATAGCGTAATTTATAATATTTATATAATCGTAGTTGTAAAAACATACTTATTATACATGGAAACAGCCATACATATTACAAATATTTGTATTCAACACACAAATATTTGCACGAGGTGGGAATCGAACCCTAACTAACCTAACTTTTTCGTTATTCTTCAAGTTTAGATAACAGTAAAATTACAAATAATTAATGCCACAAAACCACAAATGTCTTATGTTACAGTTCAGTAGTATTAAATTTAAATACTTAAAAGGAGAATTAAATTACTAAACAACTACGTTGTCCCAAAAACTAGAATTTTCAGCAACTTTTTCATGTTTTTCGAAAATCGATTTAAATACGTAATTTTTATAATCGATTTATAAAAAATCGATTTTTGTAACTTTAAAAATCGACACAAAAAAATCGATTATTATAAAATAAAAATCGATTAAAATAAAAATCGATTATTTTTTAACATCCCTATGTTATTGTAGGTAATTAAACAATATACAATTAAGTAGTGACAGAGAGGAAGAGAGTATTTATTATAAAATTTCAGTTAGCGCTTGGCGGCAACTTTTCTAGACATACATTATAACGATTCAGCTAACTAGCTTACCTACGAAAAATGGTTTCAGATTTTTCAAAAGATAAAGTGTTCTGGACGAAAAGTATGAACATAGAACTAGCCAAATATATGGCAGATAAGCCTCAAATCTGGGATACAAAACATCCTCAATTTTCCAATATAGGTCTTAGAGATGAAACTTTTGCTAACTTCGCGTCTAAATACGATTTAAACTGGCAAGCTGTAAAAGACCGGTGGACGAATATCAGGTCAACTTACGGATTTTATATGAGGAAATTGCTGGCTAAGAAAGCTAAAGGAGAGGTACGTGTTTCACTCTTTTATGTTATAGCCTATTTCATTCATAAAAGTCACAAATTATTGTGTAAATACCGTTTTACCAGAGTTAGGCTGGAACTCACCTGACATACCTAAAGTGACAATGTAGTCGGTGAGATTATCATTAAATGAATTCACTTGATATCTGATGATGATCAGATTTTATCCATTGCGAAAGACCCACTTGGGTCATATATTCCATTGCTTGGTGGCCATACATAGTATCATAGGGGAATTAAACTTCTTAGATTAGAAGGGCAACCATTGTTGTTTCTCAGCTTAGTGCATTTATATACCTACTCCGTGTCTTGTGTACTTCATGTATTTATTTTACTACCTACTGATATTAAATTTGAAAGATTAGATTAACGTCGCTCAGGTAAGTTGTATGTCCAAAATAGTGAGTTTACAGCAGAGTGTTCCAAAGGTAACATATTGTATTTATTAACCAAATTTTACAAAAATATAACAAGAGACCATGATTTTAATGCAATGCCTGTCTTTCGAATGCTCTTTTGTAAAATCATGATTTAGGACATACAACAACATACGTGGGAGGCATTGAGATGTTTAGTTAATAGTTAAAATGCTAGCATAAACATCTGTTATATAGATGGAACAGATCAAAGTTATACAATTTTGAGACAGAATGTGGTTGCAATTGTAGTTATAAGGCAGATAAGAGCTTTATTCTTAAAAAATTCAAACGTTCTAGGAGAATAGGTATTTTCTAAACTCTATAAAGGTAAGAAATGGGCATATATTAGGAAATTTATATTATTACAGGCAAAGTGATAGCAGAGCTTGTAATTCTTTACAGACATTCAAAGTGAACTGGTTCATGTGGCAGCACTGCAAATATCTGTACAAAGTTCACAAGTTCGTCAACAAAACTGGAAAACCATCCGCTGCAGCCAAGAACAGTAATGTAAGTTCTCTTGTATTTTGAAGTGGTCTCTTTTGCCGAGTCCGTCTGTGGGAAGTACTACACCCTTCCCTATTACTCTACCGCCAAAGATAATGTGCAAAGATCACTTAAATGTTAATGTATGGATGTTTGTTGCTCAATCATATGAACAGATAGTGGTAGGACTCCTAGCAGAGTCCACCTGGGGAAGTACCACACCTTTGCCAGTTATTCTACCACCAAGCAGTAATGTTTTCACATTACTGTGTTCCGGTTTGAAGGGCAATATTTCCAGAGAAATTACAGGGCTTAGAGATATAGCATCTTAGATCTCTGGGTGATGAGCGCAGTGCAGTGCTAGGTAATGATTTGTACTCTTCATGTTCCAATAGCTGCGTGTCACTGTGCTGTTATGTGGCAGGCATGTTGCTTACCATCAGGCACATGTACTGCTCGTCTCGTCACTTCTTATTTTTAAAAAATACAGATCGGGTTGAAATTTGGAACACAGTCTAGTCTGGAAAAACGCATAGGGCTCCTTTTTATCCCGAAAACAACGGGAACTACGCGGGTAAAACTGTGCTGAGCCCTACTAATTTACTAATTTTATAATAATATTAATTTTATAAACCAACAAATTGGACAGTGTTCACATCCAAACACAGGTAGGGAAGACAGGGTTCTATGAAGCTTAACTCGTAATGGCTTTAGTTGGCTAATGTAATAAAAAATAATAAAGTGTAATATTTAGCTTATTTTCTTCTGAATAATATTAAAAATGTCATTAAATGTATTCTTTAAAAAAAAAAACTGCTGAGACAAGCCAGAGAAATGCCTGATGCACACACTTGAGCTTGAAGAATCCTATTTATTGCCAAGCATCGTTCGTAACCTGGAAGTATTAATTAATTAGGAAGTAAAAGGGATTGACGACAAACAACAGACAAATTAACTTTGTAAAAGAAGGCTCAACTTCAAACTCCAGGAACAAGCCTTACTCAATCCTGGGTACAGCACCTGATTGGACTATTTTAATGGACACGTATGAAAAGCACTACAAAATCCCAGAGGATGTGGGTGTTTCGTCATCCAGACCGGACATTTTCCTTTTTTCTAGAGCTACGAAACGCATAGTCCTTGTAGAACTTACCGTACCGTGGGAAACTAATATACCTAAAGACCACGCGATGAAACAAAATAAGTATTACGACCTCCTAAACGAATTAACAAAAAACGGCTATGTAGTTAGTTTATACGCTGTAGAAGTGGGAGCGAGAGGTATACCAGCAAAATCTCTCTATAACCTACTGAAAGACCTTGGCTTATCCAGAAGTGCAGTAAGTTCTATACTAGAACGTGTATCTAAAGCTGCACTAGTAGGCTCATATCAGATTTGGCTGGGCAGGGAGAGAAAAACGAGTGGTGAAGGTGAGTGTTGATGTACGTCAGAAAGGGGCCCCTTAAACCTACGCCCGAGTCACAAGTCTCGGGAACTACTCAAGTTTTTCTCTCTCTGCCACACGATGGACCCGGCACCCGCACGGTGAATCCATGGAATGCTAAGAAAATCGTCTCTTATTGGTCTCTGAGGGATGTAATTTATTTGGAAACATTGCCATTCAAAGTGGAACACAAAAATCTTGCACATCCACTGCTTGTCAGTAGAATAGATGGCAAAGGTATGATATTTTTTCCTAGACTTACCTGCACACAATTTTGTGAGACATTACCCCTTTACACTTTTTCCTGTAGTAGGATAGTAACTGTTCTAGATAGGTAATGGATTTTGCAAACCATTTCATATTTATATCATTAAATTAACTTTCCTCAGGTTGTGTGAGTCTCTAAGTGCTAAGTGTATCGTCACTCCTTCCTGTGCTTGAGAATGAATGATATAGTGCTACCAGGGTGTTTTAACACATGGCTAAATTGGGAATTAATGCCGCCGTCAAGCCACAAAGGATTGCCAATACCCCACATCTAGACACCCGCGCCCCCGGACAATGTCATGCAAATGCCAAATAAGCCTTTTAGAGGTGTTTAATCTGTTAGTTTAGTTTTTAGAGGCCTTTAACAATAAAACAAAAATTTAAAAGTTTTAAAAGTCAGACCTTTTATAAAAGCTATAAAAGGTCTGACTTTTAAAACAAAATCGGCTGTCATAGGGAATGCCGATAGATATGAAAACTTATTACTTAGAATTAATATGAAATAGCAATAATTTTGCACATAGTGTCGCCTGTAATCTACGGGTATACTGCTATTACGTATGTCGTTCAGGCGAACTCATAAGATTTCACCCATCCAAGCATCTAACGGTTACTAAAGTTTAAAGTTACGGCTGCTCTAGTCAGGAGAACGGAGCCGATCCGAAGACCCCGGGTTCAAAACCACGCTCACCACTGTCTTTTCGGAAGTCATGTGCATAATGCCACTATAACTTAAAACGGTGAAGCAAAACATCGTGAGGAAACCGACATGTACCTAGAATCTTTCTAAGTCATGTGTCATCCATCAACCCGCACTGGGCTAGCGTGGTGGATTATGGCCTTGACTCTCCTAGCGAGAGAAGACCCCGAGTCCAGCAGAGGGAACATTTAGTGGGCTGTTTGTGCCTTTTGGTAAGCGTCTAACGCGTACATCCCGTTCCGATGCACCTCTATTTAAGCGTGGCGGTGATCCTAACTCTTAATTTTGCCAACCAAAACGTGTTCAAAGCATCTTAAGAAGTTTTCACTCCAAAAATTGTGTGTTCACAGGTGTCAAACGGGCAAGAGTCAAGTAGCGACGAAAGCGAAGAAAACGATCGCGATGAGACCACCGTGTCTTGCGCAGACGTCGCCACAAACATTGCGACGGTATTCCGGGGGGTGCAGAACGACGCATTCGGAGTCGAATCCTCGGAACATGCAGATGTGGCTCAAGCCGTCACCAAAACACTTTCAAAACTAAATTCCTATGATGCTGCACAGTTATCACAAAAAATCCTTGCAATTTTAGCCCAATATGACGAGAATAATCCAACAAATCCAAATAATAATTCAAAATGAATAACTTCTAGTGAATGTAATTCATAATGAATGTATTACCTCTCAAGTTAGTTCTCAATTTTGCCAAAGGTGGCGTTTCTTTTTGTTAGAAGAAATTGACAAGCGTATGTCATTGTTACTTTTTTATTCATTTTTCCTCTTCTATATTTAAAAGAAGTGAGTGATTCTCTAATCTAAAACCCTCTACACACAAGTCCTAAAATCAGAGGAAATTACGTAAAACTAGTGGGAAGGACCCTACATCGCACCATAAATCACCAATCGTATGGTGTGATGTAGGCTCCTCCCCACTACTTTTACATCATTTCCTTTGATTTTAGGACTCCTGTGTAGAGCGTTTTAGGCTTCGAAAAATAGTTTAGGAGTCCCTTGTTTTGACTTCAGATCACAGGGCAGCCAGTGGTCAAGAGTGACTAGTACTGACTAGGCAACATTAATAAATAATAATTTGACATTTTGTTCCACTTATCTGTGAATAATTCACGATGAATAATACATAATGAATACCAAATAGCTATTTTATAATGTGTATATGTAGCATTAAGCGTTCTATCTGTACATTACATGTGATATTGGGCAATCTATAGAGAATAAGTAAACAAATAAAGTTTGAAAATGGAAGATCTCCACAACCAAATGGGTTATCTAGCCAGTAATGCATTTCTTTGTTTGAGAACTAAAGAATACTAACAGCAAGCCGCGGTTTCACTAGTGTAGTTCCCGAGCCCGGTGTTTTCCCGGGATAAATAGTGGTCTATGTGTGATTCCAGGCCATTATCTATCTATGTAACAAATTTCATCCAAATCCCTTCAGTATTTTTAATGTGAAAGAGTAAAAAACATATAGACGGTCGAATTGAGAAACCCCCTTTTTTGAAGTCTGTTAACAAACATCTATCCATCCATACTTATAAACTGTCGTGTCTATACCTAAGATTAGAAAGATATCAAATATAGAACTTTAGGATTGACGGTTGAAAAATGTAGACACCAATTAAAGTTACACCCAAAGAGTTTGCATATACTACGTATAGAGTTAGATTTTCCGCATGTTCCTTTATTTCAATCGTAAGCAGATGACGTGCATACTTTCTATGGCAATAGAGTGATAGATAGATAAACTCTTTATTGCACTTAAATAGTAAAACAAAATACAGAAACACCTTAAAATAAAGTAACAATGGGCGACCTTATTGCTAAGAGCAATTTCTTCCAGGCTTGCTTCCAGGTGAAGAAGATATGAGTAATGGAAGACGAGGGTACAATTTGGAGTACCTACATAGAAGCTTACATTTCTGTTTAGTGTATAGTAATACACTAATAATTACTAACATATACAATTTAATTCTATACAATAATATACCAATATTACTAGGGATGGGCCGAATGTGGTTTAAACCGAATACGAACTTCGGCCGAACATGCGGTAAAAATGAAAAATTCGGCCGAAGTTCGAACTTCGGTTTAATTTTGCCGCGCTTTTTCGTGTTGTGACTTGTTTACGCACTTGCTGCTGCAAATATTGCTAGATGTTCCCCGCCCGCACTCCGCGCTTCCCCGCGGGGCCGTTAGCCAGCTAGTCATTTGTAAAGACGTCACCAGCTTGTCACGTACTATTGTTTACATTATGCAAATTAAAACAAATTAATTGATTTTACGTGATTTTTGTTGGTTTTTAAAGTTGGTAGTTAAAAAGACCAATTTAAGTTTTTTGTTTGTAACGTATGATTACTTTTTCTAATTAAAACAAATTACTATAAGTAGGTATATGATACTTATTTTATTTTACTGTTACTATAGATATTATGTTTTTTCATTAATTTCTAATATGATAGTGCAAGTATATTTAGTGCAGAATGTTCGGCATTTTAACCGAAATTCGGCCGAATGACGAAGTTCGGTTCAAGCTGCCGAAGTTCGGTTAAACCGAATTTAAAACGAATTTCGGCCCATCCCTAAATATTACCTACATATTAATAATTTTACATCCTAATACACAAACAGGTAATAAATAATAGCACATACACACACACACACACACACACGCACTCACATTAATGGACGTGAACATCCATAGTCATTGGAATTTTCATACAAACACATCCACATCCCTTATTTAATATAGCAATATATGTATCTACTACCATCATAATATATATATTTATAACATACATGGATTTATAGTTATATGTATCAATATAATCATTAGCTGTAGGTTTTAATTATATTTTTTGTAGTTATTATTATTAGTATTAATTAGTTCCTTTAAGTGATAGATCTAATTGTGTGATTTGTATTAAATACACCTCTTTTCTCTTTTCATATACCTATAGTCAGATTTGTATTTCTCATAGTTTTATTAGTTTTTGTATTTCTGTAATGGATATGCCTGGTACCTACGACACAGGTTGCCCTAGTGTGGGTACCAGTGTACACATGATTAGATACTTTTTCTGAACATATTATGTGAGTATCTAAGCTATATTGTTTTAAGTAATGTTTTTAAACTGAATAAATAAATTTCATTTCATTTCAAAAAAAAGTGATGTGCTGCGACAAAAGTATGACACTTCCACAAGAGCGACAAGGCAAGAAAGATGCTACTCGTGCTTTCGGTGTAAAGCGTTTGTGCCAACTCTATACGTAGTATATGTAATCTCTTTGGATACACTGTACTATTCACTCTATCAGGCTCACGATCTGAAGCTAAATTGAAGGGAGACATTTTCCTAGCATTTTTGTGATTTTAGATTGTGAACTCAGGTCACTTAAGTAAATAAGATAACTCATAAGAGAGTTAAGCAGATTAGCATAGAATTTACTCTGAGTAAGGCTCAGTAGATTTTAACACTTGCATGGAAGATATACGAGAAATATTTGTTAAATTTAAATATCATTTAAACACTTCTAGGCTTTCCTTCAAAACTAGATAAAATATTATTTTTCTACTGTGAAGTGTACTTTTCTTGACCGAGGAAACAATTTCATAGTTTATCGCAGCCTAATATATTTGTTATAGGGTAAGGGTGATATTTTATAGAAACATATCAATATTCCTTTAAGGGGAAAATAGATTACTCATGTAAGACTAATTTGAAAAAAAAAATACATACGTGTCTTTCAAACCTAATCTTTTATTTCATATTGGTACAACCAACAAAACAACAATGAAAAAAATACAATAAGTATATAAGTTAATTTCTCTTAAAAATACAAAGGTAAAACATGAAATAAATTAATTGGACTATGTACATACCTAACTTATATAAATAGTTACATTAAGGCAATGATTTTCAAAACAAGTTGATGTATTGAGGTTATTTATACGAGATTTTTTTTTTATTAAAACTTGTTTTATCTAAATAGCGGACAACCAAAAAAATAAGAGGTCGTGAATTTTGTTTATACTCTGGTCAGTTATACTTCTAGTAGACGTGTGTAGCGCATAAAACCGATTACTTTGAACGTTCTCTTAGCGATGTGTATGTACTCTATTTGCTCTAAGTCGTAAACTATCTGACTGATCTATATATATATATGGGAGATCTCATTTTTTTTTGTGTACATTTACTACATTTATAATAATATAATTTATTATAATTTCAATTTAAGGAATTTTGTTTTTTAATTGTCCAAGTTACTCAAAAATCGATTTGAAATGTTCACTTCCGGTTTACAATACGTAAAATAATTCAAATTTCGAATTCGACAAAAAAATTTAAAAGTACAACCTTTTAACTATTAGAAACAATACTATTTAGTTTTTTTTAATAGTTAATTGATACAAATAAGAAGCATAGAAAAAAACATAATATCATTTTTAGCTAATTTTTAAAAGCTCATAACTCGGTAATAAAGCGTCACACGAAAAAAAAAAGAATCAAGTAGTTATCCACATGAGTTTGGGTGGGTACATAAAGTGCATCAAATCAGCAAATGCATAAAAGTATAGAGAGATAAACAATATTATAACCAAAACTTGTTTCAAGAAGTTGTTAAGTTTTATTTGTATCTATCTGTGGGTACGCAGTATCCTTGAAGATGCACAGGTTACCGGTGGCATTTTTACAATAAATTACCGACGTATAATTTTCGTCAAATAGCGTGCACTAAAAAGGATTGACAAATAAAAAAGCCTATTATAGGCATACGCTCAAGATTCATTGAACTTTTCACAGTGCCTTAGATTTGATAAAACTAGCTGACCCTCCGAACTTCGTACCACCATACATTTTTTCGTCAACATTTTCTACTATACAAACTTTGTCACGACAGTAACGAATAGACAAAACAAAGAATGATCCAATTTGGTGCAGCCATTTAAAAGTTCATATGTACATATATTTCGAAGACCCATTTTTATGTATAGGATATGGTTCAAATCATGTTATTTGTTAGAAAAGTGCCATCTATCATAATTGTTTAAAATATCTTTTTTGTTGTCTGAAATCGGCTTAATTCTAATTCAATCTATGGGTTTATCAATGTTTTTAGGATGACCATCATTTTGTTATAGAATTTCAACAAGCATACGTCAACTTTATTTAGGTATTTATTCGTTCTTCCACTCCCTATATTTTATTTACGAGAAATACATGTCGTATTTTATTCCTAACTAGCAGCGCCCGCGCATTTTACCCACGTAGTTCCCGTTCCCGTTATTTTCCCGGGATAAATAGTTGTCTATGTGTTCTTCCGCACTGTAATCTGTGTTCCGAATTTCAGATCCGTTCGTACGTTTCGACGTATTTGAGCTACAAACATCCAAACATTGACATTTAAAACTAGGATCGCAGAGCACATAGGTAACTTTTGTTAGCTCTGTGCTATGTGCCCGCCAATTATGAATCTGCTTTGTTTTTAGGGTTCCGTAGCCAAATAGCAAAATACTTACTTATACCCTTATTCGTAGATTCGTCATGTCTGTCTGTCTGTCCGTCCGTATGTCACAGCCACTTTTCTCCGAAACTATAAAAGCTATGTATACTGTTGAAACCTGTTAAGTAGATGTAATCTGTAAACCGCATTAAGATTTTGTTACAAAAAATAAAAACTGAAACTCAAAAAATTTTTTTTATCAATACCATATGTGTAGTGTATCTATGGATAGGTCATCATATAAATGGACTAATTATATTGATTACCGTATTAACACATAATTTAATATAAATTAATTAATTATTTCAATTGGATTCGTGGGTAAACGGAGAAGGGTTAGCAGCATCTACGACACAAGATTTTTCTTAGTGTAGGTGTTGCGTGACTTGCAATGTGCTACTAGACATATTATATGCTTATTTATAAGTACCCTAAATTGTATCAAAAATGTGCTTGTAATTATGTTATAATAATAAATTTTCATTTCATTTCATTTCATCAAAAATGATATTGAGGTTTCTAACATATTTTTTTTTCTAAACTTTGTTTAGAAAAAAAAATGTATGTAATGGTTTGCGCGAGGGACTCTTCCAAAGTGGTAAAAAGTGTGCCCCCCCCCCCACTGTAACTTCTAATATAAGAGAATGACTTAATACGTCATAAATTTACGATTGTTAAAACACTGATTATAGTAACAACAAAGTACAAGAACTTTTGTATTATGTTACTTGCTGCTACGGAAGCCTTCGTGGGAGAGTCCGACTCGCACTTGACCACTTTTATTTAAAATCTCCGTGCGTGAACACGTTAAACACTCTAGTACTGTTCCCGAATTCATTGTTCACTTCGCATTTGTATTCTCCTGGGTCGTCTGAAGTGTAAACTTCTGCCGACGATGGAAGTTTTTTACCATTTAGATACCACGTCACCTGAAATAAGAAACAAAACATGTAATTTCAATGTAAAATATTGAACTGGAATCTTCTTTAGGTACGCTGGTCACTTTTTGGATGAACAAAAATCATGAAACTTGCGTCATCGTTACCTAACGCTTCCCGGAAACCCTTTCTTAGTTTATTACAGTTATTTTCACTTCTATGGTCAGTCCTCATACCTGGTTAGTTTTTTAAAATATTTTTTATTATAAGTGGAGAAGAGAAGGTGTGTAGAATGTTATTTAAAAAAAAAGTAATGCCAAAAACATCCAATAACACAAATTTTACCACTAGTATTCTACTATACTATTCTACTAAGTACCTATTATACTACCTAAGCAGTGTAGACTACATACTTATTATATGTACCTAATCTTACCTTTCCAGCTGGTTCACTCTCGTATTGGCAATCCAAGTCAACTGTTGCACCCCTGTATATAGTAAGATTTGTTTCAACGGTGTCTGTGAATGTCGGTTTGTATCCGACAATGATATATACACCGTCGCTATATGACGTGGCAGTTGTGTTCACTCTGCAAGAGTAGTATCCCGACTGACTCGGTTCCACGTTTGATATCACAAGTTGTCCTTTATGAGAGTCCAATTGTTTTCCTTAAAAAAAAACGATACATTAATTAATTTAAGTTTAAGCCTTAGGACGTCTCTCAGTACGCCTCTGCTCCCAACAAAATACAGTCAAATATGGACTTTATGCCATGCATGTTAAGATATAGATTACGTTGCATATAAATTAGCAGACGGCTGTCACTGAGCGGTCTGCTAATTTATGTTGCCACTGTAATCTGTGTCTTAACGAGCATGGTATAAAGCCCATATTTTAGTGTATTTGTCGGGTGGGTGCGGAGTCGCATAAATGGGCTAAGACCGTTGAAAAAAAAATGAATCTGATCCTTTTTCTAGGAGAGAAAAATCTTATCGGCTCGCGTCACCAACATGCCAATGTCGAGCGGCGTGGCGTCATAAGCATAAGCAGCCCACTAAATGTCCCCATTGCTAGGACTTGGGACTTTCTCTTGTATGAAGAGTCCAGACTTTAATCCACCACGCTGGCTCAGTGTCTTCAAAGGCTTATGGACTCTTATGGACGTAGGTATCTATTTAATTAGTGTACAAGGACGCTAATCTTGCATTTTTTAAAGTGAAAACTTTTTTGGCGCACCACAGACCGATTGTTCGTGGGTTGTGGATTGAATTCTGGCGTCACGGAATGATAAGAAATCTTCGGGGAAACTCGGTGTTTTTGATGATGATGGACTACAAAACTAGCATTGTCTACACGAAGTTAGAAGTATTAGCTTGCTAGCTTACTGTCACTAGCTTGCTATCCTAGATTAAAAACTAGCATCATGTAGCTTGGGCATTAAGGTTCACGTTACTAATAATAATTTAAACCAACAGCAAAAGCATTTTTTTATAAAATTTTATGCAAGTTATGTTGTTCACCTACCCTAGTCCACTACTGGACATATGTCTCTTTTATGAGACTCCACTCATCCTAACATCCTATCCTCGACTTTTCTTCAACCATTGCCGACTTTACGTACATCGTCACTCCATCGAGTTACAGGGCGTTCTACGTTACGTTTGCCTGTTCGCGGTCTCCATTCTAGGATAGCTAGATAATGGGGAAAACCATACTACTCTTATGATATTTTATTACATTGAGATAAAGAGAGGCCCTTATTCTTTGGGGTCCATTTGAGTAGTTATTCATTTGTTTTTGTAAATGGACCCACAAAATGGTTTGCAAAGTTGGAACATATCAAACAAATATAAATACTAAATTATTAGTTTATTTTGATGCCTCAGAGGACATACATGTGTTTATCAATTAGTATATTGTCGTTTAGGTACAGACACAAAATATGGTTTCATTGTATAGTAATGATTTTTTTGTGTGACGTCGCGACAAGTGTCAAGAGGTAAAATGTTTAATTTCTGAAGACATTTACTTACCTTATGATACCACTGTATTAAGTCAGGATCAGAAATATCATTATTGTACTGAGGACACACCAAGTTTTTGGAATGGCCTATTTCAATCAGATAAATAAGATCAATCCCGCTGACTCTACGTGACGCTCCATCTTGTTGGAGCTCTCCTGTAGACAACAGTAAGTAGTCATTATTAAGTTTCATATTACACTGTTTACTTAAAAAATAGTTTCAATCTAGAATTAAGCTCATTCGGTTGCTGTCTTCGTATTATTTCGTTAGTAGCTTAGTCGGTACTCAACTTTATTATTTGTGAGGCGTCTTCAAGACGCAAATATACATATCTACTCATCAAAGCTCTCAATTTAGCCAAATGTAGCGACAATATCTCTTTTTGTGACACTGCTCTAACAAAATAAAACTGGCACTATCTATGGTAAAATTGAGCACTATATTATTTGACAGTAAAGTTCTGATTGCATCTTAAAACCGCCTCATAGACAGGCTACAACCTGCGGGAGCAACCAGTATTAAAAAATGTGCAAAAAACAATTTTTGAAGTAAAAACTTATTTTAGTGCACCAGACACAATTTTTTCATAGGCTGTGAAAACTTCGAGTGAACTCTGCCGACTGCCGAGTGTGCTAGAGCGAGAAAGACACTCAGCTGCTGCTATCGCTGTCTACCTGCCGGCACTATTTTTTCTTTTAAATTTATTCTTGACTATGGATACTAGTCTTTCAGCCGCATCTGTCACTGCCATGTCGCTGTGTTTACTACATTGAATTTATATGTAATCGTTTTTAGATTTTTTGCGAGAAAAAATGGCGCTTTAACGGACGCGTCGTCCGTTTTTCTTCAAAAATTTGTATTACATATATTTATACTTAACATTGGCGAAATTGTGAGGCTAAACCACAAGAAAAGACATAAACCAAGAGTTGAAGTTGAGTTGTAATCGTTTTTATTTTTAGTAATAAAATTATTCAATTATTTAAAATAGTTTTTTCTTATTTTAGTCACACTTCTACCGACATTTTTTATAATAATCTAACTCATAATAAATATCATATAACATTGTTGGTCTAGGTCGACCAACAATGTTAGTTTTCATGGTAAAATTTTATCCTTAAATTACATACCTATGACCACGACTTTATAAATTTCCAAATCGGCTCCACTAGGGCTTTTCGCTTCACATGTGTAAAATCCACTTGCTTCTTTCGTTACGTTTGTGATGATTAATGTATCTTTTTCCACAAAATAAATGGACCCTGAAATGAAATTACGTTTTAAACAATTGACATTGACACAACATTAATAAAAAAAATACTGATTTTTTTTTTTTATTATCTGGGCACAGACATTAGGTACTATATTATAAGAAAACAAGCATCAAGTAGTCAGCAAAAATATCACATTCCGAAATGGCCTCCAAGAGAGCGTAGAGCGTGGTGTGAATACGTAGGATGGCCGATTTGTAGTTGATATATGAATATGTGACAGCCGGGTTCAGCAAATTAGCGGTGAGCGATTATGAATGATCGGCATAATCGACTTATTTTGTATTACTAATGTTGATAATCGATTATGGAAATAGTAACTAATATGTTTTCATAATCGATTGATGTTACTAAATTAGTACTACTAATCGTGTTTTATGAAGTCTACGACAGTTACTTAAGTTACCTAATCTATTTGCTGAGCAAATAGATTAGGTATTTATTTATCGTGACTATAATTGTCGGATACATTGATCCTGCATGACTCGTGAAGTTCGTCAAACGTTAAAATTTACACATGCCTTTCAATTGTTGGTTTTTCTTCAAAACTTCCAAATAATTTTAACCCTGTATAGACAAGACATAAGAAGCTAATATCAGACAATTTAAGCTGCACCATAGATAATTTTAATGTTTTTGGGGGGTAATACCCATTTGGATCGTCAGGAATATCTCGGGCAAGATATTCATACAGAGTGCCGGATTATGCCAGCGCGGGGCCTTTAGCAATTTCTGTCAAGGGGCCCTTGGTTTGCTTAGGTTTAGGAACGGAAGGATCAAGTTATGCCAGATATTTTCGCTACATATTTACAGTCAGACAGACGTCGGAGCGCGGGGCCCCCTAGCTTGAGCGGGGCCCGTAGCATTTGCTACTCTTGCTATATGGCTAATCCGCCACTGTATTCATAGAATATAAAAACGGAAAGTTTGGTTGGTCTGGTTTACATTCATTATTCATTTTTTCGACTTATTTACTGCGTTCAATAAAATACACTAATCTATGTCAGGTAGGGTAGGTATATTATAAATGCAGCTGAGATATTCCTTTGCCATTTTTTTTATCGGTGTACCTACTCACCTAAACCAACATTTGATCCGTCTTTTGTCCAAGTTATGCTAGGAACAGGATAACCGGATGCGTTGCAGTTGATCCTCAGCTCTGAATCTCCCTCCTTAACCTCAAATTTGTTGTCAGCGTACAAGTTTGTTATGGCTGGTGGAGCTGAAATGTAACGTTCATATTTTACTGAACTAATTTTGCAAACCAACCTTTTAAAAAATAGTTCGTAATTTCAACAAAAAGTATGTTTTTCTGAAAAAACTATTATTATTATAAGTAGCTTTATTAAGTATAAGTTAAGTTAGGGCTGGTCTAGTCGGGAGAACGGCGCCTGCGCATCTGGAGACCCCGGGTTCAAACCCCACACGCTCCACTGTCTTTTCGAAGTCATGTGCGTAATGCCGCTAACATTTTTTTTTAAATAAAGAGTGACGAGACGATCAGGACATGTGCCTGATGGTAAGCAACATGCCTGACACATAACAGCACAGTGACACGCAGCTATTGGAACATGAAGAGTCCAAATCATTACCTAGCACTGCATGTTATGTCTTTAAAGCCCTGTAATTTCTCTGGAAACATTGCCCTTACACAGTAATGTTTGCACATTACTGCTTGGCGGTAGAATTACTGGCAGGTGGACTCTGGCAAGAGTCCTACCACTACAAATAATATACCTCCTTACCATAGTAGACTTGCACTTTATAAATTACAGCCATGGAACCTGCTGGGTTTAACGCCACACACTTATAAACACCCGCTTCAGACGCCTTGATGTATGGAATGTGCAATATATCGGCTCCCTTTTTAGGGCTGAAAAAACAATAAAAGATCCTGTAAATTAATTTAATTCAGAACTGCCAGCGCCCCGCAAAATTTAAAAATATTACTATTGGAGCGTTTTCAGATGGAAATTTACTTGTCAAAAATAGTTCTAAATTTTACCAAGTGTGGCCCCACTGTTTGTTTTTGTGAAATTTCGCTAACAAAATAACACATTGGCGCCACCTATGGTGAAATTGGGAACTGTCTTTGACAGATATTTTTGCATCTTGAAAATGCGCCATTGTGTTTCAAAGTTGGACCTGATCTGTTTAGCCGTTATGACGTAATTGAATAAAACAAACATCCAATCTTGTGTAACAACCATGTTCCTTCTCATACTAAAACATACCAATCATTGACATTCGAAATATTAATTGGATTGCCATTTTGTGTGGTTTGTATATTATTGTATTTTTATTTAATGTTAATTTATTGCTTAATATGGTGCCCAACGTGTCTTTGTAGTTAAAAAGTTATATTTAGTTAGTTATATTTAGTTATATTTAAATATTATGTAAAGTAAAAGCAAAATTGTAAAGACAGCTACCTATAGGTACCTATATCTGCATTACTGATAAATATATCAGTAATATATATATAACGTACAATGAGCACTGGGTACATAATAAATAAATAAATAATCTACTCATGTGATAAGTTTTCCAAATCGTGTCTTTGGTATTTTATCCAATGTTATGATGTTATTTACCGGTTACTACGGTGCACATTTATTAGCATCCACTTCACTTAGACTACAGAATTAGAATTACTAATTAGAACTATACCTACTAAAAAAGAAGTAAAATTAACGTTTTATATCTGCACTACGTAAACAATAGATAAATAATCGACTCACGTTATAATTTTTTCATGAGTGCTGTCGTTGGATTTATACGTCCATCTTATTTTAGGTACAAAGTGACCAGTGCTGGTACAAGGCAGTGTGACGTCACTTCCTTCGGGTACAGAAAATGATTTAGTCACCTGCTTCACACGAGCTGGGACTGAAAATAAAAAAAATATGTTAAAAAATTAAAACTCTATGTACTTACTGCAAATAATTTATTTTCTGCGAAAAATCAAAAACCAACTTTAAATTAAAAATTAAATTGACACTCGACTATTTTTTTTGTGAAATCAACTTAGTAGGTACACTGTTCCAATGAAACACCGAGGGAGTACGAATACGTCATCCAGGTACGCATAATTATGTTGTTATTGATATATCAACAACCATACAGTTATATGATGTCATATAAATCACTAAATTAACTATTGCTAAATCGTTAAACTTTATTTAAAAAAAATTGTATGTAAAGTCGGTATACGGGCGAAAGTTTTACGTGACAACGACTTTGAGTGGTAAAATAATTTTACGGAAGGGACGCGTGCTTTTCACTTTTTATGTCTGTCTCTCTCGCTCTTAGGCGGGCTAACCATGCCCGAGTGGAAGGGACGCGTGCCTCTCACTCGCTCTCGTTGTGAGCGCATAACGTGAGCGGAGCGTAACGCAGTTTCTTGAAGTGTCACCCGGCAAACCAATTTATAAGACGTTGTCACGTCAAAATTTGGTATACCAAAACCACTGATTGAATTTTAATAAAGTTTAGATGTTTGTATATAGCACCACCTCTGAAATATGATTCACTTCCTAAACAAAAAAAAATATTAACCAGAGATAATTAAATTATTTAATGTAATTATTTCTACCTACTGTTTCATTAAAATAAAAAAAATAGCTCATACGATTTTTTTTTCTTACGCGGCGGTAATCAGTACCGATAAACCACTACTTAGTTGTTATGTATATCGTGTGTTAAAATCACACTGTGGTTAAAGCATTACTATACATCCCTAAAGACAGAGTTCCGAGAGGGCGTCACAAGGGACATGACCATTGTTTACCCCCTCCCAAAATTTAAAGCCACGATGGGTGATGTCAGACAAAAATACAAAAAAAAACACTATCTAAGATTCAACACTGGTCAATTTTATATATATAAATATATATTTTGATAGTGTAGAGTGGCGAGACATGTGCCTCATGGCACATGTCTCGATGACATATCTGCCACACTCCGCTCGTCACTCAGAGATCTAAAATATTATATCTCTAAGCCCTGTAGTTTCTCTGGAAACATTGCCCTTCAGACCGGAACACAATAATGTACGTACCTCCTACATGAACTCTCGTTGTCGTAGAGTCAGTGCCGAGTTTGTTTGTAGCTTTGCAAGTGTAGTTGCCAGCGTGCTTGAAATCGGGAACAAACCTTAAAACAAGAAAATAATTAAAAAATTATATCACTTTCTGATGTATATCGAGCCTCTTACAGTACACACGTCAGTATTCGCCATGTGAATAAACTTGCCGAAGTACGCCGCACACTCGAGAAATCGGCCCGGTCGACGCATGTCATGGGCCCGACTGTTTATAACAAGCTTCCCAAAGAAATAACTTCAGCGCCATCTATTGGCAGTTTCAAGTCGAGGCTCAAGCGTTGGCTTATTGAGCAGACGTTCTACAGCTATAATGAATTTATTCTATACAAAGGTTAGATGAGGATCTAATTTTCATTGAATAATTATTACAATTTTTCGTTGTATAAATTGTGACATGCTAATTTACATTTGATTTATTTTATTTAATTTTTTGTTTAATTGACATTCCTTGAATTATTTTATGTAGCCAGAAAATTATTTGTTTCTGCGGTACCTCACGTTTTTCATTTTATGTATATTTTATTTTTTGTGACATATAACAACGGTTATGAATAAATGATTATGATTATCTTTTAATTTTTTCTAAAGTTTATATTGGTAGGCCTGTTTGTAGGGTGTGTCTTTGACAGACATTCTACCGTCAAGTAGAAAATATTTACACGTTACTATTACTACTGTACAACAGGTAACTAGTAGTGTTAAGTTGCCAACTCTGTTATAGGGATTCCAGAACAGTCCATGTTGTGACGGAGTCAAACGTCTTCTCAATGTCTATGAATACTAAGTAAAGAAGCTGATTGTACTTTTAAGCCTTACGTACAATATTTTGTACCATGTGGTTTAAGATGCCATAAAAATTTGGAAACCGGAGGGTCTAACGCCTAACTAAAACTGTCTTAGCTTTGATGTTGCTCTCTCTCTTTTCTTTTCGCTTTAAATGATAGAGAAAGTAATAGCTGATTTCGTTGGATCATGTTTAGAAAGTCGTCGAGTCTTCAGGTAGTCCAGCAAAAACTTTTAAAATAAAAGTGTCTATGTGTACTTATACGCACTCAAGAATTAATACTTCATCTATAGGTATAATATATAATAAATCTTCCACGTTAGAAGGATTAACCTTGTTATTAACAATGCTAACTTCATTGTTTTTTTTGACCGTGTGCGTTCGTATCGTCAAAAGAAGTAGGTATAACTTCAAAAATGGTAATAAGTACTGATACTCACTTTAAGGCATGGGTTACATTGTCATAAATGTATGGTTTTCCGTCAATAACTAGTTCTTCGCCGTTCTTAAACCATGTGACCTGTGGCGCGGGACTCGCATCTACAGAGCAAGGGACGGAGATTTCCAAACCAATCGTTCCTTTTATAAACGACTTTTTTAAAACTCTTCTTGACCATTTTCGGTTTGTCTGAAAAGATATAGGTAACTTTTAATTTGGAATGATATGCATTTTTAGATCGACATAGATACCTGCATACCTTATATATACCTATTCCTTACGTCAAGTATCATAAAAACGTGCTAGTACGGAAGAAATGAAAAACCAAAGGTTTAGCGAGAGCTTTTTTGTGAGAGTAACGATATAAGTTTGAAAATGAGACAAGACCTTTGAGAAAGAGTGAATAAAAAAAGATAGAGCAGAGACAATATGAAAGAAAAATGGTGAGAAATAAGAATCGATGTTACAAAAGGTATAATATAAAATGTAAGGGGATGGTGTAACACAAAAGGTGAGAGAAAATCTGAGTGAAAGTGCGAAATCTAATGAACTTTAACTTGCCAATGAAATCTAACAGGGTAACGTAATTGGCTGTAGCTTGCAACAAAGCTCCATAAAGAACAGAAATGGGCAGGCAGTATAAAATAAGGTTGGCTTTAGAACTTACATTCGACCACTAAATCGTAGTCAAGATTTGCGTGTTTAGTTTCATTTCGCATTTTGTTTTTGGCTTCACATCGATAATTTCCCGAATGCACTGCTTTAGTATTGATTAATTCCTTATTTTTCCATTCAGGTATTTCCTTGAAATCTTTTGTAGACTTTTTGTCATCCATTTTCAGTTGCTGGAACCATTTTATTTCAGGTTTCGGCTTGCCTTTTGTTAACCTGCAAAGATTTACAAAATAAATTATATTTTTTTTTACATTATTACAACGACTTATTTCTAATATTTTGCCCATGTTTTTTGTTATTCTACTTTAACAACTTGGTGGAAAGGCGTGATTAGGAATTTCAAAGACAATATTTGGAATATGAAGCAGCGTGATCAAGATAATTAAGCTTTTATTTTGTTAGTCGTTGATGGTGATTTTACTTACCTGCATTCAAGTTTAGCAGGGAAACCTCTGGTAACAGTAAGTTTATTACTGACTGGTTCAGCAATTTGTGGTTCCTCTGAAATTATATCAGAAGAGACATGAAATATTGCTGTGTTCAAAGACTTTACACGAGTAGGTTTGCACGTTGTGTTAACTTTGTTTCACAGATTACAGTATCATTTCAGAACTATTACACACATCTTACCTAAGCCTCCAATCGTAACTAGAACAGTGACAATTTTTTCCATTTCTTCATTTGTTGCTATACAGGAATATTTGCCTTCATCTACGAGAGTTGCATTTTTTATAACTAGAGTAGAATTTTTATGAGTTTCATTAATTTCTATATTGTCGGTTTTGTTGTTAAGGATCGTTGAATCTTTGTACCAAGTGATATTCGGATAAGGAAAGCCGTCGACCATACATACAATCTTCCCCTCTTTTTCATAGTTAACGGTGATATCTGCAAACAAGTAAATAAAATGAGTCAGCTACTTGACCTTTATGAATAAGAGTATTTCAATATCTAACCACGACTGAATATATTTGTAAATAACAATTGCTTTAAGATAATAAACGGTAGCGGACATGCTTTTTCACTTTCCCACTCCATCTTGTTTTTAAACTTAATGGGTTTTTAAAAATAATAATAATAATGAATATTATATTTAAAATATTAAATATTTTCTTTAAAATTTGTCAGTTTATCAGTATTTTGCTCGCCTTCTTAAAGCTAGTGTTTGGATTAAAAAAGAAATTAGATTTGGAGCTAGGATCCCTGAAACAGAATATTCCACATCCTTAGTACTCGGCCATCGTACTTTGCCATAAATGTACTTACTTTCAGATGGCGTTGATACATTCAAGTAACTAATGATTTTAACAGCAACATCTTTAGAATCCGATCCAATTGGATTGCTGGCTATACAAGCGTATGCAGCGTTACTGCTTGCTACCGTTTGTAGAATACTGACGTAGTTTTTAGGATACTTACTACCGGGTTTAGTCTGTAATAAATAAAAAATCATGTTACTGTTTAAATATTGTGTTTTTTTTCACGATTGAAATTCAATCTAGGAATGTCATTTAATAACCTCGGCAGAAAACTCGTCTCCAGTGTTCAAGTTTTTCCAGGTTATGTCTGGTTTTGGAAAAGCATTTACTTTACAGATCAAATTGAGTTGTTCTCCATATTTGGTGTAAATTGTGGTATCACCTTTCATTTCTACTTTTGGAGATATATTTTGAACTTCTTCACCTGAAAAAGGATATTAATTTGTTAAATATGTATGTAGAAGATAAAATCACATTAGTGTAATAAACGAAAATTCGTGTTTGTAAGTGTGTATATTTGTCCCATATACAATCTGACTAAACAGATGTTAAAAAAAGTATTATAGTGATCAAACTACCAAGCGTATCCTGCGTTGAATTTATTGGTGTGGCAAAAAATTCAGAAAATTCTAAATTGGGGCTGCTTTTAGGAGTTGGGTAGGGAACCCAGTTAGGGTCTCGCTTTTGCAAAACCACTCTAGCATAACAATCAAAGTGGGAAAATGTTAGATAGTACGTTTATTTTAAACTTCCTCACGTCACCGCTCTTGGACAAGATTCTCCAGGGATCAGGGGTTCTTACATGAACTGCCCTGAGTCTCCAGCCGTCAAAGTGTACAATTTCCCAAGTACCGCCTTAACAACAAACACAATAAGAAGATGCTAATGATTACTTCTGGTCTTACCTGGAAGTAATGTTTTAGTTTCTATCATGGTAGGCATTGTTCTTGTGACTGTTTCATTATTTTCGGTGTTATAACCAACGACCTGTAAGATAACAGCGAGGTTCAATAAAGTGTCTGATGTTTTATTTAATTTTGGGCATGCATCGTTCATGAGGACGCGACTATAGCATTGCGGTTTCATCCTTCTATGGTGTGGCGTTGCCTCAAGAATGGTAGAAGGATTTTTTTTAGCTTGTCCTGGGAGATCTCGCATGATGATGACCGATGCGGTCTATAATGAAACGTTTCTTACCTAGAAGAAATTAATTCACTCTCGATGTAAAGACGCTAATTCCACAGCCTAGACATCCTTACCACAAAAGTGTAATCTTTTATTTAACTAGCTGTACCCTGCCACGCTTCGCTGTGACACATTGTGATGCAAAATTAGATAAAAACAAACCTTGATGCGGTTTATATATCATTCTAAAATTTCAGCTCGATCGGTGCAGCTCCTTTTTGAGTTTTTGAAGCGTACACAAACCAACATAACGTTTTTATATATAGAGATGTAGCTGTTGCAGGTTTGCGGCTAAATTCAAATTTGAAATCAAATTCGAATAGCATTTTTTTGGTAATATCTAAATTGTGACATAATACAGTAGATACTCACCGATAACTTGAAAGTGTTAGGAGGGCAAAATGCATCAGTTGTATAAAATTTTGTCGTATCATTAGTTTTTTCCAAAGCCAGCTCTTTAATAACATTGTCATAAGCATCCAGTAGCTTAGCACTTGTCAACTCAACATTTCCATCTTTTACTTTTATCGACAAATGCGTGTCAGCGTCTGTAATTAACAAAATATGATACTTGCCGACCTTAGTTCTGAGTTGTAAATTAATGATATGTTATTAGTATTTGAGTGGAGTTTTCGATTTCGCCAAAACATCAATATTTCACTAAAAAAAATCCAACTTCATGAAACAACAATGGCGCTGACTATTGCGAAATTGAAAACTATATTTGAGAAGTCTATTTGCTTCTTGAATATGTCACGTTATCGACTGAAATTCTTTTATTTCTTTGACTGAAATAATAAATTGACATGACACTGCAGATGATTTTACGTCAGTGTAGGGCGCGACGGTTAAATTATTTAGATTTTAGGTTTTCGTTGATATTTCAAAAATCCCTAAACCTGTGAAGTATTATCAACCAAACAAAAAATAAGAGAAATGCGGCTAAGTGCGAGTGAGACTCGCGCACAAAGGGCTCCGTACTATTAGCAAATAAATGGCTAAAACCTCTTTTATTGTTTGGGAGCCCCCTTAATTATATATTTTCTTTTAATTAATTATATTTAAAGAGAACGTTAAACTAAATATTCTGTGAATAGTTAAAGCATCTATCTGTCACCGTTATTCGTATCAAACAAAACGGTAAAGTCAAGTCTGTCGCTTTGTCGTATGGGACTGAAATATTTATTTTAATTTAACTTTTTCACCGACTTCAAACAAAATAGGAGGTTTTTCAATTCGACCGTATTTTTTTTATGTGTGTTCACGGACTTCCTCTTTTATGAACCGATTTTGATGATTCTTCTTTTGTTGTAAAGAAGACATTCCAAGGGCGGTACCATTATAAGGAAACCAGGATCTGATGATGACATCCTAGAGAAATCGAGGAAAACTCTTTTACTTTATAAGATTTCTGGTGACAGACGGACGGACGGACGGAAAGCGAAGTCTCAGTAATAGGGACCCGTTTTTACCCTTTGGGCACGAAACCCTAAAACTCATCACAATCAATTCACAATAGGCGGAGCTCGCGTAACATCCATACAAAAAACATAGAATAGAGAACCTCCTCCAATTTTGAACTCTATTAAAACTTCAGCCCTTTTGGTATAGTGTGATATACACAGATAAATAAAATAAATAAATATTGGTAGACAATTTATACAACACCACCTGACCCCCAAACTAATCAAAGCTTGTACTATGGCTGCCAAATAGCTGATATAATACTTATTTATTATTATTATAATACATACTTATATATTAATTATAATACCTACTTACTTATTATACATAGAAACAGACACAGTATAAACATTACTATTTTACAGCATAAACATTACTATGTTGCACCGGGTGCTGCTCGGGGTGGGTTATATTAGTAGATTAATGACGCATACTGTTTTATTTTAATTATAATGTATTATTTTTATTTAATTTAGTGTTGACTTTTATTTTACAAATTTTAAATATATATTTATATATGTATATATAGAGAAGGATTACCTGGTGCTGGCAATAGACTGGTTTCTTCAAGTGAATCCGGCTCGATACTGGAAAACCCATAGTCTACTTCCAGTCCTGACTTGGCCATAACTTTAATATTCGTTTGCTCATTAAGATCCATTAACATTGTGAAAGCTGATGTTGCGTTAATTACATATAGCTGAAAATACATTACAGAAACGTCACGTTTCTATGGCTCACGATTTAAGCTGTATTTTGTAAGAGAAAGACTTATTTTGGTGATTATGATCAACGTCAAGATCAACATGCAAACGCTACGCTGACTGATCACCAAATCTCAAAATATCATAAGCTAGCGCTTCGGTTCGGCTTTGCGCGGATATAGTCATATAAAGACCATTCATCGAAATAAAAACTATTTTATCTTTTGAGTTGTATCGAACTGCTCACGGCAAATTTAGGTGGTTAAAACTAAAGCAGTTTAGGAGTCCATAGCGGACAAACAACGTGCCACGTGATTTGTGTAACGGTTTAAGATTAAGCTTACGCGCATTTGTCCGCGATAGACTTCCAAACTACTTAAGGCCATACCCGAACTCCGAGCAAATAACCGAACGAATATATCCCCTCGAGGCAAGTCCTACTCGTATGCTCCAGGGACATGGACAAATGGACTTAGAAGTGACCTTCTGATTAGTATGTAAGTCAGATTTCAATGACATTGTTCTCACCCCATCGACTGGCAAGGATCTAACTTTGGATCATTGCATCTATCGTATTAATCTTAGGGAATATTTGCTACTGTCGCTTTCATTTATTTATTATTTCTATTACAAATTAAAAGAAAACTTTGACACAGCCCTTTTTACAGCTGAATTTATTAATTATGTTATTGTTGTTATTTTAAATTATTACTAACTATCAATGTAATTACCTACCTACAAATTTGTACCTACTTGACGAGTCTGCTGGGAGATACTCAGGATGTTTAGTTATAAATATTTTGTGAGTGTAACTAGCATTGATAATAAATTTATTCTATTCTATTCTAGTCCTCATCTATACCCTCATCGCACACAGCAAGAAAGAGCAAGAGAGAAACAGTAGGATTTGTCGCTGTTTTACGCACTAATTTTAGAATAAACTCTTTATAAAATAATAATTTGGTCTTTTGAAAAAAAGATTGTTACTAAAATGTCCGTAATAGAATTACCTATCCGATGGTATAAGTATAAATCCAATTAATGGCGGTTTTTCGAGTAGAAGCGTAACAATTACAATTATTTATATTTTTTGTGGTTTCGTTGTGAGGAGATTATTTAAACAATAAACCAATTAACAAAAAAAGGAAACTACCACTTGGAAGCCAAGAAATTGTCGAAATTTAATGTATTCTTTACCAGTTGATATTTATTTTGGCTAATGAGTAGATAGCTTTGAAAATTGGACAATAACTCGTTTTGCTGGGGGACGCACCTTAACCGATTTTAATCATTTTTGCTCACCGTGTGTAGTTTGATCCAACTCGAAAAATAGTAGAGTTAATAATAATAGTTTGATTAATGTTCTACAAATGACAATATCCGAGCGAAGCTTGAACGGGCTGCTAGTAAATTATAAAATCAGGTAAATAATCAACAATAACATTTCCGATGCTTGAAATTAATTTTCCAATCTTAGAAGCAGGTTTCAGACTGAAGGCATAACAAAAAATAATCGCACTCTTATGTACAACTTTTTTGGTTTATGGCTTTTGTTGTGGTTTGACTCTCGTATGTAAATACTCCACTAACGTAGGTATTCACAGTTTATCTTGCATGATTTCATATTGACATCGTGAGTACAATTTCTGGACACTGAGCCAGTTAAGTTGTTGATAAATCTGTGTACTCACCATATTTTGAGGCGTGGAATATATGGTTTTCTTAGGAACATCATCGCCGTCAGAGTCTTTGATTTTAATTGAAGAAGGTTTCAAGCTTGGTGTATTAGAAGCGAGTGAAATGAGTACGTCTCCCATAAGTGCATCAGTATTTACCTGCAATAGACGAAAAATACGTGTATATCAATATTTATGCTGTTTAAATCCAAACTGAAGCTGCCGTATCGACGATTTTGACCTCGTGTAGTTTTTAAGATTTTAAAGTTACGCATATTTTTTGGGCCGTTAGGGAAAACAGGCGAGAGTAAATAAACCTATATGATGCGCGCGCACACCGACTCGAAAAACTTAAGTTAGCGAGTCAACATTATAGTCCACTTTGTTACTAACTTCAGCTGCTTCAGGGTAATACTTTTTGCGTTGAAGAAATTATCTTTGCTACGGTTGAGGTTAGACTTCTTAGCGCGAGGAATGAAGAGAAAGAGCACAAACTATTTTTTTGAATAAGAAGTAACGAGACGAGCAGTACATGTGCCAGATGGTAAGCAACATGAGAAGTCCAAATCGTTACTTAGCATCGAATCCCGCTTGCACCTCTAACTTCAAAAATTAAGTGTAGGTAACAATTTATGTTCTCGAAAGAAACAATAACCGACCTCCATTTAAAACTAAATGCTAACACTTCATTAAATTTCATAAGAAATGTGCACATATATAATAATGATTGAGTAACAAACCCTACGCAATGTAATTATAAAACTTATTAGATGACTGGTAATCACTTCGGGTAATCACGAATCGTCTCGCACGCAGGTTCGACGACTTCCAGCCACCCGAACAAGCCGGTTTCCGAAAAGCTATGGTACCATAGACCACATCCATGCGCGTCGGCAGATTATACAGAAAACTGAGGAGTATAATAGGCCACTATGTATAGCGTATGTGGACTATGAGAAAGCCTTCGATTCCATCGAGACCTGGGCAGTGCTTCAGTCTCTCCAGCGATGCCGCATCGACTATCGCTATATCGAAAAGTGTTGAAGTGTATTTACAGCAAAGCCACAATGTCTGTTCGATTACAAGACCGGTGCACAAAAGCACAAAACATATCCAGCTACAGAAAGGCGTAAGACAGGGAGATGTTATATCTCTGAAACTGTTCACTGCCGCGCTGGAAGATGTTTTTAAGCTACTGGACAGGAACGGATATGGCATCAATATCAACGGCGAATGCATCACTCAACTTCGGTTTGCCGACGACATAGTCATTGTGGCGGATTCGCTGGAGGATCTCGGTGCTATGCTCAGGGACCTCAGTAGAGTATCCCAACAGGTAGGTTTGAGGATGAATATGGACAAGACGAAGGTCATGTCAAATGTTCATGTCTCACCTGTACCGGTTATTGTTGGGAATACCACACTCAAAGTTGTTGACGAATACGTCTACCTGGGTCATAAGATCCAATTAGGTAGATCCAACTTCGACAAAGAGGTCCAGCGGATCCAACTCGGATGGGCAGCGTTCGAGAAACTTCGGCACATCTTTGAGTCCAAAATACCCCAATGCCTAAAGACGAAAGTCTTTAACCAGTGCGTGTTGCCAGTGATGGCTTATGGAACTGAGACGTGGTCTTTAACTGTGGGCCTCATAACGAAGCTCAAAGTTATACAGCGAGCTATGGAGAGAGCTATGCTCGGAGTCTCTTTGCGCGACAGAATCCGTAATGAAGATATTCGCAAAAGAACGAAAGTGGCCGACATAGCTCAAAGAGTAAGCAAGCTGAAGTGGCAATGGGCAGGCCACATCGCTCGCAGAACTGATAACCGACGCCTTGCGGCTGATGATGATGATGAATCTATTCAGAGGACAATCAAAGAAATTTTACACTTTAATCTAAAAGAATAACCCTGTTGTGCTTACAATACTATTATGAGTTTGTTTCATATTGTTTGTTTTTACATTTTATCTTAACGGAACCTTTATTGTGTTTTGCAAAGTTTTCTTTCTTATAAATTTAAAAAACTTAGTCAGTTGTTTCACAATGTATATGTACTTATCTGTTGTGTTATACTGTTCTATGTTTATATCTTATTTATCTACTGTTTTAAAGCATGTTAGTTTTTAGTTCAGATCTGTTGGCCTAATTTTCTTTATGTATTATCTCTAATTTAATATTATTATCATGAAACCACTGTATTTAAACAAATGTCGTTTCTAGACCCACATAGTTAGGAATGTAACTATGTGTTCTGTACAGTATACTCTTATGTTATAGTTTGTGTTTATTACATTCTGTTTTGTGTGTTCATTGAATGAATAAATAAATAAATATCAGAATCTTCGTAATCTTCACATTTTTAGAGTTTACTTACAGTAATGTTACTTTTCCCAGCTGGAAGCGTCTTGCTTGTTAATGGGGTGGTTGGGCCCTCGGTTTTGATGGACATGTAGTCCATGATCTGTAAAAATATAGATATTTCTATAGAAACGGAATTTCAAAGAACTAGGTATAGACCAATCATCAACATCGTAAATGATAATGTGTGGTCAAAGTTCGATCTTACAAACGATATAATTCAATTGTCATCAAGATATCAAAGGAGACGAAAAGTTTCCAAAACAAATTAGATTGTAATTAGTGTACAAAATTTTAATTAATCTAGTACTAAGTACCTGGTAAATAAAATTTACTACGTACTACATTTTACAATAATCTAACCGACAGACTTAATATTTATGTAGTTTTTTAATCGTCTCGCCTCTTATTCTATCCGACCTCCAAAATCATTGTTGCCTATATTGCCGTTAGTTTTAAATTCAGCCGTATTTATTGAAATGAAAACTTCTTTTGGCGCGCCACAGATAGATTTTTCTTGGGCTGTGAATTGAAATCTAGCGTCACGCTCGGGAATGATAAGAAATCTTCGGGTAAATTCGGGACCATGGTCATTGGCTATCTAGAAAAGTGTCAGCATTTCCCGTGCTCATGGCCGCGCCCTCGGGTTTCACGCGTAGTTTCTAAAGTAAGCTCTCAAATTCTGAGTTACAAGTTTTCACTTCTATCGGCTGTCCCTACGACTGCCATTTTTTTAAAATAACACTTACGTTTTTGACTTCAGCTTTCTTAACATGAAAAACTAATCCTCCTGTTACATAGGCTACGTCATAATAAACGTCATACGCAGCAAGATTCCTATGTCCTTCACATGGTGTTGACAATATAAAAGTAACCTGAAACACATCATAAGTCATATGTCAGTATATTATTTGTTCCTACAGCTGACATAAAAAAATTACACCTAAAAAAATAAGTTAACTGAAAACCGGCACTTCAATTTAAAATTAAATTCGAACACTCGACTGAAAATCATAAGATTGATAACAAGCTATGACTGCCTCTTCCAGATAAATGAAGTATTTTTTGTTTTTTCATTTAAGTTACCACAAGCCCTTTGCATCCTTTGTAGAATACAAAAGTAAATAATTTGATTTCTATGGAATTAAAAAAAAAACTTTAAAGTGTGGTCGGGGTCTAATACGATGTATAATAATTCTACAAAATGTTATTTACTATTTTAGTATGACAAGTAACGTAGTTATTACGCATTTTAAATAAATACACGGGTAAGGAGGTACGATAACGCGCGCGCACTCTCCTTGAAAAAGATCGCCGGACGCGATCGAAACTTCAGTCGGACTGATAAACTATCAAACGTGAGTTACGTGTATTTATTTAAAATTATTTACTATCATACAAAATTATTGTATAAAATAAAATAATCGTTGCCGATTAAGTTTTTACTTCTATCCTGTAAAATAACCGCACACATTTTTTTGTAATATATTAGATATACGGGATGAGCAAGATATGCGCCTGATGGCATGGGAACATATGATCGTAACAACACAGTGTCACACAACTATTTCAACATGAAGAGTTGAAACCACTGCCTGCCACAGCATTACACGTGTCACCCAGAGAAAACAAGTCTCTGCCCCGTAATGTATCTGTAATCATTGCGACGAAGTAGCATAACGTGCAAAGGTGTGGTACTTCCCTTGAGGGACTCTGCAGAGCGTTTTCCTGTTGATCTTAGTACAGGCAGTACTCGTTTCTGAATCTGATAAGTATGTATCCCTGTCAATACGTAACCTAGGCAGGCAGGGCTGCCAATATATACGTCTAAGAATTTCCCCACTGAAAAAATCCCTACGTGGTACAGAGATATCCGGTACCTACGAAAAAACTTACCTCACACTTTTTTTCTAAAGCCAGTCTTTTCACTTCGCTAGCCATGTAGAAGTCTTTAGATCCAGCATCCGTAAAAACGAATATGTAAGATCCTGGCAAGCTTTTTTCTATGCCTAGCTTGATTCCTGACATGGAACATTCTGGACAGCTGCCAGCGCCGTCGTGGGTATGTAACTCATCCACGGCTTTCTCGAATTCCCTCCGATCTTTTGTATTTGTTCGTAATTCTACACCTGTGAAAGAAGGAGAGTTTTTAACAAGTTTTTAATACTCGTATCTTGGTATGTATGTATCTATGTCAGAGTGAGGTGAAAAATGGGGTGCGTGAGTCGATAACCTCCACGTAGTGAACATGTATCACACAACAACTTGCCTCGGGTGCATGTTGTTGTGTGATGGCGAATCCCGGCCGGAGCCACACACTTCTCACCCCCTTGAGGAGTGCGTGTAGGGCGAGGGACTGGAGACCTACTCGGACGATATATCGGCTAAGTAAAATTCCTAAGTCTTCCAGATGAGGGTGCAACACGAACACTCTGATTAGCAGAGTGCTCAGTGGAAGGACAAGGGCCGCGATGCGGCCTTAGAGGCGTAACCGCGGGTATCCCTAGCCGCAGTGAGAGGTCGTTTGAGTTGGGAACCACGCGCTTGTCAGGGTCGTTGACGAGAGTGTGAAAACTGACCCTGCGACCCTGACCCCTGGGCATGCAGGATAAATCTGTGGCGGTTTTAGTCGGTAATGACACCATGTCTGTCGTCGGCATGATGTCGAGCCCGACCCACCTGCCGTGTCCCTTCATGGTGGAGGGCGCGTAAAGGCATTTCCTCCACAAAAAAAAAAATTAGAGCCAGATAACTGGTAAAACACCTATATAGTTGTAAATACATACTTATTATACATAGAAACACCGAAATATTTGTATTCGTCATACAAATATTTGCACTGGGCGAGAATCGAACCCATGCTTCGCAGGCAGACTTACTACCAACTATGGCTTTGTTGGTAGTAAGTCTGCCAGGCCAGCCAATTATATATATTAGATAGATGTCTATAATATAATACTAGCTTTTACCTGTGAATTTGCCCACACGAAATAAATGTCAAGGTAACTAAGGCAGTAAGGTATTTGAAAATTTACTTTTACTAAGAACAGCTGTTATTTAAAAAAAAATATCATCTTAATAAATATAAATCTCCTGTCACGATGTTTGTCCGCGATGGACTCCTATACTACTCAAGCGATTTCAATAAAACTTGCACACCGTGTGCAATTTGATCCAACTTAAAAGACAGGATAGTTTTAATTCCGATTATTTGTTTTTATATGACAATATCCGAGCGAAGGCGGAACGGGCCGCTAGTATGTTTATAATATTTCATCAAAATTAGTCTCAAAAAGTGTCCAACTGCAAAAATGTTCTATTCGAACATTGAAAAACTTGCCCCTTCAACTCTTTTTCTGTGACGAAAAGCCACCCGAGTCTAGTCTATCCGTGTACCAAATTGCATCAAAATCAGTTCAGTGGTTTAGGCTTTAAAGCTTAACAGACAGACATAGATACTTTCATAAGATAGATAAGATAAGATAGTATTTATTGACATATTAAAAAACATACATTAGAATTAGCCATAAATTACATTAAATTACCAATTGCTTAATACAGTCTTAATATGTCTCGTCATTTATTAATATAATATAAGATTACATTGAGAATAGACACATAAAGTGTACTATAGTAAATACTACAAAAAAAATTGCTGTAAAAGAGCATTATCATAACTAATTAATAAATTAAACATCTGCTCTGTATTATTGAGATAAATATAAGTATGTACACTCAATCAAATAAGCGCAAAAAAACCCAAAATATGAATACTACTCATACGTATAATTTAAATATTCACTTATGCTGTACAAAGTCCAAAAGTTGTTTAACTTTTCTTTCAAATATTGATTTGGTAGAACTGGTCTTGATATTTTCCAACCCAACGTGAATAGTTTGCCCAATTTGCCAACGTGAATAGTCATATTCATTATTCCATATTCATGATTCCATATTCATTACTATGAATCTAAAGACCTAATTGCAAAAATTCATGGTTATATCTTCAACAATTGCGAACTTCTATATGAACTTTCATCCACCATATCAACCCCTTCAACCCTTTTTCCGTAATAAAAACTGCCCTGTCTGAGTTCTGGTCTACCTGTGTACCAAATTTTATTAAAATCGGTTTTGTTGATTTCGTTGAAAATGATGGAATTTTCAAACAACCGTCCATCGCTAGTTTCTCAGGGTTTGCATTTCGCAAAACACATCTCCATGCAAAATTTTAGACTCCTAGCATTTGTTGTTTAGGAGATTTCGTGATGTGACATGTGACAAAAGTGACCTTTCTATTTCACATTTTTTTTTAAATTATAGAGTGACGAGACGAGTAAGACGTGTGTCTGATGGTAAGCAACATACCTGCCACATAACAGCACAATGATACGCAGCTATTGGAACAGGAAGAGTCCAAATCATTACCTAGCACTGCACTGCGCTAGTCACCCGGAGATCTAGGATATTATATCTCTAAGCCCTGTAATTTCACTGGAAACATTGCCCTTCAAACCGGAACTCCGAATAAAGTCTCGATGAAATCTCGACTTTACGATTTCAAGAAAGTATTTTAAGACTCACCAAACACAAAAGAATACAACACGTCTGATGTCTACCACTGTGCTGCCTAATAAATAAAATGTGGTAGCGGCATTCCAAATCCCTTACATTATTACTAAAAGAAAATACGTACTTGGATTATCACAGGCCTCATCTGTATTATAATTGTAGTCGTTAAAAGTGATAATTATAATTTCCTCGATATGTGTGTTATTTCCGTTAAATATAGGTTCAGATATTTTCTTGACATTCTTTTTCACTGCATATATGTCATCACTCATAGACCCTGTATCGTCTATGACAAATGTTAAGCTTCTTATGTTACTTCCCATTACAGTTTTTGCTAATAACACAAAATATACATAAAAGTATAGAAGACTCTTGTTTAACTCCATGATTCAATACAGTACCTACTTCGTCGATTGTGAGAACGAGACTAATTTATTGCCTTTGCATTTTTTGATACTTACGAGTATATACCACGAAATACGTCACAAAAAACGTCACAAACGATATAAAACTATTAATTATATTTCCCATATGCTTCCGGCCGATATCTTAAATAAAAAATGATAAGTAAACCAAACCGAAAAACCCCATTGAATGTCGTTTTTGTTAAAGTTTATAACAGGAAATAAATTGAAATAACATTAAAATATGTTCTATCATTATCATAGTATTTGAGTGAAAGTTTTATTTTTAAACACACACAAGTTGAATTTGTCTGTTTAAATACGAAGTTGCATGAACTGTCCAAGCAATAGCTACATCAATTTATCTGTTCCATTGAACACTATCTTTTTTGTATCGAATCTTTTTTAAGAAAAAGCAACTCAACCAGTTAAAAAGCTCTATGACTCATAAGTGAGTAATAGTAATGAAAAAGGCACAGTTTGATTGTAGATGTCATTATAATGATGCCTGATTGCGGTTAAATTAGAGTCACTTTATAAGCAAGTGTGTTGAAAAATAGCTGATAAGGGCAAACGCGTACGGAAAACAGTACGGGAATAATTATTTTATGTGTGCCTAATAAAAAAAATGTTATCTGGGTATTAAATATAAGCCGAGTACTATAACGGAAGCGAAGTGATATGATTTTGACGTCATTAAATGGCAAATGGGGGTTTCCGCAGATTTCGTATGCCTATGACGTGATTACATATAATATAACTAGCTTTTACCCGCGACTTCGTCCGCGCCACATATTTATTAAAGTAATTGAGGCAGTGCCTACTCGTATGTCTACTACCATACAAATTCACGTTTCCTAATCAAAATCGGTCTAAGTCAAAGTTTTATATTTATTAATAAATGTACAATTTACACGACAAATTACAAAGAAACTATGTTCTCAAAAAATTCATCAAAAACAGACTTTAATTTAAAATCATATTGGGACGGTCCACCAAATTTTATTAGAATCTATTAGTAGATATTAGTAGATATATCGACTGATTACATGAACGCAAATTTTAGTTTGTTGTTCATATTTCAAAAACCGCCGCACTGATTTCGATAAAATTTATATGACCACCTCTGAAAATCTACCAACCAAAAAAATAACCATCTAAATTGATTCACAATTGGAAATACAACTGGATTGATAACCTCCTCCTTTTTGAAGTCGGTTAAAAATAGCATACAAAGAGTACCAAGATCCTTCCATGCACACTTTTACTCCTCATTTCCACTCTTTTCAACTCTTTTCTGTGATAAAAGTCGCCGTTGTCCTTTCCTAAGTCTAGGTAGTCTATCTGTGCACCAAATTGTAACAAACTCTTTAAGTGGCTTAGGCGTTAGACGGTAACGGACAGAGAGAGTTACTTTCATATATATAATTTCATATGAGAATTGAAAACAGGTGTTCCTGATCATTTTATAAGAGGCAGTTGTAAAAGGTTACCGAAAAGTAATACGTTTACTCCTCCAAAAAACTCATTTTTACAGTTCTTAATTTGCCTTAATCGAGCGTCCACCATGGAAATCTCGTCGACTATCAAAAATTCTGTCTGATAGTCTGATACGCCATTTAGTGGCTGCGCCCAACTTAAGTATTGAGGTTGTAAAGTGCACTGTATTCTTCTTGTCAAGCCCTTTTATTTGATACCCATGTTGATGGGGTTCATGAAACCTAAGTTATCCGCCATTGTGTAGAGGCCGCCATCTTGGATTTTAATTTTATATAATACATTGCATTCTACTGGTTGAGCACTTTCATTTGATACCCATATTGATGGGATTGATAAAACCTACGTTATCCGCCATTGTGTAGCGGCCGCCATCTTGGATTTCAATTTTTTATAGTATATTGTATTCTGCTGGTTGAGCCCTTTCATTTGATACCTATGTTGATGGGATTGATAAAACCTACGTTATCCGCCATTTTGTAGCGGCCGCCATCTTGGATTTAATTTTTTTATAGTATATTGTATTCTGCTTGTTGAGCCCTTTCATTTGATACCCATATTGATGGGATTAATAAAACATAAATTATCCGCCATTTTGTAGCGGCAGCCATCTTGAATTTATAATGATAATGAATAAACATAATTGTATTGTCACCAAAATCCAAAGTGTATACAAAATTTCAAATTAATCGGTTGACAGGAAGAGGGTGAAATTTGAATAACTAAATTTGACCCAAGAATAAATAATCATAAATAATAAAAAAGAAAACCCCAATTCCAGCCCCGTAGGTACAATTCGAAACTACAAAACTGCTAAAACATACATTTTATGGTTTCGTGTTAAATATCTAGACGTAAAGTTTCATAGTTCTTTTTTTTTCCATATAAACTTTCATCCCTTATTTTAACCCTTTCAACCCTTTTTTCGGAACAAAAAGTAGCCTATGTCCTTTCTCGGGATCTATTTTATCTATGTATCAAATTTCATCAAAATCTGTTGGTTGGTTTAGGCGGTAAAGACGGACAGACAGACAGACAGACAGACAGACAGACAGACAGACATAGAGACAGACAGAGTTACTTTCGCATTTATAATATTAGTATGGATTACATTTATTATAATATTCTGTTTTTCTTATTATTCTACATAATCTTGTTTATAATAAAAGTGCTTGACAAAGCACATAGGTAACGTAGCTAGTTTGATATTCTCATCAGAGAAAGCCTATAGCCGTTGTTGCCGGCAGAAGGTAGCCTGAAAACCAGAATTTTATAATAATAATATTTATATACAGTCATTTTTATAAAATTTGTCACAATATTGTCAGGCAATTTAAAGAATACTAGCAAAACCACTAGCTTTTATACTAGCTATTAATTTAATTGTTAAAAATAATAATATAATATCAAATTAAGAAACAGCCAAACGTTTGGTTAGCGAGTTGGGGCATCGACAAATATACGCAACTACGAGTATACTACGCGACAAATCGAGGGACTTCCGTGCCGGCTAGTACCTGGTGCAAATCCTGGCCATAGCAATCCAACGAGGCAATGCGGCCAGTATAATGGGCACTTTTGCACCGGGTGCTGCTCGGGTGGGTTATATTAGTAGATTACCTAATGACGCATACTGTTTTATAATGTATTTTTCTTTTAATTAAATTATATAGTTTTATATCTACTTTAAAAATTAAGAACAATTATTATATAATCGAAATGTAAATATTTTTCCGGAAAAGACTCTATGTCTATAGAGTAACATTTGATATTGAAATTTGATTAATATCTTTACTCAATAAATGATTACACTCCGCGAGGCATAAGCTGAGCTTTGCATTTGTGTGAGTGTACATGGATAGAGTAGGTGTGACAACCGGCCTTAGGCGCGGCGCCATTCTGTCTCTCCGCGCTCCTGCCTGATTGGTGATCACTCACACTAATGCAAAGCTCAGCCTATACCTCGCGGACAAAATTTCAAGCTCCTGCCTGATTGGTGATCACTCACACTAATGCAAAGCTCAGCTTATACCTCGCGGAGTGTACTATTATGTATCTTATCGTTCATTTTAATGAGCTAAAAACCTTCATTTTTAGTGGAGGGTAGTTTAATATGTCTGCTCGTGATATTAAACTTTTGTGATGATAAACTCTTTGCTCTTGTATCAACTGCCGCCAATTTCGAGAACGAAGAGGTTTGACTCTACTTTTGAAATAAGAACGTTTCGGCTGTAGAACATGTTGCCTGAATTGGCCTGGATTCTCGATAGTAAAATAATCTTGGTGTCTTCAAATGGAGTGAATCGGTTCTTTTATGTATGCACATTCCACCGTAGACCACATCGTCGCGCGAAATGACGCTAGTGTAAATTTACAATGGTGATTAAGGGACAACATTTAACTTTTGATTTAGTTACCCCCGATCATCCAATTATAATTTGTCATAGTGCATAATATTATGCTACTATCTACCTCTATAGTCTTTTAAATGTAGGTTGCTAATGACAGTTCACTGTAAGGATGGGGTAGTATACTCGTATAATCGTTAATAGACTGCAGGCTTGTGAATAAATTTATGGGTCAAATGAACCATCAGGAGACCTATGTAGGATGATAGAAGGGTATAAATTAATTAGATTGAGCACTATGCCGTCACTTGAAATCTGCCCAACTGAGTGCAGGACTTGTCACATGATTTTTGTACGGCGTTGCGGAATTATGGATTAGGAGAGGTAATGAAACAATAGACATTCAGAAAACAAATAACTCTTTCAAATGTAAAGGTATTCGCTTCTATAATGCAATCCCTGTACAAGTGGAAGGTCTCAATGAAACCAAGATTAAAAATGAAATAAAAAGCTACCTATTGAGCAAGGCATATTATAATATAGACGACTTTGTTAAAGATAGTAACGTATGGAAGAGAAATGTGTCGAAATTCGAATCTTGTAATAAGGTAAAATAATAGATTTATAAGACTTTTGATGTTACATTGTTTGTATTTGTACTAATGTATAATGATATCTGTATATATATATGTGTATATGTATATGTGTATATGTATATATGTGTGTATTATTTGTTATTTTGTCTTCGACAAAGCCTTTTTACAGCTGTATGTAAGTAATTGACTGGGCCCCTTAACAGCTGCTTTATTATTTTTGACATTGTTATTTTATCTTATTATGTACACAGATTATTTGCCTTTTTGTAAATGACGTTACCAAGTGTTCTTATGAATTTATAGTTCGAAGAAATGAATTGAATTGAATTATAAATTTTAATTTATTTATTGTTATTTTTGTCAGAAAAATTCATGGTTTTCCAGACGATTTCAGGATAAATTTGGTCATTTGGTTATGTACGGCATTAGTTTCATGCAGTTTCAATACCTCTTTTAATCTATTATATAGTAAGTAATCGTAATAGGAAAGTGTATTTTCTTTAGAGTATAGGTTACACAATTAAATAGATACAAACTTCTTCCAATTTGCTAGAGTCGTTTTAATACGTTAAATTGATCGTCTTTAGTAAAAGTATAAAGCTGAGAGTCGAAAGTGGCTCCTCGCCCGAAGATCCGTTTGCACCAAATCAGGTGCGAATCATAAGCATTTCGCTCGTTGGAACGGTACGACAACGACGCCCGCGCAGTTGCCTCGCCGGCTCCATCCGCCATGGGTCGCCTCCGTACCTTCACCGCGTACCGTCCCATCGTAAACGCTCGATATGCGTCAACATGCCCTTTCTCAAAACGGCAACAGTCCCAAGTCGCCCCAACCGCGGAACTTACCGAAGAAATTTTCGCCAACGCCAAACCTTACTCCCAAGTACCGGGACCTAAGCCCATCCCTATATTAGGGAATACCTGGCGAATGGTTCCTGTTATAGGACAGTTTGATATTTCGGAATTTGCTAAAGTGACGAAGCTTTTCTTGGACAGATACGGACGTATAGTGCGTTTGGGTGGTCTGATAGGACGTCCGGATCTCTTATTTGTTTATGATGCTGATGAAATTGAGAGGATGTATAGAAGAGAAGGGCCCACACCCTTCAGACCTTCAATGCCATGTTTGGTGAAATACAAGTCGGAGGTCAGGAAGGACTTCTTTGGAGAGCTGCCTGGTGTTGTTGGAGTGTGAGTATTTAGTTTTTTAATTTGTCTTTTAACTAACTAAAATGCATGCTGTAATTAAATGATTGAGCTTTTCAAAGAAATTAAGATTCAATAACTTTTATTGTTAGTAAATAACGTGATGAGTGAAATATTGAATAACATTTGAATAATTTGTTTTTTCTAATGTAGACAGATAAATAGAAAAAAAGTTAACAAGAAAAATAAGAAATGAAAGTGAAACAAACAAAAATGAACAGAACAAACAGTTTTTAAATAGTCGATATATTTTAAACAACCTCAGAATGAAGAAGAATAAAAAAGACTAAGAAGTGAATATTGTACTCATTAAATCTTGATTTATATGGATTACCTTTCACGTTGTTTGTCCACGATGGACTCGTAAACTACTTAACAACTTTTAATCAAATCTGCACACGGTTTGATCCGCAGAAATCTAATTAATAAGGTTTAGATTTCTGTGGTTTGATGCAACTTGAAAGATAGGATAATTTTAATTTCGGTAAATAGTCTTTATATGACAATATCCGTGCGAAGCGGGAACGGGTCGTTAGTATTGAATATTGTTTAATTCCAAGATAGAGAAACGGGACGAACAAAACACCTGGGGCTAAGCAATACACCTGACCACAAAGTAAAGCGCCACGCAGCTATATAGTTTTAATCACCATCTAGCACTGCGCTGTAGTTTCCAATATGTTTTACTTGAAACAGATAAGAAACATTTATCCACACACAAACTTTTGCATTTATGATTTTAGTAGGCTGTAAAGTAGGATTTGTAGGAAACACCCTTTTATAATTTTGTATGAACTTGAACACACACACTTGACACTGTTACAAACATTCATACACATACCCTCTCACACTCACACCCTCACAAAAACACACAGGTACATAAATTAACCAAATATCTTAAACTAATTGGTATGATGTAAGGCCTCCCATTTGAGTTATTTAGTTTTTATCTTTATCATTATTTGTTCAAGTTTAGGAAGACACTGCCTGCAGCAACACAGCTAACGCTAAAGCTACAGGCTGGGGTTACTAATGTAGTTATTCCAAGTTATTATTCAACAAAGATGTATTTGTATTTAGGATATGTTCCTTCAAACTGTGAAAGCTTAAAGTTACGTTATTCCTATTAGACACCGCAAATAATATACATTTCGTTTCGATACTGAAAAACCTACTTCCGTTTACTGATTCGCAGTCTCCACCCTGGAACATAACCTTATTAGTTCTGTCTTACGATATACTATCCTCTGTCCCTTTATCATTTGTTATGATTTAGCTCTTCCCTCCTTTTACTAAGTCTTTCTTATCTACGTATTTCCCAACATCTCTGTTACCTCTATCCACTTAGTATATAATCTACGGTTTGGTAGGCCGGATTTTATCGTGCTATTGCAGTTCGTCATGCCACCTTCCATAAAGTAATATACCATTTACTTTATCAACGTTCTAAATGAATTCCAGATAGTAGCTCAAGGACTCACTAGAATAGTTTTGAGTGCAGAAATTTTTACGCCATTCGATTAATTTACTGAAGCTAAATATAATTCATCTGTAATGCCTGCGGTTGTGTGTGATCTTGATTGCATTATCCTTTTCTAAAGTTAAGAGTAACGGGACAAATTTCTGTTCCAGTAATCTGTTAGGTATAGTGATCGAAATATGTCGTGGGATTAGAATAAATTCATCTGTCCAATGCATTGAGCTTTTGCTTTCGTTTTTTTGCGAGCAAACAAATCTACACTAACAATAAAACTGGAAAGAAACAGAATCTGTACATAGAAGAGATTTACACAATTTGTAGGAGAATAATCGTATCTGCAGCCAAACTGCAACATAATTATTGTAGGTTGTAGGCTCTCTATTCTTTACTAAAACATGCGGTTTTTTTCATTTTTGTAAACAAAAAATGACAAATGAGTTAAATTTTTGCCACATGTGTACTTCATGACGATAGGCTAATCAGTTTAAAACAAAATAATCCTGTAGGGGTAGGACTCTTTGGAGAGTCCGTCTGGGGAAGTACCACACATTTGTCAGTAATGCTAGCGCCAAACAGTAATGCAAACATCACTGTCTTCCGTTTTGAAGGACAATGTTTCCAGAGAAATAACAAGGCACAGAGATAAATTATCTTATATATCTGGATGACAAACGCAGTGTTAGGTAATAATTTGGACTCTTCATGTTTCAATAGTTCCGTGACACTGTGTAGTTATGGGCAGGCGCGTTGCGTACCATTACACATGTTCTGCTTGCCTTATCACTCTACTTATACTAATACTATAATATAATAATTCACATATATATATATATGTTTTTTTTGTTTGATCGCGCTAATCTCAGGAGCTACTGGGCTGATATCAAAAATTATTTTACCTTTAAATATGTACATGATCCTTGAGTGCTATAAGGCAATATTTATATTATTTACCGCGGGAGAAGCCGGGACGGACCGATAGTACTATCCAAGAAAGTTAAATAATACTTTCGTATTTAACTAAAATATCTCTGAGATAATCACCGGAGAATATTCAAGTAAGTGCAGTATACGCCGCTTTCACCTTGCCAAATTATACTCGAAATCGGAACGCGTTTTTTTAAACGTATAAATTTTTATATTATTTTTAATTTCTAGTTTATTTAACTAAATGTATACATATAAATATCATTTTATATACATAAGTAACGTAAATAAAAAACAATGACAGAAAACTTAACCGAATTAGATTTGTTTCAATTTTGGACACATTTTTAAATTTTGTTTAAAAAAATAAATAATGCCGAAGATACAGTGCCTCTAAGTTTCGAGTGACGTCACTTCATTGTACAATTTTTACAAAGAAGTGACGTCACAATCCCTCACTCCGTAGTTTGATGATCTATGTATAACTTTGTCGATCATTATTAGTCATTTGATAAAACAAAAAATACCTGTCCCATATTGTTTTTTTAATCTACCTTTTTTTTTTTAAATAAAGTGTGACGAGACTATCTGGACATGTGCCTGATGGTAAGCAACATGCCTGACACATAACAGCACAGTGACACGCAGCTATTGAAACATGAAGAGTCCAAATCATTACCTAGCACTACACTGCGCTCGTCACCCAGAGATCTAAGATATTATATCTTTAAGCCCTGTAATTTCTCTGGAAACATAGCCCTTCAAACCTGACGGTTTAATCAGAATTATTTATTTTGGATCTAATCATTATCCCAATTTATTTTTTAGACAAGACAAAAATGAGTCCATCTTTCTTAAAATTACCACGAGTTTGATGGATACCGATATTTCGGTATAGAAATATATTTAAGACAGTCTCAAACAGTATCAGTTCGTTCATTTACTGATGAAGGCAAACAAGTTTATAAACTTGCGAAAGTCTCCGCCGACGGAATCTTAACGATCGTCATTATAATAATGACGTGTTTACGAAACAGTCTCCGCTTGTCACATCCTAGTCATCGTCACTCTAACATTGTAAAATCTAACCTAAGCTCAAGTTTTTGGTTAAATAATAGCGAAAAAAATAATTTTTCCCCTGATAATATTCTCCACGAACTCCTGGATCCATATCTTTTTTTATATTGTGCTTAATTTAAGGACATTTTGTGCATTTACCATGCAAGGAGAATGAAATATTTTGTTTCTTAACTATTAAAGAGTTTGCCTAATTTAATTTTACAACATTTGTCTCGGCTAACACCCTCCATTACCTCCGCGTTGCGTCTTTAAATATCATCTTGAAGTTGTAATCCCTGATGGCATTCGGTAGCGCATCCGACTTTGGCATCACAAAACAAAATATCGTATCAAAATTGTAAAGTCACTGAGTGTTTTTCCGAGTGTTAAATCCAACTAGGTAGCTAAAAGTATGTCATTTGGTTTTAACGGTTGAATATGGCTTTGTCGTAAGGAACCGGTATGTTTTAAATAAGAAGATACATCAGACATATACCAACCCGCTCTAGGCCATCGTGATGGATGGCGTCTGCTATCTTCTTGAGTGATACAGAGTATCCCCATGGAAAACATAAAATGGCCTGTTTGTACTATGTTTAGTTTGTATAATATCGCAGACTTCGAAAGTGTCTGAACAGATTTCATTTTGCTCAAAAACTTAATTAGATTTTTGGCTCACGCAAGCTTTGATCAAATGTTTGCGATACTGTGATTTATGTCTATGTAAATAAAACTACAACTTTCTAATAATAAATTGGTCTTCTTCACTATTTTGTGGAGGTCAGGAACCTCCAGCAAACCTTTTCACCTATTTGAGACTCTTGACGGCATTGCTTCAAGTGTGTGTGGGTCTGATAGACAGACCTCCTTCAGCATTTCCACAAATGCTACCCGCATTAGGGCGTCGTGATACTTTATTCTTCTATGTTCTTTTCTTTTTCCTTTCTTTGGCTGACTGTTGTAATGTTTCACGGATTAAGATTATCTAATAATACAATTTTAGGGCCCTTGGGTTTAAATTGCTTATTTGTTTTGCAGTACAGAAACAAATCTTTTTCTAACACTTAATTTGTCGAACCTAAACCTACATAGAGCCCTAGATACCAAGGTTGTTTGTTTACTATTCCAGTCATTGTGAGTACAGCTCACGACTAACTAATTACGCTACGAGTGTGTTAAGCACTAACTATTTATACTGATATTATAAAGAGGGAAGATTTGCAGTTGTGTTTGTAATTATTAAACTCAAATTATTGTACTGATTGAAAGATTTCGAGTTACAGATCTGTACGACATAGGCAAGTTCGTTCCGCGTTCCCACCATGAGACGCAAAGGTGGATTACCTACGTTGTGAGTTTTAGGGGGAATCCCTCGTGGTGATATACTGGAGTCCGACTTAACCTGTGTTCACTTGTTGTTAACTTAGGCGGTTTGTATGCGTAAATGCATACCCTCCAAGAGGATCTGAAGAAAAAATATTTTTTTGTTAAAATTTATTTATTAACTTGCAACTTGCAACTTGCCCACGGTGTTAAATTAAATGAGGTTGTTTATTTCTAATCACAAAATACTTGGTATTAATGAATGTTTCTCCATGCGAATCCGGAGCGAGCCGTTAGTCTATGAGATGTTTTTACTCATTCGCGATCACTGCACCAAAGATACACAACGCAATGGCCATGTACGTGTTGGACATTCCTAACCGATTGTATTTTATTATCATTATAGGTTCTAAACAAATTGCACCCAGTTTAAATATGCTACATGTTTGTTAGATAATGATGTTTTTGATTGTCTGTTTACTTATATGTATGGATGTGTAATAGTAAAATTGAAAATTCCGTCACCTCCACAAAATAAACTACCGTAGGATAATAATCTAACGCGTTTTATTATTAACAAACGGTATTAACAATTTTACGGTTGACATCATCAGAGTTTAAACACGCCACATTAATTGAACAATTTCTTGTGCACGTATAATTTTTCATATGACTATAAAATAAATAATTCAATTCAATTATGTAGTAAAATTCCTCATAAAATATGTGGTTTGGAACTTTTTTCTTCTGCAAATGACATCAGCCTATAAATTGAAATAAAGCAGCCTACATACATACAAACCTACGTCACACCCCGGACACTGCACTAAAATTCCATACAAACGCCGCTGCGGAGCTACCTACTCTTCACACAACTACGCAGATGTCGTTCGTACACACGCGTGAATGTGTGCGTTAGAGCTAGGGCTACTGAATTGTTTTATTGAATAGTTGTGCCCCTTGAGTTCACCTGGTGACGTAAAGTAGTCTATAAACTTCCTATAACGTTGAGTTACATAAATAGAATGGAGCCAAATTTACTATTCTAATTAAAAAGGGTGTTTGCACAGATTTCTAAATTGTTTCAGAAATCTGTGGGTGTTTGTAATGCCGCGTAAAATGAAACGAAACCGATGATAGATTAGATCAGGTACCTAGATATCTATTTCTGTTAGTAGGTACACATTCGCATTTTATTTTACACTTACCTATGAAGGAAACTTTATTTTGTCACTATTATTCCTCCAGGCATTATGAATCTGTGCTTGGGCACATAAAGTTACTGGCTGTGTAAGATACGAACTTTGACTTTTTTTAACTAAATATTAATATTAATTATTAAATATTAATACATTATAAATAAATAAATATTGGTAGACAATTCACACACAACACCATCTGACCCCAAACTAAGCAAAGCTTGTAATATTATAAAGCAACGTTATTGAAAAGTTTTTAATCTTACGTTATTTTATCATTCGGAAATTAAATAAAGCTTTTAATCTTGTCCCGTTTAGTTGACAGCCGTAAACAGCACAACAACCCACCATGATGATATTTCGTTAGGAATTAGATGTTCGATACCAGCCCTTCGTTGAGTGCTCCTAGCGTATCCGAAACGGCCTGAGGGGTGAGGAAGCTTGTAATTGGCGGGGGGCGGGGAGTGTCCGTTCTATCTATATTATCTATTCTATGCCTACGTACCAAATTGTTATGTTATCACTGCTGGTAAGTAGGTACTCGAAGCTCTCTCTTACAAGTAGATAACAAAGAGCATAACTCACGACACTAGCCAAGTAGTTGGATGACACAAACATGTCCTCAAAGGATACCTTTCTTGGAACATACCGGTCTCCTCACGATCTTATCCGTCACCACCAAACACAGTAATGACGACAAGTTGTACATCTGTACATGAAAATTACTCTGAGGTTGGGATTTGAACCTACGACCTCTCATTTGCGAATGTGTACTATAATTTGTAATAATTTCGCATCATTTTCTAATTAATCGACTGTCAATGGCAAATCGTATAACGTAGTCACGTCATATAGTCGCTTTCGCCACGCTCTGTTTCCCAACCGGGCCAAGTATCAGGGTCTACTGCCGGATGTAGTGACACGAAAGTATTTACTTGTAGATTGAAGGTTTTATATAAAGACGTTGATTAAAAACATTAACAGACTCGTCGATGTACATCGCCTTTGAGATATGTGTAGATGATATGGGTTTGATGGTAAGGGAATTATGCTACGCGATTTAGGCCGAAGTCTACTAACTCTAGAGTCTCGCCACCAGAGCAAATTACATGTATCTACATTAATTAATTAGAACTTTCGAGCAAATCTAAGCTATGTGCATATAATATACTAGATGTCCGCCCCGGCTTCGCCCGTGGAACATATATAGCACTCATAGAGATCCCGCACATATCCAACGGTGAAAATTTTTTTCAAATCGGTTCAGTCATTCCTGTGAATATCGTTTTCAAACAAAACACCTCTTCAGCTACCTGCTACGCCACCTGTCGGAAATTGGTCGTACCAACTCAGAGATTAGCAAAGGTTTTTATATTCAAAAGGTATGTAATCTGTGATATTCAATGCCGCAATCTGAGACACATGCTGTCATGTGTCATGTCAAAGCACGAAACGTACGAAAACTCTCAAAAAGGATTTTTTTCCCGATTTTGTTACATTCTTGTTTCATGCTCCGCTTCTGTTAATAGTAGCGTTATTTTCTATAGCCTTCCTCGCTAAATGAACTATCCAATAGAAAAATAATCTTTCAATTCGGACCAGCACTTCCCGAGATCCTAGCGTTCAAACAAACAAACAAACTTAAGCTTTATAATATTAGTATATATGTAAGCTATGGTGGTTTAATGAATAGAGGACAAGGGCGGTCTCAGTCTCGAATTTTGGAGGGGGTCACCAATACGCATTTTTGGTCACTAATAAAAATACAATAAATCGAGTAAAAATACTGTACTACGAGTATTAACGTTCCCCACGTAGGATCCGTTCTAGTTGTTTTCCCGCGTTAAAAATAGTGTATGTACTATTAGATATTTATATATTTTGTATTTACGGTTTTAAGGTCGCATATTATTGTATATCTTGTGACCCCCCTTCAGACCACGCCTGCTAAAGGAGCGGTTTATAATCGTAGGTTTCAAGTTTCAATCAAGCCTCTGATTATATTTCCAAGTGTAAATATATTAGTTTGTCGTCGCAACTGGCTTTAACGGCGAAATCTGGTCGCATGATCTGATACCACCTTGCCCTTTTTTATCGGAATCCTCGTAGCTTGAAAAAGCGACATCGTTTCATGGTTGATGTTCCAAAGACACGAACGAAGAGATTTGACTCAAATTTTGTGATAAGAACGTCGAGGCTGTGGAATACGTTGCCTGAGTGGGTTTTCCCCGATGATTACAATATTTGTGTCTTCAAATCGAGAGTGAATCGGGTTTTTTCTAGGTAAACACGCTCCATCGTAGACCGCATTGTCGTTTAACATCAGGCGAGATGGCGGTCAAGTGTAAACCTATAAAAGTTAAAAAAAAGAAAAGGTCGTGAGGAAACCGCCTCGTTCCAAGAATGACATCTTTCGACGATATGCGTAATCCACCAACTCTCATGAGAAAATACCCCGAGTCCAAGCTGTCGACAGCTGGGAACATTCGCTTGCTGATTATGTCGAAATATAAAAAAATTGGTTGCCTGTAAAGTCGGTATACGGGCGAAAGTTTTACGTGACAACGACTTTGAGTGGTAAAATAATTTTACGGAAGGGACGCGTGCCTTTCACTTTTTATGTCTGTCTCTCTCGCTCTTAGGCGGGCTAACCATGCCCGAGTGGAAGGGACGCGTGCCTCTCACTCGCTCTCGTTGTGAGCGCATAACGTGAGCAGAGCGTAACGCAGTTTCTTGAAGTGTCACCCGGCAAACCAATTTATCAGACGTTGTCACGTCAAAAATGGCAGCCATAGGAACTGCCGATAGAAGTGAAAACTTTTAACTCAGAATTTGATAGCTTGCTTTGAAAACTACGCGGGTGAAACCGGAGGGCGTGGCCATGAACATGGCCAAATGCCATGATCCCGAGTATACCCGAAGATTTCTTATCATTCCCGAGAGCGACGCTAGAATTCAATTCACAACCCACGAAAAATCTGTTTGTGGCACGCCAAAAGAAGTTTTACTTTTAAAAATGTGTACTTTGAATTGAATTTTGAAATTTGAATGCTCTAGATATGCGTAAAACTATAGTTTGTAAATATATATATAGATTATTTGGAGCCTTGGGCCTTCTGCGCTTGTGTTAACAGTCGAAGCTAACACAATAGATCCCTAGTAACCTTTTTTTGTATTTACAGAGGAGGCCACGTAAATGGTACTTTTCCCAAAAAAAAATAGTTCCTTACAGAATGATGTTTTTATACGCGGTCGCAGGCAAGGGCAAACCAGTTTGACCTACCCAAAATTCCAAATTAATCTACAAATAAAATTGTGTTTGTAACTGTGATAATGAATTGAATAAGCAAAACTGGAATTTCCGATCAGAATCATCTCTCAATTGATAGAGTAGATAATCTGTTTACTTTATGTTTTTGGAACCTAATGTTATACAATCGACAGTTTGTGAATACATGTGTATTTGTTGCCTTCACAAAAGCACTTGCAAGAAAATTAAAGATTAATAATAATTATATCCATAAATAAATATAACTCACCCCAAACTAAGCACAGCTTGTATTATGGGAGCTAGATAGCTGAAATAACATCTGTAATATACATAATTGTAAATAGGTACATACTTATGATACATAGAAATACTAAGATTTACTTATTCTTGGAGTTCATTAGACTTTGACAAAAACGTGGACAATTTCTTAGACCTAAAAGACTTTGGTCTAAGATTTAACTGGTACCTATTTGGTTTACATAAGGTTTAAGAATATTTAAAAAAAAAATGCGTAGGTACAAAGTCGCCAAATAAGCAGCAACATTTAAAAAGGAAATACAATCGAACTGAGAACATATTCTTCTTGAGGTCAGTTAAAATTGACAATTTTACGGGGTATAAGTTTACTGGGTATACGATTTAAAAAAAAACAATAAAAATGCGAATATTTGATGGGTCTGTATAAAAACATAGACGGTATAACTTGAGCTACGATATCTGAGAACCGTTGCAAGATTAGGGGTCAATTTAATCTGGAAATTCACTTTGCTTGTAGCTATTCGTACAAAATTATTACCCTGACAACGTGATAGCCACTAACCGCACGCGCGAGGGCCATTACAACTATTACAATACTTGACCTCAAATCTCGCTGTAATTATGCACTATCCTTTATGCAATAGCATATTCCATCAGCCTAAGTTAAGATAACTCTTGATAATTAAATTTATTATAATTATTAAAGCCTAATGTTACGGTAAGGGTTACGCTCAAAGAGTTTACATATACTAGGTATAGAGTTGGAACAAAAGCTTTACACCGAAAACATGAGTCTGATCGCTCTTGTCTTGTCGTTCTTGTGGAAGTGTCATACTTTTGTCGCGGCACATCATTCTGTTGCCATAACAAGTATGCACATCATCTGCTTACGATTGGTACAAAGGAACCGTGCGGAAAAACCGGATCTATTTACTTATTCTCTATCTAAGGTTACACCCCATCTTAAGCAAATAAGATTGTATTGTAGAACATCAACTCAATTACATATTAACAATATTACAATATTATATCAGCTATCTGACTTCCACAACAAGCATTGCTTAGATGCGAATTAGTGTTAAATTAATTAAGAATCATTTTAAAACAAAAATAAATCTATCCTAATAATCTTTTGTAAATCAAAGAGAAACTGGGTTAGTAGTCATGCTCCAAAGTCTAAGGTTCTAAACCTGACCTTGCATTTAGTTCTAACAATTGGTATTTATTCTGTCCATATATGCGGTGGCAGTTATAATCGAGTTCTCACTTAGGTGGCATGGAATAACAGGTGAAAATTGGTACTTTTAGCAAAGCCTTGTTGATCGTTTCATTAGCGCCCCGACAAGGTCTCTCGAGATTCCAAGAGAGACTTATGCACTGTCATCCTCCTAATGTATATTGCAAGTCATTGTTTTTAACGTAACTTCAGTTACATTGATATCTCTGGTCCTTAATAACTGCATATTTTTCTAATCAATGTAATTTTTGTACTGGTAGGAATCTTTACAGCGTCCTCCTAAAGAGGTACTTACTACGAAATTTTTGAATGAATGATTAAAAATTGTTTATTATTCACACTATTAAAGTAATGCATGCAATATAGGAGAACAGTGGAACTAGTAAACTGGCGGCCTTATTGCTGAAAGCGATTTCTTTCGGGCAACTTTGTTATTTTTAACAGTTATCCTACTGCTAAACATTACTGTGTCCCGGTTTGAAGGACTATGTGTTCTGATACGAGCAAAACAGGGCAAAAAGGCGGTTGTACCTTTAGCGAGCGCAGTTCAGTAGTAATTTGGACTCTTCAAGTTCAAATGACTGCTTGATATTGTACTGTTATAACTAACCATCAGGCATGTCTTGCTCCTATCGTCACGCTGCATTAAATAAAATAATCTATTTTCTCAAAAAAAAAAACACAAGCCGAATTTAATATTTTTTTAATAGAAGTGACGAGAGAGCCGGACATGTGCCTGATGGTAAACGACAGGCCTGCCACATAACAGCACAGTGACACGCAGCTATTGGAACATGAAGTCTAAATAATTACCTAGCACTGCACTGCGCTCATCACCCAGAGATCTAAGATGTTATATCTCTAAGCCCTGTAATTTCTCTGGAAACATTGCCCTTCAAACCGGAACATAGTAATGTTTTCCATTACTGTTTGGTGGTAGAATAACTGGCAAATTATCTTCAGACACTACCAAATTTCATAAGAATCTATTACTTCCACAATTCACAATTGACGGTGTTATTGCGTAACATACAAACAACAAAAAACATTTATCTGAATTGAGAACCTTGTCCTTTTTTGTAGTCGGTTAAAAAAAGACGAACAGAATAATCAAAGTATATACAGTAAAATAATATATAAACAGTGTAAATGAGCTGCTTATTATGCTATGCTACACATCAACTTATCAACTCTGAGTAGCTTAAATCGGTTCAACGTTTGTGAAATAGGTATTTTTCACTTATCGTTTCAACGATCTTGAGACTAGTTCATAGTTCCGATGTTCTTTTTTTTGTTTGGCCTCAACAATAGTGAGGACAACACTATGCTTGACAACTTATCACATAACAGCTCGTTTACAGGTTTTACAGAAACGCGATGACATGTGAATGACATTGGTTTACGCAATATGTATACTGATGGGTCATGACCATGGGAACATGTTAAATAATGACCATTTTATTCAAGTTGAACCTTGACGGCACGAAAACAAGAACAATTTGAAAAATCGTGATCTATACGTATATTCGTGTATATCACCCGTTGCACCATGCTCTTACAAGTCTTCCTGTCCTCGGCGGCCCTAAGAGTTTCGGCTATTGGTAATCCAGTGAGTGTCTTTACCAGATATGACCGACGGGTAGGTGATTGACTACGAGGTCTCTTCCCATCGACCATACCGACTACCGTAAGCTTCTCAAGGCTGTCAGGGTCCCTAAGAGCGACATGTCCAAAATATTTGAGGATTCGCTGGAAACAAAGAGTGGAGAGCCTTTTCGTAATGCGTAGCTCCTTAATAATGGACACGTTGGTTCGGCTGCACGCCGAACCATCTGCCGTCCATGGAATTCGCAACATCTGCCTCTAACACATCACATTTCAAAAGCATCGATTTTTGCCCTTTCTCTCTTTCTTATCATCCAGGATTCGGCACCATACGAGAAAATTTAGATTACCAGCGTACGTACCAGCTTCAATTTGGTTTCGCGGGATATATTGCAATCTTTCCATAAACTTAATGGTTCTTTAATTATTTTTGGAATAACTGTGTACCCACACATGTGGGTTTGCTGCCCACTGGCTCTCGCGCTAGATATGTAGCTCTCTACAACGGTGCTATCTTCTGCGTACCCAAAGATACCGGGCTTCAACAGATCATTAATATGTAGCAGGAAAAGTGTCGCAGAGAGTACCGACCCTTGAGGGACTCCGGCATTGATAGCCATTTGATCCGACGAGCAGCCATCAATGACGACTCGTATGGATCGATCCCTCAAGAAGTCCGATATCCACGCAATAAACCCAGGAGACAAACCATAACTTGAAAGCTTACGACTGTTCCTAAAATGGAATAAATTAAGTTTTAACAGAACTTTTGTTTGTTTTTAGACCCACACAGTTATTCCAAAAATAATTAAAGAACCATTAAAGGTGCGAAGGTACTTCAAGTCTGAACAGTTGCTCACATTGTATCAAGCACAGATTCGCTCTTGTATGGAGTACTGTTCGCACCTTTGGGATGGATCAGCTAAGTATCAGCTGGAGGCCCTGGAATCGATCGAGAGACGTGCCAAAAGGCTCATAGGCAATGACACTCTTTTGCGAAAAAGACTACAAAGTCTTGATCATCGCCTAAAAATTGCCAATCGGTTTTTTATCGGATACACTTTGGAGAGTGTGCGACTGATTTGCATGATCTGATACCACCTTGCCCTTTTTTCTAGCGGAATGCTCGTAGCTCGAAAAAGTGACATCGTTTCATGGTTGATGTTCCAAAGACACGAACGAAAAGATTTGACTCTACTTTTGTGATAAGAACGTCTAGGATGTGGAATACGTTGCCTGAGTGGGTTTTCCCCGATGGTTACAATCTTTGTGTCTTCAAATCGAGAGTGAATCGGTTTCTTCTAGGTAAACACGCTCCATCGTAGACCGCATCGTCGCTTAACATCAGGCGAGATGGCGGTCAAGTGTAAACCTATAAAAGTTAAAAAAAAAAGTCGTGTGGGTTGAAAAAGAAAAGATTTTTGTCATCATATACCTAATTTGTTGCCACAAAAAGCCTACGTATTTCAAACTATAATCTATTTATGTACCAAATTTCATCCAGATGCAATTAGTAGTTTTGGCAAAGAGTAACAAAAATCTATTTCAATCAAACTTTATCAATTGACATATTAATAGGATTCGGAATAATTTTCGGATTTAATTAAATTATTATCACCTATAGTCATCTTTATAAGCTTAAGCAGCCCACTGAATGTTCTTACTGCTTCGAGACTCGGGGCCTTCTCTCGAAAGGAAAAAATCAAATTACATTGTTTTCTGATATGCTAACTTATCAAACACATGCAGGTCAACGTACTGCAGTAAGTTAGTAGATAGTAGGTACTCAACTAAACAAACAAAGGCAAACACTCAACTGGTCATTTCCTTTGCTTGTTATATGCAAACAACGTGTCAACTACATAAGCTTGAGGTCAAACACCACAGGCAAATATGACTATCCGTAAGCAGAGACACCGCTAACTAATGACAGAGAAATTGAGATGGGTCTGCGTTCAAATACCAACTCGCATCATGATCACCAACGCTTTGGCCGCCACCATTGCCAGTGGCTTAAGGCCGCTATTTGTGGTGCTAGTTCATAAGTGTTTTACTGTAATATTTCTGTTTTTGTGTCACAAAAAAAGAGTTATCTATCCATCTATCTTGGTTTAAAGATTAAATGATTACACTTGACCTTAATTTTGCCTAATGGTAAGCAATGATGCTGTCTATGATGGAGCGTGTTTACTATAAAGAAACCGATTCATTCTCGAGTGCACCAAGTTGTAACCATGTGGAAAAACTCACTCAGGCAACGCATTTCACAGCCTAGACGTTATCATAAAAGTGGAGACAAACCTCCTCATTTGAGGGTTTGGGACGTCAACTATGAAACGATTTTGGCTTTTTGAGCTACGAGCATTGAGCAGTCCGATATAAGAAGCAGAAAGGGCAAGGTGGTATTAGGTAATGCAAATGACCAGAAAACTATCCGGAATGCATACTTTCCCACACGACCACACACGTTCTGGGGGTCCCTTCTCGCGGTGTCTGACCTGGCGGCCAGATATGCCTCTCAGTAGGTACTATAATCTTATCAAAGGTAGCAACTTTGCTGCGATGTTCAAGACTTTGAAACTTTTTTACAAACAAGAGTTTCGTTGCCAGGTTTGTTGGTATGGGCGAAGATGGCGCACGCTACCTAGAAGATGTCTTCTCAATCTGATTTTGATAAGTTTCAGATTTTATCTCTTAGCAAACAATCTCTAAGAGACAAAACAGGTATAAATAGAATAGCTAGCCTATCGGTGTTTTTCATGATCTAATACCACCTCGTCCTTTTTTCAAACCACCTCGTCCTTTGAAAGTAAAAAAAAGACGCATTAGCGATTTGGTGTCGCGAACTCGAAGATTTTCCTTACATAAGAGAGCTCAACGTAACTAAACGTTTTCTTTTCAAAATGTGTTCCATTTCTACCGTGCGTTTGGAGTAAGTAGTGGCATTGCAGCTGCGCAAAAACCGGTTAAATGGAGTTTTTGTGGAGCCTTTACGGTTAAATCCCGTTGATCGAGACTGCTATTGAGGCCGACTTACGTGTTCTGTTGAGTCGAACACTACTTTGGATTGAGTGCGCAAATTTCTTTATTTATTTATTAATTCAATGAACACACAAAATAGAATATAACAAACTATAATATAAGAGTATACTGTACAGAACTGTATTACATTCCAAACTATGTGCGCCTAGAAACAACATTTGTTTAAATACATTGGTTTGATAATAATATTAAATTAGAGATAATACATAAAGAAAATTAGGCCAACAGATCTGAACTTAAAACTGACATGCTTTAAAATAGTAGATAAATAAGATATAAACATAGAACATATAACACAACAGATAAATAAGTACACATTGTGAAACAACTAACTAGCCAAATTTCAATATTTATAAGAAAGAAAACTTTACAAAACACAATAAAGGTCCCATTAAGATAAAATGTATAAGCAAATAATAAGTATAAAACAAACTCATGATAGTATTTACAGTAAGCACAACAGGGTTATTCTTTTAGAGTAAAATTTATATAATTTATTTGATTTTCCTCTGAAATTGTAATAACTTTTAAGTGAAAAATATCAATGTCCCTATTGGAGACAAGGACTTCGTTGTATTGGCGACTCGTTCTGACTATGGTATTATAATAAGACGTATTATTGGTAAAAACTTGCAAACTGAAGATATTATATTATAATTACGATTACGAGACCGGAAACGTGTATTAAAACTTAAAAAAGAAAGAAGGGTTGGCGAGTCAATCGAAGAATGGACGATCTAATGCAACAGTGTAAAATTAATATAATTAGGACGAATATTAAGAGCGGAAACGTGAACTAATATTGTAGACGACATTGTACGATGGGAGCTTGCGACCTATGCCACATCTGTAACTCATTTTTCTAGGCACCGTTTTTGAATGCGCTCTATCCTATCACTGTGCACATTGTAGAAAGGAAACCAGACTGATGAGTTGTACTCCAGTATACTACGGATGAGAGTGAAGTTAAGATACAAGAAACTCTTTGTTTAACGAAACTCCTTAGTGGTTCTCGAAATAAAGCCAAACAACCGTGAACTTCATTCCACAATGTATTCATAGTGGTTATGGAACGTAAGTTTGTCATCAAACATAACACCCAAGTCTTTCACAATAGATTTCTTTGTAAGAATCGATCCGTAGGTAAATTAAATTATTTAAAAGTAAATTACGTAGGTATTTACGTTTATTGAAGTTGTATACCTATTACCACCTATTACTACATATAGTTAAGGAAAAATTGGCGACAATATATTTTTACGATACGCGCTATAACTTCACTCAGGTTAATAATTCTTGCGTTAAAGATAATAAATATTATTTATTCTGTGGTTGAAGCTAGATTTTTTAGCACGAGGATTAAAGACAAGAATTCTTGTGTGTGTACGTAAGTACAATTACCTTTTAAATATTTTCTTCCTATATTATAGACTAGCTGAACCCGCTACTTCGTTCGCGTAAGCAGATGTTACTAACTTATACAGTAGTTGGAAGTATCGTACGTCAAATATTTGGATAAGTAGTCATTGAAAACCCTTTGAGTTTGAGTGAATTTGTTTTTCCACACAAAAATATATTTAATTTTATCATCTTCATTTTTCTTTTTTTAAACAATATCAAACATACTTAGTAAGGTTCATAGTATCGAACATAGCCGCAAGTGTTAAGTTTGTAGGATTTTTATAGGATACATTATGAAAAGTCTGAAGCGAATGTTCATGATCTGATACCTACTTATCTCTTTTTATCCGCAAGCTGTTTTCTAGCTGTTACCCGCGAATTCGCCCGCGTAAAATTTTGAACGAAGCCTGTGTGGAATAAAAATGATTAAGGTTTTGAGTTTTAATGATAATCTAAGCCAAGTCTTAGTGAAATGTTAATGTATGAATTTAATTGTAGGTAACACAGAAAAAAATCCAAGAACGAAAGAATCCAAATTCGGCATCATAATCCTTTTAGCAGCAAAAACTTATTAGTACAATTTAGAATACCAGTAACGTCACCTAGTGATGAAAGAAAAAATACATACCAGAATAGCAAAACATCGATTTAAATGGGGCTTTAGTGTTTTTAGATTTAAACTGGCATTAGCGCCATCTAATGAGAATATTATGTTGCTTGTTTTTTGATTGTGAACGCAAATCACCTATATTATCTACGCCAAAACGGGTGCATAAATTTTTCATTTTAGGCTTTTACCTTACCATCACATCAAGTTCCTTACGAAAATATATGCTTATATTAATATGGAGTTAAATGAAAATGTAGACTCATTAGCCCTTGACTCATTACATAAATGTGGTATTTCAGACTATGGGTTATCTCTGTTTCAATTTTCTACCAAATTTGCTTAGTCTTTCCGACGTCACAGTAACCTTATAAGTAACCGATTTGCTATTTCTGAGTTCAAACTACGTGTGTTTCGAATTCCTTCAAAATATGTTCAGCCGGTCCAACGTTGTCCTGTAATTATTATGAATGTCACTGTTTGGATGTTTGTTACTTAATCATGGCGGAACGTATCAAGTGATTGGGTTGAAATTTGAAATAGAATTAGATTATAGTCTGGCAGAACACATAGGCTAAACATTGCCTATGTATAAGTACCCTATGTATTACTTAAGCTAAACCAAGAATGTGTCTTTAATTTTAACTCGATACATTCAGCCGTTCCAACGTAATTGAGCAGCAAAAATTAAAACATTGACATAATTATATAATATTAGGAAAGCATAGGATTTAACAACATTTTATAAAAAAATAAAACGGGTCAAATGCAAATGGTACTCGCGCGCGAAGGGTTCTGAACCATTAGCAAATAAACGGATTTTATTGTATGGGAGCCCCCTGAATAATTTATTTTATTTTAATTAATTACTTTTAAAGAGAACATAAAACTAAATATTATGTGAATAGTTAAAGCATCTACCTGTGGCAGGTACGTTATTATTAGTATCGAGCAAGAAACGGTAAAAAAAGCATGTTTGTTGTATGGGTGCACCTCTTAAATATTTATTTTATTTTTAGTATTTATTGTTAAAGCGGCAATAGAAATACATCATCTGCGAAAACTTCAACTGTCTAGCTATCACCGTTCTTGAGATACAGCCTGGTGACAGTCGGACGGACGGACGGACGGATAGCGAAGTCTCAGTAATAGGGTCCAGTTTTTACTCTTTGTGTACAGAACCCTAACAACGGTCTGCTTCGGTCACCGAAGCTTGTTGAACACTACCTTTAAATTTTAAACAGTATTTGGATTGAAATAATACGTTTTCTAATAAGTTACGGCTGGTCTAGTAAGTTACAGCTGACCTAGTCGGGAGAACGGCGACTGTCGATCCGGAGACCCAGGGTTCAAACCCACGCGTACCACTATCTTTTCAGAGTCATGTTCGTAATGCCGGTAATTAAAACGGCGAAGAAAACACTGTGAGGAAACCGAAATCTACCTATATATCTAAGTTCTAAGTCATATGTCATCCACCAACCTACACTGGGCCAGCGTGGTGGATTATAACCTTGTCTCTCTCCTAGCGAGAGAAGGCCCGACGCCCAGCAGTGGGAACATTTAATGGGTTGTTTAGGCTGCTACTTATTATGCTGATGTTTTCTCCAAAATAACAAAAATCTACTTCAATGACAGGTAATTTAATTCTGTCATTCGACTAAATTTTATAAGAAGCCATGACTATGTCGTAACAGATGGATCTAAGCTGATTTTAGTTTTTTGTTGATATTTGAAAAACTACCTCCCTGTTTTCGATATCTACGATCACCTCTGAAGTATTTTATAATAAACAAAAAAGGAATTATCAAAATCAACTAACAATTAGCGGAGTTATCGTGTAAAATAAAACCAAATAAAAAAACATGCAACCCGATTGAAAACATCCTCCTTGTTTGAAGTCGATTAAAACCGAATGATGTTTGTTTTTCCACACAAAAATATATCTTTGACAATTATTTTGTCATCCAAGACGACGCGACGCGATCACGTGGGCACTTTCTAGAATCTAGATATTCTGTGGATAGTCTGATACACAGAATACTTAGAAGTTAGTATGTACCGAACGCGCCGCGCGTGTCGTTATTATTTAATGTTTGTGTAATTTCCGAACCACCAGACCGATATTGTTCAAACTTTGACGGGACAATATAAAAAAATATGTTCTTTCTAACAAAAAAATAATTAATGAAATTAAACAACGCAAACATGAGTTACAACCAAATACACATTCTGGCTTTCACCCCCTCCCGCAAGAAAACTGATCAGAATTTGGGGATCAAAAGTAGCCTACAGCAATGTCCTTAGTTTAAACTAAAATCATGCCAAGTTTCAGCTGAATTGAATCAGTAGTTTCGGCGTGATGCGTGATCTCTATACAGAAAGACAGACAGACAGACAGACAGACAGACAGACAGACAGACAGACAGACATGAAAGAAAAAAAATGCAGTTTCGCCATCAGTATCGACTATGGAGTGCCCCAAAAAAATTTTTTTTTAAATATCTTCAATGTACAGAATTCGACCCGTTACAGTTTTATTATAAGTATAGATAAGTGAAACAAAAGAAAAACCAGAGTGGCCAAAAGATACGTTTTTAAGGTGCGTCCCCCAGCAAAACGAGTTTTTTGTCCAGTTTTCAGAGCTATCTACTCATTGGCCAAAACAAATATCAACTGGTGGAAAATACATTAAATTTATACAATTTCTTGGCTTCAAAATGCTAGTTTATTCTTTATGTTAGTGAATGTATTGTTTATATAATCTCATTACAACGAAACCATAAAAAATGAAATAATTGCAATTATTAAGCATTTACTAAAACAATCGCCATTATTTGGATTTTGTACTTACACCAACGGATAGGAATTTATAAGGTACTAGCGGCCCGCCCCGGCTTCGCACGGGTACATACACACACACACACCTTTTTTTTATCGGGTTTCAAAAAAAAGTAAAATTATAAGGAAGTTTGAATTTTTTTTATGAATTTTTGTTATTCATATTTTTATTAATGTTTTTTTGTATTTTAAAATTTTATACATATATAATATTATTTACAAACCAAAAGCCATTAGTTTTAGTGAGTCAGAGCTTCCCAGTAAACGATATTTGAAGTAGTTTTATTTTGTGGCAGCAAAATAAATTGATTTTCAGGAGCTCCGACACGTGATCGGCCAACATACAGTTGGCCATGAGTGAAACATTCTTTTCGTAGGTCGATCCCTAATAATTCTAAGGTTTGGCCCTGGGACTTGTTAATAGTTAACGCGAAAGATGATTTCACCGGAAACTGAAGTCGTTTAAAAGGGATTGGCAGATCAGTTGGAATCATTGGTATCCTCGGTATATGAGTTAGTTGACCAGCTGCTGGGCCAGTGATAAAATTTTGTTCAGCAAGCCGCTGCGCGAACGCTCGATACTTGACTCTCTAGCACGCGATTGCGACGCGTATTCTCTCCGACTTGCAAGGCGATTTTCAGTTTCTGATGAAGATTCCTCATTACGCCGTATTTTTATTGCCCTCGCCTGGGAACTATGTTTAGAAAGTTGTTATCTTGATCTTTTTGGCATTTTAGGGCATTATAAAATGAAAAATAGAAGGAAATAAATAATTAAACAGGCTTTTACTACATTTTTGCTTATTGAACTATATGAAGTACTAAGCTGTTTGAATAATTACAATATAATATTTATTATAAGGTAAGTAGTTGGTACTTATTGAAAGAAAATTAAAAATAATGGGCGTAGAAAACTACCTTTTACTAAATTTTTGCTTAAATTTTGAACAGGATGAATACCCATAAAATACTACTATAAGCAGTTTGAATAGTTACATTAAAATATAATATTTATTATCATATACTTATTTACCTACGAAACGAATTTAAAGCGAATTCGAAATTTTTTCAAGCTAAAATCATACGATCACGCACACGACCGCTGCGTAGGGAGCCGATCGCGCGAGTGAGCCGCGCGGCACTTTATTTTAGACTCGCAACACTTTTTGTAGATAATGATGAGTTCTGCAAAGTCGTAGTAAATGATTTTGTTCTATCATCAATAGTTTTCGCAGCGCACGCGACGGAAGGAATTTTTCAGGTCTCTTTTTTTACACCTTAAGTTACATTATTGGAGTTTTAGTAAGGATTCCTATTTAAAAAAAAAAAAAAATATAGCCTATGTTACTCGGGGATAATGTAGCTTTCCAAAGGTGAAAGAATTTTTGAAATCGGTCCAGTAGTTTCGGAGCCTATTCATTACAAATAAACAAACAAACAAATCTTTCCTCTTTATAATATTAGTATAGATTACGAACATTTTGGTAGAAACGTTTTTTTCAAAAGACCAATATCTGATTTTGTAAAGAGCTTATGCTAAAATTTGAGAGTAAAACAGCGACAAATCCTACTGTTTCTCTCTTGCTATTTCTTGCGGTGTGCAATGAGGTAAGAATACTCCAGGTCATTTGCTCGGGGTACGAGGTTGGTACGAGTATAAATTCAACTCGTAGATTTTGAATAAGGTGGCAAGATGTGGTGAAATTTAAATTTAAAACTTGAAAGCCTTGAGGAGCGTTGTAAGGTTGTATTTACAAATTGCCCGACGTTGAGCAAAGTTCAAGGGCTGAGCAGTGAAAGTAGTTTATAGACTTTTCAAGCTCTTTACTCCGAAACAAAACGGGCGTCATTGCGGTATTGGCGAGTTGAACATTTTTTTGATGACGCAGGCCAACTAAATGAAGCCTCTAAATATAAAAACGTTATGTTGGTTTGTGTACGCTTAAAAAATTCAACAAGATCTACACCGATCGAGCTAAAATTTTAGAATGATGAAATATATAATCCGCATCAAGGAATGTTTTTATCTAATTTTTGCATCACAATGTGCCACATCGAAGCGTGGCAGAGTACAGCTAATAAGTATATAAATGTTTTTTCCCAGTGAACTCAGCACCAAGTCAACTGATATTCACCTAAGTTGGCAATGAGTGTAATTTGGTTCAATTTGAGAAATATGATAGTTTTCGCATTAATGGTCTTCATATGAACATATCCGAGCGTGACCGAAACAGACCGCTAATATCAAGTAGGTAATTTAAAAACAAATTTAAAAAAATACTTTTCTAAAGAAGGGATTGAGCATCACTGAGGTATCGTGATGTCATTTTAAAGTGTAAAAGTAGTACCTAGTAGCTTTTCGAGAATACGAGTATTTATATTTGAAAAGCAGTGAAGGCCCAAAAACTGTGTGCGCTTTGTGTGACACACAATGTGCGTGTGAAAGGAGTGATTGATGAGGTAAGGGATCACAGGTTGAAGTGGAACGCACGAGCCGCCTCAGCAAGTGGAACAAGTAAAGGAACGTGAAGATAAATAATAAGTTTTAACCGACTTCACAAAAGGAGGATATTTCCAATTCGGTTGTACGTTTGTTTTGGAAGAGAGACTTTGACGAAATAATTGAATTTTTAATAATTGAAAATTGAAAAAGTACCTATTGGTGAAGATTTTTTTTGAATTTTGTAACAAAACTAGCAGGCTATGTGCCTGGTAGTAAGCAACATGTCTGCCCATAACAGAACAGTGACACGCAGCTATTGGAACATGAAGAGACCAAATAATTATCTATCACCGCACTGCGCTCGTCACCCGGAGATATAAGGTGTTTTATCTTTTACTCTAGCAATTTCTCTGAAAACATTGTCCTTCAAACCGGAACACAGTACTGCATGGCGGTAGAGTAACTGGCAACGGTTTGGTACTTTCTCAGGCGGACTCTGCAAAGAGCCAAAGAGCCCTATCACTACTACACTCTCTCACCTATCTACACAAGTGTTCTTATGTTGTATGTCTGAGTGATGGAGTGAACAAACAACTTCAGAATAATTTGATTAGCAAACACTTTGTAAGCATTATTTGAACTCACCAGCACAGTTGAGACATTTGTCACATTTTAATGGTGTTTAATGTTGTATCCTGGAGATCTTCGCGTGTGGGCGGACAATTCAAATAATGACCTTGTTAGTATAATTTGAAGGTTATTCAAATGTTACCATAACTAATTTCCTCAAACATTTACATTATACTAGCATCTACCCGCGTTTTCACTCATAGAGAGTGTAGAAAAAGACAATTTCCTCGGGAAAATTGCATATCGTGCAATTTAATACAAAAAAATTGAATTCTTTGTTACATCCAGAAATGTACACCATAAATCTTAGAACTAAGCAAAACGATAATAAATTATGCAGAGCAAAGGGCGGCCTTATCGCTTAAAGCGATTTCTTCCAGGCAACCTATGAATGAACTAATAGTAGTAGAAATCGTGTACTGTAGGTGGTGTAATTCAATAAATATACATATAGCCAAAATACATAAATAATATATAGTACTCATAAGCAGATTGACACAGCTTAGGTAATTACTTAGATAAATACATATAATACAATATTACATATACATAAAATTTACATAAACATCCATATATAATTAGATACATACATAGTATATCAAATAACTACATAAATGAAAATAACGATAAAGTATAAAATCAATGAAATAAGCGTACCAATCAAGAAGAGGAAATGTAATGCTGGTAAACAAGATTTTTGAAAATGGGAAAAAAAATATGATTGTTATTTTACTACAAAAAGCAAAATACAGATAGTGATGAAACTTTAAGCATCTTAGATACATATGTATATGATGATATATAATATTTTTATCACTATAAGTGTTTCTTTGGTGGGTTGAAAAGTTTTTTTCTTAAATAATGGGCAGTGGTGTGATCCTTGTTTGCTAGATGTAAGTAATGTTTTTGTAAATTGCTTTTTCTGGGGTGTATATTTCGGTATTAATTATGGTGCTATGAAAAACTTATACCAAAGTAAATAAATTTTAGAAAATGTTGGACAATGTAAGTTTAGCGTCGTTTGCGTCGTATAGGCATCGACAACGTTTAAGCAACGATTTTGAAAAGTTTTGTTGTTATTTATTTCTAGCAAATTCAAGATGGAGTAGTCCTAGTCACAATATTATCATTATTATTACTCATTCTCGAGAGCTCCTAAGCTAAGTAGGAATATAAATAAATATATATTGGTGGACAATTCACACACAATACCATCTGACCCCAAACTAAGCAAAGCTTGTACTATGGCGGCCAGATAGCTGATATAATACTTATATGTATAGTTTTAAATAGGTACGTACTTATTATATATAGAAATACCCAGACACAGTACAAATATTTGAATTTATCACACAAGTACTCGTATTTGCACTGAGTAGAAATTGAACTCACGAACCTCGGCGTCGCAGGCAGAGTCACTACCCACTAAGCCACGAGGCCAACCTAATTTTTTTTTTATTTTTATAAATAAAAAGGAACGAGATGAGCAGGTCATGTGCCTAATGGTAAGCAACATACCTGCCACATAAAAGCACAGTGACACGCAGCTATTGGAACATGAAGAGTCCAAATCATTATCTATCACTGCACTGCGCTCGTCACCCAGAGATCTAAGATGTTATATCTCTAAGACCTGTAATTTCTCTGGAAACATTACCCTTCAAACCGGAACACAGTAATGTTTGCACTATACTGCTTGGCGGTAGAATAACTGGCAAAGGTGTGGCACTTCCCCAGACGGATTTTGCCAAGAGTCCTACCACTACAAATCATAGGGTTGTCATCAAAATAAGAAAGGGTTCTTCGTTAAATCTTACAGCTGCTAAAGCTCAGACTAAATAGCAGCCAAGAGCAAAACATTTTTTGATGAAAAATAATGAATTAGGAAGCACACCAATTTACAAGAGGTCTTTGACTCCTCCGCTGTATAGTTTTATTTATTCATTCACTGCCTTCTTTATGCAAACGGTTGTGTGCAGTGAAAGTGCTATCAAATTCGGTCAATGGTTGGCCGGAAGACACCAGCACTGGTTCAAAGTCCATGGTTGCTATTCTTGCTTAGTCTTTGCAGTTAAATTGTGCTAAATTCTGAATACATTCTGGCAATTTGAATTTTGTATTCGAAACACAAGATTTTAAGGAATCAAAAGTTCGCTTAAGAAATTATCATAATCATAATCAATTTATTGATAACTGTTGTTACAGGTCATATTAGTACTTGTCAACAATGTGTAGCTTATTTAATTTTAATTTTCCACATTACATTAGTTAGTAAAACTATTCAATAATTAGAATATTTGATTACAACTTAAAATTAAATAAAACTGTAATAATAAATGATGTATATAAAATACCAATTTCAAAACTAAAATAGTATTCAAACATAAAAATAGAATTTCAAAAAACATTTCTTACGAATTCGTCATAACTATAAAACGACTGCTCTATCTAATGGTACAGTTAAGTTATATCGGTAAAGAAAGTACAGAGAATTCTTGACATTTGTGACGTCAAAAGAACTTAGAGAAACAAAATTGTGCTGCGCTAATATTTTAAAGTGTAGACTAAATTAATAATAATAAATTGTACCTCATTTACATACCTTTTCAACACATTGTAATAATTCAGTTAAAATTTTGCGTAGCATAAATATTTTGATGTGTCTAATGGTTGCACATTTTTCGTCCTATTTTGCTGTTTAGCATGCAAAAAATATGATTATCTCGTACATTACTCGTACGTTACAGCTTTAAAAAGACCATGACCTTCATATTAGAAAAGAACATTCAAAGTTTGACGTCAAAAAAGATGTGTCCATTTGAGGTCGTTTAACTACGTACACTATTATATAGGTTTAAAACCTTTGTAATTGTGTATTATACGACGGTAAATGAGATAGGTACCTAACTTAAAACGGTGAAGGAAAACATCGTGCGGAAACAGACATGTACCTAGAACCTTTCGAAGTCATGTGTCATCCACCAACCCACACTGGGCCAGCGTGGTGGATTATGGCCTTTACGCTCTTCTTGCGAGAGAAGGCCCGAGTCCCAGCAGTGGGAACATTTAGTGGCCTGTTGATGAAATGAGTTGTACTTAGGTATGTAATGTTGTCACCAGGTTTTATCTCAAGAACTGGGAATAAACAAAAAACGATCGCATTGTGTTGACATTGAGATGTTATGCGAGAGAAAGTACTATCTATGAGTATCTTCACGCGATTCACTGAAGACTTTGTTGTAATATTTATTGTTATGTTCTGTGACTTTGTTACGATTCCATTTCATTCAACAGAATGTCGAATCATAACAATATTGAACTCTATTCCAATTAAAATAAGACGAGAAAGTAGTTCGATTTGTATTTGATAATTAGAAAGAGGATTATGTATTTATATTACTTCAATTTAAATCAATGAACTCGACTCTGATTCTTCTTACTCGTATTAAGATTAATACAGTAACAAGGAAGACATGGTGCATCGAAATATCGGGAACACGCTCCACCAAAAAATACATTTAATAATAATACGCTAGTATTACTATTAATATCATGGTATTGCACAGCAAATGTTATTAATAATGCTAGTATAATCGTGAACGACCGTGCTATTTCTTATAACAATGTCAAATTAAAAGTCGTGAGAAATCGTTGCGGAATGTTATTTTTACTATACAGGTTATTATTGTAGGTATACTACTACATTCATAGATTTATCGATATTTAATTTGAATGATTTTTAACATTAATTTTAACTACTTTTAGGTACCTAATGACGAAAGTTAAATTTGAAAGCCATTTTATCAACATTTTAACAATTCATAAGTAGTTAATTTGTAGGTAAGTAATAATTAATGCTACAATTTAGATGTACACAAATGAATTATGTTAAATATTATTAAATTTGAAATTGATATCCGCAACCATCTAGATGATATTTAAATGAAGTTGAATAAATTGAGTATTTAGTAAAGCCTGATTTTGTGACGTACTTTTTTGTTACCAAAAATAATTTAAATCTGAACTTATTAATGAACAACCAAATCAGGGGCATGAAATTTGGTACGAGGTTTTTTATGAAACGTAAAGTACCTATCAACGCGGTTATGTCCACGCGAAAGGCAGTTTTATAGCGTGTTTGGCCTTCTTAGAAGATAAAGACTCTTTTATGTCTGTATTGCAAAACATCACTGAAGCTACAATAAGCTAAGCCGTGGTGGACTAGTGGCTAGAATGTCAGATTATTATCATATCGTAAGGTTGTAGATTAAAATCCCACTTGCGACTTTGAGTATTTGTTTAAATGCAGATGCATTTAGTTATTGCCACTAAAGGAAAACATTATGAGGAAATTAGCACATTCCGCGAATAACGTATTTCAAGGACATGTGTATATGACCAACATATGGGTAATGGTTGTAATGTACTTGTTGTTATGTATTTAATGGGTTGCTATGTATTTTAATATGTTACGTTTTGTGTCATCTTATGCAATAAACAATTCTGATTCCGCACTTGGCCAGCGTATTATCTTTTCTATGCCAGTGTGGTAATTTAAATTTACACGTCAATTAGTGAATAAAAAAGTAAGAGTATACAAATAGCATCTGTTTCTAAAGTTTACAGAATAAAATTGAATTGTAAGTTAATTAGTGTCAAAGTGAATTAGTTACAGACTTAGTGCAGATTGGTAGATGTCACATATCTTCGCAGTTATTGGAACATGAAGAGTCCAAATCATTATCTAGCACTGCACCGCGCTCGTCACACAGTTATATGAGATGTTTTTATCTTTATGTCCCGGTAATTTCACTGTAAACATTGCCCTTCAAAACCGGAACACAGTAATGTTAGCACATTACTGCTTGGCGGTTTAAAAATTTACCTTTCAACAAAATAAATCAAATTCCGTTCATCCGTTCGGGAGCTATAGATCACACAGACAGACACACACCTCCACGCACCCTCACACACAGAGACATCCTCTCACACACACTTTCACCCAAGCAAGTACACCTTTACACACAGACACTTCAATTTATAACACCCCGTTTCTGCGTCAAGGGTTAAAAATAAACATGATTTCGGTACTTAGGTCTGCAGTAAATAGGTACCATTCATATGACAGGTACAACAAGCATTGCGATGGTCCGCAGATCCGGCGTCCGATTCTGGAAATGTTATCTAAACGGTTAACTGGACAAAGAAATAACTGGTATAATTTGACACCAGGTTTCGTAATGAAACTGCATATTCATAGGTCTATTAATATTGGTAATTTCTCGACATTTCAAATTGGAGATTTCATATTTGAAAAGTGAGTTTTAGATACCTACTAGTGAGTAGCCAATAGCCGTGGAGTCCAATGGAGAGAACATCCGATAGCACCTAAAAAAATTTATTAAATCTTGTAATTCAGGATTTTAGTATTATAGGTACAGCACTAATATTGAACAATACGTCACCCGTACAACTATAGATATGCTTTTACACAAGCTAGTAACGCGAATTCACAAGAAATCAACCACGTAAAAGTCCCACGAGTCCCAGCTGTGGGAACATTATTTAGTGCGTTGTTTATGTTGTTATGTTGAAGCGAACCATTATTTTCCCGTACAAAAAAGTGCTCATTGATTGACAGATTTAAAAAGATTTCACTTAAAAAAACATCAGATTTTTGAGTGATTCAAATCTTGAGGTCATATGTTCGAACTGTGATATTTGAATATTTTTCTACTAAGCGTTCTTTTTTTTTTATACACTAGATTAAATAACGGGGCCTTTTTAAGAAGCAAAAAGATCTGTCAAAGACAGTTTCCAATTTCACCATAGGTGGCGCCAATATTTTATTTTGTTGGATAAATTTCACAAAAACAAGCAGTGGCTGGCACCATTCTCCATCTCATCCAATCTCAATCACCATCTCGGTAAATTTGGAACTATTTTTTATCACTTCAATTTGCATCTGGAAAACGCCTTATTAGGGAGATGAGTTCGTCGGCGAGCTCACCTACCAGTCAACTTCAGAATCGGCCGGTTGTTTGTATTCACATACTCTCACGACAGCGGACCGGCGCAGGCGCAGGCGTGCCGACACTCGTTTCTATGTCCATTTTAATTCCGCTCGCGATTTCTTCGTAGCAATGCTGTTACTGAATACGTAGAAATGGGTTGAGTACTCTCATATAAAATTGTTTCGAAAAATATGTAGATTTCAGCTGTTATTGGGTGAAAATCAATTATTGTTGAATTGTCATGACAAACAAAACTAACTTAATTAAGGCTTACTGGTTTAAAGTAACGTTAGTAGACTATCAAATAAAACGTGCCAGATGGATCGGGTAAGGCATCGACACCCATGTTTGAAAAATATTGTATAGTCTTGAACATTACTAGCTTATCGGTAATTTATCTGATAGACACATATCGGAGAGCATGCATCTGAACTGCACGATCTAACATCAACGTGTCCTCTTTTCTATCGGACTGATTGTAGCTCGAAAACGCGACATTTTTTTCATGGTTTACGTACCAACTTGAACGACGAAGTTTGATTCCACTTTTGTGGTTAACACATCTAGCCCGTGGAACGCATTGCCTGAGTGGGCTTTTCCCAATTTCCATTTCTTCTAGGTAGCCACGTTTCATCGTAAGCCGCATCGTTGCTTAACATCAGGCGAGATGGAGGTCTAATGCAAACTTAGTGAAATTACAGCGTATAGAGTTAAAATATTTTATATCTCTGGGTGAAGACCACAGTGCAGTGCAAGATAACTATTTAGGCTCATCATGTTTCAATAGCTGCGTGTCACTATGCTGTTATGGGCAGCCATGTTGCTTACCATCAGGCACATTTCCTGCTTGTGGCGTCTAAACCTACCATAAAAAAAACTTAATATGGTAAAAAATTACAATTTATTCTGCCAGAATGTAGTAGTGGCCTGTTGCAATGATACGATGAAAGATATACTTAAACCATTCATTTCTCGTGGTCATTGCATCATTTGAAACACAACCAAAATGCTGACCGTAACGAAGTGATAAAAAAGGTTGCTTTGCTAAAAACATTTAAAGTGGCTAGATGTTGAAACGAATGAATTTCTGGTGGATGAATAAAAAGATTTTTTCCAATAAGGTATTTAAAAAAAATCAATCCTAATAATGTAATCTCTGCGGTTTCTGCGGTTTAGCGCGGACGAGGTCTTTCGTGTCGTGACTACACGAATACCTGCGAAGACCTTAAATATATATATCTATACTAATATTATAAAGCTGAAGAGTTTGTTTGTTTGTTTGTTTGTTTGTTTGTTTGTTTGCTTGAACGCTAGGATCTCGGGAAGTACTGGTCCGAATTGAAAGATTCTTTTTCTATTGGATAGTCCATTTATCGAGGAAGGCTTTAGGCTATAGAAAATAACTCTACTATTAATTGAAGCGGAGCATGAAACAAGAATGTAACAAAATCGGGAAAAAATATTCCCCTTTTGAGAGTTTTCGTACGTTTCGTGCTTTGACATGACACATGACAGCATGTGTCAAAGATTGCGTCATTGAATTTCAGTAATCTGTGCCTTGAAACCTTTGTTATTTTTTTTTCTAATTCTGAGTTAGTACGACCAATTTCCGACAGGTGGCGTAACAGGTTGCTGAAGAGGTTTTTTGTTTGAAATCGATATTCTCAGGAATGAGTGAACCGATTTCAGTCATTCTTTCACCGTTGGATATGTACGGGATCCCGATAAGTGCTATATAATATACCACGGGCGAAGCCGGGGCGGGCATCTAGTATATATATATAATGGTCTATGGACTGACAATGAAATTGATTGGGTCAGTAATTGTTTCATTAGCCCATATACTGACTGAATGCTTAAACTAAAAAATGTTTTCCCTGGCTTGTTTTATACTGAAGTCGTGTATGATGTGTTCTTATAAACACATCTCTTCTCGACTATAACTACTATATAATTATGTTCCAAATTTCAACCCGATTTGTTCATACGTTCGATTTAGTTACTGAACATGGACATATAAAAATTATTGAGCAACAAATATCCAAACATTGACATTTATAATATTAGTAAGATTTCATTTTATGACTACATTTTTTGATGAAGAGTTAAATAAATAAATATTGGTGAACATTTCACACACAACACCATCTGACCCCAAACTAAGCAACGCTTGTACTATGGCGGCCAGATGGCTGATATAATACTTGTACAGTTTTAAATATGTACATGCTTATTATATATAGAAACACCCAGACACAATACAAATATTTAAATTCATCACACAAATATTTGTACTGGGTGGGAATCGAACCCACGACCCTCGGCTTCGCAGGCGGAGTTACTACCCACTAAGCCACAAGGCTAGTCAGTTCAAGCCTTACATAGACAATTATTCTACGCGGAATTCACGGTTTCCAGCTAGTCTACCCGTACAATAAGAGTATTTATTATTTTCCAGGCATGGCGATCAATGGCGTCGTTTCCGGTCCAAAGTCCAGCGTCCCATCCTGCAGCCGCAGACGGTGAAGAAGTACGTGGCTCCCATCGAGATGGTGACGGAAGACTTCATCAAATACATGGAGGACGCGAGGGATGAGAACGGAGACCTGCCGCATGAGTTTGACAACGACATACATCGGTGGTCGCTTGAATGTAAGCTATTTTACACACAGATATTTTTAACTGTTATAAGTTCTAGGACTTGTGGGGCTATATACGTTGCTACTATATATAGGACTTGACAGCCTCACCAGATTGATGTTAAGCGACGATGCGGTCTGCAATGGAGCCTGCTTACCCAGCTGAAATCAACTCCCTCTCAATTTGAAGACACCAAGATTTTAAACTCGGGGAAACCCCACTAAGCCAACGCATCCCAAAGCCGAGAACAAAGGTTGATAAAACTCTTTGTTTGAGTTTTTGGAACATCAACCATGAAACGATGTCGCTTTTCCGAACTACGAGCAGTCCGGTAAGAAAAGGCAAGGTGGTATTAGATTATGCAGCTCAGTTGTTGTTACGACGTGGTTGAGCAACAAAGATCCAAACATTGATTTTTTTTTTAAATAAGAAGTGACGAGACGAGCGTGACATGTGCCTGATGGTAAGCAACATGCCTGTCACATAACAGCACAGTGACACGCAGCTATTGGAACATGAAGAGTCCAAATCATTACCTAGCACTGCACTGCGCCCATCACCCAGAGATCTAAGATGTTATATCTCTAAGCCCTGTAATTTCTCTGGAAAGACATTTATAATCCTAGCAATAAATTAAAGGGGATTTATTAGGTATTATTAGGCCACTTTTGGTGAAGAATGCGACATACCCATCAGGAGCTGGTGGAATTCATAAATATTTTCCTTGAGCAAAAACAAGCATTCTCAGCCTTTCCACAATATTTTTTTCTAATTTGACTACAGTTTTTTTTTAAATCCTTGGTATACATTCCAGGCATAGGTCGCGTAGCTTTGGACGTGCGGCTGGGCTGCCTGTCTCCCCCAGCTCACCAGCGACTCGGAGCCGCAGAGGATCATCGACGCGGCCAAATACGCGTTGCGAAACGTTGCGGTGTTGGAACTGAAGGCGCCTTACTGGCGGTACTTCCCCACGCCGCTGTGGACGAAATACGTCAACAATATGAACTTCTTTGTTGAGTAAGTTATGGTAATTAATCGAATAATGCACAAAGAGTTTACGTATACTACTACGCATAGAGTTAGAACAAACGCTTTCCACCGAAAGCACGGATCTGATCGCTCTGTTTTGTCGCTCTTGTGGAAGTGCCATACTTTTGTCGCGGCTCATCACTAGTTTGCCATAGCTAACATACACCCTTTGACACTTTGAGGATTTACCATAGTTGGCCTGAGCATAAACCACCTCGTCTGCTTACGATTGGTACAAAGAAACCGTGCGGAAACAACTTGATCTATTTACTTTATCTCAGATTGGTAATGTATTCAAAATCTTTTGCCCCGCTACTCATCAACCAGGTCTGTATCTCCGCGAAAAAAAAAAAAAAAAAAAAGTAATACAAACAAGGTCATATATCGGGGTCTCCTTTTAAGCAAGATATACCTGTAATAGGAGACGCCACCTCTTTTCTTTATAAGTAACCGTAACATTTTTTATTTGCTTTAATTAGAGTTATTACACTAAGTATAACAGGAGTGCCATGTGACAACTTTTCAGATATATTGCTTTAAGTACCTACTCAAAGTTTGCCAGCTCTCGGATTTAATTATCATATCCATGATCCATGGTTCCCATGTTAACGAATAAAATCAAGAATAATTCTCAAAAATCTTTGACTGACCAAGTGGAACGTTGGAACAACGTTGGAACACTTGAATGGATCAGGCTGAAATTTGGAAGTTCCTGGAATCATCAACTACTTTTTATCACGGAATAATAAATGGTGGGTAAAATTGCCGTGCGATGCTAGTTTATTAAATTTATAAAATTGTTCAACGCCTGATCAAAAAATACGTCAAACTTTGTCTTTTGCTCTAAAAAAATTCAAGGAGAAAATACAAAATGCCAGATATAAAAGAATCAATAAAATTATCACATACTTATTCGAATTTATTTTGAAGGCTTTAGTTTATGTACACTGAAACAGTCCTCCTTTTAATCAAAATTCTGCATATTTCAAAATTGCGAGACGAATAATCATATGATTTCTCTTCCAGATTGTGCAGCCGCTACATCAACGAGGCTCTCGAACGGTTGAAGAGCAAGAAATCGACTTCAGAAGATGACCTGTCCTTACTGGAGCGAGTGTTGAAGAGTGAAGGTGATCCCAAAATAGCGACAATCATGGCACTCGACCTCATACTCGTTGGCATTGACACGGTATGTGACCTTTTACTGCAATTTGGCGTTTTCCTGTCCATTCTTAATGTAATTTTAAAATGATGAGCCTTCAATAAGTTACCCACAAATATTATGGACCTTAAAGCATAATAGTAAAACCATAACCTCTTTTCCTGCCATTTTAACTCACCCTGAGCAAAGGTCTTCGTGTACACCAGTAGTCTCCAACCTATGCTAGTCTCAATCATACATGACTAGCGACTTTTAGAATGTCATCAACCTATTTAAACCTCGGGACTCGATTTAACATTATAGGAAGCTGTGTCTAGATACACACTGAGAAGGATATTAGGAGCCAGTGCTTTACCAAAGCCACTCTTGTCGTTAAAGCAATTATTCTTTTATTGGATTTAATTTAGGGCGGCGCCATACTGTGATTTGCGACAATCTTGTTACTGTATTGGCTCTCACGCCAGATAAGCTCATTGGTGATGAATCAATTCATAAGCGCTCTTGTTTGTAAAATAGTAAATAAAACTAGACAAACAAATATATGCCAGCTATTTACGTTCCTGTGCATGCCAAAATTGAACCAATAAACTTTGATTATGCTTGAAATATTAGTGAGAAACTTCGTTTTTCCAGATATCAATGGCAGTGTGCTCCATCCTGTACCAAGCGGCGACGCGGCTGAAGCAGCAAGACAAGATGGCGGAAGAGATCCGGCGAGTGTTCCCCGATCCAAGCAAGCCTATCTCCTACAGCGACCTCGACAAGCTGCACTATACCAAGGCGTTCGTCAGGGAGGTCTTTAGGTAGGGGCTTACAGAGACTGAGTTTAGGTGAAACATCTATTAGTAGAGAAGAAAACCAATCATACTCTACATATTTGTAGTGGTAGGACTCTTGACAGAGTCCGCCTGGGGAAGTACCACACCTTTGCCAGTAATTCTACCGCCAAACAGTAATGAGCTAACATTACTGTGTTCCGGTTTGAAGGGCAATGATTCCAGAGAAATTACAGGGCTTAGAGATATAAGATCTTAGATCTCTGGGTGACGAGCGCAGTGCAGTGCTAGGTAATGATTTGGACTTCTCATGTTCCAATAGCTGTGTGTCACTATGGTGTTATGTGGCAGGCATATTGCTTACCATCAGGCACATGTCCTGCTTGCCTCGTCACTCTATGTTATAAAAAAATACTCCTACGAAGACCTTCATAAAGGTCTGAATCTGTATCTGTATTTATGAATCAATGAATGCTGCAATGTACGAATCAGTTTTTTTAATATAAGTGATGGACTTACGCTTACGGCCATCTCCTGTTGTTAAGTGTTTTGAAATCTGCAACGGAAAGTGTTTTTTTTTTTACAACTGTGACCAAGTTTTTTCAGCCACAGACTAATACTTTAGTTATATAAATATTTACGCAATACTTAGTCAAAAATACACCACGGGTTAAGCCTATTTCATACATGTATACTTAATATTTTTTTATCATAATTACTTTTTTTCAGAATGTATTCAACTGTCATAGGAAACGGGAGGACGTTGCAAGAAGATGACGTTATTTGCGGATACCATATTCCTAAAGGAGTAAGTTCAAATTTTATTAATTCAAAGTAATAATTGTTTTTCTATTGATATTTCAATTTCTTAATATTTACTTACATTATAAATCTAGCAAGCTGAGACTATGAGTGGTCCAAGATGCCTGTCACCCCATACTTACGTAATTTTAGGAAAAGTGACATTTTTAAGATCAGTTGTACAACATGAACTTAGAAAGGAATTAATCCCCACTAAGCTAGCAGGTAGCAGGTTTCAAAGGTACAAAACAACATGCTTAACTTACGTCGTTTTAGGAAAGTTATTTTTTTAGATGAGGATTACAATTGAATGGAGGTATCACGTCCATACATCCGAATTGAGCTCCTCCTTTTTTGAAAATGATTAAAATCCAGGCTCAACAGAATTCTATAAATAAAGGTAAAGAAATAATAGTTATTTGTTATACAAGAGTGCAAAGTTGATTTTTAACCGCGTGCTCAAATTTGATGACCGAGCAAGCGAAGGATTCTCAAATCAAAATTATAATTATCAAAATTAGAATCCTGAGCGTAGCTAGGGAATCAAAAGAGCACAAGGTGAAAAATCTTTGCACTCGAGTGCAACACGTAACTTTTCATTCACGCGCTAAGCAAATTAAAAAAAAGTAAGTACACCAAGGAAGTTCCGAGTCTGAGTTTTTAACGTATTAAAAAAAAAATTGTGATGCATTCGGCACCAAGGAGGTAGAAATAAATAGGTTGAATTATGTTTTGAATTTAAAACCTCAGCACACACGATGTTCTAAATTCAAATTTACTCTAGACTAGAGGGTAAAAACGACTTTTGCGCCCTGATATCGAGGAGCAAAAGTACTCTTTCCGAGCTGGTGGGATGAAAAAAATATTATCAGTCATAGGGACTGCCGGTACAAGCGAAAACTTTTTACTAACAATTCGATGGCTAACTTTTTAAACTACACGGTTGAAAGCAGAGGGCGTTGTTAGTCTGGAATAAACCTTCAAAGCATTGTCGTCTAAATAAGCGTTCTAAGCATCTAGAAATGTGTAATCCATCTTATGTGCAATGGTAACCATGGTAACACGCTTTGGCTATGGTCCCGAGCTGACCCAAATATTTCTTTCATTTATGAGCGGTTTTTTAGCTTAAGCTAAATTCACAGCCCACGAAAAATCTGTATGTGGTGCGCCTAAAGAGATTTTCACTTCGAAAAAGAAAAACTCAAAAAATATAAACAAAATGAACTTGATTAATTGCGTCTATTACGGCTGTTAATCTTTTCTTCAGGTCCAAGTAGTATTCCCCACGATCGTGACCGGCAACATGTCCCAGTTCGTCTCCAACCCCGAGGAGTTCCGTCCGGAGCGCTGGCTGGAGTCCGACGGCAAGCTGCACCCCTTCGCGTCCCTCCCGTACGGGTTCGGAGCTCGGATCTGCCTCGGGCGGCGGTTCGCTGACCTCGAGATACAAGTGCTTCTGGCTAAGGTGGCTATTTTTTACTGGCCTTTATTAAGAAAACTAAATACAATGAGAACTACTGCACTATATACCTAACTATAGTCGGGTCATTTTAACAGGTAACATTTGACGTTTGTCAGTTATGTCGTCATAGTGAGGTGACCTGGTTAAAACCTCGATTAAAGTGAAATGAATCGATACGGACTTAACACCAATATGTGAATTTTAAAAATCATCAGGCAAATCCTTGCCCCATAATATTTTTTTTCGTAAATTTAAGGAGCAGTATATGACAAGTGCATAATCTAACAAAAAATGCATTTATTAAGCAGTATCTGAACAACAGTTAGTATTGTCATCTTCATCATTGGTGTGAGCACTCAAAGAAATTATTAATTATGTTCAATAATATTCTCTATTCTCACAGTTATTTTTAGCATTTTTATCTATAGGTATATAAAAGCGATAGGTCACTCTTCACGAAAACTCAGAAATTTTGCATTGAGGTGTCTTTTAGCACGCAGGCGCTTGTTAAGACGGGGTTTTGTGAAATTCAACCCCTAAGAAGGTGAAACAAGGGATGGACGGTTGTATGAATCGTAATTTTCGTACACAGGTAGACTTAATTTCAAAAAAGGACATAGGTTACTTTTTATTAAGGAAAAAGGGTTGAAATGAGGGATAAAAGTATATGGAAATTCGTAATATTTTAACACAAAACCATGAAACCTCGTATCTAGACATTTAATGCGAAGCATATATGTGTTTGTTTTAGCAATTTCGTAATTGAGAATTGTACGGGGTTGAAATGGGGGATGGAAGGTTTATATGAAAGTTCGTTACTGTTGAAGATAAAACCATGACTTCGTATCTAAACGCTTGACGCGAAGCAATCGCTTCGCTATATAATAAGCTTCGCGTAGCAATTTTGTAATTTCGATCTCTTGATTATTCATTAACTAAACGGAGATTAAAGTTTTGTGTGGAAATTCGTCGTTGTTGAAGATAAAACCATGGAACTTTATATCTAACACTTGAAGTGGAGAAACTAAAGGGTTGTTCTAGCAATTTTGTAATTTCAAACCGTACGGGGATGAAATAGAAGTTGAAATGGGGGGATGAAAGTTTATATGGAAGTTCGTCAATGTTGAAAAACCGCAAAAAATTTAAGCTAGATACTTAAAATTCATACTATTTTATAGTATACATGTGAAAGTAACTCTACCTGTCAATTAAGTTTTGACGCCTAAACCACTGAACTGATTTTTATGAAATTGTAGGTACAAAAATGTTTTAATATTAGTAAAAGTAAATTTGTATGGGTGTACTACTGTTCAAGTAAATATGTACTCCCTCAGTTACCTTAATACTTACTTATTTTACGCGGAAGAAGTCGCGGGTAAAAGCTAGTAGTTAATAAAATAATAATAAATATTAATGTTTCATTATAGTCACAACGTGGACATTAATTTATGTTGATATTTCTTCACAAGTAATCCTTGCATTCGATTCAACTTATCAGCTTTCGATTTTACAGTAACATTCTCAGTGGTTAAAAACAAAAAAGGTTAACTGACGCAACATTGTAGCGACGTGCAGTTCTTTAGATCAGATATTGTTTATTATATTTAGAATGATTTATAAGTGAAAACAAATTGTAAAATTGCTAGTATCAGTCATTAATATAACAAATATGTAGTCGTAATAGAAAAAAATTAAACAATATGCAGTTCCAAAAAACTAGGTGTTCTCTAAAAAGGTGCGAAGGTACTTCAAGTCTGAACAGTTGCTCACATTATATCAAGCACAGATTCGCTCTTGTATGGAGTACTGTTCGCACCTTTGGGATGGATCAGCTAAGTATCAGCTGGAGGCACAGGAATCGATCGAGAGAAGTGCCAAAAAGACTAAAAAGTCTTGATCATCGCCGAAAAGTTGCCAGCCTATCGGTTTTTTATCGGATACTCTTTGGAGAATATGCGACTGATTTGCATGATCTGATACCACCTTGCCCTTTTTGCTATCGAATGCTCGTAGCTCGAAAAAGTGACATCGTTTCATGGTTGATGTTCCAAAGACACGAACGAAGAGATTTGACTCTACTTTTGTGATAAGAACGTATAGGCAGTGGAATACGTAGCCTGAGTGGGTTTTTCCCCGATGGTTACAATCTTTGTGTTTGCAAATCGAGTGTGAATCGGTTTCTTCTAAGGTAAACACGCTTCTTTATAGACCGCATCGTCGCTTAACATCAGGAGAGATGGCGGTCAAGTGTAAACATACAAAAGTAAAAAAAAAAAATATCATATTCACGCGCTCACGGTAGAATGCGTACTGTTTTCGATAAAACTCGTACTCGGGGTAATAGTAATACAAGGACTTTTATCTATATTACTATTATAAAGCTGAAAAGGGCTGAAAAGGAAAATTTGAACACGATAATCTCGGGAACTACTAGACCGATTTAAAAAATTCTTTCACCATTATAAATGTTCGTGATTCTTTAGTGCTATATGTTAACGTGTACCACGGGCGAATTCGGGGCGGATCGCTAGTTTGTTAATATTTAAGCAAACCTTTTTTTTAAATTTGCAGCTGCTCCGTCGCTACCGTCTGGAGTACCACCACGAGCCCCTCGAGTACGCGGTCACATTCATGTACGCCCCCCGACGGACCGCTGCGCCTGCGCATGGTGCAACGATAGACGAAAACAACCTTTATATCCGTGGGACTTAAGTTTTAGTTAGAATTATTAGTGAACCAACTGTTTAGTAGAAATACGTCAAATGGTTCATTGTCACATACGGTAACTGAGCCGAAAGATTGCTGAGAACAAACATATAGACACTGGATTTACATATATTAAGATGTAATCTCTTATAATATCAAAATACTTATAGGTATCGCTTAATAAAAGCTTTGCTTATTACGAGTACCATATTTAGCCTGAGCATTTAACGTGTAACCTAATAATAATAATCGGAAAGACTATTCACATTTTGTTTAAAAATAGTTAGTTGCTGCTTTAAATGTTTTGTATATTAACTAAATAGGTAGTTGAAACACGAATTCAAAAGATGTAATTGGAACATTTCCGTACGGAATCCCACGTTTGCGTATTATGATAAAATTATAAAAAAAATTTAGGACGTTGTATTTCCAGTTTTGTGTATCATATATTATATTTGGCATAGAGTTTGTTTGTAATTGTCTGTATTCTGCAAAGAGTTTACATTTACTACGTATAGAGTTGGCACAAACGCTTTACACCGAAAGCACGGGTAGCATCTTTCTTGCCTTGTCGCTCTTGTGGAAGTGTCATATTTTTGTCGCAGCACATCACTCTGTTGCCATAGAAAGTATGCACGTCATCTGCTTACGTTTGACACAAAGAAACCGTGCGAAAAATCTATCTCTATACGTAGTATATATGTAACTCTTTGCTATTCTGTGCACTAACTACCGTATTACAAAACCCTATGACCGTATAAACGCAATAATGTCTTTTTGGGCCTGTTTGAAGTCATAAACGTCAAATATTTCTAAACCGATTGGACTTTGCTCAAAAATTTGTCAGGTTATTGTTTGCTCGCGTAAGAACAGCGCAAATATTTTGAAAACAGTGGTAAGATGTGTAAAATTATTAATGCTACCAAATGCTTAAGTAACATTTTGGATTATAAATAAGGATAGGATGTCGGTTCGATAGTTAGTACCTCTTAGACGTAATGCCAATTATATCATACATATTAAAAAAAATCTGATAATAAATAACGCAAAAAATATTACATGAGACTTAACTAAAATCATATTTTTTTGTAGTAAGCACTATAAAACAAACTTATACTCAGATACCTATATAAATATGAAATTGTTTTATAAATTAATACTAGGGTGGTTGTTACATATTTTTAATTAACTAATGAGTTACTCATGTGTAATAAGGTCGGTCTAGGCCGATTTGAGATTCAGCCGCATTCAGCTGCTTTTAAAAGTAAAGTGCACGCGTCCGACTGTTACTAACAAAAGGGATACGATCGTGCTTCGTGGATCTACAACACAATGAGTTACTCGTTCATTAATTAAAACAAACAATAGGAACTTCAACAAAAACTTATTGTACATTGAATTTTTCATTTATTGTGTAAATAAATATTTTTATACAATTTTGCTGTATTTTTTATTCAAACCTGATCTGTTAACCGAAATATCTTTTTTTATCTTTATTTATCCTCCTCCTTGCGTCGATACCCCACTTACTGAGGGTCGTGATCTCTCTTGAACACCTTCTCTCTGATTATCGACCGCCATTGGTGACGATCTGCGGCGGTGTGGACTGCGCTGTGGACAGTGGATTCGAGTGTGGTGCGTATCTGGTCCGCCCAACGCGTCGGACTTCTTCCTCTTGGTCTCTTTCCTTCGATTTTGCCTGTGACTACTAATTTTTCTAAATTGTCATTGTCTTTCCTAGCAATGTGGCCGAAGTACTCGAGTACCTTCTGCAGCCATGTGGTGGATAGCCTGGTTTGTATTTTAAGTTCCTTCAAGATGGACACGTTGGTACGATGAGCTGTCCACGAAATATTTAGCATTTTTCTCCAACACCACATCTCGAATGCGTCAATACGCTGTCGGTCGGCTTTTTAAGAGTCCAAGTTTCCGCGCCATATGAAAATATGGAGAACACTAGAGTACGCACTAGTTTCAATTTGGTGTTACGAGAGATGTTTCTGTCCTTCCATATTCTTTAGTAAAGTTATGTATACTTCGAAATGTGCGGTTTAATCAATTTTCAGAGTAGTACCTACACTTACTGTGTAAAGTATTAGATCAAAGTGCTGGCCTTTATTTGGGTCAAGATAGGTATAATAGCATTGTAATACCGCCAGAATGCTGGTTCTGGGTAAGCTTCCGACTGGTAGTGGCCTTAATTATCTGGGTTATCTTAATACTTTCTTTGGTCAAATAATTTAGATTTGTTTAGTGCAAGGAGTTAGTTTGGTAGGCATTATACATTTGTTATCATTGTAATTTAGTTTGGTTAGTAAAGAATGAACATTGAAAAGATTTATTATTAGAGCCAATGTGAAATTGTGGAACTATTCGCCCGAGTCTGTTTCCCGATGCATGAAGAAGATTGAGTATGCTACATCGAAATCCACGTTATTGCTGAACAAAAACCAATTTCCGGTCACACGACATAAATTGGCAGTCATAGAGGATAAGCCCTGGTAACTGTTCTGTGGGATGAACTTATAGCTTAGAGTTTTAGTATTTATCAGTACTAATGTTGCACAATAAGATGGAGCGAGCGCATCATACACTGGCGGTCTAGAGACACCACGCGGGCCAGGGGACGGCCGCGGTGAAGATGGTGTGACGATGTCATGGAAGTCGTGACTTGAACTCGCTTAGCATTGGACAGAGGGGCATAGCAAAAATTGGAGGAGGCCTTCATCCATAATCTGGTGCCTAGGAAAGAAGTTGTGTAAAATACGAATATTTAAATACTCAATCATTTTATTGCTAACATTATGGTACATTTGTTGGTCTTATTTAAATATACGGTATGCAGTAGTTTTCCATAATGACCCTAATTGGGTGTGGCAATATATGTAAATGTCATGCATCACTTTTTCGATAATTGATTTGTCTGCAAGGTATTCTTCTATTGTGTAGTAAGCTTTTACAAGTAGTATATTTTTTAACGCTTTGATAAACTGTCATCAGAATAAATTTCTTTTATTTTATAAGGCAATTTGTTATACATTTTAACTGACATTGAGTTTGGACCCGAGCTATGCAAATTTAATTTTGAACACGGCAAATTTAGATTGTTTTTGTGGTTTGTTCTAGTTGGGTGATTTCGTCTTTCTATTAGTTTTGTGAAAAATTGGGGATTTCTACGTACAAATTTACAGTGTTCAAGGATGTACATAGAAACTACGGTCAAATTTTTAAATTGTATATTATATTATAATAACATTATCTGTCATGTTCCAAGGTAAATAAAGGCTATTTAATTTAATGTTGCACAATACGTCACCCGTATATCTGCTGACAGACATAATGCAGACGTAGAAGCACTCATGTGCTACATGATAGCCAGGGGTTCAAGATGGCGTCTGAAGGTCTGGTGGCCGTAGGGACTCCTTAACTAAACAAGATAATGAAACCGTCGAGTATGGACTAGTTTTAATAGTCTTGACAAGCACTCTTGTACTCCATGACAGCCAGGATCTCAAGATGGTGTCGGATAGTGGCCATAGGAACTCCTAAACTTCACAGTTTTCTGTACAATAATTATTATAATACACTAAAGTAGTCATTTCAAACTATGAAAATGTATACAATTTGTATGCTCTTTTTTTGATTTTGTTTTTTATTAATTGACGTGAAAATTGTACACTTATGAATAAAATACTTTGACTTTGATTAAACTAAAGAAGATAAAACTGTCGAGTTTGGACTCATTTGAATAGTCTTGACAAGCACTGTTTTCTGTTCCGGAAATATAACGCAAACGGGAACTCTGCGGGTAAAACCACGGGATGCTGCTAATAGATAATATATGTTTGTGATAAGAACGTCTAGGCTGTGGAATACGTTGCCTGAGTGGGTTTTCCCCGATGGTTACAATCTTTGTGTCTTCAAATCGAGAGTGAATCGGTTACCGCATCGCCGCTTAACATCAGGCGAGATGGCGGTCAAGTGTGAGCCTATAAAGGTTAAAAAAAAAAAAAAAAGTTCAGTAAGTTGCAGAAGCCACAGCAGGCCAACTGTCATTAGTTCTTTTAACTAAAATTGAAAAACTCTTCAAGCGTATATTTTTTGTTCGTAGGCGCCACCTGTGACGTTGTTCATTTGTTTTTTTATAACTTGTGGCGAGTTTGCTTTGAATGTATGGAGTATACAAATTGGGACGATTTTCCTTTGTGGCGAATCGACAATAACCCCTAAGATCATAACAAGGAAACATTGTAAATATAAATTGTCTGATCATGTAAATAGCGATAAACCTAAGTTAGTCGAGAAAACTGCCTTTGACCTAAGCAACTTTATCTAGCTATCCGCTTTCCATTGAGCCAAGTATCTCACAGTTTCTCTACACCAGCGGTTCTCAAACTTGCTTCTATGCAAATGTGCAAACATCACTGTGTTCTGATTTGAATTTATCACTTGATGAATTCGACAGTAAGTCTACTAAAGACAGAAAAAGTCTACGATGGAGCGTGGTTACGTAGAAGAAACAGAAGTAAATTTAAACCTCATCGTTCGAGTTTTTGGAATGTCAACTATGAAACGATGTCGCTTTTCCGAGCTACTAATAGTCTGATAGAAAAAAAAGGTTGGATTAGATCAGATCAGTTCACCCTCTACGAAAGTTGTCTAATAATACGTTAAATAATATAGAGTGTTAACGCATGTTTTGGGAAAGTCGCAAGACGAATTAATTACATCTCTCCCAAAAGACAAAACTGCTTCAGACCTGGAATCTAGACTTCAATTCCATAAACAATTTATGGCAGGTGCACAAGTAAATACTGCTGGGTTGGGTGCGAGAAAAAAAAGGGAAGACCGAGACATGGTAAAAACCTTTCTACAACAAGACGAAAATGACGGTTACAAAGTGCACGCTATGAATTTAGAAATGCAAAGTGAGTGGTTAACCATAGGTGAGTTCTGTATCCCATTAGCTCTAAAATGGCGCACCTTGATCTATGACTGGTCCCCTGCCTTATTAAAATTTTATCTAAATGCATTCCAAATGACCCTCCTGACCAGAGTAACTTGGTAAGGTGGGGAAAAGCCTCTGAAAAATGTTGCTATACTTGTGGAGAGGCGATATGTACAGCAAGGCACATATTGGTGGGATGCAAGGTGCTCCTTAATGGGGGTCATTACTCACGGCGTCATGACAGAGTACTTGAAATCATACGTGAAGCCATGAGCCTTTCGGTAGCTAGAGCCCAAAAGGGATTGACGACAAACAACAGACAAATTAACTTTGTAAAGAAGGCTCAACTTCAAACTCCAGGAACAAGCCTTACTCAATCCTGGGTACAGCACCTGATTGGACTATTTTAATGGACACGTATGAAAAGCACTACAAAATCCCAGAGGATGTGGGTGTTTCGTCATCCAGACCGGACATTTTCCTTTTTCTAGAGCTACGAAACGCATAGTCCTTGTAGAACTTACCGTACCGTGGGAAACTAATATACCTAAAGACCACGCGATGAAACAAAATAAGTATTACGACCTCCTAAACGAATTAACAAAAACGGCTATGTAGTTAGTTTATACGCTGTAGAAGTGGGAGCGAGAGGTATACCAGCAAAATCTCTCTATAACCTACTGAAAGACCTTGGCTTATCCAGAAGTGCTGTAAGTTCTATACTAGAACGTGTATCTAAAGCTGCACTAGTAGGCTCATATCAGATTTGGCTGGGCAGGAGAAAAACGAGTGGTGAAGGTGAGTGTTGATGTACGTCAGAAAGGGGCCCTTAAACCTACGCCCGAGTCACAAGTCTCGGGAACTACTCGAGTTTTTCTCTCTCTGCCACACGATGGACCCGGCACCCGCACGGTGAATCCATGGAATGCTAAGAAGATCGTCTCTCTCGATACAAGAAAATTTTAACATTTAACTCAGATTAATCGGATCTCACTTTGAGAATAGTTTCTCCATACTAACAAGTTCTACCGAACTGGTAAAGCTAGTTTTTTGCGACATGTAAAGGGGGAATTAAAAGCCGTGGAAGCGGTTAGCCTAGATATCTGGGAAATGCTCAGGTTTTTGTTGGCTTTCAGAAAGTGTACTATAACACTGTAGATAAAGTATGAATACGTCGTTATCGATGTGACAGCCAATTAGCTTAATTATACGTTCAATTAACATCCTAGCCTGATTAATAATAAGCGTCTTTTAACTAGCGGCTTGGAAGACATTCAGCTGTACCTACCTATCGTTTGTTATCTACAACTTACAACATCCACAGTCTAAACGATTTATTACGAAAGTGACTCAAAGCTCGTTAGATTGTTTGGAATGTCAACCATGAAACGATGACTTTTTTTGAGTAAACTGGCCATTCCCACGTACATAGAGTGAACATGTGACACAACTAAAAACCAAAAAAAAAATGAAACATCTGACATTCTTTATATACTGCGAAATATAATGTGAAATTAGGTTAGCCGTAAGTATATAAAAAAAAAATATTATGTTTTTAATAAATTAACTTTTGTATCTCTACATTTTTTATTATATGTATATGTTGTAAGTAGTAGAAAATTGAACTAAATTGAAATGAGTAAGCTAGGCAAGTAATTAAATTATATCGATCCTACCGATCCTATCCTACCTATCGATCGAACCTTGATGAGTTGCCTAGCTGTTTGATCATCAAGCTGAACATAAATCAGGAAGCGGGTTAAACGGTGCTGTTAAGTAAAGAGGATAGACTGTGGATTGAATGGCTGTAATCTGTTGTGCTGTGAATGTTTCAAAACCTGTGATAGGTTAAACGACCGGCGTTCACCGCTTCCTACAACCAACTTGAACGGAAAAAGTAGTGAGCTCACTCTTCCTAACGATGACATAATTTTGTGCACCTTATGTTTAGGAAGGCACATTCAATGATTTATATCGATGCCTAGAACAACTAACTACCAGACACAAAAATAATGATACAATTATTTGTTAAATAATGGTATCATTAAATCGTTTTTGGGAGAGTAAAAGCATTCCTAAGCAATTTTCTTAAAATCAATTGCAATGATTATCACGTCGCGTCGCTTAGTTTGCAGAACAAATATCAAATATTTGGATTGATCTTAAATGGAAAAGCATTGTCTCGAGACCGGATCCACGCCACCTTAGGCCTAAGATTATTTAGCAAATGTTTGATTTGCAAATTATGTACCTACGAGAAATATGATCGTTCCACGTGAGAAATAAAGCCTTGACCTTGGTTTTATAATATAGGTAATATGTGGCTTAAAACTATATAATAGCATTCTACGGTTTCACCTGTGTAGTTTTCGATACCATTATTTTTCTAAGATAAAAGTACTACCTATGTGTTTGTGTTATTCCAGGTTTTTACCTATCTATACATCTAATTTCATTAAGCTCCCTTCAGTAGTTTTTTTATGTAGATCACATTTTTATTATTTAGAAACACTTATTTTAAGTAGATCTGTATCTCATTTTATAATGTATATTTATCATTTTTAAGAAAATTAGCGTCGCTTGCTAATAATCGAGTTAGTGGTCAAATACGGTTTTATTTGGGTTAAAAAATGCCAAGCGAATGAAGTCGGTACACCCACGTATTACCAAAAGAAAACACGCAACAGAAAACGATTAAAGTTATATATTAGCAATAAATTTTACGACTTGCTAAAACCGCCACCATGCACTGCACCTACGAGTTAATTGTCCACACAATCACGCTAATTGATTCCAAACTGCAATAGTAACTTTTATGCGGGTATTAACATTTTACATTTCTTTTCATTATAAAGTTAGTAAGCTTTTAAGTGTGCATACTTATATTATCTAGTTATTTATTCAGGTTTATTGTATTATTATTATTGACATGATCTACACAAGGATGTTTGCTGCAGCGCCCCTTGATGAGTTGTCTTAATCCATCATTGAAAACTGCATCAAAATCAAACTAGTACTCGTAGTTTTGGACAAAAATGGGAACATATTTATTTTTATTTTTATATGAACATTATATTATCAAAGAAGGTACATTACATTATATTAACAATGTTGAAAATCCAACGAGTTAAATTGTTATTAGTAAGAGTCAAGTCTTGTACTTATAGTTACTGGACCTAAAGGTCATGTCATTACAGCAAAAATTAAAATAAATTAAATAATATGTCAGTTACACAAAAATGTAAAAAATTAAATAATTATACAATGTCAACATGTTTTATAAAACATTCAAATATAGTTATCATCCTCACCAATCCTGAAAGTCCTCATCTCACAGTACCTCAAACACTCCGACAATATATTCTTCCATCTTCCATCTTCCATATGTAGATGTATGTCGACACACAGAAAAATAACAGCAAAAACTTTGGGATAAATCCATAAAGTGCAAACATACCAGAACTGTGTTCCCACTTATAGATAGGAAAGTTACTAATAAACTCCTAAATCTATCAAGATCAGATCTCCGTCTGATGACTGGTTTAATCACAGGTCACTGTGAGTTAAACTACCATCTTCACAAAATAGGATCCACTGATAGCCCCCTATACAGGGGCTGTTTGCGGGAGAATGAAACTATGGAGCTCGTGTTGCTACGCTTTGAGGCCACAAAAAGTATTAGATTAGGATCAGGACTCTTTGAAGGAACTCCAAATCAAGTATGCAGAGAAAGAACGTCTGCCGAAATGGGAGTGGAACTAGTATACCAGCGACCCAAGGCCGTGCTCCGGTATTTCAAGGAGCTTGGCTGGTTTGGGTAGGAATAGAATAGAATAGAATCATTTATTGATATATCAAATACAACAACTTATTATGTTTACATAGTAAGGCTGGCCGGGGGGAAATGCACAATACACCCCTAGCGGGACGTCAGTGCAGGTCAATCACCCCCACCCTGAATTAGAATTAGAATGTAGATGTATTGTTATTATTAATTTGAGAGTTTGGATGTTTGTTGCTGAATCATGTCGTAACGGCTGAAATTGGGAGTCCAGTTTTTTTTTTTAAATAATATGAACTCCAAGAACTTCTGAGTGTATGTTTTTTTTAACTACCTGTACATTAGTTTAAATAATAGTAGTAAAAACTTCTTTTGGCGCGGCACATACAGATTTTTCGTGCGCTATGAATTAAATTCTAGCGTCACGCTCGGCAATGATAAGAAATCTTCGGGTAAACTCGGGCCCATGGCCATTGGCCTTCTAGAAATGCAAAAAGTCCACGCGCCAAAGAGCCTCCATCACCGCCGCATTACTTTATCTATCAACTGGTTACTTGATACACAGAACGGTTCACTTGCCTATTACCTCGAAATATAGCCTTCTAGAATACATAAAACAGTTTTAACGACAGCAAACAGTACATGTCTTCTGTGTCCACGTTATCGAAGTAAACAGAGATGGCTATCTGCGTACAATTATTTGGCATTCTTACCTTTGTCCACCCACGCGTGCCAAGTGATGTCATGTTTGAGAATTGTATTTGTACTACAAATGTGACTTGTATTAGAATTTGATAATTCCATATATTTTTTGCGACTTACACTTTAACTAACCACAGAAAGAATTGACAGTGAAACATTATTTGTGAATGAAGATAATTATCTACATGTTCATGTTTCTATTTTTTTAAATCTCATGTCTCGCTGTTTCTGTTTCTCCAAAACAGTTCGATCGATTTTAATGAAATATTTGTATGCAAATGTTTTTCCTCCACAAATAAGAAAATACTTTCAATAAAATATAAATTCATTAATATTTATTCAACACATTCAAAGTTTGCAAAAATTTTACTCTAGAATCGTATTTGGCGAACATAAATTGTCGTGAAAACTTGGAAAGCCGCGGTTAAAACCGCGGGGCGAAACTAGAGATAGTTTTCTATATCCCGACTAAGAAGTTTGAGTTTGATCATCTCATGTTGGATTCTGCCTTCCTCAACAATACTAAAGTAAAGTTTACTACTAAATGTCTGTCTATTCTACACTAACTCAAATTCCATTAAATACCATCATAATCAGCCATGAGTCCTAAAGAGACAACAGCTGTTCGGCGTGGTGTAATATAAGACTGCTTTCCCACCAGAGATGTGCGAGGATAGGTAGCGAGGGATGTGTTTGTAAAGAACCACTACTATCGCTTCATTTACCTCGCCTCGGCCAGCACAGCTCTCGGGGAAACGACTCAGCGGAACTAGATTTTTGCGCATACTAAACAAGCGAGGGATGTGTGCGAGGAATGTGTTGCGAAATGGCTAAGTGAGACGCGAGCGGCAGGGATACGTTCGCGTCATTCCGTTCCTACTACACCACCCCCGTCGACACATTTCACAGTTCCGCTGGTTCCACTACACATCCTCGCAAGAGACATTTCCCTCGCACATATCTGGTGCAAACGCAGCCTAATGATGTGACTCTCACGTTGTGGAAAGGCTCTATTCCTAACCGCGGGGACATGAAACTTACGCTATAAATCATAAAGCAACAAAACTGGGTCCACTTCCCGTTATGTGTTTTCAGGTCACGAGGAACCTGTTTTTGAGAATTAAAACTCTCGAACAAGCTGGAACGGAACTTTCGCAACATGGTTTGCACGGACGATAAACGAGAGCGCAGTTTTTGGACTGCATAAAAATAATAAAACCTAAATATGGTGGGTATGTATGACACAGAAAGATCGTGTATCGTGTAACGTACTTTTAAAAAAACTTGTGCTTCCTTTGTATGTAGAGGTAGTTACGTAGAGTGTATTAAGTCAAAAGAACATATTCCATTAAGAACTGCGAGTTTTAGTACTAACGGTGCTTCGCAGAACCCTCGCAGTTCCTGTACCTGTTATTTATTTAAATGTTCTTCCTATAATCTAACTATGCCAAATTCCAACCCGATCCGTTCATACGCTACGATGTGATTGAGCAAGAATCATCAAACATTGACATAAATAATATTAGCATGATGAGATGTAGATCTATAACACGTTCTTCCATATAAAGGGTAGCTTAGTTTTTTTTAAATAAGTAGTGACGAGACGAGCAGGACATGTGCCTGATGGTAAGCAACATGCCTGTCACATAACAGCATAGTTAAACTCGTTCTCACGAGCGCTATGATATGTAGATCAATGAATATGATTAATGGATTACAAACGCATCCATAGTAACGTAGCATAGCAAATATCGGATGAAACAGCAGCCTTAGAATAAGAAGCCATGTGCTGCTCGTTGTTCAAAATATGAACCAGCATCCAAACCGTACGGAATACACAAATAAAAGTAATCTCTACAACGCTTTTAAATAGAAGTATTAAGCTTGTAAACTACTTCAATAGTTGTACATTAATTCAGTCCTATTGAAAGGCAGGTTTTCATCCGGATTAGTATGTATTATGCAATGTTTACGTACCTGCTTAGACAGCAAATACTATTATTTACCCGCCGCCAGGCTCCATTGAGCGAGGTTGTTCACACCGGTTCATTCACGGCAGCAGCGGTGGAATGCAGTTACAAAACTCCAGCCAACTTTTTCAACAACATTTTATTTTATACTAGCGGTACCATAAGCACGTTGCTATGCCACCTGAGGAAAATCGGTCGTACCAACTCAGAAACCTTTTTTTGGCTCATGCAACAACTTTGCCAAAGATTATACAAACATAAATGAAACGTAACATAAACATGAATTATACATGATAAAATGTATAATTTACGTTTCTATGAAGGACATACAAATAAACATTCATTTTTCTGTAATATAAAATAATGTTACAACTCTTATTACCATTAATTAATAGATGTTTATTATAACTATAGATAGTCATAGTCTGCAAAAAAGGTCTGTTTTAAAATTTAAGAAAATTAATGGCTTAATTAATAGTACCTGGTTGACCGAGCTTTGCTCGGTTTTTTTAAATGATATTTAGGCAGGTACGAATTACGAAGTGATGACTTCCTTAGACCTACTAAAAGGCGCTAAGTATAAGATTTTCTCAGAAAAAAAAAAACAAAAACAAAGGATCACCAGGATTCGAATCGGGGCCTGTTGACTCCGAGGGCGAGCGAAAAAAAAGAACAAAAAGAAAAGTAACCACCAGGATTCGAATCAGGGCCTGTTGACTCCGAGGGCGAGCATATTCCGTCTGCGCCATTTAGACTTAAAGAAAAGTGGCGAAATAAGTTATCATATTCTAATAACATTGTAGGAGTTTTCATTGTCTAAAAACGCGCATAAAATGATGTTTTAAAAAAATAAAACCTAGCTATATCGATTTATCGTCCCCGAAACCCCCTGTATACATAATTTCATGAAAATCGTTCGAGCCGTTTCCGAGATTCAGATTCTATATATTTATACAAGATTAGCTCGTTTAAAGGTATAGGATATTAAAAAATAGTTCGTCATACATTATAATGTTTACTAACTATTTTGACTCGATAAAAAAAAAACAAATTAAATATTTAAGTATATTTATATCCTTCCAGATGTTAGGTGAAATGTGTCATATAAAATAAACTATAGGTATTTCACAACCAAATACGATTCACAACAAATCACATTTTGCCAATAGTTTTCTCCTAACCAGACGTAACTTAATTTTGTGATTTCAATACGACCCAAAAAGTTTGTTATCGAAAACATAATTTTGCATCCAAACGATAAATTTTGTGCAATAAACGGCACAAAATACGAACTGCTCAATGTTTTCGTGTTTATTCGGAGAATAGTGTTGATTCCGTATGGACCGCGCGAGCAAAATGTCTTTACAAGTTACAATGGTGCAATAAAAGTTGCAAAAATAAAAGAGCGCTTGCTCAAACTTTCATTCAATCATTGCGCAATATTCAATATACACCAATGGTCAATAGTATTGCACAATTATTACTGCGCAACATTGCGCAAAATGATTGATCGTCTAGGGGACGCCTTAACTAATAATTGTACAGATTTTTGAAGTAAAAACTTCTTTGGGCGCGCCTAGACTGAATTTTCGTAGTCTGTGAATTGAAACCAACCGTCACGCTCGGGTATGATAATAGCCTTCGGGTAAACTCGGGATGCTAGAGCAAATGCTAGATACAGTGAAAAAGCGCGTCAGAGCGAGATAGATAATATAGTCAATGTGTACCTTTGTTTATTATATTTATATATATTTATACCGACATTAACTTTTAGATAGGTACTTACCACATTAATGTCATTAATTGAACTGGTTCCAAAATATTATATTTGCATTTCGCATCCATTGCAAAAAGGTTTTTGTTGTAATGTACTAATATTTCTGTTTTAGGTATCACAGCAAAGCACACAAAATGATATCTATTTTCACCACAGTACTTACACATATACTTTAAACACAAAATGTTTATGAATTTTAAGGGAAATACCTACCTATAAAATAATTAAATAGCAAATACTAAAAAAATTGCTAGTCAAACGCTATTTCCGAACCACGTAATTTTTTTAAAACTTATTCTTGGCCATTGATACTAATCATTTTGCCACGTGTTATTCTCGTGTTGCTGTGCTTACTAAGTATATTCAATTTCAATTTATAAATCGTTTTCATTTTTAATTATTAGAATTATATAGTAGTCTTTAAATAGTTAAGTATTTCTTATTTTAGTTTTCACTTCTGCCGTGCAGTCTTTTTTTTTTAATTTTTGTGTATTTTAAAGGTCCTGTGGGAGATGGCCTCTATTAGATTTTTAATAACGCTGTAGGCGTGCGCTTATATTCAACCGAAGATAAGGTACTGGCTTTCAACTCTACTGCCTAAGTGTGTTGGATCGAGGCGCGTGTGTGAAATAGAAAGTGCTAGCATTTGACTATTTGTAGGATTTGTTCGACCGTGGGTGCGACAATGACTGTTCACTTCTTGTTCCCTATTAAGTTGGTAAGGACTGATTAAAGTCAGGAAATTATGAAACGGAGAGTTTCATAATTTCCATTTAACGATAGCGCTTCTTTAAGTTTCATTTTTGCCTTCACCTCTTTGTTCTGTTATGGTCTTCTTATTGTGTTTTTATTGTCAGTAAAAAACCTCAGAGAAAATCGTTTAGAAAATGCCCGTCCTATGCATTACGTGCGTCACTAATGTAGATGTTGATAAAGACATGCCCTTGCGACGTGTTTGAAATGCCCATTGTCTGCGCCTGCATCATTTTCACGTTTTTTGTTGTTACAATGACGAAACATTTTTTCTTTGGTGGTTTCTAGTCAAGCCAAGTACAAACATTATATGTAGCGATTAACGTCACGTAAACATAAATATAATATGCATAACTGCCCGCGATTTCGCCCGCTTGTCTTACATTTCCGGGTGGAGTTAGGCAAACAATTGAACTCTTCATGTTCCAGTGTTGAAGTGGTAGGTCTCTTGGCAGAGTCCGCCTGGGGAAGTACCAAACCTTTGCCAGTTATTTTATCGCCAAGCAGTAATGTGTAAACATTACAGTATTCCGGTTTGAAATGCAATGTTTTCAGAGAAATTACAGGGCTTAGAGATATAATATCTTAGATCGGAGTCAAGTGCGAGGTAATGATTTGACATCTTCATGTTCCAATAGCTGCGTGTCACTGTGCTTTTATGTGACAGGCATGTTGTTTACATGTTTGCATCAGGCACATGCCATTCACGTCTCGTCTCTCTGTGCTATCAAAAAATTGCTGCGTGTTACATCAGGCATACAATTATTGTGTTATGCTCATCTTGTCATTCTATGCTATAACAATTAATCTTAAGGCGTGCGTCTTGGAAAAAAATGTGTCCTGCAGATTTTATTATCCTGTGAGCTATAAAGCTAATGCTCTTTTTATAATCTGACTAAGTCTGCAACCTACTTAATCACTCGGGCGCAAAAAACTTGCACATAAATAATTATAATCTTTCCACAAAGAAGTTTTTCACACATCTACGTTTTGTAATTAGATTAATTGCTACTGTTTTTGTCCAGTCCAGTTTTTTAAATTCTGCTAATATTATAATAATGAAAGTTTAGATTTTGCTTGAATAGATGAATGTATGAATGGAAGGATGTCTAGATAGATGGGTTTGTGTGTGTGTTTTTTTACTTCTATAGTATTACACTTGACCGCCACCTCGCCTGATGTTTAGCGACGATGCGGTCTACGATGGAGCGTGTTTACCTAGAAGAAACAGATCCATCTCGATTTGAAGACACAAAGATTGCAACAAACAGGGAATACCCACTCAGGCAACGTATTCCACAGCCTAGACGTTCTTATCACAAAAGTAGAGTCAAATCTCTTCGTTCGTGTCTATGGAACATCAACCATGATAGATGTGTGGATAGAAGTATAGATGAAAGCTTTTCAGACGCCGGAGAGATGTTTAAAGATAGGTTCACTTATAATATAGTTTAAGCTTAAGATAAACAACAATTTGGAATAATACGTAAAATGCACTTGTATTTCAATAATAATCCTATGACTAAAAAGTTTTAGATTTGTGAATTTGTTTATATTTAGACATTTTGTAATCAGATTAATAGCTTATATCAAGTCCAGTTACTTTAAATACAGCTCTAAAATGTATTAATCTCTTGATTAGAAGTGAATGTCCAGACCAATGCCGGCAGACACAAAAATTGAGGTTGTGAGAGATTGTAGGTTGCAAATTCACAAGGTTTTTGTCCAGAAGCTTATCTCTATATTTTAGCTACATTTACATTAACTGTTACTACGTGGAGTCTTTTATTGTAGATTAGCTGTATCCCACTGAATTACCCGCGGCTTGACAACCTCTAATTTAAACGAGATACAAGAACAAAATTCAAAATTTTGATTTACCCCCGTCTACCTCGGATTTATAATCTGTACAACATTCTACTAGAGTCGAGCCCTTTCATTTGATACCCATATTGAGGGAGTTGTGAAAAAAGAAATGTATTTCGCCATTTTGTGGTAGCGGCCATCTTGGATTTAAATTTGTCATAGTGCAAAGTGCTCTACTAGTCAAGCCCTTTCATTTGATACCCATATTGAGGTAGTAGTAAAAAAAAACTACAATTCGGCATTTTGTGGTGGCGGCCATCTTGGATTTGAAATTTGTTGTAATGTATAGTATTCTACTAGTCAAGCCCTTTCATTTGATACCCATATTGAGGTAGGTTGTGAAGAAATATTTTGTCCGCCATTTTGTGGAGGCGGCCATTTTGAATCGATATTAACCAAACATAGCTAAGAACATCCGCACGGATTTAACCTTCAAATAAAAAAAACTGCATCAAATTCGGCCTATCCGTTTGACCTCTACGGTGCCACAGACAGACACACACACAGACAGACAGACAGACAGACAGACATCGACGTCAAACTTATAACACCCCTTTTTTTGGTCGGGGGTTAAAAAGAAGTCTGTCTGTTAATTCAAATCTGTTGAGCCGTTTAAGATACGTGGGAACAAACAAACATAGCTACAAACACAAAATGTTTTTCGTTGTAATATTTGTGGGATGTTGAATTCACTTAGTAAAGAAACGAATTGCGTACGTGTATATCAAAAAATAGTGAATTAAGCGGGATTTGCAGTCATGATATTAGCGGCAAGGTATTATTTTGATATTTATTTATTCTAAAGATGCATAACATTCTCCACAATACATATTCAAATGATACGAGTATAAACAGCTGTGTATGTATATTCGTATTATGTTAAGTATGTAGGTGTATACATTTTTTGTATTCTTAATTGAATTCTTATAACCCGTTATGATAAAAAGAGGAACGCCCATAATCCTACGCAATATAGACTATAATATAACAGCCATAGTTACCTTTGTCTCTCAAAACACGACGTTATTTTAAGAAATGACGAACGTAAAATTCTTTTTCGTTTTTACATTTTTATTAACACTCGTTTCGAACACGGACAAGAATTCGTAAGATTAAGTTAATTTATAAACCGTATTATCTCACTTAATTTTTGGGAAGTGAGGTCGACACAGAGATCTAAGATGTCATATCTCTAAGCTCTGTAATTTCGCTGGAAACATTGTCCTTCAAACCGGAAAACAGTAACGTTTGCACATTACTGCTTAGCAGTAGTATAACTGGCAAAGGTGTGGTACTTACCCAGGCAGACTCTGGCAAGCGTCCTACCACTACTAACAGCGTAAGAGTTTAGCTGTCTATCTAGATGCTAACTACATTAACTGATCGACTGCATCGTGTGTGTCATGACTTTGTTTCTCTGGAATAAACCCCCAACTCTTAGCAGTGGATACTTAAAGTGAGCATAATTATGTGCTCGACCCTTTGAGCATTAAACGATATAATAACAACGCGGAATGAAGTTGAATGTCACGGCCATTTCACAACGAAGGTCGAGATACTGGTCCGCGGAGTAAGTAATTACATAAGCAGCGGGCAATGCCGACCCGTGATTACTGATCATCGGTTTACGTTACGATATCAAATGTGAAAATTCAATACTGTTTTACTTTTAAAACAATTGGGATCGATTTGGACAAGCTAGGTTCAATTTAACTCAGTTGCGTTTGGGGTGGGGCGAGGATAATAAAATTTCTTACTAGGAATCCTAGAAAGAGGCACAACCTCGACCGTGTGTCATGCAGTGACACAGAACGCCTCCACTACAACCAAAAGAGTTTATATATACTACGTATAGAGTTAGCACAAACGCTTTACACCGAAAGCACGGGCAGCATCTTTCTTGCATTGTCGCTTTTTGGAAGTGTCATACTTTTGTCGCGGCACGTCACTCTGTTGCCATAGAAACAAAGCACGTCATCTGCTTACGATTGACACAACAGAACCGTGCGGAAAATCTAACTCTATACGTAGTATATGTAAAATCTTTGCCTACAATTAACTTAAACTTAGTATAGAAGTATAGACTGATGTTCTATGTAACAATGTTTTTTTGAAGTTCTTTTGACGCATCTGGGTAAAATGATGAGCGTTAATTTTCACGACTCGCACGCACACCATCGCTAAAATCCGACACCCGGTACGTAGTTAGCTCGTAAACATTTTAGTGAACACTGGAAATTACTTCAGATTAATACTTCTTGCATTGAATATAGATTGATCTATTCTATGGTAAAAGTTATACTTCTTAGCTCAAGGAAAAAGCGAAGAATTAACTTATTGCGTGATACACACACACTTTTTTCTACGCTGGCCACTGTACAGCGCTTATTAAAGCAAGCTGCTATAAGAACTAAACGTCGAGATAGCCTAATGGTCAGAATGCTAGATTTCACAATCTCCAGGTCGCACGTTCAATTTTTGCTTGCGTCTCTTATACTCGAGCGAAACGCCACGGCTAGTTTTTCATGCTAGTGTTAGTAAGCTAGAAAGCTACTACTTCTATCTTCGTGAATACAAAACTAACGTTGCGGAGCGTTGTCTACACGAAACTAGAAGTACCAGCTAGCTACGAGTAGCTTCCTAACACTAGCTTGCTATCCTAGCTTGAAAAACTAGCCTCGTGTCGCTCGGGCATTAGTATTTTTACACCACTGATTTTAAAAATGAAAGAACATCACGAAGAACAGTTTCTTTCTTTTTTCTTTTTAAAACATTTTAGCAGTTTCTTTCAGTCAAAGAGGTGTTCTAAGAAAAATATTATATTAAGAGGACATGTGTTACCCGGAAATTCGTAATACGTTTGGCCATCGTGGTGGATTGTGGTCTGTCTTCTTGTGTCAAGCTCCCGCTGTCTCTTTCTATGACTTAATTATTGATTTAAGGTAGGTAGGTATACATTGCCACATACTAACATATAATAATGTAAGATACATTTAGCAAAATGCACTAAAACAATGTTACACATTATATCCTGTAGCTAGTGTGTTGAGTAACTGAATGTTTATGCAGTTGCATGCATATGCTACTAGGTCGCAAACGGGGCAAATAAGAAATACTAACAACGCAACAATTTCTTTTAAAGACCATAATAGACTTTATTTGTATAAATTAAATTTTTAACCGACTTTGAAAAAGGAGGCGGTTCTCAATTGGGTTGTATGTTTTTTGTCTGTGAATCCATTTTGGCGATCCGATTGTGAATCTATTTTGATGGTTATTTTTTCGTTTGGTAGATCATACTAGTTAAGAAGTGGTCTCATATTAATTTTATCGAAATCGGTGTGTTAGATATTTAAATCTGAACGAATAAACTGATTTTGTTTCATGTGGGTATTTAGACGACATAGTGATAGATTCATATGAAATTTTGCCGAGTGTCTGGATTCCATTTCAGTTAGAAGCCGGTAATTCTTTTCTTTTCATTATGGAACTTTCGAGCATCTCCAAATAATGATTGGTACCTTTATTCCGTGAGTGCCTTCTGTTCATTGTTTGCGTAGAATTTCACTACCATTGATTAGCACGCCACCGCGACTACTTTCGATCTCGTTTGCCTACCGATTCTAGTGTAGTGTTGCCGATTCTTAGATACCAGCGCGTTTTCATTGCACTACGGAAAATAAAAGTAGATTAGCGAAAATTGTTTCGCCCATGCATATTACAAATATTTTTGTAAATATAGTTCTTTCAGTGCGTTACCGAAAATTTATAACAGTAAAGATTTACGATGCGCCCGCACACTATGAATAACTTGAAAACCCGACACCCTGAATAACTTCAAAATTGTTCAATCTACACAACAGTTTGGTAAACATTGTCACTAGCTTCAGATATACCTACTTTACCTTTTGCATTGAAAATATTATCTATTCTATCTGGTTGAAGTTCGACTTCTTAACATGAGGAATTGAGAGAATAAATATTATTAAGTATGTTAGAGATAGTCGATTTACGCGGATATACGACGCCACTTATTTTATTAGAATGGCAATACGGCACAATGTGATTGACATCTTATAGCTTTTCAGTTGTCAATGTCAACGTCAACGTATCTGTCAGTAGCGCGTGTGATCGTTTGTCGAGACTACTAACTCACTTGCTCTCGGAACAACGCCCGCGCCGGACGTGCGCACTGACTTATAGAAAATACAACATGTTGGACGACGACGACGGCCATTCAGATAGCAATCCGTCTCCATCTCCGACAGCAGCGGTGGGATTGATTCCAAAATCATCCCACGTGTCTACCGCTATGCCTGCTACTCAAAATCAAGAATATTTTCGGTCGGAACCTGTAGCTCAAGAAAATAGTGCGACGGGTCCATCGACTTCAAGAAACGAAGCACATGGCGCACCTTCACCTGAAACGTGGGCTGTGTTTTTCCAAAATATGATGGCGGGCTTCCAGAATTCCAATCACAAATCTACGAGTGTTGGCGATCTTAGGAAGCTAAAGGCGATCGAGATTTATTTACCGCAATTCGATCCAGACGATTCTCAGTTTACTGCGGCCCAGTGGTGCGACGAGATTGAACACCATGTGAAGAACAACTCGTGGACGGATTATGAAACCAAGAATGCTGCCTTTACTCGCCTGCAGGGACGTGCTAAGAAATGGGCTGCACGTTCTTACCCGTTGTGCAAAACTTGGGAAGAATTGAAGGAGCGACTTACTCAACACTTCATCTCGACCAGGAGGTTCTACGATTTGTTTTACGACATGGTAGCGTAGCCGAGCGATCAAGTTGATGAGTCGAAGTCTACGCTCAGCGAGGAGTCTCAGCCGTCAATCAGGTGTGTTAGTTTCTAGTTGTCATTATTGCTAATTCACTGTTTTTGCACAGCTATGTTTTCCATAATCGCAGTAATAGCCCGCTTTATGCCAAGCTGAGTTTATAAAGCTGTTTCATCGAGTTTTATCGTCAAAGCTATCGAGTTTTATCATTTGCTTCAGAAATCTGATTGGTCGTGTTTAAGAAGCTTTACTATTGAAGAAAATTAAATTGTTATTTACACATTGGCTTGGTGTGTAAACATTGCTTGCTAGCGGGAGCAATCACAGTCTATTGTGGCAGTGGGTATGCGTACGAGATTACCCAGTTGATAAATGTGAGTCGGTAAGTGTTTCGAGGTTTTGTAGGTAACTTGTGGTATCTGAGGGTAGTTTGGAGGAGTAGTCGGTTCAGACTATCAAATAGAAACACTGCATTCTTTTTGTTGATTATCTAGTTAACTTTCGGGAGCGCGAGAAACTGTTTTAAAAACTAAATTTAAAGTTAAATTAAAACTAAATACGACTAGATGAGCCGAAGAGTTTATTCAGACTGCCTTTCTTAGTACAATGAGGCTTAACGAAGACTTTTAATCTAACCCAGACGCAACTATGCATTTCTGGGTGGCATGTCGCCTGATCTTGCGTAGGCGCTACGCAGACGCTAGGTCAGCAACTTACGGAGGTTTGCGGGAACATAACGATCTCACAACTTGGAGGGTATCTAAAAGAGTTCGTAATGTTATTACTGTGACTGGTATTGGTCAAACAGGAACATTCAGTAAAGGCCAGTTTTTATGTTGTGTAGTGATTTGTGATTAACGATCATCCTCTAAAGATTTTGTTACTTAATTTGCTGGACAATTATTTCAAAAGTGACGTCACGTTATACCGTGAACTTTTAAATTGAGGTTAGGCAGAAAACATGACAGCGACGCAACTCACATTAACTAAAGTTATTTATCTTAATTTGATATCTGTGGGTAAAAGAGTCAAAAGTCTAAAAGTTTTTGGTTGCTGACTTTGTATTGTTAGCGAACGAAGTGCGTTATCAAACGAAATTAGATCCGAAGTTTAAAGGGCCGTTAAAAGTAGTTGAAGCATTCAATGGTGACCTCACCCGTATTGACAATATTTGATCCTAGCAAACCTATCGAACTACGCACAGACGCGAGCTCGATTGGATATGGGGCAATTTTATTTCAAAAAGTCGACAATCAGTTGAAAGTTGTCGGTTATTTCAGTCAGAGGACGACGGATGCAGAGAGTAGATACCATAGCTATGAGCTAGAAACTCTAGCAGTATTTAGGGCGCTGAAACATTTTCGACACTATTTACTTGGTAGGGAATTTAAAGTTGCTACAGATTGCAACGCTTCAAAGGCATCACGTCACAAACGGGAACTTTTACCTCGCGTACATAGATGGTGGGCGTACATGCAGACCTTCGACTTCGAGATAGAGTATCGAAAGGGTGAAAGGATCCCGCACGTAGACTACTTGAGTCGTAACCCCACTAACTGTAAGCAAGCGAATGTTTCGCGTGTAAGTGATGAATGGTTGCAGGCTGAACAAAAGTTAGATCCCGACATTAAGAAAATTATAGACTCTATAGAAAACGATACTATCGACGCCAATCTTAGATCGTCTTACACCTATAAAGATAATTTGTTGTATAGAAATTTTCAAGTCAATAGTAAAACCTTTAGCCGCGTGATTGTCCCCAAAATTTTCGTTGGCAATTAATTCAAAAGTTTCACGACGAATGAAAACATCTAGGCTGGGATAAGACTTTGTCCAAAATTAGAGAGTATTTATGGTTTCCGAACATGACTTCATCTGTAAGGACGTATGTTGACCACTGTTTACCGTGCAAAATTAACAAGAATCCTCTGGTAAAAAGCAATCTGCGTTACATCCCATAGAGAAGATTGCAGAGCCATTTCACACTATTCACACTGATACAAGTGGTAAATTGACTGGTGGTTAGGATTTCCAAGGAATATGTGATTGTTATAGTCGACGCTTTCACCAAGTTCTGTCGCTTAACTGCTGTAAAAGATCTGACTTCACGATCTGCTTGTGAGGCCCTTAGAAATTTTATTCACGTATTCGGGACACCCAAGCGTATTATCTCTGATCAGGGCACTTCTTTCACAGGACAAGATTTTCAAAAACTTTGTAAGGAATGGTGTATTGAGTTTCACGAAATCGCCAGTGGTGTGAGCCCGTGCCAACGGGCAGGTAGATCGTCTAATGTCTGTTCTAATTGTTTTACAGTCGCTGAGAATCATGAAAACAGATCCTGGAAATCTGTTATCGGTGAAGTCCAACTAGCCTTGAATTGTACTGTATCGAAAAGTACGGGTAAAGGTCCATTCCAGTTGTTGTTTGGCTGTAATAAGATACCGCCCAGATTAGACTATTTTGCGATACATCCCGATACTAGCAACGAACAAAATTTGTTCGAAATAAGACAAACGGTTAAGAGTAGGATGGACGAGCAGGCGACAACAGATAAAATTCGTTACGATGCTAATAAAGCCGCTATTCATCCTTTCACAGTTGGTGATCTAGTTCTAGTTCAGAAAAACCCCCGAATAATTAATAAGTTAAGTGAAAAATTTAATGGCCCATGCAAAATTACTAACGTCTATCCGAATGAGCGTTACTTGGTTGAACCATTCTCTGGGGGACGGGCCCAATATGTGTGCCATGAACGATTACGTAAGTATCCAGCTAGTTTACCTGAATGGTCAGAATGTCTTGATCCTGTAGAACCCATAATTGAATAGTTTTAATTATGGAACAAATTGTATTGAATAATTTGGTATTCTAATTTGGTGTAATTAGTAATTTGGATTGAATTACTGCATTGAATCATGATCATTGTTTGAGTTGAAACGATAATTACATTGTTTTGTTGAACGTAAACCTGTGTTAATAAAAGACTTATGTTCATTGCTGATTGATAAAATGTGTTACTTAAAATGAAAGCTACTGCGCTTTATTGAAGGGTGGATTGAAAGCCTTATCGCTTTGTCCTGATGTCCTGCTGAAAGCCATCACGCTTTGCAGTAAGGTTGGGCTCATCTGTCTTGACCCAAGGTTGATGCTGAAAGCTGCAACGCTTTGCAGAGAGTGCTGCCTCTGAGCAATGCTGAAAGCCCCAACGCTTTGCTATACGCCAGAGCTGTGACGTGCTGAAAGCTTTTACGCTTTGCTTTATGGGAGGTTGAAAGCTGTTTGTGAACGCTTTACTTTTGTGCTGTGCTGTGGCTATACGCCAGAGCTGTGACGTGCTGAAAGCTTTACGCTTTGCTTTGTGGGAGGTTGAAAGCTGTTTGTGAACGCTTTACTTTTGTGCTATGTGCTGTGGCTATACGCCAGAGCTGTGACGTGCTGAAAGCTTTTACGCTTTGCTTTGTGGGAGGTTGAAAGCTGTTTGCGAATGCTTTACTTTTGTGCTATGTGCTGTGGCTATACGCCAGAGCTGTGACGTGCTGAAAGCTTTTACGCTTTGCTTTGTGGGAAGTTGAAAGCTGTTTGTGAACGCTTTACTTTTGTGCTACGTGTTGTGGCGTCTAGACTGGATTTGACGTCGAAAAATCAACGCGAGAGCGCGTTGAAGAGCAGAATGGCCGTGTTAGAGATAGTCGATTTACGCGGATATACGACGCCACTTATTTTATTAGAATGGCAATACGGCACAATGTGATTGACATCTTATAGCTTTTCAGTTGTCAATGTCAACGTCAACGTATCTGTCAGTAGCGCGTGTGATCGTTTGTCGAGACTACTAACTCACTTGCTCTCGGAACAACGCCCGCGCCGGACGTGCGCACTGACTTATAGAAAATACAACATGTTGGACGACGACGACGGCCATTCAGATAGCAATCCGTCTCAATCTCCGACAAGTATTTATGGGTATAATGGCCGGAAATGAATGTTTTTTTTTAATTAACTTCTTGGATACGTAAGTACAGATTTACAGTTAATTTATTTCCAAGTAGTAGTAATGCACCCGTGTATTGCAGTGCTAAGCAGTGACTTGATCTCTTCATGTTAAAATAACCGCGTGACCAAAGAGTTTACAAATACTACGTATAGAGTTGGATTTCCCGCACGGTTCCTTTGTGTCAATTGTAAGCAGATGAAATGCATACTTTCTATGGCAACAGAGTGATGTGTCGCGACAAAAATATGACACTTCCACAAGAGCGACAAGGCGAGAAAGATGCTACCCGGGATTTCGGTGTAAAGCGTTTGTGCCAACTCTATACGTAGTATATGTAAACTCTTTGCGCGTGACATGCATACATAATACATAGGAACTTCCAGAGTCTTATTAGATTTTCAGAGGTTTATGTTTTTGACATAGTTATAATAATACTTAGCTCAGACGATAATTCTATTTATTTAGCTATGAAAACATATTATTACACTAAACATTAGCACGCATATCTATATCTAACTCATCATCCTATTAATATTATAAATAAATATCAATGTTTAGATGCTTGTTGCTCAATCACGCCGTAATCTCTGATTGGATCGGGCTGAAATTTGGAATACATATAGATTATTTTTCGGGTCTCAACCGAAGACGATAACATAAATCACTTGGCAGCAGTACATAGATGGTGCTGTCTTCGTCACAAAAACATTGATATAATCGTCTGCGGTTGAGACCCTCATATAATTGGAACCAAATTTCACTTGGTAAGTTCGTTTCATTTTTAATTATAGTCTGCAAGAACACAAAGGCACCTAAGCTACTTTTTATCCCGAACAAATAATGGAAACGTTACTCGTGGAAACCGCGAGGTAAGTATATTGGTGTGGACAATTCACACACAACACCATCTGACCCCAAACTAAGCAAAGCTTGTGTGATGGCAGCTAGATAGCTGATATAATACTTATATAGTTTTAAATACATACTTATTATACATAGAAACACCCAGACACAGTGCAAACATTTGAATTCATCACACAAATATTTGGACTGGGTGGGGATCGAACCCACGACCCTTGGCTTCGCAGGCAGAGCTACTACCAACTAAGCCACTAGGCCAGTCGTAATAACTAGTAAGATAATAATTTAGTAAAATCGTTAAACTTAAAAATAATAATGTACCTTATTTTATAATTACTATTCTGAAGTTTCCGCACGTAACACATATAAGTAGTTTCTCCTTATCGTATCTCGTTTCTTCATACTTGAATAAGGAAACAGTTTCCTTATTAAGTTAAATTGTGAATGAGTCAGAGTGAAAGACTTCCGTAAAAAAAGAGGAATTATTTTAAGCTGCAAGTCATGGTTGTCATTTTATAAAATCAAGGATGCAAAAAAAGTAGTATTAAACTACATATATAAATATAGTATACCTATTAGTGGGAAATTTCTAGGTAAAAATATGATAGCAATGTATAATATTATCTAAGTATTCCACATTGTAAACCTATTCAACAAAAACAGGTGCACGTCAGCTAAACACGGTACATGGGTACATAAAACTGCTTCACGATGGCTTGTTGGTACTTAGACTGAGAAGCCGTAGTTTGTGGGTTCGATTACCACCTAATGTTTTATACGTATACTTAATTTGTGTGACATAAGAATATTTGTTTTGTACATATCTGTGTTTATCTGATCTCTTGTTACGTAGAGTACGATGTTTTTAGACTACTTTTTTATTTTGTATGGAAAAAAATGTTAAATGTAGAACATAAGTTACCACCTCTTTAAAAGGATGTATGCTGATTACCAATAACCAAAGAGTTTACATATACTACGTATAGAGTTAGATTTTCCGCAAGGTTCCTTTGTGTTAATCGTAAACAAATGACGAGCATATTTTCTATGGCAACGGAGTGATGTACCGCGATAAAAATATGACACTTCCACAAGAGCGACAAGGAAAGAATGTGCTACCCGTGCTTTCGGTGTAAAGCGTTTGTGCCAACTCTACACGTAGTATATGTAAACTCTTTGCTAATAACCAATAACTGTATCTTTCCAATTAAACAATTATTATATCAGTTACCTGGCTATATATTACAAGTCTTGCTAAGTATTGGTGTAGATTGTGTTGAGAGAGAAATGTCCACAAAGATTTATAATTTTAAATGTTGGACATTCTTACCGCCATATAAATGCTGTATATATTCCGCAAAAAAGAATAGTAGTGAAATTAGCCTGTGAACACGGGACAATGTGTGTGTTTAAATATCGGGAACTCGTACCACTATACTACTACGTGCTAAATATTCCTTAATACTAGTATTAGAGTAGTGAAAAAACCGAGATACTCGTAGATTACAATTATTAGAAGCAATGTTTTTTTATACTTGTCGAGTATGAGTAGTATGCGAAAGAAAGAAATATTATTAGAAAATTTTACAAATATGTATATTTTGGACTTTAAAAGACACTGTGTTTTGTAATATACTCGTAGGTACACATAGACTGCAGGCCCGTGAACAAAATTTATGGGTCATCTGATACAGCAGGAGACCTATGTAGGATGATAGAAGGGTATAAAGTAATAAGATTGAGCACTATGCCGTCACTTGTAAGCTGTCCAACTGAGTGCTGTTGAAGAGGGGGGGTTCTAAACCTCGATCATTTCTCGTTGTCGCATGATGTTTGTACGGCATTGCGAAATAATGTATTAGAAGAGGTATTGAAACTGTATGGAACCAAAGCCGAACATAATCAAATGACCAAACTTACTCTGTAAATCGTCGGAAAATCATGAACTTTTTTCACAAACTAACAACAAGAATTATAAAATTTATAATTTTTATAGTTTCAATACCTCTTCTAATATATTATTCCGCAACGCCGTACAAAAATCATGCGACAACGAGAAATGATCGAGGTTTAGAACCCCCCCCCTCTTCAACAGCACTCAGTTGGACAGCTTACAAGTGACGGCATAGTGCTCAATCTTATTACTTTATACCCTTCTATCATCCTACATAGGTCTCCTGCTGTATCAGATGAGCCATAAATTTTATTCACGGGCCTGCAGTCTAACACTCACATTCGCTTATTTCATAATCTCTGTACCTGTTTGATTATATTGGTAAAAATTACTAGGTAACTAGACACTCATGAAACAATGATATTTATATTTCGCATTTTAAATTCCCACTATTGGGGTTTTGCACTTTCTCGTGCAAGGAATAATTCAAGGTCCTTACACATCACGCTCACTAAGTGCGATAAATGGGAAAGTAGAGTATTGTCGAGATATGTATCTCTTTCTTTCTGGTTCTTCTCTCTGTTTGCCATCACCTGATTCACTTAACTGACCTATTCCTGCTTATTATTTTCTACTATCTTTTTGATTTAAAGTGACGGAACATACATTTCTCTAATAAAACAGAAACACTAAAGTTATTTTTAACCATAAGAAAAAAGACTGCCTACATAAGATGCGTATAAGAAGAAAGACTGAAGAAGAAATATAACATGATTGTTCATGATGATAATATTTGCGCCATCATTTCTCTGTAAATATGTCCCTTCAAACCTGAAAACAGTACTATGTGTACTCTGTACACTACTGTTTGGCAATAGAATAACTCCCAAAGATGTGGTTCTCTAGCTGGACTCTATAAAGATTTCTACCTACTACAAAAGTTACTTGGTCCCAACTGCTTACAATGTAAGTGAATAAACAAAATTCCCAGTCAAATTTTGAAGACGAGATGCTCGTCCTTCGAGATTAGAGATGTCGTTTCCTGTTTAGTAAAACCGGTCGGCCGCAAAATGGGCACGCACTCAGAACGCGCGCGGGTGGGTACAAAGGAACTTGCGCCAGTCAGTGTGTGACGCGCCTTAGGGTGGTACAAAAATATAAAAAAACTGCTTAAGCGTGTGAGTGATCTATATGTGTCAAGTGAATTTGTGATTGTTTGGATTTTTACGGATATAGAAGGTAAACTGTACAAATATTTACTTTCATAAAAAAGTTAATAAATTCGTAGGTTGTTATTTTGGCTGTGTCGGCTACGCTATTGCCACAAGTCAGCTTATATAAAAAATACAATTAATAATATATTTCAATGTGTTTTAATATATGACGTTTATAATTCATAGTTTTCTGGAATATTTAAAAATGTGATATTAACTTAATGTATGTATTTTCCGTAATTAAAAAAAAACATTTTGTTTTAAAACGCAACCCAAAAATAAATTGGAATGTTTAATATGAAAGTTTTTACGTAGAAAAAGTCATAGCCTAGTATAAAATGTTAATTAAGCCTCTAGAGATAATTCGTTCGTAGAGGTGTTAGTAATTTTGAAGGTAGTTAAGATTGAAATTAATTAGTCAAGATATTAGTTAGTTTAATTTTGTAAAAATGTAGTGATGAATGAAATATAAATATAAGTGGCATATACATATATTAGGATAGGCATATGCCCAGCAGTAGGTAACTTGATAATGATGTACTTTAGGAAACGTATTAACTTTAAATTTCGAGAATTTAAGCCAGTTTTTTCACGAAACGAAAATTCAGATTCTCTTGATTACACCCTAGTGTCTGTGGTGGCTAAAAATTAAATAACTAGGAATAAAGTGACGCAAAAACGTAAATTATACATGAACCATACTTGAAGCATATGTGAAAGCCTTCCATACACATACCAAACGCATTTATCGAACTCTACTATCTTTAATACTATAATATCACATAATGCAATCAAGGGCGCATGAGATGGTGAGACTCAGAGTTAATGTAACAGCAAAAAAAACTGTTATTTTCTTGTTTAAATGTTTGAGTTTGACTGTCGTTCCTTTGCTTATTACTCAAACCCTGAGATTCGAATACAATGTGGTATTCAAACAATTACCGAACTTAATGCTGTCTCGGAAAAGGAAATAGTACGGACAAATTTGAATATTGTTGTGAACTCGTAGCTATGAAACGCACATACAGAGTTTACTTAAAATACCTCTATAAAGTTGAAAGTACACAAAAAACTTTTTCTTATAGTATTTACGAGTGACGAGACGAGCAGGACATGTGCCTGATGGTAAACAACATGCCTGCTACATAACAGCACAGTGATACGCAGTTATTGGAACATGAAGAGTCCAAATAATTACCTAGCACTGCACTGCGCTCGTCACCCAGAGATCTAAGATGTTATATCTCTAAGACCTGTAGTTTCTCTGGAAACATCGCCCTTTAAACCGGAACACAGTAATGTTTGCACATTACTGCTTGGCGCACTTAGAAAACCAACTTAACCGTATGTATCCACAGCTAGGACTCGGAACCTTATCTGAAATCACTATAATTCATCACACTAGCCAACCGCGAGTATGTGGAAGACACGTCTTCAAAAAATGTATTTGTTCAAGCTGAATACAAGTGTACAAGCTCAATAAATTGATTTGATTTGTTATTTTCCTTCCCTGTAAAATCCAATGGTAACCTTTTGGATCTTGGTATACTTTATTTCGAAGAAATATTATCATCATCAGCCTGTATTCGTCCACTGCTCAATATACATAGGCCTCTCCCCCATAATACTACATAATTAAATTTTCGTTATAAATAAAATACTATGACTATGACTATAATACGCCACTCAGACCGATCCTGGGTCTTATGCTTCAAAATGTCGAACAGACCGACTCAAATAGAGAAAATTTTCGATAACGATTGTCCCACATCGATACTCTGGTCTCACTGCAAAATGTGTATCACTTAAATTCAACTTATGTCTGTTTGAGCTCGTTTGACGTAATATTTTTCAAAATTTTTACTATTTTTTGTATTGCAAATTTGATTGGTTTGGTCCTTGAACAAATTTGGGATTGTTGATAATCTTTGGAACATGTACGTCGTTTAGACAGGCTTCCTAGCAACCACGCATACACATAGGCTTTAACGGTGTAGGAAAACATCGTGAGGAACCAGCATGTTTCTAAAAATTTTCAAGGTCATGTTTGCGTCATCTGCCAAGCTACACTGAGCCTGCATGGTGTATAATACCATTGACTGAATTACTTAACTTTTATAGGTTTGCACTTGACCGCCATCTCACCTGGTGTTAAACGACGATGCGGTCTACGATGGAGCGTGTTTACCTAGAAAAAAAAAACGAGTCACTCTCGATTTGAAGACACAAAGGTTGTAATCACCGGGAAAAACCCACTCAGGCCACGCATTCCTTTACCTAGACGTTCTTAATACAAAAGTAGAGTCAATCCTCTTCGTTCTTGTTTTTGGAACATCGACATTGAAACGATGTCGCTTTTTCGAGCAGTCCCATAGAAAAAAGGGCAAGGTAGTATTAGATCATGCAGATCAGTGGTACACTCTCCGAAGTGTATCCGACAAAAACCGATAAGATAGCAATTTTGCGGCGATGTTCAAGACTGAGGTATTTTCCGCACTAGAATGTCGTTGCTGTTGAGCATCTTGTCGCGTCTCTCGATCGATTCTAGAACCTCAATGTGACACTTAGCCGATTCAATTCAAAGCTGCGAAAATCACTTACCCATACAAGAGCGAATATGTGCTTGATACGAATATAACGCGACTGTCTCCTTTTGAGAGAGAGTCCCAGAAATGAGAACATAAAAAAAAATTGGTTGCCTGTAAAGTCGGTATACGGGCGAAAGTTTTACGTGACAACGACTTTGAGTGGTAAAATAATTTTACGGAAGGGACGCGTGCCTTTCACTTGTTATGTCTGTCACTCTCGCTCTTAGGCGGGCTAACCATGCCCGAGTGGAAGGGACGCGTGCCTCTCACTCGCTCTCGTTGTGAGCGCATAACGTGAGCGGAGCGTAACGCAGTTTCTTGAAGTGTCACCCGGCAAACCAATTTATAAGACGTTGTCACGTCAAAATGGGTGACTACGTTTTAGAATACATCTTTTGAAATAATAAATATCTATACTGGAGGTTTTAATACAGATACCCCTTTTATTAGCTTGAAGGATTTGTTCGCAATATCGTAATCACCAGTCACGCACGCACGCTCGAAGTGTGTAGCTACGTCTTAATAGATCTAGTATTTATTGTCGAATAAATTGTTTGATTACATCATATAACAATTACATCCAAATTAGAATACAGCTGATTCTATTTGTTCATGTAATGTCTAATTTTATTATGAAGATATTCGAAGGAAATATGAGAATAATCCCCACACACACAAACTTTCGTTCCCAAGAGTACATCAACTCACACACATAAACATACACACGCGGTTACACAGAAATACATACACTCTACAGCCATACACGTTGTCACACACGTACACATCCTCATACACAAATAAATACACCCTTACATACATTTATACCTATACACACACAAAAACATGAACACATTCATATTGTCTGAAAACCGCTTTTTATTCTTATCTCTCTTTTAAATACTTTAATGTCATCTTACTAGTCTTATCATCCTACCAATATCATAAATGCGAACGATTGGATGTCCATTGCTCAATCACGTCGGAAAGTCTGACCGGATCGGGTTGCAATTTGTAACATAGTTTATTCTAGATAGCCTGGAAAGGCACATAGCTGGGAAGAAATAATAAAGCAAACAGTAACTGCGGAGGTAAAACCACCGGGAACGGCTAGTTTTGTAATAAATAGGAGAAGCCATGAGATTTCATTTACGAATTTTTAACTATTTTGTAAATAATGCAATGTGCATTATAATAATATTTTTGAATATTTTTAGCATTTGTTTATTTACATACAAAAATAAATATACGTACAATTGGTTGTAGAAAAAAAGACGCAGAAAGGAATACTTTAACTCGGCATTGTAATCGATTTGCATAGTTTAGCATACAAAGAGAAACAGATGCACCTACTAGATTTCGAGTAGTGTCAGTAGACACTACTCGAAACTACTAGTCTCCGGTTGTTAGTTCGGTTAACCGAACTACTGCAACTTTTTGATTTGGACATGTTTTGTGAAATAGTAAGTAACACAATCTGATAGATACCAGATATCTGCGGCCTATAACCGCACACCAAACTACGGACAGTCTATTTTTTTTTTTTTTTTTTTTTTTTAATTAACCTATGGCAGCTGGCCGCTAGTCGCCTTTACTACCGATCTGACTATTCGGGTTAGCGCCGAGGGCGCAGGACCCAAAAGGAACCTAACCTATATAAAAACCTACTGGTATGCTAGCACTGTAGCATGGGATGATACCTGGGACGCGTTACGGCTGCTAGCTACTACCACGGCTCGGGCTAGTGCCGGGGGGACATAGTGTTTGGCACCTCTTGGTGCCTTAGCGGAGTGGGGGGTGAGACACCCACCGACTTGCGTCGGTATCGAGTTCGCTTCTAAACGCGTGAATCTATGTCGGCTGACTTATTATTGGGGGGTGTACCAGCAAAAGCAAGGGGGGGGGCTTTGTCGGCTGACTGATTTGAGTGGTAGAGCAGATGTCATCTGACTGACTGGGACAGTCTAATAATTTACGCAGCCATTTGTAGTGGTAGGAAGGACTCTTTGCTCGTCACTCCATATCTAATATAAAAAAGTCATTCGACCAAGACGTCTAGAGGGAGCAATCGTATGGCGCGTGCGGGGCGAGACGCGAGAAGCGCGCTCCCGAACTGCAAACACGAATAAACACGAATATGTTAGCAATTTGGGAGCGTTGTTCGAGCCTGACGTTTGACGCATGTTTTGATTTTATATCGTTCACAATTAGTGTTAATTATTAAGAATGTTTTATAGTAATAAATATGTGTCTAATAACATTGTGTCACAGCCCTCTACATTGTCGGCATTTTCCACAGTTCTAAGACTGCTATGTTTCAGTTTTGACGATTTACCTGCGGGGGTATTTAGCAAACCAGATCTTTTAATAACTGTTTATTTGTCAAGTGATTGATTTTTATTTATTTAAGTGTATTTTAAAGAGTGTTTTATAGTTTCGACGAGACGACGAAACTTGCTGCCCTTCAAGTAGCCGTCTGTATTAACATTCTTCAATTAAAGCAGTTTTTAAAATAGCTTCAACATTTTTATTATCGTTCTCTTCTTGTAGCTTTTTATACGGCGAGACAAACTATTTCTCCAGAATCTTCAAAAAATAAAGAAAATGGACATTGTTGCAAATTTGTATAAGCTTTAAAACTTTTACTTTGGTTTAAAAACACGGTTTATATCACATAGTTTCAAATTTGTAAACTGGGGGGGTCTAATTACTCTCAAACGTGCGAATATATTTTGTGTCAGAACAGTTGTACAAGTTATATGAAGGACAGATTCGCTTTTGTATGGAGTATTCTTTGAATCTTTATGATGGGTCAGCTAGGACCAGCTAGCAACTCTGAAATCGATCGAAAGACGAGCCATAAGACTCATTAGCATTGTTCGACAAAGATTTCAGACCAAAACGATATTTTGTATGTTCTTGAAACTTAACACAAATGTTGGTTCAAAAACTCTGACAACTTATTTTCATAAAATTGGCTTAATTCTTTAAAAATAACATTTTATTGGGGGCTGTTAACGACTGGTAACTAGGGATGCATCGATATTATATAACTTGCTCATTTTCAATGATACCACAAAAAGCTCCTTATTTATGGATATGTATTTGAGATAAATCTTGTGATAATATTTCTGCAATTAGCAAAAGATGTAATATTAAGTACTTGCAGGCTTTTAGTTTTTTGTTAATATTTCAAAAAACGTAACACCAATTTCAATAAGATTAATATGGGACCACCAAGCTAGGATCTACAAATAAAAAAAAACGTCAAAATTTATTTACAACTGGCAAAAAACAATCCTCCTTTTTTGAAGTCGGCTAAAAAGTAATTTAGTTTATCTGGTTCGTAACGATAACCACATTAATAATCCTCAATTTATTTCTTATCAACGAAAATAGTTTCAATGATTTTGTTATTTTTGGTTCCCGAGTCCCGCAGGGTATAGTGATAGGTCCATTGTTATACATTCGTTATAATAATATAATGTATGTGTTTAATTTGCGACTTAACATAAATAGCCCACTTAATGTTCCCACTGTTGGGACTCGGGGCCTTCTCGCGCAAGGAGAGAGTCAAGCCCATTATCCACCACGCTGGCAAATTGTTTATTCAAATTATTAATAACTACACCTGAATTACATACAGGCTGATTAAATATCTAATTAATGTTTTACTTTTGTTATTTGGTGTCCATAAAAATACTTTTATTCAAAGCATGTGTTTTTAACCGACTTCAAAAAAGGAGGTTTCTCAAGTCGACCATACATATGTTTGTGATTCCCAGGTTTGAAGAACATGAAGAGTAGGCTAGCAGTAGTGAAATGGCCTCTGAAGCTGTCTTCCCGTCAGCTGTCAGTGACGGCGCGATGGAGACAAGCAGACAGCGGGATAGAGATTGGTACGTTAGCTGTTGAATTAAAAAAAAAAATTGGCAGTCATAGGAACTGCCGATAGAAGTGAAAACCTATAACTCAGAATTTGATAGCTCACTTTGGAAACTACGCGGGTGGAACCGGAGGGCGTGGCCATGGCCATGGTCCCGAGTTTACCCGAAGATTTCTTTAATTCCCGATGCGTGATGCTCGGGGTCAATTCACAGACCACAAAAAATCGGTAGTATGTGGTGCATCTAAATCAGTTTTCACTACAAAACTGCTTTTTTAATCATCGTCCGAATGGCGTGGTGATTATAGTGGCAGGTCTTTTTTGTTGTGTTGTATGTGAATTGTCCACAGTATTTTTTCATATTATTAGATATTTATTTATTTTTCAGTTATTCTACCTTCAATCAGTAATGTGTAAACATCACTGTGTTCCAACTTGAAGGGCAATGTTTCCAGAGAAATTACAGGGGTGATAAATCCTCGTATGTCTTTGGGTGAAGAGCGCAGCGCAGTGCTTACTATTATATGATGATTTGGATTCTTCATGTTCCAATAACTGCATGACACCGTGCTGTTATAGCCAGTCGTATTGTTTACCATCAGACATATGCCCTGCTCTTTGTTGTTCCGTCACTCTTCACTGTACAAAATTCCCTTGTATCAAATGTTCTCTTTTGTATTCTTTTTATTGTCTTATCAGTTAGGTAAGTATTAGGTTATTACCTCTTCGGTGAAAGTTGAATGTTTTTACATTTTAGAGATTTAATCACTACATCTGTGCTTTTAATTGAATAATTAATCAATTTAGTGGTTTTATGATATCAAATAAATTCATAGCAAAGGTTTTTTCTATTTTATCTCTCATGTAATTATTATATTATATAAGTTGCATAACATTTGAATATCTTTCACTGGCTTTTTATTATCTCAATTATTGAGACTTGAGTCAAGAACATTTGTAAAAAAAGACTACTCAGGGTAATATATCAGTAAAGTCAAACTTTGGTTTCAAGTGCATTCCAAAAAATGAACACTTCAAAGCGCAAATATTTTTTTTTATTGTATAGAGTGACAGGACATGAATGACTGAAATGAATGAAAATTGTTTATTGTTCTCACCATAAAGGGTACACACGATTTAAGAAAAATAGTAAGACTTGAGATAAAACTGGCGGCCTTATCGCTAAAAGCGATTTCTTCCAGGCAACCTTGAGGTGGACAGAAATCTTTGAAAACTTAAAGCGTTCAACGTCAGGACATGTGCCTGATGGTAAGCAACACGTCTTCTCCTAACAGCACAGTGACATCCAGCTAATGGAATATGAAGAGTCCAAATTATTACCTATTACTGCACTGCTCTCGTCACCCATCTCTATGCCCTGTAATAATCGTCGGATCTATCGCCTTAGTGCAGACGTTAATGGTAAAGTAAATCCTAGACATTTGCAGTACAGCAGCACAATTTTCGAAATCTATGTTCACAGGAATGAAGCCGCCGGTGAAATCCTGCCCGGCACGGAACCAGCGGGCGAGGTCGACTGATGCGGCACTGGAAGCACCGATGTTTGAAACTGTATCCTCCATCAAGTCCTGGGAAGAGGTCCCTGGACCGAAGCCGCTTCCTTTCCTCGGGAACACATGGAGATTCACGCCTTATATCGGTAAGACCAATATGTTTATGGCGTGTTGTTATAGCAAGATTGTACACTTTTGTCGTTGTAGGGTTAATGGTTGAAAGTCAAATTTTTGTACCTAGTTGTTGGATGGATAGTTGAGTTTTAAAAAGACAGGCATTTTCATTGACATTTCTAAGCATGCCACTGTCTGAAAGTGTGTTTTATAAATCTTATTTAAGTATTTTTACCGCCAATTTATTTAAAAAGTTTAATATTTTCATATGCGCTTACGCATTTAGCTATCTCATATATAGTCTCAGGTGAACCCCTAGACTGTCTACTCTTGCAGTAGAGTAGACAGTCTAACTAGGGTTGGATAATGTTGGATATTTAAACAATCTTATGTATGATAAGATGGCTATAAAACACGTATGTGTTATGTACGTGTAAATCAGCAGTTTGTTGGATTAAATTATGTATAGTTATTTCCTCAAGGTAGCCGGGTCAACTTAATAACCTTTAGCAATAAAATATGATCAACTTTTAAAGTTAGCCTAGCACTATCTAGAAGTAACAAGGTTGTCTAATCTAATATTTCAAATAAATTCGGTTTTGAATCGTATTGAAATCAGCTGTTTGATTCGTGTTCAGTGAGTACCTATTTGCCGTTTGAGAATGTAACACAAAAACAACGTACAAAATTAAAGCTTCTGGGGTGATTTTACCAATTACTTATTGTCTTTTATAATAAATGATTTTACAGTAAAACAACAAAATAAAACAGTTTGAATAGACTCAAATCTATTCACTATCACTGTCTATTCACTGTGTTGTTATAATTAGGCAACCGTGTTGCTTACCTGGCATGTTTCGTGTCTGTACCTAGTATACATTTAAAAGTTGGTCAGGAACGCGTATAAACCCTCTGGTAAGGAAATAACACTCGTATTGAGTTTAATGATAACTTGAATTAATTAACTAATACCAATACTATTTCATATATTAAACTTATTTTATAATTTTTTTACAAATTTAGGCTCGCGAAAGTGTTGAATTTCTTTTTAAATGATAGCTTTTGATGTTTGTTTGGAAATGTTATAGCGGGCACTGTTCTTTGTGGTTTGAATATCAAGAGACAGTTTTTATTATTATTACGGAAGAAAGTGCTCTAATGCGAACATTACGAGAAAGCCCAGGTAAGTAATCTCAACTGTGACACCGATATGCTGGATATTACTTGAAAGGTTCTCGTGCATTGCATCACGACTTGCGGTAATTGTGGTTTCTATCCAATGAACGTTAATGTTGATGCACGATTACCATCGCTGATTTATATCATTGCAGTCACACACTTTAAGCTCTCAGGCTAGCTCAAACTCTAAGGAAAATTTCCTTCCCATAGGAAAACAAAAAGTCTAAACTTAATGAATATGATGGTTTATTTGAGGTGCTCATTTTTTAAATTTGATCTTAAAAATAATTAAAATGTCTGTTATTATTTCAAATTTCATTAAATGCATATGCATAATATGAAAGTGTATATTTACTAAAAATATTACTTATTCGGTTTAATCTCTGAAACGGCCAGACTGATTAAAAAAAAAAACTTTTACTGGCAGATAGGTAGCTGAAGTTGTAAGGAGTAACTTCTATAGATACTCTTATTTTATACAAAAAAATATTCAACAATTTCGATAATTTAATTCAAAAAATTAAGTTTTGTTCACTCCATTCTGACTTTAAGGGTGATGCAACCAATTTGTGAGTAAACAATGTAATGCTTATATTCCGTCGTCTGTGGTAATCTATGGCGTTGTGTGAATTGCAGATAATAAAACACAACAAAGTAACGTTATATGCCTAGTTGGTTGTGAAATGATAGAACTGGAATCTTCAAATTTTTCACTGGCTCGTGATTGACTATAATAATAATAATAAACCGCCATCTTGCTTTATTTATTACATCCTAATTAATATCTTACTAGCCCATCGGTTTTATTTTCAAAGTTCCCCCTTCTTGTCCTATTTTCACAATAAAGTTGTGTTACTCCACTATAATGTACTTACTACAATGTATTTCTGTACAAAATTTCATCCAGATTTATTAACCAGTTTTTGCTTGAAAAGATAATAAGCAATTTTAAACATCCATTGATACAATCACGCATTCACTATTTTAATATCGGAAACATCTAAGTTTATTGAACGAGTTCGTCAGGCACGTATATCTGATATGATATACGTTTTTTATTTGTATTTATTTTTATAGTAAACATACTATTTTACATAAATCAGAGTATTTGTTGTCACATATGAACTTCTGTCAGCGGACCCCAAAATAGGTTAAGCCTTATTTCTGCTGAATCCAGAGACATTAAAACCATTTTGCGCTTCGTGTAAGAATTGCACTGCAAAAACAAAATCCAAACTGGTTTAAGTATTATTTAGTACGGATAGAGAAATTTCATGACGTTCATAAATTCGTAATTCTAAGTTGTTGAAGATCCTAATTTAAGTGACAGTGACACCAAACATCGTAAATTTTAATTTAATAGTAAATAACTACAACCCGCCCCGGCTTCCTAAAGGTGCATTGCTGGTACTAAATATAAGTACTAATAACAAGAACAAAATTAAAAAAAATTGACTAACCCCCGACTGCCTCGGATTTATTATCTGTACAACATTCTACTAGTCAAGCCCTTTCGTTTGATACCCATATTGAGGCAGTAGTGAAAAAAATAATATAATTCGCCATTTTGTGATGGCGGCCATCTTGGATTTGATTTTTTTTATAGTGTATAGTATTCTACTAGTCAAGCCCTTTCATTTGATACCCATATTGAGGTAGGTTGTGAAGAAATATTTTATCCGCCATTTTGTGGAGGCGCCCATCTCGAATCGATATTAATCAAACATAGATAGCATCCGCACGGGTGTTACCTTGAAATAAAAAAAAAGCATCGAAATCGGCCCATCCGTTTGGGCTCTACGGCGCCACAGACAGACACACACATAGACAGACAGACAGACAGACAGACATCGACGTCAAACTTTTAACACCCCTTTTTTGGTCGGGGGTTAAAATGGTAGTTATTGTGGGTTATTCCTAAGAAATAAACGTATACTATTGCAGACGTTTTGTGGACCGTTTAAAAGGGTACAATATTGCTGCACATTATTTTGATCTAGCTCATAGGGTTCAGCCAGCGTTTGCAGTGTAGGCGCAAAAAATGTGTTTAATTATGACATTATAAACTTTTAAAATTATCCGTGTTTCTCTGCTACTTTATGTACGTATTGTACACATAACCTTCCTTTTGAATCATTCTATCTATTAAAAAACCCGCATCGAAATCTGTTTGGTGGTTTTAAAGATCTATGCATATCTAAAGGGACAGACAGACGCGGGAAGTTATTTTGTTTTATACTACGTAGTGATGATAGTGATAACGAAGAGTGTGAGTGAGACTTGCTAATCCTGGAAGACATGCGTCTGATGAATAGCAACACGTACTTATGCAAAGCTGCTGTTATCAGAGATGTAGAGGTTGCTGTAATAACATAATGAGTCAAAGTATCTAGTATTATTCACGTAAAGATGTAAGATGATATATTATGTCTTTGCCCCATAATATAAATGGACATCCGGGACACAATAATGTTTGCACGCTACTGCTTGATGGTGGAATAACTGGCAAAGGTGTGGTACTTCTCCTGGCTACAACTGCAAACTACGGCACTACTAAGACAAAAAAATAATTAAATAAATTTAATTACCTTGACGTTTCGGCAGTACTACAACGCTCATGGTCACGAGGATAAGAAATAAAATATTTTCGAATAAAATCAGTATTTTGCTATCAAGATGGTATGGACACGTCGTATCAATGTCGTATATTTTCGATCATCTCATTTAAATCAAATTAAAATTCAATAACACACGCGTTCAATTATTCCCAATGCCATTATTTTCGTAACTGTTCTCACGATGATCTCAGCATACAAATCTACGTTACGAAAAATAACGATGTGGTACAAGGACGCCATTTTCATTCTACTACAGCACCAGACTCGTAGCAATAGGTCGTTAACCTTCAAGCTGTATTTATTGGACAATAAATTAAAAATACACTGCAAAGTGGCGAGTGATTGACATGTCATTCTCACTTAACCCTGAATGCGGATTTAACATACTCAGACACTTAAATGGTGTTTATTTTGCATTAACTTAAAAAAATTAAATATAGTTTTAATCCGACATTTTATGCCATGTAACATAGTTGACAACACTCTCAATTTTATTCCTCACTTTTCAAACAAAAAAACAAAAGCTCATCCGTTTGGAAGCTACGATACCACTGACACACACACACACACACACACCATCAAACAGAAAGGAAGAGATACTCATAGATGAGTCAAACTTATAACATATCGTCATTTTTGCGTCGAGAGTTACAAAAAATAATGCTGTCATTTTACTAAGAGGCAAATGCTAGATTCGGCAAACGATTAGTGAAAGATTTTTTAATTATTTTCACTTTTTGATCTCTTGTGGATTTTGAGTACGGTCAGGTGTTTCCAAATTAAGAAACCAAAATAAACACATAAGTGCAAACATTTTGTAATGTTCCTTAGCACTTAAAATCCTACCTCTACATCTAGGCAACCAGTTCCGTAATGGGTAAAGCACGCAACTCATTTCCTTCCTTACGCAACGATTTCTAACCGTGCGTGCTACGAGCCGTTTTCAGAAAAAAAAACCAATGGTTCCAGAGTACGTATTAGATGGCATACATCACTTTACATCTCTGAGTGACGAGCGCGATGCGGAGCTAAGTAATGATTTGGACTCTTCATGTTCCAATAGCTGCGTGTCACTGTGCTGTTATGGGTAGGCATGTTGCTTACCATCAGGCATAATATGTCTTGGTTGTCTTGCCATTCTATACTATAAATAATATCGTTAAATCGATCAAAATTATTATTTAATTACCTTAACACTTTGGCAGCGTTATAATAAGTCTACTTACTTTAAGTCTTTTGACCACGGCGGTTGTAACGCTTCCGAAACGTTCAGATAATTTAACAATAATTTAGATCGTGATTAAAAGTACTCTGTACAACGAGTATTTTTATTTTGAATCATCATACACTTAAAGAAATTATGGTGACATACATAATACTCTTGGCTTCTACTACTTCTTCTAGGCTACAGGCCCATGTACAGAATTATAAACAAATAAATATGAATATTGGTGGACAATTCACACACTACACCATCTGACTCCAAACTAAGCAAAGCTTGTACTATGGCGGCCAGATAGCTGATATAATACTTATATAGTTTTAAACTCATACTTATTATAAATAGAAAAACTCAGACACAGTGCAAACATTTTGCAATTGATGTCATTAATTCGGTCATTTGAACCACCAGGAGACCAATATCTTTTGCGTTGCGTTGCGCAATACCGTTGCGGAATAATCTATTATTCCGCAACTCCGTACAAAAATCATGCGACACCCGTTCTTAGCTATGTTTGGTTAATATCGATTCAAAATGGCCGCCTCCACAAAATGGCGGATAATATATTTCTTCACAACCTACCTCAGTATGGGTATCAAATGAAAGGGTTTGATTAGTAGAATACTTTGCACTATGACAAATTACAAATCCAAGATGGCCGATATCACAAAATGGCGAATTACATTTCTTTTTTCACAACTCCCTTAATATGGGTATCAAATGAAAGGGCTTGACTAGTAGAATGTTGTACAGATAACAAATCTTAGGTAGTCGGGGGTTTGTAAAATTTTTTAATTTTGTTCTTGTATAGACTTTTATCTTTCTAAGTAGGTACATAGGTCTCCTGGTGGGTCAAATGGCCCATCACTTTTGTACACGCACCTATTACCTATCGATAAGTAACGCCTTGCAATTTATAAAGTCTCAGTTTAAATTTTAGTCTCGTACACGTGAAATTTGTGAACAATTTCACACGTGAATGACTAATAAATTTATAGAAAACAAACACTAACATAGGTTACTAATGAGGTAAAATGCGTCAAAGATTTGTAAGCAATGCAGACCATACACTAGTTTATTGTAGCCTAATCTCTTCTAGGTCGTAGGTAGGTAAAGGTTTAGATCTGATATATTTTTTAGATATTGGTTTAAATACTAGTATCCTGTTAATATATTAGATGTTTGTTGCTCAATCAAGTCGTAGCGTCTGTACAGATCGGGGTGATAAAAAAGATGGTGTAAAAACATAAATAATTAATAATAGTGTGAAAAAAACGTGGGCTACTTTTTATCCCGGGTATTAATGGAAACAATAAAAAGCATCTGTTTAAAGCCCGAATATCAAAGAATATTCGCCAGAGGCTGATTAAGATCTACATCTGGAGTATTGTATTGTATGGCAGCAAAACGTGGACCATGACTCAAAGGGATGGGGAAAGATTAGAGGCATTCGAAATGTGGTGTTGGAGGAGAATGGAGAGAATCAGCTGGAAGGAAATGAAGAGCAATGAAGAAGTTTTGAAGATGGTAGAGGAGAAAAGAGCATTAATGGAAACAATAGAAAACAGAAGAGGGAAGATGTTGGGACATCTGATACGACACGACAACTTCATTAGAACAATAATGGAAGGTAAATTAGAAGGGAGGAGGAAGAGAGGTAGACCTAGGAGAAGTTACATGAACCAAGTGAAGGAGAAGATAAATGTAGTGTCATATCAGGAAGTCAAGGAGAAGGTGGAGTGTAGACTTCTACACTTCTACACATGGAAGGAACTCCACCGACAAGAGCGTTGCTCTTTAATTATGAATGAATTAATGGAAAATTGCTGCTATAAAATAATCAATTTTCAAGAAGCCGTTACGGACAATTTTTCCAAACAATCATTTCTGCTCTGTCACAGATTATGAACTTCGTTAATATAGAAGAGAAACACAACGAGAAACATAACGACCGAGTAATAAGTAGTTTGTACACGCGATTCAACATATTTTTGTTTACGCAATAGGTAATGTTGTTTGTTGCATACTCGTATTGTGGTAGGTAGTTGGCAAAGACGACACAGCAAGCATGCGTGACCAGAAGCGACTTGTAATTACGGTTAGCAAATTGTATTCAAGAGCGATGTCGATTGCGACATACTATGCCAAATTATAGGGGGAAATGTATTTGTACCCTAATCACATGTTTGCTGATATGTTTTTCAATGACAGTGCACTGTGGTTTTACTTGCGTAGTATCCGTTCCAGTAATTTTACTGCAACATAAAGTAGCCTATACTAGACTGTAATCAAATTGTGTTTCAAATTTTAACCCGAAACTTTTAGCGCTTCCGATGTAATCGAGAAACAAATTTTGTAGTAGTAGGACTCTTGGCAGAGTCCGCCTGGGGAAGTACCACACCCTTGACAGTTATTCTACCGCCCAGCAGTAATGTGCAAACATTACTGTGTTCCGGTTTGAAGGGCAATGTTACCAAAGACATTACAGGGCTTAGAGATAAAACATCTCAGATCTCTGGGTGACGAGCGCAGTGCAGTGCTAGGTAATGATTTGGACACTTCATGTTCCAATGGCTGCGTGTCACTGTGGTGTTATGTGACAGGCATGTTGCTTACCATCAGGCACATGTCCTGCTCGTCTCGTCACTCTTTATTTGAAAAAAAAAAAGAAATATCCTAACTTTCACGTTTATTACTTATTAGGATTTGACCTATAACATTATGTGAATTATTGTAGTTGTAGTAGCAGTGAAGCACGCTCTATCCGCATAGTTGCTTAATGCGAGTATCCAGCAAAATGGCAATCAAGAACATACCTATTATTATATAAATGTTTAACAGACATTTTTAAATTTGTGTTTTTGACTCACGGAAACAGGGTCTGAGTAAATGTTTGAAATATAGTGTCTTAATGTGTACGAGTATAGTTCAATGGATTTATTTTATTGTGTATTTATAACGTAACATAGTGTTCGTGAACTACCCATGATGAATAGGGATTTCAGAATTTATTTTAGAGTACAATTTCAGCTTATCATTTCACATCTTAATCAATGCATATATATCTGTTGTTTAAAGAAATGTATTGATCGAGAGTTTCATTTTATACTTATTTTCAATGGCTGTGCTACTAGAGCTAGAGAGGTAGAGAGTAAGTGATACCTGAACCTACAGATTAGCGGATAACCGGTCTAGAAATATAAAACCTAATAGAAAGCTCGCGTCGCGATGAAATCTCACGAATTATACGTGGAACGGGTTCTATGATTAGCACACTAATACTTAATTAAATATTTATAGACTTCATCATTTATTCCGGCTGGCTATCAAAATGCACGAATCTTGGTTGGCAATTAGCTTAGCATCGAACTTTCACAAAATTACGAGTAGGTTTATCTTCTTTCTACTATATAACAATCTAGTTTAGTTGGTGTTTATGTACGTCCTTTACAACGCCTCGATCGATTTGCATATTTGCCCGAGCTGACTGCCCTAGTGGCTTAGTTGGTAGTAGCTCTGCCTGCGAACCCGAGGGTCGTGGGTTCGATCCCCACCCAGTGCAAATATTTGTGTGATGAATTCAAATGTTTGCACTGTGTCTGGGTGTTTCTATGTATAATAAGTATGTATTTAAAACTATATATGTATTATATCAGCTATCTGGCCGCCATCACACAAGCGTTGCTTAGTTGGGGTCAGATGGTGTTGTGTGTGAATTGTCCACCAATATTTATTAATATTTATTAGCTACATGAGGCTAGTTTTTCAAGCTTGAATAGCAAGCTAGTGTCAGCAAGCTAGTACTTATAGCTTCGTGTAGACAACTCTACGCAACGCTAGTTTTGTCTACACGAAGTTAGTAGTACAAGCTTGCTAGCTTACTAACACTATCTTGAAAAACTAGCCTCGTGTAACTCGGGCATGAGGCGCGCCATGTATTGCATTCATCATCATCAGCCTATCTTAGTCGACTGCTGGACATAGGCCTCTCCCATGGCTCGCCACACAGCCCTATCCTCAGCTATACGTCTCCATCCACTGCCTGCTGTCTTCCGTATATCGTCACTACATCTAGTCTCAGGGTGTCCTACACTACGTTTGCCGATTCGTGGTCTCCACTCAAGAACACGTCTACTCCAACGGTATCGGTTCTGCAACAGATATGACCGGCCCATTGCCACTTCAGTTTGCTACGAGATTTATTTATTATTACTTTTGGATCACCCCCTCGTAATGCGTTGAGCTATGTCGGTTACTTTGGTTCTCCGACGGATCACTTCGTTCCGAATACGATCCCTCAGAGAAACTCCAAGCATAGCTCTCTCCATAGCTCGCTGCGCGACTTTAAATTTGTGGACCGCTTTGACTGTCAGTGTCCAAGTTTCGGCACCGTAGGTCATGACAGGTAGGACACATATTACAGGTAGAACAGCATTGCATTGCATGCATTGTTTTTAGTCATCTCAGTAGTAGTTGCTATTACCGACATCACTGTACATAATTATAATAAGGTGAAGGGAGGTATATTGGTGATTTAGGTAAGTAGGTGATACAATTTAAACGGACTACCACACAGTTCCCTATGCAAGGAAATTTCAAGAGACAGCGCTATCGAGTTGATATGAGTGTGAGAAAAGGCAAGCGCTGTCTCTTCGTATTTCCTCGCATAGGGAACTGTGTGGTATTCCGTTCAAAATAATGTCACCTACTTACCTAAATCACCAATATACCTCTCTTCACTATATGTAATATTGTGTTTGTAATTTTTTCTTCTGTCGGTTAGTACTCCCGAGTCCTACTGTTTTTTTGTTTGGAAATTTGGTAGGTAATGGAATGGTAATTAATGTAATGGAATGGAAATTTGGTAGGTAAACTACATTGTTTTAGGGTCTCAAAGTTGCTGACTAGTATATTGAATATGTATGTGATCTCTGAGTGCTATACCTAAGCCATATTTTACGTAACACGGGCAAAGGCGGGATGGATCGCTAGTTCGTAAATAAAAAAGAGAAAACTGTCAAAACTCGAAACCTCAATTTAGCCATCAAAATGATCAAAATCCTATTTCCGCTCACGTATTTCCTCTTAAGGTACAAGTTCGCGCTTAGACCGCGACACGAGACCGCGACCGGAGACCGAGACTGGAGACCGCAACAGGCACTTGACTCTATAGAATTGTATGGGCGCCAGTTTGCGCCGAGATCGCGACACATGTCTCACGACACGTGTCTCGGTCTCCTGTCGCGGTCTCGGCGCGAACTGGCGCCCATACAATTCCATAGTGTCAAGTGCCTGTCGCGGTCTCCGGTCGCGGTCTCGCGTCGCGGTCTCGTGTCGCGGTCTCCGGGCGAACCGCTACCTTTATTCGGAACGAAGTTGGCCGGTTTGGCTAGTTTGTAATATTAATTAAATATAAATTGTGAATTTAAGATTTTTGTACAAACTAACAATATCCAAATACGAGGGTCAAACTGAAAGTTCTTAGAACTGGCCACTTATAAACAATATAATAAAAAAAATATTCTATAATTTGAAAATAGAACTTTTTGCCAATATTACTGAGTATATACTTCATTCATTTGTCATTTGTTTTACGATTTGGCGGCAAATTGAAAATTGTCTGTGTCACGTCAACATGAATTTAACACGAGAAAATTTTCGTGCAATGATTTTTTTATGACTTTCGATGTCATTTAAGTCAACAAGAAAGTTATGATAGACTACGATTGGCCTTTCACGATGAAGCCCCATCTCGTGCGACTGTTTACAACTGGTTTAATGAGTTTAAACGTGGTCGCACTAATCTCACTGATGATTTACGTGAGGGACGGCCTTCTACGGCGACGACTGAAGATAACATCTGTGTTGTGCGGCGTATGATAGAGACTGACAAAGAGTGACCTATCAGCAGATTCGGACAAGCTTAGGCATCGGTATGAGTCAAGTGCACAAAATCCTACACGAACATTTAGCGGTCAGGAAGCTTTGCGCCCGGTGGATACCTCATAATTTGACTGAGGCTCAAAAACTCCATCGTGTGGATTGGTGCCGTAAAATGATTGAAAGATTTAACGGAGGTGACTCAAATGCTGTGTTCGACATACTAACAGGTGACGAAAGCTGGATTTTGTTATGATCCTGAAACCAAAAGACAATCTGCTCAGTGGGTGTTTCCTTTCGAGGAGTTGCCAACTAAAGTGAAGAGAGATCGAAGTGCGGGGAAAAAATGGTGGCCTCGTTCTTTGGAAGGATAGGTCATTTCGCAACAACTGTGTTAGAGGATCAAAAACAGTTTCTGCAGAATGGTACACTACCAATTGTTTGCCACTTATCTTGGAAAAGTTCGAGAGAAACGACCTCGCAGTAGGATCCTCCTTCACCACGACAACGCCTCATCGCACACCGCCAAGCGAACGATCGACTATTTGGCGACATCAAACGTTGAATTACTGGGTCACCCGCCGTATAGCCCCGACCTCGCGCCTTGTGATTTTATTTATTTTCAAAATTAAAGAAAACTTAAAGGAAAGCGGTTTATGAATGCTGAAGAAGCGGTGGCTGCGTATCGCGATGCCATTGAAGAGACCCCTAAGGACGAGTGGGCAAAGTGCTTTTCCCAGTGGTTCCATCGCATGCAGCGGTGTATTGACGTGAATGGACAATATTTTGAAAAGATATAATAAAACTAATAACTGGCTAATGTAATCAGTTTTTGATTTTCTAAGAACTTTCAGTTTGACCCTCGTATATATTATGTAAACCGGTGTGACTTGAAATTATTTAGGTACATCAGGTGCAGTACATACATGCAACCGTGGAGACTCTAAGCCGAGAGGAAGCGGCTTAAAAAAACACACAAAAGACGGTACCTATCCAGTCGAGTCCTAATCGGTAGTGATTATCTCAATAGACGAAACCTGACTAGACTGTAAAGAGCATTAGAATAAATTTAAAAATATTCCGTTGCTTATTTTCCGTTTCTTTTCGAAATTCGAAATGCAAGGATTGGCTAATTTGAATACTTAAATAAAAAAATAACCAAGAATTGTGTCACCGTGATATTAGAAATTTAAATTTTCTATGCTTAGCTACGTTCAATTTCCTTGAAATAACCCACACCTAACTGCTCCCGACGCAAAGGTGCCCATGACGCTCGCTGCGTTCTCACGTTGAAAACGTATGATTAATAATTACATTTATTTATTTATTGATTAATAGGCGAGCAGCGTTAGCTGATATGCCTATATCTCAGTGTTGAAATAACAAATTATTAGTAATTGTCTGTTAAAATACTTACATAAAGTGTTTTTAAAACGTGTAATTTTTTTGCCTCTTTAAGTAAATAGTAATATAATTTTGCGAGTCTGTCTCGAATGTCGTAACTGGGCCCTTTATTTTTATAAGGCTATTATTATTTATAACTGATCTCATTACCGTGCTACAATTACCAGTTTCGTTTTCAAAATCGTGAGAAAGCTCTCACTGGCGCCCAGCTATGTAACTCTACACTGTAATCGTGACCGAGAAAGTTGAATGAGAATCCGCTGAGACAATGTAACTAGTGACTGGTTTACAGATTCTTATCGCGAAGAAGTCTGCACTTGACCAGCGTACGCAGAATACCGAGTACTAACTTCAAAGAAGTACTACTACATTTAGTATTGTAATCCAAACGTTAAATCAAAGCTGCTACGGTTCAAAATACTGTTGATGCTGCAAAACTTATTAAAAAAAGTTAAATTGGAATAGATATTTTTTTCTTGAATTTAGTAGATCATAAGTGAAGTCAAGATAACTGAAGAATGGTTTTGGAATTCGGTGAGTGCTTGTGGTGTAAAAAGATTAGCAATCGACTCCATGTTCCCACGGTCATAAACCGCCACGCTGGTCCGGTGCGGAATGGTGTACGACGCATGACACGAACGTCATTGTTGTAAAATGACAGTTTTCTCACTATATTTTCTTCTACCGTTAAAATGATAACTTGTTCATCACGTGTGTGTGTGTGTGTGTGTGTGTGTGTGTGTGTGGAGAAATCCTCAGAGGTGCAGACCGAACCAATGCCCTTCAGATTGGGCATTCTGATGCAGAATCGGAAGGATAAATTTCCAATACTTCAGTCGTACAGTGAGGAGTTCAGTGTAGGTTTTGTAGTTCAAAATGCGAGTAATAATGTCTATTTGATCTGATGTTTTTTCGCTCTGACCTCATGAATAAGCGAACTTCATTTGGATATATTATAAACCACCTATTCAAGGTCTATCAGGAGAGTTGCGGTACAAGTTTGAAGAAACATAAATAATCCTCAGAGAAACACATTGATAAAATGTTCTTCAGTTAGCAGTTAACAACGGAAGCAAATCCCTTCTTCTCCTGTATGAGTATTTGGAGCAGCTTTATTGAATTCATGAATTTGCTTCTTATCACCAGTATAAAAATGGAGTAAAATATTTTTATAGGTACAAAAAACGTGAACGATCCCACCACATTTAAAAAAAACTCCAGGATATTGAGGTATATTAAATCCGTGTTTAAAGATTTTTTGCTTTGTGAAAAGTGAAGTGTACATTTTTAGAAAAACAATTAAACCGACTGCGAAACAACAAAAACCCAATCAAAAGGGGAAAAACAATAAATATAATTAAAAAAAATTTAGATTTCCCTCTTTTTTTTTTTCAGAATCTCATTCTAAAATCCCGACTTGAAGATAATGTAACCATTCAGTGATTCTACCTATTCGAACTGTTATCCGGGTAACCGGGATCCGAGTTTTAAAAAAAGAAAATATTTGTTTCACTATTTTATTGGTAAAGAATTGGTACAAATGTAATTAGTGAAGAACTAGTATAAGTTTGTTGGGGCGAGTGGTCGCGGCGGATGATGGATCGAGACTGGCGGGTGCGAGGAGGGATGCGTGGAAGTAGGGAAATGATGACATAGGGAAATAAGGGAAAGGTAAGGAAAACACTAGGAAATGACGGGTATAACATCTCCCCCAACAAGAGTAAACTAAAGGTACAAAATTTTAGTTTACTAATAAAATTGGTAAAATGTTTATATCTACGATAAGATAAGATATGAGTACAATAAAAATTGAAAATGATTAATTACTATGTTTTACTTATTTTAAAGATAGCCTTTTGGCAACATTTAAATCATTTACTAAAAATAGAAACTATGAGAAACAAAGTACAATACTAATTAAAAATTAAAATAGAAGTTTTCATGACGTCATTATAGTTACGTCACTCTGAGACGAGGTGCGACCATCGGTGAGGGGTTGCTATGATTTGACTGAGGCGTAGAGGCTCTAGGAGAATTGGCCTTATAGATTTGAAGGCTGCGGCCAGGCTTAGCATAAAATTTTACATATATTTTATAGGTTATGTATATAACAATGATAATAAAAATAAAAGTAACCGTGTTAAGCGCGTAATGCGTCCCGTATTGCTCGAGAAACGTTGGTTCAGTTATAATTTCATCCGAGTTACTAATCAAACTGTTAGTTAATCTTGTATCAAAACTTAAATTTTCTAAATTTATTTTTTCTAATTTAATGGGGAATGCATTAAGCGTCAGCGCGTTTATCTTTTCTATGCTACAACAAGATTCATTGATAATGTTAAAATCACGATTAAGAATTGCTAGGCTAATATTTATATTGTTAGATTTAGGAATTAGTTTTACATTTTTACTATATGCTATACATTTTTCGGGCAATGTTAATATGCCAGTGCCAAGAATGTTCACGTTATACATTTTAGAGGTTTCGCATTCCACAGTTATCTTTGCCGATTCGGATTGAACATAAATCCATCGATTTTGGCTGATAGCAGTCCAAATATTTACATATCCGAATATAGTCTTAGTTTCACATTGTTTAGGTAGTGACGTCACAACACGCGTTATCAGTTCACTCTCACAATTGGAGTTCTCGCTTGTCGATAGCACCACAGGTATATCACACACATAGTTTTCGGGGCTAGAACTTGTACACTGATCTAACTCATTCAATACACAGTAACGCGATTTGTCTTTGGTCATTGCTATGAACTTAGTACTAGGGATAATAACGCTATATGTATTTGGCTTCGTTGTATCGTATGGAATAGGCAGAGGTAAATTTTATATATAGAGTATTCCTCTGGATCCACTAGAGGTATCTTCAGAACAAACACGATTTTATTGTAAGTAAAATAGGAGATTACACGTGACATACTCAAAATGGTAAACATATTACTTAACTCTAAGCTTATCGGTAGGCTAACGCCTGCTCGTAGGTGTAGGTGATTATCGGCGAGTTCTCGGTATAGTTGGACTGGAGATATGATAGACGGATGTATAATGTTCTTACTACTGAGTAATACGGCGGTTGTTATGTCTTCTAGCTTGAATGATAAGGTAAGTAGTGAGCCTTCGAGTTGTATTAGAATGCTATTTAATTTATTTTTAACCGACAACTCGTTGGAGAGGAAGGTTATATTTTTTAAATCAACAGAGAGCTCGTCGATAGCGGAATTTAAAATGGCTTCATTCGTATTTATTTTATGAATTGTTGAATTATAATCCGTTATAAGAGATGTCGTTAAAATAATATTTTGTTTTACGAGTGAAGCTATTTTGTTTTCATTGAGATGTACAGAGTTTAAAACATGATCGTATTTTTTTTTGCATCATTTTCGTCAAGGGTTCCAAAATAGTCTTGAGAATAGAGCCACCGATACCTATCCAAGCGGCTCGCTTTTGTTTATGTTCAATAAGATGGGAAATCGATTTAAACTGTTCCACTAGGTCTAGATATCGTATAGACAGAGGTTCTACCATATTATAGCATTCAGACAGTTCTATGACGTCAGCTTGTCTGCAGAGAAATTTGAAAGTACCTAAAATTACGTTGAGATTATCTATATGTGGTTGTATATAGGATATATCAATAGGGATTAGAACATCTAAATTACCATCTGTTATTTTCATGCTCCCGACATAGTCAGAGTATAATCCGGAGCCTGCGTTAATTGATTCCACGATTTGGTCATCTGCTGTCAGCACGGCGCCACAGTGGGCGAAGGCGATTCTGGAAATGTATACTACTCGTAACTAATAGGTATGTATATTCAAGGTATTATCTGTGAAATAGTAGAGTAGGTCTGTAAAATATTTAGCTGGAATTTGGCATTTCTTGGATTTCAACGTGTTTCACCTCATCGAAATGGTGTCTTATGTGACGTCTGTTTATAAGCAGCGTTAATGTGTGGTTGTCATGAACCTTGATAATTTTGTAAGGGCCCTTCCACACTGGTGATAAGGCTTTACGAAGTCGGAGGTGATTTTTGAGGAGTACGTATTCACCTACTTTATATGTCGCTGGTCGGGTTCGCGCATCATAATACGTCTTCGAATTGGTTTTGGATCTTTCAATGAATTCCAAGGCCTTTTCGCGTGTCAGCTTTAGTCGGTGTTGCAACACTTTTATATACTCGGGATATGTGTTATTGATTGAGGCGTCGTTGTAGACAGAGTCAGGAATGTGAGGCTTATGGCCGAATAGAAGTTCGAATGGGGTAAAGTGGGTGGTTGAATGGACTGCGGTATTGTAAGCCAGCATAGCTGTGTAGACATACTGGGGCCAATTATCTTGATTTGAGTTTATATAAGGTCTTAAGTATTCTTTAAGAGTGGAGTGTGATCTTTCAAGGGCGCCTTGGGTTTGAGGGTGATAAGGACTGGACCAGAGATTTTTGATTTTAGGAATTCGCATGTCCTTTTGAATAGTTCGGCCGTGAAATTTGTACCCTGGTCGGTGAGTATAAATTTAGGGATTCCGAACAAGGAAATAAAATGGAGGAGGCATTCACACGTCTCTTCGGCGGTAATACTACGGATAGGGTATGCCAATGAAAATTTTGTTAAGTCGTCTTGCATGGTCAAAATGTACTTTAATTTAGCTGTACCTGATTTGGGTAGAGGTCCTACTATGTCAATTGAAACTCTTTGGAACGGGGATGTTGAAGTTGATGTAATTATCATTGGAGCTCTATTTATTTTTCGGTAAGCTTTATTTGCTTGGCAAGACGAACAGTTTTTTTATAGTTTTCAATATCTGTTCTCATATTTTTCCAATAATATCGTTCTTTAATTCGGTCATACATTCTATTGGATCCTAAATGACCGGCAATAGGGATGTCGTGGTTTTCTCTTAAGATTTTTGATATTTCACTTGGGACCGGAAATATAATTGTATTGTGGTGAATATTTATAGTTACATTAGTGTTGTTAAATAAATAAGCGAGCATGGCGTATATTTTTGTATAAGAAATTTGGTCAAATGGTGATTTGAAATCGGATATCGCTATTTCATTAATGTCGCCGGTAAGTAATATGTCATCTCTGGTAATTTTTAATGCTTTGAAAATATCTGGATAAGAACATTTATCGAAATAGTAGACTTTTGTAAAAAGAAAATAGTAGGTTTTATTCTTTATTTCCATTTTCTTAAAATAGTACAGCTCACGTTCGCCATCATGAATAGAGGCGTCTGCTGCAGAGATGATGTTATGCAGGTAAGGGTTGGATTCGTCAAAGTCGATGGACACGGGGATTAGTATAGTTTTCGCACTGCTTTTTAAGAGATTATCGTTATGTTCTTTGATGTAAGTATTATATGTTTCACTTTTATTACTAAAGGATTTTAAAAATTCTGTGTAATCTTTGTTATTGTTAGACGTTTCGGGTGGTGAGTGCGGTGGAGACGGAGCTGAAGGTGGAGTAGGTATAGGAAGCGGCGTTGAAGGTGAGTCTAACAGAGAAGGTGGGAACAGTGGAGATATGTCAGCATTAGAGTCAAGTGGACTAACGCCTAGATCACCGAGATCAATAAAGTCGTCGAGTATGTCCAATGGTGCCTCTGGAACATCAGTTGTGTCTAAGTCGGAGTAAGTCGAGGTTGAAGCCTTCAGGGCATCATTGTCTACAAATTGGGTGAACAGGAAACCGAGATAGTGCATCGGCGTTGCTATTAATTTTGCCCTTTTTGTATTCAATGTCGTAATCAAACTCCTCTAGTTTAAGTCTCCATCTAATAAGTTTAGACCCAGGGTCCTTGCAGTTAAATAGCCACTTAAGAGGTCGGTGGTCAGTGACTATTGTGAAACGCCTGCCGTATAGATATGGTCTAAATGTTTTGGTGCCAAAAATAATTGCTAAACACTCCTTTTCCGTGGTGCTATAGTTGCACTCGGCTTTATTAAGGGTTCGCGAGGCATAAGCAATGGGACGGTCATTACCTATGGGTCCTTGGGAAAGTATGGCTGAGATTGCATAATTTGATGCGTCGCATGTTAAAAGAAAAGGTTTGGAAAAATCGGGGTAGGCCAATATAGGAGCCGAGATTAAAGCCCTTTTTAAATTTTCAAAAGCTAATTGATGTTCGTTTTCCCAGTTAAATGGGACATCTTTCTTTAATAGATTAGTTAGAGGTTTTGCAGTTTTAGACAATTCTGGGATGAAACGGCGATAATACGACACTAGTCCCAAAAATGATTTTATATCTTTCGGGCATGTCGGACGTGGAAACTCCGCTACAGCCACAGTTTTGTCCGGGTTCGGCTTAACACCCTTATCAGTGATGATATGGCCAAGGTAGGAGACTTCTTTATGTAAGAATTCACATTTGTCTGGCTGGAGCTTGAGATTGAAATGCCGGAGTCTATCGAATACATTTGATAAGCTTTTCATGTGAGTTTCAAGGTCGAAGGAGTGAATTACGACATCATCTAGATACACAAAACATTGGATTCCTTGTAATCCAGAGAGCACAGAGTTCATGAGTCTTTGGAATGTCGCTGGAGCATTTTAAGTCCAAAGGGCATTCGAGTAAATTCGAAATGGCCCTCAGGAATAGAGAAAGCTGTTTTTGGAGCGTCCTTTTTGGACATGTTAATCTGATGGAAACCGGAAGCGAGATCTAAAGTGCTGAAATATTTACATTTACCTAATTGGTCTAGAATTTCGGAAATGTTGGGTATTGGGTATGAGTCTCCGATTGTGATGTCGTTCAGTTTACGGTAGTCAATTACTACACGCCATTTCCGTTGCCCTGATGCATCAAGTTTTTTTGGTACTACCCAAATCGGCGAGGACCATGGTGATGTTGATGGTTTAATAATGCCTTCATCGAGCATCTTATTTATTTGGGATTGAACTTCCTGTTTATGTATTTCGGGAAATCTATAGGATTTAGTATTAATTGGAATAGCAGAGGTAGTTGTGATTTCATGTTCTAAAGCGTCAGTGGTAGACAATCGGTCTTCGGGAAGATGAAATATATCTGAGAAGGTGGAACAGACATCGTAGAGTGCGTCTGTTTCTTCGGAATTTAGGTGAGACACTCGTAATAGTTTTATGACTTCCTCGGTTCGGTTCATTGCATTCTCTTGGTTTGTATTAAAATATTGATTGTGGAAAATTTTGTTTTCATTATGTCTTATCAGGGGTTCTATTTGCAACTTTAGGTTGGAATTAACCATAATGGGGGATTCAGAGGTGTTTACGACAGTAATGTTTATTCTGGAATTAGGTTTAACTTTGACAATACAGTTTGCAATCAACAGGTGTTCTATAATTTTAGTATCTATTATGAGACCTTCTTTAATTTCAGGGTTCATTACGGAGCATTCTATTACGGCTTCATTCCGAGGAGGGATGGTGTAGACAGGGTCGATAAATTTCATTGCTAATGTTGTATTGTTGATGGTAAGAGTTTTTTTACGTAATCAATGTTTGAGTTAGATGTAGAAAGCAGATCATTTCCTATTATTCCATCATATGGGAAGTCAATGACGGGTATGACGTGGAATGGAAAAGTGGAATGACCGAAGGAATTAAAACGCAGTAAATGTGACCAAAAGTATGAATCGGTTTATTTGGTGATCCAATTCCAGTAAAGGCAATAACATGTTTTGTTATTTCTTGAGGCTCTTCGATTGTATTTATTTTGAGAAGGCTAATAGATGCACCACTGTCTACAAGAAATTTCAAGGGTTTACTGGAGACTGATGTTCGAACTTCGACATAAGGTAAATACCTTTTTATTGGATTAGTATCGATGCTATATGTTTCTAATAAATGTTTTGTGTTATTTGTTCCTGAACACGTTGGGCATGGAATAGCAGTGGACTTTGAGTTACGATTAATGAATGAAGTTTTCATCTGGATAGAGTCGCGAATTGGTAAGTTATGTCGTATGCTAGTCGATTGGGTAGGGGGATCAGGAACAGCGGTAGGAGCTCTACGAATACGCATTGGATCATTAGTTGAGTTTGTAACAGTGATAGGAGACTTATTATAAGTTTGGGGCTGGTTACCCTGTCTGTTAGTGGGTAAGGATACAGTGAGGGGGCCACTATGAATTTGGGGCTGGTTACCCTGTTTGTTAGTTGGCCTTGATACAGTGAGATTCAGTGCAGGTTTAGGCGATTTAGTAAGGATCAGCGGCTTTAATGGAGTCGTATCGATTTTGTTTCCTATTCTTCCCGTACGATACCAGACGGAGGAGCTAGATCGTTTAAATTACCGTCGTTGGTGGTTTCGGTATTTCTTTCATCAGAGGTGTAAGTGTAGTGTATTGGCTGTCTTTGAAAATTGCTGTTTGGGAATTGACGACTTCCGTTTTGGCGATTTTGAGCGGCGATCTTATTATTATACTCGCGCTTCCGACAATTCTCTATCGTATGGCCAATATTTTTACAATACCGGCAAATAGGTGCGTTAGTGTTAGACTTGAACTGGCCTTGAGATTGCGGCTTAGAATTATGAAACGACGAAAAATTATTATTGTTATTTCCTTGCCTGCGGTCAAAATTGTTACTGTTAAAATTATTGTTCGGGGGTGCCGAGTATCTTCTGTTGGACATGCCAATGATTTTCTCTTCAGCAGTGGCGAGGTTAATGGCCTCGTTCAGGGTACTAGGGTCCCTACATCTTACGACGGTAGATAGCTGCGGACTAAGACCTATCGTGAACACGTTTAGGGCCAGATCTTGCATAGCAGCAACACGGCCTGCGAGCTCGTCCTTTTCTTGGTTGGAATTGAAATATTAATTTCGGTAAGTAGCTTTGCCAGGCAAGATTCAACTCTTAGGGAGTATTGGTTGACCGACTCATTGCGGCCCTGTTTACATTCTTGGAGGTCAGAGAGGAGATACGCGTAGTGCTTGACGTCACCAAATTGAGATTTTAGAAAATCTTCCAATTGTGACCATTTGCTAAATTCTTTAACTGCGCATGCGGTCTCCGCTTTGCCTTCAAGGCGACTAAGTATGTATTTTAGGAGGAGATCTATTTGTGAAGTAGAAGCAAGATTTATAGCGTTGCGACAGTTGTTTATGAATGGGGTCAACTTTTCGCGGGACCCATCGAATGTCCCTATGAATTTAATTAGAATGTTTAAATCGACTTCCATCTTGGCCTGTGTGTCTTCGTCCTTAGGTTTAGTCATAAGATAACAGTCAGAGATTTATAAAATAAATTATCAAATAAAGCTGCACAGAGACCCAGGTGCGAAACGCTCTTATCTGTTCTCGGAATACTGCGAGTAAAACGCGTAGGCGGAAGGCACCGGAGTTGCTGTATCTTAGCAATGACCAAATTAATAGATTAATTTTACGACACTAGTTATTATTTCACTGGAGCACTTTTGGTAAGGAGTCTGAGTATTTATGAAGAACTTACAGGATCAGCGGCTGAACATTACGATGTACATACTCGTATGTACAGTAGCAGGATACTGCGCAGTGGGTTGGTAGTCCTTTACAGGACGTTCAGGACACGGGCCACCGTATCCTCAAGTTGAAGATTGGACAAGGCACCACAGTGCTCTCGTCGCGACGGTGGTTGATAAAGTAGTATTCCGGTGATAGTTCAGATATTCTTGAAATGGACACTTTCCGCAATTTCACTTTTGAAAACTTCACTTGAAATGAGGCGTACCGGGGGATTTTAGAAATCCCTTAAGCTGCCACCAATGTTATCCGGGTAACCGGGATCCGAGTTTTAAAAAAAGAAAATATTTGTTTCACTATTTTATTGGTAAAGAATTGGTACAAATGTAATTAGTGAAGAACTAGTATAAGTTTGTTGGGGCGAGTGGTCGCGGCGGATGATGGATCGAGACTGGCGGGTGCGAGGAGGGATGCGTGGAAGTAGGGAAATGATGACATAGGGAAATAAGGGAAAGGTAAGGAAAACACTAGGAAATGACGGGTATAACAGAACGAAAACAGATTTTTTTTAATCGATTTGGGCGTTCTTCAGAAAACGGGGAACATACTTAAAAAAAAAATATGGTGGTCAATTGATAACCTCCTCCTTTTTCCTTATATATTGTAAAAAAACCTATGTGTACCTTGAACGATATATTTTTAGGACACGTGACATCAGAACACCCAATTTTGATCATCTCAATGAATTACAGTACTACTTTAACTTTTGCATTGTGAAATGAGGCCCCAATTCCCAACAGTGGAAATCTTAAAACTGTTGTGGCGTACTCTTAATTTAGATGGTTTTCAATTTTCCAGGTGGCTACTCAGTGGAGCACATCGACAAACTGTGCATGTCTCTACTGAGGCAATATGGGAAATGTGTCAAGATGGAGGGCCTCATCGGCCGGCCTGATATGCTGTTCGTCTTCGACGCCAGTGAGGTGGAACGGGTCTTCAGAGGAGAGGACGCCGCGCCACATAGGTAAGGCTTCTTGTATTCGCACTAGTAAAATTAGCATGTTTTACAAAAAAATGTGATACAGTGAGATCATATCAGATTCTATCATCTATCAGATCAGATTATAGTTAGTCAGTGATAATATTGTTAATAGACTTGGTGCTCAAAGTACTTTAAATTTTTTGATGGGTAGATATGTGTAATAACAAATGGGTAATTAAATACCTATGGGTAATTTACAAATTTTGTTTTTATAAATTTCTCGCATGCCTCCTTCTATTATAATTTGCTTAAATTGGATGACAAATCCCATTTTCTCTTCTTGTATCATGCGACAGGGACCAAAAACTAACTTTTATTTGAGATTTGTGTCGTCAAGCGAACTTAAGAAAGAAATATTGACCTTAAAAAGTCAAACAGTATCAAGATATGTTGAGAGATCGTGGATGTGGCGAGATATATATATTTCTTGAAAATTTATTTGCTTTTGTACCTCGTTTGTTTTTTCATCATTATCATCCACAGCCTTCTTTATCCCACTGGGTATAACCTCTCCTTTATCGTGCCATATTCCTCGGTCCTGTAACAATCTTGTCCCAATAATAATGTTTTAATCATATATTTGAAACTTTTTTTTATTAATTTTAGACCATCGATGCCTTCACTGAACTATTACAAGCATACATTACGGAAAGACTTTTTCGGGGCTGAAGAGAACTGTGCTGGCGTTATTGCTGTGTAAGTAAACATATTAAGCTATTTCTTCTTTGAAATTGTATGTATTTTGGGCAATTAAATTTCGAATAATATGACAAGAAATTTAATAGTGTGGTGCATTTGAAAAGTGTCGCCAAGTTTTGATTCCTTCTTTTAAATCACGTAGATTCATAAGAGTACGAGTATTTATATTTATATGTATAGATTATTTTTTACGTGTATTAATAATTATAATAGTATTTTTGCATTTATTTTGTGTAAACAAGATCTTATTGGATCTTTATCCTTAACTTGGTGGTCAGTTCCTTTTTAAAAATAGATAGAAATTGTACTAAAGTGGTTTTAGTGGTATCTTTTTTTAATTATTTTGCCAGACACGGTGATTCGTGGGCAGCATTCAGGACTAAAGTGTCGCGAGTGGCGTTGAGCGCAGGCGCTGCGGCGCAGTACACGGTGCCGGTAGCGGAGGTCGCCGACGCTTTCGTACAAAGGTAAGTTCAAAGACAACGTAAACGTCAAACACAACGCACATGTCACTGGAAACGTAAAAGCTACAGAAAAAAATAAAGTCAAAGACAAAGTCAAATAAAACAAATGACTAAAGTTCAATAACACGTAAAAGTCGAAGACAACATAGAAGTCAAAGAAAAAGTAAAAACAAAGTTAAAGTCGAAGTAAAACAAAACAATAAAAATGAAAAAAAACATACATACGGTCGAATTGAGAAACCTCCTTTTTTGAAGTCGGTTAAAAAATAACATCAAAGTCAAAGACAAGAAGATACAAGTCAGAGCGCGTATCCAGAAAATTAGAAATGTTGTAACTTTCTTGATCAACGTCTACAAGAAACATTTTTTTTTTTTTTACCTTTTATAGGCTCACACTTGACCGCCATCTCGCCTGATGTTAAGCGACGATGCGGTCTACGATGGAGCGTGTTTACCTAGAAGAAACCGATTCACTCTCGATTTGAAGACACAAAGATTGTAACCATCGGGGAAAACCCACTCAGGCAACGTATTCCACAGCCTAGACGTTCTTATCACAAACGTAGAGTCAAATCTCTTCGTTCGTGTCTTTGGAACATCAACCATGAAACGATGTCGCTTTTTCGAGCTACGAGCATTCCGATAGAAAAAAGGGCAAGGTGGTATTAGATCATGCAGATCAGTTGCACACTCTCCGAAGTGTATCCGATAAAAAACCGATAGGCTAGCAACCCTTCGGCGATGCTCAAGACTTTGAAGTCTTTTTCGCACAAGAGTGTCATTGCCTATGAGCCTTTTGGCACGTCTCTCGATCGATTCCAGGGCCTCCAGCTGATACTTGGCCGATCCATCCCAAAGGTGCGAACAGTACTCCATACAGGAGCGAATCTGTGCTTGAACATATTATATATTTATACTTTGAATGAAGTTTGTTTAATAAAATGCATTGAATTCAGTAAATGCAGTACTAAATTAGCAAATACACTCTTCAAACTAAGAGGTTTCAATTACACTAAACGCCTGCTATCTATGTCTGAATTTTGTAGCTACTAGATTAAATGTAATATATTTTTGTAAGTAAGATTGGTTTGTCATCACCTGAAACATTACGGAACATTTTATATTGCGGTTAAACGCAAACCTATTATTTACCTAAATAAAATTAATAGCTTGGACATAAAAGCATTTTGCTCAGACAATATTCACAGGCAATCAATTTATTTCTCGCTCACCCTCATTTAAGTTAAAAAAATGTTATTACGAGTACAAATAAGTTTCCTCCGTTTTTAACACAAATTAAATATTTATTGTTTATGAATCATTCCTAATGATTTTAAACGATGCTTGCTGAGTGACTTCTAATGTTAGAGCAAGTTCTTTTTGTGTTTGAGATGAATCTTCCTCCAATAATTCCTCAAATTCTGCATCCTCGTAAATTTTTGGCCTTCCACTGCGATCTTTGTCTTATACGTCGAAATCACCGTTGTTAAACTTTTGAAACCACTCTCGACACGTTCTCTCACTCAAAGCACCCTCACCATATGCTTCTACGAGCAATTGATGCGCCTCAGCAGCAGATTTCTTTAAATTAAAGAAGTAAACTAATATTTCCCGCAAATGACGCTTACGTGGCTCAAATTTTGACATTTTCAACTTATAAAAATTATATTTTACCAATATAATAAAATCAATAATATTAATATGTTATGTTGTTCTTGAATGTCCAAACTATTTTTTAAGCCGGTTATCATCTGCGAAAGCTAACCAAAACTCCGTGCCGCACCATCTACAATAAAACGGCGAAAACTTATTTGTACAATGCGGTGGTTACTGTTTATTACACTGTAACATGGAGTAGATTAGGGCAATATGATTTGAGTCTTTGATATAAATATTTTTGTAGTTCATAATTATTATTTTTGTATTATAGGTACAATATTTTTTGCGCAGGTTACGCGAGGTGCGAGATGAAAATCAAGAAACGCCTGATGATTTCCTGAATGAAGTTCATAAGTGGTCGTTGGAATGTAAGTTAATCCTATTTTAACACCTTTTGTGTTGGTTTTTAAAGCTCTTCGTCTCAATCCAACCTAAGGACGTATTTATACGAGCTTACTACACTAGAGCTTTTATTACGTTACCTATACCTACCGAAAATAGTTCTTCCAATTATTTTATGTCATGCTCTTTACCTATAATCAGATCATTCAGGCCCCACTCCACTAGATAATATAATAGAATGGAAATAATTACCTACCAAGATATAGGTGTAGCTCTATTTTCTTGATATCTTGACTTTATATGTACAAACCAACCCACTAATATTATCAATTCGATTTTTTTTATGTTTTGGTGTTTGTTACTCAAGCACGTTGAAAGAACTGATCAGTTTAAAATTTGTTCTTAGATTATAGTCTGATGCAACTGATGAATAATATTTATCGTATATATTTCAGCTCTGGGGCTAATAGCCTTGGACACGCGGCTGGGGTGCTTCTCTGCGACCGAGGGCTCTGAGAGCCAGCGCCTCATTGACGCTGTTCACACCTTCTTCATCAGCGTCGGAGAGCTGGAGCTGCGGGCGCCGTGGTGGAGGATTTACCCGACTGCTATGTTCAAGAGATATGTCGCAGCGCTTGACACTATACTCAGGTATGTTTTTGTTCTAATATTATGATTAATCTTGATTTTGAAATGTTTATTGCGTTCATGTAGGTACTTCAGTGCAACTTTGATAGATGAGTAATGAATGGGTTAGAAGCTTTAGGCCTAAATCTCGATATTAATGAATATTTTAAAAAATGGTTTTGCTATAATTGAAAAGATTTCTCTCCTAATAATAAAATATAATCTTTAGTGATTTTAGTTTACTATTTCACTAAAAAAACAGCAAATATCTTTCTGCAACAGAACAGTCTATCTTGAAACACTTATTTAAATCTGAAAAGGGTAATTTATACGTTTGAGACAAACCCAGCACCATTGTAAATAATAAGTTGTATCCCATACTTTTTTGACGTCCTTTTACATTATTATCATTTCATTCAAATTCAATTTTTCTATAATAATAATCGTTTTCAGCCTGTATAAACTTACTGGTGGGTATATGCTTCCTCAGCCCTATGCCATTGACTTCTATCCTGAGCTGATCTCATCTATGCGATGCGATGCGATCCTGCGATGGATCTGAATTTAGATATACACAAAAAAAAATGTGTGTCTGATTTTACAATTTGATTTCAAGCGTTGTCTAATAATTCCAGTGTGACTCTGAGTCATGTAGAGCAGGCGTTAGAAGCGACCCAAGCCGCCGGTAGCAGCAAGTCTCTTCTCCGAGACTTGGTGGCGGCGAGTGGGCCAAGAGTCGCAGCCGTCGCTGCGCTAGACATGTTCCTTGTGGGCATCGATACGGTACGTGTACAGCTTACCATAAGTAACCCACTAAATGTTCCAACTACTGAGACTCGGGCTTCTCTCGCAAGAAGAGAGTCTAGGCTATCCACCACACTGATCTAGTGCTGGTTGATAGATGACATATTTATGATCCTGAAAGATTCTAGGTTGTCGGTTTTGTCTCGATGTTTTCCTTCACCGTTTTAAGTCAACGGCATTACGCCCATGGGTTCGAAAAGACAGTAGTGCGCATGGGAGTCCAATCAGGGGTTCCGGCGCTCCAGATTGGCAGTTGCCATTCTCCCGACTAGACGAATAGACTAGCCGTAACTTGTACACTACATAAAGTGTTGTAGAACTGTAAGCCATAGTTTTCATAATTACGCACTATTCGCTAAAATTGAAATCTCCGGCTGATGTATCTCGTTGTCCTATAATAAAGTTGTCCCTCTAACCAGAACGGTGCAATTTTGTAAATTACTGCTTAGCAGTAAAACAACTGCAATAAATTGTTACTTCCCCAGGCGGAAGCTGTAAAGAGTCTTACAACTACAAAATTTATTTCAGACTTCAAACGCTGTGGCGTCCACATTGTATCAGTTGTCGCAAAGGCCTGAGGTACAGGAGAGACTTTACGATGAAATCACCAAAGCCCTAGACGGGAAACCGATGAAACCCGGAGACGTTAACCAAATGCCTTATTTGAAAGCTTGTGTCAAGGAAGTTATGAGGTAAATTTTATTATAATCTTTGTGCAAGAATTATCCTAGCATTTACTCGTAATTTTAAATATTAGCTCCATTTTATTTTGGGAATCTTATTTACGTAAATTTTTCAAGCATTGTCTTTTAGACTAGGTGTATGTTAGTAATAATTATAATAAAATACAAGCCGTTATTATCTAAAACTTTGTATAATTATATTAATATATTTTTATCACGTTAGCCTTTTAATTCTTTTCTAATGGGTTTCTTCGTGATGTTTTATTCATATTATAGCAAGTAGCGTGACGATCGTATCGCTCTTGTATTCCATACATTTTGTTGCGCCATTTACTCGTATTAACTCTACTTTTGCGGACTTATATTATTTAATCTAATACTTAGATTATCTAATCTGTCCGGAAGTCCGCAAGTGAAATGATTAGCTTTTAAAAATAATGGATAAATTATTTGCTTGTAACATTATAATATGATATACATATCGATGGCTAACGGCCGAAATGGGATAAGCGCCACTGATTGAATTTTAGAGGAGAGTGATTTAAAGTTCAAATAAAATTAAAAAAAATCATAAAACTTAAAGTATAGCTTCCGAAAGTCTAGAAATTTGTATACATGATATTTAAGACACTAGCTATTGAATGGCATTGTTATGTTTTTAATATTTAGCCTGTAAACACTATTTTCTGTCGCTTATCCTAAAATGACTTCTAATTGCAAACAGCCAAAATGTCGTAAATGAAATTGCAATATGAATCCGTTCCAGTTAAAATGATATAACTACATCTTTTACTCTATTTAAGCTGAAGCAAAATAGCACTAGTATGAGTTTTTGGGAAATAAAATTAGGGAAATATGGTATAACCGGCTGTCGAATGATAATTGACTGAATGGAAAATTGTATCAAGTTCAAATTTGACAATATCGCGCCTATTCGTTTGATTATTTTTATGATGTATTTTGATGTGTTAATACTTTGAACATTAGGTTGATATCTAGACAGAATGAGAGAAGATTTTGGGCTTGGCCTAGAGTTCTAAGTAAGGAAAAATAATACTTTTAAGAATCAAATCTGTTTTAAACAGCCATAAAAAATTAAAACAGTTATTTAAACACAGTAGCTACAGTACTTATTAATAACAGTTGCTCGTATTAACAACAATAATAACAGTTTTAGTATAAAGTATCTAAGATCAAGTTAACTTAAAAATAATATAGAGGTCTATGAGGCTAAGCTTACAAACACAAAAAACGTCCACGCTTAAAAATAATCAAAGATTATAAAATAACAAGTACACTAGCCATGCCAAAAGGTTCTCAAGTCTTTGACTTATGTAATAAACATATCGCAGTATGTGAAGTAACATAAACCTTCTCTCTTACTCATATTCGATATCCGACTCAGGGAGTGTGTCCTTCACATTGTTAGAGCTTATAAGGCTGTTTCATTCATTTTGAAGGAAATGAGGAATCACGTTATCTCTACAAAGTTTAAGTAAATCATCATGTTTTACCTTTGATAAAGGAATTTGAGACTTATAACATGCTGGTGGAGTCATCTTAATTTTTGGTTGAACTTCCACGCAAAAGGATTCGGCATCGTCATTCATCGAGTTTTTAACAAAAATTACGTCATCTCTCTTTTTCTGATATGTAACAACGCGCATCTTACTTATTTTACCAGTTAGATTCCCTTTGAAATATTTTTCGCTGATTGAATCCCATCTACTAAAGTCTTTAAACTGTAAAAAATCCACTTTATACGGTTCTGGATCTTGTAATGCTTTTGTAAATATTGTGTACTATTGTGAAGGTGCGTAAATGATGCTATTTTTTATGTTTCTTTCTATAACGGCATGTACAGAATCAACAGGCATGTATGTATGTATGACCTGTCAGTAAGAAGTTGATCTGTATAGTTTCAATGTTATTGCATGTTTGCAATGTTGAATGTAGCATTGCCATGACTATCCTATTTCTATTTTGGCGAGGGCAACAATCGGAGTAAAGCAACAAATATTTTACTAAGCCACGTTCATCAACTATGCGTATGTATTTATCAAGTATTGTTGAAATTTCGTTAGCACCTCTCTTACCATTAGATTCATTCCAACAGTAGCAATTCATGTTTATTGCTACTACGAGTACCATTTTGGTACACACAAAAATTATACACAGCTAATTTACGGGAACAAAATAATAGCATACTGTCTCCACATGGAGTATTCAATACCTTTTGGAGAACAAAACTAGCACATAAAGTGCTAGGGTCATTTCTATGAATGTTTTGGCGAGCTTTAAAAAATGGTTATAGCATTCAGTTTTTTTGTTGTGTTTTGTTTGCGTTCATGCTACTGAAGCTCGGCGTGTTGGCGTTTGAACCGACCGAACCGACGTTTTCAACTCTTTTTGATTACGTAAACGACATTTTCACTTAAAATCAATTGTTATAAGGATAACTTTTCATTTTGCTTTTTATCTAAGCACCAGAACTGTTTTAAGTATCGGTAGCAAAAAAGACTAAGCGACAATACATTACTAAGTTTTCAAAGGGGGCAAAATGTAGTAACCGCCATTTTGCTATCTAGTTATCAATAACGAAATAAATATTAAACTCCAAAATAAAATCTAATTAATGTGGCCTAACTATATAACCGACAAATATGGTTAATAAAATAATAGGCATAAAAGACTAAATGGAATTCTACAAATAATTCTTTATGGCATATTTACTTAAACGCATATTTCTAAATATTTCTTTCCAGCTAAAAAAGGTTAACGTTTAAATAACAAAAGTTTACAGCAGGGACAAAAAGCTTAAGTCCAATAAGTATTTTAAAATATTTATCGATCAACAACCAAAATTAAAATTCTCAAAAAAAATGTGTCACTTATAACAAAAAAAAGTGGCTTCGTCTCCTGTTTTTACTACTGCCTAAACGACAAAAGTTTCACTTAGAAGCATGTAACCCAGACCAAACGACGCAGAAAAAAACGGCGATTCTAACCATATATATAAGTCCATACCTCAAAAAATGGCGCTTATCCCATTTCGGCCGTTAGCCATCGATATTTAAAATGAGCTTATACCAATTTTTTTATTATCACTGACAAGTGATATCAAGTTTGAGGATCATGGGCCGTTTTTTTCCTCCAAAAACCGTGTATTTTTTCACATTTTTGCTTCTTCTGTTTTCAATGTATAAATCGTTTCTTGTTTGCAGAATGTACCCGGTGGTGATTGGTAACGGAAGACAGCTCACTAAAGATACTGTTATATGTGGCTATAGTATTCCAAAAGGGGTAAGTTTTTTGTAAATTTTTTGGTCTCAGTTTAGAAATGGGTTTGAAACGCTTGTTACAAATTTTGCATACATCTATTATGTCTCGATAATGATTCGGTATAGTCTGTCTGGCTGTAAAATAATAAGGATGGGACGTGGAAGAGCTACTTTCTGCAATTCCTGGACACTTTCTCCAAAATGTATCTGATAGACAAAAATTCAACAAGGCTTGTCAGATTTTCCAAACAAATGAGTATAATATCTATCTATAATAAGCTATAATAATACCGTATCCGTTTGAGAACTAGATAGATCAAAGACGCAGATCTGGCAAATAGCCGGTCACATTCATATAATTTTTCCAGAACTAAATATACTGAAAAAACGAAAGGCTTGTTTACACATTTCAGAAAAATAGGGTATTTCTGTAATATAACTGAAAGAAAAATTACTATTAAATAATAATTACTTATTTATTAAAATAATTTAATATATTAAAGATGACTACCAGCGCCCCGCAGTTTTATCCGTGCAGTTCCCGTTCCTGGTATTTTCCCGGGATAAAAAGTATCGTATGTGCTATTCCAGACTAAAATCTAACCGTTTTTCAAATATCAACCAGACTTGTTTACCCGGTCCGATGTGATTGAGCAATATACATCCAAACATCGAATCTTAGTACGATGCGAAAGTTTTGATATATTCGTGATTGTTTGTTACTCTTTCAAGCAAAAAACTAGTCAAAGGATTTGGATAAAAATTCGTATATAAGATAATGTTTTAGAAAAAACATCTTAGATCTCTGGGTGATGAGCGCAGTGCAGTGCTAGGTAATGATTTGGACTCTTCGTGTTCCAATAGCTGCGTGTCACTGTACTGCTATGTGGCAGGCATGTTGCTTACCATCAGGCACATGTCCTGCTCGTCTCGTCACTTCTTATTAAACAATAAAGCTACTTTTTATTCCAGACAACTAACAGGATCTGGCGCAATGTGAGTGTAACGATGCCACTAGTATTGTTATATTTTTCAGACGCAAGTGATCTTCCAACACTACGTGATGGGTAACAGCGAGGAGTACTTCTCAGCGGCATCAGAGTTCCGCCCGGAGCGCTGGCTCCGTCGGGCCCCGGGGCAGACGCACCACGCCTTCGCGTCCCTGCCCTTCGGCTACGGCAAGAGGATGTGCCTGGGCAGGCGGTTCGCTGAGCTTGAAATACACACTGTGATAGCTAAGGTAGATTTAAACACTTGAACGTCAAAGTAAATATATAAGAATGTTTTGAAGTGAAATTTCTTTTGGCGTATCACAGACGGGTTTTTGGAATGTAAATTGACTCAAGCGTCACGTTCGTAAATGAAAGAAATCTTCGGGTAAACTCGGAACCATGACCACGCCCTCCAATTTCACCCGTGCTGTTTTCAAAGTGACCTATCAAATAGGCGTGACGACAGGTCCCGAAATTATATTAAATTATTTGATGTAATGACAGTATTTAAATAGAATAAAATATGTACCAATTTTAATTATGATATTGTTTAGTTTAACTTACTTTGTGATCATTCAAAGCTGGATGGACAAGTCCATTTTAAAAGTACGAAATTATTAGAAAATGTATTTACCATAGGATAGCCCTTTTAGTAACTTTTGTTATGAAACCAGTTTCCTAAACGCAATATTTACCCCGTCGAGCGCATGACGCGTAAACAAATGCCATGTACCAAAGCGCCACGCTTCCCGCCAAAAATATTTTTTTGAGGTTGGGAAGATTCTAAATTGGATAAATTTTGATGTATTCGTTAATTATATTGTACAAAATATACATCACTGCAATGGTCTTGAACCGCTTTATCATTTTTTACGATTAATAAAGATAATTACACTTACCGGAATCTAGTATTTCTGTGTTGAATATGATGTTTACAAATTTTTGGTCTCACCTGCACAATTCGCATGATTATGGCACTTTACGATGTAATTATTACACTCACAACACATTCACGACAAAGAACGACCTTTTATGCACCCATTTTAGTAACACTTTCACCACAAAACGAAAATCTAATCAAGAAAAAAAATTATTATCACGAAACAGAACGGTCCGCCATGCCGCTACGAAATTTCTTAGATATTTTTTTTTTTTGTGATGTTTGTACAATTGGACTGGAAACAGATAATAGAAATCGAGATTGTTATATTGGCAATCGATTCGTGTAACGAAAACAAAGGATTGTCTATAGGCAACCGAGACAAAAAATAACAAATGAACGGCGCTCGCTTAGTATCACCCGTTAGATACTAAAACGCTCGTGGCATTTATTCTTTAGTATCACCCGTTAGATACTAATGCGCTCCAGGGGTTAATATAGCTACCATACAAACTTTACGCGCGACGCATAGAAAATACGACAGTGTGACGTCACGTTTCTGTAGTGATTTGTATGAAGCGTTTTTGGGAGAGTCCAAAATTGTGATTTTAATATCGTGATATCACGGGAAGTTTTTAAGATAACAAAGTAATTATTTCACCTGTGTTTTTGTTATTGAGAAGCCTTTTGATGGCACATTAAATAAAAAATGACAATTAAATAAAACACACCTATTCTGAGTTATAAGTTTTCACTTCTGTCGGCAATCCCTACGACTGCCAATCTTTATTTTTTTATTTATTTATGTAATCTTTAGCTGTCACAGACACTAGTTTAGGTCTATGCTCTTTGTCAGGACTTACAATCTATATGATCGATATTAATTATTGAAGGATTGGTTGGAAGGAAGGAGGTTGGAAGGATATTAAAGGAGTGAATTATTGAAGGAGTGGATTGGAATCCTTCGATCCAACCTCCAATTTGTATAGATCATGGCTGTGTCGCACAAGTAGTCCTCCTCCTTGCAAGCACGAGTTCACGAGTATTACACATGTGCCATCTATTGCTCTCCTTAACCATATTTAAGGAAAAAGAGCGAAGAGCGACCCCCACACATTTATTTACACAAGAAGAAGTCTTAAGAGTATGTGCTCGAGCCACATACGCAAACCTATCTATTGCTACAAAGTAATAAGAACAGTTACTTTACTAAACTATCTGTGTTGATTCTGGTTTTAAGTTGTCTCAAGTGTAAATTTCTGGAAATGTTGTTGCTTAGGTATGGCAGGTCTAGTACCTCAGCACATGCGTTAAAGTCCAATTTATGTGCCCACTGCTGATATTTCTCTCACGTGTAATGAGTCAATGCCATAAGTATGAGCTGATTATCGGTTGAAAATACATTATTGGCTTCTTCGCAATATTTTTACGTTATTAAAACTTATGGTAACTAAAATTGTGCACATCTGTACCTGAAATGATACATAGAGCAGGCGCGGTCCCAGCCTCGAATTTTGGAGGGGGTCACCAGTACGCAGCCTCAGGTTTTGGGGGGGGGGTCACAAGTAGACATACAATAAATCGAGCAAAAAAATACTTTACTAGTAGTCCCCCAAGGTTTTACTCTCGTAGTTCCCGTTCTAGTTGTTTTCCCGCGTTAAAAAATAGTCTATGTACTGTTAGATATTTTTAATTTTCTTATATTTTTTGTTCGACGTATACGATTTTGGGGGGGGGGTCATGTCCCCCGTGACCCCCCCCTCGGACCGCGCATGACATAGAGGTGCAAAAATCTTGATTGACGCCTGAAGTTTTAAAGAGAGCAATGTCATAGACAACGATTTTCTAATTTGTAAACAGTACGTCTAAACATGCCATTTGAGATAGCCTGACTAAAATCACTCAATTTCCAAAAATCAGTCCGCCGATGCTTTCGTGATAAGCATAAGAATCACTCAGCCTACTCCGACACATCTTGAGCTACGCAATTGCCCGAATAATAAATCTGGCGATAGCGGATCATAATCAACAAGAACAAAATTAAAAATTTTGATTAACCCCCGACTACCTTAGATTTGTTATCTGTAGAACATTCTACTAGTCAAGCCCTTTCATTTGATACCTATATTAAGGGAATTGTGAAAAAGGAAATGTAATTCGCCATTTTGTGGTAGCGGCCATCTTGGATTTGAAATTTGTCATAGTGCAAAGTATTCTACTAATCAAGCCCTTTCATTTGATACCCATATTGAGGCAGTAGTGAAAAATATTATATAATTCGCCATTTTGTGGTGGCGGCCATCTTGGATTTGAAATTTGTTATAGTGTTTAGTACTCTACTAGTCAATCCCTTTCATTTGATACCCATATTGAGGTAGGTTGTGAAGAAATATTTTGTCCGCCATTTTGTGGAGGCGGCCATTTTGAATCGATATTAACCAAACATAGCTAAGAACACCCGCACGGATATTAACTTTCAAATAAAAAAAAACCGCATCGAAATCGGCCCATCCGTTTGAGCTCTACGGTGCCACAGACAGACACACACACAGACAGACAGACAGACAGACAGACAGACAGACAGACAGACCGACAGACAGACAGACAGACAGACATCGACGTCAAACTTATAACACCCCTTTTTTTTGTCGGGGGTTAAAAATAGTATAATACTTACCACCGGCAACAAGTCGTCAGGTGCTAGATAGCCCTCCCTCTAGAGCCATAAGGCTCCTTTCTGGAATGCCAAGATGTTCCTTGTTCTCCCCTACCGGTGTGGTGGCAGCCTAAGCAGTGGTTGACCATCTAGTTTGCCACAAACATTGAAAGCGGTAGAATCACTGGCTAAGGTGTAATACTTCCCCAGGCGGACTCTGCAAATAGTCCCACCACCACATAAATGAATGAATCCACTGTAACTAAGTTCTTATTTTTTTTATTTCAGATTATTCAGGCGTTCAAAATGGAGTACAACCATGAACCCTTGGACTACCACATCCATCCGATGTACACGCCTAATGGACCGATTAAAATTAAACTGACTGAGCGATGACTTACACTGACCCATTGAATCAATGTTAGAATTTATACAATTACTAGCGGCCCGTTCCGGCTTCGCTCGGATATTGTCACATAAAGACCGCTAATCGAAATAAAAAACTATCCTATCTTTCAAGTTAGATCAAACTGCACACGGTGTCCAAATTTGTTTAAAATCGGTTTAGTAGTTTAGGAATCCATCGCGGACAAACATCGTGACAGGAGATTTATATATATTAAGATGTTGTCATATCTACATACCGTCGTATTCTAAAACTTAAAGTCTACGTAAACAAAAAAGTGCCTAATTTTTGGGTAACGACTAATTTCCAGAACGACAAAGAAAAAAGTATATTCAAAGCAAATTATTGTTTCTTCTTGTTGTATTTCTGCTATCAAGAAAGGCGCTAGAGATTTCACGATACTGGGCTTCTCCTATATAATACTCGTGTGTAGACATACCTACTGTGATTATTTGTAAATACAGTACGTATAAAATACTGTTATTGAATTTATTGTCTCGTTTTTCTAAACTGATTTTTATTTATTAAATCGTTTGAGATTTCGACCTTCAATAATTGACACTGTGACGTCAATAGAACTCGAAAACGACAAACATAACTACAGTTCTATAATACTAATAAGGTGTAGTCCCACGCCACTTTGTCGTTTTCTGGTACATCTAATTTGCTCACGTTGAATAATTATGAACTATATTGACAGAAAGTTTATAACCCCAAGAAGCACATTAAATTGTCACTCAATAATAATATTAATTCGATTTCAGCTTAAATAAAAAATGTCATGACAATGCTCAATTTATGTATAAGTATCTCTAAGTGCTTGCCCAGTGATTGTACCTAATTATATTTGTAGAATGTTGTAATAAAATATGTAATTATAATTTATTATGAGTCTTTCTTTTTTTCTCTCTTCTATTTTGTATATCACCGTTTACAATGAGAAACGGAGATGCAAAAGCAGCCCAGTTTTTTCCACTCCGCTAGGACTCGGGGCTTTCTTTTACAAGGAAAGAGCCAAGGCCATAGTGCATCAAATCAATCCCAGATATAGGTGTAGGTAACGCATAGCCTCGACAGGCGGATTTCTCCGAATATGCCAGAGTCTTCGGGATGTTTTTCTTGAAGTGTGAGCCTGACCTGTATGTCAGCGCGCGCTGACTGCGGCAGCTCGTATGGCCAATTAGATAACAAACCGGTTTCTTACTAAACTAAAACGCATACGGCTGTCTTGGGTGCACGCGCGCAGATATATGCTTTATTTAATTTGTAATTCTTTAGTTTTTGGTGTTTTAAAGATATAATGTTCATTTTTTTAAGAAACATATTGAGAACTGTTTGTCCTAGACAAACCTTGTTGAGGTTTTAAGGGCGAATTTATTTTTATATGTAATAATTATAGTTTACGAAATAAATTAAAAAAAAAGTAGTGATTACATATTCAGACATTAAAAAAATGCGCAGATAGGATTTGTGCCTACGATTTCACGGCCGTGAACTAACGTTCTCGTCACTTGGCTATGTGGGTGCCATGGTCAGAGATAACATCCACATAATTGTTACAGTATACAGAAGTAAAAGTAGCAATAGGTTTGTTTCTGTCGTTTTTTGAATTAGGCCTCAGTTTTAACTCTTTGATAATTAGAGATCAAAATATTTTAGACAACTAAAATCTAAAATAAAACTGTCGCTAATCACTAATGTGTTTAGTTGTGTGTTCGGCTCAGACTAACACGAACTTTTATCTGCTGTAATTGGATCTCTTATCCTTTTCACTTATAGGTTTGCCGAAACTCCCAATTACAGCAGATCAAAGATAGAGTCTGAGCCGAACTCACTAGGTAACATCAACTAACGCATTACTAATTGGTGATAGAATTATGTACTGGCAAAGTAATTGAAATTGCGCAAGTGAACTCTTCTTATCTTGGTATCTTCAAAGGTAGACAATGTAGAAACACTGTTTACGGCGTTGCAGATGTCAATTTACAATAATGTCCGCCCAATGGCCTGACTTGTTTGTCTGCTAATTTGTAATCTTTATATTTATAATTCTTCTATAGGTGTGTGGACAGTGAACTCCTCCTAAACGACTGAAACGATTTTAATGATTTTTATTTATGCGTTTGGGTGGTGTCCTGGGTGGTATAGATTCACAAAGGAACCCGTCAGATGGCGCTGCAGTGGGTATCTGGGTTATTATCCGCGCGAAGGCGGAACGGTCGCCAATATACCAATTCGTATAAATTTTCGTAGAGTTCGTTTCTAGGCTTTGGAATGCGTTGCCTAAGTGGGGTTTCCCGATGATTCCAAATGTGGCGTTTTCAAATCTATAGTGAATCAGTTTCTATTGGGCAAGCATGCTCCGTTGTAGATCGCACCGTCGATTAGCATCAGGTGAGATGGCGATCAAGTGTAAACCTTTCAAAGTTATAATAAATGGATAGGAATGGGAAAATAAATAAAACAATGCATTATTATTTTAACATTCATAGAATGTTTTATTTAGATTGTCTCGAAACCGCAATCTTTTAATATTACAAATGGAAAACCACGACAGAGAGTGCATTTTGTACATTTCCGACCGTTTCATGAAATGTATCCCTTCTTTACAAAATGTACTCGAGGTCGTCAACGATAAACGTCTACGTTGAATGGCCACAATAAGAATTGGCAAAATTATATATTTACAATAAAAAATATCACAAATGAGTATATCGATCGTGTTAGTAAATTATATAAAAACCCCGAAAGAATTACAATTTTCAGAATAAGATACATATTGACTAGGGATTATAAAAGAACACACAATATATCTGTTTGCAACAAAAATAGACAAATTATTGCATTATGGCACTATTTTATGAAATAAAATAGGCATGCTCACTAAAGCGCATGTAAAATAAAGCTAAAAAGGCAGTGATAGCATAAAACTAACTTTTCCCATCGTCACGGTCACGTAAAATATCGATACAAAATTGTAATACATTAATTTATAATATCACAACAACAAAGGCTTTTTAAAAAAACATCGAACATTTGCCGATAGATGGATTACACTGTTAAACGTCATAATATTAGACATATTTCAAATTTCGAATGAGGAATTTTCAAAATGGCATTGGCGTATCAGATAGACGAAAAATATGGCAGATTATTAACATTGACATCTAACACAACAAATAAAAACGCCACTTTCGCAACTTACTTACATAAAACGTTTTAGTAACAATTTATAACCATTATTGGCAGGGCTTTGAATTGAGACATTCTGAAAACATCTCATTCCTTTGTTTATTTATTTTGTTTTTATTTACATTGACATTTTTTTACAGATCTATCCATTCAAAGTAATTTAAACAAGCTTTATCTTCTTTTAAAAAGCCCTTATTACCATAGTTTACAAATAGAGCTAACACATGTTGTTGGTTTTAGAGTTGACGGGTTGCATTTCGTTTTTCCGTTTGGTGTATCTGGTATATAAAAATAGACCGACGAAAATGGTTAACATGCTGAGGAGAACGGACCCCAGCGCTACGTAGTTGGTCGAGTCGGAGGTAGCGTTAGCTCCGGCGGATATGTTGCTAACTTCTCGCACTTTTCTCGACCTCGGTTGGGTTCTTGAGGATTCGAAGTTATCTGTAAACATTATTTAATAATTAAGTTTCTGTGAAACTCCAAGCAACGGAATCCAACATAAAAAAAATTACATACACTCAACATTTGAATTTGAACAATTGGTAACCTTAATAAGTACAGGCGTTATGGAACGCATCGTTCACAGTGAGGTTTCAGAGTAAATACTCGTAAAATATCATACATAATTATATAGCTGTGTAAAAATTTTAGATTTTCATTGATATTTGAAAAACTGCTCAAATAATGACAACGATAGAAAAACATGAAACAGAACAGAAATTTCCATTCGGTTCAGATTTCTTCGAATAATCAGTGAATACAATATATACATGAAATTCCGGCATATTAAGATATATTTTCAATCTCATTTTTTAAGTCGGTCAATAGGAAGTGAAAATTCTAAAACAGATATCTATTGATTGTGCGTAAAACCTATTAAAACCATTGCAATACAGGTTAAGAATTTTCAATTTTGCTTCAATCGTTACTAAGCTTGCTTGCTGTTTAATTTAATTTAAAGCGGTACACCACTCATGATCGAATTTGCGTTTTCTAGTATATGGTTATTTGGTTATCTTATGCAGTATTACAATGATGTTGTTTGTATTTAAATGAAATTCTCCAAACGGTTATGTAGACCACATATTTCAACAAATATTTTTTTCAAAAGAATTGTATTCAATAAAAGAAGTACAATAATTTGGAACTCTGTACATTACTCTTTAATTTTTTTTTTATAATTTCTTACCTATATCATCTTGTGATGCTTCTTCGTTAATCTTTACATCTTCAGCTTTAGCCAATCTGCTAACTCTTGGAGAGTTCACTTCATTCTCAGCAGGGAACGGCGGGAGGTATGTTGAAGGAGGATTGGTGCTACTTGGTCTGAATGGTTGAGGACACTTGGGATCTGGAGATCCGGGGTAGCATGAGCTTGGTGTAGGCGTAGGCTTAGGACATCTAGGGTCGTTGTTTCCTGGGTAGCAGTTTGGAGGGGCAGGGGTAGTCGGTTTAGGACAACGCGGGTCTGTACTTCCTGGGAAGCATCGTGGTGGCTCAGGGGTTGTGGGTCTTGGGCACCGTGGGTCATTGTTTCCAGGGTAGCAGTTAGGTGGAGCAGGGGTTGTGGGCTTAGGGCATCGAGGATCTGTGCTTCCGGGGTAGCAACGAGGTGGTTCTGGTGTGGTTGGCCTCGGGCAACGTGGGTCGTTATTGCCGGGGTAGCAGTTTGGAGGAGCAGGAGTAGTCGGTTTAGGACAACGTGGGTCTGTACTTCCAGGGAAGCAACGCGGTGGCTCAAGTGTAGTGGGCCTCGGGCATCGAGAGTCTGTTGATCCAGGGTAGCATTTTGGTGCTGCTGTTGACGGAGGTAAATATGTAGGTGGATTCAAAGTTGTTGGACGAGTGGGCTGTGGGCATCTTGGGTCAGGACTCCCGGGGTAGCATCGTGGCGGTTCTAGAGTGGTGGGCTTCGGACAACGAGGATCGGTGCTGCCTGGGAAACAACGGGGTGGTTCTGGTGTAGTTGGTCTCGGACAACGCGGGTCCTGGCTACCTGGGAAGCAATTTGGTGGCGCAGGAGTCGTTGGCTTGGGACAACGAGGATCGGTGCTTCCTGGGAAGCAACGAGGTGGCTCAGGTGTGGTGGGTTTCGGGCAACGTGGGTCGTTGTTGCCAGGGTAGCAGTTGGGTGGGGCAGGAGTAGTGGGCTTAGGGCAACGAGGGTCTGTGCTTCCAGGGTAGCATCTAGGTGGGGCTGGTGTTGTTGGTCTGGGACACCTAGGGTCGGTACTTCCAGGGAAGCAGTTTGGAGGAGCAGGTGTAGTAGGCTTAGGGCAACGAGGATCTGTGCTACCTGGGTAACAACGTGGCGGTTCAGGAGTTGTTGGTTTAGGACAGCGAGGATCATTGCTACCTGGGAAGCATCGTGGCGGTTCTGGTGTAGTTGGCCTAGGGCATCTCAAATCTGTAGATCCGGGATAACATTTAAGACTTGGTGTTGAAGGTGGAAGATAAGTAGGAGGGCTTAAAGTAGTAGGGCGCGATGGTTGTGGGCACCTAGGATCTGGTGAACCTGGGTAGCAAACGGGCGTTGTTGGTTTAGGACATCTTGGATCTGTGTTTCCTGGGAAACAGTTAGGAGGGGCAGGAGTTGTTGGTTTTGGGCATCGAGGATCGTTACTTCCAGGGTAGCAGTTAGGTGGAGCTGGTGTAGATGGCTTGGGACATCTAGGGTCAGTGCTGCCTGGATAACATCTGGGAGGTGCTGGTGTAGTTGGTGTAGGGCACCTTGCATCTGTACTACCAGGGAAACAGTTTGGTGGCGCAGGAGTTGTAGGCTTAGGACAACGAGGATCTGTATTACCGGGGAAGCAATTTGGTGGAGCAGGAGTCGTAGGTTTAGGGCACCTAGGATCTGTGCTACCTGGGAAGCAATTAGGTGGCGCAGGTGTTGTAGGCTTAGGACACCTGGGATCTGTGCTACCTGGATAACACCTTGGTGGAGCCGGGGTAGTTGGTCTGGGGCACCTGGGATCAGTACTTCCAGGGAAGCAGTTTGGAGGAGCAGGTGTTGTAGGCTTGGGGCAACGAGGATCCGCACTTCCTGGGTAACATCTAGGAGGCGCAGATGTAGTCACTTGAGCGGTAGTGGGAGGCAAATAAGTTGGAGGATTTAAAGTTGTAGGACGCGGTGGTTGAGGACATTTAGGGTCGGGCGAACCAGGATAGCAAACTGGTACAGCAGGAGTTGTTGGTCTAGGACAACGGGGGTCGTTACTACCGGGATAGCATCGAGGAGCAGGTGATGTTGTTGGTTTCGGGCACCGGGGATCTGAGCTACCGGGGAAACAGTTTGGTGGAGCTGGAGTAGTTGGTTTTGGGCATCGCGGGTCATAGCTTCCAGGGTAACAATTTGGTGGGGCGGGGGTTGTAGGTTTAGGACATCTTGGGTCAGTACTTCCTGGGTAGCAGCGAGGAGGTGCCTGAGTTGTTGGTTTTGGGCAACGAGGGTCCGTACTGCCTGGGAAGCAGTTTGGTGGAGCAGGTGTAGTAGGTTTAGGGCATCTTGGATCGGTGCTTCCGGGATAGCATCGAGGTGGAGCAGGAGTTGTTGGTTTAGGGCATCGAGGATCTGTGCTACCTGGGAAACAGTTTGGAGGAGCGGGAGTAGTTGGTCGAGGACATCTAGCATCATTCGATCCAGGGTAACATTTTGGTGCAATTGTCTCCGGTGGTAAATATGTTGGTGGAGTTAAAGTGGTTGGTCTTGATGGTTGTGGGCAATTAGGGTCAGGAGAACCAGGATAGCAAGCTGGTTTTGTTGGTGCAGGTGTAGTAGGACAACGAGGATCGGTGCTACCAGGATAACATCTTGGTGGAGCGGGTGTGGTTGGTTTGGGACAACGTAGATCTGTGTTACCTGGGAAACAATTGGGCGGAGCAGGTGTAGTGGGCTTAGGACAACGTGGGTCAGTGCTTCCTGGATAGCATCTAGGCGGAGCAGGTGTAGTTGGCCTAGGACATCTAGGATCAGTGCTTCCAGGGAAACAGTTGGGAGGAGCTGGTGTTGTTGGTTTAGGACAGCGTGGGTCAGTACTACCTGGGTAGCATCTTGGGGGGGCTGGTGTTGTAGGCTGTGGACATCTTGAGTCCGTGCTGCCAGGGAAACATCTCGGTGGAGCCGGTGTTGTTGGCTTAGGACAACGAGGATCAGTACTACCAGGGAAACAGTTTGGTGGAGCAGCTGTTGTTGGTTTAGGACAACGTGGGTCAGTGCTTCCTAGATAGCATCTAGGTGGAGCAGGAGTAGTTGGCCTAGGACATCTAGGATCTGTGCTTCCAGGGAAACAATTGGGAGGAGCTGGTGTTGTAGGTTTGGGGCAGCGCGGATCTGTGCTTCCTAGGTAACATCTAGGAGGTGCAGGTGTGGTCACTTGAGCGGTAGTAGGTGGCAAATATGTCGGAGGATTTAAAGTTGTAGGACGCGGTGGTTGAGGACAGTTAGGGTCGGGAGACCCTGGATAGCAAACTGGTTTTACAGGAGTAGTTGGTCGAGGACAACGTGGGTCGTTGCTACCAGGGAAGCATCTGGGAGCCGGTGTTGTTGTTGGCTTAGGACATCTGGGATCCGTACTCCCAGAGAAACAGTTCGGTGGTGCAGGTGTTGTTGGCTTGGGGCAACGGAAATCAGTACTTCCTGGATAGCATCTGGGAGGTTCAGGAGTAGTTGGTTTAGGGCAACGGGAGTCCGTACTGCCCGGGTAACACCGTGGTGGCGCTGGAGTTATTGGGGTTTTTGGGCAGATCGGGTCAGGCAGACCTGGGTAGCATATTTTCGTTGTTGACACTGGTGTAGTCGGCTGAGGACACCTTGGGTCGGAGCTACCTGGGTAACATCTGGGTGGTGCTGGAGTAGTAGGCTTAGGACAGCGAGGATCTGTATTACCGGGGAAGCAATTCGGTGGCGCAGGAGTCGTAGGTTTGGGGCACCTGGGGTCTGTGCTACCTGGGTAACATCTTGGTGGAGCTGGTGTCGTTGGCCTAGGGCAGCGAGGATCTGTACTTCCTGGATAGCACCTAGGAGGCGCAGGTGTGGTAACTTGAGCGGTAGTGGGAGGCAAATACGTAGGAGGGTTTAAAGTTGTAGGACGTGGTGGTTGAGGACAGTTAGGGTCGGGTGACCCGGGATAGCAAACAGGTTTCGCAGGAGTTGTTGGTCTGGGACAACGTGGGTCGTTGCTGCCAGGGAAGCATCTGGGAGCCGGTGGTGTTGTTGGCTTAGGACATCTGGGATCCGTACTCCCAGGGAAACAGTTTGGTGGTGCTGGGGTCGTAGACTTAGGGCACCTAGGATCTGTGCTACCAGGATAGCATATCGGCGGAGCAGGTGTTGTAGGTCTAGGGCATCTAGAGTCGTTACTACCAGGGAAGCAATTGGGAGGAGCAGGCGTTGTAGGCTTAGGACAACGCGGGTCCGTACTTCCTGGATAACATCTAGGAGCTGCAGGGGTCGTTGGTTGTGGACAACGTGGGTCTGTACTGCCAGGGAAACATCTAGGAGGCGCGGGAGTTGTTGGCTTCGGACAACGAGGATCAGTGCTGCCAGGGAAACAGTTGGGAGGAGTAGGCGTAGTAGGCTTGGGGCAACGAGGGTCATTGCTACCAGGGAAACATTTCGGTGATTCTGGTGTTGTGGGCTTAGGACATCTAGGGTCTGAGTTTCCAGGATAGCAATTTGGCGGAGCAGGAGTTGTCGGTCTTGGACAACGGGGATCTAAGCTACCTGGGAAACAATTTGGTTGAGCAGGAGTTGTAGGTCTTGGGCAACGAGCATCTGTAGATCCAGGGAAACATTTTGGTTTGATAGTTGACGGTGGTAAATAAGTCGGAGGATTTAAAGTTGTAGGCCTTGGTGGTTGAGGGCAGTTTGGATTAGGCGATCCTGGGTAGCATACAGTTGTAGGTACTGGGGTAGTTGGTGATGGAGTCGTCGGTTTTGGACAACGAGGGTCTGTGCTGCCAGGGTAACAGTTAGGTGGTGCAGGTGTTGTAGGTTTGGGACATCTTGGGTCGTTACTACCAGGGAAGCACCTCGGAGGGGCAGGCGTAGTAGGCTTGGGACATCTTGGATCAGTGCTACCTGGATAGCATTGAGGAGGAGCTGGAGTGGTAGGTTTCGGGCAACGTGGATCGTTACTTCCAGGGAAACAGCGAGGAGGCGCTGGCGTTGTTGGTTTAGGACAACGAGGGTCTGTGCTGCCTGGGTAACAGTTGGGCGGTGCAGGTGTTGTTGGTTTTGGACACCTTGGGTCTGTGTTGCCAGGGAAGCAGTTTGGTGGAGCCGGAGTTGTAGGTCGGGGGCATCTGGCATCTGTAGATCCAGGATAGCATTTAGGCTGTATCGTCTGAGGTGGTAAATATGTTGGTGGGTTTAATGTTGTTGGCCTTGATGGCTGTGGGCAATTTGGATCAGGAGAACCTGGATAGCAAGCTGGTTTTGTTGGAGCAGGCGTAGTAGGTTTTGGACAACGTGGATCGTTGCTGCCGGGGTAACACCTTGGAGGCTCCGGTGTAGTGGGCTTAGGACATCTAGGATCTGTGTTTCCTGGGAAGCAATTTGGTGGAGCAGGTGTTGTAGGTTTCGGACAACGCGGGTCGTTGCTTCCTGGGAAACAGTTTGGTGGTGCGGGAGTAGTAGGTTGTGGACACCTTGGGTCTGTGCTACCAGGATAACAGCGAGGAGGTGCAGGTGTGGTTGGTTTTGGACATCTTGGGTCGGTGCTACCGGGGAAACAGTTTGGAGGAGCAGGAGTAGTAGGTTGTGGACACCTTGGGTCTGTGCTACCAAGATAACAGCGAGGAGGTGCAGGTGTGGTTGGTTTTGGACATCTTGGGTCGGTACTACCAGGGAAACAGTTTGGAGGAGCAGGAGTAGTAGGTTGTGGACACCTTGGGTCTGTGCTACCAGGATAACAGCGAGGAGGTGCAGGTGTGGTTGGTTTTGGACATCTTGGGTCGGTACTACCGGGGAAACAGTTTGGAGGAGCAGGAGTAGTAGGTTGTGGACACCTTGGGTCTGTGCTACCAAGATAACAGCGAGGAGGTGCAGGTGTGGTTGGTTTTGGACATCTTGGGTCGGTACTACCGGGGAAACAGTTTGGAGGAGCAGGAGTAGTAGGTTGTGGACACCTTGGGTCTGTGCTACCAGGATAACAGCGAGGAGGTGCAGGTGTGGTTGGTTTTGGACATCTTGGGTCGGTACTACCGGGAAACAGTTTGGAGGAGCAGGAGTAGTAGGTTGTGGACACCTTGGGTCTGTGCTACCAAGATAACAGCGAGGAGGTGCAGGTGTGGTTGGTTTTGGACATCTTGGGTCGGTACTACCGGGAAAACAGTTTGGAGGAGCAGGAGTTGTAGGTTTTGGGCATCTTGGGTCATTGCTTCCTGGGAAGCAGCGAGGAGGTGCAGGCGTTGTTGGTTTAGGACACCGAGGGTCTGTGCTGCCTGGAAAACAGTTAGGTGACGCAGGTGTTGTTGGCCTGGGGCAACGCGGGTCTGTGTTTCCAGGGTAACATTTAGGAGGCGCAGGCGTGGTTGGTTTTGGACACCTTGGGTCTGTACTGCCAGGGAAGCAGTTTGGTGGAGCCGGAGTTGTAGGTTGTGGACATCTGGCATCTGTAGATCCAGGGAAACATTTTGGAGCGATCGTTTCAGGTGGTAGATATGTAGGTGGGTTCAGAGTTGTAGGCCTCGACGGCTGTGGGCAATTAGGATCAGGTGACCCAGGATAGCAAACTGGTCTTGCAGGAGTGGTAGGTTGCGGACACCTTGGGTCTGTGCTACCTGGGTAGCAACGAGGAGGTGCAGGTGTAGTAGGCTTAGGACAACGCGGGTCGTTGCTTCCTGGGAAGCAGTTTGGTGGCGCGGGAGTGGTAGGTTGTGGACACCTTGGGTCTGTGCTACCAGGGTAACAGCGAGGAGGTGCAGGTGTGGTGGGTTTAGGACAACGCGGGTCGTTGCTTCCTGGGAAGCAGTTTGGTGGCGCGGGAGTGGTAGGTTGTGGACACCTTGGGTCTGTGCTACCAGGGTAACAACGAGGAGCTGCCGGTGTAGTAGGTTTAGGACAACGCGGGTCGTTGCTTCCTGGGAAGCAGTTTGGTGGCGCGGAAGTGGTAGGTTGAGGACACCTTGGGTCTGTGCTACCAGGGTAACAACGAGGAGCTGCCGGTGTAGTAGGTTTAGGACAACGCGGGTCGTTGCTTCCTGGGAAGCAGTTTGGTGGCGCGGGTGTGGTAGGTTGTGGACACCTTGGGTCTGTGCTACCGGGGTAACAACGAGGAGCTGCCGGTGTAGTAGGTTTAGGACAACGCGGGTCGTTGCTTCCTGGGAAGCAGTTTGGTGGCGCGGGAGTGGTAGGTTGTGGACACCTTGGGTCTGTGCTACCAGGGTAACAACGAGGAGCTGCCGGTGTAGTAGGTTTAGGACAACGCGGGTCGTTGCTTCCTGGGAAGCAGTTTGGTGGCGCGGGAGTGGTAGGTTGTGGACACCTTGGGTCTGTGCTACCAGGGTAACAGCGAGGAGGTGCAGGTGTCGTTGGTTTGGGACATCTGGGATCAGTGCTACCTGGGTAGCAACGTGGAACTTGAGTTGTTGATACGGGAGGTAAGTATGTTGGTGGTGAAAACGTTGTGGGTGGTGGTGTTTGAGGACATCTAGTGTCGGGAGATCCTGGATAACAGTTGGGAGCTGTGATTACTGGCACAGGAGTTGTTGGAGATGGTGTTATTCTTGGACAACGTGGGTCCGTACTGCCAGGGTAACATCCTGGTGTTGTAGGCAGTCTTGGACATCTAGGGTCAGTTGAGCCAGGGTAGCATTTGATTTGCGATGGAGTTGTAAAACCTTGGCACTGAGGATCCCGAGATCCTGGGTAGCATTGTTGAGGTTTGATTGTTGTTGAAATTTCAGTTTTGATTCCTCCACAACTTCCATCACAATTGCTTGTGCAAAGCTGAAAGACACAAACGCGTATATTATTGTAATAATACGACAGGTTTCATGATACTTCTGATATAAGATATTTCTAAAATAAAAAGTTAATTTACCTCAACATTACACGTCAAATAAACTTGATCTGTCTCTGGGAAGCGGAATGCACTGACTTTGCTGTAGGCAATCAAAGTTGCTCCACTTCGGCCCGTGTCAGTTGACTTACTGAATCCTTCGATCAATTTTTTTCTGTAATTTAAAAATTTCAGACATTAGGATATGACAAAATAAGATATATCAGTGCATTGGATTCACGAATGACTGGTGTGAGTATTGTTTGAATATTCTGAACATGCTTCTGCTTTATTGTATATTTGCAGTGCCCCGTAGTCTTACCAACTTTGTTCCCGTTCCCGTTTTTAACGGGATATAAAGTTTATCTTCTTCCAGACTATATTCTTACTCTGTTTCAAATACCCCGACTCAGAATAAACATATCTGTATTTATGACACAGATGTTGGCCCAGGGTGGGAATTGAATTCACAATCTGGGACTAGACAGTGGATTCATTGCTTATTGAGCCCGATACAATGATGCTACTTTCATCACATCAGGAACAGATATGTGGCTGTGATTGAGGAACTCGACAAGGATGAGGCGACTCAAAAAAAAAACGGCTTCGAGTGAAATACAAGCAGATTCCCAAAGGGTAGTGATCGGCTCAACAGACAATACCGGACTAGTCTGTAAAAAGCAATAAAATAAGGTAAACAATCTTTGCTACTTTTTCTGATTACTCTCCTAATCATGAAAATACGTTAAAAATGAAACCAAATAACAAATACCACGGACACTGGAGTTCGTGGAGTAAAACTATACTTACTTTGGGCATCCTTCCTGGTCAGTCAATTGCAGTTTGTTGGTCCTAGGGCTGTCGTAGTCTTCGTTGTCGTAAGCCCAGCAGTCGTGGATGCGGAGGTTGAATTGGTTTCTTACGTCCTTCAAATACACGAGGATGGTGAGGTATTCTCCGATCTTGATCGAGTCTTTCAGGGGAGTTGTCTGCGGAAAGTTAAACACGTTTTACAACCCTATGCTTTTACTAGGTACCAACAGTGTTTACAAGCGGTTTTACAAGCGTAGTTCCCGTTAGTTATCCAAGTAGTACATCTGTTATTCCAAACTATAATCTTACCATGTTCTAAATTTCAATCAGATCCGTTTAGACGTTATGACGTGATGAAGCATTCAAATATTTATAAATTGAATCTCGGAAATCCTCATAGATCCATCGATTTTCATAAAATGTACAATGCAGGGTGTTCCGGGGGTGATAAATTGATCTGGCTGGGTTTCATTGTTAGAAAACGTCGGAGGAAACAAAAACCGTCAGTCTTGTAAAACTATAGACAAATATTTGTTTAATTGAAACCTTAACTATTTTTACATAAGGGAATATCAAATTAAAGGTCCTTACATTAGGGAAGACTCCCTTTTGTATGTCCATCCAGCACTCGACGCCACCAGCAGGGCCCTCGACTGCGACCACGTCCAACATATCAACCATGAATGGTTTCAGCTTCAACACATGCTGCTCCTGACCGATGGCATTGCCGCCGGCGGACACCTGGAGAGAGGTGCGTGCGCAGGACACCTACAAAGTAAAACAAAAGCAAATTTTACAATCACTATTTCACGATTCAAGGTTAAGAGATATTCTATAATCTGCCATTGAACCTGGGAATGGTTATGGTTTTGTTATTAGATTAATAAATCTTTAGATTTTAAGCGAAAATACCGATGGCAGAATCACAGAAACCTCAGTTAGACGGTTCGAAGTTAGGCTGTAACAGTCTGCGGCAAATCGTTGAATTATTTTATGTTACGACTGGTCTTGTGACGGCAACTGCCGATCTCGAGCCCCTGGTTCGAATCCCACGCGTACTATCCCATATCTTTTCGTAGTTATATGTAACATACATAATACCGCCAAATTAAAAACAGCAAAGGATAACGTCGTGAGGAAACCAACACGTAAAAAATGACTATTGGCGGATATTTCACACACAACACCATCTAGCCCCAAACTAAGCAAAGCTTGGTCTATGGAAGTCAGATAGCTGATATAATACTTATATATTTTTAAACATATACTTCTTATGCATAAAAAAACACTCAGGCACAGTACAAATATTTGTATTCATCACACAAATATTTGCTCTGGGTGGCGATCGAACCCATTAGCCACGGTTTCGCAGCCAAACTTACTACAAACTAAGCCAAAAGGCACGCCAATGTAATATTGGATACCTCTTATGTATCCTATTCCAGAAAAGGGTAGCTTAATGACGTACCTTCCTAGCAAAGTCCAAAGGCCCTTGCACCAGGTCATCAGCCTGGAAGACGAGCACATTATCGATGGTTCCACAAGCGTTGCAAAGCGGCCTGGAGCCGCAACCATTCAGCGGTACTCGGAAGGAGTATCGGGACTGGCTGCCTCCGAGCGGGACATATCTGAAATAAATGAAGATGACAAATTAGAACATAAAAATTACTAACTCGTTTAACTTTTTCGGAAAAAATAATAATTGATGAATTATATAACTTTTTCGGAAAAAAATAATAATTGATGAAAGCAATAATTTAAACACTGCTCACAACTATACAATAATAGGATCTACCTTCTCTATAATAGAATCTATGTATCTACCCTACCGACAATCTTTTGGACAAAAATGAATGAAACATTTTTTCTGAAATGTTCCAAATAAAATATACTCAATAATGTACAAATTCAATCCACACATCCACTTTCGGACGTATGTCAAATTCTATACATGGAAACTGTTCATTTTCTTGTAAAAGTATACTCGCAAAATAGCACTAAAGTTTTATGGGAATTCACTCAGGCGTTACAAATTTTTGACGATAACCGACAGAGTTGCATTTTGTATTCAAGTTGAGAAGATATCTGTATAAATAAGTACAATCTCAACCACGAATATCCGTGATCTCAACACATTCCTTGCAGAATGGAATATTTGCCACATTAATATACCATTACCTTACGAAGTAGGTATTTACTAATATACAAACACAACATGAATTAAACAATTTTGACAAGACATTTTGGAGTAGGTATATACGTATTACCTACAATGAATTCTCTGATTTAGCTTATGCTGTACGGGATGGTAAAACTTCAGAACTAAATAATTTAGAGACACTTACTTGCACTTGGGGTCATTAAGGAATCCTTTACTGTAGATAATCCCCTCGTAAACATCGTTGAACTCCACAGTTATATCGATAAAGTCTGTGCCACACTGCACATCAATATCGGGAGAGAGCGGTGAGTCGGCAGCTCTGGTGCCTCGCATGAAGTGGACCCCAGCATCTTCTGTGCTTTCGTAAAACGGGGAGAGCTCATTTCCTCCAGCTAGTTGGAGGTTCAGCTCTGCTGCGGTGAGTGTGTCATCTGGAGCAGCTGTTGCTAGCGACAGCTGCAACAAAAAAAGTGGATTAGTGACAAAATCAAGAGCTATTTGAAGGGCTTTTGGACTCAAGTAGTTCTTACCGGACAAATTAGGGAAAGATGATTTTCATTATGACTGACGACGTGAATTGATGTAATTTTTTTAAAAATTGTATTAAATATGTGACAAGCTAGACTGTAATTGTATTAAAGCATATGTGTAGTTCTACATCATGCGAACAATATTATGAGACTATAAAGGTCTTATCTTATTCTGGTGTATTTATTTTATTTTATTCCTTACGCTGTATACATGTTAAACTAAAAGATTTCCTGTGCATCACAGAAGATTTTAGTAGGATGTCTTCACTTATTTCTATTAACTGGAGGGATCCAGTAAAATTTTTGCCATTCACATAAAAACATTTTTTCTTCTTAAATAATCACGGATCTAATATTTTATCCATAATCAGAGTTAAAGCAAACTCACGTTTTTGTAATACTCTCCAATACTTTGAGATTATACTTGAGTTCCGAAAGGCTCCTGGAGCATTGACTGAATCATCAAGTTTAAATGCCATTAATCTTATATAAATTAAATATGTTTGTTAGATTGATTGCATGAGGAATTACTATACAAGATTACTAACATTACTCAATCCATAACCACCGCTAGCATGCAAGTCGTGCTTCTGAATTAACATGGATTTTAACTACCAATTTTTGCTGATGAACTCAGCAGCGCATTGTACAATCAAGGTAAAAGCTATTTTGGTCATGTAGCAAATTTTATGGGCGGTTTGGGAACCTTAGTTTCAAAAGCCACGGACCTCCCTAACCCTACTAATATGTAAAATGCGAAAGTTTGTGTGTTTTTTGCTCAATTACGTCGGAGCACCCCGACGGGTCGGGTTGAAATTTGGAACGCAGTTCGATTGTTGCCTGGAATAGAACCTTTATTATTTAAGGCAAACAACGGGGCACTGCTAGTACAAGATAAAATACACATTTCTTGTAGACCTTCCAAGGTTCTAATACGTAAATTATTTCGGAACCTTGAACTCTAGTTAATTTGTCTTTGTGTGATACTGCCCAAAGAGGGCTTGTGAAGAATTCTACCACCATCAATAAAGTTATAAAACGCTAGATTAAGCATACAAATTTGCCTGTGTGTACTTATATTCCTAAACTATCATACAATATTTCAGTCACTTAAATGTCTCCTCCTTTAAAAATCTCTTGAGGCTTGGTTATGAAGAACTTGATGTATAACAACTAACGTAATTATTACACATTTTAAAGGAATAAACGAGCAGCGATCGCGAGCGTGCACTCTCCTTGAAAAAGGCCGCCGGACGCGGCCGAAACTTTAGTCGGACTAGCCTGACTGTACGTCACGTGAGTTACCCATATATTCATTTAAAACTTGATGTATAATTAGAAAATAGACTTGGTGTAAAATTAATAGATTTTGGTGTAGTAGTTCCGTAGATTGATTCACACGTCTATACGCTAATGAGAGTTTCAGTGCTGATTCTTTATTGTATGTGCGTGTACAAAGTGTGTATTGTAGAGTCCACCTGGGAAAGTACCACACCTTTGCCAGTTATTCTACTGCCAAGCAGTAATATGCAAATATTACTACTGTGCTCCGGTTTCAAAGGCAATGTTTCCAGATAAATTACAGGGCTTGGAGATATAACATCTTAGATCTCTGGGCAACGAGCGCAGTGCAGTGCTAGGTGATGATCCGGACTCTTCATATTCGCACATACAATAAAGAATTATTGTATGTGCGTGTACAAAGTGTGAATTGCAGAGTCCACCTGGGGAAGTACCACACCTTAGCCAGCTAATCTACTGCCAAGCAGTAATATGCAAATATTACTACTGTGCTCCGGTTTCAAAGGCAATGTTTCCAGATAAATTACAGGGCTTGGAGATATAACATCTTAGATCTCTGGGCAACGAGCGCAGTGCAGTGCTAGGTGATGATCCGGACTCTTCATATTCCAATAGCTGCGTAACACTGTGCTGTTATGTGGCAGGCATGTTGCTTAACATCAAACACATGGCCTGTTCGTCTCGTTGGCGTTGTCTCTACTGGGCCATCATGGCTTTCTATGGGCCACCGTGACTTACGACAATGAGATTCTATTATTTATTCAATTGAATCCAATTAAAACAAACTAATTTCTCACTCAATGCTTGCAAGGATGTCTTGCCAGACACTCTTAATCAGTAAATCTATAATTTATTGTTTAAATTTACACAATGCCGTCTTCCCGCTCTCACGTACGTATTATTTCGTAAACAGTAAAATAAGTTACCATATTGCATTAAGCTAGTTTTTAATTTATACAACAGTCTAATTTACAGATGCTAGTTAGTTCCGTGTGTAACTTCTTTAGTTCTATAAGTGTTGCTTCCGTGTAATTTACCTTTTTAAGGTACAAAAATTAAGTTTTTTAATCATGTGAAACTTTAGCGACCACAGGCATAACATTGTTTGATGAAGCTTTTTTTGTAACGCAGAATGCCAATAAGAGCAAAACATGCATCTGATGGGAAACTACATACCATAAAATACTGCCGTTTAAACACAAATAGTTTGAATTACTATCTAATAGTCCATTACGCTGGTCACCAGGAAATATGATGTGTAATTTATTAGAAAATTTTGTCCTATAAACCGGAATACAGTTAGTTGACTTTGTGTATTACTGCTTGATGGTAGAACAGCTGCAAAAGTAATACTTCCACAGGTGAACCCTGAAAATACTACTCTTACCTCTTACGCCAGCTACCAGCGTTCGTCGTTTTAGTAATTTTCATTCCCATATTTTTCCCGCAATGAAGTAAATGAAATAGCATATTTCATATCCCAGACTTTAATTTAATTGCGGTACAAAATTTCCAGAACAAAAAACGTTTAAACGTTAAAATTTTCAAATTTTTTAATATAACTAGCAGCAACCCGCGGCTTCGCCTGCACAGTTCCCGTTGCCGTAATTTTTCCGCGATAAGAAGTCTATGTGGAATTCCAGGTTCATCTGTGTTCCAAATTTAAACCCTATTTGTTAAGGTGTTCCGACATGACCAACATCCAAATTTTGTTATTTATAATGTTAGCTAGTAGGATAATATAAGCACATAGCTCAAGATTTTTGCTTGAAAAAACGTCAATGATGGTAGCACTTGTATACTCTCTTATAACGATAGCATTCACTTCCCAACCTTCATTTACGCAATAATTTTACTGACAGATGATACTTACAGCGAATATTATGACAGTTGATTTTCTTACAAAATCACTGAGATCTTTGACCTCACCATAAGTTAAAGTATCGAAGTATTACCGTTACATAATATACAAGATTACACATAACACCTGTACTGCGTTGGTTAGGTCGCGTTCTACTGCTGTCTAGTTGTTCATAATCAACCACTTTTAACACTAGAAACTATTTATATATAAAAAAACCTATATCCAATATCATTATAATCACAATCAGCCCAAGAAATGTTCTCACCACGGCTGGGACTCGGGCCCTCTCTTGCAAGGAGAGAGTCAAGGCCATTATCTACCACGCCGGCCAAGAGCGGGTTGGTGAATGACACATGACTTCGAAAGGTTCAAGGTACTTGTCGATTTCCTCACGGTGTTTTCATTCACTGTTTTGAGTTAGTAGCATTACACACATGACTTCGAAATAAAAGTGGTGCGCGTGAGATTCAAACGCGGGGGCTGCGAATCGGCAGTCGCCGTTCTCCCAAATAGACCAGCCGGAGCTAACAACCTAGGCCCGAAACAACATAATACATTTTGAAAACTCGATTTTTTACTTTTCCTTATTTATCGTCAAGTCACTGGCCCCTCCTGCCAATCTTTGCCTATAAAGTTGGCCTACAGAGCTTGCAGGAAATATAAGTTGCTTATATAAGTGCAATACTTTCTTTACATGGTTATATACTTACCAAACGCCAAAGTGACGTATATCTTTGGCGTTTTCCAAAATATGGTTAGAGAATAAGTGTGCAACAATAGGAGATAGCAATTATCAATTTTAGCATATCTTATGCTCGTAGTTCTCCTAAACGAATAGTTGCTATAACTATAAATCTTATAGTTGGCGTAATAGTAAAAGTTGTTAAAAATTATGAGTACAACGCTTCTTTTACACTTTTTTTGAGGCTATGTGGGGAAAAGTCCCACAACAAACTAACTACTAAATACACTTAGTATAGTGTCTGTGTAACCCTAAACGTATTCTTATTAGTAGTATGTTTGTATTGAAATTATGAATGCCATAATCCTAAGTTACGTCAAATGGTTGTTTGATGACCAGAATTGCTAGAAATAATCCATGGCACTAAGCTCAATACCCCACTTTTCATTTCCTATCACTAACAGCTATCTTATATGACGCAAATTACTTACGAGTATCTATATCATTTAACTCATTTTCGGCCAAAGTGTCGCTTTGCTGTTTTGCCTTTCCACCGTCGATATCATTATATCGACGGTATATCATTATATAGTTGATGGTTTTTCGAAAAAATTCTCAAGACTTATTTTATTTACAAAAAGTAAAAAAGTTGAAAAGTCATTTATTATCAAGGCAAAGAGACGATCTTCTTAGCATTTCATGGATTCACCGTGCGGGTGCCGGGTCCATCGTGTGGCAGAGAGAGAAAACTCGAGTAGATCCCGAGACTTGTGACTCGGGCGTAGATTTAAGGGGCCCCTTTCTGACGTACATCAACACTCACTTTCACCACTCGTTTTTCTCTCCCTGCCCACCCAAATCTGATATGAGCCTACTAGTGCAGCTTTAGATATTCGTTCTAGTATAGAACTTACTGCACTTCTGGATAAGCCAAGGTCTTTCAGCAGGTTATAGAGAGATTTTGCTGGTATACCTCTCGCTCGCACTTCTACAGCGTATACACTAACTACATAGCCATTTTTTGTTAATTCGTTTAGGAGGTCGTAATACTTATTTTGTTTCATCGCGTGGTCTTTAGGTATAACACTAAGTATATAAAACTAAGTTCAAGAACGAAGTATGAATTAAAACTGTAGTTTGGCCAAGTATTCGATGTCTTATACCAACCTGCACCTGTATTTTGAGAAACTGGTAACAATAATTAAGATTTCAACGTGTTAAGCTAGCGCTAACAACTGAGTCCTTACCGGCTCAAGTATATAAAATGCTCTCAGGTATGCTTCAAACTTCGAGAATGCTTTAAAATAATGCGGGCAGTTTTAGGTTAACAGGATAATAGAATCCTGCACCTTCAGCGCTAACCAAAGGTGCGGTATGCAGTAGAAGCCGTTTGAGGCAATAACACATGAGATCAGAATATATGGGTATCAGAGTGTATGGTACATCATATGGGTGGATGTCATATCTCTTTATAACAAAAAAAGGACAATGTAGTGGTGGAAACTTTAAGTGTTTTTTTTTATAATATAGAGTATCAAAACCAGTACTGCACCTGATGGTAAGCAACAATACTGTAATTAAAACAAAAATTATTGAATTATTGAATATAACCTTACCTGCACTAGGGCGATTAGTGCCGCTATGCGCATGACGGCCGCTTCATGGGGCCCTGAAACAAAAGATAATTATGGTTAGCGCATTTTTCCGGAAAGTACATTATACACCAATTAATTGTTTATATAAAATCCTAGAAAGTCAAAATAAAGTACGTGTTCAATAAAATAACAAGAGAACACACCAAACACTAAAATAACAAAAATGTCAAGATAACAACTTGAGTGACGAGAAGCAATTACGCGCAGTGCTCTTCTTAAAAAATCCTGTTCAACGAATTTAATTTGTAAAAATATACGTCAATTAACCCAATCAACATTCATTAACTCAGAGTTGTTGAAATTATGTTCAAATCAACCGTACCGTATTCAAAAACGTATAACATAGATACCACATGATAATTTTTAGGTTTTTATTTATTTATTTTAAGATTTAGTTTCACTATTCACGAAACCGTCTATCAATTTTTATTATTGCATTTTTTTACAGTTTTTGAGTCCATTCATAAATGGGTTCTTAAGCTGTTTAGTTGAAAATACAGAATTGAGCCAACATATCCAAGGGAATAAAAAATGTAGAGCTTTGTTATCATCATGTGAAAAGGCCCGCTATTACCTAACCTGTTAATTCCAAATCTCAATTTATCATATTGCCAACAGATATTGTAATTGTGTTCATTGTTTTGCATGTTCCTCGAATCCCACACTCTACTTCATTCCAAGTTACAACGTTGTCATTTGTCTTTTTCAGTTTTACTTACCACAGAAGAGATAGCGTCGTCTATGGCATCTAAACGCCGTAGTAGCTTAGGAAAGAGGATGTCCGATTTCATATTATGAGGTTGTTGGTCTAGCTGGTAATCTAGCCTTTAAAGTATTTTTTCAAGTGATTTATGAAGGCAAAATGGAATGAACTGCATGCATAAAAAATAATGAACTGTTTGACGTATTAATATATTTTTTGTGTGTCGTTTCTATAAAAGGTTTGATTAATTTGGAAAGTTTAATTGTACTCGTACATGGAATAAATAATTTTGGAATAAATATTCATATAATATACATTTAATAATAAAGAATAACATCATGAGGTCAAAACTGGCATGTTCTAACAATCTTTCGAGATCATGAGTCATCCGTAAGCCCGCACTGGGTCAGCGTAGTGGATGCTAGGCTTGAATCTTCTTACGAGAAGACGCCCTGAGTCCCAGCAGGGGAAACATTTAGTAGGATGCTTGTGCTCTTGCTTTATAATACCCCAATGAGAAAAAAAATTGGTTGCCTGTAAAGTCGGTATACGGGCGAAAGTTTTACGTGACGTGACAACTTTGAGTGGTAAAATAATTTTACGGAAGGGACGCGTGCCTTTCACTTTTTATGTCTGTCTCTCTCGCTCTTAGGCGGGCTAACCATGCCCGAGTGGAAGGGACGCGTGCCTCTCACTCGCTCTCGTTGTGAGCGCATAACGTGAGCGGAGCGTAACGCAGTTTCTTGAAGTGTCACCCGGCAAACCAATTTATAAGACGTTGTCACGTCAAAAAATGCCTACCTAAGTCGCATTTAGCTATTAAGTCACAAAAAATGGTTTCTGTGTTACTTTACGTCTATGCGAGTACATCTTTCTTAAAGCAGTCACATCAAAATTCTATCAGCGTTCAATACATTCCGCAACATTCGCTCGGTTCAAGTGTCAAATCGTTTGACATGAACCGTCTCCATTGCGTGTCGTGCGAAGATTTTATTGCTTATCAATTTGCCAATAACCGGGGATGTAAATCAAAATGTCGGATACGGTCGAATCGAAAGAGTTAACAAACACGAGTGTGATAAAAAAAGTCGTCTACGCTATTAAGTAAGAAATTATATCATATTATTGAATTTATAGGTTTTTCCCATTTTTTACTCTGTCCTAAAAGTTATTCAGAATTCTTATTAAACGTTTATTGGTCTTTATTATACATATTTTTATTGTTTTTTTTTTGGTTATTTCATATATCTTTATTGATAAATTACATAATAATCATCTGCTTTGTATGCAGAGAATCACACCGCATAGAAACAGAATAGTTATTTTTTTTTTAATTTAGATTTCATAAAGCTTAAATTTTTGTCGGTGATCTCTACCAGGCAAACATGATAGCTTGTATGTGTTTTTATTGGATTAGGATTGACTTCAATCTCGCCTGTGTTTAGCGATCTTGAATTTTACTAAAACATGCAACGTGTTTACAATGACGCTAATAGGTATTCGTTATTCGCATATAGTACAGATGTTACGTTATTTTGAGTCGTTGCGTTACGTTCCTCGTGTATAAACATTTTTTGCTAGCGCCAGCTGATCTGTGCTAAGTGGCCACTTAACGCGTTTTGTGAAATACCTTCGTTAATCCCAACTTGTCGAAAGATGTCCTTGGATTCCTCAGCTATTTAGCTTTGTGGCGAGTTCGCACAAAGCTAATCGATATTTAATTTCATAGCAATTAGAGTCATTTTGAAATACACCTTTATTACATGGGATTTTATGGCATCGTCTGGTACTACATAACTTTGTGTGTACTTGATAAGCTTAAGTAAACTCAAGTGATGGTTTTATATTTATAAGTAGTAAATGAGTTCTTTAAAATAGATTCAAACAAAAAAACGAATCAAGTAATCAAATTCTCAGCACCCATCAATTATTATTATCAAACTTCCTGTTGCATTTAACAGCTACTTAGTAAATTAAATATCCATTACAATTTTCCTGTAGTTGAAATATTGAACCTTCAAATATTATAAAAAAAACTTAAGCTTGAAAAACAAATTAGTCTTACAATTTCATAAACAGTCGTGAATTCTATTAATCCAATCGGTTATAAGTTATTTCTGAAGTCGATTTTATTTGACAATCCATTTTATTAAATGGTTGTATAGGTGTTGATAGCGTCGTGGATCCTCCTGTCTTCTTATTAAGGAAGTTTATCAGACCTGATATATTAAGATGCAAAATTCAGTCAAGCTTTAAAAGACGGAGATAAATTTCTGGCTTAAACCATTAAACCACATGAAGACAAAAAATCTCTAATAATTAAATTTAAAACAGATAATAAGTACACGTAACACATTAGTGTAAATGGTAGATCACGAAGGCTCTAAATAATTGTTAGGCTGCATCCGTCTTGGGTTCGTGAGGTCACCAGTTGAACCCTGCCCGTTGGTTCCGTAGTTTCGTCATCCACCAATTAAGCTTCGAACCTGGGTGGGTGGCCAAATTTCGCCATAGTTACGATGTATTAGGATATCTTATTATGCCATTGAACAAGCGTAGACAGGAAACCTTTTTATAAAACCAATTCTATCTTGAAATCCCCACCAATATTATTAAATATAATGCCGTGCAGTTTTACATATGTAATTATTTTCCCGTTATTTTCCTGTATTAAAAAGTAGCTTTCGTTATTTTTCCAACTATAATCTAATTGTGTTTTAAATTGCAACCTGATCTGTCTATATATTCTGATATAACTGAGTAAAACACATCCAAACTTCCGCATTGTTCCGCATTTCTAATGTATTGTTTTTGACCTTTCGCGATTTGAACACATAATGTTTATAAAGTGGTTAATTATTCGTTATTCTATATCATAAATAAGTTATTCGTGCTTAAGCCCCGTACTTTAAAAACATTCAGTAGGAATGTGAAAATAACTCTGTCATTCTGTCTGTGACATTATTTTAATTGGTACAGATATAGCATGTAGCCAGAGATAGGATATGTGTTACTTTTGGATACGAAAAAAGGGATATGAATGGTTGAAAAGGAGGATAAAAGTTTGTATGGAAATTTCATTCATCATTATAAAAAGTCACAGTGAAAACTAAAACAAAAAAACTTCTGGTATTTAGTAGTCATTATATGTTTTGTACATGAGCTAGTTGTGTGCAATAAACGTTTATTAGAATAGAATAGAATAAATTTATTATCAATGCTAGTTACACTCACAAAATATTTATAACTAAACATCCTGAGTATCTCCCAGCAGACTCGTCAAGTAGGTACAAATTTGTAGGTAGGTAATTACATTGATAGTTAGTAATAATTTAAAATAACAACAATAACATAATTAATAAATTCAGCTGTAAAAAGGGCTGTGTCAAAGTTTTCTTTTAATTTGTAATAGAAATAATAAATAAATGAATAGCGACAGTAGCAAATATTCCCTAAGATTAATACGATAGATGCAATGATCCAAAGTTAGATCCTTGCTAGTCGATGGGGTGAGAACAATGTAATTGAAATCTGACTTACATACTAATCAGACGGTCACTTCTAAACAGTCCATTTGTCCATGTCCCTGGAGCATACGAGTAGGACTTGCCTCGCTTGGAATTACTTTTATAAGGTATATAAATAACTCTGCGTAAGAGCATTATTCCATCAGTCTATGCCCTTCTCGAGGATGCATAGTCACGCTTGCGCAGATAAATTGAAGCAATCTGTGAACCTTCGGGTCAGCCCCTTCTAACGACAATTCGTAGCACGGTCTTGGATAATAATGTATTCCGCATGAATGGAATTTGAAGAATTTAAGCTTAAGTCTTCGTAGATTGTTCCATATACCAATCTTACTAAAATTATAAATGTCAATGTTTGAATGTTTATTGCTCAATCACGTCAGAACAGCTGATCGGATCGGGTTGAAATTTGCAACACAGTTATTGTCTAAAATATCATATAAACTACTTTTTATTGCATGAAAATTACTGGAACTCTCTCTCACTCATCGTAGAAACTATGATAGTACAGTAATACCTTGGACTTACGCGATATGTGAGACCAAGCGATATTCGTGTAAGTCGAATTCGCGTAAGTCGGGGTTCCTTTTTTTTATTATAAACGTGTATAAAGTTTGTGTCGGGACGTATGTTTTGTTTTATAGACGACTTAATTAAAGATTTACAGTGCACGTGTAAAGCAATTCCACGAGGAATACACCCGACCTTGTCGTAAACCTAACACTGACTGTGCAGAGTGGGGACATGAAAAACCGAAAATTGAATTAGTTTATTAAGGTATTTGTGATACTTATTAATACTCAATGAAAAACTGCATAACTCCGAATTTGTGTAAAATGGGGTAGCGTAAGTCGGGGTATTCCTGTACTTAAAATCAAACATTACAACAAAACATTCAGACGAGCAATACTCACAAAATTATTGTCTTATTACATTGTAAGTGAGTAAAAACCTAGTATCAATAGTACAATTACCCACAACCTACCGAAATTGATTGATAAAACAATAGCGACACGGACAGCTCCCATGCTTTTTCGTCCAAGATAATTTGTATTGTCTAGGCGTTTCGACGAAGATCGATTAAAATAGCTAGCTTGTGGTTTGGAGAAGTCTAGGTAAAAACGTTCAAAATAATTGAATGAATAAACTAACATGGAAATTCACAGAAATTATAAGACCAAAATCCATTAAAAAAAAAAACAAAGAAATAATATCTCCAAGTGCAAGTGCATTGTAGTGCTTGGTAGCAATTTGTACTCTAACGACCTTATTCCAAAACGCGGACTAACCAAAATTTTGTTTAAGCTTAAACTCAATTTTGTCCCTTTGAATATTATCTATCCTATGACTTTGAGTTCGTTTCTTCACGGATTTTGCTTGATCCAGGCTATTTTGATATTGAGTTTAATATAGTTATTGTTTTGTGAAATAGGAAGAATTGAATAATACATCAACTGTTCGTATTTGTTTTTATGTCAAATTTTTTTTAAAGCTTCTCCCCAACTAATAGGTTCTATCACAGCAAGGTTGTATTTTTTGAGGAAAACTTTCATTACATAAATATACAATTTGGTTGGTTTTTTATTTTTGAACTAGCGGTCTGCGTTGGTTTCGCTCGTGGTACGTAATTATATAGCCGTCACTAATATCTGGCACTCACGGATCACGGATAAATCCAAGGGTGATTTTTTTTGGAAATCATTCCAGTAGTTCCTTGGATTAGCGCGTTTAAACAAAAAACCTCTTCAACTTTATTCGATTACTAGATGTCCGCCCCGGCTTCGCCCGTGGTATATTATATAGCACTCATCGGGATCCCGTACATATCCAACGGTGAAAGAATGACTGAAATCGGTTCATTTATTCCTGAGAATATCGATTTCAAACAAAAAAACCTCTTCAGCAACCTGCCACGCCACCTGTCGGAAATTGGTCGTACCAACTCAGATTTAGAAAAAAAAATTAGCAAAGGTTTATATTCAAGGCACAGATTACTGAAATTCAATGACGCAATCTTTGACACATGCTGTCATGTGTCATGTCAAAGCACGAAACGTACGAAAACTCTCAAAAGGGGAATAGTTTTTCCCGATTTAGTTATATTCTTGTTTCATGCTCCGCTTCAATTAATAGTAGAGTTATTTTCTATAGCCTAAAGCCTTCCTCGATAAATGGAGTATCCAATAGAAAAATAATCTTTCAATTCGGACCAGTACTTCCCGAGATCCTAGCGTTCAAGCAAACAAACAAACTCTTCAGCTTTATAATATTAGTATAGATTATATTGTGTTTAATCTTTCGCGATTTAAACACATAATGTTTTAGTACGTACGGGGCTTAATCACTAATAATTTACTAATTAATTGAGTCTTCTCGTCACCACGGCGGTTGTAACGCTGCCGAAACGTCGAGGTATTTAAACAATGAACTATTCGTGATTAAACTGATTAAGCCCCGTAGCTACTTTATGAACATTAAAATTATTATGTTAGAAAAACGGTGATAATCTTCTGTGGTCTGTCCTATTGTGCTCTCTTTCACTAAAACCGAAATAAAAGATACAATAACAGATACATAAACAGGGTAGATAGACACTGGAAAGCTTATTACGATAACTGTTGATTGTTATGACAATTGTGTCATAAATCATTTGTGCATCAAACCAGCACATTAACACTAACGAGGTAATGCAATTATCATTACGATCTTCTATTATTCTCTCTTTTATTCTTGCAGCACCCGACAAGGCCCACAGAATAGGCTAGTTCTTAAGTAAGCCACCGCGACAATGCTTTTGTTGTGCAATAAATAAAATATAACATGAAAATATTGTAACAAAAGTGTTGGCGGATCTCTTTCTTCAAAACCACGCACTTGTTGTGTTATTACATAAATAAAAGTAATAATTAGTTACCTTATCTCACATAACCCCATCTAGCCTAAGCAAAGCCTGTACGATAGAATCCACATAGTTAATATAGAACTTATATAATTGTAAATACACACTTAATAAGTATATGTACATAGAAACACCCTGACCCTAAAACAAATATTTGGCCTGGATGGAAACTGAACCTACGAAACACGGCTTCTCAAGCAGACTTATTACCAACTAAGTATTACATTACTACAACTAGGCCATTTTGTGTTATTCGTTTAGTCAATATGGCTATCAAAGTCGCACAGATTATGTGACGTGGAAATCTAGGTATACCTGGCCTTGGTATACTTGGCCTACGCAAAACCAGTAGGGGATTTATAGCATAGATTTTATCTGTAGTGTAAACTTACGGCGTATGAATAATACGACAGCAATACCGAATTGGAAGTGATCATACAATAATAGATTCAAAATGGAACCTTTGGACAATTATAAAAAGTTATAAAAAAGGTCTCGATTATCCATGCAAAGTATTTTTCATATCGGTATTTTAACAGAAAGTGTATCTCTAAAATGTGTGTGTATTAATGATCCACCAACACCGTCCAATCAAGCCAATTCCACCATACCTGCCAACGGTACATGTTCTGATAACGCGAACGAAGCGGTTTAACTCACTTTCGTTATACATACAGCCACGCAATGTGCGCAAATGTACTGCCCAAATAGACCTCTCCCGATATTAAAAATCGGTGTATTTTCAAATCACGAAAGAATCGATTTGGTTTAGGAGAACGTGCTTAATTTTAAACCGCGTCGTCGCTTTATTAGTGTGAAGGCGGTCAAAAGCAAGCTTAGTTTTGGTGAAATAAAAAACAATATTCTGAAAAATAAGTATAAAAATAGGTTCAGTCTATAATCTCAATATGTAGAGTCCAAAGTAACAGCTAGATTTTAGAAATTTAATATAACAACTAATAATTGCAACACCAATATTGTCCTTCGCATGTGAAACAAACAATAAATAACAATACAACCTAATTAGATATTACTAATTTCCTAATCCCTATTAATTACTCCTATCAAAATAGACCGTCTTAATCACACGATTATTCAATATTTAGAATAACAATCTAAACAAAGGTCACTAACCATAGTAATTGCCTGTGGATGTGTTATTTTGACTGCGGTTCAAGGCTGAGACGATACTCACTGTGAATGCATTAAAATAAATTACAACTGTTTCAAATTTAACGTTTATTTTTTATGGTTATGTACTTAACGGCCATTATTAATATTAAATTTGGACATACATTCACTGCATTATAATGCATAAAGTAATTTGTATGCATGTAATCAATTTTGCATTAAGATAAATCTTTAAAAATAGTGTTAATATCAAGTGTAATAATATCTTTAACTGGCCGATCTCTACTCTAACTGGACTGTTTTACTGAGTTCAAATAATAATATAAGTTAAATAAATTAATTGTGTGTATTAATTTCATATTAATATTAATTCTATATAACCTCATTCAAATCTCAATATATTATTAGGGTGCTATCTCACAACATTATTTAGCTACAAACTAAGCAAATCTTCTAATATTTCCGTATTAGATATCATATTTACGTAATTGGAAAAACTTATTATACATAGAATACCCTGATTTAGAACAAATAATTATTTAGCGGGGAATACTATTTGTAGGAATAACGAAACAATTCAGTTCTTTATAATTTACATTACTTTATAACCTTTACTTGAACGTCCCGTCACTTCATAAGCATAGAATTAAAAAAAAAACATTACCCTTATTGATTTTTTTTTGTACAACTAAGACCGAAACTAAAATAATTTGTTTTGAAGGTTAATTTCTACTTGGATAAATACTCAGAGGTGCTACGGGGTCTCGAACCTACCTGGCTAAGAAATTCAAAGTTGGACTCACAGCCAACAGCGCTTTACCTTTATGTTTATCACAATTAACTTTAAACTCTCTTTATAAGGCAAATACAGTAAACAGTCTAAAAACTACACGTACATGACCTTCGCTATCAATGTATGATCGTATGTAGTTGCATATATTTTACTGCATGCATTTGTACAGTACAAAAAACTGAAAATCCATAAATATGTAGATGCGCAAGAGTCAATAAACTTAGACATTTATTATTTACTATAATTTAGTACATGTTTTTCGATCGTGTGGGCATTGGATCCGTGTCACGGTCAAAATGACTTCATAACCCTCTGCCCTAGACCGGTCAGACTGGCTCTGGTCAGTTTATGGGAGATCCACCGGTTATGTAATCGCGAATTTTTCATGACTCGGACGAACGTTTTGTTTTGAAAGAGCGATTGTAGCGCCGATAACTTTATGAATTAATTGGTAGCCGTACTGCTGTGTATTTTCAACCCAACTCTTAATATTTTTTAGGTTCAATTTCATTATCGATGTTAATGTTTTTGAATCTCTGGACTGACTTAGAAGTAGCGCCGCACAAAATCGGGATAAGTGCCAAGCACAAGATCTTTAATTGAAGTTTTTTAAGTTCGTCGCTATATTTATGGTACACGCTCTTGGCTAGAACATGTGAACTGCAATTTACAACCGTGGATGTAGATTCAAAACCCACTCTCACCTCCAATATATTATATTACAATCCAATAGAGTATTTGTCCAAGTACAGATTTGCAAGTTTATCATCACCACTAGATTTAAAGGTGAAGGAAAATATCGTGAGGAAGCCGACATTATCTAAGAATATTCAAAGGTCATGTGCCATCCGCCATTTTACACTGGGTCAGCGTAGTAGATTGTGGCTTTGCGAGAGAAAGGCCTGAATACTCCCGAATCTCACCAGTTGGAACATTTTGTGAGTGAGCTGATGCTAATTTTACAGTAGTATTAGAACGTCAATATGTTTCAGTAATTTTGTGATGTTTTACACTACAACAGACCACGTTTTTAAATACAAGCATTCCTTCTTTCATTAAAAAGTTAGTAAGAGTTGTTTTTTTATGTCTACTTGTAGAATTTCATCGTCTTGGTGGTGAAGTTTTGCTCAACAACAATTAATATTATAATATGTACAACTGACATCGTAACGTTGGATTTGACCGTATTAAAAATAGCAGAGTTTATTTTGATATGTTAGCTATGTTCGGATTTTCTTGATTTGCAATATTTTCACATTGACATTAATCGGATCGGTGATAAATTTAATTTTAATTAGGTAAATATTACATTATTTGGAACATATCATGTTACCTACTTTGTTTCCGGATTAAGCTGTTTCTTATGTTCTAAAATACGTGTGTGTTGTAAGCGAAAAGAGTCTAGCGAACAACATTTTACAAACATTGCACCTTTTATATCAATAAGTAATAAGTTTGCAGTTGATCACTATCGCACCTGAATTGAAAATACGATACAATCTACGATATCATTTGTTTATTTAGAAGGTACCAATTCACTCAAGACACCCAGATATCCATCCCGGAATACCTACACAGGTATAACGGAAGTTGCGTCAAACTTCTATGTCCTAGTTTATGAAGAATCAACCAAGAAACGATGTATTTTTTCCAAAGCTACGAGTGGATCAATAGAAAAAACAGCAATGTGGTATTAGAACATGCTGAACAGCTCATTCTCCGACATATTTACGAAAAAACCTGATAAATTTGCAACCTTGCGTCGACGTCCAAAACTTTGAAGTATTTATCGAACAGAGGAATCATTGGCTATGAGCGCCATGCCCATATTTGAACTATTTGAACTATACCAATACATTTTACTTGTCTTTAACATTATTAAATTTTGTTGTATGTTTGTATCAATGACAAATCGCAGTTTTACTAACAGATTTGAGATTTATTGCATATAATTATTTAGTTTTACTTTGTGGTATAAACAGTAAACACCTACTCTATAAGCGATAGTGACTGCAATAAGTATTGCGGGATGCTATTTAAAGAGCACTAGATGACAATCTTCTTTGGCATTTGGTTCCATGATATCCTTTCCTAAAACATGGAGCTACACGATACATGCAATTAGACCCAATCAAACAGATATAAACCATATTTTTATATTGGGTTTCTTAAATGTTTAATGCAAATTTATTAATATTTCTCTCATCGCGTCGATTCGTTTCAGGTCTCTTGACTAGTTTACTAATATCGCTCCACGGTTTTACCTGCACAATTCCCGTTCTCGTTACTTTCTCGTAATAAAAAAAATATTTACATGTTACCCCAGCCTATAACCTAACTGTGTTCCAAATTTCAACTCGATCCGTTCAGACGCTCCGACGTGATTGAGCAACAAACATCCGAACATCCCAACTTTTGCATTTGTAATTTGAGGGTGAAACATAATGTGAATAATTAACGAAACTTAATCAAATTGAGCTGGGCCGATCATATCACGTATCACTCGTTATTTAAAATGTATAATTCATCATCATCAACAACCCACTAAATGTTCCCACTGCTGGGACTCGGGGCCTTCTCTCGCAAGGAGAGAGCTAAGCGCATAATCCACCACGCTGGCCCAGTGCGGGTTGGTGGATGACACATGACTTCGAAAGATTCTTGGTTGATGTCGGTTTCCTCGCGATGTTTTCCTTCACCGTTTTAGGCTAGCGACTTTATGCACATGACTTCGAAAAGACAGTGGTGCGTGTGGGGTTTGAACTCGGGGTCTCCGGATCGGCATGCGCCGTTGTGCCGACTAGACCAGCCGTAACTAAAAGTTAAAAGTAGGTAAGAGAAATTAATAACAATTTATTATGATAAACTTTTAAAATCATACAAAACTTTTACAAAACAAGATGGGCTCAACAATTTTAAACGTATGTTTGGGGTCTGACTAATTTATAAGCACAGCCTTGTTGCGTCAGTAATCGTGTATCCGAATAACAATCAGTTTATTAATTACCGACTTTATTGCGTGTTAGTTAATTTTAACTGAAATGTTAACCCGTGGGAACAATGTTGCAAGCTGTTTACGATTAGTGGTTTGTTGAAACGTGCCTGTTGCGTTTTAACTAAGTACCACGCTTTTAATGTAGGTCCTTATGAATTTCGGAGACATGCGTAAAACAAAGAAAGACAAATTTCACGCTCGCCAAAAAAATACGAGTAAGTTCCGAAATACACTACAGATAATGACTTGCAAATAGAACACAAGACATACACAAGGTACACAACATTACATTATAAACCATACATATTACATTATCAACACATATCAAGCATACATATGACTGGCCTTAGTGGGTAGTAACTCTGCCTGTGAAGCTCGATTCCCACGCAGTGCAAATATTTGTATGATAAATTCAAATTTTTGCACTATATCTGGGGTATATGTATAATAAGTATGTATTTAAAACTATATAAGTATTGTATCAGCTATCTGGTTTCCATAGCTTTGCTTAGTTTGGGATCAGATGGTGTTGTGTGTGAAATGTCCACCATTATTTTATTTATTTATAGTATTATTAACCTGCTCCCAAATTAGTCCGTGTAATTTTCGGAACACAGTTATTTCCTCATAAATTAAACGTTTATCGAGATAGTAAAAAGCCACCTCTAAGATATTTTAAAATTAGACGAACATGATGAATATAAAATATAAATTTTGTATTATTAGAGACGTCTGAGCAATAAACATCTCAGCTTCCACATTTTTTTATTTAAAAGGATTAGAAGAAGTGAAAAGTGAATTTCTGTCTTAAGAAAACAAAATTACAATTAACAATTACACTACTGTGTGTTTTTATAACCGTTTGTACACTACATAATACATTTCCTATACATATTAAGCATCTACATCTGAATTATTCTGAATAATATAATAATATAAGGCCGATATAGATAGGTATAGATAGGTCCAGAAGAACATGTCTCAACCGTGCTCTGCGTCTTTTTTTGCATTGCCTACCTGAGATATCGGTCAAGCGCAAACCTTACTTATTGATAAAAAGTAACATTGCGCAACAAACAAATTATGGTACTCAAAAATAATTTCGGCATCAAAGTCAAGTATGACTTGTCCTTAAGTTGACCTGACACGGTTGTATCATAACTTGGACATAATTATTATATTCAGTAGATTCCTTGCATTTCGCAACACCATTTCACAACACATGCATCGAGTCAAGAATCATCTTTACCCTTAATTATAATAATCCGTTCTGGAGCTCCATCACCTTGAGTGGGATTGCATAAGTTCCATAAACTCATGTGCTGCCGTACATTTTGCAAGTGCAGTAAATCAAATTTTGGCAAAAATTGGTTTTCGATAAACAGATGCGAGACAAATCATACTGACTACTTACTTACTTTATAATTAAATATCGAATTACTCTGTTTTAAAGGTTTGAACAAAGTAAACAAATTTTTATGGACTTTGAGTATGTTCTGTCTGTATTGACAATCATACAGATACCAGATATAGCAACCACCCTACGAAGAATGTGAATACATTAGAAATTATTAGACTCACATTTAAATATTGCTATTAAATGACTAAATATTATCAAACTCAATAAATAATAGTGACTCTAGTTATAATAAGTATCTAAATTATTAATGTTTTAAGTGGTAGCAACGAACACCACTCTCTTTTGCATAATGGTTTGCTCAAAATTTGGGTTGAAGCACTTACTGCCATTTTATAAGTACGGCACTGTCGGACTCAAGTGGATCCTGCATTAAACTTACAATTAGTGTCGACGGTATAATTGTTTGATGTATTGTTATGATCATTTTGTAATTGGTGGTTGATCGATCTTTATTGATTCGTGTGATACTTGCATCATTGTGATATTGGTTTGTTTGTTGTGAAAATTTCAGCAAATTAATAAGCATAATATCGGGAGCTTGTTTAAAAATGCTGGTGATATTAGTAGCGTCTGAAATATCAATGATTTTTTTACTGCAAAAGGTGACAGGACGACCAAGACATGTGCCTAATGGTAAGCAATAGTACCTGCCCATAACAGCACAGTATCATACAGCTATTAGAACATGAAGACTTCATATCATTACCTAGCATGGCAATACACTCGTCACCTATCATATAAGATGATGTATCCCTATGCCCTATGTATGCCCTGTGATTACTCTCGAAACATTGCTCTTCAAACCGGAACACAGTAATGCTAGCACACTACAACTTAACATTGAACAAAATAAATGCTGGTATTATAGTCATGTGGCCCTATAAATGTAATAATATTGCAATGTGTTTGTAATCATACGTAAAAAACGTGGGGAACTGTATGAAATTTGAAACCACAGACTCATCACTTTATTATATTTAACAACAAAGCTATCAATGTAAATGTAAGTCGATTAGGGACTTAAATTTAACCGCAAAAAGTTTCTTAATTTTTTTCACAACTACGCAAGCAAATTGCTACTACGTTACTTCATTTATCAAAGTTGAAAAGGTTATAACCCAATCTTATACCATATTGAGGCAACGTTATTTCGAGCATTCATATAAACAAACTGGTGTTTGCAATTTTATAAGTAGTTAATTTTTGTTGTGGGTTGGACGGTTGATTGGAAGATGAGTCTAATTATAGTCATTATGATGTGATCATGTTCGTTTACTATTAATGTGATTGATTTTATTAATACTAATTGATTTTAGTTGAATGTTAATTATGCCTAATGTTGAATGTTATTGAAGTAACAACTTTATGATGATTACATCAAGGACGATTTTACATGTTTGTAGGCCATGACATAAGCACAGTTATTGCCAAACGAGTTTTTTTTTTGGGAGCATTATTTTAAGTAGGACTGATGCATTAATATTAGGAAAAGGTGACTAAAATACAAAACAATATACAATAAATATTGTGTTTATAGATATATATTGATGAAAGTAATACTGATATATAATACTACTAATAATGATGGCTCTATGGTTAAGTTAGAGCTTATGGGTTCGATTCACACTTTAATAATTTTAGTGTGGTGAATATGTGTTCTTGTATTGTATTTTATTTATTTTTCTCTTATATTTTTATCTTGAATTGTATTTATTTTGTATTGAAGTGTTTAAGTATCATAAGGACCTATTTACCCTTATGTAGGTATCGCATACTCTTTTGTAAAGGCTTTTCAGCTGCCATCATAGAAGCTTTGCTTACTTTGGCGCGCAATGGCATTGTGTGACGAATATTAATTTATTTTATTTATACAATACTAAGTAAATTACTTTTTTAAATGTCCAGTATCAGTTTACACATATTTGCTGTAACCCGTAATGGATTGTACATCCAATTTCACAATAAGGAGGTCCTAAGTTCGTCTCCCGCCTGCACTTGAGAATATTTTTCCAACTGCCGATGCTCTAGTGTTTATTAGCACTAGATTTAACGGCGAATGAAAATACCGCGAAAAAACTGGTACATTCCATAAAATACGCTTTTCGAAGACATAACTAAACTGTCAAGGAGACAGTTGACATTTGATGAAGTCTTCGAATCTCAGAAGTGGCAACGTCAAACGTTGTGCTTATGCAATATGTATGCACGCACATCTGCTTTTAAAGTACTAATTAATATGACTCAATTAGAAATACACGTTACGTATGTCTTGCCAGTTAATTAATAATACAATACCAGTAGCTTAGACTCATAGCAACTAAGATAGAGATCCTCTGCTATTTATGGCCAGACAGCGGATGCCAATCGCAGTGTTTACATAGTCATTATGGATTCTTATGCTACTTAGGCATTTAATAATATTGGTTTAAATTTATTAAACTTCGCTTAACATTAGACGAGATGGCGGTCAAGTGTAAGCCTACAGAAGTTTGAAAAAATGTGCAAGTGCTAAAGAGTGTTATTAATCGTCATATCCACGAGGATCGTCTTCCAACTCGCTGGAGAGATAGAGCTTAAAAATAGTTGATTGCAAATGCGGGTTTGGAGGAAGTAATTATTTCAAGCAAAAATTATTTAATTCAAATTTGTCAGTTGTAAAAATTATGATTATTTTTTTATTTAAATATAATGTAAAGGCACGTATACTCTGTGAGATCCCACTGAGTCACGATCTCATAGTGTAAAGTAACCTAAGAATTCATTGTTTCAGCAAAAGGTTATCGATCAGTCAGGTAATGAGACCATTAAAGAATAATCATTTGGTACAAATAACGGTCTTATTGAATGCGTCATAGGGTATCTCAAAAGTTGGGTATTGAATATTTTTTGTTTCTAATTCAGTTTACGTATTTTTTCCAATGCCAATGTGATGTAATATATTTAAAGCTCCAACTATTAGTCTTTAACTAAAATATAAATGAAGATAACAATTTAGGTATGTTGTTTTTGTGGTTATGTAGGTATCCTTATTTTTAAGATAAACGATAAGACTATTTTATTTCCCTTCGAACTGTAAACTGTAGACTAACAGGCAAATATGTGGAATTTTTGTTGAACTCCACAAAGAGAACTACTTCTACAATACATTTATTGAAGGCTAAAACCAAGCCAATAATCTGAAAAGATTTTCTGTAAAGAAAATTCAGTACAGGATTTCGATATATAACTAGTCAAAATAATTCAAAGTGATTTATTAACATTCATAAGTAACGTTTTCGAATCCCAAGAAAAATCTCATGTAAAATAAAGTAAAATATATTGTTGGACATTCCATGATTCCACACACAATTCCAATTAGCCCCAAACTAAGCAAAGCTCGTAATATGTGAAGCAGATGGATGAGTTATTACTCGTAATTATTTATTTGTAAATACACAGTACTTGCGCATGACGGAAACTTACTAGTCTTTGCAACACTTGTATGTTTTTCGAAATTAAATACCTGAGACTGTAGAATGGGCATCATGACCTTTTATAGAGAAACGAGTCGATGGGACGACGCAAAGATCATCTTATAAATTGACTCATACGCAGCAAAAGGGAATGGATAGCTCATTACCATTCACAGTATGCGATTTTATTATGCTAGGTAGACTTTACAATCTGTGCATTCATTGAATTTTAGCAGAATCACTCATGTCATTGAGCGTTGTTGTCTATTTTTAACCGATTTAAAAAAAAGAGCAGATTTTCAATTCAGTTGCATTTTTTTTGTATGTATGTTACGGATAGCTCTAGTTTCCGTTAATAGCGAATCCATTTTAATCACTATTTTTTTGCTAGGTAAATCATCTTAGAGATAAACTTATACAACTTGATAGTTTTTAAATTATATTAACATACATCTTAAATTTGCTTACTTCGATTCGTTCTACCTAAATATGTTAATGGAACAATGTGTTTAGATAATTAAAAATATACTGGAACTGTTTACTATCAGGTGCATGTTCTGCTCGTACTGTTACTCTATATGTCTATATTTCTTAGTAAGAAATCAATTTCAAGTCTATGGTTGTATCAATGTCTATGGGGCTGTTATTGGCTTATTACTAAGTTTGAAAATCCATCAAATTCCGTCAAAACCAAAGCAACACCATACATCTTCATAAAGCAATTCTGACTAAAGTGATTGTGATTTGATCTTTAACATACGTTATAACATTATAATAACGATTGTCGAGACCTTTGCTCCTACGTTGCTTCAGCAGAATGTGAATAAAATTTACTGCAAATACATACTTAATAGTTTTACTTCTTTATAAGAAACTATTCGTATTAACACAACACACATTAGTTATTTTTATTTATCGTACTTTTGCTACCAAAACAAAACTTCACTAAAACTCAGAAATCTTATTAAAACTGTTTTTTTTTTGTTTTGAAAATATTTATGGGACGTAACTGCACTAAAAATTCGACCGTTTTTTCTAATGTTGTTTTTGAGCACATAATATAAACACATTACAGAACTTAATCACGATCTAAAAGTCTTTTGCACGATCATTTTTTTCAAAGTCTAGGTAAAGCTTCTACTATGGAAGCCATACAGCAGAACAGTTATAATACATTTATACTTATTATACATAGAAGCACCCTCACACATACAAAATATTATCTAGTAACTTAATTGTGCGTGGTAAACACATGGAATCTTTTATGATTACTATGTCTGAAATTGGCTTCATTACCTACATTAGCTTTCAGAAATACTCTACGTAAGTACATGAAAATGTTTAGCTTGTTAGATCGGATTTGTTGATCATTGACAACAGCACAAGTTTGGTTAGCAGCAGAGACTATCCGAGACGAAATGGCACAAGAGCCTGTATAAATAAATATTCCTATTTATTGCTTATAACCACAAGTGAGTGATTGATATGCGAGGATATAAGATCACTTTTTAAACATTTCTCAAAGACTATATTAACAAGTTAGTCATGTTACCATGTACCAGTCACGTATGTTCAAAAATAAATGTGCCTTAGGACACCAACTTCCTTGATGGAATTGAGGACACGCATGTGGCAAGTAGCCCAGTAATAAGCAATATACACCACTTACTTTACATTCCCTACGCTACGTCTTCAGAGCCAATAATCAGAGTATAGGTTGTTTTATGTAATATGTCCTTAAAACACAAACAAAAAAGAAAGTAAAGTAAAAAATACTATAAAAGTTTTTCACAAACTTTCACTTTATAAAATTTAAAATACTATCTCTCACTTCATTATATATTTTAGAATGCTGTAAACTTGTTAGAAAATACAATGAGTTCTTTGTAAAAATTGCAGATAAACCTCGGAGGACTCCATGGAATATCAGATCTCAATATAGGCACAAAATAATAGAACCTAAATCCCGGTTAGACATGCACAGCGCTGGCCCACACTCAATGGCTGTAAAAATATATAATAAGTTGCCAAATGACCTAAAGGACTTGGAACAAAACTACGATTTTATTGAATATCTAAGGAATATATTAGAAAAAAATTTTTACTATAAACTACACGACTTTTTTAACGACAAATTTGACGACTTGGAAACGGAACGTTCCGTTGCCACTGTTGCCATGCCCTTATAGGGCCATATGTAATAATCACAAATGGCTTTAACCACACATGCATGTATTGTACATATGACGCAATAAATATTTGAGTGTTGAGTAAAATATGTCTTTCTTGAAACTTGTCGTTTTTCTCGCGATCATTTTTTACAGCGTGTGTGCCTATACGTCGTAGCTAAGCAGCGAGCGATTTAAAATTTAACTAATTTTCTCTAGGTCAGAAAACAACAGGTTTTAGTGTTTTGAGAACCCATTAAAGTGGAAATATGGGAGTTTTATGGCGAATTTAGACGAAAATAACTCGATACAAATACAGACGAATTATTGAGCAAATAATAGATTCCAAGCATGTGCATCGTGTCTCATCCATATCCATAGCTTGACATTTAGACTAGGCCGCGACGCCCTGTGATTTGCGATTACCTGCCTAGATCCCACACAATTTTACATTACCTTAGACAAACAGCGCCACTATAACATTATTACTGTAATAATAATCTATTACTCTATTATTAAGAGTCGTGTAGTTCACATTTTTCACCGCATGCCGTGACTGATTTGCGATTACTCGCCGATGATACAGCATCGCCTGTCACGATAGCTTGCATTGTAAGCTGATACCTCAGGCGTGGTAGTTCGCATTTGACAAGGACGTTAGAAGCTCATAAGGTATTTTATTGTCTGAAATAATTTCATGGTAATTATTTTAGAATCATTTTAGCATATTAATGTAAAGCATCGTTCCATCGTAAAATAAATTAGGCTTCGTATGAGATAAGTCGCTGTCTTCAGTGCACGCCATTGCTGATAACAGATATCATGGACTAATTGAACTTTGATAATGTCTAGGTGTGTGTAATACTAGCTAAACAGTATTATTTTAAAATCAACATTAGGAAGGATTGGTTCTAAGCTGTTAATTATTTCAGTACACGAAAAATTCGTCTTTTTTTCCGTTTAAATTCTGATGTAAAAAGTTTCACAAAACACTTCATTCAACTTTTGTAGATATTTATCTGATTTATTTTGGGTGTTAGTTGCTCAATGATATTGGAAATACAGAACGGATTGAGGTAAACTTTGGTTAGCAGAATTTTCATCGGTAAGTATAGGATAGGCTACTTCATATCCCAAATAATATGTTATTAGATTTTGTTTTACTGAAAATAAGTTTGCGCTTGCAGCAATCACGCGAGATGCTAAGCGAAAATGGTCTACAGTGAAACTTAGAGTAACCATTTTAATTCTCGGCTTCATTCTAAATACGCTAGTTATTTATTACTAAAGTTTTAAAGTTAATTTTACATTTGTAAAATGTTTAGCAACAAACGACAATAAAACTGTTATTGCACGCTGAAGTGATACAAAATGTATAATAATCTAATTGTCGGCATTCCCACATGAACTCTATACATAACTCAATAGATTTTAATTATAATTCTGGCATATTTCAAGGGCGTGTGCTTACCTGAGTGTGTGTAAAACAATGATGTGAGGCAACTGTGTCGGGCGCGGACAATGGTTCCCAGGTTCGGAGAGGTAATGCAATGACGAGAAGCCGGAGTTGTCTTAGTTTGATCGTTAATAAGGGCGATAATGCTCCCAAGCTTCAAGGTTTAAAATAGGATTGAAGATCAATTTAACAGTATTCTAATAAAAACTAGATCAATATATGGACTAGTTAATCGATGTCTTAAAAGAAAGTGTAGATTGATCAGTAGTTACACACTGTTTGTACAAAAAAGGATGTTGCTGATTTATTTATATTATAATACACAAAACACATGGTGCGTACCTATAGATTAATAATCCTTGTCGCAGTTATGCCATTAAATTTTGAACACGTGATACATGCAATTTGATAGTTGCGTCGTTTGATTTACGCGACAGCCATAAAGCAGAGAATGTGGAGGATTTCAAATATAACCTCTTGAAATAACCACATTATGTTAAGGAAATATGCACTTCAGTTTTCTGTTAATTTCTACAAAGGCACGGATCGTGATTTCCGGTCGTGTCACAATACTTTTACTTCCACAGTGAATGGTCATAGGAAGACAACTAAACCAGTACTTTGTTGACATTTATTTTGACTTACATAAATTTTAAATGACTTGTAAAAGGTTTAATTAATAGGGAGCTTTAACCAGGGAAGCTATAGTGCAATATTTAACAAAAATGTTCATATTAGCTCTATACTTAAGAACACTAACTACTTCTTGTGTAGTATGACTTCTGCGTATATATTTAATACATCCAACATTTTTTGAAATTAGGCAAATCAGTTCAGTTTCTTATCTACAAGATATACGGTAACAGTACTGTGTGATATCTTTAAAAACAGTATAAATCGTTTTTAAACGTTTACGGTTTGAATTTGATACAGTTAGTGTTGCATGTCGTGACAATCCACCGATATCCGAACAAAAAATGAAGATTGGAAATCTCCCAATTTTGTATAATAATATGTTTTCTGGTGACCATGATCATTGTAATTAATTTAATAACGATTTGGACCGCGATTAAGTCTTCTGTGATGTTTTAAAAAAATGATATTTAAATGCATTGCAAACTTCAATCCGTACTGGCTTTCCAATGTGATGTAGCAAAATAAATCTAAACTTCTCTATTTATAATGTAGGTAGCTTACAATATTTAAGAAAACATTTTGTGAACCTGTTCGATGTTATCATAGAATTGTATAAATTTATATCTTAATAACAGCTACAGATTCTTTACAATTGTTGTAAATCACAGTCCATTCACATTTCGACAGCCACTTGTAATAGTGTGTATTATAAAGAATTACCACGGTGCGCGGCGATAACTGAACTTTAACCTTTCTGGAATTCTACAAAACCTACTGCTTTTTTAAGTCACGTGATGTTGATAATTTGACTACATTTTTTATGATTGACTGTCTCATTACTCGTGTAGAATATAGAAAAGGGCTATTTTGTAGGTTTATTCCCAACCTGACCCGAAAACCTGACCCGCTACCGGGTCAGGTTAGGAACAGCAAAAAAATATTAATTTTCATTCCCAACCTAACCCTCTCCCTTACCTGACCCAAAATGAAGTTCCGAACCTGACCCGATTACTAAAAAAAGTCCTAACTCCAGGAACTATGGGACTAATATCGTACTAGGTAGGGTTTTAGATTCGAGGTTAACTTAGGAACATTATTTCCGGCTCAGGTTTAGAAGAGGGTTACGTTCGTAATGAAAAAAATCAATTACATTTGCTGTTTGTTCCTAACCTAACCCGGTAGCGGGTCAGGTTTGGAATAAACCACATCATGGTTTTCAGGTCAGGTTAGGAAGAGGGTTAGGTTGGGAATGAAAAAAAATTTTTTTTCTGTTCCTAACCTAACCCGGTAGCGGGTCAGGTTTTCGGGTCAGGTTCGGAATAAACCATTTTGTAAAGATATTTGCGTTCGACCACGCATTGTGTGATGTTAAGCAATGACCAATTTATGATGCGAGCTTACTGAGAATGTACTTTACTATACATTAAGAAAGGTAAAAAATATATTGGTTTTCATAGTGAATAACGACGATTAGCTAAAAATTGCACTTACAAACATTTTGTCTTTTGTTGAAAAAAATAACCCTAAAACCAGACAAAAGTAAGTCTTTATGTTGAATGTAAGTAGGTACCTAAAATTGATTTTTTCGTCAAGAAACACCCCTTTGTAACCGACTTCAAAAAGAGGAGGTTTCTCAATTCAACCGTATATAATATGTTTTGTTATTTTGTTTTTGTCTCGTTGAGTACATTTCTAAGGCGATTTATCTGTACTTAAAATTTTTACTGCTGTTTGATTTTTTTAAGGGACATACATACGAGTATGTGTTATGGCAGTTGGCTTCTACTTCTAACCAAACTTAAGTTATTTGGTTCGTAAAAGCGTTGAATACGGCGATAAGTCCTGTTTTTTTAATTTATGCTCATCGAAACCAAGTTTATGAATAAAATAAACAATTGTATTCAAAGTCAATTAACTATGTATAAGATCTTTATAAAAAGTTGAAAAAAAATATCACAAATTTGTCACAGTGTCATTGACCTCAATTTAAAATAAATAAATGCCTAAACGCGTTGTTAAGTGCTTCACTGTAGAACATTAATATGGTGCTCAAGTACTTTACGATGTCAAACTACGTGACCTTTAAATTAGTATCTGAGTTTTTTTTCAACTGTTTCAATTTATTTTTTGATAAAACTGGTCGCGAACTGCCTTGAGCATCTTCTTCTTACATCTTATACAGGGTTACACGTTACAAAGTACGTTGTTACTGACCGTCTAATTAAAAACGTAAGTGTTTGCATATCACGTGCAAATTTTTACACCAACTACCTTATTTTGTTGTATACGTTTCATGTGGGAGAAGTTTCACCCTTGTGTCAGATCTAGACACTCCGTAGTGTGGAAAGCCAAGTTTATTTAAGTAAACTGGAACTGGAAAGAGAATTATTAACTTAATCGAAACAAAACATTTGGCAAATGTAAAAAATCTGTAATATTTTCAAACAAAGATATATCTGGCATTGAAATTTGAAAGATTTAAGACGTAATTTTTAAGAATATTAAGTTTGTACTTGGCTGCTACCCCGTATTTCCCTACAAGAAGGTTATTCACTTTCGATTTGAAGATCAAGTAAATAGTCATGGGGGAAAATCCACTTTGGCAATGCATTCCATAGCGTAGATAGACTAGCTAGATTTCCTATAATTTATTTTTAGTTGCAAGTCGTATAAACAGTTGTTTGTAATGACCTAAATTATCCGTTTTTGTGGCTTAAAAATAAGAGTTTTATTATAATATCTTATTAATTAAATGAAAGAGATCAAATCAAAGAGATGAGTACAAATGTTTAAAATAACCCTGTATATTGTTAAAATATTCTCGATCACGTTACTTTGTCACTGATGACATTTCGAGGACTAATTCACTATTATTTTATTATATCAGCGATCTCGTTTTTTGTCCTATTATGGAATATAGCTATGAAAAGGTATGTTTTAATCAGGTAGGTATGTTATAAAGTGACTAAATTTGTAAGTATTGGACGAATTTATAACTTCAACAACAGCAAGATATGGAAAGAGCTATGCTTAGAGTTTCTCTGAAGACGATTCTTCAAGAAGGGCTTTAAAAAAACAATGAGCTTGTTTTTCTAAAAGCCCTTCTCTGTCAAAATAAATTCAAAAATATCTTTAACATATCGATGTAGACTAAAAGAAATAGTCGCGCATCGCGAATTATAGAAAATACTTTCAAATATAAAATTTCAGTGAAAATTAAAAAAATCTACAAATACTAATTTCAATCATGTTTATTTATGAATTCTCGCAAAAACAAAACATTCAAGTTAAAATATACCTATTTATTATAATTAGTAAATTTTAGGAACCCATTTGTGAAACCAGTGTGAAGCAGGATCTAATCAAGTTTAAAGCAAATCTAATGATTTAAGTTTTAATTTATGTAGGTATTAGTTTACATAAAATTTCTTAACCACCAACAATGTTCACGTGTTATTACTGGTTTAGATACTATTTTTTACAAGCAAATTGCAAATTTGAATTTATAAAGCAGTAAGTACAAACCACCATGCAACTGTATTAGAAATGTACTTTGACCTTGTCTTTTTTCATATCTCCGTCAAATAGTTAAAAAAATGATAAACAAAAATAATATTAGTATAAAAACTGAAAACCTCTGACCTCTGGATTTGGATATAGATTAAGTCTGTTATAGCACACATAAAGGTCTGTACTTATCGTCTCTGAAAAAATAATTGCAAAGTTGTTTTGAAAATTGGTATTTTCTGAGCTCGAATGGTATAAAATCAGCATGAGCAGATATTTGATATAATATATGACTTCATTTAAACATATTATTTTTCTTTAAAAATAAAATATGTTTAAATGAAATACATCTAGTCGCTATTCATTTAAACATATTATATTAAAAAAAATGTTTCAATGAATAGCGACTAGAATAATAGTCCACTGTATGTTGTTATTAAAATCAATTGTAAATTTAACGGCAACTAAAGCTTTTGTTTGCAAACACATTATTATTGACAGCGTAATAATAATTAACTATTATTGCAATATCATAATTTTGACATTTGAGTTATTGATTATTATCCGTTGATAATGACTTACAATGAAATTGTGTGTCAGAATTAGATGCGGTGCGTCATTCAATTGTTTAGGGTGCAGCTGAAAGCTCTGACAGATTCTATAATGTCTAAAATGATTAACCTATAGTTTACTAATTAAAGTTATTGTATATAATTATAACACTAATTATTACCTTCACACAGAATAGAAATAAATTTTGTAATACAGAATTTAAACAAATTATTGTTTACAATACCAAAACTAAATTTGTTCTCCAACCACCGCGCAAAATAAAAAATCTGCAATATTTCTTAACTGCTGACCAACAAATTTCTTAAATCTATTGGAAACAGTTGTGTAAATATTTAACTTTATTATTTTATTTCTTAATACACCATTGGCAGCGTTTATGTTTATCTATTGTTAAATTATTTCACACTTCAATTAAATTTTACTACTCTCAAAAGCGATAAATTCTAATTTTGGTCATCAATCCGATCGATTCTTATAAAAGAGGTTCATTATTATAGTCTAAACCTTGACATTTATAACAGGTACTCCTCAGTGAATATATTAATTTAAAAATAATACGTGTGGGTCAGAGGTCTGGTGTAGTGTTCAAATTTAGGTTTTTTTATTACGGTTTCTAGGATCTTTGCGACTTCGTTTATTACTGTAGTGGTTTCTTTGTATAGTCCTCCTGGAAAAACACCGTAACTTTGTACGTTTAATCTGGTACTAATCAGTAATGAGCACAGATTACTATAAACCGGCTTAAATGGTAATGTTTTCTGATAGATCACAGGGAAGAAAAATCGATACTCATCCGGATGACTTGCGCAGAGAAATATCATAAAGTGTTTAAAACTTAATGCTTAAATAACGTGGAATAAGTTGCCTGAGTGAGTTTTTTTGTTCGAAAAAACCAAGATCTATATCTTGGTTTTTTCGAATCGAGAGTAGGCAAACAAGTTCTACAAGTCACATCAAACGAAATGCCGCTTAAACATAAACCTATCAATAATTTTTAAAAAATACGTGGAACTCTTCTTTTTTGCGTGAATATCTTGCCTGTTCCGTCGCTTAATTTTAAAATATCCGGTTTTATGAGCTGTGGTCTACTGACCATGAAATCAGGTTGCCATAGCGATAACTTTCGACCTCAAGGTTGGATTTTATGATCGTAACAGGTTGTTTTTGTCAGTCAACAAGATACTAGCTCCACCTTCATGTTTCATTGAGTCTCATTTTGAGACTTGAAGACTTTAGATTGAAAATTGGATATAAAGTAACTTACATAAATATTTATTTTCAAAGTACAGAGAAAAACAAAGTACTTACGAAATGGTGATTATAACGTTTTGTCATTAGTTATGTGCATTTACTCAAAATAGCATTATTAGAAAGCCAAATCCATGTATTGTTCGACGAATAAATCTTATATCAATCATTTTATGTATATATCTCTCTGTACATTTGCCAGTTATTGTACCCCCAAGAAGTGATGTACAAAAATTACTGTTTCCGGTTTATAGAGCCATAGATAAAAATTCCAGGACAAATATTTAAATCATCTTGTATCACTGCATAAGGAGCACATTACAGTTCTAGAGAGTAAACAGCACGGTTATAGGCAGATGTGTTACTTACCACCAGGTGATTATTTTGCTTATCCTGTTACATTATATTATATTATAAAACTCTGGTATTTTTTTTATTGGAAGATTAAATTATATAATAAGAGATTATTAAGTCTAAATTACTTAACAAATCGTTATTCTTGTGTAATGAGTAGTACACACCAATGAGTTAACGGATAATGAGTCGTATTTACCAGAACATCACTCACGAATTCAAATTTCGATTCTCAAGAGCACGCACCTGAATCACGCGCATCGTGGCCTTTGTCCAGTATGGCATTTACACTTTTTAGTGGGCAAAGTAGCAATCAGCTTAAATCATTTGTGCCCAGTTATGGCTAACATTTGGCGAGGTGTCGCAAACACTGATGATATTGATGGTTTTATGAGCACTGTGGGAATCGTGGAATTTTACGCTGCTATTTTTATGTAATTTGTTTGCGAATGTTTGTGGGTGTGTCTGGTTGGAGCTGCAAAAGGTTTGATGTTATTGATTTGCAATAAATGTGTTGTTTTATTTTAAATTTATGCTTAAAATATGCAAAGTTTTTAAGGGATCTATGGCAGTCAGCTCAGCGTACCTTACTTTTAAAACTGCTAAGCTGTTATAGAGCATTTGTTTACATTATTTAAAAATTACATTATTTATTACATTTGTTACATCTACGATGGGGCGTTCTTACCCAGAAGAAACCGATACTCAGAGGACGTCATCTCTCTCAAGAAGAGTCAAACCTCCTCGTTCTAATATCTGGAACATAGTCCATGAATGTTGCTTTCCAGCTACGAGCAGCTCAATAGAAAATATTACAATTAACAATTGGTTTTTTAAATAATTTTCAGTTTCAGTACATTATGGTTATCTAACCTCCGTATAACTTATGCTACATGAAACATGCTCATTAGCCTTTTTTTTGAGAACCGTTTAGATTCGTGACGTTTCACTACTTAAATAGCGTCATTTTATGAACCACGCCCAAAAGTGACGTCATTAGTTTTGTCACACCCTCACCACTCGCTATACGGCGCGAGATATTAACCTACTCGTTCGGGTCCACCCGGGTGTACTAAAATCAAAGGGGCGCCGGCCGCTTGCCCGAGTTGACGTGCGTACGAACGCCGAGTGCGCGCATAAATAATGTCGCGGCGTTATTGTATTGTGGATGGCTGCAATAGCAATACAATTCGGTTGTATGTTGAAAAATTGCAATGGTATGTATGTATAAGTATATATATACTTTTAATATATCTATTATATCTGTATGACGTGATGATAAACTTAGCCAAAATTATAAAATTCTAGAATTCGAGTATCTGAAAGTTTGTTTTTTCGGAGAAAATTTAATTGTTTGTAAATAAATAAAAATATCTATTTTTTAGAGTCGTTTCAGTCTATTTTTTTACTTGCATAAAATTAGTCTGGATCCCACAAAACAGGTCACCATAGTGCGGGATCTAGTTCACACTAGCAAAACATGTTAAGTATTCATTCTTTGTACCTATTTATTGTCACATATAGGTATGTATTTTTTGTGTTTATTGTCGCTTTGTATTTAACATCCGGGAGCGCGTGAAACTGTTTTTAATAACTTTAAGGCGGTAGACGCTAGGTTTTGTAACTTTTCTTGTGATTTGGTTTTCGTTACTGAGATAATAAACATTTTTTTCATTTTCATTCCATTTAAATAAAGAATAAAGAAAATTACTATTTGCAGTTTAGTTTTTTTTATCATTTTATCATATTTCGAACAACCCTAGCACGTTTGGTCAGTGACGTAAGCAGACGACAAGTCACACGGGGCGCACGGTATTCTCAACTCTGCGTGCTTGTGCAATGCACTTGCAAGCAAAAATACAAATGCAGGTGTATTTTTGCTTGCAAGTGACAGTAGGTAAGTAGTTTACGAAAGTTTACGTTATTATCGTGTAGGTATTTGCGCTTTTGTATGGCAGTGATGCATCTGTTACGAAGTAACTATTTTCTGATCTGTGGTTTTGTGCCTGAAGAGATTTTTATCAAACCTAACTACATATTTTACCTGTAATACTGCATCAAGGACGTTTTTCAAGCGTCTCTTTATGGACGCTTCTTGTATTGATTATGAGGTGATTTCATACCAACCCGCAATTTATCTTTTGTAAATAACACATTAAATAAATTGATTTATTTGACGTTTAGTGATATTATCATGCAGGTATTAGTAGTCAATATATAATTCTATACATTAAAAGTTAATGATATTACTTAACTAATAGAGATAAGATAAAATTTATATAGTAAGCGTATTCTAAATTTTCTTTTTTTAATTTTGGATTGGGCTGAGTTGCGTGCACACGTAACACGTGTGTTTAGATTTAACCGTAACACTTATGTTACAGATGTGCCCTCCCAAACTTCAGGGCGCACGAAATCATGTCATTGTTGGGAAGAGTGAGCTCACTCATTCCGTTCCAGTCAGTTGCAGGAAGCGGTGAACGCGGACGTTTTTACTTATCACAATTCGTTGTCAACAACCAAAATAAGTAGAACCACAGCATATCGCGCCGCTAGCGATTCTAGGGTTCAAGCCAATCACCAATAACCAATCTATGGTTATGTGTAAAGTACTTACGACACACATGGAGACGCAGTTTATTATTACCAATTTCAAGTTACTTTGGACACATCCATTGGTTTATATCGATGTATATAATAGGGTTCGATGTAGCTTAAAAAATGTGTTTGTCTAAATTACATTACCGTTTACTGCACTTGGAATCTTGTAGTTTGATTTGATATTTACCTGTAAAAGACATATTGTCTTATTAAAACATTGAACATAAAAAAATGTACAGATTAAAACATGATGAAATAGATTCTACAGTCCAAATGTTTAAAACTTCTTAAAACTAAGGGAAACATCTAGCTGAATCTAGCATAAGCGGCCCACCAAATGTTTCCTATGCTGGGACTCGACTGTCTAGTCAGAGATAGTTAAGGCATAATCCACCACGCCGGCGCAGTGGGGGTTTTCATGTGTCGCATGGCTTCGAAAGATTCTAGAAACATGCATCCTTCACGCTGTTTTCCTTCATGGTCAAAGCCAGTTGCAGCTAAACAAATTTCCACATCTGCATTTGGAAAAAAATACTTAAACATACAAGTGGGGGTTGAACGTTGAACCTACGGTCTCAAGATTGTGAATCGCTCGTCTTAACCACTACGCTACCACGGATTTTTATACTATAAATACACACAAATGCGGTGTTACAATATTATATTTATAGTTAGTATTTATTCCGTTTTGTTACTACACATTATTAATTCTCATTTGTCAAAAGTTTACAAAACGTTTATTTACAAACGAGCATATAAGACGTTTATGAATGAGAAAATATTATATTCAATATTTCAATTCTAACAGATGGCGTTATGTAAAATTTAGTTTATTTTATTGATAAACGTACGTCGAACACGCTTTCTTATTTTTGTGGTATACGAATATTTTGCTTAAATATATACATTTCTTAAAAGCTTTGACTGTGTTTCTGTGTGTGTTAATGTAAGTTAAGTTTATCACCTTTAATGGTTTCATAATACTATCATCTTATTTTGCTGGGAACTTAAACTTTACGCTCACGGAATGTGTTTCTTCTTACAATTTTATAAATGTTACGAATTAAATGGCACCGTTTAGTTGAATGTCTTAATTAATCTGGCCGTAAGCTATGTCGGCTAAGGAACCAATTACAAAGTGAATTATGTTCGTAAGAAATAGTTTGACTTGGATTTAATCCAATTAAGAGATAGATGCGCATGTAAACTGTGTAAACTTGGTGATCGGCGTGCGACTAAGGGTTAACTTGTCGGTGTAGGGTCGATTGTTGAATGATGCAAAATATTTGTAAGATTTGTACTATAAGTAATTTTGTCTATTTTCATATTTTAACACCTTGATGGAGTAATCTTCCATTTTATATCTTTCTTTTTAATAAATAAAACAGCTTGTTTATCGCTTTTTGCTGTTAAAGTTACAATTTCTTTATTTTTCACACATTTCTCATCGTAATATTGATCATTTAGTAATAAAGTACTCGTATGTATAAAGTTCACCTATGGTGAATTATTTCGAGCGCATTATTTTTATATGGTGTGCTAATAAATGTGCTATGTATTTATTTAAAACGTGTAGTAAACACGTTAGTTTTCATACCAAAACATCTTATTTTATTATTTATTTAAATGCACCCTGCTATAATTTCTGCAATTTTCAGTTAAACAATGATTATATCGGAGTTTCAAAAATACACAGAGCTTACTTACACTTTAGTAAATTTGGTCTAGAAATTTTCATGATTTGTAACTTTTGATTGGAAAGTTGTGCCTCATAGAATTAAATAAAGGCCATTTACTTTTATATTCACAAACTTTCAACTGTCATATACTTGAGAAATAGGTAAAGTTGTATCTTCAGTTGCAATGCAAATCGATTGCACAACGGCACAAATATCGAATACAATAGCGCGTTACTGACATGCCGCTATGCGGAGATCGTAACTGTCATAGAATACTGACAGAAACAGATGTACAACACAAATTACGTTACGATTAATTATTTTGTTTCATGATTATTTGACAAAATATAAATATGTAAACGTGAGTTTATGTACCAACGATGCTGTTGCTTATTCTGCCGGTTCTCATCTAAATTTTAGGAAATGGAATACAAATTACCATGATTGTTATTTAAGAATACAACAAAGACTACATGCACCATAGTTATTTAATACTGAATAATAATTATTTTATTTTTCATTTGTTAGCTGACTTTTTCAGTCTAAAAAAATCGTTTAAAAATGTTTTATAAATGAGTTTTCATTGTTTTTACAAATATAATGTTAATATTTTATTTATATTTAATTACACCTTAACTAAGTATGTCATCATCAGTATAGTCCACTGGTGAACATAGGCTTCACCCAAGATAGCGACCAAGATACCACTTAGCTCTATCGTTGGCCAATGCCTGCTGCCTTTAAACTCGATGGAGTGACGACTCCATGGAGTTTACGCTACATTTGTCTATTCGCAGCGTCCACTCTGAGACACGTACGCACTCTACGTCAATTAAGTATGTACGTAGTGTAACAATTACACGTTACAATTTCATTATTTTTGTTTGTTTTCCATCTGCAGTTATTTAATCCGCACTCCCCGTGTTGATCGTACCGTATACACGATGATCGGCGTTTATCGTCTCCATCGCAATGCAGGAGCTGCGTGTGCGCAAATGTCAGAATCGAAAGCTAATAGTTGCTTTGACTTTAAGTTATGACTATTTATTATATATTTATTTATTTATAACTAAATATTCATCATTGTTCTTAAAAAAAGCTCGTTTTTTAATTGATCTGTATGCATAAGAAAATTTTCGACGATTTGTAAAAATAGTAGTAGTAAGTAAAAAAACATAGGGGTCGAATTGATAAACTCCTCCTTTTTTGGAAGTCGGTTAGTAAAATATACCACCAGGACAAACAGTGGCATAATGAAAACGGATTCTTATCTTGTGTTTGGGCATATCGTACACTTCTATAGAACGAACTTGGCTTGGTCTGGGGCTAGAAGGCGTTGTGTATAATGTCATCATCAGATACATATTAGCTTCCAAGAGCAAATAAACTAGCAGCGCGCCGCGATTTTACTCACGTAGTTCCCGTTATTAATAAATGTGTTATTCCAGACTATGATATATCTATGTTTAAAATTTTAAGCCGACCCGTTTAAACCTTACGACCTGATTGAGCAACAAACATCAAAACATTCACTATATTAGATGCATATTGCAACGTTATTATGTTCTTATCAAAACGGGTATCTTTTTAAAAAAACAAAACAAGTCTTTGAGTGCTGTAATAAAATTTATAATGACCAACCTAGGTTTAGTTTAGCAGAATAAGTCATAGGAGAGCTCTAACTAAGGTCTCAGATGACTTCTACTGCTTTCTGAATTGCCTAGGCCAGAAGACATAGGTGCTGCTATTTTGAAGCGACTCACAGTACTTAATCACATAGCTACAGCATATCTAAAAGCATAGACAAAGCATATTTAAAAGAGTATTTTAATAGATACATCTCAGTAACAATAGACTTAGGATTTAGTAATAGCTTCGAATCTTCTTTGAACTATGTCTATAATGCCGTTCGCAATCAAACGTCATCTGTCAAAGTCTGTTGTCCCCTTTCACAATGCCAAAAATCATGACACAGAAATTAACCAGCATTTCTCAAACCAAAATTAACACATTATGTCCAGCCATTATTAGTTTCGTCAAGTTCTCTTACTCAACGCCGAAAGTAAACTTGCATAATAATATTTGAACTTTATGTCGGTTTGTTACTGGTTAACAATAGTGTGTGATGTTTTGTGCCTTTTGGTGGAAAATGATTTGTAGTATGTATTTGTGGCTGTTAAGTTTTGAACATTGTTGTAAATTTCAACGCTTCATATACTTTAACAATAGATTTGTTGTGAGTTGCAATCAACATAAATACACTATTATTAATAAATTTTAAAATAGTTATTAGTTAATATTAGCTATGATCAGATTTAATTGGTTTTGTAATGTATTTTTTAGGAGGTCTATGACCTATGACAGTTGGATTCATATGGATGTCTACCACCTATCAAATTTTAGGCTAGCGCATATGGTACGGTTTAGGGTTACATTGGTGTTGGCACCAATGTTAAGTACAAATTATGAAAAGTGTTAACTTATTAGAGATAAATTATATAATTAAATTGGAGAAACGTACGTGTTATTCATATAATAAAGTGGAATAAGAGTATGTTAATGCTAATTATAGCTCAAATAAGACGATTAAGTAGTTACGAAATAATTTTTATTAAATTAAGTATTAATCAAGTTGAACTTTGTATTATAGCAGCAGCATAAAGATTTTTATAATAATTTAGCATCCAATCAAAAAATTTTACATTTCGTTTTCACAGAGTTTGTTCAATGAATATAATAGTATTTATGGAATATAACTTTGGAACAACGTGGGAATATCGTCAGTCTGATGTGACAGTCTGTATTTATCAGCGGTCCTTTGAAAATCACGGATTGTAAGTTAATTAGTCACAAACAATCAGGTTATTTATAAATTACACTTTATAGACAGTATAAAATGTCACTATAATGGAAAGGTAAAGGTATGGTTTACCTTTACATATATGGTACATTTGTTTAAGACGCAACTGCAACACAAATTGGCTTGGGAACATCCGTCATCTGTCAAAACAATTATATTCATAGTTCAAAAATACAATACGATATGGTTATTAGTACAGATTAAACTATAGTTCCCATAACAATTTCTACTTGAATAGTCGACACAATAGGTTATAATGATCGACATAGAGCCTGCGCCACCATGAAAGTGTTCTGAAGAAAATCTCAAACTAGAATGTATGAACAAAAGCGATCTAATATGTGACAGTAATTCGACAGTAACGCCGCGTGGGTCGACACAATACATTGTGCTGATCGACATAATGGCTCATTTCCCGCAGTGACATAGAGCTTTCTCTCTCGTGATCGACTGTTAGATGATATCTATCAGCTGTTCGTTCCGTGTAGCATATACACATTTTTTAAATGAATTCGCGAGTAACTGACATTTGATATGGGCGATCCAGTCCGACTTAAGTTACAGCCGCATCCAGCGGCCTTTTATAAAGAAATTACACACATGTGACCGCTGCTAGTTTCGAACTGCCGTGACAGAGGCAAACAAAAACTTGAGTCGGACTACTGACCGACCGACCGATCATACCATGCGTGAGTTATCCATAACGTTAATGTGTAACAACCACATTAGTTTTCATACTAAAATACATAAACTCATACAAATCTTGCTATTTGGCTCCAACCTTACCTCGCGACTTAAAAGTATTTCACGAGAACATTTGTCGATCCAGGTAAATTTTACTATGTACATATGTATTTAATTTTACGTTATGACTGTGTACTAAAACCACTGCGGGACGCAACTAATTCTTCATATTTTTTATGAAATCGAGGGACAACCAAAAGGTGCGTATGGTGAGACACACGCCTGCCTATAACAGCAACATTCTAGGTAGCTATTTGAATATAAAGCATTTAAGTTAATGCCTAGCACTGCAATGCTTGCCACTTGTTTAATTTTGCCCATTTTTTTCTAAAATCGGAATAATAACAATGTTACAATTCGTAGGTACATGACGATAGATTAACTATTAAATATTCCTACAACAAATTGAAACAAAAACACAATGTTTTATGAACAACAAATATAAACAGATAAGTGTTAATTAAATGTAAATTAAGAGCAACTGGAAGTCGTGTGCCATTGTGCATAGCATTTAAAAAACATACTGTAGATAGCAATCGTACAATGACTACAAAAATATCTGCTAATTACAACTCAATATTTTTGCAATAAGCTAAAGTCATAATTTTAGAAAGACGCTTCAAAATTATTATTATGACAGTCATACGTCAAGTAACCTCAACTCAATCAACCAAATTAATAAACAAAATGCTTTGACTTAAGTTTTAAAAGCTTTATAATGTCAAACTTTAACCTAATAACCTGCAATCTCGAGTTTGATCGACGCTGACGCATGAGAAGATGACAGCAACACAATAAATTACTTATTTATTACAATTCACCTTTTAAATTCACAAAACAAAAATCTAACAGGTGAAGGTCGGTGCTATCATAAAATTGTAATTCGTACGTACGAATGAAATAACAAATTGGTTATAGTATGCAAGAATGAATAGAGTTATGCCATGTTTGTAACATATAAAACGTCATGTCAAAATAATTGTAATTTTTTATTCATATTTATGAATGGATATTATTGTTTTGTGACATTTATTTACGGTACAACATTAAATTTATTTTCATCTCTAAGTTAATCTACAGATTTTTTTCCGGAAGCAAGTTTAAATGTGTTGTGTTGTTTTCAGACGACGAAAGAAATTGAATAATGCCAATCGTACCAACACGTTATGTTCAAAGTTTCTACGAGTATATTCTGATTATACCGTGCTGCTATGCGCAAGAGTTGTTTACTATCAGGCACTTGTCTTACTTGTCTCGTTACTCCATCATAATAAAAGATACTCATACTTAAGAAAGATACTTAGGTAATATATTGCAGAGGGAATATTCGTTAAGCCCCAACTTTACGTCATGATTGCAAACCAAATGTAAATAAATGAGAATATAAATATATCTATATTTACACATATATGTTGGCCAGTTGAATATTATAATACAGTTTTTTGTTCATCCATTTAAGTCCTTACGGTTTTTGGTCAGGATATGAAAGATAGTATATATAGATACATATTTTTATTCCAATACTTTAATAGTTCTTTCGCTAAATTGTTACTAAAATATTTAAAAAAATATTTTGATTTTTGTTTATGACATTAGTAAACTGTGATGCCTGTTTAACTTGTGTCGTATATTAGAGTTTACGATTAAAACTGTATGAAAAAACAAAACTGATGAATGACGATGGCCATCATTTGCACCAGAAACAAGCGAGATCAAAAATTAATACCCTTATTGCGAATTCGTCTACAATATTTTTGGTTTATCGTTTAAATACCAAAATATTGCCATATTTCTCACCTTAAAAGAGGAAGTAATCATTTTTAGCTAAGACACACTAAGTTTTTATTTATCTTAAGTCGTCATAATCACATTTTTACTAAACTTTGGGTTTCCCAAACGACCAATGGCCATGAAAAGCTTACAACTTTATTGCACTTAGCACCTGTATATTTAACACATGATAATCGTTTTTTTCTAAGTCAGGGCTAAGTGTTTATTAAGTTAGCTAAAGAAGTTAACGGATGTCCACTTTGTTTGTAGAATGGCATGCGTAAGGTCAAATGTCAAAGTGTAGAAGGTGACATTATGTCAAACGCGATTAATATGATGTTTTAGGCTTCTCTACATCATAATTAATGTGCATGAATAATCATGAATGAATAGCCGGACTGACCTTTGCGTAGTATTTTACGTCAAAAGCCTATAGAGATTTTCATAACAAATAATTTATAAGACATTTTTTAACAATAAAAACCTTATTGTGATTCTGGTATGAACTACTATTCAAGTATTAGTTTATTCCTAATAATCTCTTACTAGCAGGAAACTACTTACTTTTGTGAAATGCTTGGGGCATGCTTAATATTAATTTTGTAACTAGTTATAATTAAGATACATATGATGATGGTTTAGTTTATTTAAATATAAATGTACATCATTTGGTCATTAAATAAATATAATATAATAATAACTTTTACAGCTAGAATGTGTCCCGAAGTCATGACTATAATCCACCAAGGCGATAAAATACAAGGTTAAAGTCGCAAACCATCAAAAGATGTTTTTCTTGGAATATGTTAGTATCCCCACGACATTTTTCTTCACTGGATTCTCTAACTGCTGAGTAACAAACCCACACGTCTCCATGTCTCATGGCGCGAAGTTCCGGCGCGTCTCGCTCATAAACTTTTAGACGTGGTATGTTTCGCCATCAATAGTTTAGCTGTGACTCTTACAAAATTCGAATGCAATGTTAACGTTTGGTAAATATCAGAAGTACTCTTGCAAACACTCGGTAGCCGAGTCGGTGGTCAACAAACAACCACCAAGGACGATCCTAAAAGGATTACTTAGAATATCTGTCATAATATAAAGTCGACATTGGAAAAGCTGTTTCACTTTCGTTGACCGATGGTTTTGTTACCTTGTTTTGTCTGACGCCATAAACATCGAACATTTTATAACAAATTGTAGTTAGGTACTCTACAATTTTACAGTTTTTTGGATCGCATAAGATACAAATAAATTTCGACGTTCATTAGCAAACTTAGCTAATAACTAAAAATTTAGGGCAAAACGGTTTTCTAGTTTCCGTATTTTGATATTTTGCATGTATAAATTGTAATAAATTAATTAAGAATATATGTATATCATCACATTAACATAAAACAAATATTTAAAAATAAAGCATGCGTTTTTATCGATAATAGGTCTCACTTGACTTACATCTCATTTCCCTCAAACAATGGGACAATATTCTGAAAATATAAAATTACAATATAATACGAATCTTGTTCGAAATTATTTAAATGGAATGCATTTAATTTTGGGTGCGTCTAATTAAATTAGATTTAATTTGTATAACATGCAAATGTTTTAACCTTTGAACTAAGATCTAAATCATTGGCGACATCTTTGATGTCTTTTGTGGATTTGTTTATTTATGTTCAACACTTCAATTTACATGAAACTTTATGATGTTTTTATATTAGGCTATCAAGCGGCATGTGAACAGTGACAGTGACATATTGGCCAAAAACCGATCATATTCTGCTAATGGTTCTAGTTCTAAAAAAAAAGCAAAAATTTGAATGGTTGGATGTTGACGAATGGGTTCGAAATTTGAAACATAGATTATAGTCTGGAATATCACATTCGTTTTTTATCGCGGGAAAATTACGGAAATATGAACTACGCGGGTAAAACCATGGAGCATGGAGCGCTGCCATTATCGTATACATCCATAAAGGTATATTAGAAGCACTTTACAATCCAGTTTCTACTCCAAGGAAATTACTTAAGCCTACGGTATAGAGCGAACATATGTATCAAACTCGAACTAATCCTGAAATTGCAAAATAAACCGCTATAAGTATAATGCTATTAGGACTTCATACAACGTAATTATATTTTGTTCTTTCAAAAGTCAAGATTTGCTGCATAGTATAAGCCCTGTTGATTATGATCAGTAGAACGCAACATTTTCGGCTTTAAGCTATATGATCGGAATAACCTTTTCGGCTAGACTCAGTACGTTCGTTATTTTATTTTTTAGATTTTTCTGATTAGTTATTTAATTTGACAGTCATATTGTGATGAAGATATGCCTAATGCTGAAGATCTAACCGAAACGATATTCGGATAAGGGATATCAGTTTACATCAAGTATATTGCAAAATTGATAGCTTGTTCCGATCAAGACATCCTACCCAAGTATTTTCCGACGTAACAGATGTTACAGGTAATTTCCAAGGTTCGTTGACCAATTAAAGTTTGAAAGATATATATCAAATTCTCTACACATAATAGTAAAATGTGGTGGTAAGACACACCCAAAAAAATTAAACCATTCAGCTGCTGCTTACATTTCGTAAACACAGCTCTGAATGTACACTCTATCATTAATTACTGTAGTAATATAATGTTATTAAATAAAGTGAAATAGTTATATTTCAAAGACATGTTATGCAAAAATTTCGGGAGTGAATTAACTAACTAAAACTAAACTAAAACTAAACTACCTACCGTGGCACATGAGACTGCATTGAACTTTTGCATTTACAGTAATAATTGGCAAAGTTAGAAGTAGGAATATAAAAATACATGTAGTTTTAAGAGCTCATACCGGAACCGTACGGTATGAAAATAGTGGTACTAACTCGAACTGTAATTTTCCAACGGATTTTGCAGAAAGAGATGCTTAATCTCAAGGATAATGGAGTGTTAACTTATATGCGTTAATATGCGTTAGCTACTTAGAATTTATGGTCCATTGCTTGTAAAGTCGTTTAAATTTATATTTGTAATAATAATAAACATTATGTGGATCTTGAAATTCAAAATTGCTGCAGCATTTAACGATGCATAAAGCATATACGGCCTATTTTATGTTTCCTAGTTAGATTCGAGGACGGTTATTTCAAGAGATTTTTTATAGTATAGGGTGACGAGACGAGCAGGAAATGTGTCTGATGGTAAGCAACGTGCCTGCCAAATAACAGCACAGTGACACACAGCTATAGGAACACGAATAGTCCAAATCATTACCTAGCACTGCACTGCGCTCTTCACCCAGAGATATAAAATGTTTTATTTCTATGCCCTGTAATTTCACTGAAAACATTGTCCTTCAAGCCGGAACACACTAGTGCTTGTACATCACTGCTTGGCGGCAGAATAACTTGCAAAGGTGTGGTACTTCCCCAGACGGACTCTGCAAGAGTTCTACCACTACAATTAGATCCATAACCCACAATACTGGTCAAGTGCGTAGTAGCGAATTATACCGTATTCAGATCCCGCTACTATGGCCTAACCCCCCTATCCCCCTAACCAAGTAATGACCTTTAGGCCATGGTCGACCTCGCTGGCTAAATTGATTTGGCATACTTCACTTGTCTGTAAAAAGTTTAATATTCTTCGATATGATGCATGTTCCCGAAACATATTTTTCTTGGAACATGACAGCGTTTTTCACGATGTTGTTCTCTACAGTCAAAACCAGTGCCAGTGGTGTTATGCATACTAACAAAGACACGGACAAAGAGGTTTGACTCTACAATTGTGATAAGAACGTCTAGGCTGTGGAATGAGTTGCCTGAGTGGGTTTTTCCCGATAGTTATAATCTTGGTGTCTTCAAATCGAGAGTGAATCGGTTTCTTCTAGGTAAACACGCTCCATCGTAGACCGCATCGTCGCTTAACATCAGGCGAGATGGCGGTCAAGTGTAAACCTATTAAAGTTAAAAAATAAAAAAAAACTTATACATATATCTACAATCTAAAATTCACTCACAGGTGTAACTGGGGTTCGAAGATAGGGTCTTATGAATGCAAAATACGTTTTCGTTACTAGGTAGAGATGACTATGTTTCGAATCGCTTGTGTATCATTACCTATTAGTTTCCGTAGAACATTAAATGCAGGTATCATAAAATATTATAACAAAGCCAATCAATAATTGCAGTGTTTCTCTGTTATTGTAAAACTTGAACTGGTATTTTGATATTGCAGATGCAGTTATAAGAATAAAGTTCTGTACATTTTGTTACGTACTTTTGAAACCATTTCTGAATGGCGTGGCACTGTGCGGATGATAAATTCAGTTGTAATGATATTTTTTAAATGTTTTTTTTTTATGTGAGGAGTGTAACATTCAACCTGTCTGATGTTACGCTATAGCCATTGCTTATGAAAATCTGCAACAGCAAAGACGCTGACAACATTTTGCCAGCCTGGATCTTTAAATTTACCCTTTTTAAACTTATCCTTGTCGAAGTACGTAGGTAAAAATCTTCGGAAGTAGGGGATTAGAAATGACCGGGAGATTTGCAAGTTTTAATTTGCAAAATTTAACTCAAAATACCTATTAATACAAATTGTTTTCACTATTACAACACCTTAATTAAATACACAAGTTAAGACAAAGAATGAAGCAATACGTCACTTTCGCTTTTAAGCAAGCGTCTGACGACTGAGACGAATCTCTTCATATTGTGTCCGATTGTTCAAATAGGGATATGCGGAACCACTGACGAATGAGTCATCGTTTTAGGAACGTACGAACATATAATATATTGATACACAATAATATACGCCTTGGGTACAATGGATACAACCGGTGTGCCTTCTAATAGTAGAAGCCCAGCATACATAAGCAAATTATACTTATGCTTAAGGCTAAACTTGTTCTATGTAATTATTTTGATATTAACCTGAGTAGCTTTGAAATGGGAAAATGCCGATTTATAAATGTCGAGTACAAAAGGCATTCGGAATAAATCTTACTTTCGTAACTTTGAAACACACCATTGGTACAGATCTGACAACAAGTCGAGACAACCCTAAAATTATATCAAAGCGATCAGATTTTTATCTAATTGTTCGTTTTTGATTTCCAAAATAATAGCAGGGGTGTGGAAGTTTTTCATACTACATGTCTTTGTATCTGTATTATTTGTAGCATTGTCAGCTCTTTAGCGAATGTACCAATTTTGACGTATTTATTGTTTTAAAACTGAAGTATTCGAAAAGTCTGTGACTGTCCATGTATTGAAAGAGTAGATACGATAAGATATCTCGGAGTTACTTTGGACAATACCCTAACTTTTCGACCTCATGTGGATGCCTTAACAAGCAGAGTCCGAAAGCTGATGGCTATTTTCAAAAATATTCGCAATTCTGCCAATGATAGAATTTTGAAAAATCTCTATTATGCATTATGTCAGTCGCTTTTAGGTTATTGCATCGATAGCTGGGGAGGCTGCGCGCGGACTCACATGAAACCTCTAGAAATAGCACAGCGTGGAGTACTAAAGGTAATGAAATCGTTGCCATTTAGATTTCCAACCCAAACGTTGTACAGTGAGTGTGAAGTTTTGACGGTGCGCCAGCTGTTCATTCTGAGGCTTATTCTTAGGCAACACAAACTTCGCCCTCCATCGAATCTCGACCCTTCGTCTCGCAAGCGTCGAGCGGACAAAGTCTTTCAGATTTTACCACTCAGAACACAATTTAGCAATAAATTCCTTGTTTTCTCGGATGTTATCTCTATAATAAACTATCGCTAACTACCAATTTAACAGATCTAAATCTTTATGAATTGAAACAGACAATTACAAGCTTGCTAATAACCCTTGACTATCATGAGACAGAAAAACTCTTAACCATACTTACCTAGTATAACCTTGGTCCTTCTCCTCCCTTACCCCCCCTCCCTATTTATAACCAAATGTTTGTCTATACTTTGCTTAGCCATTATTAATGATAATGATATTACTAATTTAGTATTAATCTTAATATTATATAAAGATAATTCAATGAATACATTCATGTTAATTAAACCATTACCCTTATTAAACTTATCCTTTTATGCTGTCTCAAAATTAATTTACGAAATGAGGGTAGCTTTTCACATTTTTAAAATTTAAAACTTTTCGCTTATTGACATTTGTACATACCACCATAGCAATTTGCTTACACATATTATGACTGATTCAACTGTGCCATATTAAATAAACAGTTACCTGTATCACAGGTTACACCTAGCATAGGTAACTGGGTGTCAACTTAAATTATAATACACAGTTCTTACATGCCGATATTGGTGAAACACCTAATTATGTTGCTTATTAATGTATCTTGTGTGTGTTTTTGTCAATAAAGATATTATTATTATTATTATTATTCGAAAAGACGGTTAGCTAAGGTTTGTATCGAGGTTGCTCAAAGTTATCACTTTTGTCCTTGTTCCAATTTACTTATTGTATTCCAGATTATATAACACTAAAGTTCTACCATAATACAATGCGATAGCCCGGAAGAAACAATACAGTTAGCAAACGTTATTTTTTGCAGACATTTTAGAAATTTAAACAACTAAAAGAGAAACTATTGAGGTGAAATCGCGCATACAATAACACAACATTTTCAAGTATAACAACAAAATATTAATACACCGGTTGAGAATTATTTACGGTTAAATGTTTGTAATAAAATGTTTCCGTAAGTTGCGAAGAAGATATCGATCGCATGTGGGTAATAGCATTGCTTATACTTTCGTTGACCTTGTAATGCAATTTTTTTATATTTGTTAATTATTTGATCGCTATACACTGTAGCTTCAGCCGCTATAACAGGATTAAACATATCTTTCGAGATAAAAAGCAGCCTTTGATTACTGTTATATTTAAATCATGTTACTACACAGCTTTATTACAATTTGTTCTGTAGATTTTGCTTGACAATCTGTCTGTAAACGTGTACTTCTAATCTCTTCTTTACTATTTAGAACTGTAGTACACTGGAATTTTTATAGTTTGTGAATTGAAATCTTTAGAAGACAAAATATGTTATTGCGATGATTTATTTACTAAAATTACGTAAGCACGCTAAATAGGTTGTAAAAAAAAATATATTAAAAAGCGTGTCTCGCAGATGAGTCTCTTATAATTTTTTTCTACGAGATAGAACCAACTGTATGTATGTCAATTCATGATAAGGTAAGAAATTTAGCATGTAACGAGCTTGAACTATGGCTATTCTAAGTACATAAGTATATTTGTAACAAATATCAAAATTTCGTCATGTTCAAGAAACTTGAATATTGGATATTGTTTTTTTTTTATTGAGAACTAATGAAACTGCCAATACCGAATGATTGTGGTAAACTGTATATTTAAAAGAGTAAAAAGTTTACTCGCTCTTGACCGGTATTTTAATATTAGCCAAACAAACAGTCGGGGTAAGCGCCCACGTATCTATAATGTCAGTGTCGCAATCACACGCGGTGGCATGCAGCCGCTCGTCTCCATTTGTTTTTAAGTAATCACCATGCTTACATTAATCATCAAACAATAATCTGCACCTTTAATATTCAAATTTAATTATCGGCAAATAGCTGTGGGTTGGACAATCGTGGCACGCTTCCTGGCTGTTATGTCACTAGGCTGTTGTCCAAGACAATACTGAAGCACTGTTATGTCTTTAAGTTAGTTTAACGTTGTAAAATTTAAAATTTTCTGTCGCAATATATTTTTTTAAACTTTTATAGGAATACACTTGACCGCCATCTCACCTGATGTTAAGCGACGATGCGGTCTACGATGGAGCGTGTTTACCTAGAAGAAACCGATTCACTCTCGATTCGTAGACACAAAGATTGTAACCATCGGGGAAAACCCACCCAGGCAACGTATTCCACAGCCTAAACGTTCTTATCACAAAAATAGAGTCAAATCTCTTCGTTCGTGTCTTTGGAACATCAACCATGAAACAAACCCATGAAATTTGCTTTATTTTAAAACTGTACAGTTTTCTCTGCCACATAACTTATGAAATTGTTAGTTTGCTTAGTACTAGTAGCACCTTGCAGTTTTACTAGCGTATTTCCCGTTTCGAACATAAAGCCTTGATGAAAAGTAGATTCCCTATTTGTTATTCCAAACAATAATTAATTTTTGTACCAGATTTCATCTAAAGACATTTAGTATTTAGTTTTTGCATGAATTAGTAACTTAAATCAATACGAGTACATCCATGGAAGATGTAGATATAGATGCTTGATGCTCTTTCATATAATACTCGAACTTTACAAACTTTCGCAATCATAATTTTAATTATACTAATCCTATTAATATTATATTTGTGAAAGTTTGGATATTTAGAAGTTTTTTACTCGATTACGCTACGACGGATTAACAGGTCAACTCAAAATTTGGAAAATAATTATTATATATTATAGTCTAAATTGTATAAGCTGCTTTTCATGGCGACAAAGTTACGGTAAGTAATGGGAACTACACATCTAAAATGTAAGTTTTAACACAGCGCGCTGTAAGTTTATTTATATAACATAATTTAATATAATTATATAACATTTATGTAAGTATAATTTTTTCACATACACAAAATATGTGAAAATTAGTTTGTTGCTCAATCACGTTAGAAAGGCTAAATTATCAATAAAAAAAATTGTCAGACAGTTTTATAGTCTGTAATAGTACATGATACTTTTCATTGCGAAAATATTACATTAAGAGGAACAACGCGGGAATAACCGCGGGGCCTGCTAGTTTTTGATATGCAATCTATGGAAAATGTGGAATTTTTAAATAAGTTTAAGGCTTAGTTTCAATTTACTTAAGTATATTTGCTTGCATTTACACACACATTCACATTTCGTACTACGCCTACTGTTCTCATGTGTGCCTTTTGCCCTTTCAACTTTGAAATAATCCTATGACGAATGACAACATTAATCAATAGCGGATACTAGTGATTTTGATGCGAGTTAATGAGAATTCTCTCACACAAACATAAATGATGTGAGCATTTATGTTTGCCTTTATATATCTTTGTATATGTAATTCTTCTGTACGTGTGTTGACAGTGCTCTTAAACGGCTGGACCGATTTGAATGATTTTGTTTTGGTTTCTGGGTGGTTTTAATTCACAAAAAAGCCCTTTAGATGGTGCGGCAGTCAGTATCTAGGTTACTATCTGAGCGAAGTCGGAACGAGCCGCTAGTAATTCAATACAAAAACACACATCATGTGAAAGAAAAGATCGTTAGGAAACTGAGGAGTGCCAATTGAGGCATGTTTTTAAAAGATACTTGGTCAACGTTATGGATTTATGGCCTCGATTCTCTCCTTGTGCGAGGTCTCAAATTCCAGTAAGAAGTAGGAAGGAATATAAAGAGGCCTATTTATGATTAAAAACATTTTTTTTAAATACACTATCTTCAAATTGAGAGTGAATCGGTATTTTCTAGGTAAGTACGCTGCGTCTTAGACCGCATCGTCGCTTAACATCAGGCGAGATAGTCAGGCATGGCAAAGATGGCAGGATGGGTCAAGTGTAAATCTAGTAAAGTTAAAAAAAGCTTATATGTATGTGTGCAGTGCTGATTAAGTATTTTCAAAAGAATTCTTTGAAATTGGTTCAGTAGTTTATGAGGTTATTCAAAACAAACCAAACTACAAATCTTTTATTTCCATAATAATTAAGTGTAGAATCTCGGGTGAAAACGACGGGCACAGCTAGTGGTACACATGTAGTCTGATAATCATTTAATGTCTTTAGAACCGTATTTAATGTTATTGTAAATTGAATATTTCATCATAGTAGATAAAATTTAAATATTCTATTACGATCATCATTAACGAAAATATTCCACAATTTGTTAACAGTTTATGAAAATAAAATTTCTAAATTACACGTTTTTAATGAAAAACAACTCGGTTTTATTACATATATTATTCAACTGTGTATTTCTTTTAAGTTGTGGCCTAGTGAAGGCCTTCACCTTTAACGGTAGAGGAAAACATCATGAGAAAAACCAACAAGTTCTACGAAAAACGTTACTGACAACTTAAATAAGCAACCAACTCGCTGTTGACCAGAATGGTGGTCTAGACTTGAGTCTGTGAGGAACGGCAGGGGGAACAACAGAATAATACAAACCTAAAAAGGTTTCTCTGTAATTATTTGTACTCGGGACTACCAATGTCGGGTATGTTGTCTAATTCGCCTTGTCACTCTATATTATAAAAGGCGATTAAGAAAAGCAAGCTAGTCTAGTTTTGAATAACTGAATTCAAAGAAATACTATGTTATAAATTAATTTAAGTAATACTTTAGGCTATATATAACTGCCGGCGCCAACAGATGTAACTATGGGACGTAGCTAATGCAAAACAAACGTAAAGTTCATAATTATTGCAACCACAGTTTTTTCCTTAAAAAAATCACTTGCGCTTTCAATAAAACCAGTTATGTGTGTCCACATTTTGCGGTTTTTCTATTTACGAACAGTAAAAATGACGAAACACTAATACGGCACAAGCTCGGGTTTTGCCGCCCCAAAAATAAGAACTCTATTTTAGACTATGTCACAATACTGCTGACAGCTTTTCATTGATGTAACAAGAAGTTTAGTAAAAAGTTTATTGTGGAAAGGTGTTATATTGCTTTGTTTTGTAGATATAATTGTTCACTTCGAGGTGGTGTGAACTGACCCCAAGATCTATTATGTATGTGCTAAAAAAAGACTACTTTTAGTTTCGAATACTATTATGATAAATGTAATGTAATATGGTGGGCGTGACCAGTCAAATTTTATGAAAAACGAAATGTGATGTTTCAACTTTTGAAAAAATGAAGAATAAATTAAGTATAAGTAATGGTAGTACTAATTGATTTAAATAAAATATTAGCTATGCTCCATAGTGTTACCAGATAATTGTAATTATAAATATACAATAATAATTCGTCAATCATATTTATCATTTATACGAGAGAGATATTCAAATCGTAGGTATTCGTGGTTCCGAATATCAGTCTTTGAAAACTTCAAATTTATATTTTTGATACTATTTGAATATTCTTAGTAGGAAGTAAGTAAAGTATCACACAATCATGTATTAGAAATTTACTGAGTACTTATTACGCCTAAGCCGAAATTTATATAAAAATCTTTGTAAAGTACAAATATCTGTATAGGTAATTGAGGACATAATTATTATGACCGTATGAGAAAACAAGTTAACCACCAAACTCAATCATAAATCTATTTAAATCCATGAAATTGTAACCACCTATATTACCGTTTTTGATTTACTTTAAATATTTTTCGTTACTAATTAATAAATCGGCCATACTAGTTTCCAATCACTGCTATAAATACAGAGTTGAAGGTCGTAATTGAAATATGATATTTTAGTTTAATAATCAAGTTGCTTAACAATCGATACGTATTCTTCTTTTACAGTAACTATAATGTATGTGTCAAGAATTACGCGGCGTCACAATCGGATGTTTAATCGTAGTTCCAAAATATTTGCATTGACGTACATTAGTTTAAGTATTTTTTCATTATTAATAGTAGCAATTTAAGCAGACTTTAAGATGTTTTGAAAGTCAAGGGTAATAAATATATTTGCAAACAACATTATCTTTCCCATGCATCTCAACTGCGAATTTACTGCCTTTGTAATCGATTCGAAAAGTATCGATTAAATTACAGGCTTCGCGGATCCTGCGAAGATTACGGCATTGCTTATGTAAGTGTAATATGTCTATGTAATTACGGTAAACTTATAATACTATTTTGTGGGTCAACATTTAAAATATGGATAGAGATATTGATTATACCCCTCTACAAAAAAAAACCTGAATATCTATGCGAATTACTGTTTTCAAGTGCTTAGCTTACAAATATGCATGAAAACACTGATTGTGCTCTCATTTTTAAAACATTCTGTAAGTATTTTATAATGATAACTACGTGTTTAACACCACAAAGAACAGAGTACATTTTGTAAATCAGTGATAGTTTTATGAATGGTAAGTATTTGTAAATAAATCCAAAATAATTCTTATGTCAAAACCAAAAAACAACTGTTAACTAGTGTAATGAAAAACAAGTTCTTTTTTACTAAAAAAAAATTAAAGGAACATAAACAATACACATTTTTTTTTAAACAATCGGTTAAGAAATAGTTATCTCGTCTGGTGTTAAGCGACAATGCAGTCAACGATGAAACGTGTTTACCTAGAAGCAAAACAATGACTAGAAAATACTCAAACATCTACTTTTACACTTTAAGTAAGTAATAAAAATATTTACATTGGTTACATTATGACAAACCCATTCTCCAAAATGGTATGAATATAAATATGTAAAAAGTAATTTATTGACAAAAAAAACTCATTATAATATTGATGAAAATATATAGTGAACAGTACGGATGATCTTTTTCATTAGTCGCTCAAAAGATTTATAAGTCAAAGCTCAAAAATTATAAGTCATCAAGGTATTGCAAAGAAGTCTCACGTCCGTGTTCTAGGAACGACCGGTTACATAGTTCCGTGACAAGTATTACATAAAATTGTCTTTCTGTTGGGGTACTCGCGCACTATGAAGGCCAAGACCATAAACCACCTCTCACGAATACCAAGTGAGAGATGTACCACTTCCAACTCATAGTCGTTATGAAAAAAAAAATGACAAATCCAATAATACTTTATTGATTCAAACATTTTCGATGATTACAAGCTGCATTTTTTAAAAGTATTTCAAAAATTTACTATCACGACCATAGATAGATAAAATACAATTAGCTAACTGTGTCATTCATGTCATATTGGTATAACTTAAAACTGTAATTCTTAAATTTCGAAAGGTCTTTTTCTAAGGTATACAATGGTTTGGGAAATTAATATAAACAAACATTAGAAGCAATTACGCGTATGATATTCATTAATTTGAGATTGTAAAATCTTTTGGCTACGGGTGTTTCAGTGATAGTGCACGTTAACCCTTAATTTTACTATGACCGCGGAAAACGTTTAAATGAAGATGAGAATTCTTATAGTTTCGAGGCCGATCATAAAATATAGATTTAAATATAAATTATATTCATTCATCTCAACTTAGAGGTCACGGATGTTCTTGTCGACCTTTTAACTTTAATTTACTGAAGTAACTTGAACATTAATATAAAGTCTTACAACATAACACTTGATGACGTGTTTTTGTCTCACCATTTATTGAATTGGAATTCAAACGCTCTGAGATTTTATGACATTTTATCCGATGTCGATCGATTAATGATTACACTTTTCTATATTAATTTGTCTATAAAACTGTAACTGTTAAGCCAATGAATTTATTTTAATGTCTGTACGTGATTTTGCACATCAACTAGTCTATGACATTGTAACTCTTAACTCAATAGACTCATTTTGAGCTCTGAACGCGATATGATTTTCGACAATACAAGAATATAAATAATAACTGGAAATATTTGCTTAAATGTCAGTACATATCAAAGTATAAATATTTTATTCATAAATGTACAATTTACACGTCAATTAATAAAAAACAAAACCAAAGGAAAAGCATAGAAATTGTAGACATTTTCAAAGTTTGAAATGACTACTTTACAGTATAATAATAATTATTGTACAGAAAACTGTCAAGCATTATACGAGTATAATATGTCTTTAATTTGTATCAAAGACATATTATACATACTAACTAGATCTATTATATCTATATTATATCTTGTATCTAATTAGATCTTAGTTAACGCCAATAACTTCGGAAACATTAACGCCCCAAATTGTAAATCTAATTATGTATTTTCAAAGAAACACCAACAAACTACGCCAGTTTCGGAAACGCACAATAGCCTATTTGTAAACCATCTTGTATCTTGAGAAAACGGTACAAACAGTCATTTGTCCGCAAGCGTGAGATATAATGCTAATTCGTTAATAATAGCTACAATAGCAGTTATACAAGTTGCTAAACCAAGTGTTATTTAGAGTGAAAAAAATAACGTAACGTATGATTGCTTTGATACATCGTTTCGGGTTAAATGTCATTGGCGTTATTTAGACGATTAGGAAAACTCTTCAACTGTAGGAAAATTACAGTATCGTTTTGCATTTGAAAATTACATATTGGTAAAGGCATTTTTTTTAATTTTTAACTTTTATAGGCTTACACTATACCGCCATCTCACCTGATATTAAACGACGATGCGGTCTACGATGGAGCGTGTTTACCTAGAAGAAACCGATTCACTCTCGATTTGAAGTCACAAAGATTGTTACCATCGGGGAAAACCCACTCAGGCAACGTATTCCACAGCCTAGACGTTCTTATCACAAACGTAGAGTCAAACCTCTTCGTCCGTGTCTTTGGAATATCCACCATGAAACGGTGCCGCTTCTTCGAGTTACGAGAAGTACGATAGAAAAAAGGGCAAGGTGGTATCAGATCATGCAGATCTGTCGCACTCTCTCCGAAGTGCATGTAACAAACGTAATTTTTTTGGTTGTATAATTCATTATTTATTTATTCTGTGAAATTTATAAGCTACTGTCAGCGCCTCGCGGGTTTGCCCGCATAGTATATGTTCCTACAACTTTCCCGTGATAAAAATATGATAAAATGTAGACAGACTAAAATCTGTGTTACAAATTTCGACCCGACCCGTTCTGTTATTCTAACTTGATTGAGCAACAAATATCCAAGGGTCAAAACTTTAGACACTTATAATTTCAATAAGATACGGTCGTTTTACGTAGAAACATTTGTAGAACAAATAATCTCTAAATAGTAAAATATCTCATAGGAAAAAATATATAAAAAATTCGAATGAGGCCAAATTGTTAAGAAAATCTTTTTAATACACCAAGGCCAATGTCTTTATATCAATGTCACAATAATAAATAAATATTGGTAGACAATTCATACACAACACCATCTGACCCCAAACTAAGCAAAGCTTGTGTGATGGCAGCCAGATAGCTGATATAATACTTATATAGTTTTAAATACATACTTATTATACATAGAAACACCCAGACACAGTGCAAACATTTGAATTCATCACACAAATATTTGCACTGGGTGGGGATCGAACCCACGACCCTCGGCTTCGCAGGCAGAGCTACTACCAACTAAGCCACTAGGGCAGTCAATTTTACAAATTTCGAATATTTTTTTAAAATTTATTTTGACCAAAAATGTGACGGATTGAGTTGCATTAACTAAATAAAAAAACGCCTGGTAACTTCTCATAGGAAGAAACTAAGCCCACTTAATTTATTTAAATCAAGTCCATAAGATTAACGCACATTTTCAACCCTTTAATACAAAATACCAATAAGATTTGTTGCTACCACCAACGTTCTGTTAATAAACTGCAAAACTTCATTCATCATTGCAAATGTCAAAGTAAGTAATAATATTGATGAATTGAAAAAAAAAATATAATGAAATTGCAACAGCAGATTTTACTTAATAATATTTAAAGAACAATGTGCACCATTTTTCATTAAAATTTAATTTGTTATGGTTTCTTAGCATCTCAATCTCAATAAGCCATCGATTGCTTTACGCGAGATTTAAACGTTCATAAACAAATGTGTTTTTTACGTCTTTAATGACTACAAATTCCAAAAGTCTAATTTTAATTGATTCCAGATAATAAATCATGCTTATATTTGAATAGATTTTTATAATTAACTTGTTATTTGACTGTAATAATTAATGTCTAGTTGTTAGGCGTGCCACATTCGCATACAATTAACAAATAGTTTGACTAGTTTAAATTTTTTTTTTACAAAATTTCGAAACTCAAATGTCAGACATAATGATTGAAATAAACATAGAATAACGATCATCACATTTATTATCATCTATGGGTGTGTTTTGTAACATCACATAATGTATTATTTAAAATAACCGGTTCAACTTTACTAAATTCAAGGGTTTGACCAGATCACATGTCGAGAATGTCGGTCGTTCTTGGTGCCAACCTCTACTTACATTTCCATAAATTCTAGTTTCGTTACATAAAAATGGTAATTTAACCTTGACAGATAGCAAATCTCTACACATTGCGATGGTTTTAGTAAATCTACGCTTTTGGAATATCAAGTAGTTAGTGTTTAATTAAATGTTGAAAATTTGTCTATTTTAAGGTTGCTTTTAAAGGGAAATTAAATCGCATCACAACTAATTTTTTAAATCGATTTTTTTAATAGTGATAAACTTGTGCTTGATAATCATCTTCTCAGAGTTTTAGCAAAAACAACTGTATAAATATGATGATGACCCTTGATGTTGAGTGACGATGTGGTCTAAGCTGTAGTCCGCATACCTAACAGTTGCCAAGTTTGATGGAAAAATTGGTTTGAGATAAAAAACGGTATGAGAAAACGGTACTAAAAATACTGCGAAACTAACACATAAAAACCAAAAAAAAAAATCACACATGAATGAATGTATCCGTAATCGATTATTTTACCACAAGAAAGTAATATATTATATTTAGTTTTTTAAAGCTAGTAAAAACTGCTTAGTAAAACTCTTTTTCGAAGAGCCAGGTTTTATGAACCAATAAACTTGAAATTGACAAATTTTAGCTAATCTATATGAAAATTACGACAATTGTAACGTTAAATTAAAAAAAATCATTTATTTCAGGCCATTACAAATATACATTAAGCAAATAAAAACCATAAAAATCCAAAAAAAAAAAATAGTACATATTCAATTGTCAATTAAATAAAGCACCATTGAACTTATTGCATGCGTCACTACGGCAAGAATAAGTTTTAATGTAGTACGGTAGTTCAAGTAGTGTAATTAGTAATTACAAAACGACTTTAAGTATTTCTATTTATTATTAAAAAATCAATTTTAAATATTTATTTACGTGTGTCTATCTCTTGAATATAATATTAGGGATTGTCATTATTTAGACAAATTTAAATCTGAGGTCAAGTGGTCATGGGCGGTTACCAAACAGCGGAACCAAATCATAATTCCTCGTCTACCTTACAAATAATTTTGAGTATTAGCAGGATGCAAATGACATTTAAAACCGCAATGAAGACCTCAAATTTTGCATTAATTAAAGCCTACATATTTATCAAGATAATGCAAAGATAAAAAAACTTTGAACTCTGAACTATTCTACGCATACGGTAGTATACATAGAGTAAATTATTGATTTTTTTATAAATTCTGGATTGGAAATAAGGAAGTGGCCTTCTGTAACATTATCATTATTGACAATGGAATATGTTCCGTAATCGTATGGTGTAGCAATCCCTCAATGTTTTCATATAGTTCCATACACCATATTCACGGAAAAAACTAATAGTATTAATGTAGTGAACGACGATTATAGTTTAAAACGGACCCTCATGTTCTGTCTATGTACTAGTAGGACTCCTAGCAGAGTCCGCCTGGGACCACTTCTTTGCCAGTTATTCTACCGCCAAACAGTAATGTTTTAATATTACTGTGTTCCGGTTTGAAGGGCAATGTTTCCAGAGAAATTACAGGGCTCAGAGATATAACATCTTAGATCTCTAGGTGATGAGCGCAGTGCAGTGCTAGGTAATGATTTGGACTCTTCATGTTTCAATAGCTGCGTGTCACTGTGCTGTTATGTGGCAGGCATGTTGCTTAGGCACATGTCCTGCTAGTCTCGTCACTTCTATTTAAAAAAAGTCAAATGAGCAGTGAATAAGCAGCCAACCCACCTGATGTTACGTGGCATGTAACCACCGCTGAATGCGTACGCTGTATCAATTTTTAAGAACGAGTCTTACCTGGAAAAAGAGGAAAACAAAATAAGTTTCACACAAGTATGCTTAATAACAAAGATCTCAATACACAGATGTGCCCTGCCAAACTTCAGGGCGCACGGAATCATGTCATTGTTGGGAAGAGTGAGCTCACTCATTTCGTTCCAGTCGGTTGCAGGAAGCGGTGAACACCGGACGTTTTTACTTATCATTCGTTGTCAACAACCAAAATAAGTAGAACCACAGCATATCGCGCCGCTATCGATTCTAGGGGTCAAGTAGATTGGTTATGTGTAAACTACTTACGACTCACATAGAGACGCAGTTTATTACCGATTTCAAGTTACTCAGGGCACATCCATTGGTTTATGTCGATGCTTAATGAGATAAAATATAAGGTAGACATTAGTTTCGCATTTTGAGGGTAGGTAATGTAAGAGTTGTGTGAAATGAAAAAATGTCAAGCGTTTATATCATTCTATTTTTCTGTTTAACTTGTACTCATAACTATCACATCGTTATCATCATCACTTATACCACCGTTGGGTTTAGCCTTTTTAATAGTTTAGCTACAGACGATACGAGCAGGACAAGTGCCTGAAGGTAATTAACACGACAACTCATAACAGCACAGGGAACATGAAGAGTGACTATGGGAACATGAAGAGTCCAAATCACTACCTTGCGCCGTCTCTTATTTTACCATCTGCTTCGATATACCCCATAAACTACGCAATTTTGACTTCAAAGCAATTTTGGCGCATCATAAATCAACAAGTTCGGTCGAATTTTATCTCCCATTGTCGGAATTACTGCGATTGTTGTAGGGCGTTCTCACGGAAGATGCTCTTGCGCAGCCTAGTTACCCACTTCGAACGTTACGTACTGGCGCACGTTTTAAACTGATTTGTTTATAAATAGTAAATTTTAAGTTACATTAAACTCTGAATTCCAAAACATATTATCTTGCATTTGCAACAAATCTATTTGGTTAAGTTAAATATGGTATAAATCACTATCAACAAGCCTTTTTGGAGATCCTGGTCTATTAGAAATTCGTTAGAAATACCGGCTTTACGACTGATGATTACCAACTTAAGTTTAAATTGAGCATAGCACAAATCCGGATTCTAAATTAAGAATATGATACTTCTTTAGTAAATCTTTCAGCGTGGAAAATGCAGGCAAGAGACAGAGCGACATGGAAGAGTATCGTTGAACAGGCCAAGACCCACAAAAAATGAGAGGAAAGAAAAGAAGAAGACTTCTTTAGTATTTCTGTGTACAAGAATAAAGGCTCTGTGGACATGTTCTGTGTACCAGATCAAAAGTCAAGAAGATTCAAAGTCATACAATTGTATACATGAAGTAATGAGTAACTTATCAATCTTTAAAAGCACTTTTAAAAGATTCTCAGACGAGTTGTATTAGCTACGAGACGATACCCTATTGTTGTCACGTTTCACTCTTTTATCTTTGAATATCTAAATTAAAACGCAAAACGTAACCGCAACACATAAAAAATACGATTCATTTTGAATTTTTCTGTAATACACTAATTTAAAATCGATTTGAATATTAATATGCCAGGAAAACAATAAAATTATAAATAGGAGCGCGACTACCACGTAACTAAACAAAAATAGCTTATCTTCAAATTCTGTGTGAGAATGAGAACCAACTATTTTGTCTTAATTGAACTTGACACAGTTTTGTACAAACCTTTTGTGTATAAACTCGTCTGTATCTTGTATGTTGGGTATTCTTTCATAATCTGGTCTCACGGTATTTTAATAATATTAATATAGGTATGAAAGTTTGGATGTCTAAATATTTCCCCTTGCTGATATTTGTCCCGACACATCTGAAATACTGTACGGATATGGCTGAACTTTTAATGGTAAATAGGCTTGAGTCTAAAACAGCACTTTTTTAATGGTTTTTAAAAACATCGCTCAAGGGATATAAGCAAGTCAAAAACTGACGTAAACTCAAACACACAAAATTAAATTCAAAAAAATTAAGTAAAGTTTTGAAAACGATGAGAATTCGTAAACAAAACTTCTTCGTGGCCATGTGACCGACCAACACCTAATGGCACGGCCATCTTGGTAATGGACTTTGGTTCCATTTTCACGCCAATTTCGTTAATTAAAGTAGGAAAGTTTTTACAAAAACAAGCTTACTAAAATATTATAAATAAGAACGTAAATATTTTTATGTATTTTTGTAACTTTCGCTTGACCATATTAGCACGCCGTGCAAATATTACAATTAGTTTGTTCAACTCCACTGCGATACTCACTGACCCGACACACAATCAGATGTCCTATTCCGCTCCATCGCATTGCATAAGGTACGGTTTGCAAAAACGTAACCACCAATAGAAAAGAGAGTTTGTATGATATTTTGATCTACGACTATTTTATTTGAAATAAGTCTGCGTTTGACTGTCGACTCATCTGTCAATGTCAGCAAACGAAATGTGCTACAACCCTTTTTATTCCAGTGGTATTTATTATTTAGACTAGCAGTGGGTTTTATAGGTTATTTTAGGTTCTAAGACCGCTTTTTCTTCTTGCGTTTTCATTTCAGGAGACGGTACGAGTAGAAGCCACCTTAAGCAAACTGTTTAATGTCCCTTTATAGTATAAAAAAATACGATTCTATTTCGCTTTCCTTGCTTTTTTTACTCTTGTGAGAAATAGTTCTATTCTGCAGCAATAAAAAACATAAAATGTACTGATAATGAAGCATTCATTTTTTTTTTACATAAAAGTGCTTTGGCTGCTATCCATACAATATACACGTAATGTGTACTTTCGCGGCGACCTCTGGCATTAGTGCGTCCGCTCGACGATCGCATCTTCAATGATTTATGGCTTATGCAAGTGGCCGTATTTTTACGGATAGGTGCTAATGTTTGGAGATACAACGGTAAATATATGTTTTACAATTTGTTTGACCTTTTACTGTGACTTTTGTTTTATTGTTCTTTGATAACCCTCCTTGCAGTGGGGTATAAATAGAGCTCAGGCAGGTCTAAGTTTGCCTTGTCTTTGCATTTATGATTCTATATATTAGTCAGTGACATTGCAGTATATAGACGAAGGGATATATTTTTAATAATTAGTTTAATGATAAAATTATTATGAGCAATGACTCTTAAAAAGACGGCGAGATTTCAAGAAAGAATCCAGAGAAATTAAATGATCTTGAAATCTCCAGGAGAAAAGCGCAATGTAATGTTTGCGGTGAACGTTCAAATTGCTGCACAGTACTATAATGGACAAGTATGTGGCTTGTCATCAGGAGCACGTCTTGATCGTTTTGTCTCTATTTTAAAAGAATAAAAATAATACTTATAAGTTACAAAAGCAAAACCTCGCTTGAAGCATCGAACAACATACTTAAAATCTTTCAAATGTCTTAACACGAGTTATTTTATTGGTTTTATTGATAGAACAATATTCAATATCGATAAATCGACATTTTGTTTTTTTACAATGAGTTTTAGTCAGTGGTATTTCATGAATGAAACTGTGTGCAAAGGTCGTGTGTGGGTAGTTTGTCTTTTATTGCAAACTCTTTTGGTTAATTTTTTTATAATGTTTGTGTTGATATTCGATGGAATTTATATTTATGCCTGGTTTTCTGTATTTCCACATCTCATTTAATGGTTTTATCTTTTTTTTTGGTGACCCGTTGATTTGCATTTGGGTTGTTCTTTAGTTCTGATACCAATGTAATGTTTCAACTTTTGTTTCAGAGTTTCTCTTTTCAGTCAAACATTGTTAACAAAAACTGTACTTTTTGTTTTCGGTATGAAATTTTTGAATATTTCTTAAAAAAAATTTTACACATGTTTCTTAATAACCTATAATAACTGCGGTTTTCTAATAACAATGTAGCGTAATATTATTTTTAGAAAACTGCAGATTAAGAAAAATATTCTTACTAAAACTTAATGTTGTCTCCTTGACTTTGACGTCAAAAATATCAAACATTTTTTGAAAACAAATGAAACTTTGATCAAAAATTTGACAAATGTTTGCTTCTCTGAAGTCGTGAGTACTTATAATAAAAGAAAAACTAGTATTTTTTTAAATATAATAGTGACTTTTTCAAAAATCAAGAAATCAACAAACTGAAATTCTTTTAATACTTACTAACAGAAAATATTTTAAAATCTTTTCCATCAAACTCATTTATCATTCATGCTCAAAAGTGCAGAGGCTATTCAACCATCCCGTAGTACTTTTAGAAGTTAATGTTATCGCTATAGTCTAATACAAAGCGGATAACTCACCGACAATTTGTCTAATCCTTCTATAAAAGGAATGTGTACAAAACCAAGTCTTTTTTTGTCTGTTTAAATCTTAAAATAATATAATACGGAGGTCATCTTAACCATAAAACTGCCACCTGGCGAGGTTTTCTAAGCTCTAAAAAAGGTCTATCCTGTTTGGCCGCTTTGAAGATGAGAATCAAGAATGTTGTCAGATAAAAGAATTTAAATTTAGATAAGGCATAGCAGAAAATTTATATTTGTTGCCTTTGCATTTAATTCAAGAATATTTGGTCTAGCATCTGGACAAGATTGGAACGATACCGGGATGATTTTATGGAGCTCGTAATGGTATTTTTTTTTTAAATGTATAACACTCGTTATATTTATGTAGTAGAAATGGTTGTGAACTTACGAAAAATATAACTTAATGCCAATCACTTTGTATTAAAGTTGCTGGGACTCGAGCCTTGTCTCGTAAGGAGAGAGTCAATGTCATTATCCACCACGCTAGCCAATATAGCACATGTCCTAAAAAGATGTGATTCTTGGACATGCCAGTTTTTTACGTTGATTTCCTTTCTCGGTTATGGAAGTAGTGATTTCAAATCATTTATTCATCAAAAAATAGTACATTTATGTTGTCATGTTCCACAACCACCAAACTGGGTGTTAAAAACCCGTATCGTGGTGTTTCCTTTCTTTTTATGGTAACAGAGGAGTTGTACATTGATTGCAGTGTATTACAAAATTATTATAATACTTATCATAACCTATTATCCAAAGTTTCGCATTTTTGTACTTAAGTTTTTAGAAATTAACACCGGCTTGGAGGGCCCTTCAATTTTCAGATTGGTAGTATTGAACTTATTCGCGTTGTACACTTTGTTTGATGTGATGACAAAGTAGTATTGCTACACTTGGAAAAATTGTGAACGTACAAAATTTGGATGACGAATTTACTAAAAAAAATGGCTCATAATACAGATAAGCTTTGCATACATTTTGTTGTATTACGATAGTTAAATGTACTTATCCATTTCGGTATCAATTGATGAAAGTATGATCAATTAATAAAGCATATTTTGGTTTTGCTTTACTGCAATATTATTTTGTTTCCAGATATATTTACTTAGAAACAGATTTATTTAGATTTAAACACAATCTTTTGGCTTATATTACATTAATATAATTCGTTTGATAAAATAGACAAGTAATAATTAGAAAACTGTAGACGACACAAATCATTTCGATATCTGAAAGCAGGCGTTGTGACATTTGAGACTCATCGCCTATTGCATACGTTTGCTCAAGCTGTTCGCGAGCTAAAAACTTTTCTAATTGGCATAGAAATACTCGCTATCGACGTTTTATAAAATCTAAGATACATAATTGGGTGCAACTCTAGTTTTGAAAGTCACAGTCCGCATATGGCATTAAAGGAAACGCCGAGACAGTCATACATTTACAAGACATTGAATCAAATATCAGCCCCGGACATGGACTCTGTCTGGATTATTAACTACATACAGGTATATAACAAAACTGAGACAGGTAACAAACAAAGTATTCAATGTTGTATATACCCCGGCGGGGTACATTTGGTCTTGAAAAGATGGCGATTATATTTCGCAATAAACTGATCTTAAAATTTTAACCTTCTCGTAGCTCCAGCTGGCACAATGCATGTAAAACAATTTTTTTAGAGTATTAAAAAACTTTACTTCCAATTTATTTGTATGTTTTGTTTGATAATTGACGTCAGAAACGTAAAATGTAATTTTGTTTTGAAACCCATTTAACTATGGTAAAAAATTGCAGGTGTTTGGCATACGCCTACCTTGACTCCATCAGATACAGCGGCGCCAAATGGGTTAATGTAGAGAACAAATCTAATAAATTACAATTAAAAGTTGCCATGTCATCACAAACAGGGGTTATGTACATTTTGAGGCAGCGTGCTTCATCAGACGAATGGAGGTCAACGCTGGTCCATCTCTCCCATCTATCTCCTTCTTTGTGAAACAAGGCACCAAACCTCAACCATAGGAACTTAAAGTGGGTTGTTAATGCCATCTTTACGAGTATCAAATGTTATTTTATAGCGATTCCATAAGCGAAAGTGTGAGCACACTACAGCTCAGTAACCGTCTGGCAACATAAAAAACATAATTTTAATTGCTAATTACTGAACGTCTCTGCGCCTAAATTTACATTTGTGACGTAACCCTAGCTATGAGTAAAGGTTTACCTACACTGGCCCGATTCACAATGACAAGAAGCTAAGTACATTGGCAAGTATAGATTGACCTCACGATTGGACATGGTTATGTCCAATCCTGAAAAAAGTTAAGCTGGCGTACGAGTATGTTTGTGTTTGCTTATTGATATCAAAACACCTATGTTGTATGTTCATCCACTGTTTCTTGGCTGTTGGCTACTAATGTTTCTTTAAGCGACTTTTAATTAACCGTTTGCCAATTATGTATAATAAGTATGTATTTAGAACTATATAAGTACTATATCAGCTATCTGGCCGCCATATCACAAGCTTTGCTTAGTTTGGGGTCAGATGGTGTTGTGTGTGAATTGTCCACCAATATTTATTTATTTAATTCATATGTAATGTCATTCATTGTTGAACTATCTATTCCTCCATATTCATCCACTATCCCTCAAAATTCATAGCATGTATTATGATAAAAGCTAGATAATGTTTGTGTCTGATAATACTTGTGTCTGTTCAAAATAATTTCTTTGTTCTATTACAGTGTCCAATAATACAACAGAAGACTGAGGCCGTATAGACTATTCCGAAGTTTTTCGGATTTATTTTCTTAATTTTTTAATCACGTCTGGTCTGACAGAATTAACGTATTTAATTAAATAAAGCTGTATTATTCTATGAAATTGTGAAATAAAATGTTGTGTAATACGGAGCTTAATATCCGTTTGATGCTGGCAGCCTTATGCGGGTAGACAGCGTTGTAATAAATCATAAGAACGATCAATAGGTGGCGACAGGTTTGACGTGATTGCTCTACGGTCTGACAAAGTGCGCGGGCGCATGTCGTCGCCCTAAACATGAACATGTGGAATCTATTGTCGTTGCTGCTGTTGTGTAACTTAGGAGAGAATCTGTGAAATTGCTGTTTACACGGTACTTCTTATGGCATTATTTTCGGTTAAACAAAAGTTTTCAGTACTAAACACAGTATGTTGACCATGTTTTTGCATATTTTATTTATACAAATACATATTTAGTGTTTTAAGTATATTTACTGTTATATTTTTATAAATTTAAAGTTTATATTTTTATATTTTTATAAATTAAAAAACGGTCTTTAAAACAACAAATGGATAATTAAAAGCGAAAAATTAATGAATATAATTATTATAAGAGCTTAACCACTCAGATGAGTACCTCACATAGAGATATGAGGTCGATGCCAGCCATAGAGAAGCTAGCCAAATAACTAGTAGGTGGATACTATGTATGTAGTAAGTAGGCAGATAATAAATAAATATAAATAAATATTGGTGGACAATTCACACACAACACCATCTGACCTCAAACTAAGCAAAGCTTGCACTATGGCGGCCAGATAATAAAGAAATGATAGCTGATATAATACTTGTATAGTTTTAAATACATACTTGTTATACATAGAAACACCCAGACACATTACAAATACTTGAATTCATCACACAAATATTTGCATTGGGTAGGAATCGAACCCACGACCATTGGTTTCGATTCAGATTCCTTCAAATTTTTTTTTTTAAAGACTAACAAACATCCATGTATACAATCTTTCATATTCATAATAATAGTAGGATACATAAATAGAATTAATCAAGATTGCAAAATAATGAAGTGCAAAATTAAAAGCATTCTGCTTAACAATGCTGACAGGAATGAGTGATCATTCCGATAGCAACAAGCGCGATAGTATCTCTAGAGCACATCTTAAACGCACATCTTCAACTAACGAACACAATAATAAACTATGATTAAAGGGTAACCCAGAAACAAGGAAAGAAGTTGATATTTATCCTAGTAATATTATAAAAGCCAACTAAAATAATAAAGTATGTTTAAAGGGTATACTCAAAAACAAAGAAAGAAGTTGATATTTAATAGTACTCTACTAATTTAAATTAAATTATAAAAGTGAGAGTTTGAAATTTTTTAAGTTTGTAGCTTTATCGCGTCGTAGCCTCTGAACGGATCGTAATGAGAGTGGGGACGCAATGAAATGATAGTCTGAAAAAACATTTAGCCTACTTTTATCCTGAGAAAATAGTGGAAATGGAACTATGCGGGTAAAACCGTAATTCGCTATTAGTTTACATATAATACTAGCTGTACCCTGCCACGCTTTGCTGTAGCACGTTGTGATGCAAAAAATAGATAAAGCAATTCTTGATGCCGATTATATATCATTCTAAAATTTCAGCTCGAGCGGTGCAGAACTTTTTGAATTTTTGAAGCGTGCACAAACCAACATAACATTTTTATATATAGAGACTAGCGGCCCGCCCCGGCTTCGCCCGTGGTACATATATATAACCTACATCATTCAAGGATTACGTACATATGAAAGAACGGTGAATGATTTTTTTAAATCGGTCCGATAGTTCCCGAGATTACCGTGTACTAACTATATATATGCTATAGACTACTTTTGATCCCCAAATTATCGTGCTGTTTACTGGGTCAGAAGTGACACCTGTAGATAACTGGCGGGGATGACTAATTAAATGACGATTGATCAGTTTTCGACCGGAGAGGAAAAATGATTAAATTACTAAAATGGCTATTAAAAAATAAGGGTTGATCGTAGAATGGTAAAAATTGAGCATTGTATGTATTTTTGTATGTTGTATCATAAAATAATAGAAATTAAAAATTTTGTCTAAAAAATAAAATAAAAAATTTAGGGGTGGACTACCCCTAACATTTAGGGGGATAAAAAATAGATGTTGGCCGATTCTCATAGATACCGGATAAGTACAAAAAAATTCATCAAAATCGGTCAAGCCGTTTCGGAGGAGTATGGCAACAAAAACTGTGACACGAGAATTTTATATATTAGATTGAAACGTTAAACACATAAATGAGAAAAAAGATACTAAGTAAACATTACAGAAAACCGACATACATTTTATAAATGTCTCAACAGTTCTCAATAAATCTCTATTACGACAAGAAAGTGTAGTAGGTTCAAGCTTTAAAATAAAGTAATAAATGTAACGTTTTGGTTTTTTCAAAGATAGAGTGCCAAGATGAGCTTAACTAGCCCCTGACTATAAGTAATTCTCTATTCGTTTTGCAATACTTATTATCCAAAACTTTACTTCTAGTAATTAAAAAAAAAAGGAATCAGAAATTAAAAAGAAACGCTACGACGACTTTACGTACCGCGTACGCGTACTTTTTCTGTAGTACCTAAAATGTGTGTAAGTACGTAGTAGCGCTGAGTTTATGTAAAATTTAGGTCAGATGTCATTTGATTCTAAGATTTTACCGAGATTTAAGGACTGTTCTTGACCTGCGTAGTGGTGAAACCGCTCATACAAATTCAATTTTATGAGGACATTTTGACATGGACATTATTTTAGTCATAACAATAGATTTTAATGATTTTAACGTTCAGACGTTTTTATCTGTTTTTATTTTTAGTTTGTTATGACATTTCTTCAGGAGTATATTTTGTTAATATTTATGATAATTATAAATCTGTCAGGAGCATATATACAATGACCAAGACCAGACTTGTGCGGACATTGGTCTTCTCAATATTTATGTACGACTCCCGAATCTTGGTCTATCTCAGCAGCTGATCGAAAAAAGATCGAGGCATTTGAGATGTGGTGTTGGAGGAGAATGTTGCGTATACCGTAGACCAGGGGTCGGCAAGTAGTTTTAGGCGGGGTCCGGATGAAGTGCAGTAATTTTTACGAGGTCCAGAACAAAATTAGTGGTAATAATTGCTTACACAGCCCACTAAATGTTCCTACTGCTGAACCTCGGGGTCGGGGCCTTCTCTCGCAAGGAGAGAGTCAAAACCATAATCCACCACGCTGACCCACTGTGGACTGGTGGATGACACGTAACTTCGAAAGATTCTAGGTACATGTCGGTTTCCTCACTATGTTTTCCTTCACCGTTTTAAGTTAGCGGCATTACGAACATGACTTCGAAAAGACAGTGGTGCGCGTGGTTTTCAAGCCAGGGTCTCCGGATCGGCAGTCGCCATTCTCCCGATTCTCTCTTGAGCCAGCTCTTTATAGTTTGGTCCTCGAGAAGAATAGCAAATTGGACATGTGTCTTCTACGAGTAATTGGGTGTCGGTTAATCTCGAAAGATATATTTTTATTTAATTTGAGAAAAATGACCCACTTACGTAAGTCGAACCAAACATAGTAGCCATATTTGTAACTAGTTTTTTTGCAATTTCCATTTATGTGTTTGGCCCAAAATTCTTCGGTGGATACAGTTTTATACATTTGCAAAGATACATCTTCTTGAATATCAATAATTTCCAATTTAAATACTCCACAGACTCCACAGACTCCGGGGTCCGTGATCTTTGTCATATCAATTGTCTTTTATTACACATTTCTTGGATAAGGAGAAGAAGGGGAAAATAGGGGGGAGTTGGGTGCATTTAAAATCTAATTCTAGTGCTCGTCTGTAGAGCGTATCACTACCGGTTGGGATTACGCTAGTAATCGACTCGATATCGAGTGTTTGCCTAATTGTCTTTTGTAATTTGCCTAAGCCACCACCTCCCGGCCCAAAGCCTCCACAACGGCCGCATTTCTGTCCCTGATGGCCATCTGTAGGTTGAAATCACGGATGGTCTTCGGTGATGCAGCCAACACTCGCCGCACAAACAGGCCGGTGGCGTCGTCGGTGTCGTCAGCGTAGCATGTGTAGGTCCCCGTGTGCCGTGAGATTGCAACAACTGCATGGGAGACGCTTTCGTGCAGCTTCATGTTTGCCTTGGTTTTGATTCCGATTACCGACTCGTATGCTAGTCCTTGAGTTTTATGGATGGTAAGGATGCGTGATCCCTGATCCGGTGCTTGACCCATAACCCTGGTTTGTCAGGGTCTCCTTCTCCCCTTGAATGTGTACTAAAAAGAGGGTGTTTGGGTGTTGGGTATTTGCGCTCCCTTATACATTCTCTGCTCTAGTTCAATTATTTCTATTTGAAGTGAAGCCTTTGACAATTTCAACAATTTGGCAGTGTGTTAGCCATAATGGGTCCAAAATAGTTCACGAGGGCTTCGTCCACCATAAAGCAACTGAAACTGAAGACGTTCCGAAACCATTTACCAGAGCAGAAGCCATGGTTCGCACTCTGGTTTTAATCATGTTTCCGATACGGTGCAATAATTTTTCTCTTAGATGTTTTGCTGCCTCAGTTGTTGTGGTGATGGTGGTGTCCTTATCCACGTCGAAGTTTCTAATCACCCATATTGTCTTTCCGCATCCTGGAACTCCGTTGACCGACTGTATTCTCGGTATCTTCCAGTTTTCCTAACCAGATATGACGTTTGTGTTCTCTTCGATGGTCTTGCCCATCTCTAGGATTTTATCGTCCAGCATAATCTTGGTGCATCGGGCAGTGACTACAATTGGGTCGTTTGGAGGTGTCGCATAAACAGGTTTTCCCATGCGCTCCATCTCTTTTTTGCTCAGTGTTACAAAGCCATTTTCTGCACTCTTCCCTTTTCCCATGATGACCCGGGAAGTGACATTATTGTAAATGACTGCTTCAGTCTCCTCGAGTTTCGCCTTTAAGAGGTTTTCACTTCCTAGCTTACTTTACAATTACTTCATAGGACTGGATAATGTTTTCGCAGATCTTGAGATTGACTTGTCTTGTCGCTGCCAGCGGGGCTATAAATTCGAAGAAGACATAAAGTGCGTGACTCCGTGGCTCCGCCGTTGGGTGACGGCTCTTTCCGCGGCTGTCCTCTGCTGGGCTCTTTCAGAGCCGGTTTGGGTGGTCGAACTAGGAACAGGTGTCCCCATATGTCAGTGCATTTGTTTGATCGTGCAAAGGGGTCTGAGGAAACTCAGATTTTTCCCCTATCTTCGTAAATGTATTATACTCTTTGTTGTATGTATTAGTATATTCTTATGTTCGTATTTATGTATTAGGAAGTAAAGTTATTATGTAAGTAATAATGTTAATGTATTATTTGGTATTTTCGTTTTTATAACTACTTTATCTTTAATTGTAGATGTACATATTATTAGTATCAACCACTCCTTTTTTGTACTTCCCCTCCTCCATATTCTCAAATCTCTCATTCCATCCTATGGTTGCCTGGAAGAGATCGCTTTTAGTGATAAGGTAGCCAATTGCTACTTTATTTTGTTTTGTTTTAATTGTCTTTTGTTTATTACTAAATTAAGTGCAATAAAGAGTTAATCTATCTATCTATCTATCTATATGACAACCTCATGATGTTCACCAGTACTTCTGCTCAGATGTGCAAGCAGCGCTCTTGCGTGAATGCAAGGCGTCCGACCTTTCGAGTACTCTATTAATGCAATCGTTTTGTTTTTCGAGCGCAACTTCGCAGCGAAATCGGTGGCCGTCTACCTCGCACATATTACGTCGTAGGTTTCCCTCTTCATTGTGACTTTTGCGGTACTACCATTGAGCAGGCAAGACAATCCAGGTGACAAACGGGCTCGTTTCCGTTCCCAGACGAAGCAAAAGCTTATTCCCAATCTTTCTTTGCTTTACATGAAGAGAGCCACTCTGCGGATACGGATCTCTGCCTCTCTTCGGTCTGCGTTCTCAAGTAGCTATTGGACGGAGATTCTCTTCGAGGAGTCTTGGGCGATCTTGGGCGGGGACCGCATTCCACGTTCGTGTCCACGGACAACGAGGCAGCGTGTGGTGGCGAAGAGGAGCGTGTATTTGAAAGTGTGGAGTTTCTCTTAGCCGCTTTGCGGAAAATATTTAATGGAAACATAATTTATTTACTAAGGTATATTCTATGTGGCAAAAAATTATTTTTTAAATTAATAAAGGTACAGTGCACCTTAAAATGTATTCTTGGCTTACAATACAATATTTTTTATTGGCGGTCCTAGGTTCGACCCTTCGCGGTCCGGAAACGGACCGCGGTCCGCCTGTTGCTGACCCTTGCCGTAGACTGTTAAAAGAACCAATAAATCGATTCTCGATCAACTGAAGATCAAAACCAGAATGTCCACTATCTGTTACCACAGAGTACTAGGTTACTTTGGTCATATTGCCAGGAGACACAGACCAGGAGACCTGACAACTTAGATAAATTGGTTGTTGTGGGTAAGATCGATGGTAAAAGGCGACGGGGCCGCTCACCTATCCGTTGGCCAGACCAAATAAAAGACGTGACCGGACTCACTTTACCGACGGCCCTAAGACAAGCCGAAGATAGAGCAGGATGGGAAGACCTTATCACCGTCTCGGTAAAGGCATATCAAGAAAGGCACAACCTTCAGTAATGAAGAACACGATGAAGAAGAAGAAGATAAATCTGTATGGCGCTTTAAATAAAGCTTATTTCGTTCCAAATTTATCGAAGGCGGATGTGCTGATCGATCGACAGAAAATTGAATATATGTTACTCTTTTAAGCAAAACGCCTGAGGATAATGAAACTTCACAATTTTGCATACAATAGCACAAAATAACATAGGCAAAATTGTTGTGTGGCTAAAGACAGTGAACTACGTGGCACAAGTACTTTTTGATTTAGTTAGATGTGTAAACTGACCTCTAATAACTTAATGTCAGAGCTTATTTTGTAGTTTGGGATTATTAATTTAGGTTTTTTGTACATTGATGGGATATATCTTATTCCTTTGGGCATTTTACTGCGAGTTTGAACTTAACAAATCCTATTTGAATACCTACAAACACTTTAATGGAACTTGTAACATTTCCGTAGATATAAAAACAATCATATTATAAGTGTGGTTTCTTTAAAAATATGACAAAATAAATGAATCATATCGAACTCAATATCAACGTTGAATGCAGTAATTAATCTTTACACTATTTTTGTATTGTAATTTCATTGATAGGTCAAATTTACATCTAAATGTTCACTGCTGAGACTCGGAGTTGAGAGACTGCCATTATAGTATATCTTGCAAAGATAAAGAGTAAGCCACACTGACCGAGTGTTAGTGTGAATGTCATAAATTATTTTGAAGATGAAGAGTTCTGCGATTAGATTTGTTTATGTTCACTCCTTGATTATACTAACTTCTATACATTTTTAAAAAAATATCTGAAAATAAATAAATAATGGTTGAAGGTTGATTAATAGTTCTTACTGGATCTTGTTTGGTTTGGAAGGTTTATAAAAGTGAAATCCAACAAACAATAATGCCGCCGCCAACAGTGTGCTGGCACGATTTGAATACTCTGTGAGACTTTTGTATTGGCGAGGCAAGTGAGAGTGATTTAAGGAAGGTGATAGGAGGGTAGAAGGCATTGGGGTTAGGTTATTCCTTCCGAACACCAATAAATCTCTTAGTGAGTCAGACAAAAATAACTAAATATAATTTTAGTAAACTTATTTTACAAAGAAATATTTTTTTTACATTGCAATAAATATTATATGTATAGACAATAATAAAATAAAACACAATGTGTATCATCGTTTGCCATGAGCCATTTGTAATGAGTCAAGTCCATTTCCATCGGCAGACGGAATGCATGACTTTGTGCCAGCTTTTGAAACAATACATTTTTCCCAGGCCATTATAGTTACGCATTAATGGAATATGGGTCTGTAGTAACAGATGCTATCAACGTTACTCTTAAAGGATATTACGAAGTATATTGGTATGCAATAAATGTTGACTATTTTTACATTTTAAGGTTTGTTTATAAACATGCTTATATGAATGACAGCATGATGTATCACAAATGTATGTTTTTGTTGTTTAAAATTTTAGTAACCGCAGACACGAGATAATTTTTCCAAAGGAATTTATTGACAGGTGATTATTTTTTTCATCCTCAGATTTAACTTTTGACCTAGCTAATGAGGCACGAGAAGTTTAATTCCCGCTAGGTAGAATTCGCTCACGAGATAAATCTTTGTATGATTGTTTGGCAATTAAATTCAACTTCCTCAACTCGAATGTACTATTTTTTGTTGGCAAAAAGTTTTCATCCGTAATAACGTTTTATTTAGTTAGTTTGTTTAAATTTAATGTAGGTTACATTAAATTCAAACAAAATTATGATGAAAGGTTTCAGTCCAGTTTGACTAAGTATAATATTTTCATATTTTTTCCTTATTGAAACACAAGTATTATAAATGTGCTATTTCCATCTCTCACATGTTTAGTTTCTAACTTGTACCATAAGAAATGCTAAGCATTAGAACTTTCGCTCTCGACCTTCAACTCTACAGAAAGTGGATAATATCTGAAAGCTGTACTTTAAACCTAGACATTAATTATTTTTTTTATAAATATAATAGAGCGAAGGGAGAAACATGACATGACCTGATCGTTAGCAACACGCCTACCCATAAATAACACAGTTCTAATTCCACGCAGATTTCAGAACTTGAAGAGTCCAAAATTACTACATAACGCTGCACTGCGCTCGTAAATACAAGATGTTTTTTAATAAAAAGACTTACGTTTGACTATAACTCACATTGATTATTTGATACAATTACAGCCGAAGATGTAACAATTTACCTATTCACTTTTGGTTTGAAGGCGCCCATTTTATAGATGGCGGAAACACTACCACAGTTGGTTTATTTCAAGCTACAGCTGTAAGAAAACACATTTTTTTGCGACACAAACACACATTTGATATTTACGTTACCTTTTAATAAATATCGTATAATTGTGTAATAATCTATGTATGAGAGTACAGCCAAACGACTCGAGAAATCTCCTGGAAAATCTAAATCTAAATGTGACCCATTTGGCAAATGCATAGTATCAAATTACATAGCTAAGTGATTTTAGAAGATGATTTTGCAAGATGCTTTTTAAGGTGTTTAAGGTCTATTTGAATAATTTATTTATATTTATTAACAAACACAATTACGTACATTTAGTTTGCGCAGAAATGGTAAGTTAAAATAAAAAGTACTCATAATAATCGACATGGACCAAAACCAATATATATTTTTTTAATAAATTTGAGACCTGTGATATGTTTTATAAAACCCTCTGGCATTGCCAGTCTCAGGTTTGCTCAGCACAATATCATAAACTCGCTTATCAAAGCATTTTTTTCTTCTCAAATTATGCAAACTTTAAAATAACTATTAAATACTATTAAAAAAATAAATCATAAAATGAAACAGTTTATATTTTAGCTACTACAGTAGCTGTACATGTCTCAATATCCAAAATTTGTTTATATAGTTGACGAACGTCACTAAATGTTAAGAGTTCATCAATTATTTTAGAATAATGCACAGTATAATAATGTATGATTTAACTGTTAAAATGTTCCTTGCAAGCAATGTGCAGGTAACAAATTAACCTGTGTGAGATGTAACACACGATTTTAGGGTTAAGGTATAATCGCCAACAAAAACTTGTGAAGGTAACAAATTGACCTGTGTACAGTGTCATGCACGATTTAAGGGTTAAGGTATGTTCGTTAACAAAAACTTCTAAAGGTATCAAATAAATCAGCGTTATGCAAGAATTAAGGGTTACGTCTGCTATATATGAAATATGTCCTGTACACAATTTTTTGTATGTAACAAATTTAATTTTATTTCGCATGAGTTTTTAGTAAATGTATTTAGTAACTGGGTTCATGTTGTCCTGACAATAAAGCATAGGTTCTAATAAAACTAATATGTACGTGAGTAAGATTAAAAAAAAAGTATTGTACACGTATTTGTTTCTTTTATTTCACAAACAAAATATGACAAAAATATAGTGCTTTTTACACATAGTAAGTTTAGAGTGACGTCTTGAGATTTTTATGTAGAGATGACGTCACAACTATGAAAGTTTGATGATTTTTTTTATTAAATTTGATAAATCAAAAATACGCCTTCCATATCGTTACAAAATTTACCTGATGGACTTATTAGATTCACTCATCATCTCAATTATATGCAAAAAATTGTCAGGACAAGAACCCAGTTACTAAACGCATTTATGATTTAAAAAACACATTTTCCGCCACAAAGCTACAAACCTCGTAATTATCAATGTAGTAACGTTCACACCATTGAAATATTTCGAATGCACGTGCACACGATATGAAATACGGAAATTAATTTACATTAAGATAGAGAAGGGTTTAATTTAATTATAAGAATCGAGTGAACTTCATGCTACGTACAAATTAACCTAAGTGTTTTGTTCATTAAAATAATAATTAGTATAGGTTAGATGCGGTTTGCGCGATAACCGAGCGTATATTTTGAAGCTATTTTTGGATTGGATGTTCTTACAACAGATTTTCTTTGTAGATTAGGTCAAAGATATTTAATTTTTTACATGAATATTTAAATGAATTTTAACAGCTATTTTCTTAAGTACGTACCAAATAAGTTGAAGCTGTGTGTTATTCGGTGATAAGGTGGCCAAGTTAATTGTTGAAAAATTAATCAAACCGAAATTCATAGAATAAAAAAAAATATTAAGAAAACTACACCTGAGATTTTTTTTCAGTTACAGGCTCTCAAAGTAAAAACTTTGTTTAGTTTGAGGCTAGACGGTGTCGTGTGAGAAATGTCCAAAAATAAATTTTAATTTTGTGAAGTGAAAAGACATCAACGAGTTCGTGTCATATTTCGTAACCATAAATTTCAGATTTATAGGTACCTCTAAAGTATTAAAACAAACGCTGAAGTTTGCTGTTACGACCTTTTTTAAACAATTTACTTTAAAACGTACTTTTTGGATGTTACATAACACCAAAATATTACTAAGGTTGCCTGGAAGAGATAGCTTTTAGCGATAAGGCCACCAACTGGTTGCACTAGTTTTAAATGTATGTTTACTAGTTCAATTATTTTTGTGTATTCTTTTGGTGTGTCAAGACTTTAGTCTTTCTATCTAGTTTGTTTCTCTGACTATTTTAACCAAAAAGTAATATTTAAAGTATCATTATAAATTGATACTTTTGCAGTTATATATTTTCTTAACTAACTAAAGCGTAAAACTTAATTTTTTTAGTCTTCGTTGAAAATGCAAAATCTAAAACACAATCTCATTGATGTCTTTTGACTAAGCAGAATTAAAACTCAGATACCGCCTCTTTAACTCCTACTTCTTTTATAAAAATTATCTTAACAAACATTGGCTTGGTTACATAGAGTAAAAAAAAACAATAATACTTTGTTCAAAATCACCCTATTTTCAATTTAAGGTCCATAGTTAGGTAGTTTCAACGGAATAACAATAAAGCCGGAAGGCTTCCGAAACGCAGTAAGTACGCTTATCGTGATTTATACGAGTTATGTACCGTAATGACTTCTGTTATGAATATTAAACTCTAAATGGTTTCTTTATTACAGAGCATTTAACATTTTAATTAGGTACCATTTCGTGGGATATATTGCATTCATATGTAGAAATGGTATACATTTTTATTTTAATATACTATATATTCGCTTATTAAATTTTATTATAATTGTAAAAATAATTATGAAAAAAATATAGATTAAAAATATTAGCTGATTAATTACCGATTAATCATTTTTATACATTTGACCTTTACCCTATTTCTAAAAATATAATAACTCCATGTTTAAAAAACACTCACCTGGTACAAAAGAAAAAAAATCACGACACCACGTCACTCACACAAAAAAAAAATTAAACGTTCAAAATTTGAATTTGGGAATGTCCGTTTCGCGTGCTCGCTGGGGTCAGAGTGCGCAGCGCATCTCATCCCAAGACTCGCGCGCCTGCGCAGTGAAAGTGTTTATATAGCCTTTGCCTGCAGTAAGATCTTCGTGACATCACATCTATGGTCTGCCGATGACAATGGGTGCAGTTAAGCTTTAACACGACCTTGAGACTTTGATCTTAATATAAGACTCGGGGTTAGTGACATAGTTTTTTTTTACTACTTCCATAATATTTTTCTATTTCATGTTGCTTGAAAGAGATTGCTTGTTGCGAAAACCTTATCTTATCACCACTTGAAACTTTTTTAAGCTTGATTTCAACATATTTTTGATTACTAAATAAAGAGTTTATTTTTGTAGCTGTTTTAGAATCTGGGAAATTTATTTCATTTATTAAGGTTTTAAAAATTGCGCAGACGGAATTATTATTTATCTGACAATTACGTGTTTTAAATCTAGATCGGATGTAGATGGCATTTCTGCCTACTAAATTGTAATTAGCATAGGATTAGAAATATATTCAGTATTATGTATAATAAAATGAAATTGTTAATTATACTAATTTTATTTGATTCGATTTACCGCCGCCCCGTCATTAAGTTTGGTTTGATGTTCCTAATGTCGAAAATTTTAATACGAATTTAGTTTTTTCTGAATAATTTGACAGTTTTGCAATTTGCGTAATTTAATTTCACAAATTAAAAAAAAATGTAATCAAAATATTCGATATGAATTTTATAAAGTTATTTTCCCGTTCGACTCTAGGTACCTGGATAAAACATAAAATAGCGCAGTGGTATTACTTAACATTTTTTCTAACAATATATAGCTGTTCATTCATGTAACATACATATTCAATTCAATAAATTCATCTTAGCTTATTTCAGCTTAATAACTGTTAATTTTACAACGTGAAACAACAAAAAAAGAAACATAAATATTTGTTAAAGAGGTATAGGAGTGACATTTAGGTATTCTACTCGACAATATTTAAGCCCTTTCATAAAATGATGCAGGCAAGCATTCCGACATAGAATTATCCATAGGTGGTAGCTAGAACAAAGAGGGTTGACTCTGTTTCTGTAATAAAAACGTCTAGGCTGTGAATGCGTTGCATGAGTGGATTTTCCCGATAGTTACAATCTCGGAATCAGCATATCGAAGGTAAATTGTTTTTTTTAGGCAAGCACGCTCCATCATAGACTAAATTATCGCTTTACATCAGGTGAAGAGATGGGGGTCAAGAGTAAAACTACATAGTCAAAAAAAGGTGAGATTCTCATCTGTGAGGTCGTAGGTTCAAATCCTGTTTTGCTTGTTTGTTTATTCCCAGAAAGATATCTTTCAAAGACGTGCGTCATCTACCAACTCACACTAGGCCACAGTTTTAGATTATGACCTTGACTGTCTACTTGTTAGAGAAGACCGATAGTCCCAGCATAAAATGGTCTTGGTTTTTCTATAGTGAAGAAATAAAATTGGAATGTGCGTAAGTACTATCAAATTAACAGCTTTTTACTTCGTTTAAATTAAAGTATACGGTACCTATGTATATCCAAAATACTACTTTTAAATGTTTGTCTGTACAAATACAAAATACAAATATAAAAATCTTTATTGCTGTTTGCAGGTAAGATAAGATGATACAAAACATTTAAATAATTGACCCATACAAACTGGCCTCTTCTTCTAGAGGCATGTAATATGTCTGGCAACGCAGTTTCCATTGGTCTGAATTTATACAATGATAATAATAGTCAGCTGATAAAGTCTTCTTCTTCTTTTTTCATTTCTAACTTTTAATCGGTTGTATCATTTATGTCATCTGATTCATCATGTATTAATTTCTGGCTTCTATTCCGTTGTGTTATGTTAGTGTGATATGTTTGATGAGTACAATTACGCCAACGTCTTGTGCTTCAGCAGGATGATGTTATGGACTTTGACAAGTGTGTGGTTTCATGTAGAATCCAAGGTCTTGCAGTAGTAGCTCTTGCAGTTTGCCTGCCTATCTTGTTTGCAATGGCTTGACTTATTATGACAAGACTTTAACTACCAGATAGCAGACACATATTCTAAGGCATGACATACATAGGTAAGGTATCGGAGGAAAATAATTAGAGTTTCGTGAAAAAAAGAAAACCTTTCAAAACTATGCGGGTGAAACTGGAGAGTGCTACTAGTCTGATTTTTTTCCAAAGCATTGTCGTCTAAATAAGTCTTCTAAGCATGCGATAGCATTTCTAAATGGCCATGTTTCCGAGTTCACCCAAAGATTTCTTTCATTTACGAGCGTGGCGTTTGAGCTCTATTCACAGCCAACGAAAAATCTGTGTATGATGCGCGAAAAGAAGTTATCACTTCAAAAAACTAATATAGAATGGAAACTATACTATGCGACATACCTAACTAACTGACTAACTACACTAAGCACATCATTACTTTCCATAGTTAACAACATTGTGTAGAAGACACCTATTTACTCCTGATTAAAAAATTGTAGGAACAATTGTCTCACAGTGGCTCTAAACAGAGACAACTAGAAAAAGAGATACAGATACAGATTTTTATTAGTAAATTCACAAAATTTACACGTCAAATAAGAATATTAAAATTGATATATTGCAAGTACATAATATATTATGTATTGTTTAAGCATTTGTCATACAAGAAATCATTAACAGTATAGGAAGTTTTTTCTTCTAAAAGAAGCTTTAATTTAGTTTTAAAAATAGAATACTAGAGATAGATAGAAAAACAGAAAAGAGACGATGTAGAAACATTTGATCAAAATTAAAATACTAAAATGAGTATCACGTACCTTCACACTTGATAACCCGACCAAACCAATACTGTCTTAAATCAATATTAATTGAAAAACCACTTAACGCAAATCACTATTATTACAACCATCTCGCAACACTTAAATTCAATTTAAATCATATTTACTACAACTTAAAAACCGGTCAACATAAGTGTAATCTGCACTACTTTCATTGATGCACTGTTAATTCAGTTTCATGTTTCATGCACGCACGGTTTCAAACAAAAACAAAATTGTTTACCATTTTTTTAATGAAAGAAGTACTGTTAATTGTTTTCAAAGTAAAAACTTCTTTTGACGCACCAGATACAGATTTTCCGTGGTCTGTGAAATGAACTCAAGCGCCATGTTCGTAAATAAAAGAACTCTTCGGGTAAACTCAGTTGGTCTAGATGTCCATGGTGATGACCACGCCCTCCGGTGTCAACCGCGTAGTTTCCAAAGTGAGCTATCAAATTCTGAGTTGTTAGTTTTCTCTTCCAATTTTTTACTTTTATGCATGAACTTGATTCTTTTACAAACTACACAGTTCAAAAATGGTTGTTTTTCTGTTTTTTTTTATCTGATGAGAGCAACACAGATATGCAAACAGTTCGTAAGAGAACCATTAAAAAAAAAAAGAAGTGTGGCACTCGGAAACTGCCGCGGTAAAGCCATTGCATGTTGCATGCATTTTTATCAACAAAAGCAAGGATGTTAACAATTTTTCGGAATTGCTTATATTTTGAAGAGTGACATTTGTTTACCATAAAAAAATATCACGGGAAATCCGTTAAGTTGGCAACACTGCTAAGAGCATTTAGTCTGTAAAGCTAATACAAATAAGATTCAAAGTCGAATGACCGAGTGGGGAGGACGGCGTTACGGTCTTCCATCCCTCTTTCTTGTGAACATAAGAAAGAGATGCACGAGCACTAAAATTCGGTCCCCAGGCCCGCGATAAAAGCTATGCAAGAGCTTAAAAATAAAAACTTCTTATTAGGTACGCCCACGGAATATCCGTGGGTACGCCCAAAGAGTTTACATTTACTTATACTTTATTTAAAGGTACGCCCTTAGATAAAGAATAAGTAAATAGATCAGGTTTTTCTCACGGTTCCTTTGTACCAATCGTAAGCAGATGGATGAGGTGTATGTTAGCTATGGCGACATAGTGACGTGCCGCGACAAAAGTATGACACTTCCTCAAGAGCGATCAGACCCGTGATTTTAGTGTAAAGCGTTTGTTCTAACTCTATACGTAGTATATGTAAACTCTTAGGGTATATCCTTTTCGGTACGGGAAAATTTTATGGGTTCGCGGCAAGACCATGCTAATGTAACGACGTAGCGTCGGTGGAGCAGCGGATTGTACGTGTTAGACACTTTTAGATTGGCCAAATTTTGTGATTTAGTGTCACTGACATTCGTAATAGCAAAATAACGTACACAGGTGACGCATTGCAACATTAGTCTGTTTAATACTAAAATACTAAATTGTAAGAGTTCCCTTCTGTCGGCAGTCCCTATGACTAACAATTTTTAATATGCTGAGTGAGTTGCTTTGCATTATGATGCGTTGCGTTGCGGTCCGTAACAATGCGATATGATGTGTTGCAATCCGTTGTTTTGCGTTGCGATGCGTTGCATTACGCTGCGATGCGATGCGTTGCGAAGGGTTGCGATGAGTTGCGATGCGTTGCATTACGTTGCGATGCGTTGCGATGAGTTGCAGCGAGTTGCATTACGTGTGATGCGTTGCGATGCGTTGCATTACGTTGCCATCCGGTGCGAAGTGTTGCGATTCAATGCGTTGTATACATATTAATTGTGCAAGAGTAGGTACCAAAATTGTTAGTTTTAAGCTCTATCTGCAGTCCTTAAGACTACCAATTTTGAACGCGACCCTTTCAGTTAACATCTACTTTCTGTATAACCCTAAATATTTTCAAAGGTCATCTCTACTGTAGAATTACATAACGCGTCAATAGTTAAAGCCAGTCAGGTGAGGCTCGCAGGAAATGCCTCGGACATGAGACGCGCAGGCGCCGAACCGGTGACCGCCGTAATGGCGTCGCCGTCGCCGTCGATGGCGAGACGGCCGCTCCCTGTGGGAAAATATACATTGCATCATAATTTGACCAAACATTTTTTTACTAACCCCCGACGTCAAAACAACTGACTGTTGTAAGTTTGTATGTGTGTGTTGTTCTTTATGCCATCGTAGCTTTCGAACGAATTAAAAGTTTTTTTTTTGGTCCAAGATGACCGCTGCTACAAAATGCCAGATTACACATTTTTACACCACTCCCTCAATATAGCTAACAATAAATGAAAAGGATAGATTTATAGAGAAAACTAACCTACATATATATGAAATACAAAATGAAGAAAGATGGAGTCACTACAAGTTTAAAAAAAAAACAATTTTAGTAACTAAATCAAAAGAAAAGATATTCATGGCACGTTTCAAGTTAGTACTCGTATCACCGTTTTATTAAAATAGATTTCCACGAAAACTAAGTAAATTATATGACATACAGTTATAGCACGGTGCTTTATTTTATGGAAATATTTTTAGGGCTTCGGAGTACTAGATGTATGAAGTATCTTTAGTCAAAATTTTGTGCAACATTTTTTTTATTTTAATTCGTCAAATAAGGGCTAACTTCGAAGCACAGTTCTTTGCTAGTTTACACTTTAAATTGTATGTTTATATCGATTTCCATCATGGCCGTGTATCTACGTCGTTGCTAGACAAAGTTACTATGGCATTGCCATAACCTCTTCTGTATTTTTGAATTAATTAAAAGAAATTACAGGTAAGTAATAGGCAGTGACAACACACCATGACATCTGAACCGCGTCGGCACGCTTAACGGCACAGCCGGTAGTGAGCTTGATCATCATTATCAGCGTTAGACTTTCATCGATCTATGGATAGTTCCGATGTTCTTCGTGTCACTAGTAGATAAAGTTTGAAGTGTAGTGTACCGAGTTCTCTCTGTAATTTTGCTTTTTTTTAGAACTACATACATTAGCATAGTAAAAAAATCTTTGTTGAATTAGTTTAATTCAACTTTACCTAAGAGAACTTACTAACTTTAATCACTACTTCGTTGTAATACGAGTATGTCGGATTTATGTGTATGAGTATTGTGTTATTTTGTTATTTTCGTTAACCAAATTACTTAGTTGTTCTTTAATTTTGTGTTAATTTCATAAATAAAACATGTATAAATTTATACACAACTGTTTTACTAGTTCAATTATTATTTCCGCTTCATTATGGTTCTAAAGTTGTTAAATTGTAATGCCCAATTAGGGTAAATTGTGTAACGACTTGGTTTTGTATCAACCCTTGTATTCACCTATATCTGTAATATGATGTAGCAATATCTGATTGAGTATTGATCATTATTAATCAGAAGTTTGTCCTTCATTTATTTGTAATCAAATTACTAATTCTGTAATCAAAAAATATCTCAATTGTGCGACCGCAAACTCATCCAAAACCCACATACCTAGTTTAGAAGTTGACCAAGTGCAGACACTAAAATTTTGTATTTTCTAAATTCGGTAAATCAAACTGCTATAACTGGATTATCCAAGTTTTAACCAACATTGTTTTTTATGCCAAAAATAACGGGTAAGACAGAATGTGGAAAAAAATTACTCGCAAAAAAATCGCAAAAAAACAAAATGTTACAAATTATGTAAATAGCATACCTAGCTTAAAAGCCAAAAACTAAATATTACCGTAATTCAAATTACCTTTTATTTTATTAAAATATAACGTACAATTGTGGCTCCACTATATAATAATATAATAAAATTAAGCCCATTCTGTCTATTGCACCATCTCGATTCACATTATTAATCATTTTATTGTGTACTCAATGTGTTACATAATGTAACCGCAGTTCGACGAGACAATGGTAACCTCCATCATCAGCTGTCATTACCTACTTGATATGGTAAAACATACATGGTGGATTCGATTAAGCGTCATCTCTACATGCAAATTAAACGCAACTAATGGCTGTATTCCAAACATTTACTGCGAAATACAAATTTGAACAAAAGTTAATATAAAGTAAAGGTTATATGTCAATTCTCAGAATTTAATTGAAATAAAACAGTATCCTTCAAACTGGAACACAATACTGTTTGGCTGTAGAGGTAGAATAACTGGCAAAGTTTACAAACTACACCTCTAACACTAGGTAAATACATAATATCATCTGAATTAGTCATAAACTTATTGATAATTTAGATTTGTTTAGTGTAAGTGTCTTTATTAGGTTTGATTTATAGCATAGTGTAGATTTTATTGTAATATAATATGATAATAATATAATATGTGCATTTTGTTAAAATAAGCTCTGGCCTGTTTTTAAATAATTATTTTTCTCTTGTACTACGCTAAAATTAAATTCAGACACTTGTCGTGATAGCTTTTTGTTAAATTCACACCAAATTAAACAAAAAGCTATCACGACTTCGTCCAGGTACAGCTTTTTTTTTGATGATATTTAAAAAACCGCCACACCGATTTCGATAAAATTTATATAGAATCACAAACATGAACAGTTTCTAAAGTACTGAGTAACGAGACGAGCAGAACTTGTTACTGATAGTAAGCAACATGCCCGCCCATAACAGCACAGTTACACCCACGCACGCAGTATTGGATCACGAAGAATCCAAATTATAACCTAGCTCTGCACTGCGCTCGTCACTCAGAGATATAAGATGTTTTATCTCTATGCCCTGTAATTTCACTGGAAACATTGCTCTTCAAACCGAAACACAGTGCTGTTTTCATACTGCTGTGTTCATTTTCATTACTGCTTGGCGATAGACTGACTGGCAAACTGATGTGGCTTTTCCTCAGACGGACTCTGCAAAGGGTCCTTCCTACCACTACCAAACTATGATTTACAATTATTATTTTATTATGATTTTTTGATGATTTTTTTACTATGGGTTTTAAAAGACAACCATTAAAATTGATACAAAATTGATAAAAATTGATACGGAGCTATCGTGTAACATATATACAAAAACTTACTTAGCTAAAACATACTTCTCCTTTTTTAAGTCGGTTAGGTTAAAAACATTTTCAATACTACAAAAAGATTGCTCGTGGTGACGACACCTGTGTGATACGATACGATTCGAGATTTTTATCAGGGATGGGTGGAGTGTTTCTCGATGGTCAAAGCAATCACACAACATAACTATGGTTGTAATCGGTGCAATACTCATGGGAAACGTCTTAAAACACATACAAGGACAACATCAAACATTCAGAACCCTTCACACAAATTATTACTAGTATATTACGGCATTCACAAATGTGTGTTACTTCCCTTGCGGAGTCTTACTACTATAAAGAACTGTCTGTATTACTACCAGTTTGTTAGTAACCTTAATTGATATTTCAACCAAATGTAATTTCAAATATAGGTTAAGAATAGAAAGATAGAAAAACGTTTAGACAGATACGTCAAATTTACTTACAATAGGAATTTTACATGTATACTTTGCAAGTGGTAAATGTAGAAAGAAAAATCGTTACCTTAAAACATTTCAATTAAATCTGGCCTTTAGAGCAAATCCTTTAACAACTATTACCAATTTTAACCAATCCGCTCTTCAAAGCAAATCCCCCTCATCAAATCGACGACGCCATCGGTAAGTTCGTAGGGCGAGCGTTGGCTGCAACACCGAAGACTATTCAAGAGTTCAATTTGCAGATGGCCATCAAGGACAAAAATGCAGTCGTGGTGGAAGCGCTGAGCCGGGAGGAGGCGAGTTAGTAAATAAAATAGGCCTAGAATTAGAATTTAAATGTTCCCTACTCCTCCCTATTTCCTTTTCTTCTCCTAATCCAAGATTCATGTAAAAAAGAAAATAAATGACAAATGTCACGCACCCCGGAGTCCATGGAGTTGCTTAATTCAAATAAAAAAAGCAAATCTCTAATAACAAAAAAATCAGGATAAAAGTAACCTATATGATCCAAAATATTAACTGTGTTTCTATTCTATTTGTTAATAGAAAGAGGGCCAAAACTAGCTGACGGTTCACGTGATGGTAAGTGTTAATGGCTTAATTCAACATCTGTAACATCAATGACGTATCGGTGCCTGTAGCATATCGCCGTGATCCACCTTCAGTATTTTTTCAAACTTACTAGCCGCAGAGTTAGGAAACCCCTGATCTAGTCAAATTTAATGCTTAAAATTACAGCTAACCACAAGCTTAACTCATACAATGCTTTTATTAACTTGGCCATGAACTGTCGTGAACAGGGTTAAGCAGAACGGTTGGGCTTCATTGAAATAAACTGAACATTTCGTAGAAGTTTTTTAGTGATAACTATTGGTAAAGACTTGAAATTAGTATAAAACAAAACTACTTCGCAAAAACTCTAGAAAATTGGTCAAGTTTATATTTTTTATAACGAAACAAAAGTATTAAAGTCTGTCGATTGTAACACTAGTTTTTATTGTTCTTCTTTTGTTAATTTATAATGATGCCAAAACGTCAAGTTAATAAAATAATAATTTAGTTAGTGATTAAGTTGTGTAGTTATGTTAAAAATTTTTGTACAAATGGTTTTATTTTGATGAACTTTACATTCTTAAGTGGAACTTTAAAGAACATCGTATCCATACCTCAGACAAATTGTGGTTCCTTAAATATTCAAAGGTCTTTATTTATATTTATATATTCGTAAAACAAGGTACACTCCAATTTTAAAGTGGATAATGAGTAATAACTTATAATATTAATTACAAGTAGTATATACATCTAAACGATAACCACGTCGACGAAGACGAAGATAAGGTGACGAATTACGATCTTACAAAGCTACAGGTTGACCTATTTTACTCCCGGTATTTTGGTCCCGGGCTTTTCTTCCCTATAGAAGAGAAGCGCGCGAATATTTGGGCTGATAAATAAAATCTAATAGCTGGTCTTAATAAGGAATACGACGCAACCCTTTCGGGGATGTAGGCATTCTATGTAACCGTGTAACATCATAATGATGTTTTAATATCGATATGGTGTGAAGATTATGATTATTATCATTATACGTACTAAAGTACAGAAACGTTTAAGAAATACATTAATTTAGTTGAATAATTTTAAAAGAAGTACATACAATTAAATGGAGTACCTCTTCAGTCAAAAGTGGACTTGTGTTTGAGTGTTCTTTATTTGGTTTTAGGTGATGATTTAAGTTCTGATCAATATTTTTTTTACTAATCATTATGGATTACAAATTATTCGTAGACATCAATGATGCGACTTTCCAAAATATGTTAACAACGTTTTGAATCATTTGTAAAACTGAAAAACTCAAATATTAATTAAAAAGACTGAAGTTCATAAAACCAATTATCAAAAATGTGTATAATTGTGCACATCAAGACATTTCCGATCTGAGCTCGTGTTAATTGTTTTCTTTTAGGTAAACCATTGATATTATAATAATGAGGTAAACGCGTCCATCGTAGATCGCAGGGTCTCTTAACATTAGGCAAGATGGCTATCTAGTATTCCTGAAATAGATTTTGCATTTAAAGCGTGACGTTCACTTGCTAATTTTGATTCTTATAATTTGAAATATTTAACCGTATTCCTACACATTCTAAACAATTGTCAATTATTCTACTATCAAGCAGTACCGTATACTAAATATTTCTGTGTTCTAGTTTGAATGACAATGTTAGCATCAAAAAATTCATGACAAAAAGCTTAAACGTATTTTTATATAAAGCTGTTTTAGCACTTTTTCACAACATTTAGCACGCTAATTAAGTAAAACTTGTACTGTAGTAGGTCCTAGATCACTGATATTTTTACAATCATGTTAAATACAATCATGTTTGTATAACATACAAACATAGCACAAACATTAGAATTTATCATACAACTGTTAGGCCTGATGACGAGCGCTTTGTAGTGCAGTGCTAGGACTTTGGACTCTTGATGTTCAAATAGTCCCATGTCACAGTTCTGTTTTATGTTTATTGACTTGACTTAAATAAACTAACATACAGAATTATATGTATCAATATGCCCTAGCTCACACAGTAGGATTCCCTGTGTTTGTGAGAGCTAGTTCTCTTTGATTTACGTGCTTTGATTGTAATGCTATGAGAAAGAAGTAAATTACTTATTACTATAATATAAAACGCACATCTTTATCATCCTATCGTTCAGAGTGTTTCATAAAAAATCTAAACGATTATATCTCCAACAGTACTGGCGATGTTGCACATTACCTCATAGGTCATAGTAGTTTTTCGACCATCTAAGGTGGTGTTTGCAATCCGTTACTGATACCTATCTATCATGATGTGAATGTCATCCATGAATCTGCAGACATGCTATTATTATGTCTAGAAATAATTGTGATTATTGCTGTTTGGTAAGTATTGGTATACGTTGGGTTGTTTATTGAACTTATTTATTTAATTTATACATTCGCTATGATTGGAGAGTGTGTGTGCTGTGAGTTTCAAGGATTTTTCAGTAGGTGATTTTTTTTGTCTTTTTTATTATTACTTTTTATTTTATACATAATTACTGGTTAATCAGCTTATAAACTAATAGAGAAAGATGGGTCGAATCTCAAATTTAAGATCATTTATTATTATATTTACGACGAATGTGAAGAGAGAAGACATGAAAATGTGGTAGACGTTTATTGTAGGTACGACGAGAGTTTACGACCCATGCTACTTCTATATTCTTTAGTTCAACATTTTTGGGCATTTTTTGAATTCGCACTATGGACACTGTAGAAAGGAAAGCAGATTGATATGTTATACTTCAGTAAACTACGGATGAGAGTGTAGTTAATATACAAGAAACTCTTTGTCTGTCGAAAGTGGTTCTCGAAACAAATCCAAGCAATCGCGAACTTGGACTCTTCATGCCAATGACTACGTGATACTGAGCTGTTATAGGCAGGCATGTTGTTTGTCATCAGGCACGTATCCTGCTGGTCTAGTCCCTCTATACCATCGATATAAATCGAAAGATGTGCCCTGAGCGCCTTGAAATTATTAACCAACTGCGTCTCTGTGTGCAGTGTGAGTAATTTACAACTACCAATCTACTTGACCCCTAGAATCACTAGCAGCAAGGTATGTTGTGGTTCTACTTATTTTGGTTGTTGACAACGAATAGTGATAGGTATACCGGCGGAAACGGTGAGCTCAGAAAGAGTGAGTTCATGCTTCCTAACGATAATATAATTCCGTGCGCCTGAAGTTTGGGCCTTTGTATTGATTTATATCGATGCTCTATACTATGTAAAACTACGTTTCATAGTATAGTCATAGTGATTGTGGAATGCAAGTTTGTCATCAAACAGAACAGCAGAGCTAAGTTTGTCACTATAGATTCTCTTGCAAGAATCAATCCGTGAAGTATGTAAGCTACGATAAAGTTATTTGTCTTCCTGGTGAAGGTGATAACTGGACATTTACCTATTCATATTCAGCTGCACATAGTTGCATTCACATCAGTCTCAGGTTATATTATTATGATCATTTTGCAGCCTAGAGGCCTCTATAGGAAATCTGTTATTATTAAATACGTTTAATGTGATGTGAAAGCACATTTGCGTAAATAAGATATCAGAAAACCAGAGATTAACTTATAGAATTTACGAAAAGTAAGAGTAAAAGTTGCAATATAAGATTGTACTGCGCTTGCCACTCAGAGGTAGAAGACAATTTATCTCGTAGCCCTGTAATTTCTTTGGAAAAGTCGCCCTTCATACCGGAAAATAGTAATATTAGCACATTACCGATTGGTGGTACAGTACCTGGCAAATGTGTAATACTTTCCCAAATGGACTCTTTAAAACCTCTACAACTACTTTCTTATTAACAGACAATTCGTGGAACAGGAATACTCTAAAGAGTTTTTAACCCCCGACCAAAAATAGGGGTGTTATAAGTTTGACGTCGACGTCTGTCTGTCTGTCTGTCTGTCTGTGTGTGTGTCTGTCTGTGGCACCGTAGAGCTCAAACGGATGGGCCGATTTCGATGCGGTTTTTTTTATTTGAAAGTTAATTACCATGCGGGTGTTCTTAGCTATGTTTGGTTAATATCGATTCAAAATGACCGCCTCCACAAAATGGCGGATAAAATATTTCTTCACAACCTACCTCAATATGGGTATCAAATGAAAGGGCTTAACTAGTAGAGTACTATACACTATAACAAATTTCAAACCCAAGATGGCTGCCACTACAAATGGCGAATTATATATTTTTTTTCACTACTACCTCAATATGGGTATCAAACGAAAGGGCTTGATTAGTAGAATACTTTGCACTATGACAAATTACAAATCCAAGATGGCCGATATCACAAAATGGCGAATTACATTTCTTTTTTCACAACTCCCTTAATATGGGTATCAAATGAAAGGGCTTGACTAGTAGAATGTTGAACACATAACAAATCTTAGGTAGTCGGGGGTTAGTCAAAATTTTTAATTTTGTTCTTATTTGAGAGTGATATGAACATAACCTACTGCGCTCACCTAGTGCGAGTTGATAGATGTCACATAGAGTAAGATCCCAGGGCCACCAGACGTCACGTATTTCCTACAACCCTCTAACTTGCTTAGACGGCCAATTATGAGATATGGGGTCCAGAGGATACATTACTTACTTCACGTATTTTGTGATAACTGGTTTCCATGTATGTTATAAGCAATATCTTTAAAGACAAGGCCCCAATACTCTCAGACACTTTCAGTCGGCCGTTTTGCTTAACAGGCGCTTTAAAACTATTATTTTGAGAGTGTTAAAGCATCTGTTAAGCAGTTTTGCTTAACAGCTGACTGAAAGTGTCTGAGAGTATTGGGGCCTTATTTTTAAAGATATTGTCTATAACATACATGAAAATCAGTTATCAGAAAATACGTGAAGTAAGTAATTTATCTTCTACACCCCATATCTCAAACTTGACCGTCTAAGCAAGTTAGCGGGTAAGCATGTGTTCTTAGTACGTACTAACTTTACTCAATCGTCCACATTTCATCCATCAGAAAATACGTGACGTCTGGCGGCTCTGGGATCTTGGACTAACATAATTTTTTCATGGAACATGTGAGAATTCTTTACCATATTTTTCTTCGACGTTAAAGCTAGTGATGATAACAAACTTACGCTTGTGTTCAATCTACACTAAGATATCCTCTAACATCACCGATCAAACTATATCAGGACGTCACATCTTTCTGTTCGTGCTTACCTTAACAATAGCTACTCGTAATCTCTTTTACATAATTTCTTTATAAACCAATTTTGGATTCAAAACGAGACTATAACCATACTTGTGAAAGATTAGAACTAAAATGGAGTAGTTTTGACTACCCAATTGTTTCCTAAACAATAAAATTATAGGCACCGTATAGAAACTTCAGATACAACGCGACACATTTGTAAAGCAAAATTAGAAATTAAAGAAAGTTTTACTTACGTAGTACCACAAAAAAATACAAAATGGGTATTACACGGTATTTGGTTGCCAATCTTTGGCATGCATGAATTAAAAGCTGCATACGAAACAAAAATCTAATTAAATGAGTAAATTACTAGCACCCCGCGGGTTTACTTGTCCTGGAATAAAAAGTGTCCTATGTGTTACTTCCAACTATCGTCTCTGTTCCCAATTTCAACCCGATCCTTTCAGCCGTTTAGAAATGATTGGCTAACAAACATCTTTGTAATGTATAAAATTTGCAGGATCTAACAAAAAAGTTACTCTACGAAAGAGATACTGTAAAAAAATTAAATTATCAAAATTAGGAACAAGTAAATTTCATAAACCTATGTATAATAATTTGTCAAACAAAAAGAAGCTGACTGAACAGACCGGACCAATAATAACATCAGAGGTGAACTACCCGTTAATAAATAAAAAAATGTGACAACCATGTTTGTTTTCAGTCCAAAATCGTACCCTGTCTAACAATTAAAATAACTGAAGTTTCTATTACTTTTTACCCCATAGAGTGAAAAACCGACAAGCGATGTGTGTTTTTTTTTTTACCTTTTATAGGCTCACACTTGACCGCCATCTCGCCTGATGTTAAGCGACGATGCGGTCTACGATGGAGCGTGTTTACCTAGAAGAAACCGATTCACTCTCGATTTGAAGACACAAAGATTGTAACCATCGGGGAAAACCCACTCAGGCAACGTATTCCACAGCCTAGACGTTCTTATCACAAACGTAGAGTCAAATCTCTTCGTTCGTGTCTTTGGAACATCAACCATGAGACGATGTCGCTTTTTCGAGCTACGAGCATTCCGATAGAAAAAAGGGCAAGGTGGTATTAGATCATGCAGATCAGTTGCACACTCTCCGAAGTGTATCCGATAAAAAAACCGATAGGCTAGCAATTTTTCGGCGATGCTCAAGACTTTGAAGTCTTTTTCGCACAAGAGTGTCATTGCCTATGAGCCTTTTGGCACGTCTCTCGATCGATTCCAGGGCCTCCAGCTGATACTTGGCCGATCCATCCCAAAGGTGCGAACAGTACTCCATACAGGAGCGAATCTGTGCTTGATATAATGTGAGCAACTGTTCAGACTTGAAGTACCTTCGCACCTTTGAAAGGACACCCAGTGTGTGTGATGGTAAAACAAACGTTTGCCCAAAACGCCAACGTACCTTGTAATTAAACAGTACACTCCGCGAGGTATAAGCTGAGCTTTGCATTAGTATGAGTGATCACCAATCAGGCAGGAGCGCGGCGAGACAGAATGGCGCCGCGCTTAAGGCCGGTTGTCACACCTACACTATCCATGTACACTCACACAAATGCAAAGCTCAGCTTATGCCTCGCGGAGTGTACCTGGGTGACAGAGCTTTGCTCGGTTACATAGATACATTATGATTTTGAAAAAAAAAAGTTAACTAGAAAAAAGAAAGGCGGCCGGTTGGATTCGGCATTATTATGACCGCCATCTTCCCGACTGAGCTAATATACTGTCGCGCGACGTTGCAAAATTTACCGTCGCATTATAATCTTTATGTAACAGTTATACATAATTTCATGAAAATCGTTCGAGCCGTTTCCGATATTCAGATTCTATAAATATATATACATACATATATACCTACAAGAATTGCGCGTTTAAAGATATAAGATCAAATGAAGCGTTCACTATTTAACACTACACTGCTACCGTCACCTGTAGAAATTAATTATGAATTAGCTATTAACTTTGTCTAGAAACAGAACTCGTCTGTCTACATTTACAATTGGAATATAGTAATATTTGCATACTACTTACTACTTGGCGGTAAAATAGCTAGTAAAATTATAGCACTTCTCCTAGCCCTTTTGCACCACTACATTTTTCCCTGTCTTAATTAAATCCTAGTCGCACTTTATATAAAGATTGTGCAACTTACAAGAAGATACAATCTTTCAACCAATGCGTTTTCAATTATCACCCGACCGCTAACTCGTGTGCGGTCGGTTTCTAAACAATGTAAACGAAAACCCACTTGGGAATTTCAACATGGCCACCTATCTGATGGATGTGTGATGTGAATTACTTCAATATATTTAAAATGGCTAAAGGTTGTGACCTATAGTCGTGTGAAATACGAGTACGTCGAATCCGGGTTGATGCTAATTCACAGGAAAAAAACTTTTTTAGGTAAACTGTTACGTCATGTAGGCCTAATTTATCACATCTTATATTAAAGACTTGTTTTTTCTCGTGATTTCGTCTACACAAATATTTGTTTTATGGTATAAACAATAGAGTGATAATATTGGAACATAAAGAGTGCAAATCACAATACAAGGCACTGCGCAGCGTTCGTCACCCATAGATTCAACATGATTATTTATCTCTATGTCCTGTAATTTCTCTGAAAACATTGCCCTTAGATCTGTTTGCAGATTATCGCTTGGCGGTAGAATAACTGGCAAAGATGTGGTACTTCTTCAGGCGGACTCTGTTAAGAGTCCTTCTACCACTACAAAAACTGTTGAGCGACACTGTGCTTTTTAATCAGGCGTGTTGCTTGCTATCATAGGCGTATGGCTATCTCATCCCATCACTCGACGAGTAGGTATATTATTAAAAAATGTATTTTTTCGAAAAATCAAAAACCAATTTCAATTTAAAATTCAATTTAGACACTCATACATTGAGTCCAAATTTCATAACAACCAATCACTATGCCATCGAGGTATATGATACCTACTTAGTAAATTTTAGTTTTTGTTCATATTTCAAAAACATCGAAACAAAAAATGAAACAGATTTCATTGAAATGTATATGGGACCACCTATTTTATTTTTATTTTATTTTATTATTTCAACTAATGTGTACCTATCTAATATATCAATACTAAACGGTTTTAAATTGATCGATTTGATATTCACATATATTGATAACAAAATAATGTAGATGATATCATTATTAGGTGGCAGGAAACGATATAAGCATTGAATACTCGTTTGTTCTATATACTATATCTATATTAATACTTGAAATATTACTTAAATCACTACAATGTAATAATGTAAGCCTTACATTATGGTACTACCATATAACATCAGTATACTCGTACCTATGTATAACACATCAATTTCAGGGCGTTTTTTTTATCGGAGGAAAACAAGACATTAAAATAAATTATGACAGACTATTATCTGCCCGCGACTACGCCACCGTAAAATTTAGGAAATAGTTATTTCTTGTGGAACTCTGCATTTTCAGGGGTGAAAAGTAGTCTATGTGTTAATCCAGACTAAAATCTGTTGTAATATCAGCTCGATCGCTTCATTTCTTAGACCGTGATTGAGTAACAAATGTCTAACACCCAAACTTTCAAATTTATAAGTTGTACTCGTAAATCAAAAATATTACTAACAATATTCATATATCAAGAAGTTGTTGAATTTACCTATTTGTTGCCTGGAATTTTAGTTTTATCAATGTAAATTGGGTTGATTTACATTTATTTTGATGAGATATATTCGTAAAGTTTGTTTGTGTACATTTTGCTATGTTCTTACTTTTTTGTTTTTTTACTTATCATCTTAATTTTTTTCTGTTTTGATGTGCAATATTCGCAGTAGCTCTGTCTTTAATGATCAAGGAAAATGTGTAATTAATATATGTGCTATCCATAAAAAATTACCTATTTGAAAATTATGATATAATGTGTTTTTAGTTATAAATACATTTAGATATTTCTTAAAAAATATTAAACAATGAGAATTAGGTAAGCAACATTTTTTCAAAAACATAGTTATTGATGCTATGCATTGGCCTATTTCCTACTAAGTGAAGGGAATAGATATTCTTATTTCAATTTAGAATAAAATGTTTTTTTTTGTAACTAAGGAATGAAACAAATAAATGAAGAGAAAATGCAAAAGATAATTAACCTTTGAATCTAGATCCTAACGAGAGGAAAAATAAACACTACGTTCACGCTCCGAATCTCATAAATGAGCCCTGTTTTACAAAACTAACAAATCGTTTTAAACAGAAAACATTATGCGTCTCTTTAATGAACTTGTAGATTAGTAGTTTGAAATGTTGTCCTCACATTTATTTGTTTTTACTTGTTTTGGTCTTATTTTATTTTCACAAAATAGACGCTGTTAATAGCGTTATAAACGTTATCATATTTTACGCATTAATTGATGAAAAGTTAACCTTTGAATCTAGATCCTAACGAGAGGAAAAATAAACACTACGTTCACGCTCCGAATCTCATAAATGAGCCCTGTTTTACAAAACTAACAAATCGTTTTAAACAGAAAACATTATGCGTCTCTTTAATGAACTTGTAGATTAGTAGTTTGAAATGTTGTCCTCACATTTATTTGTTTTTACTTGTTTTGGTCTTATTTTATTTTCACAAAATAGACGCTGTTAATAGCGTTATAAACGTTATCATATTTTACGCATTAATTGATGAAAAGTCCGATTTAGGATTTGCAAAAGCAATCTCGAATTATGTACGTCTAAAATTAAGCTTCGTAGAATATCTCCTCATTTTTATAATAGAGTACTTGGATTAACTCCTCAATCTTTATTTGATGTATAAATCTTTAGTCCGTGTCTATTGTAATCACAGATTTCTAAAACAAAAGGATCTGTGGTTGTAATTATCTCCTAAACGGTGGTACACATTTAGATGAAATTTTTGTGATGTACAAGTGGTCTTGAATATAGTTGAAATTAACAGTGAGATTTTTCCTTTTTTTATCTGATAGTTAACGTAAAAAAGTTTGAAATATTTGTATTTAAGATGTGTGCGTACTAAACAACGTCAGTTTTTATGACTATTACTCGTATATTATGACTCTATACAAGAACAAAATGAAACATTTTGATTAACCCCCAGCTACCTCCGATTTATTATCTGTACTACATTTTACTAGTCAAGCCCTTTCATTTGATACCCATATTAAGGAATTGTGAAAAAATAAATGTATTTCGCCATTTTGTGGTCGTGGCCATCTTTGATTTGAAATTTGTCATAGTCCAATGTATTCTACTAGTCATGCCCTTTCGTTTGATACCCATATTGAGGTAATGAAAAAAAATATACTTCACCATTTTGTGGTGGCGGTCATCTTGGATTTGTTTTTTTAGTATTCTACTCGTCGTCGTATAGTGCAAAGTAATCTACTTGTCAAGCCCTTTCATTTGATACCCATATTGAGGTAGGTTGTGAAGAAATATTTTGTCCGCTATTTTGTGGAAGCGGCCATCTTGGATCGATATCAACCAAACATAGCTAAGAACATCCACACGGATCTTAACCATCAAATAAAAAAACCGCATCGAAATCGGCCCATTCGTTTGAGCTCTACGGTACCACAGACAGACACACACACAGACAGACAGACAGACATCGACGTCAAACTTATAACACTCCTTTTTTGGTCGGGGGTTAAAATCGAAATTTTTGTTTTTGGTAATGCAGTGTGACCACACAATTTACCGAGTTTAAAGGGCATTTTTGTGTGAGACAATCCTCTTTTTTATGTTTGATGAATCGACTTGACAGTGAACGATATTTCATAATAATTAATGAAAATGCTATTTTGTTGGAAAAATTGTGGATATTTCGTATCTTGTTGAAAAAATTGCAATTTTTTTACCGAATACTAAGAACAATTTTTCCTTTACCTATGTCCTTTACTGTACTTTATATATGTCAAAATTATTTGGATTTTAAATACTACAGTATTACGTTTTACAGTAAGCACAGTAAAAATCATGATAGCAGATAGCGTATGCGTATACAATTATTTTTGTTATTTCTATTGTGAATTAAAAGTGATTGCAACTTATTTACTGCTCCAGTGATAATTCAAGATAGCTTCTGGTAGCTGTTAATCTGGTGATCATTTCACAAGTATTCAAATTTTAGTTATCGTGTAATCGTCGCTGCTAACCGTTCTCTGAATGTTAAACAGGACCTAGTTGGCTTTGTAAAAATAGAATTCCAGATTGGGATACAATCTAATGTCCTTTTGTGCGAAAACAAAGGTGCATTCCGTCTAGTATGCCAATGAAGACGAATAATGAGACTGAATACCTATTACTGACTCTATAGAAGCCAGTGACTGCAAAATGTATAGACACCACAGGAAACACGCACAAAGTTTAAGAAACTCATTCTATCCTCAACTAGAGGCCCGTATCGTCATAATTTTGTATATTTTTCGTTAAAAATCATCATGTGATGAATCTTTAATAAAAAAAAATGGCGTAATAAAAATATACCCCTAATTCTATTAATACTATGTTTAGATGTATGTTGCTCAATCACCTATTTACGTTTGAACGGATCAGGTTGAAATTTGGAACACAGATTAGTTGAAACAATACATAGCCTACTTTTTATCCCGGGAAAACAACGGAAACTGCGCGGGTAAGCCACAGTGCGGTTAGTTTGAAGTAAGCCAACAGATGATGGAAAATTAGAAGAAAATCTGTAGATTGGAATAGTTAGTGCCTTATATATACTATTCCTCTACTACTCCAAAACACGATTGTAATTTAAGTCTTAAGCAATGTCGAATGCTGAATTTACTTTCTGAAATATGTAAAATTAGCATCTATTTCATGTGAATTCACGTAAAAGAATCGATTTCGCAGTGTACTTGCATTTGCCAGCCTGCTAACTCAAATATCCTAAAATTAACACAAATACCCACCAACGTTTTTATTTTTATAATATTTTTCACCAAAAAAAAAATATAATTGAGAAAGCTTGGAACTTTAGACGTATGCAGCTTGATTATGTCAGTAAGCTGAACTAGTTTAAATTTGGAACACAGTTTTAACATTGATCATTGTTTTAGACTGATACCGCGAGAGCAATAGTAGGTAGACTATCCCAAAAGAGGGAAAAGTTTCCTAGAGAGTAGTGCTGTTCCAAACTTTACGCGATCAAAATCGCATAAGACTGCAGGAACTAGTTAAAATGTAATTTGATCAACAAGTTACTTTTATACTAATGTACTGACTGAAAACCATCTCACGGCGTGGATGTCTATGTTACATGACTGAATGTATTTCTTTGCTTACGAGTGGCTCTATTGAAGTTATGCACATAAAGGTTGATATTTATTTGATGTAGGTATAAAATGAGATATTCACAGCCGTTTTACGGCTAAAATCCATTTAATATTTGTATTATACTGGCACAATATTCAATTACTTATGACGAATGGATTTATTGAGTAGGAAAATGGATAAGATATTAATGGCTTAATGATTTATACCTACAAACAGTAAATTCATCAATACTTTTGATGATTTCAAAGTCGTAATTAAATAATAGCAGTCGAACTGAAGGAACTAAACATTAAATCCTATTTATTACTCAACAAAATTTTGTTCAAGCTTGTAGTTAGGTAATAATACAACGAGTGTGTGTGGTTGAAATTTAAGTTGATATTTCAATTCCAATTGTTAGTAGTATGTAACCGGGCCAAAAGACTAAAAAATATCTACTACGCTATTTGGCATATCAGGGCTAGATTGACTGGTTATCGTAAATATGGTCCATGAAACTGATTTCAAATATGAGGGGCTCGTTTTTTTTATTATTGTAATTAGGTTACACTTGTCCGCCATCCCGCCTGTTGCTAAGTGAAGATGTGGTCTATGATAGAACGTGCTTCTCTAGAAAAATTACATTCTCAATTGGAAGACAATCGCTGTCTTCCATAATCGTTATTTTGTTTAGCTATAAATGTTAGCATTTGTTTAAAAAAAATATTACTCACGTTTGATATGGTTTAGGCCAACTTAAGTTTCAATTGCTTTTAGCGGCCTTCAAGTAATTCAGTATTTTTCAACATGGTTTCACTAGAAAGAAAATCAACGAGTGGTTATGATTTCATCTAACTGGTTGCAACATAAGCAGCCAAATGTTCCCAATGCTTAGGCTCAGGTCTTTCTCTCACAAGGTCAAGATCATAATCCACTACGGTGTCTCAGTAATACTTAACAGGGGATGTATGACCTCGAAACAGGAAGAAACATACCGGATTCTTCACAATGTTATCTTTCACCATTAAAGCCAGTTATAATAACGTAGTTGTACATTTGCACCTAAAAATACCCAGCAGTAAAGATAGGATTGGAACCTACAACTTCATGTTTGTAAACTATAATATCTAGCTTGGTATATGCCACCACAACTTTTAACTCCATGATACGAAAAAACATAATGAATAATTTGATTCACCATTAGCTAACTGATTTACCTGCCGGATACATTACAAACGGATGTTTAGTTAAGCCAATCAACAAAAAAAAAACATACCCGAAGTTAATCGGCAAGAAATATGGTAAAAACGTGATGATCGGAATAGGTATGATTGGCAGGCAGCTTAGTGAACGCTGTCTAGGAGAATTGTGGTATTAATTGTTGGCGGGAATTAACTTCATCCTAACCACTGCTTTGGAAATATTTCCTGAAAACTTGGCTGTCCCGTCAAATATTCATAAATTTATAATTCATTCATCAAATGTCCAGTCATATTGTAATAGTGGTTAGAAGGTTCGAATAGTTTAGTTCCCACCTGTACCTCCGAGATTTTTTTAAAGTGTTGATGTGTAAGTTGGTTAATGGCGGGGACACGGCAGTGCCCAGTGGCAGTGGCAGAATATTGTTACGATGTTTAATAGTAAAGCAAAATTTACGAGAAAATCGGCGTATTCCAAGAAAGATATCTAACGAGGACATACATATAACATCTATCAACGTGCACTTGGCCATCGTGGTGGTTTACAACTCTCTCTATCTTTCTTTCTCTCCTTGTCACAAAATGTCCCAAATCCCAGTAGTGGGAATCCCAAATTGGCTGCTTATGCTCTAAGCTTACTTGAACAGAAAATCTTAGAGCAGTAAGCTAAAGAAAAACAAAATAGATAAAATAAGTTTCGAAATTTGTTTTGTGTCCAATGCTCTGAAAAAAAACTTAAGTCAAGTTCTGTGATATGCCGTAAAAATTGCAAACAAAACGATAACACCGAATTTACCCTTGTTATTGTTACACGTGTGATAAAATATTTGCAATCAATAAAACTCTTCTGAAAAATACATTTATCCAGATAATTATGCAAAATGAAATTAAATTACGCATAGACTATTATTTCATGTATTTTTTTTTTACTATTTGAAAGGGATAGTTTTTTTAGACGCCCATAGACTTACGAGCATAAATACAAAAAGTTATATCAATACAATTGTTCAACCCGGATTAAGTCTGGACGGGTTGCTGGTGTATTGTGTAGTGTATAATACACGTCTCAATTTGTTTTGCGGCAAACACTAAAAAACGTAGCATCAACGTAATGAAAACATCAAAAAACGATTCAATTAAACAAGGAAGCTCAAATTTAAAATAAACTGAAATCAATATTTCACTAACTCAATTATGTGTACAAACGGCTACAAAAGTGATAGAAATAGTTTTAAGTACAGATATGTATTCATAATAATTTTATAGCTTATAGTTCCGTATAACGATAAAATTATCATTTTTTACGTTGTGGAAATGTATATTCACATTAATTTATCCTTTAAATAATGATATTGCCTACAACATACGTGAAAATCAGTTATTAGAAAATACGTGAGCAAATGTTTTTACGTACCTTCCGGACCCCATATCTCAAAATTGGCCATCTAAGCAAGTTAGCGGGTAAACATGTTTGTGTTCTTAGTACACACTACTAACTCTACTCAATTGTCCACATTTCGTTCATCAGAAAATAATATAATGGTGTACTAGTTTTGGTAACGATAGTCTTACAATTTCAATGACCAATTTTAAAGAGTTCATTCCACAACGATGGAACTACATGTATGTCTTAATGGTAATCAAACTTTAATCTCGTGAATACGATAATTAAATATTAGATTACCATTAAATCAAACTTTAACAGACAATTATTAATTCATGTTCTGAAGCTAATTAATTTAAAATACCACAATGGAATAAAATTTCATTGTTAAAACTTAAAACGTTTAAAAGATCCATTAATCATAAAACTGATATTTATTCACGGATGTAGACATGTGTTAACAAATCTCAATAGCGCATTTGTTGCGTTTTATGGTTTTGCCTGCGAACGCAATCACCAGAAGGAACTCTAATAACGTTGCAAGCACAGTGGATTGAAAACTACCCACCGCTACATGGGTATGTAGCGGTGGTCGAACGCATGGGTCGAATGCAATGGGTATGAAGCGGTACCAGTCGAAGAGCTTGCCTCAGGGAGAAATTATAGATCTGGATAATCTAATACCATCTTGCCCACTTTTTCGTCGGCTAGCTCGAAAAGTGACATCGTTACATGGTTGACATTTTCAACAACAAAACGGTTTGAGTCTACTTTTGTGATAAGAACGTCTAGGATAAGGAATTCGTTGCCGGAGGGGGTTTTCTCTGATGGTATATTCAAATCAATTAATTAGTGCATCGGTTTCTTCTAAGTGAGCGTGTTTCATGGTAGATCGCATCATCGTTTAACATCAGGCGATATGGCGGTTAAGTTTAAACCTATAGGTAATTCTTTAAAAAAAGGTAGCGACTTAGACAGGTCCATGTAAAAGTGGCTACCTCTACATTGACTTCAGACGTAAGTAGGCCACCGCAGAGTTAAGATTTTGAAATAGGGATCTTCTAACACGGATAATATCCTGTGTGTCTGTGGGACCACTCAGGTTATGCAGTCTTTACTGTCCTACTGACGGTGTCTAGCTAGTTCCACCAGAATCGACCTAATGGACACCTCGCAATAGGGAGTTTCAATCGCGGAATAATGGTCGGAACAAATCTAAATTGGACACTGTAGATTACACATTTTAAATACAAGAAAGAAAAACGAAATACCTATGAAATAAATAAATAAAGCAAATACTAAAAAAATTGCTAGTCAAACGCTATTTCCGAAACGCGTATTTTTTTTAAATAATATTCTTGGCCGTAAACACTAATCATTCTGTCACATGTTATTCTCGTGTTGCTGTGCTTACTAGTTATATTCAATTTCAATTTATTAATAGTTTTCATTTTTTATTATTAGTTTTTTTTTTTTAATATAGAGTGACGAGACGATCAGGTCATGTGCCTGATGGTAAGCAAACATGCCTGACACATGACAGCACAGTGACAAGCAGCTATTGGAACATGAAGAGTCCAAATCATTACCTAGCACTGCACAGCGCTCGTCACCCAGAGATCTAAGATCTTTTTTTTTTTTTTTTTACCTTTTATAGGCTCACACTTGACCGCCATCTCGCCTGATGTTAAGCGACGATGCGGTCTACGATGGAGCGTGTTTACCTAGAAGAAACCGATTCACTCTCGATTTGAAGACACAAAGATTGTAACCATCGGGGAAAACCCACTCAGGCAACGTATTCCACAGCCTAGACGTTCTTATCACAAACGTAGAGTCAAATCTCTTCGTTCGTGTCTTTGGAACATCAACCATGAAACGATGTCGCTTTTTCGAGCTACGAGCATTCCGATAGAAAAAAGGGCAAGGTGGTATTAGATCTTGCAGATCAGTTGCACACTCTCCGAAGTGTATCCGATAAAAAACCGATAGGCTAGCAATTTTACGGCGATGCTCAAGACTTTGAAGTCTTTTTCGCACAAGAGTATCATTGCCTATGAGCCTTTTGGCACGTCTCTCGATCGATTCCAGGGCCTCCAGCTGATACTTGGCCGATCCATCCCAAAGATGCGAACAGTACTCCATACAGGAGCGAATCTGTGCTTGATATAATGTGAGCAACTGTTCAGACTTGAAGTACCTTCGCACCTTTGAAAGGACACCCAGTTTTTTGGCAGCTAATTTAGCCTTGGACTCGATATACGAGCCAAAGTTGAGCGTAGATGTCAAAGTGACGCCCAAAAGCTCAAGACGGTCAGAAACCGGCACGGACACACCTCGAAAAGTAGGAGTCAGTTGAAATGGACTCCGTTTTGCGGAGAAAAGACACGCCTGCGTCTTACTCTCGTTGAACTTGACCAGATTGGCATCGCCCCATTTAGACACCGCCTCAAGGGTCAAGGTCAAACGCTCGATCAAACTCTCTCTCAATACCTGAGTTTGCTGCCCACTGGCTCGCGCTAGATATGTAACTCTCTACGACGGTGCTATCATCTGCGTACCCAAAATACCGGGCTTTAACAGATCATTGATATGTAGCAGGAAGAGCGTCGCAGAAAGTACCGACCCTGAGGGACTCCGGCATTGATAGCTTTTTGATCCGACGAGCAGCCATCAATGACGACTCGTATGGACCGATCCTCAAGAAGTCCGATATCCATGCAATAAACCCAGGAGACAAACCATAACTAGAAAGCTTGCTTATAAGGGCATCATGCCAAACCCTGTCGAAAGCCTTCGAGATATCCAGGGAGACTGCAAGTGCTTCCCCGTGTTTCTCAATAGCTTCACTCCAGATGTGAGTGACGTACGCTAGAATATCTCCGGTGGACCGGTTTCGGCGAAATCCGTATTGCCGGTCACTTAGGAGGTCGTTTGATTCTAGGTACGTCAGGAGCCTGTGGTTTAAGACACGTTCCATAGTCTTGCAGAGTATGGACGTGACCGAGATGGGCCTGTAGTTGGCAGGGTCAGCACGACTACCCTTTTTGGGCACTGGTTGCACATTGGCAAGCTTCCAAGACTTCGGTACTAGCCCAGTTTGGAGAGAGAGCTTAAAAAGGCGCGTTAGTATCGGAGACAACTCAGGCGCACAAGCCTTCAACAGTAGGGCAGGAATACCATCTGGGCCACTGGCTTTATTCACGTCCAGATTGCGTAGCACTTTGCGAACCTCCATTTGGCGAATATGTATCTCTGACATAAACGACGGACAGCCAGGTGGAATAGGAGGTGTCGCGCTACCAGCATCTAGACGCGAAGATTCCGCAAACTGAGATGCAAACAAGTTTGCTTTCTCCGTTGCAGCGTGAGCCAGTGTCCCATCAGGTTTCAGCAATGGAGGGAGTGAGGGGCGGCAGAAGTTCGATTCGACCGATTTAGCTAGGGACCAAAACGCTTTGCTGCCCGCAGGGTACGAAGCTAGTTTGTTCCCTATTCGACTAATGTGGTCAAAACGAGCCCTCTGAAGGACCTTTTTGCATGCCTTAGCAGCCTTGTTAAACGCTTGCTTCTTCCGGTGTATGTCCCTTGCCTTACGCTGTCGAGCATCAACCCAGGCTAGGTAGGACTCATGTTTCAATGCTTCAGCACTTTTACATTGAGAACCAAACCAAGGGCGAGCTTTGCTGGATAATGGGACGTCGGAGTATGGAATGAAATACTCCATAGCCGTTCGTATAACATTAGTCACAGCATCCGCGCAGACTGAGGGATCACCAGAAGAGAAGCACAATGGCTGCCATGGGTAAGATGCAAAGAAAGAACGCATCTCGTCCCAGTCTGCTGACTTGTATCGCCACAACCGCCGGTTGCCTCTAGGGCTGGGGTCAGGCGGATGGTAGACAGATACAGATTTCACCAGACAGTGGTCGGAGCTGCCTAACGGCGAAGAAACCGCCACGGAATAACGGTCTGGATCTGTTGTCAGCAGAAGGTCTAAACAATAAGGTGTATGCGACTCAACGTCTGGTACCCTTGTGGCCTCTTGGACCAGCTGGGTTAGGTCTAACGATAACGCTAGCTTTCTCGTTTCCTGCCCAGCGTGGTCAGTGTCCCGGTATGGGTACAGCCATTCCTTATGATGGCCGTTGAAATCCCCCAGTAACACTAATTGTGCCGAAGGGTACTTTTGTTGAGCCGCGTCCGCCGCCTCACTTAAATAATCCATGAGCCTAGTCGTCTCCTGGTCTCCGCTGTGCGACCGATACACACAAGCATAGATAATTTGATCTTATATCTCTAAGCCCTGTAATTTCTCTGGAAACTTTGCCCTTCAAACCGGAACACAGTAATGTTTGCATATTACTGCTTGGCGGTAGAATAACTGGCAAAGGTATGGTACTTCCCCAGGCGGACTCTGCCAAGAGTCCAACCACTACAATAGTAATAATTTTCTTTACGAGGTCTAGTTTTACGTTACACGCTATTTCATAATCGAACAGACACATTGTTATACAAATATTTGATATACGTAAAAAGTTAAAACTATCGCACAGATGAACGAACATCTTGAATGAAAAAAAATATATGTCTTTTGGAATGACATACGATCTAGATTTTAATTATAGTGACTTTAAGATCTGAAACCAAATACCAAACTGTCTTTGTTACAAATTGCATTTTTTAATTAATTTGACATAAATAATTCATTAGCTTTTGTAATGCGATATGTAGATTTTTGTTTATTAAATTTTGGGTTTCAGTTTGTTCAAAAAAATTACATAATATTTTAATTTCGAAAGTATTGAGTATACATATTTCTTTCATTTATTCTTAGGGTTTGATACCATTATAACGGTTGGCGTGTAGGGCATTGGTTGATACGATATAATAATAAGGGAACTAGGTGAAAAAAAGTCAAGCAAGTGCGAGTCGGAGTCGCGCACCGAGGGTTTCTTAAAAGTGGTATTTTTAAGTATGAAATTATTAAAAATATTATATTATTGGGCTGTAACAAAAATCTACGCTTTTTTTAAATTTTTTCCTTTATCTGTGATTTAAAGTCTTGTTTTATACCAAATTTTCAAGATTCTGAAATCACGGGAAGTAGGTTTTTATTCCATAAAGTGTCGAAGATTTGCAGCATAATGGCTATATCTTTTGATGGCGTTGGCTTAGAAGTTAGATTTTGTCACAACTTCAAGAGTATTTGAGTTCTTGAGTATTTAATATGAATTTCAGTTTCAAGTGACCCCTTATCTAAGTGTACCGACGTACCGACTTTTCCTTTTAAGGTAACCTTAAACAACTATTTTATCGGAATTCGGTTTCATCCTAAAATATGTTCATACTAGTGAACAAAGCATAAATAAGAAATAAGCATCCCACTAAATGTTCCGATAGTTGAGACTGGCCCCGAGTCCCAACTTCTTTTGCAAGGAAGAATTCAAAACCATACACCGGTGCAAGCTAGCGAATGACGCGAGAAAGATTTTTGGATGCCGGTTTCCTCACGATGTTTTCTTCGCTATTAAAGTTGGTAGCGATGACAAACTTGTACAGCTATACTTGGAAAAATACTCAGAGGTCCAAGATCACAGATTTGAACCAATAATCTCACGACTTTAAAAGCGCCTTTTAGCCAATATGCCAACACTGCTTATACGAGTAATATTGAGTAGGTACCATTGTACTCAAAATTATTTTATAGCGACTCTGAATCCAAAAAACTACTAAAAGAAATGTTGTTGTCGACATAATTTAATCCCTATATTCAAAATAATTTTATTTTTAAATGTATTTATTATTAATTACGTGTACTAGCATCGTGTGCTTCAGCTTTGCTCGGATATTGTCATTTAAAGACATATAAATTAATCGAAAATAACAAACAAACTATTTCTGAAATTGGACCAAATTACACAAAATTTCCAACTTTTATTTGTTTCTGTAATCTGTGGAGCATCGGTTAACTTGATAAAAATTTCACATAGAATAAACAACATTGATGGACGATTCAATTGGCGGACAACTCACACACTACACCATAAGACCCCAAACTAACTAATCATGATACTGGATTTTTATATTATAAGATTATATTCATTCTTAGAATATAAAATTTAATTATGTATATTATATTCCGTTAGGATTGGATAACATGATTGATTTATTTATTATTGACATTGTTAATAGTCCGTTATTACATTAGTTAAAAAGGGGTATACATATACATGTTAAAGCACTTTTTTATTTGAAATAAGTAATAAAAATTGTATTCCATTAACTAATTTAATATATTTTTGTAAACAAGCTTATTCAGATTAAAATTAAATTATTTTATATCACTGGAGTTGTTAAATATTATAGAGCTTATTTTGAAAATACGTTCTAGAACATAAATTCTAAGTTTAAGATATCATTATCCTTGTCTGATTGAAACTAATAAAAAGAGAGAGTATATTAAATTTGATTTAAAAATTGACTTCTTATTAGGTTCGCTCTAATGTCCTATAAACCACGTACTTAAAGTTATTTTTCCCACACATAAAATTAAATAACTAATGCCTTGAATGGTCATGTCGTGTTAGGCCTCTTGTGCTTCTTCTGAAAGGGCATGAGTGAAGGCCATTGCTGACCGCATCCGTTTCACTAGAGATGTACGGGTGTCGACAGTAAAAAAATGTCGATAACTTTGATTCATCAACAGGTTTTTTATCAGTATTGATTCTTAAGCAATATCTAGGATTTACTTTCTATTGATATCGATTTAATTTTATTAGTTTTTTTTAATTATGAAGTGACATGTGCCTGGTGGTAAGCAACACGCAGCTATTGGAACATTGAACATGAAGAGTCCAAATCATTACCTAGCACTGCACTGCGCTCATCACCCAGAGATCTAAGACGTTATATCTCTGATCCCTGTAATTTCTCCGGAAAGATTGCCCTTCAAACCGGAACACAGTAAAGTTTTCACATAGCTGTTTGGCGGTAGAATCACTGGCAAAGGTGTGTTACTTCCCCAGGCGGACTCTGCTAAGTGTCCTACCACTACAAAACTAGTTTTTTTCATTGTACAATTTATTAGTTAAACTCTAAAGTCATCATAAATTGTGTTCTTTTTCAGGATAATGATTACCTAATGAAAATATTTTAGAGTGAAAAAAGCACTAAACAAACTTTTGTATTTTTATTTTTGTATTTAATTTGAATTATATAAATGTTATGTTTTGATTTCGGTTATTATGATTCGCGATTTAAATTAGCAAGGCAAACATTTTTTACGTAATAAATGTCTACCCATTTAAGTGACTTTTATAAAAGTATTTTTACTTTCAGAGACGTACTCTGGCAGTCAAAAAGTGACCTATCTAAAAATGGAGCTAAATCAATGGTAATAAATAAATAATTTACCAAGATTTCTTTCAGAAGAGCCAATGGCAGTTGACCTCAGATATCTTCTACTACCAGCCAAACTTTGGGCAAGCACAGAAGGCGCAGGGCACTAGCCTAGACCTACTAACTAACTATGCTAAAACATCAAGTATGCACTTGAAAACATGCCGGAAATCATTTCATATATTCACCACTAACAGCAGCCTGTGGTTTTATCTGGGTAGTTTCTTTTATTTTTCCGAGATACAAAGTAACCTATGTCCAGGTTATACTCTGATTGTGTTCTACATTTCAACCCGTTTCAGTTCAGCAACATCCAAATATCCATACACTCACTCGGCTTACCTTGGCACCGTCTGCCTGTGGCACCGTAGAACTCATACGAATAGGCCGATTTCGATGTGTTTTTTTATTTGAAGGCTAATTACCCGTGCGGATGTTCTTAGCTATGTTTGGCTAATATCGACTCAAGATGGCCGCCTCCACAAAATGACGGACAAAATATTTCTTCACAACCTACCTCAATATGAAAATCAAATCAAATAAAAGGGCTTGACTAGTAGAATACTTTGCATCATGACAAATTTCAAATCCAAGATGGACGCTACCACAAAATGGCGAAATACATTTCTTTTTTTACAACTCCCTTAATATGGGTATCAAATAAAAGAGCTTGACTAGTAGAATGTTGTACAGATAACTAATCCGAGGTAGTCTGGGGTTACTCAATTTTTTTCTTGTTGCTTTGTATATCCTATCGTAGAAATAATGCCAAACGCTTGGGGATGCCGGGCACAGACCTATTTCATATTTCAATTAAAAATATCAATAATATATCAGTAAAGTAGTTTACTCGTGGGTTATTATAATTTTATGTACTTAGTTTGATCCCAAACTGTTTCATTATTTTATTATTATTGCCGTATTTCAAAGATTTTCTCAATACTTACACTCAAATTTAAATCAATGGAGAAATTTCCAAAGAGTGCAAAATGGGACAAAATTGAACTTCGATCACGTTTAAGGGGTATTTATTATATTGTAATGAAATACCGTAAACAAGTGTAATTTTACGTAACTTTTTACCACAGACCTGACCCATCGTGGGGAACTAAGGGTGTGCAGGCCCGAAGAGGTCTGGCACCTTCTTACTGATATGTCCCTGAGATGGTCACGGCGTATTAAATTTTAGATGCGCGGGTGAAAATAATTGTAATCTATGAAAGCATTGCACCTATTGCAGAAATATTTTCGATTTCAAAGATGAATTATTCCAAATTTTTGTGATGCATATTTTATAAATACTAATAACATAAAATCGTTCGTTAGAACGATATCCAACAATCAAGGCATTAATTGCAATAGTATAAGCATTGCCATTCGGCGTGGTAATGCCGCCAGCATGCTGGGTACGCTTCCGATTGGTAGTGGGCTTAAACATCTTGATTATATGTGGACCTACAGTGGTCTATGGATAATTCAGGTGTGCTTATTGTAAGTAGCTAGTTAGGTAGGGTTGTAGTGTAGTGTAGTTCTCATTGTATTTTAGTTTTGTTAATAAAGGCTCTGCCAATCAATAAAATAGGCATTAATTAGCAATACTTGCCACGAATAACGTTCAGATAGGTCGCCGGTATGCTATTAATGTTTGCATAACAGTAATACTCTTATTGAAAAAATAAATAAACATTGTGCGTAAAGAGGACGGATGATTTTATGAACAGATCTACAAAATAGTAGATTATGGCACAAGTGTGTAAAATTGGTGATTACCACTGAGGCACTATTGAGTTTAAGATAGCCGAGGGCATATTTATCATCAAAACACACGTGTGTCATACGACGTTTTGCAACACACTTTTGACTAAAATAATAATAAAAAAATCATTGCAATAATGGCGGGAAAAAATAATCAGTTGTAAAAAATTGCGCCCAATGCGGGTTGACGGATGTTATTACATCCGGCGGATTTACATCCGCCAACCCGCATTGGGCCAGCGTGGTGGATTATGCTCTGCACTCCTTCCTTAAAAACTCCGTACCAGCAGTGGCAACATTTATTGGGTTGTTTGTGGAAATATTCTAAATCCATTTTATTTCAAAAACTGTTGAGCTAAGCTGTTGAGCTGTGTTTTAATTCCGAGTAAAAAAATGTACAGAAATTTATTTCCAAATTAGCTGTCTTGTATCAATTTAACTGCTCATTAAAAAAAAAAAATACATTCTGTAATTTGAGAACAATAATTTATGCTAAAGACAAGATGTACCCAAGCTAGGAATGTGATACCTACCAGTTAATATTATGCCATTGTCAAAGAAAAGGAGGTCACAGGTCGTATTGGGCAACAATTGTTTTTGGATCCGTTATTATAACGTTCTATTTCGCAAAGCTAATTAGAAATATCTTAAATTAACGTTGTTAACATTTATTTACTTCTGATTTGTAAGTTATTGGAGCTAGGGAAGACGCTTAGATATTGCATCGATTTGTGAGGTGTTTATGAGTTTTTAATATAATAGTTTTAATATTACGGTAAATTCTAATACAAAATGTCTTGGGGCAGTTCTTTTATGTGCTTTGTAGGAATTTTATGGGCTTCGAAAGAATGTGGAGCTCTCCAACATAATACCGGCCTACGCATGAAAACCCAGGGTTGTTGTGGGTGGTAGAATTTACATTGCTGCGCTAAATTGCGCGCAAAACTACGACAACACTTATATACTCCAACCTTTCCAACTTCAACTACTATCTTGCTTATCTCGTAGGATCTGTCTCTTAAAGAGGATGGAATTTTCCGCTCCAATTTTTTTACATTCGAGCAATGTGGACCCCACCGCCCATGGGTCATCGGTATCAATGGGCCTCAGTAGACCCCATCTAAATCAACTTTAATAAAACCCTAAAAAATATACAAGATGGCTTGGTTTATAATAGAGTTGGCTAGACGTGGATGGCTTCGTGATCTAAAGTCTGCCCGTGGAGCCGACGGTGCTAAGTTTGAATCCCATAGAGGATAAATATTTGTGTTATATATATTATAAATATGTATTTCTAAGTATTGCATCAGTTATCTGACTTCCATAATACAAGTTTTTGCTCAGTTTGGGGCTAGTTAATATTGCATGCAGTATTTTCAACGAAATTAAAAAAAAAGATCGAAAGTCCTACTTTAATATTATCACATAGTTCCATACGTAAGTTACTAATAACTTACGAATAATTAAACATCACAAACATTAACTATTTTGTTACCGAGTTTAGTTTACTCAAATGACAATGAAAAAGAGAAAGATAAGCAGTAAAGATGTTATACCTAAAACATTTTTTTTTATAATATATAACATTTTTTGAGATGAATACAAAACAAACGGCGCGAAAATATATTATGAATACATTAAATTTAACGATAATGAATTCTATTATGTAAATTCGCTTGTGTGATAATTTAATATTTAACGACCTTCCGACATTTATTTTGCATTTTGTGAGGCAAAGATTTATAGCTCTGTGCTGTTCATCAAATTAAATAACATGGCCACCTAATAAAGTTAACGAATAACATAATTGTATTTTAATTGTCAAAATTATGCTTAATTGGTCAAGGATAAACAAAGGTACACAATTGAGTTATTTCTTTGATTTATGTTAAAATTCACACTGATGAGCTAAATATTTGGCTTTATAGGTTTGCCGCATTAGAGCTTTTTATTTTAAGTTTCACTATTGCTAGTTTATTCCGTAATAAAAAATAGTTTTCACTAGAAAGCGCGAAAATGCGAATGTCACGTTGATTAAAAAGCATTGTGGAAAAATAACTTTAAACAATATATTAACCTATTGTTTTATTTTTAACCTACTTAGCCTACATAGTCCTACAACCTAATAACTATTTATTAAACCAACAAAATTTACTATTGGTGACCAGTTGACAGTTCTAAGCTTTACCAAATGAGCTATTAAACCCTAAAATGGACTAGCTCTAGAGGTTCTGCCCCACACTTCAAAGTTCAAAGTGGGTGGATTTTGCTTAAAAACTGCTAAAGCAAAAACCACCCACTTAGAATTCTCAGTGCTGGAGCTTGTGGTCTTCTCTCAAAAGAAGAATTTGGGACAGCCAAACAAAAACATGGTAGAAATTTCAATATTCGAACAAATCGCCTTGAATCTATATTTACCATGCAAAACTGTAGAAAAAGCACTAACAGAGTCTGTTTTTCCCGTAAACTACTATCTGTAAATGTAGAGTTTAGGTATCATCTAGGTAAGTGTGATGCATCCTAGACACCGGAATAATTTACACATCCGTCAATTTCCGGTAAAAAAATTAGTCAACAAGTCATCTATTGGATATTTACTCAATTCAGCCGATAAATTACCTTACACTGGTCATCTACACTAATATTATAAAGAGAAAAGATTTGATTGTTTGTTTGCATCGAATAGGCTCCGAAACTACTGGACCGAGTTGCAAAATTCTTGCACTCTTCCAATCCTAAATTATCTGTCATAAACATAGGCTATATATTATCAAAAATGTTAAGAATCCGCATGAAAACTTTGACAATGGAACCCAAGGTTGGGAAAAAAAATACAAGAAATAAAAGCGGTCAAGTGCGAGTCGGGCTCGCCCATGAAGGCTTCCGTAGCAGCAAGTAACATAATACAAAAGTTCTTGTACTTCGTTGTTACTTTAATCAGTGTTTTAAAAATAGTCAATTTATACACACTTTTTACCACTTTGGAAGAGTCTCTCGCGGAAACTATTCAGTTTAGAAAAAAAAATATGTTGGAAACCTCAATATCATTTTTGATGACCTACCCCGTACCCTATCTATCGATACCCCACACGTATTACACTGATAAAAAAGATTGAGTTTCAGTGCGATGTATGGGACACCGCTAAAAAAATTTTTTTTCTATTTTTTTTAAAATATCTTGATGCGGTTTACAGATTTCATCTACTTACCAAGTTTCAATAGTATAGCTTTTATAGTTTCGGAGAAAAGTGGCTATGACATACGGACGGACAGACATACAGACATGACGAATCTATAAGGTTCCCGTATTTTGCCATTTGGCTACGGAACCCTAAAAATTGTATTGCGTACGTTGCGGAAACTATAGACAGCAGAGCAAAGTGTTGTACCACAGTTTTATAGAACATATCAATATCTACAAAAAAGTCTACAATAGGACATGTCTAACTACAATAGTTATGTCATAGTAACTACTTTTAAGGTTAACATATGCAATTGTAACGCCAGTTCAATTTAGGCGTCTTTCTTCGTAACATGGTATGTATCTGTATCTAAATAAACTAACTTTTATTCAAGGATATTTCAATACCTTTAAGTTACTTTTTGATTTATCCAAATCGGATGTAACATTCAAAAGTTATAACGAGTGTAGTAATTATCAAAATTGAAAATTAGGAAACCGCGTTCTAAGCCAGCCGAATGATTTTATCGACAATGCAAAATATACATCATGTTAATCTTGACTAATGCTTTCTTTATGTCTAAATGAGTGTAATATCATACGGGGTAGTCTCCAAAAGGGATATAGCATAATCAGCCCACCAACTGTTCCCACTGCTGGGATTCGGGGCCTTCTCTCGCAAGGAAATAATCTAGGTCATAAGCCACCCGCACTTGCTCAGTGCGGGATGGTGGATGACACATGATCTCAAAAGATTCTAGGTACATGCCGGTTTCCTCACAATGTTTTCCTTCACCGTTTTAAATTAGCGGCATTACGCACATAACTTCGAAAAGACAGTTGTGCGCTTTATAAGTATTTCCCATAATAACCGTACGACGCCGAGGCGAGCTGCTAGTCTTTTAGAATTTAACGGAACGAAGTAATTTTAACTTTTTGTCATAAAAGAAAAAAATATAATTTGCAATATCAAAATATTGTGTTCATAAATTGAGCTAAACATATTATTTTTCTAGAGTTGAGTCAATTTTTTTGTTTGCATTTACAGTGTGCAAAACTTGACTAAAGTCAGTTTAATGGTTAAAAAGACCATTGAGAACAAACCACGTGACACGAAATGATTATAAATCTTTTTTACATAGATTTGTAGAAAAAGCAACTTCTGACATTTTTTCTTTAAATTTTCCTGCTATAAGTGCACACGTTTACTGTACATAAGTTGTATAGTTTATAGTATTCTTTGGAGGAATCGATAAATTTCATTCTGTTTTATTTTCTACAATTCTCATCAACTCTCATATAACAAATATAAAAAACACAACCATGACCCATGGTGTCAATTTCATCGACCTTAATATAACGAATTTGTATTCAATGCTTCAACCCAAAATTATAAAAACAATTCACAGTTCTACTCGGTATGTAAAGGATTTCTTTCAACATTATTTACAAATTAGTTACGTCATATTTATTTTCGAAAACGAATTAAACATATTTAAAATTTAAAGCTACTTACTATCTCTTGGTAAAAAAACACATCTATTCAAAATTGACGTTGATGTTTTTCCTTTACATGTTCCTTAAAATACAGTTTTTGGTTTTATTCCATATTGTGTCAATACTTTTTTATGCTTTAGCACATTTTACAAACAAAGAAATTATTTCAGTTTTAATGCATTACAAGTATTTTCATGTAAAGCAAAATATAATAGATGTTAGTTTCCATAAGCTTAATATAATCTGAAAGTTATTAGTTGGACAGATTTACTTCTTTTGGGAAATTTGCATTTGGGTGTCACTTTCCACCCAAATCCAAAATTATGATGAGTTTGAATGTGAAAAACGTTTGGGACGCGTTTCACAATAATAATTTCAAAAGGGTTTCGTTGCAGTTGCGTTTCACGGTCTGTTCTGGGCCTAACTGTTCTGACCTCTAACGTTATGTTGACTATCTTTGGGCTGCAGATATCGATCTTTGAGCTGAATGTGGAACAGATGCGCTGGGAGAACGTGGAAGCTGCGGCACCGGGAGACTGACACCGCAGAGGCCATGCTCCAGCTTACGAGGAGGAAAACTGGTCAATTCTGGTGCTCACAGCGCGTCATCAAACTGACGCGCTAACGATCAGCTAATTGAAATTATCCGAAGGTCTTTTTGGAACAAAGATCCTTACGGCAGGCGTGGAGTATATAGCTATTTTGCTGGACGAACGAACTGGACAAAATGTGAGACTAAAACCGTAACACAAATACCTATGTACTAAACAGAAGTAGTGCCGACATTATTTTTCAGATGATCGTACAATAAATAATAAAATTAAGCTTTTTTTTTTTAAATTGTGTTGCTCCTGTATTAAGCAAAAGAAACTTCGTACCTACTTGCGGGTCTACTGCTTAAATAAATCTGTTTTGGCTGTGCTATTGCTGTCTCTGTCATTTAAAAGAAAAGAAAGGCGAGAGGCAATATCGAAGCTACGATAGTTTTAGTTAGGCCGAAGACCCTATGGTGTCCCATGACACCACAACTTTTCAACAATATGTCTTAGAACTAAAGAAAAAACCAAATCTCCAATACGTAGAGGAAACGGCGGCTTTATCATTATTATTTGAAACCAGTTCTTCTAGATAACCTATGAAGATCCAAAAAAATATGGTCATTCGGATGACATTAATTGATTGACTATAAAAGGAAGGTAGAAAGCATTAATTTCCTTAGCTGTGACACAAAAATAAGTGACATAATATTAGTAAAAGAAAATAATAAATAATAATATAATAATAATAAATAAATTTATTTTCGTTCTAACATTGTGGCCTTATATGATAACTTATTAACTTAAATAAAATAACATGCATATTATTAATAGTATCAAATTGTAACCCTAGCTCCCACACTAGGATTCCCTGTGTTTGTGGGAGCTAGTTCTCTTCAGTTGTGCTTATTTACATGACAATGTGTTTATGATGGTGAGGGAGGGTGTGTGTGTGTGTGTGTGTGTGTGTGTGTGTGTGTGTGTCGAGAGTGGAGATGTGTGATGTTTGTCGATGTGTGGGACTGTATTCTATCTTTGAGTGAGTGTGTATGTCCATATAATAATGTGAGTGTGTTGTGTCTGCGAGGGTGTATATATATGTATGTATATATGCATATATGTGTGTGTAAGTATAGATGAGATGATGTGCGTACGTTTGTGTGCCTATGTGTGTCGTACTATTTTTGTAACAGCGTCATATTTATTGAACTTGCAATACAATAATAGTCTAGATTTAAGAAGTCGTGGGTAGGTTAAATTAAGTTGCAGTCCTAAGCAGAGCCTCGGTACCCTCATAGCCCAAATGTCTGAGAAATCCCATTACCTTCTTTTTGCATTCATTTTTCGTATTTTTTAGTATTTCAAGCTTTGTGTTTAGTTTTTCATATATAAAAGGCCTAATAAATGATCACTATCTTGTTATTGACAGCCATCAAAGACTTTCCCACAGCCTTGCCTAACTGACCACTGATCATTGATTCCTAACAACTAAGAAAATCGTGTCTTCGCATCGCTTGTTCAGATGTGTATTGTCTACAGAACGATGTCTTACCAAATTAGGGGTCAAAGGTTCTACACATCGGCACGTTGGGATGCAATTCGTGATTTTTGAGCTGACTTTAGTTGGATGTTGAAAGTCTAGACAATACAATTTAGTTCGAGTACCCTCACCGTGAGATGTCAAGGGTAGGGTTTTATGGGTATATCGATAGAAAGATGGATATGACTTTTCGATTGTGAATCAAGCTAATATAAATATTACACAGAAGACTTATAAAAAAGCAAACTAGCTTAATGTATATCGACGATTTTTTAAGTGAAAAGTTTTTTGCCGCGCCACAGACAGGTTTTTCGTGGGCTGTGAATTGAATTCTAGCGTCATGCTCGGGAATGTTAAGAAATCTTTGGGTAAACTCGGGACCATGGCCATTGGTCATCTAGAAACGCGTCAAGATTTCCCATTGGTCATCTAGAAATGGCGAAGCTCATGGCCACGCCCTCCGGTTTCACCCGCGAAGTTTCCAAAGTTATCAAAGTAAAAAAATCAATATTTTGAACTAGTTTTAACTTATTTAATATCAATGATGAAAGAGAGAAGCTTACAGAATATAATGACTCTGTGAACGAATCTTATCAAATCTTACTAAATCATGTCAAAAGATCAATGACCGCTCTAAAAAAAAGGCAAGACATCACTATAGACTATAGAGAGCCAATCCATATATATATATATTTTTTTTTTTTTTAAATAAGGAGTGACGAGACGATCAGGACATGTGCCTGATGGTAAGCAACATGCCTGACACATAACAGCACAGTGACACGCAGCTATTGGAACACGAAGAGTCCAAATCATTACCTAGCACTGCACTGCGCTCGTCACCCAGAGATCTATGATCTTATATCTCTAAGCCCTGTAATTTCTCTGGAAACATTGCCCTTCAAACCGGAACACAGTAATGTTTGCACATTACTGCTTGGCGGTAGAATAACTGGTAAAGGTGTGGTACTTCCCCAGGCGGACTCTGGCAAGAGTCCTACCACTACAATATATGTCTCAAATATCGCACACAATATTTACATGGTGCTTATATCGCTTTCGGATGGGTACATTTAAAAAAATATTATATGTTCATTGTTACACTTCTTAATATTAATACATAATGTCTAATTCTAAGAGTAGGTACGTATGTTTCAATGGACAATAGTGGTAACAACAAATACAATGTTTATGGTACAAAAAGAGAGAGGTACCTAAGTTCATTACTGAGGTCTTCACTAGGATGTCCCGTGTCGAAGACTGCTGCAGCCCGCTTCAAGCCACAAGACCGAGCGAACACAAAACAAGTCACCATTTAACTCTACATAACAGTAGCATGCAGTAGAAAAAAAATGAAAATTAATAAACAAAAGAAAATTGGGACAATATTAAATACCCATACAAGAAAACATAATCAGCCCACAATCTACCACAATTATAAACATCAAAGATATTTATAATTTACAGGAGACCAAACACTTTACGTGTCTTAAGATATTACGCAACAATGACAATCAACACTCATACTTACTCTCAAACTCTCAATTAAACATATTTAGGCTGAAAAAATGTTTAAATTAAAGTTAGAAGTAGGTACACTTAATTTAAAACTTACATACATTTAATTGGTAAAAATATGCTCTCCGACCAAGCAAGGAAATTAATTTTGGTTCTCGACCAAGTTCTTTAAGCTGAATAATTTTTCAAATTTACCTAATAATTGATTTTTTTATTTCGGCTATGTTTATGCAATAAAGTATCGTAATCATACGGTTATTGAATGCTAGTATCTCGGGAACTACTGGTCCGAGTTTAAAGACTCTTTCTATTGAATAGTCCATTTATCGACAAAGGATATTATCATGGATATCGAGGGATATGCCTTGAAGGCGTGGCAGTGTCTTCTCGATACGGTTAATATGATCGCATAACTCTGACATTCGTTCAGCCGCTCTGAAGCGCCTAGAGAGTACGTTGGCGCGTTAGTGATGGGTTAGTGGAGTTTGCCGATGTGACATTTCTTCGAAAATTTATTCGGTAATTTACATGGACAATGTTCGTTTTTTCATTTTTAATTAACTATCTATTTTCCATGTTTTTTTACTTGTTTTATGATTAATATTAATAATATATACAAAGAAATAAAATTGGAGCGTTTGTATGTAATATCAAATTAACAACTGTTTACTAAGTTGTGACAAATAAAAGTATGTACGGTACCTATACCTAAAAAACTATTTTAAAACGTTTTGTCGATCTTGTTTGTTCCGCTCATCTACCAAGCAGCTGGATCAATTATGACGGGACCTTCACTACCCGACATCTGATCGTCTAAGGCATAACTTTTAACGTTTTTTTTAATGTGTATTTTTCTATTGCTTGATGAAAATAATATTACTACTAGCCTAGATTGTCCCACTGCTGGGCAAAGGCCTCACTTCCTTCCTTGCAGATAGTCCAATTCACGGCATTAGGATTTACGGCGTTCGACAGTCTGAGATATAATGTTTTACCTCCATGCCCTGTAATTTCTCTGGAAACATAGTCATTCAAACCGGAATAAAGTGATGTTTATTAAAGCCTATTGCTAAGCCATCAGCTATCTTTCATTAAAAGTCCCTTAAAACTAGTCCAGCCGTTTCAGAGATTACCCAGTACAAGCAGGAAAGCAAAAAAATAATAATGTTTTTTTGTCATTGGTATCGTAAATCCTACTACCTAATATTACAAATGCCAATGTTTGGACGTTTGGGTATTTCAGTGTTTGTTGCTCAATCACGTTGAAACGTATGAACGGATCGAGTTGTAATTTGAAATACAGTAAGATTATATTTTGTAAGAACACATAGGCTTAGGCTACTTTTATCTCGATAAAAGAACGGGAACGAGAACTACGCGGGTAAACCCGCGGGGCACTGCCACTACTTTCGTATACATTTGACGTAAAACTGTTAGTTTGAAAAATGCAAACTGATTCCTGCTCTAACTTTATACATTTTTAATTCTTATATATAAATATATTTACGTATTTGTATATCAGTAAAACTTAATAAATGTAAATATAATAATACAGCCCAAAATAAAATGTCGAATAAATTTTGCAATCACTTTGTTGAGTGACTCCTTCTACATAGATAAAATTATTTGTTTATACGGAAATGGTCCGCCCATTTCATGTATGTAATAATATAGAGATAAAGAGCGCAATCATAATTCTTAGTGTGCGTGCTAAAATATGCCGTTCTGTGTCGTAATTATTACTTTTGTTTATGTAGTAATGTTTATGTTCTTCGTTTCGGCTGCCATCGTTTGGTTCACGGGTCACGGGTGTATTTAGTAAAACCCACGTGTATGGAACATATTTTTATTTCTAGCACAAGTGCAGTTACATTTATGCTTATGAGATGACGCCATCAGGATCTAACCTAATCTCCTACATTTCCGGTCGCCAGAGGGCGGGTCGCCGGTGTTGCCTTTACTGATTCACTCTCTTATCTATAAACATCCCCCCTTTTCTTAATCTAAGTTAATTAATATTGTAATCAAGGAAATAAGTAAGTACTTAACTACTAAGGTACATAATCTTTAAATTTCTTAGGTAATACCACTCGGCGTCCACGGCGTGTTACTTTCGTCTCATTGGGAAGGCCAGTTTGAGATGTACTCTCATCATTACCTATTTCATTAGGTGCTGGTTCTTCAGACACATTTTGGTTTGTATCTAACTCAACAATGTTGTTATCCAAAGACGGTGGAGAGTTATGTGGTATTACCTGAGATTCACAAAGCGGTGTTACAAAACTACCTTCTAGCATTGGTATATTTGTAGCATTATCTTCTAGCAGATCATTATTGGGATTATTAAAGTCACTAAAGTTATTTTCTATTAAATTTATAAATTTTCTATTTCTCCTATACAGGTTACCTACTTCATCCCGCACAACATATGAACGTGGCTCCTTGCATATTTTAACAATTTGTCCTCTTAGCCATTCAGTATCAAGTGATTTTTTAAAGTAAACTTCTTGGTCAATCTTTAGTTCTATAAGGCATTTAGATGTTTTGTCATAAGTTTTCTTAACTGACTCTAAATGTTTATAATATTTTTCATTACAGTTGAATATTTTTGGTTTTAGATAATTCTTAGGAAAAGGTAGTGTTGAATTTAAATTTCTAGAAAACAATAATTGTGCAGGTGAAGGCATATATGGCTTAGGTGTATTTCGATAATTTAACAAGCCTAAATATAGATCTGAATTGTCTTCCTTACATTTTTTTACAATACTCTTAAATATTTTAACGCCACTCTCACTTTGTCCATTTGATTGGGCATATTTAGGACTTGAGGTTATATGTTCAAATTTATACATATTAGCAAAAGTTTTAAATTTTTCAGATGTAAATTGAGTACCACCATCAGACACTAAAATTGCTGGTATGCCATGCCTTGCAAAGATAGATTTGCAACTCAGAATTATAGAATCACTAGATAAATTATCGAGTTTACATATTTCAATATACTTTGAAAAGTAATCCATAAACACCAGATAATATTTATTGTCATGAGTACAAATATCAATACCAACTTTGTGCCAAGGATTTTTTTCTACAGTGTGATGGATCAAAGGTTCTTTTTGAATGTTTGGATTGTATTTGGAACAAGATTGACATTGTGACATTCACAAACATTTCCAAATCTCGATTTATGTCTGGCCAAAAGACGCAGGACCTAGCTCTGATCTTACAGGTGCTTAACCCTACGTGACCATGGTGAATATTTTTTAAAGTAATAATTTTGAGAGCTTCTGGTATCACAATCAAGCTGTTTTTTAATACAATTCCATCTATTACACTTAACTCATCTCTAAAAGTCCAATAATGTCGTACTATTTTATCTATTTCATTTATATTTTGTGGCCATCCAATTTTTACATATGTCATTACTTTTTTCAAGACAGGATCAGATTCAGTTTCTTTTTGAATTTGCTTTATTTGAACACTTGATACAGGTAAACAGTCTCTTTGAAATTTAACATGACAAATTATATTTTCATGAAGTTGTTTAATTCTACTTTCTGTCTTAACATTACAGCTCCGAGACAGAGTGTCAGCGATGAAAAGCAATCGGCCTGGTTTATATTTTACCTCCAAATGATAACCTTGTACAGCTAACATCATGCGCTGCAGCCTCGCTGGCACTTTATGTAATGGTTTTTTAAACAAAGTTTCTAAAGGTTTATGGTCAGTTTCTACATACACTTTCCGCCCATAGGTATACTGATGCATTTTATAACAACCAAAAACAATAGCCAGCATTTCTTTTTCTAATTGACAGTAATTTTGTTCAGTTGTACTAAGAGATCGTGATCCAAATGCAATTGGTTTTCCATTTTGTAAAACTACAGCTCCCATTGCAGTTGATGAGCTATCTACTGATAAAATAATATCCTGATTAGTATTAAAAAAACCTAAGCATGGACTACTACACAAAGCTTTCTTTAGTTCTTCTACAGCATATTCTTGATTGCTATCCCAGGTGAATACAGCATCTTTTTTCATTAGAATGCGTAATGGTTTGATTAACTTTGAATAATTCGGAATAAAGCGAGAAAGATAATTACACATACCTAGGAACCGTTCTAGATCTTTTTATTTTTGGAGGTTCCATATTCACTACTGCCTGTACTTTGCTAGGGTCTGGAGAAACACCACTTTCAGTAAATTTATGTCCTAGAAATATCAGTTCTTTTCAAAAAATTTGCATTTTGACTCATTAAATTTAATGCCATTTTTACAGCTATCTCCATAACTTGCTTTAATCTGTCATTTAATTGTTCAATTGATTGAGCATACAAAAATATCATCAATATATGGGGTGACTCCTCTACATTCTCAAACATCTGAGTTATTATTCTGCTGAATTCCTCTGGAGCTGAACTTATTCCAAAAGGCAGTCTTTTAAAGCGGTATCTACCAAATGGTGTTATGAATGTGCATAGGTCTGAGCTTTCCTCATTTAAATTTAACATCCAAAACCCATTTGATGCATCTAATAATGCAAAAAACTTGGCCCCTTTCATTTTACTTTTAATTTCATCAAGAGTAGGTAATTGATATTTAGGCTGTATGACAAATTTATTCAAAGCTCTTGGATCAATGCACACTCTCAGTTTCCCATTGGGTTTACGAACCAGAACTAAATTATTAACCCATTTCGTAGGCTTTGTTACCTTCTCAATAACCCCTAGACTCTCCATTCTCTTAAGCTCCAGACGCATTTCAGGCAGTTGTGAAAATGGAATTCGTCGAGCTGCCTGCGCAGTGGGCACAGCATCCCTGCTCAACTGTATATTCACTGTCCCGGGAATGCAACCAAGACCACTGTCGAACAGCTCACTGTAATTAGTTTTTAAAGCTTTCATTAAATTATTCGTATTACTAGGCTTACAAGTTATACTATGTACCTTTACAAGATCTCTGTTAGCTGAAACAAAGTTATAGGTCAAGCATGTCTTACATCCAAGCAGTGTAGGTATATTTCCTTCTACTATTATGAATTTTACATTATATGTCCTTTTGTTAGGTGTAACAGTTCTAGCCAACATGTTCCTCTTACTGGCACACATTTGCCATCAAGCTGTATTACTTTTTTATCACAGGGTAATATTTCACATTTATTTAATTTTAGACGCTTACATACCTCAGATCCTATGACATTACAAGCAGCTCCTGTATCAATTTTAGTCGGAAATTTAATGTCCTTAACAATAAAATCTTGAACTATCTCATTGCCCACAAACCCTATGAAAAGGTTCGCCTTCGTTCTCTTGCTCTTCAACTACATTTATTGGCTTTGGTTTTTTGTTGCTCCGACAAACTTTTCCAAAATGATTGTTTTTATTGCACTTGAAGCATGTTTTCCCATATGCAGGGCATTGATTTATGTTGTGGGATAAACCGCAGTTACGACAGTTTTTATTGATTTGCTGTTTTTTAGTAATACTCGTATTCAACACAGTATTTTCATTGAGGTTAGCCGAAGCTTCATCCTTTTCCAGATATCTTGTTGATGCTTCAGCAGTTAATAGATACTTCATAACATATTCTAAGGTGAGTTTCGAGTCCTCATCCGCCATTAATTTAGATTTATGCATATTGTATCGAGAGTCAAGACCTGCAATTATTTTCGACACAGTTAGGCTTTCCCTTAGGTCTTTAAATTCACAACCATTGCCGAGATTGATGACTCGTTGAAAATAATCCTCCAGTCTTGTCCCATTTTGTGATATGGTAAAGAAGTCATTCCTTAATATGGTCAAGTTCTTTTTTGGAGCAAAGTAGTTGTTGAACTTTTCAACGATTTCTGAGAATGTTTCTGTGCCTTTTACATTGAAAGTATTGTAGATCTTAATACCTTCCTCGCCGATGTAATTGAGTAGAATGTTAATCTTCCTTTTGTCTTTAGCTTCATCTAACCCCGTTGCCGAAAGATAAATCTCCAGCCTTTGTTGAAAATTGCGAAAATTTTCGGAGAGGTTATTATTGTCGAACAACATTCCGCGGAGCGGTACCATACCTGACACCATGTTTATGTTCTTCGTTTTGGCTGCCATCGTTTGGTTCACGGGTCACGGGTGTATTTAGTAAAACCCACGTGTATGGAACATATTTTTATTTCTAGCACATGTGCAGTTACATTTATGCTTATGAGATGACGCCATCAGGATCTAACCTAATCTCCTACATTTCCGGTCGCCAGAGGGCGGGTCGCCGGTGTTGCCTTTACTGATTCACTCTCTTATCTATAAACAAGTAATTATTTAGGTGGGAGGAGACTGGAGACACTAGGTTTCGAACTGAATTCACAATCAAGGCATATCCCCCGAATATCCGTGGATATTATAGACTATACAACATTACACTACCTACTATCAATGAGGCGTTTTCCAGACGCAAAAAGACTTGTCAAAGATAGTTCTAAATATTACAAAGTGTGGCACCACTTTTGTTGGTTTTTGTGAAATATCTCTAACAAAATAAAAAGTGGCGCCACCTACATTTGGAACAGGAACCTGCAGAATTGGGAACTGTCTTTCGAGTTTAGTGAATTATTTAATCTACCAAATGTTGCTACCCATTTCTATTAATTATAATTATTATTGTGTTTATCGCAATAAATTTTAATAAATCTCGCATATCTCAGCTTGTTACATCAGCCTAACTCGGTTTTAGCCACGTGTTACAGGCAGATCGGAAAAAATCCGTTTTGAGAGCTTTCGTACCGTCCGTTGACGTGACAGCATGTGTCTAAGATTGCGGCATTATAAATATATTTAATTTCTTCACAACCTACCTCAATATGGGTATCAAATGAAAGGGCTTGACTATTAAAATACTATACACTATAACAAATTTCAAATCCAAGATGGCTGCCACCACAAAATGGCGAATTATATATTGTTTTTTTCACTACTAACACAAGATGGGCATCAAACGAAAGGGATTGACTTGTAAAATATTTTGCACTATAACAAATTTCAAATCTAAGATGGCCGCTACCACAAAAAAATACTGAATGTTGTACAGATAACAAATCCGAGGCAGTCGGGGGTTAATCAAAATTTTTAGTTTTGTTCTTGTATTATATTATTTATTTATTTATAAATTGCACTTACATACATTTATTTGTATCTAAAAACTATAGAACAAAAATGTAGTAGACCCTGCATTAAGGACACTGCAACAGTAATAATTTGGTCGCAGACCAAGCCTTAATATTAAAATTAAACTAGCCTTACTTTACAGTACCTTATCACCATCCCAAGTCTAATTGCAATAATATAAATTTTATCTTCATCTTTAAAGAACTCGCAGACGTTATAGTAACATTTTCTTATTAAGAAGCTACGAAGTTTTTTCTGGAACGTGTTATCATTTGTTTCTTTTTTTAATCGATCTGGGATATTGTTGTAAATGTTTATTGATGCATATAATGGTCCCTTTTTAAAATTTCTAATCTCGGCACGGGTAATATAAGGTTATGACATCGACGGCGATTGGTTTCCAGTATAGGTGGAGATTTTTCCTAACAAAAATACTAGTTTCGTAAATGTACATACATGGTAGCGTCAAAGTATTTAGATATTTAAAGTATTATTTACAGCTGGTACGTCTCTGTATGTTCGCAATTATCCGAATGCACTTTTTTTGTGTAGCAAATATTTTAGTAGCTGTACTGTTTCCCCATAAGATAGCTCCGTATCGAAGCCAGGAGTACGCGTATGCATAGTATGCAGTTAGAGCTGTTATGTTGTTAAGCTGTATGTTACTATTGGATTTTAGGATTGGTAGAGCGTAAACAAATTGAGATAGTTTTGTAATGAGTTTGATCTTTCTATGATAGGTGACTATCCAAGTTTAGACCTAGGATTGTGCAGCTACTAGTCTTTATTAGATCAAGTCTCTTTGCAATTTCGTGGAGGTCAAAAGGTTTTGGCTGGGGAAAACTTGTATTAACTTTGTCTTTTTTACGTTAATAACAAAGTTTGTTGTCGTCAAAAATGTAGCGACGTCTACGAAAGTAGTTAATATGTGATTCAAAGAGTCTGGATGAGTTGTACATTTAAATAAGAGCGATATGTCGTCTGCAAATAAAAAACAAGGTGAGTTTGTTACTTTCGGTAGGTTGTTTATGTATATCAAGAAAAGAATACAACCTTATACACTACCTTGCGGTATTGACCGATTGGTAGTAAGAATATTTATCTTTATAGACTCTATGGTAATCGTATCTTGCGAATAACTTTCTATTTGTACTAGTTATTTTCTATTGGAGGGGAATGAAATCAGCCAGTTAAGAGGCTTCCCTCTAATGCCAATTTCATGTAATTTTTTCAATAATATACTGTGTGAAACTTTATCATAGGCTTTAGAAATATCTAATAGTAAACCTACTGAGTAACTTTTATCTCGTACATTGTTTAGAATTTCTTGTACGTATTTAACAATAACAAAATTAAAAATTTTGACTAACCCCCGACTACCTCAGATTTGTTATCCGTACAACATTCTACTAGTCAAGCCCTTTCATTTGATACCCATATTAAGGGAGCTGTGAAAAAAGAAATGTAATTCGCCATTTTGTGGTATCGGCCATCTTGGATTTGTAATTTGTCATAGTGAAAAGTATTCTACTAATCAAGACCTTTCGTTTGATACCCATATTGAGGTAGTAGTGAAAAAAAAATATTATTCGCCATTTTGTGGTGGCGGCCATCTTGGATTTGAAATTTGTTATAGTGTATAGTACTCTACTAGTTAAGCCCTTTCATTTGACACCCATATTGAGGTAGGTTGTGAAGAAATATTTTATCCGCCATTTTGTGGAGGCGGCCATTTTGAATCGATATTAACCAAACATATCTAAAAACACCCGCACGGTAATTAACTTTCAAATAAAAAAACCGCATCGAAATCGGCTCATCCGTTTGAGCTCTACGGTGCCACAGACAGACACACACACAGACAGACAGACAGACAGACAGACAGACAGACAGACAGACAGACAGACAGACAGACAGACAGACAGACAGACAGACAGACAGACAGACAGACAGACAGACAGACAGACAGACATCGACGTCAAACTTATAACACCCCTTTTTTGGTCGGGGGTTAAAAATAGCTTTCGTCATCGATGATTTTTTCTAAAGGCAAACTGGTTTTCATTTAGAAGTTTGTATTTCTCTAGATAATTACAAATACGGTCAGATATGACGCGTTCAAATATTTTTTAAATCACTGGAAGTAAGGAAATTGGCCTGTAGTTGCTAACGCTAGTAGCTTTCCCACCTTTTTTGAGAATAGGTTTGATTTTAGCAATTTTGAGCAGATCTGGAAATATTTCTGATGATGTAGTTTCAAGATAACTGTTATCCACACAAGGACTTGTACTGTTGTCCGGTGGTTTGCCTATAGATGTAAAATATTGGTTGAAAGTATCAGCGACTATATGAGGGTCATTTATTATTTTCACTGAGTTCAATATTTTTGGTTCGTTTACACGCATTATTATTTTTCGTTACGTACCTCGTTATTATATCTCTCAAGAAACAGTAAAACAGACTATTTACTCCACTCTTGGGCTATATAGAGAAGACAAGAAGACTCAAATTATTTTGGAAGGATTTTTGAAAAAAAAACACAATTTCATTTGCTGCTGCTATAGATATAAATAATATAGCATTTACATACACATATACAGGATTTGCTCGGGGCCTTTTGTATAAAATTACGGGAGCAACACTATAGGGTCAATCCCTCACAACTAATAACGTTTAAACCCGAATTAATTATACAAAATTATAATTTGTGTAGTAGATTATAATATTATTATGGTTACATTTTTTTTAACCATGTGTGCCATATGTGTGAAAACTAGATGTATATTAGCTAATTGAATTGAATCGAAATAAAATAACATAAAAATACTAATGAAATATAAGATTTTTTGAAGCAATATTAGTAGACGTGCAACGCATTTATACCTTGGGTAGTTAACACAATTATTCCTAGACTATCAATCCGTCCTGACTTCGCCCGTGATACGTAATATATAGCACTCGTCGGAACACGTTAATATCTAACGGTGAAATAATTTTTCAAATTGGTTCAGTAGTTCCTGATATTAGCGCGTTCAAACAAGATACTACCAAAATAATGCACAATATAATAATATGTAATAAACGTAAAAGTTTGAACTTTTTGATGTTTGGATAAACGGATCAGCCAGAAATATATAACACAGATTTAAGCCTAGAATTACACATGAGCTACTTTTAAACACATGTAAATAACGGAGAGGGAAGGTCACTGGTAAAAACGCTGGTCACGTCTTGTAATTAATATTCGTGAAATTAAGTTGGAAGCTTTATCTCTGCACATGAGTATACTATACCACATCCGCTTCTTGAATCCGCTTTGTGTTGGACGATGCTAGGAAGGTCACAGGACTGGTCTGATCTCGGACGAGTTTCGGTCGCATCAATGGACGGAATTTCACAATCTAGTATGATATAACTTACAAAAATAGACTAAAATAACATTAACTAAAAATGGACACTGCTATCAACGTGATTATTTAAAAAAAAACATATATACAGTCGAATTGAGAAACCTCCTTTTTTGAAGTCGGTTAAAAAGTAATGATGAAATGTTTAATTTGGTTAGCTTTTTGCTACAATATTTCAATAAGAATTAAACTATAAAAAGCTTTTTAGTGGTAGGCCTCTTTGTAAAAACAACCTAGATAAGGCAAGTCAAACCAAACCGAATAGTTTATTTACAGTGAAATTAAACCTATACGTAAAAGCAATACATCCATTGACTGGCCTTGTGGCTTAGTGGGTAGTAACTCTACCTGCGAAGCCGAGGGTCATGGGTTCGATTCCCACCCAGTGCAAATATTTGTGTGATGAATTCAAATATTTGCACTGTGTCTGGGTGTTTCTATGTATAATAAGTATGTATTTAGTATTACATAAGTATTATATTAGCTATCTGGCCGCCATATTACAAGCTTTGCTTAGTTTGGGATCAGATGGTGTTGTGTGTGAATTGTCCGCCAATATTTATATTTATTTATTTATTAAACCCGCTGAAGAGGTTTGATACTGATGGTACAGATTTACCTCACAGGACTCCAATTAACTAAGCTTCGCCTGTTTTGGGGGTTTGGTGTTCGGAGACAATTTCATGTCGTATATTACTATTTTTTGAAAAGAGAATTTATTCAAAGTAACTAACAATTACACCAAAAAATCAATACGTTAAAATATAATTTAATTTTCACCGCAAAAATAAAAACCGGTTTCATTAAACTCAGGCTCTCTCAAAATTTTATAATCTCCATGAGATTTACGACAACATCGTCTAGGCAAATTTTAGTTTTTTATCCGCGACTAAAAAAAGGGGTGTTATAAGCTTGACGTCGATACCTGTCTGTCTGTGTGTGTGTGTGTGTGTGTTTGTGTGTGTGTCTGTGGCGCTGTAGAGGCGCTGTAAACGGATTAGTCGCTTTCGATGCGGTTTTTTTATTTGAAGGTGTGTGGATTTTCTTAGCGTTGTTTAATTAATATCGATTCAAAATGGCCGCCTCCACAAAATGGCGGACAAAATATTTCTTCACAACCTATCTTAATATGGGTATCAAATGAAAGAGCTTGAGTAGTAAAATACTATACACTATAACAAATCCAAAATGGCCGCCACCACAAAATAACGAATTATATTATTTTTTTAACTACTACCTCAATATAACCATAATAATATTCCATATTACGTTAATACATAATTAATAACCATATTATGGTTATATATAGAATATTATTCTACCGCCAAGCAGTAAAGTGCAAACATTATTGTGTTTTGGTTTGGATAAATTACAGGCTTAGAGATATTTATATTGTCCTTTGTCTCTGGGTGACGAGCGCACTGCAGTGCTAGGTGATTTGTACTCTTCGTGTTCCAATAGCTGTGTGTCACTGTGCTGTTATGTGGCAGGTATGTCGCTTACCATCAGGCATATGTCTTGGGCGACTCGTCACTCTATACTACAAAAAAATGAGATGTTAGTTTTTAGAATTGTTAAAAAACTTAGCTTATAGGTAAGTTACAAGCTTCGCATCGCAATCTGTTTATTGCACAGTTTGCCGATGACCAAGAAAGTCTTTTTGGTAGTAATATATTATTATTACCAGAAGGTCAAACCTATTGTTAAATTTACAGCCTGAGCAAAATTAAAAACAAATTACGATCCAAAAAGCCTTTGCGCTATCATTTGCGTCTCATCCATACTAATATTATAAATGCGAAAGTAGCTCTGTCTGTCTGTCTGTCTGTCTGTCTGTCCGTCTTTACCGCCTAAACCAAGCAACAGATTTTGATGAAATTTGATACATAGATAGAATAGATTCCGAGAAAGGACATAGGCTACTTTTTGTTCCGAAAAAAGGGTTGAAAGGGTTAAAATAAGGGATGAAAGTTTATATGGAAAACTTTGTCATTGTTGAAGAACTATGAAACTTTACGTCTAGATATTTAACACAAAACCATAAAATGTATGTTTTAGCAGTTTTGTAGTTTCGAACTGTACCTACGGGGGTGGAATTGGGGGTGAAAGTCTGGAAGTCAATACTATTGAAGATAAAACCATGAAACTTTGTATCTAAACACTTGAAATGGAGTCGATAAACGTTTGTTCCAGCCATTTTATAATTTTTAACTATACGGGGATACTTATATAACCGCTTGATATACTGGCCGCTTTTCGCGTTTTACAAATTTGGCGGGAAAACGGGTGTCAGGTTACATAAGTGCGGTGTTTATGTTTCGGCATATGAAGTGTCGCCTTACTTTTACCCGTTTGAGCCATTTACTCTCAAGAGCGTTTCAAGACGCTTCTAGCGGTATCATTTATTTATAATTAATGTACTTAAATAAATTCAAGATGGCCGCCGCTACAAAATGATGGATAATTTATGTTTTATTAATCCCATCAATATGGGTATCAAATGAAAGGGCTCAACAAGCAGAATACAATAGACTATAAAAAATTGAAATCTAAGATGGCGGCCGCTACAAAATGGCGGATAACGTAGGTTTTATCAATCCCATCAACATGGGTATCAAATGAAATGGCTCAACAAGCAGAATACAATATACTATAAAAAATTTAAATCCAAGATGGCGGCCGCTACAAAATGGCGGATAACGTAGGTTTTATCAATCCCATCAATATGGGTATCAAATGAAAGTGCTCAACCAGTAGAATACAATATACTATATAAAATTAAAATCCAAGATGGCGGCCTCTACACAATGGCGGATAACTTAAGTTTTATCAATCCCATGAACATGGGTATCAAATAAAAGGGCTTGACAAGAAGAATACAGTGCACTAAACAACCTCAATATTTAAGATGGGCGCAGCCACTAAATGGCGTATCAGACAGAATTTTTGATAGTCGACGAGATTTCCATGGTGTCTTATCAAATGTTATGCATGATGGACGCTCGATTAAGGCAAATTAAGAACTGCGAAAATTAGTTTTTTGGAGGAGTAAACGTATTACTTTTCGGTAATCTTTTACAACTGCCTCCTATAAAATGATCAGGAACACCTGTTTTCAATTCTAATATGAAATTATATATATGAAAGTAACTCTCTCTGTCTGTTACCGTCTAACGCCTAAGCCACTCAAAGAGTTTGTTACAATTTGGTGCACAGATAGACTAGACTTAGGAAAGGATATCGGCGACTTTTTATCACAGAAAAAGAGTTGAAAAGAGTGGAAATGAGGAGTAAAAGTGTGCATGGAAGGATCTTTGCACTCTTTGTATGCTATTTTTAACCGACTTCAAAAAAGGAGGAGGTTATCAATCCAGTTGTATTTCCAATTGTGAATCAATTTAGATGGTTATTTTTTTGGTTGGTAGATTATAGTTCAGAGGTGGTTATATAAATTTTATCGAAATCAGTGCGGCGGTTTTTGAAATATGAACAACAAACTAAAATTTGCGTTCATGTAATCAGACGATATATCTACTAATATCTACTAATAGACTCTAATAAAATTTGGTGGACCGTCCCAATATGATTTTAAATTAAAGTCTGTTTTTGATAAATTTTTTGAGAACATAGTTTTTCTGTAATTTGTCGTGTAAATTGTACATTTATTAATAAATATAAAACTTTGACTTAGACCGATTTTGATTAGGAAACGTGAATTTGTATGGTAGTAGACATACGAGTAGGTACTGCCACAATTACTTTAATAAATATGTGTCGCGGACGAAGTCGCGGGTAAAAGCTAGTAAACTATATATTAAATGTTCAGCTTAACATTTGTCAATCCGTTCCACCTCTGACGTTTTTATTAGTTTTTAGTTCAAAATAACATAAAATATGTAGGTGCTAATATTATGTAAGGTTCACAATACGTCGCTAATTTAATCGCTACAGTTTTATGTTTGTTTCTTGAAAACTTTATAATTATATTGTTATTTGAGTACGTTTGAACATTTACTCATTAGTACCTACTTACTACAAATATTACTAAACGGGGGTTTCGCGTTTATTTTTATTATGAAATCCTAACAATTAACAAATGTGTATATAACATACAACCGTGAAGTCTGAGGTTGAAGCTCACCAGGTCTTCTGAGTACATGTTTTTTTAAGTGCAGATGTATAAATTGGTCTTCATCATTATTAGCTTTAACCAGTGCATAAGCCGGAATGCTCCAAAAATCACACCAATGCATGCGTTATTCGTCCGCCAGCACTTGAAGGCCAGTGTGGTGGATTATGGCTTTGACTTTCCTTATTGAGTGAGAGAAAACCCAAATCCCAACTGTAGAACACAAATAGGCTGCTTATTTCTCAGGTAGTGTGCTTAGATTATGGTAAACCAACATGAAACATTTATTTCTGTGTAATCTCTATATATAAAAATGTTATGGTGGTTTCTGTACGCCTCAAAAACTCAAAAAGTTTTGCACCGATCGAGCTGAAATTTTAGAATGATATATAATCCGCATCAAGGATTGTTTTTATCTCATTTTTATATCACAATGTGCTACAGCGAAGCGTGGCAGGGTACAGATAGTTTTTTATACAAACCTAACTTTAGGTTTTATAAATTTACATTGGTGTACATTTCACATACAACACCATCTAGCCCCAAACTAAGCAAAGTTTGTACTATGGGAGCCAGATAGCTAATATAATACTCATAAATAAATACTTATAATACATAGAAAACACCCAGGCAAAGTACAAATATTTGTATTCTTCACACAAATGTTTACACTGGGTGGTGATCGAACCCACGGCTTCGCAGGTAGACTTACTACCAACTAAGCCACCAGGCCAGCTATGACATGTAACTTTATATTACTTACAAAGTTATATTTCGGTACCTACATACGCACCTTACATGTCGTCATATTTTCATGTACGCGTATCATTTTAGAAATGCCCGTACGCTGATTAACATTAATACGTATACACTATTAATATCAGTTAGCATTATGTTGGTTCTACCCAAGAATTTTATAAATTTGTCTATTAGAGTAAGATCCCAGGGCCGCCAGACGTCACGTATTTTCTGATTGATGAAATGTGAGCGATTGAATAGAGCTAGTACGTACTAAGAACACATGCTTTCCCGCTAACTTGCTTAGATGGTCAATTTTGAGACGGTCCAAAAGATACATTACTTACTTCACGTATTTTCTGATAACTGATTTTCACGTATGCTATAGGCAATATCTTTAAAAATACTCCCAGACAGAAATAACATGTTATATTCAAAATACATACGTGTATGTAGGGTTTTTAAGAAAACACAACAACAACGTGACTATTGTTCAATTTATTTTTAATGAGTCATCAGTCATATTTGACTTAGCCTTACCATACTTATACAAAGTTTTTGTCAAGATCTACAATCTAAGTTACTAACGCAGATGATACAGACCTATTGTCTTCTTTTCTTACCTTGTATTTGTTTTCTTTGTTCGCTATAGTGAACAACTTTTCAGTACAGTTTGTTGAATTCAAAGCCCATTTTTGATTGAATATCTAAATTTTTACTTAAGATTAGACCTATAATACAAGTTGTTATGAGAGCTGATAGCTTATTTCGGGTCAGAGCATACATATAATCTTCGAAATGTTATACACAGTAACGTTAACTAACACACATTTTACATTTGAATTATGTTTTATTTATACATTTTTGTTTCAATGTGGCCTGGCCTGTTCACACTTCACCTAGAAAAAACCCAAAACAAAATTACAAAATGCAATTCGATTGTATTACGGTATAAATACATTTATTTATCTTCATGACCGTGACCCCAGGAAGTTATACCTGCCAGCTGTATTCGATTAAATCTTAAGTATTAACATTAGTTATCGATGCTGATTACTATTGACATTTTGTTTTGAAATTACCCAGCTGAAGTACACTTGAAGATTTGTTAACGAACAACAGAGGAAATTGATTTGTTTGATTGAGAGATCGTGCAGGTCTTAATTCATTCAAAAAGCCGTGGTGACCCAGTGGGTAGAACGTGCGACTCACAATTGTGAGGTTGTTGGTTCGAATCCCGCCTGTTCCTCTGAAAGGGACAGCACGTCAAAGTCGTACAGCACGTCGAAAGTAGAGCACGTTTAACTTGGCACCACACAATATTTCTATAATATCCGAAATATTATGGGTTACATCTGGGGGCACGGCAGTTCCCACGTCAATAATATTATCAGGATATGGATATCGGAATAAAATTATATCGGTTTTGGATACGGTTACGGACATCGCTCCAAATCATCAGATGTGTCATCCTAAACTTCAGGCGCACGGAATTATGTCATCGTTTGGAAGTGAGCTCACTCTTTCCGTTCTAGTCAGTTGTAGAAAGAGGTGAAGGTCAGACATTTTACCTATCACGAATTTTGATCATTATATACATACATATAAAAAATGTTTTCCTGTGTCTTTAGAAAGTGTTCTAATAATTCAAGAAATACAAATAAATCCACGGGAATTACATTTCATGCATAAGTATATTATCAATATCAAGATATTCAGGGCACATCTAATGATGTATATCGATGATTACGGATATATAATTAATTATTCCAGGTTATGCGTTAGTTTCGCATAGTTTCGTTTAAGGATATGAGAATGAAGTAAAATAGAAACAACAATAGTATAATATAATAATTTATGGATATAGATCAAGGAATGTGCCCTCCCAAACTTTAGGCGCACGGAATTATGTGATCGTTGGAAAGAGTGAGCTCACTCTTTCCGTTCTAGTCGTAGCCGTGTAAGAAGCGGCGAACGCTGGACGTTTTTACCTATTTATTCGTTGTCAACCACCAAAATAAGTAGAACCACAACATACCTCGCCGCTAGCGCTTCTAGGGGTCAAGCAGATTGGTAGTTGTGAACCAATCACGCTACACACACAGAAGACGCAATTTGTTAACAATTTCAAATTTACATCGATGAATAATTTGTTTTTATTTTTAGGTTAGTTAGTAGTCTAAGTAATTATTGGGTATTGTAATGACTGATTACAATACCAAAGTAATTATTATAAACCTACTCAATTTTAAGTTTTATGTATCGAATTAAAATTATCTAGACTTCGCCTATATTCGAAACTATCCGAAACTTTTGAAACGGATACGGTTATAGTTACAGATATATTTTTATTTCGGATATCCGATAGTTTCGGTTCCAGTTACGGATCTATAACATCCCTACTTGGTATCAGAGTTGCGGATTGCGGACTGCTTTTGCCACCCGTCGTATAGTCCGTGCGATCGCACCAGTGAGTGGCACAGCGATGTCTTCTCCTTTTCGCCAACTCTATACATGTAAATCCCGAAACAACCTTATCCCGAGAGTACTTGTCTGGAAGGTCAGAACTGCATGATCTCTCTGGACCTACTCGGTAAAAATGGGCTACATTGCCTCAAGGAGACAGGGACGCTGGCTATCTTCCCTTTCAGTGGGGACAATATTACCTACCTGTTCTTCAGGACCCCGGAAGCATTTTGCTCTACAGCTCTGTTTAAACGACAAACGAGACGATAAAAGTTGAAATGAATAAAAGAATAGATCAATAATAGAATCAATAAGATCTTTATAAAGTTGCAAGTGTGCAGATTTTATCAGGTACGTTGCGAAGAATTGGCCGTTGACCTTTGATAATGTACATTATCTTGGTTCATAAAATGGTACAGGTATTTTTGGTGACCTTCACGGATTGCCCAATTCACTGCATCTAGAGTTCAGATGATTTAGGTACAATTTCACATTTGTGAGGCTGTAATTTCAAACTCTGGCTGCTTATCGTACTTTATCAAGTACAGATGTCCAAATTTGTCACTCACTGATTTTAACGATGGAGGAAAATATCGAGCAATTTTTCGAAGTCAAGCCCTATCCGCAAAGAAAAACATTTTCTCGCATATGGCTAGTGTGCTGCCTTAACTGCCTTGAACTCTCTCTCTCTCTTCTTTGTGAGAGATAGCTTAGAGTTCCAGCAATGAGAAGAAAAAATAGAATACAAATATTGATTGGTTTGTAAAATTACCCAAACCAATTTAAATTAAAAAAAATCCCCAACTCTTTTCTTATTTAGCAAACATATCAAATGTCTTTTGCAATAGTGTAATAGTATATTGCACGTTATAGTTCAGCAATAACGATCAATCTCGAGAATGGGCATCGTATTTTTTTCAGTTCGAAGTGAACTTTACAAAACCGCTGTGAAATTCCTCAAATGTTTTTTAAAACGTTGTGAAACGGTGCCGTCGATGTTTGACATTACACGCGTTAGAATGTACGAGCTGGTACGATTGCATTCCTTTACGAATCGATCATTTTAACCCGAGCACAGGGAAGCAAACACAGGGCGTCTTAAAAAAATATACCATTGTAATGAATTATACCGTCAGATTACTTATTAAAAAATATTTTACCCATATTTTTTTCTTTTCTTTCATATACAAAAAATAAAGAAGATGCAATGCTTAGAGGTTTCGTGTGACATTATGTTAACGTTACATAATCCACAAGCAATATTATTGACAATATCATTGTCTGTGGTAGTTGTGTGCTGGCAACACTAACGGCACACTTCTTCCTTCTTATCGTGACAGCCGGTTGGTCCAGTCACGCTATTGTAAAAACTTTTAATTAGTCCACAAATAAAGTGAATTTGTTAAACTTACATCTTACATTTATTGCTAACACATTACTTAATTGTAAGATTTTACGAGGACGTGACGTCACAACTCCAAAAATTTGATGATCTAAACATATCTTTGTCTATTTTTAATTATTTGATAAAAAAATATGTTTCCCATATTTATGCATAATCTACCTGATGGTCTAATTAATTAGGTGCATTGAAATATTTTTGAAACTTATTTTTTATTTCTTGTAACATCAATTGTAATATTCAAGTTTAGTATCTGTAGTGGTGTGGGTTGGCAGAGTCAGCCTGGGGAAGTACTACACTTTTAACAGTTATTCTGTTGTACAGTAATGTGCAAGCATCACTGTGTTCCGGTTCGAAGACCAATGTTTCCATTGAAAAAAAAACGCTTTTCATAACTATGGGTGACGCAGTTCAGTGCTCGGTAATGATTTGGACTTTTTATGGTTCAATAGCAGCAGCGTCACTGCGCTCTTATGGGCAGGCGTGTTGCTACCAGGTACATGACTATCTCGTCTGTTTGATCAATGTTGTAAAAATATAGTATATTATCAATAGGTGCGTGGTGCGTGGTTGTTGGAGACGAGCTGACTCCGAAGGTAGCTCCACTCTTTGGAGAATACTGTGTGAAGCTCGTGGGTGCTGCCTCGGCGGCTTGTTCTGTTGATGGCTGCTTACTTGGAAAACCACTAGTAAATGGTAGCGGCCGCCTGTGGATACCTACACAAGAGAGCGAGAAGAGAATACAATTTCTCATGATCACTGGTCGAACAGCGAGAGGAAACATCTTGAGGAAACCGAAATGAACCAAGGAAGATATCTTAGGAGGACGTGTGCCATTCCCTTATCCACATTTGGGCGACCATGTCCGCTAACAGTAAAAAACAATATCGGTTTATCCATTTTGATTCGAGAAACAGAAAAAATCAAGCAGACATACAGACAAACTTACAACAATATCTCTGCGCACCGGGAGTCGGGAGCTCGGAACAAGATCCTGGCAATTGTGAAGCAGAGGCAGTTTCGATAACTATAACAATACTTTCATTTGCGCCAGTTTTCAGCAAACATTAAATTATCCGTAGCTGATTAGCTAATGTAATAAAATATGTATATTGTGGCACACTAAAACTTGTTTTAATAAGGATTGGAATAAAATGGACACAAAGTACTTTAAATACTCTCCCTACTCTCTTACTCTCCCTGTTTTATTGAACAGTGTTCCCTTAGAGCGAGTTGAGAAATGTACGTATTTGGGGCATGTACTCATCGCCGACCTCAGGGACAACGAGGACATTGAGAGGGAGCGGATGTCTCTGTCAATCAAAGCAAACATGATCGCCCGCAGGTTTGCACGTTGTTCAGCTGAGGTCAAAGTTACGCTCTTCAGAGCGTATTGTACGTCGCTGTACACGTGTAGCTTGTGGGCCGACTACAAGAGGAGATACAGTGACCTCCGTGTCCTGTACAACAACGCCTTCAGGATGTTGTTGGGGCTGCCCCGGTTCTGCAGCGCTTCAGGTATGTTCGCGGACGCGCGCGTGGCCTGTTTTCACACGACCATGCGGTTGCGAGCTGCATCGTTGGTGCGCAGAGTGCGGGCCAGCTCCAACACCGTCTTAAAAATGGTAACGGCTCGATTGGACTGTGCTTTCCTCGGACATTGCCGTAACAGGCATGTGTCTGTGCCGATGCCCGATCGGAGGTACTGACTAATATATCTAGGACTTGATAATTTTTTGCGCCTATTTATATGAGGATCACTACATTTTCGGGATAAAAAGAGCCTATGTGCTCTTTGCCTGTATACTATTACTAAGTTCGAATTTCAGCCTATTCGGTTCAGTTCTTCGCATCAAATATCGAAACATCCAAACTTTTTTTTTAAATAAAGAGTGACGACACGAACTGGACATGTGCCTGATATTAAGCACATAGCAGCACAGTGACACGCACTAATGGAACATGAAGAGTCCAAATCATTACCTAGCACTGCATTACGCTCGTCACCCAGAGATATAACATGTTAAATCTCTAAGCCCTGTAACTTCTCTGGAAACATTAGCCTTTAAACCGGAACACAGTAATGTTTGCACATTACTGCTGGGCGGTAGAAAAACTGGCAAAGGTGTGGTACTTCCCCAGGCGGACTCTGCTAAGAGTCTTACTACTACTAAAATCTAATCACTTCTATAATATCTAAGTGTATACAATTTCTATTATACAATGAAATATATCTATATCCTGTAATTATATAATAGGTATCTATAATCCAAGTACACTAAATTAACATTTAAAACAAACCCCGTCGCAATTGTTTCAAAGTTTTAAGTCCATGTGAATTAAACTGTACAACTATTTTCGTTACTGTGTACAAGTAAAACAAATAGGTACCTACTAACAAAAGATACCAAATTCTGCCTACCTAATGCTCTGTATGATTGCTGCCCTAAATAAAGTGCATAGTTTCTCCGATATCGACCAAAACCGTCTTTTCAAGATAGCGCTTTATAAAGGTCCGGCTAGATCTGTCAGCATTTTGTGATTTAATGCTCAGTAAGTGATCCTTAACCATACTTTAAAAAAATTGGGAAATTTTGTGCAAAGTTGACAAAAAAAACGTATTTTTTTTACTGGCCTAGACATTAATTTTTACTTGTAAAATTCTACATGACAAGGGTCGCTGTGTGCGAGCGCAGATTGCTCAGACTCAAAGATAGGCGTTAAAATAATAAAGCTTTGTCGTCAACAAAATGAGAAAAACCTAATGTTTTGAGTAATTTTTGTTTAAAAAAAAAAATCTATTCTTTAATTTTTGTAGTATTACTAACGCTAACCTGCAACTAACGCTCCTCCGATGGCATTAAGCACAAATAGCTTGCTTTGGCAGTAGGTAGGCAAATGTAGCCTGGTTCTTTTTTTCGGAGGCACCTTGCCTGGGGATTCACCGAAAAATATTACAATAACCGCCGCCACGCCGAGGCGAGGGTGCGATCACTCTCTCTCTTACATTTCACATTCGAACATTCGCACTTTTCATTACGTCAATTTGATAGACAGCTGTTCCTAAATAACTTCGCTTCGCACCAGTAAAAATTACTAATTAGCACCTCAGCGCACCGCATCAAGACCATCTCGCAACGCACCATCAAAGGCAGCTGCCAAAGAGAGACCACAAGTGGAAAGAGCAGAGCCGACGCTCCATCGCCCGGAGGACGATGGATTCTTAAAGTAGGACCTTTCTTTTGTGTTTCGGGAGAAAAGGCCAAACCCCAGGGTCTTCCACCCTCCTATTGTTTTTAATTTAAATCCACCCGCTCCAAGCCACGAAATCTCATGAATATCCAAGAGTATCAGCGCACCGCTGGTGACGAGAATTATTTAAAAATTAATTAATTTTCTTCGCCAAAGCCGAAATAAGTAGTGTTCGATGTTCCCGCGCGCATCTTAAAAAACAATTGCTTGGCAATCTCAGCATACGCGTGTTCTGCAAAAAAATCTCAGAAATAAAATAAATATTGAACTATAAATGTTTGTCGCACAGTAAGGTCAAATAAAGTAATTTCTGTAAAAAGTTTTGTGTTTCGCAGCTGCTAAAACTTGGATAAAATACTTAATACGAGGTCAATACCTCTTAATCCATTATTCTGCAAATTGCCGTGCCGTACAAAAGCGAATGTTGCAACCCCCCTCTTTCGATTTGCACTCAGTTGAACATCTTACAAATGCCGGTTTAGTGCTGAATCTCATTATTGTATATCATCCTACATAATAGGTCTCTAGATGTATCATATGACCCATACATTTTCACGGGCCTGTAGTCTTTTGCACAATACGTCACTTGTTTAGTTTGGGTTATACTAGCTTTTTCCCGCGACTTTGCTCGCATTCTGTAAGTTTTAATGTAAGTAGGTAGATTCCTATTCCTATTCCTACGTAGATGGATGGCCATGGTTATATGTGTAATGGTAATTATGGTAACACGCCATGACCATGTTGATATACCAATGCATTTCTAAATGGTCATGATCCCGATTTAACTCGAAGATTTCTTTCAATTACGACCGCAACGCTTCAGCTAAATTCACAGCCAACGAAAAAATCTGTGATTGGTGCGCGAAAAGAAATTTTCACTTCAAAAATGGGGCAACCATAACAGTCAATTCTATACTTACCTACTATGTACATAATAAATAATGTTTGTCTGTATGTCCTTTATAGAATCGCAAACTATTCTTTTCATCAAACTTCTTTGGCAAAGTTGTTGAGCATGAGCTAAAGGTATTTTTTTAACTTTTATAAGTTTACACTTGACCACCATCTCGTCTGATGGTAACCGACGATGCGGTCTACGATGGAGCGTGTTTACCTAGAAGAAACCGATTCACTCTCGATTTGAAGACACCAAGATTATAACTATCGGGAAACCCTCACTCAGGCAACTCATTCCACAGTTTAGACGTTCTTATCAAAAAAGTAGAGTCAAATCTCTTCGTTCGTATCTTTGGATCATCAACCATGAAATGATGCCGCGTATTCGAGCTATGAGAAGTCCGATAGAAAAAGGGGCAAGGTGGTATTAGATCATGCAGATCAGTTGCACATTCTCCAAAGTATATCCGATAAAAAAACCGAAAAGCTAGCAATTTTTCGGCGATGTTCAAGACTTTGCAGTATTTTTCGCAAAAGAGTGTTATTATTGCCTATGAGCCTTTTGGCACGCCTGAAGCTGATACTCAGCCGATCCATCCCAAAGGTGCGAACAGTACTCCATGCAAGAGTGAATCTGTGCTTTATAAAACAAAAGCAATTGTAAAGATTTGAAGTACTTTCGCACCTTTGAGAGGACACCTCGTTTTTTTGGCAGCTAATTTAGCCTTGTTGAGCCAAAGTTGAGCGTAGATATTAAGGTAACGCCCTAAAGCTCAAGATGATCAGGAACCGGCTCGGATACACCTCGAAACGTAGGAGTCTGTTGAATTTGACTCCTTTTTGCGGAGAATAGACACTCCTGCGTCTTTCCCCTCGTTCAACTTGGCCAGATTGGTTTCGCCCCATTCAGAGACTGCCTCAAGGGTCAACTACAAATGCTCGATCATACTCTTGCAATACCTTATTTTGTTGTTCACTGGCTCTAGATATCTAACTAGCTCTAACTCGCGCTAGATACTACAACGGTGCTATCATCTGCGTACCCAAAGATACCGGGCTTCAACAGGTCGTTGATGTGTAGCAGAAAAAGCTGCACGAGAGCGTGCCCCATGCGGTAGTTGCAATCTCACGGCACACCCGTCCTTCACATACTACGCTGACGACACTTACGACGCCATCGGTCGGTTCTTGCGGCGAGCGTGGGCTGCATCACCGAAGACCATCCGCGATTTCAACCTACAGATGGCCATCAGGGGCAGAAATGCGGCCGTTGTGGAGGCTCTGGGCCGGGAGGAGGCAGCTTAGGCAAATAGCAAAAACAATTAGGCAAACACTCGATGTCGAGTCGATTACTAGCGGAATCCCAACCGGTAGTGATCGGCTCTACAGACGAGCACTAGAATTAGATTTTAAATGTACCCAAATCCCTCCTATTTTCCTCTTCTCCTTATCCAAGAAATGTGTAAAAAAAAGATAATTGTAATGACAAAGATCACGGACCCCGGAGTCTGTGGATAATTTAAATTAAAAAAAAGCAGAAAAAGCGTTGCTGAGAGTACCGACCCTTTCTGAGTAGTAGAGACCGACAGGTGCATAGTAACGCGCGCTGGTTTCGGCTAGTACTTAATATTTAAAATAACTTGATGAGATGGCAGGCAAGTGTAAACCAATAAAAGTTAAAAAAATGTTTCGCCGTTGGATATGTACGTGGTCCTTGAGTGCTACAGGCTATGTATATACCATGGGCAAAGCCGAGTCGGACCGCTAGTCAAAATATGTTAAAATTCCACTGTCCACTAATTCCGTGATTCTCGACCTATCTGATAACGGCTAAGAAAGCATTGGTCGTTGTTCATTACGCTGTTATTAGTTACTTCATTTTCTTGTTTGAAACGATCACCTGATATTTCGATACAGTTTCATGTGCGATGTGTGGTGTCCGATTCAAAATTCAAAATTATTTTATTATGTTATTTTAGCCGGTTGACAACAAGAACAAAATCAAAAATTTTGATTAGCCCCCCGACTACCTCAGATTTGTTATTTGTACAACATTCTACTAGTCAAGCCCTTTCATTTGATACCTATATTAAGGGAGTTGTGAAAAAATAAATGTATTTAGCCATTTTGTGATAGCGGCCATCTTGGATTTGAAAATTGACATAGTGCCAAGAATTCTACTAGTCAAGCCCTTTCGTTTGATACCCAAATTGTGGTAGTAGTGAAAAAAATAATATAATTCGCCATTTTGTAGTAGCGGCCATCTTGGTTTTGAATTTGTTTATAATGTATAGTATTTTACTAGTCAAGCCCTTTCATTTGATACCCATATTGAGGTAGGTTGTGAAGAAATATTTTGTCCACCATTTTGTGGAGGCCACCATCTTGAATTGACATTAACCAAACATAGCTAAGAACATCCGCACGGATATCAACCTTCAAATAAAAAAACCGCATCGAAATCGGCGCATCCGTTTGAGCTCTACGGTGCCACAGACAGACACACACAGAGACAGACAGACAGATAGACAGCCAAACAGACAGACAGACAGACATCGACGTCAAACTTATAACACCCCTTTTTTTGGTCGGGGGTTAATAAATAGCAAATAAAAACGAATTTTAACACTTAATTGTTACAATTGAAAAATACAATGCTGAAATTTCAATTGTAGTCAATTCGAAGTAAATTCATTGAAATTCTAATGGCGATTGTATTTATTTGGGAAACCCCGAAGTTAAATGAAATACATTTTTTTCACTAACAAGGCTCTCTTAAACGTTTTTTTTTTAATTTTGTTCATTTCTTTTTTTATAGTACCTATAGGTAAAGTGACGAGACGAGCAGGACATATGTGCTAATGGTAAACAACATACCTGCCACATAACAGCACAGTGACACGCAGCGATTGGAACATGAAAAGTCTAAATCATTATCTAGCACTGCGCTGCGCTGGTCACCTAGAGATACGATGTTTTATCTCTATGCCCTGTAATTTCACTGGAAACATTGCACTTCAAACCAGAACCCGCGAGAAAGCGACTGGAACAGTAGCTACGCAGGTAAAATCGTGGGCTGCTACTACTAAAGTTTTTTTACTCAACATATTGTATTTATTATTACTGACCCCCCATCATTCGAGACTGCGTTGTATAATTATTGGTGACTCCTCAAAATTTGAGGCTACGACCGCGTCTGATTAGACCGAACATAATCATCACACGCGAGTTACCCGTTAGTTAACTTAAAAGTAAATATGTATAAGAAAACCAATACTTGATCGTTAAACAATTTTTAATTTATTATGATTATGTTATAAATAATGCTCTCAAACTTACACGTCTTGCATAGCAAAACATGTAGTGAGTCTGGCAGGATGTCTGGCTATCAGATCTGTCTGGCTCATTGGAAAATAGGTTAAAATATTATAAGCAAGTATATAAACTTCAGTCTTCCTTAGGCCCCGCTTTCAGCTTAGCGAGCATTCATTTCTTTCTATGTTTATGCTATGCTACCAATCCTAAAATTTCACCTTTCCTTAAATGATGATCTTCAACCATAAGGACTAGTAGTAAAATGTCAAACATTGCCAGAAAAATAAACGTAACATAACATTTGGGATTCTCTGTTTTATTGTAACCAAATTTCAAAATTAAGTCGAATAAACTCCGCTCGACAGGTTATGTACGTTATATAGAACCCGGACGATGTTTTGAAAAGCAGCAAAAGTTTAGTGGGGTGCGAGTCTCGGAAACGTCAAAGTCCATCTCCAAACGGGGCCCAGCCACTCTAGTTCGCATTTCATCTCCAATGGAGGACCTGAGACGTCGGACGTTTGGCCATCAGACTCCTAGGTGTTGACCCTCCCAACCTTCTATCCTCGACCTTCTGTCTGTCCGACCGTCTCTGAAGCCAAATGCAAGGGTCTCTGACCCCACAAGGCGAGCCCGAAAGGGCGCTACCAGTGGTAGGGTCGCAGTCGAATGCGAAAGCAAACCTACAACTCTACCGCCACACCACGGTGAATAAACGCGTGACGATTTTAATCGTTGGGGGCGCGACTCTAAGTAGTATTTAGTCATTCCCCGCCTGTCCCGGTACGGCGGAAGATACGATGCGTAAATGCTTTTCCGATGTAATTCCGAAATAAAAAGTAACAAGTACTTATAAAACTTTTTTAAAAGTAAAGTAGTAAAAGTAATATAAATTTTGGTGACACGTTTAGTCGTTAATCTATTATGCAGCCACTTCCCATTTTTAAATGCAAAATTTAAATTACTGCTTGACTCTTTTGTATTTATCACGTAATCACATAATTTAATTGTCATTACCGTGCTACGCTGTTGGTAATGAAGTAGTGTAATAATCATGAAGTTAAATTCTAATTTTTGTTATGTCTGGATAATATTACTCGTATTTTCAATGGAAACTGTAGCGGAAAAAGAGTTTAGTAGCTTGACCTTCGTCATAGATGATACAAGCTCAATGGGAGATGATATTAGTGCAGTAAGAAACGCTGTACATAGCATCTACGATATTGTGCAAGCTCATAGAAAGGAATCATATATCAAGAAATTTGTAGTAGTTACTTTTAATGATTATTATGGTGATTGCAGCAAGGAAGGAAATGGTGAGTGCACAACTGGTATCTTTCTGATTTTTTTAAGTGATATCTTCTTTTGGCCTAGCATAGATAGATTTTTCGTTGACTGTGAGCTCAATCGTCACGTTGGTAAATGAAATAAATCTTCGGGTAAACTCGGCACCATAATAGCCATTGTTCATGGCCCATGTTTTTTTTTCTTTTTGTTTTCTCAGTTTCTTTTTTGTAAATAAAGAGTGACGAGACGATCAATGGTAAGCAATATGCCTGCCACATAACAGCACAGTAACACGCAGCTATGGGAACATGAAGAGTCCAAATCATTACCTAGCACTGTACTGCGCTCGTCACCCAGAAATATAAGATATTTTATCTCTATGTTATGTTTCCATTTTACCTAATGTTTCCAGTGAAATTACAGAAAATTTTACTGGAAACATTGATTTTCTTCAAACCAAAACACAGTAATGTTTGGTAGTAGAATAATTGGCAAAAGTGTGGTACTTCCCCAGGCGGACTCTGCAAAACTACCAGGGACACACAAACACCAACTAGTGCACAGCAAATTTACTATAAAAAGAATGGCTAAAGATTTAAGAACGCTTTTAAACTATGCAGTATTAATTCGAGTAAACTGCCCGCTAAAGAAATACCGACATTACTTTTGTAGCTACATAGTCTTTTCAGTAGCTAGAAAATAAGTATACAATAAAACACGGTTGCGTCATCTGCCTTATGTACATGACGAGATAATATCGATATTAAGATCTTTACACAAAAAACTGTTTGTGTATTGAAAACCAAAAAACACCGCGCAAAAGTGTGCAATTGCAAAAGGAAAATATAATGCGAGGTTGTATCCGTGCCGGTTACCTACCATATCGAGCTTTTGGGTGTTACTTTGATACGAATTTGGTTCAAGTCTGCAACTTACTTACTTACTTAGTTACTTACTGTACTTGAACCAAATTTGAACGTAAAATATGTATCACATTATATCAAACACATACTCGTTCTTGAATAGAGTACTGATCTCACCTTCCATCTACCAGCTAAAGGCTCTGGAATCGATCGAGAGACGCTAAAAGGCTCATTTGACATTTGTGTTAAGAACCTACTTTTGTGTTAAGAACATCTATGATTTAGAATGTGTTGCCTGAGTGGCTTTCCCAGTTACTATTGAATTTTAAAAAAGGTAAACAAATTTTAGTATTAAAATTAACGTGGTTGTTACACATATTTAATTGGATAACGGGACACTCACGTATATACGGTCGGTCAATCCGACTCGAGTTTCGGCCGCGTCCGCGGCCTTTTTCAAGGAGAGTAGACCGTACGCGCAACGATAGGTCTCAAAAAGATTTTTTTTTTCTCGTTTTTGTCACATTTTTCATTCATGTTTCGGTCTTGTTGATCGTAGCGTAATGTTATATACACCTCCCTCGAGAAATGGACTATCCAACAGAAAAATAATTCGAACCAACAGTTTCCGAGATCCCAGCTTTCAAACAAAGTCTTTAGCTTTATAATAGAAGATAGGTAGAGAGATAGAGATATAATAGAAGAAAAAGAAGATTTTTAGTACTAGTACATACTTATAGATAAAAATGTTTCATTCAGGAAAAGGTGATCAAAGCAGGTGAACGTTAAGTTATTAAATTACAGCTGATTGCCGATGCTATCAGTTGAATAATGGTTGATTAAATTAAATATGATAAATGTAATAATGACTAATTTGTTCTCAACAAGTCTGCATAAAAATACTTATAATATTTAGTTCTTACTAAATATTTGTGCGTGTAACTGGCAAAGACAATTGTGAATCATTATGATGTTCTTTGTTTATTTGGAAGATCATAGTTTCAGAGGTCCCATATAAATTTAATCGAAATTGATTTGGCGGTTTTTGAAATATAAACAAAAAAAATACTTTCATTTATAGTGATGGCTTCTTATGAAATTTAATCGAGTTTCGGAATTTAATTTTAAAATGAAGTTGGTTTTGTTTATTCAGATAAAATAAATTATTCTATTCTGTTTATTTAACAGCTGTGTTGCGAGTTAACACTGAAGACCGTAGTGAATTCAAATCGGCTGTGGACAAAATTAAGGCCTACAGCACTGATTATGACTGCGTAGAGTGCGCGCTGGCAGGCATCATGAAAGGATTAAAAGAAAGTCTGCCAAAGTCTTACGTCTTCGTTTTTACTGACGCTACCGCTAAGGACTATGCACGATTAGACGAAGTGAAACGATTAGCTCTAAAAAAACAGTCGCAGGTAATTATGATCACATAAAGCATAACGAACATTACGAGTTGTTATAAGACGTGCTGACATGCGTTACTTTTTAACGCCAGGTGCAGAGGTAAGTCGAAAGATATTTACTTCAGCAGGTTCCTTGAGAAAACTGTGAAATTTTCTCCCAAACACTTCTAATAGTCTAAGAGCCCGTGAACCCCAGACCTTCGTTATTATATACTAGCTGTAATCGGTTTTTTCTAGGTAAGCACGCTCCATCGTAGATCTCATCATCGCTTAACATCAGGCGAGATGGTGGTCAAGTGCGAACCTATTATAGTTAAAAAAAAACCCTGCCACACTTCGCTGTGGCACATTGTAATGCAAAAATTTAATAAAAACAATCCTTGATGCGGATTATATATCATTGTAAAATTTCAGCTCGAGCGGAGCAGAACTTTTTGAGTTTTTGAAGCGTACACAATGCAACATAACATTTTTATATTGTACTAGCAGCCCGCCCCGGCTTCGCACGGGTATTATGGAAAATAAGTATAAAACAAAATTATTAGACTTACAAATTTTAACACACTCTTGGCAGAATTGCCATGCTTAGGACATACGACCAAGACAAAACAAACAATCCCAATCATCTGTTTATTTTTTTTTTGTTGACGCATGTTTTTTTGCCTATTTTACTTAATAAAAAAATGCGGGAGCCAGAAGCTCAAGGGAGATCCTGAGAGGAGCGAGCCAAGCGAGGCCAAGCGAGGTCGTTGCCGTAGCGAGAGGTTACACTCAAGGACATAGAGCTTCTGGCTCCAGGAGCTCACCTGGAGTCGAACCTCAGTGATAGACCATAATAGGACCAATTGTTATGTTTAGGTATGGTTATGCTTCTCTCAATATGTGCCTTTAAACATTATGCTAAGTTATGTTTATGCTATATACGGTAGCAAAAATTATGCGAAAACTGTTATGCGTTAGTTGTTATGGTATATTATCATTAGTCCTAAAAACGTTAGGCGTATCTGGCGTCGCTGTTATTCCCCTTTTACTTTAACGCATCAAATCAAAAATTAAATCAGTAAATATTTAATGGTTGTAATTTAGTGTTAAAAAATCTGCTAATGCCACCTACGACGTAGTTTATGGTTGTGCAATGTTTTATGTAGGTACTAAAGTCTATTAGTTCTAAATGCGTACTAAATAGTTACGGCTGGTCTAGTCGGGAGAACGGCGGCGGCCGATCTGGAGCCCCAGTTTTAAATCCCACGTGCACCAGGTATCACTGTCTTTTCGGAGTAATGTGCGTAATACCGCTAAATTAAAACGGTGAAGGAAAATATCGTGAACAAATCGCCATGTACTTAGAATCATTTGAGTTCATGTGTCATCCACCAACCCGCACTGGGCCAGCGTGGTGGATTATGGACTTGACTCTCTCCTTGCGAGAGAGGGCCCCGAGTACCAGTAGTAGGAATATTTAGTGGGCTGCTTATTGAATCTATTGACACAGCTAGATTTCTGATTGTCTCATCATCGTAGTCCTTAATGCTCCGTTTTATTCTACTTTAGTAGGTAGGATAAATAGGATACGATATTTCCTCTTCCCCCCGGACCTTACTGCAAAGTGGTCGTGCGCGAGTTTACATACATATATTTTCATTATTTAATTTTGTTTTTGGAAATAAATCAACAATTAGCAAAATTTACTCGACACAAATAATAGGAGCGCATAAATTGCAAGGAGGTAGAACGAGCAACGAGAACAACTACAGCCCCCTAAGTGCGACAAGGACAGGATATCGGCGACTACACACGTAAGCTACGCTCACCTTCTTTGTTCACTGCGGTCCTAGTACCTGTTCTCCAACCGACATTACCTGCCGCTGCGCCGCCCGCCCCGCTTACCGCTGCCCGCGCTGCCTACCTGTGCCTGCGCCGCCGCCGACGTACGCTGCTGTCTGCGAGACCTTAGCTCCAACTTATTCTGTTAGCCTGGTACTGTGCACTGGCCTGAGAATCGCCGATTCACACCAGTCGTCACTTCGCACTTTTCACTCACATTCTGCTGCCTGCGCTACTGTGCCGTATTGTGTAATGCCGCTCAAACGCACGCCACCAAAGCGCACAGGGGATGCATCCCCTCCCCCTTCCGCCTTTACAACGCCAATCCAACATTACCCATCTGACTCTAATGTCTCAGAAATTGGACAAGAGGTTTGCATGAGCGCGGCCTCTTCTGTTAGTAACGTTAGCGCTGCCTCCTCGGCTAGCAAAGTAATGACGAAGAAAAATCCTACGGCCAAGCGCAAGCGTGCCGAAATAGTTGATCAAGTCCAGAAAAATCAGATGTGAATATGACACAAGTTATGAACATGTTTACAGTGCTTCAAACAGAACAAAAGATCAAATTTGAGGAAGTTTTAAGCACTGTAGGCGGATTAAAACATCTATCAATTTGTGTCTGCACAATACGAGGAAGCACTACGTAGGATTGAACTTCTTGAACACGAAAAGAAGATCGATAAAATTATATTTTGAGGTTGGAAAGTAGAGTGGAAATGCTTGATCGCAATGCTCGTTGTACCAGTATAGAGATAAGAAGCATCCCACAGAACCCAAGAGAAACAAAGGATGATCTTAAAAAAATTATATGCAGTACAGCTCAACAACTAGATATTTCGCTCCAATACAACGAAATTAAAGATGTCTACCGCATGAACACTAAAGCAGCTATAAAACCAATAATAGCGGACTTTACAACGGTCTCAAAGGGTGAAAGTTTTCTTGCAGCTTTCAAAAAATACAATAAACAGCACCTGCACAACAAGTTTAACACTACGAACATCAATATTGCAGGGCCTAATAAGCTGGTATATATGTCAGAAAACCTCACGCTAAGAGACCGTAAGCTATTTTTCCTAGCTAGGCAGTTTTCTAAAAGTCATGGCTATACATACTGCTGGACTTCGTTTGGACGTACATTTTTACGTAAAGCTGATGGTTCACCGCATATCCGCGTTCTTTCTGAAGAAGATCTTAACAAGCTCAAAGATAAATGACTATATTATATTCGAAACACTAACAACCTGCCTATAAATATCACTATTCTACTCTACTTAATTTTGTTAACATTATGTAGTATTGTAAGCCGCCTGTTGAAATATATTCACAAGTATATAAACCACGATTATAACTATTGTAGACTAAATTTCATTTCATTTCGCAAAGACATAAATGTAAAAAACATTTTCAAAGAAACAACACATATTACACAGACATACACACTCTCACACACATGCTTCCACCCAGCACTCTATGTCGTTATTTTTAACAATATGAACTACCAAATCTCAATGTATATATTAATAATATTCGCAACCCATTCATCTCGTATCAAAATGTGTGCTTTATGTGCAAGTAGAAATTGTACATCTATAAAAATAAAACTGACTTCTTACTATTGCAAATGCCAATGTATAAAAGCTATGTTGGTAATGCAATCGTACCTATTTAAATATAAACATTCAACATGGTTGATTTGATACACAATGATTTGATCCATGAAATAGATATACCAGACATTGTAAACTGCACGCAAACATACGAACCATCAAACTGCTCTCAATTATTAAACGGACAGAATAATTTTATCATCATTACACAAAATATACGTAGTATTCACCAGAATCTTGACCAGTTTCTGGTATACTTAAGTTCGTTTGATGTACAAATAGATGTAATAGTCCTGACTGAATGTTGGACTGAGAGACGCGAACCACCACCTATTTGTAACTATAACCTGTACTTTACGAAACACAACTTCAACCAAAATGACGGGGTAGTAGCCTACGTTCTAAAAAAACATACTGTAGATGCAAAAGAGTTTGTGCTGCCGGATGGTAACTTTTTAAACCTTTATATAAACAACACCTACACCGTTGTATGCACATATAGACCAAGTGCATTCTCAAATCCTACAAATTATTTTTATTCACTAGATGAAATCTTAAATAACCTTAAAATTAAAACAAATGTAATTCTTACTGGCGACATGAACGTGAATATCTTACCTGGTGCCTGCAATACGGGTTATGCTTCAACGTATCTTAACCTCATGGCTTCACATAATTTAGTCCAAGGTATTATCTTACCTACCAGAGCATCTACTTGCCTTGATCATATAATGATCAAAACCCAATTAATATGGCAGACTCTAGTTTTTGGTAACTTTACAGACCATTCGCCTGTATTAATTAGCATAGATAACACGGACAGTAATGAAAAACGAGTAGGTACATGTAAAGGCAAGCACGATCACAAACTTAAAACCGTAGTGAATATAACAGCTATAAAAGAGAGCTTAAATAACTATTGCTTTGACTCATTTTATAAAATTAATGAAGTTAATGATGCTGCTACAGTACTGATCTCAACCATCACAGATATTATACAGGAAAATACTACGTATAAACGCATTAAAAACAAATATTTACCTCTAAAACCGTGGATTAATGAGAGCATAATGAGATGTATTAGACAAAGAAATAACCTTCAAAAGCAATGGAAAAAATCACCTTCAAATATAGAGCTGCACTATAAATTTATAAAATACCGGAACGCTTGTAACAAGCTAATCAAAACAGTAAAACGCAATTACTACAAGAACAAATTTGAAACCACTCGCGGAAGTATAAAAGACACGTGGAAAATTATAAAAGAAGTTTGTAACTTTAATCCTTGTAAAGCTAGTTCTCAAACTTTGTTACAAACTAAAAGCACGCCGATTGACTCACTCAATGAGGTTAACAATTTTTTTACATCCATTGGACAAAACCTTGCGAATGTATCATTAGCAAAGCTGAACAAAACAGATACTGAACTAGCCACGGCTGCTTTGAATACTGATACCTCGCCACCTGGTTCACTTTCGTTATTTCTAACAGACGCTTTGGAAGTTAAAAGTACTATTGCAAATTTAAAGTCCAACAGTGCGCCTGGCTGGGATACTATATCTACCTCCTATTAAAATCTTGTTCCCAATCTTTAGCTGAACCTATTTCTTACTTGTGTAACCTTAGTTTTACTAACGGCATATTTCCCTCAATTTTCAAAAAAGCTATAGTTTGTCCTATTTATAAAGCTGGAGATAGAAATTTACCTTGCAACTATAGACCCATTTCTCTTTTACCTACCCTTGCAAAAGTAATTGAAAAAATAGCTAATAAGAGGTTAGTTTCTTTTTTAGAAAAGAACCGTGTTTTGGCTGACAATCAGTATGGTTTCCGTGCTCGAATGTCAACTGATGACGCTGTTCTTAGGTTAACTTCTCTGACGACTAAGTATCTAGACATGGGTATGAAGTGTTTGGGTGTGTTTTTGGACCTGCAAAAGGCCTTTGACACGGTCTCAATTCCTATACTTCTGGCGCGTCTACAGGGAGCGGGAATAAGGGGTAGTGTGCACGATTGGTTTACTGACTATCTTGTAGATCGCCAACAACAGGTTAAAGTTGATCAATTTGTAAGTGACAGCGCCATATGTAGTAGGTACGGTATCCCCCCAAGGCAGTACATTAGGGCCTACTCTATTTTTGTTGTACATTAACGAGTTATGCAAAGTAAAAAATGTGAATGCCGATATTATAATGTTTGCAGACGATACCGTCCTCCTATTTCATGAGTCTAGCTGGTCGGGTGTACGTCAGTTGGCAGAGGAAGGTGTGGCGCGTGTCACATCGTGGCTAGAAAATAATCTACTTACACTAAACACTGCAAAGACAAAGTATATGTGCTTTCGAAAGACAAGTAGAAATAAAATTCCTGCAAACTTTGTGATACGTGCCCACACCCATCCATGTAATATTTTCACCACCAACATCAGTTGTGCAAACTGCGAATGTAGTGCACTTGACCGCGAGGAATCCGTGAAATATCTGGGAGTTACTGTTGACGAAAGAATGACGTGGGGACCGCACATCCAAACAGTTTCCAAACGAATAAGAAAACTTATCCACGTTTTCAAACAACTTCGTTTAGTGGCTGACAAAAAGCTATTGATTGACACTTATAAAGCTCTCGGTGAGTGTATAATAGGGTATTGTATTTGTTCTTGGGGCAGTGCGGCAAAAACGCACATACTTCAGGCAGAACGTGCCCAACGCGCTCTTCTTAAAGTTAGTTTATCTCTCCCATTCAGATACCCGACTACTGACTTATACAAGGACTGTAATGTATTATCGGTTAGAAAAATCTTTGTTAGCCAGTGTATCAAAAGGTATCACTCACTTACGGTACCCCACTTACCAGTAAATAAAAAAAAAGACGAGCTAAATGTCCGGTTCCTAGCTATAAAAGCGCCTTAGCGTGGAGGCACTTCAACCATATAGCACCAGTCCTGTATAATGAAATAAACAAAAATAAAAACTTAAATGAGATGACTAATTATAAGATTAAAAAAATATATGGTAGACTGGCTAAACCAGTTGGACTACGATGCGGTGGAACACCTATTGTTAAAAGTAGAGTAATCCTATCTGCAAACTCTGACTCTATAATGGACTTGTACTGCAGAGAGGACAACCACACATTCACAGACACACCCTCTCTCTCACACACACACACACACACCCTCGTACATTCATGCACGATATATATCACACATATATCCCTACATACATACGAACATATATACACACACACATACACTCATATACATATACTCACATACATACACGCGTACATAAATTGGTTAAATATCTTACTCGTTAGTTTGTAATAAATAAATAAGTTAATTAATTGATATAGTGTAAAGCCTCCCATTTACGTTATTTGGTTTTATCTTTATTGTTATTTTTAGTTAGTTCAAGTTTAGGAAGACACTGCCTGCAGCAACACAGCTAACGCTAAAGCTACAGGCAGGGGCTACTAATGTATTTAATCTAAGTTTTTATTCAATAAAGATATTTGTATTTTGTATTTGTATTTGTATAGGTCATCCCCAAAGGTCACCTTTGGGGATGACCTATATCGTATCCTATCCCCCAGCTCAATACACGCGCATCACTGTTTTTTCGAAGGCATGCCCGTAATGCCTCCAATTTAAAACGGTGAAAAAAAACATCGTGAGGAAACAGAAATGGAATAAATTTAATGTAATACTGTGTAGAAGGTGCGAGAAAACTTGAACAATAACAGTAAAGGTAGATAGAATAAACTTATACAAAAGTGGTTCTGAAAAGAACATTTTGATAGGAAAATAAAAAAGTGTTACGAAAAAATGTTTAATATTTAATATCATTTGCGTCCACTACCTACGTAGCGAGGCCACAGAATAGATATTACTACAGAACCCTCACTTAGCGAAATTTTTTATATAAATAGCGACTCTTGCTGGGACGCAACAAAGTGCAATTCAGCTCGCATTAGCGCTCAATGCCTATCGCAATTTTTTTACCTAAACCGTAGTTAGACATATGGTCTTGCGAGGTTTTTTATAGATTTTAATACGCTCTATAATATTGTAGAACATTGTTTTGGTCTATCATTAGTACTTTCCGCAGCGTATGCGATGAAAGCCATTTTATGACTGTTTTTTTTATACCTTGCGTTGGTTTTAGTAAAAAATTCCGTAGATATCTCATTTTTTCATGATAAACAAAGCCTTTGTTACTCAGTGATAATGTAGCTTTCTATTGGCAAAAGAATTTTTGAAATCGGTCCAGTAGTTTTTGAGTTTATTCGTAACATACAAAAATACAAATCTTTCCTCTTTATAATATTAGTATAGATATTGATATAGAAAAGCTGTAAACTTATTAGCGCATGCTCCTAACACAGGTAAGAACAATGTGCCACTATGAAGTTTGGGTTAACCTGGCTTTGGCAGGTAAGCGGTACTAAAGGTGTGTAAAATACCGATTTAAATTCGACAAATAATAAAATGTGGTTTTTTTGGTATTACCTTCAGAATAATATTAAAAATCACGTCATTAATTGACAGACACTTAACATCGTGGCAACCCTTTGCCAGACACCCTTAATGTTCATGAAATTAAACTGAATTTGTAAAATCTCTTCTTTTTACAATTTTGGACTACGTTCACTTTTGATATCTAGACCTTATCGAAGAGATAGGATTTATGAATTTCGCCAAAAGCTCAAGTCACGATGGCTCCGAAATAGTTCATAAGAGCTTCATGTACCATGAGGCAGTTGAAATCCTTTCGGCCGCATTTGTAACCATGTATTGTAACCAGTTACAAAAGAAGAAAATTGTCTCCTTGTTCGTAACCCGGTTACAAACTAGGAAATATATTTTACTGGACTTAGAAATATTTTTAAATAGTTACCATGAAATAATTTTTGGTCCTATTTTGTAGTGAAGTTACCAAAAAAGTCTTCTGTGTTCTAATACGTAAAAGGTGTCTTCAAAATTTAAATTTTAGTGATGCACTCGTATGAAAAAATATATTTTTAGAACATAAAACGAATTGCACACAATAATATAATCGATAAATATACATATACCAATTGAACGCCAATTAATTTGAACACAAATCACAATATTATGAAACAATTGGTCTTTCTATCATAGATCATCAACTTTCTATCATCCTGTATGACCAGTACTAATTAATATCATTCGGAAATAGGAATGATGTAGAAAAGTTTTAGCACGAGAGAAGAAGAAAAATACTTCTTTTGTAACCTCGCGGCGGTTACAAAACGTAGTTACGAAAGCGGCCGAAAATATATTAGTTTGTAACCGGGTTACGAAAACGGAAAAAAAATCTTCTTTTGTAACTGGTTACAAAACACAGTTACAAAGGCGGCCAAAAGGCTTTGATTAGCTGCAGCTTTTTCCGTGGCTGCCCTCTGCTGTGCCCTTTCGGAACTGGTTTGAATAGTGAAAAGCGTCCAACCTTCCGAGTATTCTATTAGTGCAATCATTTTATTTTTCGTACCATCGATCGCACCAACCGAAATCGGTGGCCGTCTACCTCACACACTGGCATGGCATCGTAGGTTTTCCGATTCGTTGTCGCTTTTGGGGTAGTACCATTTAGCAAGCAAGATAATTCAGGTAACAAACGGGCGCGTTTCCGCTTCCAGATGCATCAAAAGCTTATTCCGAATCATCCTTTGTTACTGTCCATAAAGAAAGCCGTTCCGTGGATACGAATCCCTGCCTCTTCTTGGTCTGAGTTATTCATTGATTGATTAATGGGGATGGTGGATTGATGGTTGATGGGGATGATGTAACTTTGACGTACAGATTCTAATATTGTACATAATAAGATTAAATAAAATATGTATGTACATCAGTAAAAAATAATAATATTCCATTGGTAATAAATAAATTAGCATAAAGATTTGTAATTTAATGTATTTAAAGCCAATTTTGGGGCAGCACAGATGACATGATTCACATGATATTGGTTTTGTGATTTCGAAGATGACCTCACAGTAATGGACACAGCAAGCATCATTGCCTTTTTAGGGTTCCGTAGCCAAATGGCAAAATACGGGATCCTTTTTGAGTCTGTCTGTCTGTCCGTCCGTATGTCACAGACACTTTTCTCCGAAACTATAAGAGCTATCTATACTATTGAAACTTGGTAAGTAGATGTAATCTGTGAACCGCATTAAGATTTTGATACAAAAAATAGAAAAAAACAAAAATTTTTTGGGGTGTCCCATACGTTGGCAGTGCGCTAACTTAAAAAACGGTGAAGGAAAACATCGTGAGGAAACCGACATATACCTAGAATCTTTCGAGGTCATGTATCATCCACCAACCCGCACTTGGCCAGCGTGGTGGATTATGGCCTTAAACTCTCTCCTTGCGAGAGAAGGCCCCGAGTCCCAGCAGTGGGAACATTTAGTAGGCTGCTTATGCTATGCCATACGTTGAACTGAAACTCAAAAAACTGTTTTTTAACCCCCGACCAAAAAAAGGGGTGTTATAAGTTTGACGTCGATGTCTGTCTGTCTGTCTGTCTGTCTATCTGTCTGTCTGTCTGTCTGTCTGTCTGTCTGTCTGTCTGTATGTCTGTCTGTCTGTGTGTGTGTCTGTCTGTGGCACCGTAGAGCTCAAACCGATGGGCCGATTTCGATGCGGTTTTTTTTATTTCAAAGTTAATATCCGTGCGGATGTTTTTAGCTATGTTTGGTTAATATAAATTCAAGATGGCCGCCGTCACAAAATGGCGGACAAAATATTTCTTCACAACCTACCTCAATATGGGTATCAAATGAAAGGGCTTGACTAGTAGAATACTATACACTATAAAAAAATCAAATCCAAGATGGCCGCCACCACAAAATGGCGAATTATATTTTATTTTTTCATCTCTCCTTCCACAGTAGTAAAATGTGTGTCCTCCCCCCCCCCCTGTAAATTCTAAAATAAGAGAATGACAAAAATAAAAAAAAGTCTATGATGTACATTACCATGTAAACCATTGATTACACACCTATGTAAACTATCAACGAAAATTGGTTTGAATGAGATCTAGTAAGTAGTTTTATTTAATACGTCAAAAATTGAATATTGTTAAAACACTGATTAAAGTACCTAACAACGAACTACAAGAACTTTTATATTATGTTACTTGCTGCTACGGAAGCCTTCATGGGCGAGTCCGACTCGCACTTGACCACTTTTTTATTAGTATTGAATTGTAGCAAAAGTACATTTTATTTGCATTTAAGTAGCAACATATTTATATTCTGTTTTGGTTAATGTGTTTACAGATCGTGTTTGGGTTAACGGGCCATTGCTGGAAAGGGTTTGACACTATTGAGTATAAAGTCTACGAAAAATTAGCAGACGCTACGGAAGGCCAAATTTTTAACATACACAATAAAAATTTGATCAATAAAGTGAGTACTACCATTTCCTGCTTCTAATCGCCATATTTTTGTTTTCACTGAAACGTTACGCAAGCAAAACACAAAAAAATATTTGAGCCAAAGACGTCGTACAAGACACACCCAGGCAGCTCGGAGACCTGATAAAAAAAACATATATACATGTGTTGGTGACTAGTGTTGTCCACAGTGCGGTTTTACATTGTCGATTATTTCAGTTGGCAGTTCGAATAGCAAAAAAGAATCGAAATCTTTGTTTTGAGCACAATTGATACTGAATAGATTTCGACAAACACGACGTCAAAAGAACTAAAAGACAAGATATATCATAGTAGACCAGACCAAGTTTGACATTTATAATATTGGTAGGATTAGTTGGATATTCGTCTTGAGCAAAATTTTGTAGCACAGCGGTATTAAATGAAAGCGACGCGACGGCGAAAAAAAAAATAGGTTCTATCCGAATGGAAATCCATTGAGTAATTGTAACCATTCAGATTAATTAAGAAATCCATTGGATGTGTAGCCGTTAATCCTACAGAGGGATAAGGGTCAGTAATGATTTAGATTCAGGTTTTTTTTAACTATTATACGGTTACACTTGACCGTCATTTTGTGTGATGTTAAGCGACGATGCGGTCTACGATGGAGCGTGCTTTTTTTTATAAAAGAGTGACAAGACGAGCAGGACATGTGCCTGATGGTAAGCAACATGCCTGCCACGTAACAGCACAGTGACACGCAGCTATTGAAACATGAAGAGTCCAAATCATTACCTAGCACTGCACTCGTCACCCAGAGATCTAAGATGTTACATCTCTAAGCCCTGTAATTTCTCTGGAAACATTACCCTTTAACTCTTCTAATGTCGTTGGATACACAGGTGCTTCCTGAATTGTAAGAGAGGCGTTCTGAACAAAGTTTTTCTGAAGATTGATTGTCTAAAACTTTTGAACATGTGTATTCTCCCCATCCTTACGTACGGCGCACAGACATGGTCTTTGACATGCAAACAGAAGTTCAAACTCGATATCTGCCAACGCGCAATGGAGCGCAGTGTACTTGGAATTAAACTCACCGACCGCATACGTAATACAACAATACGCTCAAAAAATAAAATAATAGATGCCACTCAAAAACCGGCCATGCTCAAATAGGACTGGGTGGGTCATGTATGCCGAATGCCGGAATGCCGGAACAACTCTGGGCCAAACGAACAACTATTTGGGTCCCACAATATGTACGGCTAGCCGGGCGACCCAGGAAGTGATGATGGACCGAACTCGATACATATAGGAAAAATTGGAGGACTGTTGCTCTGAACAGGGAAAATAGGCCTTTGCTCTGCAATGGGACAATATAATAGGCTGAGATAATAAAAAAAATATGTAAAGAGATACAGTGCCAAATGGATGCACTTTTCTTAGTATTTGGTTATGTGTGTTTTATCATACATACAATTTTCGCGAAGTTACATATTTTAGATTTTTAAATATTTTTTTAGCTTCAATATACGTCTAGAACCAAATTAAAATGCACCTAACTTTAAGGTTTTGAGAAATATAACTTCCGTCAAATTAAGGGTAAACATCCCGATTGGGGATTTATTATAATTATCTACTTATAAATTTAGAGTAATACTTTATCATGTCTGAGATAAATATCAAATACTTTTATCGATTTAACAAATGTATCTACTCGTATGTCATCCTTAATTTGAACGAGCAGACTACTACTTACTTGACATGTACACGTTGAAACGGCATATAGAGATTTACTACGATAATATGGCCCGCCCCTCCAAATTACTGTTTTAATGTGTGTAGTGTGTAGTGACAGGAACATCATTTACATGTATCGTATCCATGACTATTTATATCTATATGTCTGCACTTTTTTGTAGATAACTCACTCATATTGTTGTAATGCATAACATATCTTCATTGAAAAAACTTATCTTCTGTTTTTTTTTTTCAGTTTATGAATTATGTGAAAGCTACAATCATTGATCGAAAGTATCCTGTCATCACAAAAACGTTGCCGCCTGGTTTACATGATATTACCGTAAGTAGCGCTTTTATGTTTTGCTGGATCATGGGATTTAGCTTTATACTTTTAAATTTCACTGCTGTGGACGAAGTATTGGCCCACTAACAAGCGCACATTTTTGAAACTCTTTCTATGAAATGAATAACACAATCTGCTGTATAGATATTTAAATAAGTCCTAGTAACAATTCTAAAGATTAGCCCAACAGATTTAATTGAAGCTGGGTTGCACAGCTACGGTAATAGGAGCTTTAGGTTCAATGTTTCGAGAGTTGTTAGAGTAGTTTTGTTTTATGTTTATTATTATACACAATCATCATCATTATTCTTAGCCCATTATCGATTATTTGTTTACAGATGAACATTGACGTTCTTGTAAAAGACGTTCTTTTTTACGATAGCTTCTAAAGAAGAAAGTGACATTTCTGTGAACGTATACGGACCTGATAGAACTCTCGTTACGAAGGACCCTGTCTTCGATACAGACACAAGCAAGGCAAGTCATTGTCTTAATGAATTCATAGATTTCGGGTTAAACATGATGTTTCATCAGATACAAACACAAAAACAAAAATATTTATTGCTGTTTGCAGGTAAGATAAGGTGATACAAAACATTTTAAAAGTTGAGCCATACAAACTGGCCTCTTTTTCTACAACAACAGGACTGTATTCTGAGAAACAGACTGTATTTTAAATTTGTAAAAGGATAGGAATGGTTTTTTTGCAAAGAGAGTTTCTATTTCTGCGGGTCTAAACTCGTACCACATCGTATTCAAAATATTGACACAAAGCTATAAAAACAGAGCCTAATATCAGTCAAACTTTCAAACGTTTTCTACAAATTTGTCAAATAAATAATAAAAAAATCTACACAGACAAGAGAATTGGCGGACTATATGTAGATATCGATATTTTCTAAAAACTGTAGAACTTTACTTTGCTCTAATGTTTTCGCGAAGTAGGTACAGACATTTTTTCACACCTTGGGTTATATTATGGAAGTTTTCATACGGACATCTAACTTTTTTTGAAATTATTCCATAGTCTATGTTCATAAAGATTAAATAGGATTCTAATTGTGAAAGTTTTTCAAATCGTTCCTAGGTCTGTTTTATGCAAACAAAGAATCAAATCTTTCCTTTACACGTTGCTTCAAATTGGAAATTATTTTTTTAATCTTATGTCTACAGATTTATAAGTTTTCGGCTTCTAAGCCAGGACTCCACACAATTAGTGTGAGCACTTCAAAACCAGCTAAAGCAGGTGTTTTAATTGGATCCAAAGTTGATATTTCACACGGATTTTCCACTGGCAAGGCGAAGTTCATGAACCACACTAGTCCTTTGCCATTACCAGGTAACTATTACAATTTGCATTAATTTAATTAAAATTTAGATTAGTTAATAAGTCTGAAATTGTAGGATCATTCGCGAGGTATAAAAAATAGATCAAATAATACCTAATATTTAAATTTATAATGATGCTGATAGAACACTTGTTTGCATAAACATATTGCATTTGTGTACATTGTATAAGAAAAGGAAGAAAGTGTGGTTGTGTAGAAAATATATTTGCGTATGTTCCTAGTCCTTTTAACTTTATTTAGACGTCAATTAACTGGAGTTAAAATATCTTTACATTTTTTACTAAGAAAAGGGTCGAAGTGATTTCAATGTTTAATTTATTGATCAACATACTCGTAAGACGTCTTGTTTTCAGATCTTGAGTAAAGATTTCACATTATTTGTGTTTCAGTGTCCGACACACGCGGGCTTAAGTCACACTTATCATTACAACTCGACGAAGGCGACGTTGAAATTAAAAGTGTACAACTCCTGGATGAGTCCCACAACTTGGTAAAGGAAATCCCAGTAACGTATGATAATGATACGAAATTATACACAACAGAATTTGATCCTCCCAATGGGATGTTCCGATTACAGGTTAGTGTTTATTTGTCTTCCTTCACTTGTTAACTTGTCATCTTCTGTCAATCAAATGTTTCTAATATCATCAAACAAGTAATTTTTAGATAAGTATATTATGTAAGTACATTAGTCTAGAATCTAAATCGTGGAAACACTTCCAACAATTTTCATAAAATTTGGCATAAGTACAGGCGGTTTCGGGGGCCATGAATCGATCCAGCTTTGTTTAATTTTTTGAAAACTCCATATAATACGTGTTTTCAAGCAATTAACCAAAGATCGGTCATCCAGTAACTAAATCATCGTACTAAAATCATTATAAACAGAGATCCAGGTAGTATGTTCGATTCTCACCCAGGATTAATCCTGTGTGTTTTAGGCATCTATGGGGAGCGATTGTTTGTATCGTTCTTTTATTGAGAGTTTTTGAAATCCTTTCAAGATACCGGCCTTTTTTGGTAGGGAGTTAAAAACGACCTCTTACAGGTTGAGATTATTCACATTAAACACTCAAATAACTTCAACAACAGCTATGTGGATGATATCCTGGCGTGAGATTTTGCTGATGTGGTAATAGGGCAGCCATAATATTTTCAAAACAGCCGATAACCGTTGAGCTATAGTAGTTCTGGAATTGAGATCGCTTTGAAGGAAGGCTTTGTGTAGGACATCCTGTTTGTTAAAGTGGTAACTTTCCAAACACGTCCCCCTGACGTGCGTGGTGTGCTCTCTCGCGGGGTCATCTTCTCCTGGCTGACCCGGTGAGTGACATACGTAACGAGGGCCTATGCCATCATCATCAACCAGCCCGCAGGAAGAAAGTACCACCGACCAACGACGCGGCCCAGTGTTGAGGATGAATGAGGCTGTGACTACTACGCCTAATACCTTTGAGCCATACCATTGAACTTTTATGCTTTGTATGCCTCGAGGCTGACTCGTGCAGTGACCTGCATAAAGGGGGGAAAAATTACAATGCAAATCTGTCCAACAATAAGAGCTGTAAGCTGATGATGATAATGATTAGATTGCATGACATATTATTCGCACACACACACACTCCCTATCACATCATCATCACACACAAACACCCTGTTCCATACAAAAAATCACTACTATCAGCTAAAATTAATAAAATAGCTAATTTTGTGTCATTTCAGTTTAGCATTATGATAAAAGTTGATCATACTGATCATACTGATGGACGTTACTATTTTTTTTTAACACATGTTCTGCGTAGTAGTTTAAAATCCCGTCAAAAGCATAAATGTGAAATGAGAGCCAAGTTCAATAATTAGGTAATATAATATCTGGATTAGTTGTTGATTTCAACTACAAAAGAAGTGAGATCTCGATGGGTGCCAAGTTCAATGATCGATTCTAAAACTGATTAAAACGACATAAAATATTTTGTAAGAACTTAAAATTTATTGTTTCCTTATAATCTAGCTAGCACTACCACTAATATCATTCGTAAATGAAAACTAGCCAAGTAAGATCTGAAGCTCTAATATACCATACTAGGTTATAAGAAAACATTATTGAACTTGGCTCTCATTTCACATTTATGCTTTTGACGGGATATCATTACTTTTTGTAAATAAATTATTCATGACAATTAGTTAATGAATTACATGTTATCTATTGACTTCTCGAAAAAAATAGGCACGTAAGTAAACTAAGCATTTGTTTCCAAAGTAACGCGAATTAAACAAGCCCAACCTCGACGGGGCTGTCGTTTAGTTGATAATTTCCGATGAGCACCTTTCAGCTCCATCACCAGACTCTGGTTACTACCTAGCACTAAAGTACTCGTCAAGATAAATCAAACGAGCCCAAACCCGAAGGTATTATATCGTTTAATTGCTGAGTTCCTTTGACTACTTCCCGGTTCCATCATCAGACCTTGGTTCCCATTTCTCGCCAAAGTACTCGCCAATCCAAATCAAACGAGCCCAAACTCGATGGGGTTACGTTGTTTAGTCACCGAGCTCCTATGACTACCTTCCAGCTCCATCATCAGACCCTGGTTACCATCTAGCATCAAAGTACCCGTTATGACAAATCAAATGAGCCCATACTCGATGGGACTATGTCGTTTAATTACTAAGTTCCTTTGACTACCTACCAGTTCCTTCATCAGGCCCTGGTTACCATCTATGTAGTTGTAATGTACTTGTCAATATTGATTTAAATGACTAGTCCATACTTAATTATGTACAATGATTGATAGTATAAAAGTGATTTTTATTTACCCACTTTTACGAGTATACAGGTACTATCAATGTATAAAATAAAAAAATATTTGAAGTGAGCGCTAGACTAACTGCTACGTATAGACTACGTATATAATGTTTGGATGTATGTTGCTCACTTACATCAAAGAGGTTCATCGGAATCAACTCCGGCTGTATTACAGTCAGAAATAGCACATACATAAGCATGTGCTCAGTTCTGCCCCTAGTCAGGGGCTCTCTCTTGCATCTCGGATCGGTAGTCGTGGTTCCTCCAGCTAGATCAGCCGTAACTCTGGCTTAGCTTTAGAATAACATATGGGCTCTTTTTTAGTGCGAGAAAATGACAGGAATAGAAACTACGCAGGTAAAACCACAGAATGGCGCTAGCAAGTGATTTGATCTTAAACAATTTTTTAGTTATAAGGCAAATGGTTTTTTATTAAAGTTCTAAACTATTGAGATTTTACGGCTAATCTAGATAGATACTGCTAGCCTAGCCAGACGGACGGCAACTGCCAATCCGGAGCCCTGGATTCAAATCCCAAGCACACTATTGTCTTTTCAAAGTAATCTGCGTAATGCCGCTAACTTAAAAACGGCAAAAGAAAACATCGTGAAGAAACCGACATGAAATAATAAAAAGTAATCGCAGTTAACAACGTAATAAGCAATATAAACGAAAGTAAACTATCCTCTTATTTTATTAGTTAAAAATACTAAAACTCATAATTTATGTTCGGATTAGGAAAGATCAAAAGGTAAAGAAGTGACTCGTTAAATAAATAAATAAAGATTCACACGAGTACTCACAAAATATACAATAACGACCGGTAGTCATCAATTTTGATTGCTATTTTCTTTTTAACAGACACTTTAAGTCGTCATCGAAATAATGGAAATATTACAGTCATTATAAAATTAAAAAAATACCAGTTTCTGACTTATTCCTTTGTGTTCACCCAATTACCTATCTGTATGCCAAATTTGAACTTTCTATGTCATCTGGAACTGGGTTAAATCTTTCATGTCTATATCTTAATCCGCTACTCTCTAAAACTCTCTCCTTGCGAGAGAAGGCCCGAGTCCCAGCTGTGGGAACATTTAGTGGGCTCTTGATGATGATATCTTAATCAGTGATTTTAATGACGATTTTGGGACGTTAATATCTAAAGAACCGTTTGAGGTTTGTTTATGAGATTTGAAGCACATATTGATATCTTGCAAACCTAAGTGTGTGAGCAATTTCACAAGTTAATGTGAAATAGTTTTTAAGTTATGAGGAAGACAAAAGTAGCTCCAAATGTTTCGTGTATTGTTCGTGGTATTACACAAGGTGCGGCTCGCCAGTTTTCTGGAATGAACTTGGCTGGCCACACTGCCATGTGTCTAGATATACAACACTAGCATAATAAACTAGCACATTCAATTGACGATGTCCTGTACACACTTCGAAGAAACAAAAGGGAGATTTAATTCCAAATAAATGTTCAGAAAACGTATGTAAATAAATAAGATATTCAACTTTCTGTTAACAGATCGTGGCCTATCACGCAGAGAGTAACACCAACATCACAAGGCTGATGCCCACATTACTTGAAATTAATAATATCTTACCAGGTAATGTATCGTATTCTGTATTTTAAAAACAAAATTAGTAGGTATGATTCAACTATTCAAGAGAGGCAAAGAGTCAAACCATCTTGTTTCCAGCTGAGCGCCGTTTAATACTAGGCCGGGATTTCTTATCGTCGTGTTGAAATACTCGTAGTAGCAAGGTAGTATTACAGACAGGTGTGTTGTTGAATGTTGACTTAATGAGCATCAAGTGTACGTTTCGCACGTCTTGTCTTTGATAATAAAACGGTTTCGTACAAGCTTTTCCGAAAAGACAAACCACAAAACAGAAAATTGGCTCACTTAACGTTAAGTTAAATACCATGCGTAGTGAACAAACCGTTTTGAGTTCACGTTTTTCATCCATACGGCCAAAAAAATGGAACAAAGTGTCGGCTAGCTATTTTTGTTCCATTTTTTTCAAGTGGGGGAAATACTTGTACGTATGCCCACCATGCAGGGACATGGTGTGGTATGTCGGGCGGGCGGGCGGGCGACACCATGGGGTACGACATGGTGCCCCTACCGACTAAAACCCCCACAGGTTTCTCCAGCATGGCCAGGGGTCAGAATAGCGGGGTCACTTTTTGCACTCCTACGACGACCCTGACCCACCTGTCATAGTCCTTGCGAACCCGCCTCGTGGGGGGCGTTAGTACCCCCGCAATTGGCTCTAGTGATGCACCGGAAATCAGCGGCGCGTCACCTCCTCGAAGGCCTATCCCCTAGATAGGGCGTCGGACGGCCCTAAACATCCAATGCTCCAGACCTTCCTGCGGAGACGGGGTGCGAGCCCAGAGTCGGCTACCCTCTAGGCTCGCCCCTGTGTCCACTTCTGCCTCAGTTAAGGAGCGAGAGGTTTCACGCGACCTCTCACTGTCGAGAGACTTTCATCTCGCCTCTCATGGCGAAGATGATCGGCAGCGAGAAGTCCACCCACACCACCGCGGCTAGGAATAGATGCGGTTCCGCCTCTATGGCTGCATCACGGCACTTGTCCTCTGCTTAGCAGAGTGCTCGTGGAGGACCCGCATCTGGAAGACTTAGGAATTTTACTTGGTCGATACATCAGTAAGACGGGAGTTTGCGAAATTGAACCCCTAAGAGGGTGAAATAAGGGATGAGCGGTTGTATGAAAATTCGTTATTTTTCAGTTATAAGAGTGAAGCAAATCTACGCGGACGATGTCGCAGATAGCATATAATAGGTACTATATGCTATCTGCGACATCGTCCGCGTTACTTACTATTTAAAAAAAAAAATGTGTTGCCTGTAAATTCGGTATACGGGCGAAAGTTTTACGTGACAACGACTTTGAGTGGTAAAATAATTTTACGGAAGGGACGCGTGCCTTTCACTTTTTATGTCTGTCTCGCTCTTAGGCGGGCTAACCATGTCCGAGTGGAAGGGACGCGTGCCTCTCACTCGCTCTCGTTGTGAGCGCATAACGTGAGCGGAGCGTAACGCAGTTTCTTGAAGTGTCACCCGGCAAACCAATTTATAAGACGTTGTCACGTCAATATAATAGTGAAAAATAAAACGTGAATAATTGGTTGTCTGTAAAGTTGGTTTACGGACGATAGATTAACGTGACAACGTCATCACAAAACATTGATGAAATGATTGCAATAAAATAGAATCGAGTAGAAAAACAAGAACAAAATTAAAAATTTTGACTTACCTCCGACTACCTCGGATTTGTAATCTGTACAACATTCTACTAGTCAACCCCTTTCATTTGAAACCCATATTGAGGGAGTAGTGAATAAAGATTTCGCCATTTTGTAGTGGCGGCCATCTTGGATTTGAAATGTGTTATAGTGCATAGTATTTTACTAGTCAAACCCTTTTAAATGATACCCATAATGAGATAGTAGTAAATAATAATGTAATTTGCCATTTTATGGTGGCAGCCATCTTGGATTTGAAATTTGTCATAGTGTTCTACTAGTTAAGAAGCCCTTTGATTTGATACTCATATTGACGATTGGGAAGAAATATATTGTCCACCATTTGATGTTAACCAAACATACTTAAGAACCAAACATACTTAAGAACGCATGGAAATTAAACTTCAAATAAAAAAAACCGCATCGAAATCGGCCCATCCGTTTGAGCTCTTCGGTGCCACAGAAGGGGAGTTATAAGTTTGACGACGATATCTGTCTGTCTGTCTATGTTTCTGTCTGGCTGTGTGTCTGTCTGTCCATGTGTACCTGTCTATCTGTATGCTGTGTGTACGTACACACAGCATACAGACAGACACACAGACACACAGCCACACAGCCAGACAGACACATAGACAGACAGACAGACAGATAGATATCGACGTCAAACTTATAACACCCCTTTTTTTAAATAAAAGTATCCTATGTAACTCATAATCAGCTATTTGTTATTGGAATACCAGTTAAAATCAGTAAAACCGTTAGAAATTAGCTGGAAGCACACTTTTTTGCTTAAGAAAGTGCCATAGATATACTTTCCTGTGCATTTAGAGAAAACTTGGATTTACAAACAGACATTTCAATTTTGTTCTTATAGATTGTTACATGGCTCTTCGCTACTGTTGCTAATACTACCTATATTACAAAGTACGAGTACAATCAACTATTGGGTTCTGTAAAAAAAATGTTTATCAATAATTGTTAAACTTAAAAAAAAAAATAAAGACAATGTGGGTACTTCTGAAGACATTGTTAATCTAGATCCAATAACTTGTAACTAATTTTATAAACTGGGGTTATGCCATAAAGTTTAAGTATTAAATATATGTATTCATGAACAAGTTTTCATAAAAATAAACTGTAATCAAATATCTACCATCAATTATATCAATCACCATAACTTTTAGTCCATTGTAACATAACCTATATTATTTTTACTGCATCCGCCGACCGATGCTACTTTTTTAATAATAAAATAATAAATACTTGAAATTATTCTAGTAATTGGATTTTTGAAATCCAAACATAATTTACCCTAACGTAACGGGACAATGAGCGTTACGGGACATTGAGTCATGATTTTTCGTGCATGCAGCCAGCGTTCTTCGATTTTTTAGACGTCACGTCAAAAATTTCAACATTTCTTTAGATATCAATGTCATAAGTACATTTAGAAAACGTAAAGTAAAAAAAACATCAAGACTTACGCGAGATTTCAATTAACATTTGTGGGTAAATTCAAATTGATGCAGAATTTTGGACGTTAGTGATGTCAAATAAAATAAAAGAGACTAAATTAAGCTTAGCTGAAGGTCTTTTCAGCGGTGGCACTCCTATGCAAAGCTGTGACCTTCGTTTCACAAAACTAGACCTAACCCAATATTATTTCTTAGCATAACTACCATAACCGTAAACAACCCACTAAATGTTCCCACTACTGGGTCTCGGAGCCTTCTCTCACAAGGAGAGAGTCAAGCCATAATCCACCACACTAGCCCAGTGCGGGTTGGTAGATGACCTGGAAAGTTCCTAGGTTCATGACAGGACATAATAGTTATAAACCTCTATATAGTATTCTACTCTATACGGACAGATGATGTACAAATATTTGCACTGTGTCTGGGTGTTTTTATGTATAATAAGTATGTATTTAGAACTATATAAGTGTTATATCAGCTATCTGGCCGCCATGTTACAAGCTTTGCTTAGTTTGGGGTCAGATGGTGTTGTGTGTGAATTGTCCACCAATATTTATTTATTTTAATACTTTCTGCGTACTAAATGCAAAAACTAAATTAAGCACAGATTAATATAAAAAAGACACGCATTCCATGGCGATTATTTTATTTTTTATCACGTTTGTTAAAGTAGTCCAGTCCGACTCAAGTTTCAAGGAGAGTTTTTTCAAGGAGAGTGCGCGCGCGCGTGTTAGCATCTCGTTTAGCACTTTAATTTTATTTATTTAAAATATTTACAGGGTATTGGCTGGCGTACACCTTGAGTAAACATTTCGAATACGGCGGTTACACCTCCTGCAGTGCTGGCCGCCCCGTTTTCAACATTTACGCTTATTATTTGGGATTTCACTCCTTGCTCACGTAGAGTAGTATTTGTTCGTGTAGATTTTGGCACAGAAGTGTTTTAAGGAACTTTTGCATTTTGTCGAGATAAAAAGTAGTACATAACTGTGTTTTTTCAAACTGTAATGCACATTTCATATTACAGCGTAATCTGTTCAATCCTTTCGTCGAGATTGAACAAATAAATACTAAATCTTTCAGATTTTAATATTTTTTATAAATGTTTAAACGCTCTTCAGTTCAATTTAATAGTTTTTTTTTCAGGTACTACAATACCAGATACACGTCCATCAGTTAAAATTGAAGAAGGCAAAAATACAGTTACGGTAAACTATGGAGACGTGCTGAAGATTGAATGTGCTGTAGAAGGATATCCACGCCCACTCATAACTTGGAAAAACGTAAACAACGACACAACTTTCACCAGAGAGGTAACCTTTACTTTGTATTGGCTGCCCTAGTGGCTTAGTTGGTAGTAGCTCTGCCTGCGAAGCCGAGGGTCGTGGGTTCGATCCCCACCCAGTGCAAATATTTGTGTGATGAATTCAAATGTTTGCACTGTGTCTGGGTGTTTATATTTATAATAAGTATGTATTTAAAACTATTTAAGTATTATATCAGCTATCTGGCTGCCATCACACAAGCTTTGCTTAGTTTGGGGTCAGATAGTGTTGTGTGTGAATTGTCCACCAATATTTATATTTATTGGTCGAGATTTGTTCGTAAATTCGATTTTATTTGTGCAATATACCTTAAAGACAATATTTATGTTAGTATGACTGTCATACCTAGCTTGGATTTTTATACAAACTTCATACCATGTTAGCCTTAAACTCAATAAAACCACACGACATGCTAATGGCCACGCTCTCCGGTTTCGCCCGCGTAGTTGCCAAAGTAAGCTATCTTTTGAGTTATAAGTTTTCACTTTTAGTATTAAAATTAACGTAGTTGTTACACATATTTAATTGAATAACGGGACACTCACGTATATACGGTCGGTCAATCCGACTCGAGTTTCGGCCGCGTTCGGCGGCCCTTTTCACTGCCTGTTTTGGCACTGACGCCAAACGGGCAGCCACCGCGCGTGTGCACTCGCCTTGAAAAAGGCCGCCGGACGCGGCCGAAACTCGAGTCGGATTGACCGACCGTAAATACGTGAGTGTCCCGTTATTCAATTAAATAAGTTTTCACTTCTATTGGCAGTTCCTATGACTGCCAATATTTTTTTAAACATCACTCAAAAACAAATGAAAGCAAATCCTCATTTGAAAAACTGATAAAAGGAATTTAGAGATCAATCACACCATCTACATTTATATCAGCTATCTGGCTCTCATAGTACAAGCTTTGCGTATTTTGGGGTTAGATGGTGTTGTGTTTAGTGAGCGTGACGCTCGCCGCGTTTCCACGTTGAATGGCAATGGCCAACCTTTGCTCCAGGAACGCACCGCAGCGGGAATTACCCGTATTCTCCCTGAGCCTGCGCCTAATTCATTCATCGTCCTAATTCTGAGAGGAACTCTTTAGCCTCTGCCCCCAACAACCCAAGGTCAATGTCAAATTCTTTATATGTATGTAACATAAAATATATTTTTTTATGTAAGTACTAGCTGTGCCCTGCCACGCTTCGCTGTAGCACATTGTGATGCAAAAATTAGATAAAAACAATCCTGGATTATATATTATATCATTGTAAAATTTCAGCTCGATCGGTGCAGAACTTTTTGAGTTTTTAAAGCGTACACAAACCAACATAACATTTTTATATATAGAGATTATATATTTTAAAATATTTATTATCTAGTGCAAAAATAAAAAAAGTGTATCACAATCATAAACATACAAAATTTCACGTTTACAATATTAGTGGGATGTAGATCCAGTATACATGTAGCAAACAGCTGATAAAAATTCTTTTACACAAAAACGCAGTATTTTTGTACCGAGTAGTAGTACATTTTCGATAACAAGTACAGATGTACAATTTTGTAGTCACCACTAGGTTTAATGGTAAAGTAAAAACACCTAAGGAGAGTAAAATATTCCTAGAATCTGTCACTATCAGGCTTCATGTGATAATCTGCACTGGGCTAGTATGGTAAATTACGACTCTTGTGAGAAAAAGCCTCGAATCCCAGTAGTGGAAATATAAAATCTGCTTTGCTTACAATTATGAATTGTGTATAAATGTATTTATTTTCAGACATTACCAGGACTCAATTTTCCACACAACTATGTCAATGAATTGATAATTTCAAACATAACAGAAAACGCCACATATTCCTGTACAGCGACCAATGAGCTTGGTTCTGATTCAAAAGAAGTTAACGTGGAAGTAATCCGAAAGCGTTATTTGAATATAACGTATTTATCTGAACGTAAGAATTTAATAGTTTACATTGAAACTTTATACAGCCCAATTGTTATTATAAATGAATTATAAACAACTTTCATTCCGATATCATTGCTGATCAATAAACAAATTCAGCTCTTTCGTATGAAAAAGATATTTAGATGCAGGCTTAAAAAAATAAGATGATAATATGTCCAAATCCGAAAAGCTAATGAAAAAACAAATAATTGGTAATTATTGGCTTGGTAAATCGCCACCACAACAATTCAATTCAATTCAATTCATTTATTCATACCTACCATAAATTCATAAGAACACTTGGTAACGTCATTTACAAAAAGGCAAAGAATCTGTGTACATAATATGATAAAATAACAACGTCAAAAAGAATGAAGCAGCTGTAAAGGGGCCTAGTCAATTACATGCAGCTGTAAAAAGGCTTTGTCGAAGACAATATAACAAATAATCAATACACACAGTATACAGATACTACATTAGTACAAACAATGTGACATCAAAAGTCTTAAAAATCTATTATTTTACCTTATTACAAGATTCTAATTTCGACACATTTCTCTTCCATACGTTACTATCTTTAACAAAGTCGTCTATATTATAATATGCCTTGCTCAATAGGTAGCTTTTTATTTCATTTTAAACTTGGTTTCATTGAGGCCTTCCACTTGTACAGGGATTGCATTATAGAAGCGAATACCATTACATTTGAAAGAGTTATTTGTTTTCTGAAGTCTGCACTTAGGAAATACAATTTTGTGTTTATGGTGCGCTTTTGGATTCAGATCAGTTAATTTCTGCAGACGACTTCGACTTTTCTTACATACATTATACATTCATAAATATACAATGAAGGGACTGTTAATATGTTAATAGTTTTGAACATCTCCCGTACTGATTCTCTAGGTGATAAATTATATAGACCACGGATTGCTCTTTTTGCAATATGAAAACAGAGTTTCTGTCCGCAGCCGAACCCCATAATAAGATCCCGTAGGACATAATACTGTGAAAGTAGCCAAAATAAACAAGCCTAGCTGTTGCAACGTCTGATATTTTTTAATTTGACGAACTGCGTGGGCAGCTGAACTGAGTCGATCAGCTAGTCTCTCTATGTGAGGACCCCATTGAAGCTTTGAATCTACTGAAATACCCAGAAAACAAGTAGATTGTACAGGTTCGATAAGTTCATCCTTCAGCCTTATATCAAGTTTACCGCACATTACATTGCAGAGTGTGAACTTTATACATTTCGTTTTAGTTGGATTAAGTACTAGATTATTTGCATCAAACCATTTGTACGCAATGTCCAAAAGTACGTTTATTTCAGTGAAATCGTTTATTCCTCTCTTAATTTTGAATAGAAGTGATGTATCATCGGCGAACATAACTATTTCTATATTTTTATGTTTCTTTATCATAAAAGGTAGATCATTAACGTATATAAGAAACAAGAAAGGTCCAAGTATGGAACCTTGTGGTACACCCATTCTTATAGGCGACTCATTTGATTGTACACCGTCAACATCGACTATTTGTACACGGTCTTTAAGATATGAAGAAATGAAATTTAGAGCTGGTTTCGAAACCCCATAAAACTGCAGTTTCTTTAAAAGAGTGTCATGATGAACACTGTTGGGATACAGTTTTTGATAACCTCCGACGCAAAAACGACAAACTGTGAACTTGTAACTGTGTTTGTGACAAATATGTAAAACAATTTGGTAAACGAAATTGTAAATCAGTTTTGGTAAACGGAATTGTTTATTAAAGAATAATTTTATGTTTTGTTAACAACAGATGTAAAATCCAAATATGGAGAAGAAATCAAGATTGTCTGTACAGTAGAGGCATATCCACAGGCCATTATCACATGGTTCAGAAGTGGTACAATGATCTCACCTGACGACGACGTAACAGTAGAAACGTCGCCTGATAAATCCATTCTCATCATAAAAAACTCAACTTTAGCAGATGAAGGGAAATATTCTTGTGAAGGGAAAAATGAAGACACACATGTTTTAGCTGACACATTTCTTAAGTTTATTGACTTAGGTGAGTTGAAATTAATAATTTACCGCCATATTTCGAACATTTATGTACCCAAGACTAATGTAATCGTAAAAGTTGCTACCGATATTTTTGATGTTTTAAATTTCAAACGAAATGGAGCTTAATAGAGCTAGAGCTTGGGAACCTTAAATTACGTTATTTTTAACCACGTATAATTTGACAAATTCAGATCGGTCTTTCACACACCTTTAGTGCCATGTATCTGACAAAACCAGAATGACCCAAACTTCATGATGAGGTAGGTATCGTTCTTACCTATGTTGAAGGCATTTATCAGCAAAAACTTTTGCTTTTGTTAAAATAACAAAGGTCTGGGGTTCACGAGCTTTTAGACCATAAGTAAAATTTTAGAGTAAAGAAGTAAATTTTAAAGACAATAATAGAAATGTAAAAAATGTATTGTGATTAGGAAACTTTATGGACTCTGGGTAGTGTAGTACGTGTGGTGTAGTTTTACAAGTTTTATTGTATAGTCTAGTTTGAATAGCAAATACTACATACCTACACAGTAATTACTAATTAAATACACTGTAGAGCTAGTTAATGAGTGCAGTGCTGAATATACTTAATATTGAACTATTAAAGCTTAAATACTGCGTGGAGCTATGCAGTTGTTTATTTGTGGTGATCACCATCAGGCACGCGTTTCACACAGTTCACCACCCTAGAACGAAAATTAAAAAATACATATCATAAAAAAAATTACTTTTTTTTTCAGAACCTCCTAAAATAGATAAGATTAAAACCAATCTCTTTGTAAAAAAGGGTTCAAAAACTACGATTGAATGCAAGTAAGTAGTTAACACACCACATTTTCTTACCGGTGGAGAAAAGCTACCAGTTCAATAGGATATTTGGGGTGTTTTTTAATAATTGTCGGCTGCGGGGTCTGGGATTTTGGCCAAATAATGTGTTTTCTAAATTTGAAAAAGGAGACGCTGACATATCAACGTAGGGCCTAAACTACAAGACTAAACTACAAGATTTTTTTTCAGGGGTTCCTTTCATTACGTAAGGACAGCACTTAGAAAGAATCTTTGAAAATACAACCCCTAAAGGGGTAAAACGGGAGTGCAAAGTTATTATGAAAGTTATCTGATTTTCAAAGTTATTTCAATATAATTTATTTTCTTAAAAAAAAGCAATAAATTCAGCCAAGTGCAAGTGGGATTTGCGCACGAAGGGTATGGTACGGATACCATTGGCAAATAAGCGGCAAAAACCTTTTTTATTGTGTGGGAGTCCCCCTTAATTATTTATTCCATTTAATTTTATATAATTACATTTAAAAAACATTAATAAACTAAATCTTCTGTTAATAGGTAAAGCGTCTACTTATCACCGTTATTAGTATCAAGCAAGAAACGGTAAAAAAGCAAGTTTGCTGTATGGGAGCCCCCTTTAAATACTTATTTTATTTTATTTTGCCGGACAGCGAATCCTCAGTAATAGGGTCCCGTTTTTACACTTTGGGTACGGAACCCCAAAACACCGACTTCAATTTAAAACTCAGTTCAGATACTCGACCAAACTTCATAAGAAATAATCATATGGCATCGACTCGATGGCATCGGCCATCGAGTTAAATGAAAGTAAATTTTAGTTTTTGTTAATATTTCAAAAACCACTGCACTAACTTGCATCTAATTTATATGGGATCATCTATAATATAATATATTTAAACAAAAATCATCAAAATTGATTCACAATTGCGCCGAAGCTATTACATACGAGTACATAGAAAAAGAAAAAACAACATACAACCGAATTACGAACCACTTCCTTTTTTGTAGTAGAGGCTAAAAATATTGTATTTGAATTACAAGTTCCTAACAATGAGTAATGCCGAGAGATTTTTTGAAAATAGGCTACTTATTATCCCGTCAACGGGAACGAAAACTGTGCGGGAAAGCTCGTGGGGTGCTGCTAGTATTAAGTAATGAATGATGTAGTGATTAATTATATATTTTATGTATTTTGGGCAATATGTACTGACCACTGACTGACAACTGTTCTGATCATGAAACATATCCTGATAAATTTTGTAGTTGTTAGTTATGCTGTCCATACAAGTCAGAACTGGGAAAGTCCTGGCCTGGACAGATCGCAGAACTTCTGACTAAAGTTGTTTCGAGATGTTTATTTTCACGACAGCGAGCCCCGGGATGTTTTACAATCAAAAATTCAATCAATTAAATTGTAACATTTGACAGGAGCTTGACGCCGATCTCCTTGACGAATGAAAACTGATATCTTGAGTGTATTGACTAGAGTGACGAAAATATGTCATATATATGACATATTTTCGTTGGACGATCATACTCTCGATGACCGTGTCGTTGAAACATTCTAACAACCTACCAACTATGTAGCGCCTCAAGATTCTTGAAACGCTTTTGCTGGATTAAAGTGTTAATAATTGGTAATAACGGTTATCTTTGACATAGCAGGTGGTTCCTTACCTCGCAGTAGCTAAACACAAGTAGTTTGTAAAAAACAGAAATTTTGAAATTAAGATACATAATTGAAATTAATTCTATTAATGAAATTCATTTATGGGTATAGCTACAATTTATCAACATGGAAATAATTTTAGAGGCGTTATTCTCGTGGACCACATTTATTATCTAAACATAACATTTTTAGACTACGGGAGGGTGTCCCAAAGCCATCTATCAGTTGGTTTTTCGGAAAGAACTCATTGTCAATGAATGTAAGAGAAGAATGGAAAAATCTGAAACAAATTGAAATTAATACTGCTGATAAAACTGACGCCGGCTTTTACCGGTGCCGAGCTGAAAATGCGATCAGTAGTGATGCGCATCAGGTGTGGTTAGTCGTCGAATGTAAGTGTTTTAAATAATTTCAATGCAATATAATAGAACGAGTTTTTCTATACAGGTCTGCTTAGTGCTCGAATAGGTGACACTGCTATGGTGAAAATTTTTACAAATAGTAGTCTACAAAGCAATCGCACCTACGTAAAAGCAAGTCGGTATTTTGTCTCTTTTTCTAGCCAGTAGGTATTGTAAAATTATCATGTATTGTAAGAGAATGTTAAATTATTACATGAAATTCTTACAAAGGATAATCTAGTGGATACAATAATTTATAATTATATTGTCATTATTAACTGTAAGGGACTGGGCTGGGCATGTTTTCCGCATATCGGATGATTATTTGGCCAACATTACCACGCAATGGTAGCCAGATCGCAAACGACGACGCGGCAGACCAAAGAAACGATGGCAAGACGACCTCAACGAATATCGAAAAAACTGGACTACATTATATGGAAAAGTGGAGGGAGGGTGGGGAGGCCTTTGCCCAACATTGGGACAAGACTTGCACATAATAATAAATAAATAACTGTAAGGGTGACATCCAACCCCTGGCGTCTAACCTTTTAAGACAAAATTTTACTCTGGCAATTGTTTGAGAAGCGGGAAATAGTATATTTTTTTTCGAATACTAAAAAACTGTGAGTAGATATTTATTATTCGCCTACTGTTACCTCCTTAATAGTTTCAATGTCATTAATAGAAATATTCTCGCAAAAGTGCATACACAAATTATTTTATATCTCACATCGCATAATTTTAATTTTCATTCCCATCAAACTGCCGTGTTATTACGAGTACTTGATAACTGAAAATTAGTTAAAATATTGATAGACATTTCTCACACAACACCATCTAGCCCCAAACTAAACGAAACTTGTAAGAAGCAAGATAGATAATATAATACTTTTATAGTTGTAAATACATAGTTTTTCTACATAAATAGAAACACTCAGACACAAACAAATCTGTGTATTTATCACGCAAATACTTGCGCTAGGTTGTAATTGAACCCACAATCTATGGCTCCACAGGTGGACTAACTAGCAAGTCCATAAACTGCTAAGCTAGGTCAGCCACAAACAAATCTATGTACCTACCTAGTTCTATTTTTTTGTTTCATAGATGTTCCGGAGATAGTCGATGTAAAAGTGTCTATAACTGTACAAACAAACACTACGGCACATATTGACTGTGAAGTGGATAGTGTCCCGCCTGCTATAGTGACTTGGCAGAAAGATGGCAAAAACATCAAACCTACCAGTGTCCTGGACAATAACACCATCAGGTAAGTTTATAAAATAAATGTATAGAAAATAAATGTTCAAATAACTTACTTACTGTTAAACGAAATGTAAAATTAGATTTCAAAAGCCAAATCGATACCTCAGAAATGCTACGTCAGCTCGAGTTTAGATGTTTTCGTTGTCCAAAGAAAACTTCTTACAAATGTTTAAATATTATATGCTGTACATATGTCACGATCAATAAAATCGGTACGATCATCAGCACCTAAGATTTTAATTTATCTGCAGTGAGAATTAGTAAATGTCTAGGTACATAAATCGATTAGATATTATGGCAACCTTTGTCATTATAAACGTTTGATTTTGTACTTGATATGGATAAATGAAGAAAAAAAAGTAAAAAATTAGTTAGGTTAACTTATGTGTGGATGTACACACGTTTCAGCAATTCATTTTTATCTATATAGTAAAGATACTTTTAGTGGTAGGTATATCTTCCGTAGAAATAAACATAAATAAATAAACCCCCATAATTTCCAAATAACAACGAATTTAATACTTAATTCTATTTTTCATGTTCATTGATGTCACTTCAAGCTTAGTATAAACATAAATTAAAATAAACCATTTTTTTAACGCACTAATGTTATATCAAGAACAAAATTAAAAAAATTGACTAACCCCCGACTACCTCAAATTTGTTATCTGTACAACATTCTACTAGTCAAGCCCTTTCATTTGATACCCAAATTAAGGGAGTTGTGAAAAAAGAAATGTATTTCGCCATTTTGTGGTAGCGGCCATCTTGGGTTTGAAATTTGTCATAGTCCAAAGTATTCTACTAGTTAAGCCCTTTCGTTTGATACCCTTATTGAGGTAGTAGTGAAAAAAATAATGTAATTCGCCATTTTGTGGTGGCGGCTATCTTGGATTTGAAATTTGTTATGGTGTATTGTGTTCTACTAGTCAAGCCCCTTGCATTTGATACCCACATTGAGGTAGGTTGTGAAGTTATCTTGTATCGATATTAACCAAACATAGCTAAAAACATCCGCACGGATATTAACCTTCAAATAAAAAACCGTATCGAAATCGGCCCATCCGTTTGAGCTCTACGGTGCCACAGACAGACACACACACAGACAGACAGACACAGACAGGCAGATAGACAGACATCGACGTCAAACTTGTAACACCCCTTTTTTGGTCGGGGGTTAAAAAGTGAGTGCAACAGAGACAGATTATCAATAACTAACGGTCCGTCCCGCCTTCGCCCGTGGTACATAATAATTATATGGCCTGAAGCACTGTCGATCACGTACACAAACAACCGTGAAAGAATTTTTATAATCAGTCCAGTAATTCCTGAGATTAGCGCGCTCAAACAAAAAACTTCTTCAGCTTTATATACTCATAAGTATAATATTAGTCTAGATATGAAAAAAATATTGACTTCCTGAAAACTAAAAAACGTATAGCGGGACGAAGTTCAGCGAGTAAATGATTAGGAGAATCTTTAATATTTTGATATTTTCATTCATTTTATTGACTGATACGTATTAGATCTATTGGAAATTTAACTTAATAAAAAAACGGTTTTCACAAAAACAAAATTAAAGACAAAGTATAAAAGACATTGATGGACACTGACACTGTTTATTATACTGATATAGGTAAATCAAAAACATGACTGATTTTTATACTTTCAATGGATCATCTAGTGAAATTAAAGGGAATCTTAGTTCTCAAAATATGAAATCATTTCTGTTACGTAAATTTATCATCAAAATATATATCCGCTTGTTATCCCGAGGGAAGTATGTAACACCAAATGACGAAAACCAACAAACTTAACTTTGCGGCCGGGTTCTAGGCGAATTTTTTTTCCAACTTTTATTTCGGAAGCTATGCCCATACATTTGATTTTAATGGCGTCTGCTTGAACCGTTAAAAAGTTATTTTGAGACAATCCACGTTAAAATTAAAGTTTGTTTACATAGAAAAATAGTAAAATTAAATTAAAAACCAAAAAAATATTAAAGTTGGCGCTAAAATGGTTTTTTAAAACCAATTTTTTTATTAAAAATTTAAAATCTAATTTATGCTATCGAAGTGCAGTTCTTTTGTGTTTTTTGTTTCGTATACAATTTATTTAAAACATAAAATCATTATGTCTTCCTTATAAATTTAAATATAATAAGCTCTTAGAACACTTGAAAACTCAAACAAAATTCGACACAAGTGACAAAATTGTTAGTTTACATTTTGAGCACATTAATCACAAGCATACGATACCGCCAGAAGCTCTTAAATAATGGGTACAAGTAAGGCACTTCATATTCCGAAGCATAACCAAACGCACTTAGGTAACCTGACACCGGGTTTCCCGCCAAAATTGTAAATGCGAGCCGCCGCCAGAGAAGCAAGCGGATATTGGTTAGAAATGATCCTATGTCTTAGATTGTAATTTGTATGGCATAAAGGTTATAGGTAATCATTAATCAGTAGGTGTATTAAAGTATCAACTTTTTTGCTTTTAACTCTAAAACAACGGTAGGTACCTATGCATTCTACAAGATTTCTATAGTATACCGGCAACTGTAAACCGGCAATTGTAAACCTGCAACTCTTTTAAAACATAGACCACAAGTTAGAGATACATGTTGTGAAGAAAATATTTTAATAAATATCATAATTAAATTTTGTTTTGTTCGGTAATTTACAATCTGTTGTTTGCATATTCTTCTGTAATTTGCTATTTTTGCGTGTAACAGAAGGGTTCCGGCATAAAAGCGGCTTATTCTGGTTGTTGTTATCATAAATGTTGCACGATGTTTGTATGTACGAGTACGTTTTCTAGGCGTTATGTGAAACTAAGAACCTTGGTACTGATTAATACATTACAATAATACGACATTAATCAGATATTTTGCTCAGATATAAGAAAGATATAGCAAAAGTATCTCTTCTACATGAAAATACATTAAGTTTAAATTCTGTTTTTTTTGTACAGTTTCATCGCTAAACCATCTGATGCCGGGGAATACATATGTTATGCCACGAACGAACTGGGAACGACTAATAAATTTGTCACTTTACATGTTACAGGTAATAATAAATATATTGTATTACAAAAACAAAAAAGGAATTGAATTTTTTTATGGACTTAGCATGATTAAACGTAATCCACAGCCTTAGATGAAATAAAATTTACAATTTACCGCCATACTATGAACATCTACGTACTCTCAAGACTAACACGATCCTAAAAGTTTGAGTACTTTCAAACGAAAATTTGTATTTTTAATGTTTTAAATTTCAAACAAAATTGAGCCCTAGTAATAATAATTATTTTGGTTAAACAACAAAAACTTTAGATCATAATAATGTTCAGAACACTGTGTAGAGTCTGGGCAAACTTTACTAGTTCTATTGTATGGCTCAGTTTCAATTTCAATACCACAGATTAATGACATCAACATTAATGAAACAAACATCAGTAGTTTTATGTAATGAGCACAGTTCTGAAAACATTGAAAAATCAAAGCAAAAGTGTTATTAGCTAAAACTAGTAGTTCAACACTCTACAAAGTAAAAAGAGTACATTACTAAAGCAATAAATTAAGTATTTAATTTTATTTCAGAATCTCCTAAAATAGATAAGACTATAACCGAGCTGTCTGTAAAAAAAGGATTCAAACACAAAGATTGAATGCATGTAAGTAGTCAATACACCACCACCAATGAATCTTCATACAACGGTCCATCCCTTGTTACACCCTCTTAGGGGTTGAATATCGCAAAACCCCGTCTTAGCGAGCGCCTATGTGCTAAAAGACACCTCCATGCAAAATTTCTGAGTTTTCCTGAAGTGTGACCTTTCGCTTTGTATATAGATAAAATGCAAAAAATAACATTGAGAATAGACAATATTATTGAAAATAATTAATAATATCTTTGAGTGCTGACAGCAATGATGAAGATGATAATACTAACTGTTGTTCAGATAATTCAACTTAATAAATGTATTTTTTCGTTAAATTATGCACTTGTCTTACATTGCTCCTTAAATTTACGAAAAAATAATTATTATGAGGCAAGGATTTGCCTGATGATTTTTAAAATTCACATATAGGTGCTTCAAGTCCGTATCGATTCAGTCACTTAAATCGAGGTTTAACCAGGTCACCTCACTATGACGACAGAACTGGCAAACGTCAAATGTTACCTATTAAAATGGCCTGACTATAGACCCATAGTTACAATTTATCAACAGGAAAATAGTTTTAGAGGCGTTAGGTAAGTACCTAGTTTTTTTTGTTTTAGACCTGTTTAATTTAGACCTGTATCAATCGATAATTATTTGTTGAGACCCGGGTCGCTCGTGACCCACTCGCATGGTGATCGGGTTATAAAGATTCGATCATTTTGACCTGTCAATCCTTTGGGTCGCAGTTCCTTAGCACGACATGTGTCACGCGTGACTCAAAGGCAGAGTGAGATTGACATACGAGTCCCACTCGCAAAGTTTTTCTGTGTTTCTATGTAAAAGAAAGAGATAGAAGATTAAAGATAATATTAAGATATAAGATTCGAGATTTTTGTTGTTACGTCGATATGATTGAATCAATGCACGATTCGATCGATTCTGTGAGCAAGCAATCAGTTAAATATTATTAAATATTATATAAAACATATATTATAATAATAGGTTATTTTTATCTGGGCAGAGCCTTTATTAACAAAACTAAAATACAATGAGAACTACACTACACTACAAACCTACCAACTAACTACTTACACTAAGCACACCTGAATTATCCATAGACCACTGTAGGTCTACAGATAATTAAGATGTTCAAGCCCACTACCAATCGGAAGCGTACCCAGCATGCTGGCGGCATTACCACGCTGAATGGCAATGCTTATGCGTTGGGCCAAATAAACGCCAGCATTTTGATCACGCGTCGCGTCGACTAAGCGCTCGGATAGGCTTTAGAAGATGAGGTGAGCTCCCGGCCCCCACGGTCCCAATGTGTCAACCCCAAACGGCTCAAATATGTAACCACTTCCGAAGGTTGCATATTTATGCCGTTTGAGTTAGTTAAACACGCAAACCACATTTAACCAAATGGTTAAATGTGGTTTGTCATATAAACTAATAATCAGGTTACAAAAGATCGGGTGCTTTAGAAATCCGTGATTCGATCACTCGTGTACAGTTTGCTATCAAACCAAAAGGATTCGATCGATTACGACCGACACAGGTCTGATATATTTACTCATATTATCTAAACCCAAACTCAATTTTTAGACTACTAGGAGGTATCCCAAAGCCATCTTTAAGTTGGTTTTTCGGAACAAATTCACTGTCAATAAATATAAAAGAAGAATGGAAAAATCGGGAACAAATTTCAATTAATACTGCTGGTAAAACTGACGCCGGTATATACCGATGCCGAGCTGAAAATGTGATCAGCAGTGACGCGCATCAGGTCCGGTTACTCGTCGAATGTAAGTGTTTAAAATAATTTATACGAGTATACAAAATATCAGATTGAGCGTTTTTCTATAGGACTGGTTAGTGCTTGAAAAGATGACACATTTACTTTTTACTTTTTATTCTACAAAACAGTCGTACCTAAAAGTCAGTAGGTCATTTATTTTTCTCTATTTTGCTGCTATTTAACAAGAGAGTGTTAAGTAATTCTTAATAAAAAAAATCTACACAATACAAAAACTCATAAGCGATGTTCATGAACCACACGAACGGAATCCCATTCCCGCGTCTAAGCAGTTAACCGATATTGCTCAAGTCATTTGGATTACTGACACATGTAGGTATACTAAAAGTTACTAAAAATTAAAGTTTGAATTACATAAGTTACAACAATCTTTATTTTATTTAAATAGTTTAAGAAGCGGGATTTATAGTTTTTCTCTTCGTACACAAATAAAAAAAACTAGGGCTGATTCTATAGATACCTACTGTTCGCAAAACTTCAAATTCTCGCAAGTGTAAAACTCAGGGTTTCGTTAGCTATCACTGCTTATTTCAGTTTAGGGCAACCATACACAGATCATTTTATCTCTCACGTCATGTAATTTTTGTGAACATATTTCTTATGATGAACGGTAGGTAGAATCGTTGAAATGAAAACTGGCATGTTATTCACTGGTAACTAAAAATAATTAAAAATATTGGTAGATATTTCTCACGTAACACTATGTAACCCCAAACGAAACACACCTTGTGGGAAGCCAAATAGATGATAAAGAAGTGTATATATAATATAGTATAGATAATATAAACACCCTGACAAAAACAAATGTGTATTTTCATCATAAATATAGATATTTGCACTCAGTGGGAATCGAACCACAGTAGCTACCTATGACTTTCCAGACAGACTAACTACTAACTACATAAGCCAGCTACCAGACCAGCTACAAAGAAATCTTCATAATTATTATAGTCCGTGCCAGATGGATTGGCAATAAAAGTTGTTGACTTTTTGTCCAAAATTTTAAGTTACACTCTTTGGTTTACTAGCCGCTGACAAGAGGTGAACGAACTTCATTGCCAATACTTCTGGAATGAATGTACTATAGTTAAAAAAATGTTTCTTAGATGCTCCTGAGATAGTCAATAGTGAAAAAGTCGAGTCATTGTCTGTACAAACAAATACTGCGGCACATATTGATTGTGAAGTGGATAGTATCCCGCCAGCAACAGTAACTTGGCAGAAAGATGGCAAAAACGTGAAACCTACCAGTGTTCTGGACAATAATACCATGAGGTAATGTTTAAAAAACAAATGTTCAAACTAATTACTGTTAAACGAAAAGTAAATTTAGAATTTAAAAATTAAATCGGTACCTCCAAGGAATACTACGTCAACTCAATTTTAAACACTTTCATGTCTAAGGAAAACTTCTTAGAAATGTGTAAATATCACCTATGTTCTGAAAATATTACAAATTACAAAATCAGTAACAAAGGTCTTAAATTTACATAGCACAACCTAGTACACGTTAACATAGTGCAACATAGGTATCGGCAACGACAACCAGAGTAAGCCGCTTTTATTTAATTAATACATGGTAATGTATTAAATAAATATTGGTGGACAATCACACACAACACCTCAATTGTATTGAATTTAAATTCTGATTTTTTGTACAGTTTCATCGCTAAACCATCTGATGCCGGGGAATACATATGTTCTGCCACGAACAAACTGGGAACGACTAATAAATTTGTCACTTTACATGTCACAGGTAATTATATATTGTATAACAAAAACAAAAAAGGAAATGAAAATGTTTACGGACTTAATTAACATGATTAAATTTAATACACAGTTTGTTGACTTAGAGTTGAAATTTATAATTTAACGCCATATTCTGAACATTTACGTACTCAAGACTAACGCGATCCTACAACTTTGAGTACTTTCAAACGAAAATCGCTATTTTGATGTTTTAAATTTCAAACACAATTGAGGCTTAGTAATATTTTGGTTTGGCAACAAAAACGTTAAATTATAATAATGTTTAGAACACTTTGCAAACTGAGTTCTATTGTATGGTTCAGTTTGAACTACAGATTAACGACATCAAGATAAATGAGCACGCAGAGGTTTTATGTTATGGGCACAGGCCTGAAAACATTGAGTAATCAAAGCTAAATTGTTATAAGCTAAACCTAGTAGTTCAATACTCTGGAAAATAAAAAGAGCATATTACTATAGCAATAAATGTATTAATTTCAGAACCTCCTAAAATTGATAAAACTACAACCGAGCTATCTGTGAAAAAGGATTCAAATACAAAGATTGAATGCAAGTAAGTAGTCAATACGCCACATTTTCCTTCCTATTCAAGGGAGAAGGGCTGCCAGTTCAAAAACGTTTGAGCAGTTTTGGGATGGTTATCGACTGAGGGGTTTGGATTTGGGCGAGGTTTTATGTATTTTAGGTTATAATGACTATAAATAGATTTACTGGAACTGGTATCAGACCCAGACACATAGATTACAGGTTTAGTAAACGGGGCGTAAGAAAGAAGGGAAGGAACTTCCCAACGTGTGCGACGAACAGCTACTGAAAGCCACCGCAATGAAAAACTTCTACCTGGTCGTTACCCGTCCAGTACATAGGCGAGGGTATTTGGTTGCATGTTTTCTAACGGATAAACGAGCGGAACCTGGGTTCGTTGAAATCTATTTTGATAAATTTTACTGATGTTAGTTGTGCTATCCGTACAACTCAGAACTGTAAAAGTCCTAGACTGGACAATATGATAACTTCTGATCAAAAATTGTTTCGATACTCATATCTACATATTTATGACAACACAATAATTTTAAGAATCACTGGTCGATCCTCTTCCTAGCTCATGAAAAATTATGATTTCTTCTTATTCTACAAGTTTGGTAATGTTATGGAAGCAAAATATACCTAATTAAACTCTGAGAGCAATATTGAAAACATTTTGGCCTACATTCAGAATAAAGAGGATAACCTCGTGGTACTAAGGAGCTATTGCGAATTGGCACGACAATTAGGTAACATGTAAAAGGTGAAGAATGAGTAAAGTAAGAGTGAAAGCAGTACAACTTTCATTTCAATAAGAACCCCAATGGATTGGTGCTTCATTCGTAGCCAGAGCATACAGTTGTAGCATGCGGGTTAGGTGTAGTTTTTTTTTCATTTATGATCTAACCTCAACATTTTTAGGCTTCTGAAAGGTGTACCAAAGCCATCGTTAAGTTGGTTTTTCGGAACAAATTCATTGTCAATGAATATAAAAGAGGGATGGAAAAATCGGGAACAAATTGTTATTAATACTGCTGGTAAAACTGACGCCGGCATATACCGGTGCCGAGCTGAAAATGTGATCAGCAGTGACGCGCATCAGGTCCGATTAGTCGTCGAATGTAAGTGTTTAAAATAATTTATACGAGATGTAAAATATCAAACTGAGTGTTTCCATAAGACTGCTTAAATGCTTAGTGCTCGAAAAGGTGTGAGTGTTAAATTATTACAAAACCCTTTACTAAGGATAACCTTGTCAATACAAGAAGTCATAATTGACATTCATTAACCGTTTTGGTGGAATCCAATTCCTGCGTCTAAGCAATTAAGACACTCTCAGTCAAGATACTCTGACAATTCTTTGAAGATCTTCGTATCCAAATAAAAAAATATTTATATCTATTCGCCTACCTACTATTAACTACTTCATAGTATCATTATTGGAAATCTTCTCGAAGAAGTGTCAGGGTTTCATACACATGCCATTTAATCTTCCACGTCACATACTTTTTGGAGGCATGTTTCTTAAGGTTTATTGACACGAAATTGGCGTGTAATTAATTGAGAACTTAAATAAATGCAAATATTGGTAGATATTTCTTACATAACGTCATCTAGCTCCAAACTAAACATAGATTGCAAGATGCCAGATAGATTAATATTAGATTAATACTCAATACCTAATACTATAGCTATAAGTACATACATATATATTACACATAGAAACACCCAAGACACAAAACAAAAATTCAAACAAATATTTGCACTAAATGAAAATCGAATGCATGACTTATGGTTCCACAGGCAGACTAACTACCAACTAATAAGCCAACTAGGCCAGCCATAAACAAACCTATATAATTATATCTATTTCTGTTTCTTAGATGTTCCGGAGATAATCAACATTAAAAAAGCAGAGACAATAACTGTACAAACAAATACTGGGGCACATATTGACTGTGAAGTGGATAGTGTCCCGGCAGCAATAGTGACTTGGCAGAAAGATGGCAAAAACGTCAAACCTAGCAGAGTTCTGGGTAATAACACCATCAGGTAATGTTTAGAAAATACAACGTCTTAAAGTCACATGCGTAAAACTTAAAAATAGTGATGGAAATACATCGTGACGAAACTGGCCGTGTGTTTTATTACAGCTTTGACTCAGATGCAAGATACGAGTAAGGCCCCGAGTCTCAACAGTGGGAACATTTTTTGGGGTGCTTATGCTTACGCTATGAAATTTTACAACACATGCTTCTATTACTATAGTCGGGGCATTTTAATAGGTCACATTTGACAATTCATCAAAATTCGACAACGTAGCCTTGTAACGGCGGGCATAAAATAATATATTTTTTCGTTTTGTTAGAACTGCATATTATTTAATTTTTTTCTATCTCGACTACATATTTGTTATATTAATGACTGATACTAGCAATTTTACGATTTGTTTGCACTTATAAACCATTCTAAATATAATAAACAATATCTGACCTAAAGAACTGCACGTCGCTACAATGTTGCGTCAGTTAACCTTTTTTGTTTTTAACCCCTAAGGATGTTACTGTAAAATCGAAAGCTGTTAAGTTGAATCGAATGCAAGGATTACTTGTGAAGAAATATCACCATAAATTAATATCCACGTTGTGACTATAATAAAACATAAATATATTTATTATTATTTTATTAACTACTAGCTTTTACCTGCGACTTCTTCCGCGTAAAATGAGTAAGTATTAAGGTAACTGAGGGAGTACATATTTACTTGAACAGTAGTACACCCATACAAATTTACTTTTACTAATATTAAAACATTTTTGTACCTACAATTTCATAAAAATCAGTTCAGTGGCTTAGGCGTCAAAACTTAATTGACAGGTAGAGTTACTTTCACATGTATTCTATAAAATAGTATGCATTTTAAGTGTCTAATTTAATTTTTTTACAGTTTTCAACATTGACGAACTTCCATATAAATTTCATCCCCCATTTCAACTTCTATTTCATCCCCGTACGGTTTGAAATTACAAAATTGCTAGAACAACCCTTTATTTTCTCCACTTCAAGTGTTAGATATAAAGTTCCATGGTTTTATCTTCAACAACGACGAATTTTCACACAAAACTTTCATCTCTGTTCAGTGAATGAATAATTATGAAATCGAAATTACAAAATTGCTACGCGAAGCTTATCATATAGCGAAGCGATTGCTTCGCGTCAAGCGTTTAGATACGAAGTCATGGTTTTATCTTTAACAGTAACGAACTTTCATATAATTTTATCCCTCATTTCAACCCTTTTCCGTAATAAAAAGTAACCTATGTCCTTTTTTGAAATTAAGTCTATCTGTGTACCAACTTTCATTAAAATCGGTTATGTGTGGATCTCATGCTTATAACTTTGAAAATTACAATTCATACAACCGTCCATCCCTTGTTTCACCTTCTTAGGGGTTGTATTTCACAAAACCCCGTCTTAACGAGCACCTGCGTGCTAAAATACACCTCCATGCAAAATTTCTGAGTTTTCGTGAAGAGTGATCTATCGCTTTTATATTCAAATATAGATAAAAATGCTAAAAATAACCGTGAGAATAGACAATATTATTGAACATAATTAATAATTTCTTTGAGTGCTCACACCAATGATGAAGATGACAATACTAACTGTTTTTCAGATACTGCTTAATAAATACATTTTTTTGGTAAATTACGCACTTGTCATATATTGCTCCTTAAATTTACGAAAAAAAATATTATTATGGCGCAAGGGTTTGCCGATTTGTTTGATTTGATTGGGTTTGTTTGGTTGATTTTTAAAATTCACATATTGGTGTTTCAAGTCCGTATCGATTCATTTCACTCTAATCGAGGTTTTAGCAAGGTTACCTCACTATGACGACATAACTGACAAACGTCAAATGTTACCATTTAAAATGACCCGACTATACATATCTAATATAGGTACTTATTTGATGGGCGAATATTCTAAAGAACACCTTCATAAGTTATACAACTTTAATTTGAAACACTTTTAACTTTGATAATTGTAGCAAAAGTATAATTAACTGAAACCAAAATTCTATAGAAATCTAGCAAAATTATTTAATTAACAGTTTTCTGAAAAACATCTGATATATTGAATTAAAATTCTGGTTTTTTAAAGTTTCATTGCTGAACCATCTGATGCCGGGGAATACAAATGTTCTGCCACGAACAAACTAGGAACGACAAATAAATTTGTCACTTTATATGTTACAGGTAATATTATATTCTATAACCAAAACATATTATAAATAACAACAATATATTATAATTATTTAACTTCAACTTTTGACTTATGGCTTTTGTTGTGGTTTAGCCTCACAATTTCGCCAATGTGTCGTAGAAAAATTAACCCCCACACTATTATAATTATTATATTAGTTTACAAGTATCGCATTCTAAAATGTAACTTTTATATCGCTGTCATTGTCACGTTGACAGCACTTTAGAAGATCGAGGCTCAAGCAGCTTGACTGTCAAGGGTTATGTAAACACTGTCGCAGTGTTACCCGCGGTGAGAGCCGGGGCCCGCTGCTAGGGGCGCGTGGCACAGCTGCCTCCGCAAGCGCTTTAACCCTTTTGGCGCATAACGGTGGTTGTACATATCAGGCTAATAAAAACGTGTTAAAAATTATTAACTCCATCTATTTCCTAAGTATGTACTCGCAGTTTGCACATCTTTTTAATTTGATAGTATAAATTACCAAACAACGTATTATTTTAATATTATCTGTTAGAGCAACACTTTTGTTTGGATCTCACCTGACAATTTGATATTTCCAATCTAGTATTATGATATGATTTTCCAATCAAACTGATTTTTGGTCATTATGGTACATTTTTCTTTTTATTTTTTAGTTCCACCAAGTATCAGAAAACCAAAGGACCTCATTGTAACGTATGAAGTAGGAGATTTTGATAAAAGACTACGCTGTCGCATAGTTAGAGGGAAACCCTGAACCAGAAATCAAGTGGACCTTTAAAAGTTTTGATACCAGTAAACCGACACCACAATTACATGAGTAAAAAATTTTTTTATTCGTCAATTCGCCATTTTGTGGTGGCGGCCATCTTGGATTTTTTATAGTATTCCACTAGTCAAGCCCTTTTATTTGATACCCATATTGAGGTAGGTTGAGAAGAAATATTTTGTCCGCCATTTTGTGGAAGCAGACATCTTGATTCGATATTAACCAAACATAGTTAAGAACATTTGCACGAAAATTAACCTTCAAATAAAAAACTGCATCGAAATCGGTCCATCCATTTGAGCTCTACGTTGCTACAGACCGACAGGCAGACATCGACGCGACATCAAACTTATAACACCCCTTTTTTTGGTCGGAGGTGAAAAAATATCTATAACTAGCGGCGCCTGGCAGTTTCACCTGAGTAGTTCCCAATCCCGTTGTTTTTCCGGGATTCATATTAGCCTATGTATTATTTCAGGCTTTTATTTCATCTAGATTACTGTAGTAGGTTTTACGTAAAAATAAACTAACATCCATAGATACTTACACATTTTTGCATTTATAATATTAGTGGCATAATCATTTAATATATTGTTTTTAAATCAGTTTACTTAAATGACTCTTCAAAATTTACCAAGAAATTAGTTTTCAAAATTCTTTATTAACATTGCTAATATAGCTAATATTTATACAGATTTCACAGAGAAAAGAGACGTAATTTCAATATTATTTTCGAAACAATCAAGTTATCCGATGAGGGGAATTATACCTGTGAAACCAATAATTCAGCTGGATACGACAGCATAACCTACACTTTAAACGTCGTTGGTAAGTACCAAGTAATAATGCCGCTAACTTAAAAACGGTGAACTCATGTCGATTTCCAATAGTGACGGGAAGGTTCTATACTTGGCGGAATAGCAGTGCGCAGACGATGCTTTCTTTCTGCTTCTTTCAAAACAATACTTCCTCAGTTTTTTCCTCAGACTGTAGGCCCTCTGGACCTCGGTTAAAACTGGAAGTGGTTCCTATACTCTTTCAGAGAGATGTATTGTAATGATAATTACTTTATTTCAGAGGGCCCAGAAATAGAAAAACCGGCTAACACCACCATTACTTTAGAAAAGGGTATGTCCACTACACTCAGATGCAAGTGAGTATCATACATTTCCTTTTCTTTTTCGTAATAAATAATATTATTATAACAAATAAAGTATGCAAAAATATCTTACTTTATAAAAATCTAGTGTTATGATGTTTGTTCTCAGTCAATACTAGTTTATATACATACCTCTTTATGAACAAATATGAGACTAACTTTTCACCCAACCGACCATTTTTTTTCAGAGTAACGAAGGGCTCACCGCCCCCTTCTTTGACATGGTATTTTAAACTGAGTCTGGGTGACAAAGATTCATCTGAAACGTATCATGCGATTGATGAATGGAAAGATAAGGAGAACGTTACTGTGAAAAATGCTGACAACACAAAGACATATGTGTGTGAAGCGAAAAATTATATTAATTCTGTAATCTCTAAAGACTCTATCACTTTTAGCTTACTTGTTGAATGTAAGTGGGATATTGTTTTTATCTCGTTTTTTGTTATTGTATTGTATTGAATACAAATATCTCTGGGGTAGTTACAGCACGTCCACTTCCTTCACTTTCTCTGGCATTCATTAGATGTTGCTATTTGTGTTAAAGCGGCGAAAGGCCAGCATTTTGGGATCACTTCGCATTAGCACTCGTAGCAGTCTTTAAGGCTAACTTTTATGTTTCGTAGATTTGCATATAGAAGCATAAATGTATCACATATTCACGGGTAAACAATATGACACCATTACATTATTGACAACATTAACACCATAGTGCACGAAACTGCATCTTTGCGTCGTGGATTCGCTTGTTGCTACTTTCGCACTATATCCTCACTATATTCTTATTTACTTCATTTTCCTGCTGTTAATGATTGTTTGGAAGAGATCCCTAGAAACTAGATTACAATGGATCGATAAAAACATTTGATTAGTCACGGTTCGTATTTTTTATTGTATGCTATTCTGTAGTGGAAAGTTTGGTTCCAGTTTGAAGGACAATGTTTTCAGTGAAATTACGAGGCATAGAGATTAAACATCTCATATTTCTGAATGAAGAGCGCAGTGCGGTGCTAGGTAATGATCTGTACTCTTAAATAGCTGCGCGTCACTACTGTTATGTGGCAGGCATGCTCCTTATCATCAGGTGCACGTTCGCTCACGATGCTCGTCTCGCCACTCTATTTGACAGTATTTGAAACTATAATTATTAGAATGTATGTTTATGATTATGTTAGTCAACGAATATTATTAATTGCTTGTTTTAATAGGTATATAACATGTACTCTTTGTTTGTGAACACCCGCCTTCCTTTGTTATTTTTAATCCTTTTCCATACCACAGTTGCCTGGAAGAGATCGCTTTTAGCGATAAGGCCGCCAATTGTTTCAAATTTTTTTTGGTAATGTTTTCATTTGATGTTTTGTATTTAATTTAGTACAATAAAGAGTTTATCTATCTATCTATACCATAAAAAACTGGGATACATAATAGAGTGTTCCGTATATTCTGTAATTAATATCTAATATTAACATAGTCATAAATATTAAGAGCCATGGTCGTATCGTGTTGATGTGATAATCGCTTATAGCAATGTCAAATTATTATATTTCAGACAAACCAACGATCTCGAACAAATCTAAGAGTTTTATAAAAGCTATAGCTGATACAGAGCTATACATACCTTGTCTTGTAAAAGGCAATCCTTTCCCAACTGTGACGTGGTATAGAAACGGTATACAGTTAGTTGAAGATGACAAACGGTATACCAGAATAGTAAACGACTTGAAGTAAGTGAATGCAAATGTTAAGTGTCGTCGTAGAGTAAAGAATCGTCGAAAAATACTCACAGCAGATAGTCAACAAGAACTTACAGACGTGATACAATAGAAGGGTACCTGCAGAATGGTCATTTTTCACCCGAGTCTCTGGTGATGCAGAACTCGTGCTATATTTCTTACACTTTTTTAAGCATCTTACCTCTCACATAAAACTTGAAAGGCCCTAACTTGATATTAGTGATGGTACACCTAAGAAATATGGTGCACTTAGACAAGGGTATATCATTGAGATTGACTCCAGGGGGGGAGCCCACCTGCTGTTTCTGCGGTCATCCCTGAGTGTCGCTCGCTCCACTCAGGAACTCCTTTGAGCTTCTGGGTCCCTGTTTTTTATATACACTCTAGGGGTAGTAGCGACAAGACTAGGAGAAGTCGGGGTGCTCCAAGTCGTATCTGGGTCCTTCCTAATCTACCCGGTCCGATTTAGTCTTAGCAAGGTGGACGGTGGTAAACCACTCCAATAATATTGTGTAGGATTCCGCCGAAAACCAGAATCCACGGTCAACTTAGCAATTTAGCAACACACGTACTGTTTTCAACGCCATGGTTGTTGTTATGTCAGACAGCGCCATCAGTGTTAAGAATCGGAACTAAAAATTGTCAAAGCGGCGGCTAATCTTTCGCTTTATTACATTACGGCTAGCCGTTTTGAATGACGTATCGCGTCGTATACATTGCGGCTGTTTTTTAATCAGCCGCGTTAAATCTGGCTAATCGTTAAACCGCCGCTTTACAAACCGTAACCGAGTGTTTTTCAAAACGGCTGGCCGTAATGTAATACAGCGAATTATACAATCCGGCTACGACATATACAGGACGTCTGTGTGATGATGGTGCAGTGGCTAACTTGAACGCGTTATTTGTGTGTAGAGTTGACCGATATGTTCCTTCAAGCCACACCCAAAATAACAGCTTGCTTTATTTTATTAACAAATCATTAACAAATCAGTAATTGTATTTCTCATAGTTTTCAGCAGGACCACATATAAGCAAATAGTTTTAGTTTCATGATATTAAAGTTTGATTGTACTTTCATGTTGAACCGAACATAGCCAATTAAATTTTAGCAGATAAGTACTTAAAAGTCTTGCGTGACAACAACTATTTTTTTAGGTTTACTTCTAATTTTGCGCTGGATGGAAATTATACATGCGAAGCTGTTAACAAACGAGGTAACGATACGATGTCAGTAAGGGTGCGAGTCATAGGTAAATACCTAATATTGAAATTATGTCACACGATAACGTTTGTCTATACTTTTATAATACGGCTGTCTTGACTGTAGAAAGCTTTGGCTGAGTGCTTCTTTCCCGGTGGGTACTTACGAGTACAATATTGGTGCCTTCAAGTCAACCCGATTGCTAAGAATTAATCGTAGTTTGCATCGCTTAACATCAGACAAGATGGCGGGAAAGCGCAAGCCTTATTTTACATAAATAATGTTAGTACTGTTTTTATCGGTTTGTTCCAAGGCTTGAGTGATAGATATCATTTACTTAGTGTCTTCATTCAAATCTAGAGTAACTTGGTTTCCTCCAGATTAGCGTGTTTTATTTATCATGGATTGTATCGTCATTTAACATCAGGTGCTGAGATGACAGTTTCACCGTAAGTTATTGTCAAAATAAAATGTCGAAATCAAAAGCGTTTTTGAAAACAAAGTTACTAAATTCTTTGTTAAATTTTAATACTCTCAATCTTAATTTAATTTAAATCCTGTTTTAAATCTCCATCAATAATAATCCGTTACAACATCTGTTTGAATTTTTTTTCAGTCGCTTATAATTTAAAAAATCTGCCAATTTGACTTTATTCTAAGTTATGACAACAATTTTTTTGGTTTGCAGATATATAGATAAACGCGAGAGACATAGAAAATAATTTGTTTAAAATCGTATTAGTAATTTCGATATCCAACTTTTCAAGCTTGCTGACGTTTCACGACCTCGAAAAGACGAACTTTTTGCATAGAATGCATTAAATATGATCATTGATCAACATGTTTTCAGATCCAGCCCAAATATTACACGACAAAATAAACACTGATTACACTGTATGGGTAGGACAAAGTCTGAGTTTGGCATGTAATACCCGCGGTTACCCTAAACCAACAATAAGATGGACTTTCAACGCCGGTACAATTAAGAAAAGGCATATGAGGTACGTTGTAATATGAAAACAACATAATGTGGCGAACATATCACACAAATACACAACGTGCACACAACTACACTTCCATCGTGAGATTCGTTGTAATGAATGACAAAGACATTATAGCAAATTGACAGTAGATGGAAATGAGATAGCTATATATAACACAGTTACACGTTTGTTTAAATATTTTTTGCGAGAAGAATAGAAAGACATACGAAGACACTGGCGTGAAAGAGAAGGAATAGCCGTTGCCCGTGACGTAAACATTGGCCATTATCACTGCAGTCAACATATCGCTGGTCGTGTCCCACTCTTTCACGTCATATAAAATATATCTGTCCCTTTTTACAAATGCCAAATTGTTTACAACAAAAAATATTATTTTAAATGAAATAATTAAAGATTTTGTGTAATTGCGTATGAAAAGTGATGCCACGAAACTTTTTCTTGGTTTTGAAACTATTTGTGCACCTTGTACACACACAAAATGACATTGTAACAGCTCAAATCGAATTTCGTGGAATTATTAGCACACATGCGCTCCATTTTCGCTCACGTAGCGACTGATCTCAATCAGGAGACGTCACCTGATTTTACATCGCCATCGTTGAGGAGCGTGTGCCGCTTCTTCCGTTTTTAAGAGTTCAATGACTTTCAAGGACTTGATAAATGATTCAGAAAAGATACTCAAGTAAGTATTGGTTTTGAACCAATTTGGGAACAAAGGGGAGGTTTGATGTATTTTTATTTTGTGTATCTGTCAATAAATATCTGAATTGGAATTCTGTGCATGTTTTTTTTAATGTTTAACTGTTTTTACTCCGAAAGGGTCATACTTTTCTACATTGCTACAAGCAACAATAAAAATGGTCAAGTGCAAGTCGTACTCGCCCATGAAAGATTCTGTCGTAGCAGCAAGTAACATAATATAAAAATTCTTGTAGTTCGGTTTTATTTTAATCAGTGTTTTAACGATAGGGAATTTATGACGTTTTTTTATTTTTTTTATAGATTTACACTTGACCTCCATCTCGCTTCGCCTGATGGTAAGTGACGATGCGGTATACGATGGAGTGTGGTTACCTAGAAGAAACCGATTCACTCTCGATTTAAAATTAGTTAAATTAATAGCTCTCATTCAAACCGTTTTTTTTTTAGTTTTGTCATTATCTTATTTTAGAAGTTACGACGACAAATTTTGCCACTTTGGAAGAGTCTATCGCGCAAATCATTCAGTTTAGAAAAAAAACTGCTAGACATCTCAATATCATTTTTGAAGACCTATCCATAGATAACCCACACACGTATGGTTTTGATGGATTTTTTTATTTGAGTTTCTTTTCTAAGTATGGGACACACCCAATATATACCTATTGATTTTTCTTTTTTTTGCATGAAAATTTTAATGATTTTAACATAATACTATAGTTTAAATAGTATAGTATAAACGGACAGACAGACATGACGAATCTATAAAGGTCCCGTATTTTGCCATTCAGCTACGGAACCCTAAAAAAGGCTTACTAAGTACAAACAGCACAACCACAACACATCCCTCACTACAATTAAAGATAGATATAGTAATACTGATAAAGGATGTACTACTAACATTCAAAGACGTACCCAGGAAGTGCGGTGTTCCCACACTTCACCAATGTGTTGTAGTAACTGTATCCGTATGTCATATATGGATGAGCCCTAACCTGTTCTAATTAGGTACTTTTCGCAGAAAATACGAGATCGCTAATTTACCATGCGTCTGTTGTAGTCAATAATAATTATCTTTTATTGTCAATTTATATTTCCAGAAAACCCAATTCTCTGAGTTTGACAAATGCCATAGTACATGATACCGGTAACTATACATGCTCAGCGACAAATTTTGGTGGAAACGACAAAATCACATATCATGTATTAGTGATTTGTAAGTATACTTATATAAACGTCACAAATAGTTCCTTTTTGAAATATTTTGCTTCGGTTTTTTTTGGCATGAGAACGTGTGTCGCGTTGTGCACGCTTCTTGTCTCTTCCCTAAATTTTGATCGAGGTTAGCAATGGCTGGTACATGTGTCATATTCATCCCCCCAGAAAGGTTCCCGCATTGACTAGGCGGGGGGCTCAGTGCCCTGGTCACCCACAGCGAAACTAAGAGGAATTCTGCGGTGGGGCCGCTCGTCTAGGCTTGGCCTTTAATCCGACCACGATGCGGTCATGTAGTATGCACGGTGCACTGGTGCAGCTGTAGCTGCGATGTTGGGAGATAGGTATCGCCGCTGTGGGGTGGAGGTCGCGGCGGGAGAAAACCGCCGGTTTTGCGGTGTGCCGCTCACCCAGCCCGCGGTCTTGACGGGGACGCAACCGTTAGATTGCGAATGCGCTGGGGCTGCAGAGGACGAGGAATGTCAGTATTCCAATGCGCCGTTCTTCCGATCCTCTGTAGCTAAGAAGTAGTAGGCGGCGGGACCACAGACTTGACGTGTTGTTGGGACTAAGGTGTTCAGACGCAGAGATTCTGGCACCCACTTAATAATTGGTCCCTGGTGTAGTCACGTCTTATATTGGGTTCAAGTATGCCGGTGATGTAGGTGGGCTCGCTGAAGAATGCGAGAGTGGTCCCGCGTTACCGGCGTAAGGGGCAAATATGTTCTATCTTTGCCCCTTACGCCGGTAGCTGCAGGTTTGTCCGTGGAGTCTTTAGTCAGTAGGGACACTATGTCCATCTTTGGTATGGAGTCCGACATAACCCGAACGTCTTCCCAAGAGGAAAAGTAGGCGTATATGCATGTTTTCCACATACAAAAGAAAACATGATGCATGATGCATGAATTAGGGAAAATTAGGAAAAAGCGCAATCTTCCTCCTACTAAATTGTATACTCGTTACTCGTAGGCCTGTGAGTTCAAAAGACATTTAAAAATGCGCGGCATTCTACTTTCTACTAATAAAAAGAATGTTAAAGTTTGAAAGTTTGTTGCTTTATCACATCGAAACAGCTGAACGGATAGGGTTGAAATTCGAAAAATAGAGCAGTTAGTAAAATCTAAAATAGCACAAAGGCTTTTTATTTTTACGGAAAAATTAAGGGAACCGAAACTGCGCTAGTAAAAACGCACTGCGTATTTGAATATATAGTTAAAGCGTGCGAGCTATGGGAGATACTCCAGCTAGCAAAGGACTAGGATAAGATAGTGATGAAATTAATGATGAAAAATCCGTGAGAAGAAGATATTGATAATATCACAAAGATCTAAGCCCTTGTCTCGCCTCATTAAACAAGTGTAAGATTTTCTTGCTTATCTGTAAATAGATACGTTCCCCAAACGTAATTTTCTCTGAAAACAACTCAGACGATTCATAAATAGCTCTGTATTTCAGCACCACCTAATATAGTGAATCGAGGAATATATATTAAAAGACTTGAAGTAGTTAAAGGAGATAAAGTTCTACAACTTAATTGCACGGCAACTGGATCTCCAGAGCCTACTATTACTTGGAAGAAAGACGGGGCAGACCTCACCTTAGGTAAGAGTTAATACTATACTCGTATTACGTACGATTTTCATTATTATCTACTAGCGGCCCATTCCAGCTTCGCTCGGATATCCTAATACACATATCTATACTAATCTATACTTAATATTATAAAGATGAAGAGTTTATTTGAACGCTAGGATCTCGGGAAGTACTGATCCAAATTGAATGATTCTTTTTCTATTGGATAGTCCATTTATCGAGGAAGGCTTGTAGAACATAAAACTACTAACAATAGAAACGGAGTATGAATCAAGAATGTAACAAAAACGGGAAAAATATTCCTTTTTGGGAGTTTTCGTACTCTGCTTTGACATGACAGAATGTGTCTAAGATGGCGTCAAGCGCGTCATTGAATATCTGTGTTGAATATCTCAGTTGAATATAAACCTTTGCTAATCAAATTTGTTTCTAAATCTGAGTTGGTACGAGCAATTTCCGATAGGTGGCGTAGCAGGTAGCTGAAAAGGGTTTTTGTTTGAAAGCGATATTCTCAGGAATGACTGAACCGATTTCAGTAACTCTTTCACGTTGGATATGTACGGGATCCCGCTGAGTGCTATATACCTATGTACCACGGGCAAAGCTGGGGCGGGCATCTAGTTGAATATAAAAATTTTCTAATCAAATTTGTTTCTAAATCTGAGTTGGTACAACCATTTTCCGACAGATGGCGTAGCAGGTAGCTGAAGAGGTTTTTTGTTTGAAAGTGATATTATCAGGAATGACTGAACCGATTTCAGTCATTCTTTCACCGTTGGATATGTACGAGATCCCGATGAGTGCTATATAATGTAACACGGGCAAAGCTGGGGCGGGCATCTAGTTGAATATAAAAATTTGCTAATCAAATTTGTTTCTAAATCTGAGTTGGTACAACCATTTTCCGACAGATGGCGTAGCAGGTAGCTGAAGAGGTTTTTTGTTTGAAAGTGATATTATCAGGAATGACTGAACCGATTTCAGTCATTCTTTCACCGTTGGATATGTACGATGAGTGCTATATAATGTAACACGGGCGAAGCCGGGGCGGACATCTAGTCCATTATATATAAATTACGCTACACGTTATTTATTCGCGATTTGTTTGATATATTTTTGATTTATGCATATATGTATGTAAAAGGTTATAATGATGCAACCTTAAAAGATTGACACATGCTGTCACGGATTTCAGCGCATGCCAACACACGCAACGAAAGCTCCCAAAAGGAATATTTTTGCCCGTTTTTGTTACATTCTTCATTCATGCTCCGCTTCTATTGATAGTAGTGTAATGTTATAAAGCCTATAGCCTTCCTCAATAGGTACGTGGACTATCCAACAAAAAAATAATCTGTCAATTAGGACCAGTAGCTCCCGAGATCCTAGCGTTCAAACAAACATATCTTCAGCTTTATAATATTAGTAAAGATAATCAAATCATATAATTTGTTCATTCAAAATTAATAATAATACATAATTCAAATATTATTTTAGTCTTAGCACCAAACTGGGTCAGATCTTTTTTATTGTCACAATATATTGTACATTCATCACACTGCTTAACTAAATATTATGACTACTTATCCTACTTTTAACTGACGTCAAAAAAGGACGAGGTTAACAGTTTTTGTATGTTCCAACAATTTTGAGACGAATTTGATGGTTTGTTTGGTAGTTCAGAAGTGATCCCACACAAATTTGATGGTTTGTTTGGTAGTTCAGAAGTGATCCCACACAAATTTGATAGTTTGTTTGGTAGTTCAGAAGTGATCCCACACAAATTTGATGGTTTGTTTGGTAGTTCAGAAGTGATCCCACACAAATTTTATCCAAATCACTGTGACGGTTTTTGAAATATCAACAAAAAACTAAATATGTATTTGCTTTCATTGATCTGAACAACTAACTGATAGTTTGTAAAGAAATTTGGTTGAGTGTTTGAATTTAATTTTAAAATTGAAGTCGGTTTTTTGTTTCTTCGGAGAAAATAAATTACTTATATTAACAAAAGTTAAGTTACATAATCTTAATTTTGAATATACTGATAATGTAGTACTACCAGAACTTAAATGCGTTTGGATGTATATGATAGAAGTTTCATTCAGAATCTATTCCAACTTTAAGGACATGCTTTCCAGAACAGGTGACTAGAAGACTCGACGTGGTATTCCAAACATTGCTAAGTCCAACTAATTCCCTCTTGTGGCTTCACTTTCAAAATCATTTTTCTCTAGTTCGTTAAACTCTAGTCACTGTAGCTGCACTGCAACTTTTGGTATTGTACGTTTAACCCTTTCTTAGAAAGTAAGGACTTATTGAACAAAAAACTAAGTAAAACCCATTTTTTTGTTTTCAGGACCAATTCATTCTGAGGATAATGGAATATTGAGTATTAAAGATGTACCAATGAATGCAACTGGAACTTATGAATGTGAAGCAGATAACTTTTATGGAAAAGATGAATATGGTTTTAAAGTTACTGTTAGAGGTACGACGTCATTCATATGCATTCATTTATCATAATCATTATAATATTAGGACACTTTACGGAGTTAAACTGGAAAAATACAGAGCTTTTGAAAGTAATTATATTGTACAAGCAAGCAGCAATTTCAGCAGTCATCAATATCGTTTACAACCCTTTTTCTGTTTAGTATTTTCGGGTTTTCATCCGTAATGTATCAGCCATCATATCATTACTTCGCACTTCGCACCGCAGAGATGTCGGTTGTATTTGCGTAGCAAAAAAATCGAAATCTTGGCTTTGCACACATAACGGATCTTATGGAATTCTACTACACCTATTGTAGGTCACCGCTTCAGTTGCGTTCTCAATTCAATTGTATTTTTTTGCGTTTTTATCTTAATATATCAGTGTATATTGTACTGCGCGTCATGCAAGAGAATTTTTATCCTCTATAATTCAAATTCAAAAAACATACATATATACATAACATAATAAACGTTCCGATTACAAAGAGCAAAAATAATGTTCATACACAAGATTATTCAATACGGTTCAGTAAAGTATTTAAATCAATGTTAGTGGTATTGATAGCCTCGTGCAGTTGTTCAATATGTGCGATACGAGTATAGCATAATATTATATAAGATATGTGCGATTTCACGATTTCACAGGTTAGTTTAAAAGCCTATATAGCCGGTAAAGTTACGTGATGTCGTAGTCCACAGCGGGCTAGGAGCGATAGAATTTGAAATATCATGCAAGTGTAATTTTGTCCGTATATGTCATTTTGTACGTACTTCCCCTACTATGGAAGCCAGGAAGCTGATACGAGTATAATATTTAACATAAATTTAATTTAATTTACACACAAGACACAGAACAAATACGTGTATTCATCACACAAACATTTGCTCTGGATAGGAGTCGAACCCACGACCCTCGGCTTCGCAGGTATATGTATTATTTTAAAAATAACTTCCAGTTTTGGTATTACAGAATATCCTATCCTAAATCGAGAGAAAGCTATTACTAAACACGTGGAAGAAAATAATAACTTTACTACATCCTGCCCTGTGTCCATTAAAAATTTCTCGCTCGACGAGATTCGATGGTATAAGGTAAATATACAGACTCCATGGTAATAATAAATAATATCTCAGGAGAACCAGTAGCATCCCTATTATATTATTCCCCTATTATAATTTTCTTTCACAATTTCGTCTTTTTCAGTTTTTGCAAAACATCAATAATGTCTTTAATCTTACTACTTTTGGCTCGCATAAGTCTAAATATTTGGAATACGGCAGTTACATATGTATTATATTAATTATATTATTTGTGTAATTGAGCTGTAAACTAATATATTTTGCAGGACTCTTCTGTGACTGTTATTGTCAGATACAATTAAAATAAGCATAATTGCATTTTGGTTGGAAAAATTAATTATTTTGACCTTAGAAAGTAAATAAACTACTGGCTACAAAAAGAAAACAACGAAAAACATGTCATAATACCCGTTGTCTTAATGACAAAAATATGCTGAACCAACTCACTAAAAACTTCAAAGAGCAATAAAACAGTATAAGGACAGCTCCATGAAATACAACATGAAATACAGCCTTCAACACCTGTCCTTTGACAACAGTACTAACTACTCACTTTGGAAGGCAACTAAAAACATGAAAAAACCAACTAACCATATTCCTCCTATAAAAGAGGTGGATGGAAAATGGGCCATTAGCAATGAACAAAAAGCCCAAAGATTTGCTCAACACTTGGAAAATATCTTCCAACCTAACGAAAGAGTCACAACAGCTGCTAATCTAACTAATCTAGATCAAGAAATGCAAGATGACTTGAAGATAAAGCTAGTTACTCCCAAAGAAGTACTAAATGAGATAAATTTAAGAATGAGACCGAAGAAATCTCCCGGATACGATTTAATCATGGGAGACATATTACGACACGATTCTACCACGTAAAGCTATAGTTAAACTTACAACACTTATCAATGCTGCCTTCAGGCTGCGGTATGTGCCTAACTTATGGAAAGTAGCTAAGTCATAATGACAGTAAAACCTAGCAAGCCTCTTCATGAAGCAGCGTCAAATAGGCCCATATATCTACGAAAATAAAAACGAAACGGGAACTACGCGAGTAAAACTGCGGGTCACTACTAGTATTCAATATATCGGTTCAGAATCACATACTAAATACCTTCTCAAAATATTTACTTAGAACTCTTTTACATTTTGTATAAATCACTTAATCCAGGTAACCTATGTTGGGGTGTGTGGCTCGGGAACCTCCACGTGGTACACCCTGGACAACAACTTGTCTTGGTGGCATCTTGTTGTGGGAACTGGGAACTTCTACATGCGCGCCTCACCCCCTTGAGCAGTGCGTGTAGAGGTTGGGGTGGGGGACTGGAAGACTTGGAATGGAATACAGGCAATGTCTGTCATATCAAAACTGTTTGAGAAATGTTTGCTAAAGAGACTGAAACCAATCCTAGAAAACAAAAACTTGATATCAGATCATCAGTTTGGATTCAGACAAAAACATTCTACGATAGATCAGGTTCATAGGATCACTAAAATCTTTACTATATGGTAAATCCTTAAAGAAAACAAAGTGTGCTCTACAATATTTTTAGATGTGGCGCAAGCTTTTGACAAAGTGTGGCATAAAGGGCTAACAACAAATTAAAATTACTGTTACCTAAACAATTTTCTGATATTTTAACATCATACATTACGAACAGATTATTTAGAATTAAACAAGAAGACTCATATTCGTCACTTAAAGAAATTAAAGCGAGAGTACCACAAGAAAGTGTACTTGGGCCTGTACTTTACTTGTTATATACTAGCGATATCCTAGCTTTAGAAAACAGTACTATCGCAACCTTCGCAGATGACACTGCTATCTTGGCAATAGGTGACACCCACGCAGAAGCCACAGAGAGGGTGCAAATAGCAGTTAATAAAATACATGACTGGACAAGAATATGGCGTATTAAGCTAAATGAGTCCAAAACTGTTCATATAGACTTCACAAACAAGAAAAAACAATATCATCTAGTATTCATAAATGGACAATGTACCATACAAAAATAAAGCCAAATATTTATTTAGCAACATCGAGATAATACAACGCTTTCAAAACAAAGTACTCAGGAATATTGTTCATGCGCCCTGGTATGTGAGAAATGCCGATATACATCGAGATCTTGAAATGGATCTTGTCGGCAAAATGATAAAAAAGTACGCAGAAGCACATGAAAGCAGGCTTCATCATCATGTGAATGTCGAGGCTATCCAGCTCCTTGATAACACGGACACAGTGAGGAGACTTAAGAAAATAAAATCTTTTGAGTTAACATAGTGTAGTGGCAGTGCAATACTATATAAAACAATTAATTCTCATTCAACTCCAAGTCAAGTGAAATAAGTGACTTCCCTTTAACAGAGTCAATAAGAAAAGTGCTGATGGATACCTTCTTATATATAAACTACGTAGCAATTAAGTTAGACATAAATTACTCATTAGACTAGACTTAATAAATTAGGCTAGATTGTAATAAATATTAGAAAAAAAGAAAGTAAATGGTACGAACACGGTGTTTAATATAATTGATTGTCTTAAAACAGAAAATGGTTTCTATTTCAGAACGACAAGCTAATTCAAAAAGGAGAGTTAAAAATAACTTTGGTTTCGACAAGAGATTCTGATGACTATACATGCAGGATTAGTACAGACACAAAGTCATACACCAGTGGCATCAGATTAATTATTGGAAATAAACCAAAATTTAGGAATATTGTTGATGAAAATATAAATATTATTAACAACAAACACGAAGAAATGACCCTTGATTGCGAATTTAATAGTAAACCTGATGGAAACGTTAGTATTGTATCACAACTATTTGTTTATAAGTATTGTTTAATACGAATGGTAGAGGAGATCTTTGACAGCGTGTCGGAAGATCGCTGATAAACGTACCGTTGGCAGGCTAGCCTAAGGAATAGATAACATCCCATCCTCGGGAATTACGCGGATGAAGTTAGTTCAACTCCATAAAGAGAATATTGCAACTAGAGCGTCTGCTTATTCTAAACTGTGAGTCAGCTTGGGCTGAAAATGATGACTATTTAATCATTATAGTTATGTATTTCTTTCAAATCTGTGTACAAACGTGACCTGTTAAATCCTAAAAAAAATAAAATAAATAGCGCCTCTCCACAAATATGAAAAATGTTGCTAAACTTGTGGAGAGGCGATATGTACAGCAAGGCACATATTGGTGGGATGCAATGTGCTCCTTAATGGGGGTCATTACTCACGGCGCCATGACAGAGTACTTGAAATCATACGTGAAGCCATGAGCCTTTCAGTAGCTAGAGCCCAAAAGGGATTGACGACAAACAAAAGACAAATTAACTTTGTAAAAGAAGGCTCAACTTCAAACTCCAGGAACAAGCCTTACTCAATCCTGGTTACAGCACCTGATTGGACTATTTTAATGGACACGTATGAAAAGCACTACAAAATCCCAGAGGATGTGGGTGCTTCGTCATCCAGACTGGACATTTTCCTTTTTTCTAGAGCTACGAAACGCATAGTCCTTGTAGAACTTACCGTACCGTGGGAAACTAATAGGCCTAAAGACCACGCGATGAAACAAAATAAGTATTACGACCTCCTAAACGAATTAACAAAAAAACGGCTATGTAGTTGCCTTGCGGCCTAAAATGCCACGGCTTGCCTTGTGGTGTAAATTCGAGCAGACGGAATCGCTCACGTGACATAACACTTCCTGGAATCAACACTGTATTTGCCGCCCGGTTACCTCCGTACATTCACATTTACACGTACAACTCCGTGTGTAAAGCTGTTGAAATCACCAAGTACACTTTCTCTGAGTGCAAGCCCAAATTAATAAAATGGTTGAGTTCTCTCTCTGGTGAGCAAACCGAGAAACTGATAATGCATACAGAAATGGTGTATAAAAAATTTTTCCCTTGTACAGTTCTTTTTACCTGACAAACATTCTCACTCCGCGCATGTAATCAGATGCTCTCTCGCTTATACATAAAACATACAAACGCAGCACACACACCCTCAAACTCCCTCACACACACACATACACACACATATACACACATACACACACACACACTCATAAGCATCCTCACCAGTAAAATTGTGCCGTTGTAATAATCTAAAAATATTCAATTTATCATGACTGTATTCATATTTTATTCTTATTGTCTTGGTTTAATTGTATTACGACTTTTGTGATGATGAGGGCTTATCTTCAGGCGGAGTGGGGAGGAATTCAAGACGCCTAAATAAAAACGTTGTTCTCGAGCAACAGCAATAATAAAGATGGATATACACAAAGTACATATTTTTGTTCCTGCCTCTACACTATGCGATAGCTATTGGATCACAAAAAGGCTAGTTTTTTTTTTCTTTCCTGTATTCTTTCTTGAATGAGGCCCTCATTCTAACTGATACTTAATCTTAATTTAAATTAATTTAACTCTGATACCTGATAAGGAGTCAGAAGCTTGAAATAATAAATAACTATTGAATAATTGATCGTATAAAATGTATAACATTAACTTGAAATTCACTTTGTTATTATAAAGTCATTGAAACTTCCTGTGTAATCCGCCTAAGCGCAAAATCAATTGTTATAAATTCTACCCACGGGGTGCCCAAAATACAGGCGTAGCCTAGTTTGGGACCCATCATATCAACTGCAGAGCCAGATGTGACACTATTGAAATATTTACTTTTGTTAACCTATGTGCTGCTATTCTCATGGAAATAAATAAATGACTTTGAAAAGTTAGTTTATACGCTGTAGAAGTGGGAGCGAGAGGTATACCAGCAAAATCTCTCTATAACCTGCTGAAAGACCTTGGCTTATCCAGAAGTGCAGTAAGTTCTATACTAGAACGAGTATCTAAATCTGCACTGGTAGGCTCATATCAGATTTGGCTGGGCAGGGAGAGAAAAACGAGTAGTGAAGGTGAGTGTTGATGTACGTCAGAAAAGGGCCCCTTAAACCTACGCCCGAGTCACAAGTCTCGGGATCTACTCGAGTTTTCTCTCTCTGCCACACGATGGACCCGGCACCCGCACGGTGAATCCATGGAATGCTAAGAAGATCGTCTCTACCTATTGACTACTCGGGACAAAATTTCGTGATGTAGGCTAATAAGAAGCACCAAATACCAAACCCACCTAACGTGTGAAAGAAAGAAAAAAATGTTTATACTTGTTCAAATAAATGATTTTTTTTTACCTATTTTACTTTTCAGTCCATTTTCGCGGACTATTCATAAACATAACCACAAGCCTCACAAGTAAATATTTTGCTAATGAAAACAGACTACTGATCTTACTGTTGTTGTGTTATTAATTTTACTATGTTACAACCTTTATTGTGCTATTCCGCTTTCTGTGTTTATCCTATTTTTATGTTCCTGCCATAGGTAACTTGGTATTATAATGAAAAAAAGATGAACTCAACCGAATCAAATTTTCTTTTCTCAACGGGTGTAAATAGACGAGGAAAATATAGATGTGTCGTTGAAAATATGTATGGACAAATTTCAAGAACGTTCACTGCTTCTTCTGGGTGTAAGTATTCTAATCAGTGTTATCTGTGTAATCAGTGTGGTGACGCCATCTATCGTAGTTTGGTTTTAACTATTCAAATTCTTGTTAATGTCTCACTATTCCTACCCCCTCCGCTGACATCCTGTGCACCTCGCCGCGAGAAGACGTGCAACTAAGCAACTCTCGCGCTTCGTAAAAACCAACGCAAGAAAAACTGTCGTGAAACCCGCGAGTGAAGAGTGTCAAAATAATCGCAAATAATCGCCCGTCGAGTTCTGTATAAATATTTTAAGACGAGACTTTCCACAAGCTGTGCCTGTCCGCTGCAGAACAGCTGCCAGGGTCTCATATGCTGACCCCGCTCGAACTCCGAGTTATCCTTTATAAAATCGTCGCTTACCGCTTATAAAAGAATATAGCGGCGTCGGCGCCGCCCGCGAGTGTGCTGGAGAACTCAGAACAGAGGAGGGTTCTTGGATTTGCAGTGTACGTGGAAGAAAGGTTGGTGCACTTCATTACATCCCCCCTACCCCGTTTCGTTTTCTTTTCCAGTGAGACTGTTCAGTTCATTTTGCTTTACCTACTGTCGAAGAATAAAAAATAATTAATGGCTGGCGCTTCCACAGTGTGCTTCCAATTATATAATCTATATAATATTAGCTGACCCGGCGAACTTCGTACCACATTATTTATTTCGTCTATATTTTCTAAGTTTTCTGCCATACAAACATTATGCCAACAATAACATTTTGATTATTTAGTAGTGGTAGGACTCTTGGCAGAGTCCGCCTGGGGAAGTACCACACCTTTGCCAGAAGGTAATGGTTTGGTAATATCATTCCCGTCCACTATACGTAGCGAGCCGACCGCGCGCCGCGCGAATTATTAGATGCGCTCGCGGCTAGTCGTATTGCATAGCTGCGAACACCTCTCTCCCGTCCCTCGGTGTCCCCTCTATCGGTGTTGCGCCGCGCCGTATTTGATAAGATTGATATTTTTAATGTCGTAATATCTTTTGAATGGAATGTCCGACTTCAATAATTCAAAAAGTAATCATTAGGTATTAAAAGCGTCTTGAATAAAAAATTATTTATTTGGATAAGAATTAATATAAATGTGTAGATAACATGGTCTGAATTTGATAGGCATTTTATTTACTTTTAAAATGTAAAAAAGTAGTTGTAGCGACGTAATTACTGTAGTTAGACCTATGGTTTCGCAAGGTTTTTTGTAGATTTCAATACGTTCTACAATATTGTAGAACATTGTTTTGGTCTATCATTAGTAGTTTCCGCAGCGTATGCGATGAAAGCCATTTTATGTCTCTTTTTTTATACCTTGCGTTGGTTTTAGTAAAAAATTCCAAGAATATCTAATTTTTTTCGTGATAAACAGAGCCTATGTTACTCAATGATAATGTAGCTTTCTATTGGAAATCGGTCCAGTAGTTTTTGAGTTTATTCGTAACATACAAAAATACAAATCTTTCCTCTTTATAATATTAGTATAGATTATATTTTGTTGATCACACACGACGCCACACGAGAACATCTATTTAATAGACAGAAAGGTTCGTATTTAAGCAATATGATTGTTATGAAACGAACACTGTTATCGAGAAAAACTCAACTGTACATTACCTACGTATGCCTAGCTAACTCCACGTTATAATCATTATTTATTAATACAATTTTATTTCACACGACCACTTCAATAAATAACAGAAAATACATTTATTATGTAACATCAACTTTCAATTATTTTTTTCTAGTACCTACAGTAAAATGAATACGTGGAATGAATTATTATATTCATTATTTAACAAAAAAATATCAATAATTCAATGCTCATAAATTAAGAATCATACAATAATAATAATCAATTAAATGTTAAAAGAATAGAAAATACGCCAAAATCATAGAAGGATCGCTCGATAAATCTTGTTGTAAACGATTCTAGGCTAATCATCACACTATGTATATTCGCAAGACGGAGGGATTAATTTAATTTCAATAAAATTACCTAGATTGAAGTACGTGGTCTCTAGATCAGAGGAATCTAAAACGTAGGGCTACAAAAGCGTAGTACAAAGCGTAGTGCGTAAAACGTTGACCTGATGTTCAAAAATGTAGGCATGTTATTGTGAAAAGTACGGTAATCTATTATTTTTTCCACTCCTGCGCATTTTGTTTCACGTAAACGATCTAGCCAGCACGTAAGTAACATTCCGCGAGTTGCGTATCACAGAAGAAGAGTTAACCGTTATGTTATCTGATGCTATTTAAGTGATGATGCACTCTACGATAGAGCGCTATTGCCTTGAAAAAGACGATACATTCGCGACTTGAAGTTTATATTCATCAGGGATTATCCTTTCAGGCTACGTTTCACAGTTTGATGGTCTTATTCTAGAAGTAGGCGCCAGCTTCATTGTTTAAATCACTGGAACGTAATTGTGATACGATGCCACTTTTCCAAAGTAGTTTCAAAGAAAAATAGATAAGTAATTATCAGATAAGAAGAGCTACACACTTTTCGTAATGTATAAAACTCTGACAAACTTGACACTTGCGGCTATGTTTGACATTTTGAAAGCTTTTGTTGGTGTTGCTAAAAGCATATAAAATAGATAGATAGATAACTCTTTATTTTGACACAAAACAGAAAAAATACAGTAACAAATATAATAAAATAAACTCACTTGGTTCTTCCAATTTGCAATTCGTCTGAGACCTGCGTACGCGAACGGGATTGTAGGCCTAATTTCACTAACTGTTATAACCCACTACACTGCTCAAGTGCGGCTTTGACATTTTATATACCAAAACATAATAATAACTTCATTTTTGTCCCTTTTAAAATCCTTAACTTACAATATCATTTTATTTCAGATTGCGTATTAAGTGCAGTTGATCTGACAAGCAATAACAGATTGAGTCCCTTGATCCTCGATAACAATCTCGACTGGATCATTAGTAAACCAACAGCAGTTGATTCGTCGTATATTTTTAAGGAAAATGAAGTAGTATTCTATTGCCCTAGCGGCTTCCAGTATCCAAGAGTCAAAACTTCTCAGATTCATGGTTTATGTAACGGTGACGCCAATTTTCTTATAAATGGGATGAATATTGACTATAGAGATATTAAGTGCAGAGAAGAAATCAAAAGTTACGTGAACAAAACTGGACTTACTTGTATGAAAGGAGAAAAAGGGCTAAAAACTGAGAAAATGAATGTCGGATATTTACTTAATGGCGAAGTAGCAATAGTAGTTTACGAAGTCTGCATGAATGTTTCAACTGAAACTCCTGTATATGCGAAAAATGTTAAACAAAAGTTTCAAGCTCATTTTGACGAATCGGAAATTATTAGTTGGTCTGACGACTATAAGTCTAGTTTTAGGACAGCATATAATTGTGAATTCCAAACTGAAGTCATTGGAAAACTGTTAGATATATATTTTCACGAGGATGACAAATGCTGTTTCACAAAAAGACAGCTTGTGAGCGCAACAGATGTCTTTCCGGGGGTTCCACAGAAATCTACATTTAGCTACTTCAACACGGTACCGCACTGGAGCTCGTGCTACGATGAGGTAAAGACTATTAACATTACTTATTAACATTAACTACTACACTATTATACATAGAAACACCCAGACACGGTACGAATATTTTAATTTATCACACAAATATTTGCACTGGGTGGGATGCGAACCCACGGCCCATGGCTTTGTAGGTAGAGGTACTACCTACTAAGCTACGAGTCTATTATAGCAATCTGCTAAAATTTGGTTTAAAACTATGAAATTTTAGTGCTAAACTAGATAAAACCCTACTGTTTAAAACTTCCACGTGGATCAACTTTTGCCACTTCCGATGAATATACGGAGACACTCGCATTCTTTTGTGGGCCAGCCGTGGATAGTCCATATCTGGAGCATATGTACGCAACTGTCTCGCAGAAGAAGACCACCGTCTCCGACGACCGACTTCCGAGCATATTAACTAAGATGGTTGGCAGTGAAAGCCCCGTCCCCACAACCTCCGCAGTTCCTCCTTCTTCGGACATACCTCCGGTGTACCAGGCGCGGTCCTAGCCTCGAATTTTGAAGGGGGTCACCAGTATGCAGCCTCGGGTTTTGGGGGCGGGTCACAAGTAGAAATACAATAAATCGAGCAAAAAATACTTGAATAGTAGCGCCCCAAGATTTTACCCGCGTAGTTCCCGTGCTAGTTGTTTTCCTGCGTTAAAAATAGTCTATGTAATATTAGATATTTTTGATTTGCTTAGATTTTTTGTTTAACGTATACAATTTTGGGCGGGGGGGTCATGTCCCCTGTGACCCCCTCCCTCGGACCGCGCATGCGGTGTGCGCGGTGTTTTCCGCGCAACTGCACTTGTCGCACACCGGAATTTCCTCCTTTTTCTGTCTACCTCCCAAAAACATGTCCGAAAGCATTTGTGTAGTCCAGAAAGTGAGGGCTCCGTGTCACTTATCGACCTACTCAGGAGAATAGAACGGATTTTTTCTGACAGGGTCCCGAAATGACCTGCTTCCACCACCTCTCCAGAGCCCTGGCTCTGACGTCTCTGCACCAACGTACTACCTCCTGTGGTGCAAAGATAACTCCTCTACGTTTGTGATAAGAACATCTAGGCTGTGGAATGAGTTGCCTGAGTGGGTTTTCCCCGATAGTTATAATCTTGGTGTCTTCAAATCGAGAGTGAATCGGTTTTTTCTAGGTAAACACGCTCCATCGTAGACCGCATCGTCGTTTAACATCAGGCGAGATGGCGGTCAAGTGTAAACCTATAAAAGTAAAAAAAAAAAGTGCAGGTCTTGGTTTTCTACTTACCATTTTGTCAAATTCCATTTAAATTGGTTCAATATCCGTGAAAGCCTTTTTGTCTGATTTAATGGATACTCTTTATAACCAACTTCAAAAAAGGAGGAGGTTCTCTATTCGGCTGTTATTTTTTGTATGTGTGTTACACGGTAGCGCCGCCAATTGTGAATCAATTTCGATGGTTCTTGTTTTGTTTGATAGATCATAGTTCAGAGGTAGTCCCATATAAGTTTTATCGAAATCGGTGTAGTAGTTTTTGAAATATGAACAAAAGCAACTTATAGCAACCCGCGCCTGTAGAGCGTCCCGTCTCGCCCCTCTCTCCTGCTCTCCTGCGGGGAGGGCTCCCCGGATACGATGCGCGTCCGCCGCGTGCCACGTGGGCGCGGTAGTCGCACCCCGCTCGCCGCTCGTATAACACACCTACCGCGTGCCGTGAAGCCCTCCCGCGTGGGGTTCTTAATGTTTGAACCTAACACTTAACTTAATTAATTCTGTGTACCCTGAGTGCTAATAAACTGTTCGAATCAAGTCCAGTTCAAGAGTTTTTATGGGAATCAACCCCTACCATATCCCATAAACTAAAATTTACTTTGACGACATAGTGATTGCGTCATCCGTTTGTTACGAGGCTGTAGGTATCACCGTTGTACGGTGATAGCTAGACAGTGCAAACTTTCACAGATTATGTATTTGTATTGCGGCTATAACGACAAATACTAAAAATAAATATAGGGGAACTGTCATACAACAAACTTCATTACATCTTTGTTAATTACTAACCATTAGTACAGCCCTAGCAAACTAGATGGCGCCACTAGTAAAATAACACGCACTATCGAACTTCGAGTTAAAATCATGTTTATCTCGACCTGCACAATAAAGACTTTCTACTCGTTTGGACAATGTACTCGGAGGCAAGACTTTTTAACCCCCGACCAAAAAAATATCTGTCTGTGGCACCGTACCACCGTAGTGACCGTAGAGCTCAAACGGATGGGCCGATTTCGATGCGGTTTTTTTATTTGAAGGTTAATTTCCGTGCAAATCTTATAATCTTTCTTCTTCTCTTCTCTTCTCTTAATCTTTCTTCTTAATCCTAAGTATTGCATTGACGTCAATGCAATGGGAAACTCAGCGGTTTTCATATGCATGTTAACTATGCATTTCTCGATATAACAGTGCCCTTGGCGATGACACGACGACAACTCGACGTTCGCTCGAGGAGACCTTCTTGGCCGGACCTTGAAAGGGAGCTTGGGAGCGGGGTAGTGAAACGCTGATTCTTGAGTCTTCCTTTTATTTTTCTTCCTTTTCTTCCTAGTACTGGAGCCACTGAGAAGAGCATGCTCCGAACTCAACTCTTGTTCTTCTTCCTCCCCATGGGGGAAGTCAGGTTCCGGGGCGAGGAGTCCCTCATTTCCGGGGACGGGCTCAGGGGTACACCGACCCCTGGGAGTTTGCGGGCTCGCCGGTGACGGCGGGCCTCTTAGGCCCTAAAGCGTGAGACTCGCGTCAGGGCTGTAGGTCCACTGCACTGCAAAGTCCGCTATCCGTATAGGCGTTGTAGGACCGCGGACATTGCGCCCGCGGCTGCGTATTCGGGGTGAGTCCCGGACGCTACGGCGATGCAGGCGCCTCTCAGGGCCTCCCGGATAATGAAACTAGGAGACCCGAGTAGGCCTGCTGGTTAAGGCCACGCCGGCTGGCAGGGGAAGTGGGGTGTAGCGCGGCCCTTCGGTCTGAGGGACGAACCCCGGTGGTGGCGGTGGCGGCGTCGACTCAGCCGGCCTCAGTCCCGAGCGCGCATAGCGCTGCTCAGGGCTCTGCGCCGGCTCTTCGGTTGATGGCGACCCAGCCAGCCAGCCGGTGTTGGCACCATTAAGCGCGCTGCGGTGCGGGGGTCGCGGGGGTGGGCGCCTGCCGGACCCCGCGGACATAGTGCTAGGGCGGGTACAATGGGTTGTACCCATCTCGGTGGCGTGGTGGGTTTAGAGGCCGCTTCGTACTGCGGCATTGGTGTGAATGTTGCCGCAGGAGAGGCCCCTCTTTTCATATTTTTCTTCTTCTTCCTGCGCTTGCGTCTACCCTGGCCTGGGATGACCTGAGGCGCAAGCGCGGGCGAGTGTGCGGGGTTGGGGGGGTCCACCGTGCGCCACACCCCGTCTAAGAGTGGCATAGCGATGGCTCTTGTTTTCGGGGCTTCGTTGTCCCTCTTCTGGTGCGGGCCCCTGGGCGGCCCTCCCGGCTGTGATGTCGGCTGTTAGCTGCATGGGGCCCCTGACAGTTTGCACACCTCAGGGGCTCGTTCTCGGTGCGGGTGCAGTCCGCACCGGCATGTGATCCGCTGCATTTAACGCACCGCAGGCCGCGGTGACAGTTAGCGGAAGCGTGTTCAAGTGCTGGCACCGGTGGCACTGCGGCACAATGGTCTTGCCCCACCACACCTCGATCGAAATCTGAGGCATGTCGAGGAGCGTCGTAAAACGGTAGAGGGTGCCCGTTTGTTCTCTCGGCATCCGCTCCAGCTGCACGTGGAAGACTCTTGACTTCACCTTCGGTCTGCGCGGGAGCGGGCGGCAGTAAGTAGCCGGGAAACCAAGGTCTTTCAGTGCACTGAAGACCGTTCCCGGCTCGGTGTTGTCCGGTAGCCCTCTCAGCCTGCTGGTGTCTGCGGCGGGGGTGGGAGCGACAGGGACGAGTACCTTCCCCAGTCTTCGTCGCCGCTCTCCGGTTCAACTCTCTCCAACTCCAACTCACAATCCGCCGATGTTGCAGAGTCGTTGAAGTCTAGTTCAGACGGCAGCGGATAGCCCAAGTGGTCGAGCCATCTCGGGTCGATCTTATAACACTCGTGTTGCGGGTGTAGGGTGAGTGCTTCTATTGTGTCGTCCACCGATGCGCACTCTTCGACGGTCGGGGGTCGTAACCTCCGTGGGGGTCGTAAGCGCGGCGTGGGTCATAGCGACGGGCGGCGCCGGCCTGACGGGGGTCGTCGGCCTGGCGGCGGTCTCGACTTCGATGATCGGCACAATGTCAGGATTATTGTTGTTGACGGAGGTCGGCTGCTCGGCAGATGTCGCCGGTTGCGCGAGCTTCCTTCAGGTTGTTTGTGTTCTTCGCGTCATCCTAGATCGTCGTCTAGTAGATGACCGCTGTAGTGGTAAGTAGCCAGTAATGGCTTTGTTAGCCAATCACAGCACTCTCGTGCTATCTCCTCGTACTGGTTGGTCGGCGACTCGTGCATCCGAGTGTATATGTTCCGCGGCGATACAGGCCTAGCCAGGTGGAACCCGTGAGGGAAGCCCAGCTAACCGATCGGCACTAACGGAACACACTCAGCAAGTCTACTACAAAGTCCGAAATACGATATATCGGCCGAAGTTATGGACGTCTCATACCACGAAACACAAGCGGTCGGCCGATATATCGTTTATCGGACTTCGTAGTAAACCTGCAAGACGCGGGATGCGGAGCCGCGACCAGACGACGAGGGGGGGGGGGGGGGTGGGGTGCGGGGTGCTGGAGGGGTATTACGGGCGGGCCGCTCGTCACGTAGCGGGTCCAGAAGAGCGGAGACGCCTGATGTGCGGTGCACGTAGCGAATGTCCGTCCGAGCTAGCTACTACGCGCGCAGCGGAGCTCCCGAATATTAATTAATTACTACATCACACTATTCCATTTTTGAGTGATGTTAGACTAATTTGTAAAACTCTTATTTCAGAACTGGCAAGAAATGCTAAGAAGAGTTGCTTATTGGTCGAGTTTATCGGATAGTTTGACGATTTGGACGGGAACATCAGGAGAAGTGATCATTGAAGATGATGTAGGAGAAATTAAGCAGATAACTATCCCCTCTAGCAGATAAACGGCTTATTGTACCTAAGTTCTTGTGGAAGGTAAAATGTATAACCATTTTATTTTTGATATCAATTAACATCACATTCACTTTTCTACGTTCAGACCCGCTTGCATGTAAATAACGCAGCTGTTAGAGGCTTCGTCTGTGTGTGTGTGTGAACATATTTATGTGATATAATTAAAAAATTACAATATAAAATACAGTATAATGATGATTCCCACCCAGTGCAAATATTTGTGTGATGAATTCAAATGTGTCTGGGTGTTTCTATTTATAATAAGTATGTATTTAAAACTACATATATGTATTATATCAGCTATCTGACCGCCATAGCACAAGCTTTGCTTAGTTTGGGGTCAGATGGTGTTGTGTGTGAATTGTCCACCAATCTTATTTTACGCCATTGTCTAGTTAAAATTAGAATTTAATATTTCTTTTGACTTCACTTTTCTGCATTGAATTAATTGTATAGGTAGTTGTGTAGAAGGCTTTTCTCACTATAGTACATTATGGTACTCACAAGTGTGTAATTATGAAAAAATAAATTGGTGATTACCGCTTAGGCGGCATTGAGGCTCGAGCCGTTAAGGCGACGGTCTAAGAGAGCCGAGGACGGTTATCATCAATACACACGTGTATCATACGATGTTTATCACCACACTTGTGAATTAAATAATAATAAAAAATCATTTCAACCTTTGATTATAGACTTGTCAAAATAGACCGTTCGAGCGTAGAAACACAAGTTCCAAAAAGAAATAGGTTATCAATTCGACCACTTTTTTTTTACTTTTATAGGTTTACACTTGACTGCCATCTCGCCTGATGTTAAGCGACGATGTGGTCTACGATGGAGCATGTTTATCTGGAAAAAAACCGATTCACTCTAGATTTGAAGACACAAGATTGTAACCATCGAGGGAAACCCACTCAGGCAACGTATTCATAGCCTAGACGTTCTTATCACGTTGTTCGTGTCTTTGGAACATCAACCATGAAACGATGTCGCTTTTTCGAGCTACGAGCATTCCGATAGAAAAAAGGGCAAGGTGGTATCAGATTATGCAAATCAGTCGCATACTCTCCAAAGTGTATCCGATAAAAAACCGATAGGCTGGGAATTTTTCGGCGATGATCAAGACTTTGTAGTCTTTTTCGCACAAAAGTGTCGTTGCCTATGAGTCTTTTGGCACGTCTCTCGATCGATTCCAGGGCCTCCAGCTGATACTTAGCCGATCCATCCCAAAGGTGCGAACAGTACTCCATACAAGAGCGAACCTGTGCTTGATGTAATGTGAGATGCAACTGTTCAGACTTGAATTACCTTCGCACCTTTGAGAGGACACCTAGTATTTTGCAGCTAATTTAGGCTTGGACTCGATGTACGAGCCAAAGTTGAGTGTAGATGTTAAAGTAATGCCCAAAAGCTCAAGACGGTCAGAAACTGGCACGGATACACCTCGAAGAGTAGGAGTCAGCTGGAATAAACTACTTTTTTGCGGAGAACAGACACGCCTGCGTCTTACTTTCGTTGAACTTGACCAGATTAGCATCGCCCCATTCAGACACCGCTCAAGCTCAAACGTTCGATCAAACTCTCTCTCAGTACCTGGGTTTGCTGCCCACTGGCTCTCGCACTGTTTAATGTATTTTACCTGATTTCTCGAGAACGCCCGAACCGGTTTCGATCTTTCTTTTTTTGTTCGGATGAGTATGCTTTCCGAATGGTCCCATATACATTTTATCGAAATCGCCCTGGTAGTTTTTTGAAATATGAACAAAAACCAAAGTACGCCTACAATTTTGTCTGGATGACATGGTTGTAGATTTCACAAAAGTTATGAAACTCGAATCTGCCTAAACGAAATTTCGCAAATGCATTGTTGAAAACTTGTTTTGCACTAAAAAGGGTAAAATAAATTCTTTTTAAACAAAACATTAAACCGAATTCAAAACTACAAATAGGCACTCAAAAGCGAAAAACCTATGTAAAATGATAGAAGGGTATAAAATAATGAGATTGAAGACTATGCCGTCACTTGAAAGCTGTCCAACTGAGTGCAGGAGAAATTAGTGGGTTGCAAATCTCGATAATTTCTCCTTGTCACATGATTCATCATACGGCATTGCGGAATAATGGGTTAGAAGAGGTATTGAAACTGCATGGAACCAATTCCGTACAAACCAGTGCCGTGGTCAAATGACCAAATTTATCCTTAAACCGTAGGAAAAATCATGAATTTTTCCGACAAAATTATTACTATTAAAAACTAAATTTTACAATTTTTATAGTTTCACTATCATTACCTCATCTAATCCATTATTCCGCAACGCCGTACAAAAAACATGTGACAAGGAGAAATGATCGATATTTGTAACCCCCTTCTTCACCTTCACCTTCACCTTCAGTCAGTTGGACAGCTTTCAAGTGACGGCAAAGTGTTCAATCTTATTATTTTATACCCTTCTATCATCCTACATAAGTCTCCTGGTGGTTCATTTGACCCATAAATTTTGTTCACGGGCCTGCAGCCTATAAGCGCTACTCACTCGTCTATTTGAAGTCGGTGCCAGCCAAGTTTAAAAGGTAGTGGATAGATACTACTTACCTATGTCTACTTACTAGTATCTACCTACTAGGTTTTTAGGTTTTTGACTTGACTGGCACCGACTTCAAATAGACGAGTGAGTAGCGCTTATAATCATTATTTTAATTTATTTTTCGCTTTTGATTGCCTATTTGTGGTTTTGAAGTCGGTTTAATTTATTGTATGAAAAGAGTTTTATAATTGAAATTCATATATTTATATGTATTTGAGATAAAAACTATCATGTCAACATTTTTGTAGGCATTTTTAAACGTCGATGTATTTATTACATTTTGAAATTGTTTCAGGTGGTCCAAAATCCAGATTCGAAATCGTCGCTTGCAATAATCCAAGTAAATGTCCCAGATTTGACGGAAGAGAACGTTGTAGATTATATACTTTGTAAAGACGTGTATGACCAGATTGGTTGGATGACAATGAGTGATTGGCGGAATGTAAATAGAGGTTACACATATTTTTGTAGCCTCGATGAGTTTGAAAATGCCTTCAATGTTAAAGAAATTTTTGAGCCAGATATGTACACTCTACCTACAGAACTATAATAGTTCCAGAATCGTTACATCAGAATGTTTAAATAAAACATACTAAACTACTAACGCTAGTAGCTGATATAATGAAATGTAGTGATTTTTTAGCGGTAAGTGTGGTAAGTTCGTTGAACCAATGTAAAACTTAGTGTTATTTAAAAAAAAAAGTTTTTTGAATTAATCTTGAATTAATTAATAATCAAAATTTGAATTAATAGCGTATTTTGATGAAAGTTTGAAATTGTTAGTAAAAAAATTGTTGTTTCGATTTTATAGATTTGTCTAACGCTGTTAATATTATACATAAGTATGTAACAGTTTTTTTTATAATCTAATATAAAGGCATGAGTTTTATCTTAAATAAATGGTGTTTTAATAAAGTATTAGCTGGATAACTATTTTGGGACTTATATTTTTTTTCTTTTCTCATAAGTATTATAAGCTCTATGAGTACAATAGACAATGTCCTGATGCTAAGCAACACGCCTTTCTATTACAGTACAGTACTAGCTATTTCTTTAGCAGGATTTCCTGAAAATAATTCCGTATCTATACTGTATCTACATAGTACGTAATTATGTGTATAATTTCCGTATTTTTGTTAATGCAGCAAGCTCATGATGTGTTGACATGTTGACAAAAATCAAGGTTCAATTGCAATAGGGATGACGACTGATCCTGGAAATATATTAAGTTATTTGATATAATACCAGTATTTAAATATAATAAAATATGTATCAACTTTACTTTTGATACCTTTTTTGTTTAACTTACTTTATGATCCTTCAAAGCTGGATGGGCAAGTCCATTTTAAAAGTACATTGGAAAACCCATCCAATTTCAAGTAACTTTTGTTATTCCCGCAGTTTCCTAAACGCAATATTTAATATAGCTAACATACAAACTATACGCACGACGCATAGGAAATACGAGACAGTGACATCACGGTTTACTAGGGTTTTTGTATAAAGCGTTTTTTGGAGAATCTAAAATTGTGATTTTAAAATCGTGATACCACGAGAAATTTTTAAGCCAATAAAGTAATTCTTTCACCTATGTTTCAGTGGTTGAGAAGCCTGTTAATGGCACATTAAATTAAAAATGAGTCGTCATGCCTATTTTACGCAGCTGTAAAAAGCGAGTTAAAAATTGCTGTGAATTTTTTTTTTTGGTAATTGGACAGAGTGAAATTTCATGTCAAATAATTATCTTAAAAAGGTCGCGCTTTTAATTTTAGATTAAATTATTCTGGTTGTATTTAATGTCAAATGAAAAAAAAAAACATTGTTTTAAAATTAATCATATGGTAATGCATGAATGAAAAAAAGACTAATAAACTTTGTAAATTAAAGATTTATAAAAGATACGTCGTCAACTCAAGTCGTCGTCTATTTCTGTGAAAAGTGTCTGTAAATAATCTGTGAAACTTGCTTCAAAGTAGCAAGGTGTACTAAATAGAGCGATAAAGTAGATACTAAGGCAACAGATTGTGCTTAAAATGTATATTTCGTTCAATGACAATAAAGTGATATTGTGTTGAGGAGAAAGAGTGGTCTTTATTTTACGTTAAACAACATAAACGATATCCTGTAAACGTTAAAATAATAACTATGAACAAAGATTGGTGGCTTTCTATTGCTATATCATACGAATGTGGTGTAAACGTACGAATATAGCATTTATTATTCATGTACGATAGATTGCATCGTTCACTCCAGCAAGCAGCTCGTATATTTTATATGTAGGTACTACTATTTAGCAGCACGTCGCGGTTATACCCGTTTAATTCCGTAATCAGTAATATTATGAAAGTAGCCTATGTGCTATTTCAGACTTCAACCTAAGCTCTTTATGATATGACCCCAAATCGTATACATTTAATTTAATACAAAATAAAAAATTCGAATTGAACACAGACTATTTTTTAATGCAGGAAAAAACAGGAACGGGAACTACACGGGTAAAATCGTGAGGCGCTACTAGTAAAGTATTTTTTACTCGCTTTATTGTAGTTCTACTGGTGACATACTTACGGTGACCAACAATAAATACGGCCGTTACTCCAAAATGTGGGGAATAAATTAAAAATTGTACCTATATCTATTAGGTATTAGTAAGAGGCACTCTAAATATCGATTTTAAGTTTGAACGTGCCCGCATGATGACGTCGACACTCCGTCCAAATCTTCTCCAAACCGTAGTTGGATCTGAAACGTTTCAGCTTAAACTGGAGAACCGATTCGCTGCTCTGGAACCCGCAGAAGACGTGGATCAGAAACTCGACTGACTAGTTGAAGTCCCAAGAGATGAGGGCAAAAATTTTGCAAATTGCGACATAAAGGCAGGAAATCGAAACTATCGAAGGAAACGTTACGATTAATGGAGGAACGACAAACAAATCCCACGTTATCTTCGTTAGAACGAGAGACGCTCGATAAAAAAATTACCAAGCAAGTACGATGCGACCTCCGATCGGCCAATACGCTCTTGATTGAAAAATCAATTGAGAAAAATCGGGGGTCCAAAGCATTCGACAAGCCTCTTGGTAAGAGCAATCTGACACTCGACGAGTTCCAATCCACCAAACAGGCTGGGTTTCGAAGAGGGTACAGTACCGTAGATCACATCCACACAGTGCGGCAGATTATACAGAAGACCAAAGAGTATAATCAGCCCCTTTGCTTAGCGTTTTTGGACTTCGAGAAAACATTCGACTCGATCGAAACCTAGGCTGTCCTGGAGTCCTTGCAATGGTGTCAACTCGACTGGCGATACATCGAGGTGCTGAGATGTCTATATAACGCCGCAGCGATGACAGTTCAAGTCCAAAACCAGCAGACGAAATATAGCCATCTTCGTCGAGGAGTGAGACAAGGGGACGTAATTTCGCCCAAATTAATCTCAAAAGCTCTCGAAGATATGTTTAAGACGCTGGGTTGGGCTGGACGTAGCATAAATATAAATGGCGAGTACATCTCTCACCTACGTTTTGCTGACGACATCGTCATAATGGCTGAATCGTTGGAGGACTTACAGTCGATGCTGAGTGACCTAGTTGATGCTTTTTAACGCATAGGTCTCCGGATGAACGTGGATAAAACCAAGATCATGGTTAATGGGCGTATAGCTCCGGGACCGGTCGCTATAAATGGCGTCCCTCTAGAAATTGTACAGAAATATGTCTACCTAAGGCAAACGCTCGAACTAGGGAAGCACAATTTCGAAACCTGTCATGACCTACGGTGCCGAAACTTGGACACTGACAGTTAAAGCGGCCCACAAATTTAAAGTCGCGCAGCGAGCTATGGAGAGAACTATGCTTGGAGTCTCACTGAGGGATCATATTCTGAACGAAGTGATCCGTCAGAAAACCAAGGTAACCGACATAGCTCAACGCATTAGCAAACTGAAGTGGCAATGGGCCGGTCATATCTGTCGCAGAACGGATAACCGTTGGAATAGACGTGTTCTTGAGTGGAGACCACGAATCGACAAACGTAGTGTAAGACACTCCGAGACAAGTTAGAGTGACGATATACGCAAGACAGTCTGACGAGATGAGTAGCGTTGTTGGAGAAAGCCAACACCTTGCGGGTCTTTTTCGCGAATTACGTGATGAAACAGCGCTGATGAGAGAAAAGCTTTCTAAATCAAATGAGCTAATCGCAGATTACGAGACGAAGCTTCGCGACTCAATCTCTACTATCGCTGACTACAACAACAAACTTTCTCAGTCAGTATCTATCATAGCATCATATGAGGCACGAATACAGACATATGCATGCCAAATGGATAGATTATTAAATCAAGTAAAGGAAGCTTCGTATGGCGGCTGTTCCAAAATGACAGAAATAGCGACGACCCAGACGACACTGTCTCACGCGTCCGCTGCGGCGACACTGATCCAGCCTGTGCTGGCGGCTGGTGCGTCGGATCGTGCGCCATCACTGGCGCCCCCCCGGCCACGTCGTCAGGTCCCAGTTCCATTGTCTGCTGGATCTTCACATAAGAAGTCTGAAATACAGCTGCCTGCACCTATTGAAGTATGTCACCCTAGAACGGATGCAGAGATGAGTTCAATTTCGTTGTTATCTAACGGGGACGGTGCTCAACACTGGTTTGAAGTGAAGAAACAAAAAACTCGCCACCTTACTTCAATGTGTGGTGCGGTTGGGCCGTCAGTTACATCCTTAAAAGCCGCGGAAACCAAGTGATACATTCATTTGTGGAATATGGCGTCGGATATTGAAGAGGTGCGCCAATACCTAAGCCAAATGTGCCCAAATGGAACATGTACTGTTGTAGAACTGACCGCAAGGGGAGATTACAAATCTTATAAAATTGGAGTACCGTTAGCGTACTACGATAAGTGTTCCTCAATTGACGGCTGGCCCATTAACGCCCGACTTAAAGCCTGGATTAATTACAGGAGACCTTCGAAGAATATGAATGCGAACACCACCTCAAACAACACGAATAGCCCCCAGCCCTTTCGTAGACGTCCCTCCGATACGGCGGACGCGGTGTAACAATAAAGGGAATATATCGGCTTACTATCAGAATGTTCGTGGAATTAAAGGCAAGTTGAAAGATTGGCGAAACAACTTGTTAATATCTGAATTTGATTTGGTGGCAGCTACGAAAACTTACTTGGATGCGTCTGTGTTGGATTCAGAGGTAGCAAGTGGGAACTGGAGTGTGTTACGTCGTGATAGGGGTGTACCCCTTGCGGAGGCTCATTACTAGCCGCGCGCGCGCCTATAGCGCTGCGTCGACATACTGAGTTCGAATCTATCGGCGGAGGTGAGGATCTGTGAGCGAGTTTTGAATGGAGTGGACATAAATTCTATGTATGTGTTGTTTACATTAAATCGAACGCTACCGATGATTTTTTATATGAAATGGTTCTGTAAAGTAGAAGATTATATTAACGATTTGAAAGGGACCGTGTTAATACTCGGTGATCTTAATATGTACACGGTGTCGAGTAATGTTAACAATTATTTTAATTATTTTTTAACTTTTTGTGATCTAAAGGTTCTCCTTTAACGAAGTGCCGAATGTCAATGGGAGGATGCTGGATGTCGTTTTGACGCGATAGAGTTCCAATATTCAAGTCACAGTGACAGCCACAGAGCACATAGTGAAAATCGATCCTCACCATCCTCCCCTTAACATTGATGTCGAGTTTGTTTATCGACGCAACACGGACTCTATTGAGCCTTCTAATATTAATGTAGATTGGATTGGAATTTTCTCAAGTCGGATCATAAAATTTTAGTAACCGAATTAGAAAATATAAGCTGGGCTGATTTTTATACAATCGACGATACTCATTTAAGTGCTCAATATTTTTATCGAACATTTATGACATTTTTGAATTATGTGTACCTAAAAAATGTCGACAATCCAAGGGATCGCGGTATACTGTCTGGTTTACAAGGGACATTTTTGTCGATCTCAAATGCAAACGCGAACTACATCGCGACTGGAAGCGAAATAAATCCATTGCCGCCTATGAACTATTCTCCAACATAAGGGCGGACCTCAAAACCCGCGTATCAAGCGCGTATGACTGTAATATGGCTAGTGTTGAACAAAATATCAGAGCGAGTCCGCGTGAGTTTTGGCGCCATATTTCTAGTCTGCGCTCCAAGGGTGGCTTTGAACCTACCGTTGAATACAAGGGTAATGTGCTGAAAGGCAAGATGGCTTCTGCGGGTTTTGCGGAGTATTTCTCCAGTGTTTTTTTACCGGAACTGCCATTATTGCGAGTGTCTCAAGTCAAGACCCATCCTTAGCAAGTAATTACATAAATGTGCCTGAAATCTTCCCGTGCGATGTAGCTGTTGCGATCCAAAAACTGAAACCTTGCGGTTCCATTGGGCCAGATTGTGTTCCCCCGTGGCTCCTCAAGGAGGGCAGATCACACTTATAGTACGAGAGCCCACGACCAAAATTTTTGTCTCATAGCAATACAGCCAAAACCGCATCAAATCGATAGATACCGTTATCCTGAACTCGAAAAAAAACAAAATCAGACATTTTCCGCGTAGCGTTTGATCTGACCGAATTTTCAAAATTGTCAAAGAATTTTACCGAACTGCATCATAGCAATATGTCTGATTTGCAGACTGTAGTTGAATGATAGTTCTGAGATACCGGAAACATATTTTTCAGACGTTAGTGGTGTAGCGCAAACCCGTAAAATCATTTAAAAAAATTAAAAATGAGACAAAAAAAATGTCTCATAGCAATACGTCTGTAAATCTTTTTTATTAGTAAATTTTGGTTATTTGATGCGAACAAAACAATTTTCAGACGGAAATGTAAACGCATTAAATTTTGAGAACATTTTTTGAAAATGTTAACAAATTTTACCGATGGGTATCATAGCAATATGTCTGAAAATTGTTGGACATGATAAAATAAGTTGTCCACATGTGCAAAAAATTTATATCAGACAAATTAAGTGTAGCATCTTCTCTATCAGACAACTTTTCGATACTCAGATATCATTTAAAAATCGTATTGAGGCATCTTGAATTCTCTGTTACAAACCAATGAATACGTTGCGACCCTAAATTCATTACATGATAATTAACAAAGAATTTACCCCAAACCGTAACATTGAAGTTGAAGGACTGAAATAAATCGCAAAAAGGAAACTGGGATGAAGTTGAAAAAAAAACGGTTTATTCAAAGTTGTATAATAGTAATAGTATAAGAAAGGGGCAGGAGCGTAACAAGCGCTGAGGCTGTTGAAATTATTACGTTGAATTTACGTTATTTTCGTTTTTGGGAGTATATGCTACACTTAAAGTGTCTGAAAACAGGTTTTTGGTAATCATGGCAGCAATGCGAAAAGTTGAAAAAAAATGTATCCGTATTGCTATTATACAGGTCGGCTAAATTTGTTGACATTTTCAAAAATGCGCTCAGGCTATGTGCTACGCACAAAATGTCTGAAAACAAACTTTTTCGTAGTACAATTATAAAATCTATGTACATTTTCACTATCAGACGTATTGCTATAATACCGACTGCCTTTTTTTTTGACACAGCAGAAATGGCCTCTCACGCAGTTGCTACACTTTCGACCGTTACTACACACCTAGTCGGGATCAGAATCATACAATCTAACGATTTTATAGGGTTTTTGCCGTATTGCTATGAGACATGGTTTTGGTCGTGGGCTCTCGTACTATTAGTTGACCCGCTTTGCCATTCATTTAATATGGCTCTACGGCAAGGTATTTACCCAGCTGAGTGGAAGGTGTCGCGAATCACTCCTATCCCGAAGACCTCCAACAAAATTTTGGTTGAGGAGTATCGTCCTATAGCTATATTGCCGACCGTGGCGAAAGTTTTTGAGCACGTCCTATACAAAAAGGTATTTCGACAATCAGAAGCTTACCTCTGCAACGAACAACACGGATTCAGAGCTAGAAGATCAGTTAATTCCAATCTCTTAACACTTGTAGATTATATATCTTCTAGACTCGACCGTGGAGTGCAGGTCGATGTGGTTTATTTTGACTTCCGGAAGGCGTTTGATAGAGTAAATAGCTTTATTACTCTTTAATTCCATGGTCAACGATCTTCCTGCAGTTGTAGAGCACTCGGAGTGTCTCCTCTATGCAGATGATTTTAAGATATTTCGAGAAATCAATACACTGGAAGATTGTTTGAAGCTGCAGGAGAATATTGAATCCACTCACGGATGGAGTTATAAGAACGAGATGGAGGTAAACTGCTCAAAGTGCTACGTCATGACTTTCGGTCGAATGCGGCACCTAATCGAGCAAACTCGAGGCAAGCGCTTGCATCTGGCATCCGCATGAGAGCAAGTATACCCTTTTGTTGGAGTAGGTTCAAAAGGCCTTCCTCAGGTACTTGTACAAGCGCCTGTATGGATATTATCCGTTTATGTATCCTACAAAATTCTTGCTGGGCTTGCTGGGGTATAACTCATTAGAAGTTAGACGATCTTATGACCAGCTGACAACAATGTGCAAAATACTTCGAGGGAGAATTGATGCACCGGAGCTCTGTAGCCAGCTGGCATCCTTATTTGTTCCCAATAAGTATCTCCAGGGTAGAGGGCACCAGCTGTTTGCTCTCCCTAGGTGCAGAACGGTAGCGCATGCTACGTCACCGGTGCCGCGATCTCTTGGTGCGCTCAATGCCATACTAGACGCACAGCCAAAGTGCGATGTATTTGACGACGACTGGAGGGAAATGATGTCTGAGTGCTTATACTTTTGTGAGAATATGTAAAATGAATAATGACTACTCATTCCCTCCTCTAATACTCTGATATTTTGACTTACATATTGACTTTCGTGTTTTCTTTATTCATGTATCGCTTTTGTATCTGTTATTTTTGTTTGATTTGTTATTTTTGTTTGGTTTGATTTTTACATCATTATTTAATTTTTGACATCTTATAGAATTTTTATCAATTAAATTTAATTTACATTTGACTTATTGTCTGTCTGCCTAATATATGAATGTGCGTAATTTTCATAACATAACATAATTATTGTATCATGACATAAATTGATTACATTTTTTGTTTACTTTTTTCACAATATTTTGTTAGTAAATGAATGTATCTATCATTAGTATAATTGGCGTTAAGCCGTTCTAATTGATTAATAAATAAATAAAAATAAATAAATAAATTATCATTCCCGAGCGTGACGCTAGAATTCAATTGACAACCCACAAAAAATCTGGCTGTAGCGCGCCAAAAGAAGTTTTTACTTCAAAAATCTACTACTTTATTAGTAGGTATAAACAAGAATCGCTTGCGTATAATCCAATATATTTTGTCCCCATTAGCGTTAATTACCTATTATTTTAACTTTTATTGAATAACAGCTTGAAAGGTGAACTTAATGAATGTAAAACACCCAGTTCTGTTAACATTTTTGATTATATTTTCAAAAGTGAACTAGACTAATTTCGCTCTAGATAAAAACATAGTATGCTTCAATGTACGTATTATTACTTTGATTAAACTGTATTCGAACTTTGAAAACCTTTGTATTATTATGAGAAAATGCATCAGCAAAAGTAACACACTTAGTAAATGTTCCTTTGTACTGCTGAGACTCGGGACGTTATCTCGCAAGGAAAGAGGCAAGGGCATAATCAACCAAGCTGGCGGGATGCCGCACGGTCTCGAAAGATTCTTGCAATATGCCGGTTTTCTCACGATGCTAAACTTCATCGTTAAAGCTAATGCTGATGACAAAGTTCTATCTCTGCACTTGGAAATGGAGATACAGGTGGGATTCAAACTAACGAGCTCATGATTGTGCATTCCTCGATCTAGGCCATCACGGCTTTTGAAAAAGTGCGCAACTGCATAATTTAAGGCTGGAAGCTGATAAAGCTTCTTTTATAAAATGCCGTAATTACAATCCATACTAATATTATAAATGCGAAAGTAACTCTGTCTGTCTGTCTGTCTGTCCGTCTTTACCGCCTAAACCAACCAACAGATTTTGATGAAATTTGATACATAGATAGAATAGATCCCGAGAAAGGACATAGGCTACTTTTTGTTCGAAAAAAAGGGTTGAAAGGGTTAAAATAAGGGATGAAAGTTTATATGGAAAACTTCGTCATTGTTGAAGAACTATGAAACTTTACGTCTAGATATTTAACACGAAACCATAAAATGTATGTTTTAGCAGTTTTGTAGTTTCGAACTGTACCTACGGGGGTGGAATTGGGGGTGAAAGTCTGGAAGTTCAATATTATTGAAGATAAAACCATGAAATTAGCTGAAATAAAATGAAGTGCAAATAGTTTTAAAGGAGGTTTGTTAAATTTTAATATGTTTTTTAATCAAGAGGTAGGTAATAAATTTAATTCGTCGTATTGTCTATAGTATATCATTTTTTCTTTGTTTAATAGGTACGTCATTTTCGTTCTAACATGCCTAGAAAACATGAAATTCGCTGAAATAAAATGAAGTGCAAATGGTTTTAAAGGAGGTTTGTTAAATTTTAATATGTTTTTTAATCAAGAGGTAGGTAATAAATTTAATTCGTGTATCTACTATTGTCTATAGTATATCATTTTTTCTTTGTTTAATAGGTACGTCATTTTCGTTCTAACATGCCTAGAAAACACAAATCTAATTTAGCGCGCAGCTCTAGCGGAGCTCGCGCTAAAAAAATTGCAAGAAGCCAAGAGTCTGAAGAGCACTCTCAAACCCGTTTGACTTTAGATGCTCAACGTCACGCAACTCAAAGAGCTACTGAGACTGTAGGACAAAATCAAGTGCGGCGGCTTTTAGATGCTGAGCGTCACGTAGCTCTCAGAGATGCTGAGACCTTGGAACAAAGTCAGGCACGGCGACGATTAGATGCTGAGCATCATGCGACTTTGAGAAATGCTGAGACTTTGGAACAAAGTCAATCACGGCGACGATTAGATGCTGATCATCATGCGGCTTTGAGAGATGCTGAGACTTTAGAACAAAGTCAAGCACGGCGACGATTAGATGCTGAGCATCATGCGGCTTTGAGAGATGCTGAGACTTTAGAACAAAGTCAAGCACGGCGACGATTAGATGCTGATCATCATGCGGCTTTGAGAGATGCTGAGACTTTAGAACAAAGTCAAGCACGGCGACGACTAGATGCTGAGCATCATGCAGCTTTGAGAGATGCTGAGACTTTAGAACAAAGTCAAGCACGGCGACGATTAGATGCTGAGCATCATGCGGCTTTAAGAGATGCTGAGACTTTGGAACAAAGTCAGGCACGGCGACGATTAGATGCCGCACATCATGCATCTCAAAAGGCTACTGAAACATTAGAGCAAACTCAGGTACGTCGGCTTTTAGATGCTGAGCGTCATACATCATTAGTTGCTGCAGAGTCACACGAAGAATCACAAAGACGACGTGTTCTAAACGCTGAACGGCAGTTGCAAAGAAGAAATGCATTTACGCGCAATACATGGGAGGCATTTCATGACGCTGCTTTTAATTATGATCCTTTGATCAATTATATTAATCATCGATTAATTCTTATAGGACGGATGGATAAAAAGTGTACGCACTGTGAAGCACTGAAATGGAAAGAGGAAACTCCGGGTATGTGTTGTTCTGGTGGCAAAATTTTACTTCCATTCCTTGGTGAGCCAGAGGAACCTCTAAAATCTTTACTTTTGAACGACAGCAACGAATCACACCGTTTTTTGAACAAAATAAGGAAATACAATTGCTGTTTTCAAATGACGTCGTTTGGAGTAGATAATGAAGTTGTTATGCCCGGATTTTCCACTACATTTACAATCCAAGGACAGATCTATCATAGGATTGGTTCTTTACTGCCAACAGATGAACAGCCAAAATTTTTGCAAATTTACTTTATGGGAGACGAAAATAACGAAGTTGATCGTAGGTGTCAAAATATCCAAGGAGTTGAAAGAGAAATAATTTTAAAAATTCAAAGAATGTTGCATGAATATAACAGCCTCATTAGTACTTTCAAAACTGCGTTAGAAAGAATGCCGGGAGAAGAATACAAGTTGGTCATGCACCCTGACCGAACACCAAGTGAGCAACATGAAGGACGGTATAATGCACCATTGATCAATGAAGTCCCAGTCGTGATATCTGGCGAACAGTTTTCTTCCCGTGATATTATTTTGCACAACCGCAATGACACATTAACCAGAGTTCCCGACACGCACAAATTTTACGACGCCCTGCAATATCCGATAATATTCAGTAAGGGGCAGGAGGGGTATTACTTTCACATACCTCAAGTCAGTCCTGTGACGGGCTTGCCCTTACCCAACAAAAAAATATCGTGCATGGATTTTTATGCTTATCGTATCATGATTCGAGAAAATGATTTCAATATAGTATCACGATGTAAACAACTAGCCAATCAGTTTTATGTTGACATGTACGTAAAAGTTGAAAGCGAACGATTACGTTACATATCATTAAATCAAACCAAATTAAGAGCGGATAACTACATTCATCTTCAAGATGCTGTGGCAAATGAGGGAAATGTTAATCCTAATAATTTAGGTTAAATCGTTATTTTACCATCTTCTTTTGTAAATAGCCCCAGGTACCTGCACGAATACACTCAAGATGCGTTTGCTTATGTACGCACATATGGTCGCCCTGATTTATTTCTCACTTTCACCTGCAACCCCAAATGGCCTGAAATAACTCATTAGTTGCTGCCGGGACAAAGTGCAATAGATAGACACGATATAGTTGCAAGAGTTTTTAGACTGAAAGTTAAAAAGCTAATTACTGTTATTAACAAAGGAAAAATATTCGGAGAAGTATTGTGTTTCATGTATTCTATAGAATGGCAGAAACGCGGCCTACCACACGTGCATATTTTAGTGTGGTTAAAAGAGAAGTTGAGGCCTGATCAAATAGATAATATAATCAATGCTGAAATACCGGATCCAAACAATGACAAGTCACTACATGATATAATTTTTCCAAGTATGATTCATGGTCCGTGCGGTCCTGAAAATCCCCAAAGCTCTTGCATGAAGGATGGCAGATGCACTAAAAAGTATCCTCGCAAGCTTATTAAAGAGACTGTTCACAATGATAACGGATACCCGCTGTATCGTAGAAGGGCGCCAGCAGACGGAGGTTTCACAGCGTCTGTAAAACTCAGAAATGGTAGTCATGTTTCTGTAGACAACAGTTGGGTGGTTCCTTATACGCCTATTTTAACCAAAATGTTTAATGCCCATATAAATATCGAAGCTTGCAGTTCAGTCCGCGCTATTAAATACATCTGTAAGTATATTAATAAAGGTAGCGATCAAGCTATTTTTAATTTCCGAAATACAGATGCTGCTAATCCCGTGGATGAAGTATGTACATATCAGTCCGGTCGTTATGTAAGTAGTAATGAAGCTGTGTGGCGCCTTTTAGGATTTCCGTTACACGAAAGGCACCCAACCGTCACACATCTCAATGTGCACCTAGAAAATGGCGAACGCGTCTATTTTACTCCAAATAATTTTCAAGAGAGATTATCTTCTCCACCAAAGACGACACTTACGGCTTTTTTCGATCTCTGTTCCAAAGATGAATTCGCACGAACTCTTCTCTATGTTGAGGTACCCAGATACTACACTTGGAACACAACAAGGAGAGAATGGAAACGGCGAATTCAAGGGATACCTGTTCAGAATTGGCCTGGTGTCAAATCTGGAGATGCTTTAGGTCGAGTCTACACTGTGCATGTAAGTAATATAGAATGCTTCTGCTTAAGGATGCTTTTACACCATGTGCGTGGGCCAACCTCTTTCAAAAACCTTAAACAGCTCAATAATCGAGAACTTCCAACATTTCGACAAGCATGTGAGGAAAGAGGACTGTTAGAGAATGACAATCATTGGGATGTAACTCTAGAAGAAGCTGTACAATGCAAATCTGCGCCCAAGGAAAGAGAGCTTTTTGCGATATTAATAGCGACATGTGGACTTTCAAATCCTCAAGAAATGTGGGAAAAATATAAAAATGATATGGCAGATGATATTTAACACAGATTGCAAGAACAGAACCCAAATGTTTCATACAATGATTTAATTTACAATGACGCATTAAAAAAAGTTGAAGATCAAGTGATTACAATTACAGGGAAATGTTTATCTGATTATGGAATGAGCAGACCGCACAGAATTGGGGAAGTTAGTAGTGATTTAATGCGAGAACTAGATTACGATACTGATTTATTAATGCAACAAGTGACAGAAGCCATTCCACTTTTAAATTCAGAGCAAAAAAAAATTTTTGACACAATAATTCAAAAAGTTGCCAGTGGCCGAGGAGGTTTGTTCTTTTTGGATGCTCCAGGAGGTACAGGCAAAACCTACATTTTAAATTTATTATTAGCTCAAATCCGAAAAGATAAAGGAGTTGCTGTTGCAGTAGCTTCTTCTGGTATAGCTGCTACGCTACTCAGTGGGGGACGAACATCGCACTCAGTTTTAAAGTTACCACTGAACTTAGCCCATGAGGAAATGCCGGTATGTAACATTAGCAAAAGCAGTGAGCGTGGGAAAATGTTACAACAGTGTAAATTGTTGGTTTGGGATGAATGTACGATGTCCCACAAAAGGGCAATTGAAGCACTAGATCGCACAATGAGGGATATCAAAGGTAACCAAAATATCATGGGAGGGATGGTAGTACTTTTAGCTGGTGACTTTAGACAGATCCTTCCGGTGATTACTAGGGGTACGCCGGCAGATGAAATAAATGCATGTTTGAAGGCATCTGTGTTATGGGTTCATGTGAAAAAGTATTGCCTTACTACAAATATGCGAGTACAACTTCACAATGACTCTCAAGCAGAGCAATATGCTGCTGCTATATTAAAAATTGGAGAAGATCGTATGCCAACTGACAATAACGGCATGATTACGCTTAGTCGTGAGTTCTGCCACATTGTCGATAGCACAGATGACCTTATAAATAATGTCTATCCGGATCTTCTGACAAATATGACCAATCGAGAATGGCTATGTGAAAGGGCAATTCTGGCACCGACTAATGAGAAAGTTCACAAAATAAATGAGCAAATCATGTCAAACGTCGAGGGAGATGTTGTCGAATATCTTTCAGTGGACAATATTATGGACACCGAACAGATCACATCATACCCTTCAGAATTCCTCAATTCCTTGGAACTATCTGGAGTGCCATCCCATAAGTTGAGGTTAAAAGTTGGTGTTCCAGTCCTATTAATGAGGAATCTCGACGCGCCAAGGCTATGTAATGGTACACGGCTACAAATCACACATTTGGGACGCAACATTATTACGGCTACAATAATGACTGGAATGGCAAAAGGACAGAATGTCTTGATTCCCCGTATTCCTATAATTCCGACTGACTTACCATTTTCGTTTAAAAGAGTACAGTTTCCTCTGAAACCAGCATTTTCCATTTCAATAAACAAAGCTCAAGGCCAAACTCTTACAGTTGCAGGAGTACATTTAGAAAAAACATGTTTTTCTCATGGGCAACTCTACGTAGCATGCTCACGTGTCTCAAGTCCACAAAGTCTCTATGTCTTGGCAAAAGATAGAAAAACAAAAAATGTTGTTTACAAAAATGTACTATAATTAAGCTCATATTTACAGAGTTGCGTCCCAGATGTAAATATTTTTTCCTTAGTATAACAACTTCCTAAATATACCTCCAAAACACAAACCCAAACGTTAGAGGTATGTATTAAGAACGTTTCTTCCTCTGCTAAATTAAGAATTAATAATAAGTTTTTAAAGAGTAAAACCTTAAACTATAGTACATTAATAGTTATACATATGAAAGTAACTCTCTCTGTCCGTTACTGCCTAACGCCTAAGCCCTTAAAGAGTTTGTTACAATTTGGTGCACAGATAGACTAGACTTGGGAAAGGACAACGGCGACTTTTTATCACAGAAAAAGAGTTGAAATGAGGAGTAAAAGTGGGTATGGAAGGATCTTTGCACTCTTTGTATGCTATTTTTAACCGACTTCAAAAAAGGAGGAGGTTATCATTCCAGTTGTATTTCCAATTGTGAATCAATTTAGACGGTTATTTTTTTGGTTGGTAGATTATAGTTCAGAGGTGGTCATATAAATTTTATCGAAATCAGTGTGGCAGTTTTTGAAATATGAACAAAAAACTAAAATTTGCGTTCATGTAATCAGACGATATATCTACATCCACTAATATCTACTAATAGACTCTAATAAAATTTGGTGGACCGTCCCAATATGATTTTAAATTAAAGTCTGTTTTTGATTAATTTTTTTGAAAACATTGTTTTTTTGTAATTTGTCGTGTAAATTGTACATTTATTCATAAATATAAAACTTTGACTTAGACCGATTTTGATTAGGAAACGTGAATTTGTATGGTAGTAGAAATACGAGTACTGCCTCAATTACTTTAATAAATATGTGGCGCGGACGAAGTCGTGGGTAAAAGCTAGTCTAATATAAATTCTATATATGGCTCTTTTAGATTAGTATCTCAAATGTTTTAAAAATATTTTATTTAAAACAAGAGACAAAACTGAAATAAAATTAATTTCCGCAAAATAAGTATCATACCTACATCCTACATTATGGTCAAAACAAACGTTTTTTTTTTTTGCATCCATCCATTTCCTAGTAAGAACTAATCTAGCCGCTCATTTCCTATTTAGTTCTAAACATTCCTTTCGTATTGGTCAACACATCGCGTTTAACATATTTCAAATTTCAAATCAAAATTCATACAGTCCATTAAATTCCGTTTTTTTTTGTTGTACTCGCACAAACACGAATCAAAATTTGTATTCCTCCTTTTTTTAGTCCCTTACACAGAATGTGCCGCACCTATGATAATCTGGCCGATCCAATTGATATGTTTACTAATAGTATGAGAAGTTTTAAATCTGCTGTCAACAATTGCTTCAAATAATAAAAAAAAAATGTTTCTTATTTTTTTAAAAAGTACAATATAAAAAGGGAAAAACATGGTGCATGTCACAATCATTGTAATTACATGAGGCGTTTTCCGGACGCAGAGGGGCTTGTCAGAGATAGTTCTAGATATTGCCAAGTGTGGCGCCACTGTAGGTATTTGTGAAATTCCTCTAACAAAATAAAATAATGGCGCCACCTACGCCGAAGTTGGAAACTGTCTTTGACGGGTATTTTTGCCTCATGAAAGCGCCCCATTAACAGTCAACTTACATATTATATAAGTTGAGTATGGCTATTATTGGACACGAAGTTTAAAAAGCTGTTTTTATAACTACTTTAAGTTAAGATATGACTTTGTGCCTGTGTCATTCCTAAATAAATAAATAAACTTGTCTCAGAGAGTCCTACATTACGTTTGCCGATTCGTGGTCTCCACTCAAGAACACGTCTACTCCAACGGTTATCGGTTCTGCGACAGATATGGCCGGCCCATTGCCACTTCAGTTTGCTAATGCGTTGAGCTATGTCGGTTACCTTGGTTTTCTGACGGATCACTTCGTTTCGAATATGATCCCTCAGTGAGACTCCAAGCATAGCTCTCTCCATAGCTCGCTACGCGACTTTAACTTTGTGGACCGCTTTAACTGTCAGTTTCCAAGTTTCGACACCGTAGGTCACAACAGGTAGGCCACACTGATTGAAGACTTTTGTCTTTAGACATTGTGGTATCGACGACGAAAAGACACGACGTAGTTTGCCATATGCTGCCCAGCCCAGCTGAATCCTTCTCATGGCTTCAGTTTTGAAATTGGGCTTACCTAGTTCGAACGTCTGCCCTAGGTAGACATGTTTCTGTAAAATTTCTAGAGGGATGCCATTTATAGCAACCGGTCACGGAGCTATACGCCCGTTAACCATGATCTTGGTTTTATCCACGTTCATTCGGAGACCTATGCGTTGAGAAGCATCAACTAGGCCATTTAGCATCGACTGTAAGTCCTCCAACGATTAAGCCATTATGACGATGTCGTCAGCAAAACGTAGGTGAGAGATGTACTCGCCATTTATATTTATGCTACGTCCAGCCCAACCCAGCGTCTTCAACATATCATCGAGAGCGTTTGAGAACAATTTGGGGGAAATCACGTCCCCTTGTCTCACTCCTCGACGAAGATGGCTATATTTCGTCTGCTGGTTTTGGACTTGAACTGTCATCGTTGCGGCGTTATATAGACATCTCAGCACCTCGATGTATCGCCAGTCAACTTGACACCGTTGCAAGGACTCCAGAACTAGGGTTCGATCGAGTCGAATTTTCTCGTAGTCCACAAACGCTAAGCAACGGGGCTGATTATATACTTTGGTCTTCTGTATAATCTGCCGCACTGTGTGGATGTGATCTACGGTACTGTACCCGCTTCGAAACCCAGCCTGTTCGGTGGATTGGAACTCGTCGAGTCTTCGCACCAGACAATTTGTGATAACCCTTGAAAACAGCTTATAGACATGGCTTAGCAAAGATATCGGCCTATAGTTCTTCAAAAACGTTGTCTCTCCTTTTTTGAAGAACAAAATGACCACGCTTCTATGCCATGCCTTCGGAGTTCTCCCGGTGAAGAGTATTAAACAGGGCCAGCAAAATTTCGTCCAGGCTTACGTCAGGATTTCAAAATCGCTTCGAATCCTTAGATGAGTGCGTAACGGCGGACAAAATAAACGACAGGCTAGTGGAAACTGTTCATACTGTTGGCAGAAAGTTCAATAAGAGCCAACGCCAAAATAGAACTCAAAAGCTCTCCAATCAAACTCTAAGTCTCATAGCGGTCAGACGAGATATGCGGTTACAGTATTCGGTCGACGTTATGGTATACAGACGGCTCAATGGACAGATCTCTACTTGTGTGCGACGCGACATACGCTGCTTCAATACTTCGAGTATTGAAGAAGCAATCAAGCAGAACAAAGGCTGGAAAGTGTTCGCAAGAAATCTGTCTGTTGGGCAAAGTCAGCTGACCAAACTGAAGACCGATAGTGGTAACGTCGTCTCGTCGAAGCCTGAGATTTTGGAGGATATTGAGAGGTTCTATGAACAGTTATACACCTCTACGCAAGCACAACCTGTCGTTAGCAAGGCAAAAGACCCCAGAGCCAAGCTGACCCGACACTTTACCGAAGACATCGCAAGTCAGCCTGTATGAGATTAGGATGGCCCTCAAACAACTTAAAAACAACAAAGCACCTGGCGACGACGGAATTACAACTGAGCTTCTGAGAGCGGGTGGAAAACCGGTACTTAAAGTCCTCCAGCAGCTGTTCGACTCCGTCATACTTAACGGTAATACGCCAGAAGCGTGGAGCAGAAGTGTGGTGGTGCTCTTCTTCAAAAAGGTGACGACATCTTGTTGGAGAACTACAGACCTATCTCACTTCTGAGCCACGTTTATAAGTTGTTTTCGAGGGTAATCATGAATCGTCTCGCACGCAGGTTTGACGACTTCCAGCCACCCGAACAAGCCGGTTTCTGAAAAGGCTATAGTACCATAGACCACATCCATGCGCTTCGGCAGATTATAAAGAAAACCGAGGAGTATAATCGGCCACTATGTATAGAGTATGTGGACTATGAGAAAGCCTTCGATTCTATCGAGACCTGGGCAGTGCTTCAGTCTCTCCAGCGATGCCGCATCGACTGTCGCTATATCGAAGTGTTGAAGTGTATTTACAGCAAAGTCACAATGTCTGTCCGATTACAGGACCAGTGCACCAAACATATCCATCTACAGAAAGGCGTGAGACAGGGAGATGTTATATCTCCGAAACTGTTTACTGCCGCGCTGGAAGATGTTTTCAAGCTACTGGACTGGAACGGATATGGCATCAATATCAACGGTGAATGCATCACTCACCTTCGGTTTGCCGACGACATAATCATTGTGGCGGAGTCGCTGGAGGACCTTGGTGCTATGCTCAGGGACCTCAGTAGAGTATCCCAACAGGTAGGTTTGAGGATGAATATGGACAAGACAAAGGTCATGTCAAATGTTCATGTCTCACCTGTACCGGTTATTGTTGGGAATACCACACTCGAAGTTGTTGACGAATACGTCTACCTGGGTCAAAAGATCCAATTAGGTAGATCCAACTTCGACAAAGAGGCCCAGCGAAGGATCCGACTCGGACGGGCAGCGTTCGGGAAATTTCGGCACATCTTTGAGTCCAAAATACTCCAATGCCTAAAGACGAAAGTCTTTAACCAGTGCGTGTTGCCAGTTATGTCTTATGGAATTGAGACGTGGTCCTTCACTGTGGGCCTCATAACGAAGCTCAAAGTCACACAGCGAGCTATGGAGAGAGCTATGCTCGGAGTCTCTTTGCGCGACAAAATCCGTAATGAGGATATTCGGAAATGAACGAAAGTGGCCGACATAGCTCAAAGAGTAAGCAAGCTGAAGTGGCAATGAGCAGGCCACATCGCTCGCAGAACTGACAACCGATGGGGAAGAAAGGTTCTCGAGTGACGACCACGAACCGGAAGACGCAGTGTTGGACGGCCTCCCACTAGATGGACAGATGACCTCACAAAGGTCGCTGGAAACCGCTGGTTGCAGATTGCGCAGGACCGTTCGTTGTGAAAAACTAGGGGGAGGCCTATGTTCAGCTGTGGACGTCTTGCGGCTGATGATGATGATGATGATTACGTCAGGCAGGTCTTCCGTGTGGTGGTGAGTCAAAGTGGCTCTATTGTCTTCGTTTTCCAGCGGGGAGATGAGAAACGTGCGATGCGTACAACTGGCTATAGAAATTCTCTACTTCCGAAAGGATTTCCGGCTTGGAAGCTATGTACAATGTTTTCCGTCGATGTAGTTATCTTTGTCAGATAGCTCTTACCAAGAGGCTTGGCGAATACTTTGGACCCCCGATTTTGATATGTACTAAGGTTCTTACATTGATACTTGCAATATATAATTTTTGTGGACGTTGTATTTTGTTTTCATGTTTATTATTTTGATCAAGGAGGTAATAGTCTGACTTCCCCACGGTGACTGGACGGCTTGGAGAAGGTAGAGAGCTTGTAAAGGCGCTAATTAGTTTTTTTGAGAATCTTCTTTTTCTATGGTTGACAATGCGCGGTTAAGGTTGAGCTGTGGTGGTCGTAAAAAGCTGATAGATTGTGTTTTGTTCTTTTTCGGTGCCTGTTTCGACTCACCGTTGCTAGAGTTTGTTGTAGATTTTTGTATACCAGACTCCTCAGGTGAGGTTGACATAAATCGTTTATTTGTGTTCCTTTCTGGGGGCGTACAAACTTCCGAATCCCATATTTTTTTCAGTTGTCCCTTAATGCAGTCTTCATTACATGATTTTATCCCTCCTGATTATATCCCACCTCCGTTAAATGTCTGCTGTCTCTTGTTTACACCCCCCTTTGTTTTTATTTTATGTAATGATATTAAAAGAAATAAGATTAAATTGTAAAATTAGTACTTGTGAATATTTTAAGTTAAATATGTGTGCATTATATTATTATCAGATTTTTTGTGTATATGTCTGTTATGTAGCTTTAATTTTTTGCGACCTAGTAAAACATAGAATATGTGACAAATCCTCTTAGTACTCATACTCATATTACTGGCCCCTATCTCTTTGTTTGACGCCTATCATTTAACGTGTCTTTGGCGGAATTGTGAGGCTAATCCACAAAGAGCCATTTATTAAAAAAAATTAAAAAAACTTCCGAATCATGTGATTTTAATATAACAATTCTATCTCGATTTTACCCGCGTAGTTTCCGTTCCAGTTGTTTCCTGCATTAAAAATAGTATGTGTTCAATACGATTTTTTTATTTTTTTTTATTAAATGTATACGATTTGGGGTCATATCATGAACAGCATAGATTGAAGTCTAAAATAGCAAATAGGCTACTTTCATAATATTACTGATTACGGAAATAAACGGGTATAACCGCGACGTGCTGCTAAATAGTAGTACCTACATATAAAATATACGAGCTGCTTGCTGGAGTGAACGGTGCAATCTATCTTACATGAATAATAAATGCTATATTCGTACGTTTACACCACATTCGTATGATATAGCAATATAAAGCCACCAATCTTTGTTCATAGTTATTATTTTAACGTTATACAGGATATCGTAAATGTTGTTTAACATAAAATAAAGACCACTCTTTCTCCTCAACACAATATCACTTTATTGTCATCGAACTAAATATACATTTTAAGCACAAGCCGTTGCCTTAGTATCTACTTTATCGCTCTATTTAGTACACCGAGCTACTTTGAAGCAAGTTTTACAGATTATTTACACACACTTTTCGCAGAAATAGACGACGACTTGACTTGACAACGTATCTTTTATAAATCTTAATTTCATAAAATTTATTAGTCTTTTTTTCATTCATACATTACCATTTGATTAATTTTACAACAATGTTTTTTTTTAATTTGACATTAAATACAACCAGAATAATTTGATCTAAAATTGAAAGCGCGAGCTTTTTAAGATAATTAATTGACGTGAAATTTCACTCTGTCCAATTACCAAAAAAAAAAATCCACAGCAATTTTCAACTTTCAGCAATTTTTTACAGCTGCGTAAAATAGGAATGACGACTAATTTTTAATTTAATGTGTCATTAACAGGCTTCTCAATAACTGAAACATAGACGAAAGACTTACTTTATTGGCTTAAAAATTTCTCGTGATATCACGATTTTAAAATCACAATTTTGGATTCTCAAAAAAACGCTTTATACAAAAACCCTAGTAAACCGTGACGTCACTGTCTCGTATTTTTTATGCGTCATGTTAGCTATATTAAATATTGCGTCTAGGAAACTGATTTGATATCAAAAGTTACTTGAAATTGGATGGGTTATCCAGTGTACTTTTCAAAATGGACTTGCCCATCCAGCTTTGAATGATCATAAAGTAAGTTAAACAAAAAGGTATCAAAAGTAAAGTTGATACATATTTTATTATATTTAAATACTGGTATTATATCAAATAACTTAATATAATTCCAGGATCAGTCGTCATCCCTATTGCAATTGAATAAATAAATAAATATTGGTGGACAATTCACACATCTGACCCCAAACTAAGCATAGCTTGTACTATGGCGGCCAGATAGCTGATATAATACTTATATAGTTTTTAAATACATACTTATTATAAATATAAAACACCCAGACACAGTGCAAACATTTGAATTCATCACACAAATATTTGCACTGAGTGGGAATCGAACCCACGACCCTCGGCTTCGCAGGCAGAGTTACTACCCACTAAGCCACGAGGCCAGTCTTGAGTTGAATCTTGAGTTTTGTCAACATGTCAACACATCATCACAGCTTGCTGCATTAACAAAAATACGGAAATTATACAGATAATTACGTACTATGTAGATACAGTATAGATACGGAATTATTTTCAGGAAATCCTGCTAAAGAAATAGCTTGTACTGTACTGTAATAGAAAGGCGTGTTGCTTAGCATCAGGACATTGTCTATACTCATAGAGTATAGAGTGTACTCATAGAGCTTATAATACTTATGAGAAAAAAAAAATATAAGTCTCAAAATAGTTATTCAGCTAATACTTTATTAAAACACCATTTATTAAGATAAAACTCATTCCTTCATATTAGATTATAAAAAAAATGTTACATACTTATGTATAATATTAACAGCGTTAGACAAATCTATAAAACCGAATCAATATTTTTTTACTAACAATTTCAAACTTTCATCAAAGTACGCTATTAATTCAAATTTTGCCCTTGCGATTACGAGTAACTTTTTTTTAAATAACCCTAACTTTTATATTGGTTTAACGAACTTTCCACACTTGCCGCTAAAAAATCACTATTTTAATTATACCAGCTACTAGCGTTATTAGTGTAGTATGTTTTATTTGAACATTGTAATGTAACAATTCTGAAACTATTATAGTTCTGTAGGTAAAGTGTACATATCTGGCTCAAAAATTTCTTTAACATTGAATGCATTTTCAAACTCATCGAGGCTACAAAAATAAGTGTAACCTCTATTTACATTCCGCCAATCACTCATTGTCATCCAACCAATCTGGTCATACACGTCTTTACAAAGTATATAATCTACAACGTTCTCTTCCGTCAAATCTGGGACATTTACTTGGATTATTGCAAGCGACGATTTCGAATCTGGATTTTGGACCACCTGAAACAATTTAAAAATGTAATAAAACATCGACGTTTAAAAATGCCTACAAAAATGTTGACATGATAGTTTTTATCTCAAATACATATAAATATATGAATTTCAATTATAAAACTCTTTTCATACAATAAATTAAACCGACTTCAAAACCACAAATAGGCAATCAAAAGCGAAAAATAAATTAAAATAATGATTATAAGCGCTACTCACTCGTCTATTTGAAGTCGGTGCCAGTCAAGTCAAAAACCTAGTAGGTAGATAGATACTAGTAAGTAGACATAGGTAAGTAGTATCTATCCACTACCTTTTAAACTTGGCTGGCACCGACTTCAAATAGACGAGTGAGTAGCGCTTATAGGCTGCAGGCCCGTGAACAAAATTTATGGGTCAAATGAACCACCAGGAGACTTATGTAGGATGATAGAAGGGTATAAAATAATAAGATTGAGCGCTATGCCGTCACTTGAAAGCTGTCCAACTGAGTGCAGGTCTCGATCATTTCTCCTTGTCACATGATTTTTGTACGGCGTTGCGGAATAATGGATTAGAAAAGGTATTGAAACTGCATGGAACCAAAGCCGTCGTCATCTGACACCACCTTGCCCGTTTTTCTATCGGAATGCTCGTAGCTCGAAAAAATGACATCGTTTCATGGTTGATATTCCAAAGACACGAACGAAGAGATTTGACTCTACTTTTGTGATAAGAACGTCTAGGCTGTGGAAAACGTTGCCTGAGTGGGTTTTCCCCCGATGGCTATAATATTTTTGTCTTCAAATCGAGAGTGAATCGGTAAACACGCTCCATCCGCATCGTCGCTTAACATCAGGCGAGATGGCGGTCAAGTGTATACCTATAAAAGTAAAAAAAAATATGTGGTCGAATCTATAACCTCCACCTTTTTGGAACTTGTGTTTTTACGCTTGAACGGTCGATTTTGACAAGTCTATAATCAAAGGTTGAAATGATTTTTTATTATTATTTAATTCACAAGTGTGTAAAAAACATCGTATGATGCACGTGTGTATTGATGATTACTGTCCTCGGCTCTCTTACGACCCTCGCCTTAACGGCTCGAGCCTCAATGCCGCCTAAACGGTAATCACCAATTATTTTTTTCATAATTACACACTTGTACCATAATGTACTATAGTGAGAAAAGTCTTCTACACAACTATAGAATTTATTCAATGCAGAAAAGTGTAGTCAAAAGAAATATTAAAATCTAATTTTAACTAGACAATGGCATAAAATAAGATATATCAAAAAACATTTAACATAATACATTTTGTATTACACATATAACACCATTGCACTGTATTTTATATTGTAATTTTTTAACTATATCACAAATATGTTCACACTCACACACAGACGAAACCTCTAACAGCTGCGTTATTTACATGCAAGCGGGTCTGAACGTAGAAATGTGAATGTGATGTTAATTGATATCAAAAATAAAATGGTTATACATATTACCTTCCACAAGAACTTAGGTACAATAAGCTGTTTATCTGCTAGAGGTATAGTTATCTGCTTAGATTCTCCTATATCATTTTCAATTATCACTTCTCCTGATGTTCCCGTCCAAATCATCAAACTGTCCGATAAACTCGACCAATAAGCAACTCTTCTTAGCATTTCTTGCCAATTCTGTAATAAGGGTATTACAAATTAGACTAACATCACTCAAAAATGGAATAGTGTGATGTCGTAATTAATTAATATTCGGGGAAAAATAAATTTCTACATACTTTTAAGACCCGACTTAAAAAAGGGGTGTTACAAGTTTGACTAGTCTGTTTGTGTCTGAAGTATCTTAGATCTTAGCATAATACATTATCAATAATGTATAATAAGGAGCGTTATGATGCCAATCAACCAACCAATTAAGATGCCTTTTTGTGTCGATACTGAAATGATTGCGGTAGTCTTAAGCTTCAATTTATATTGAGGATTATTTTCAAATTTTTAGTACAGTCCTTCCTAGTTATACCTACTGTGAATTTTATCATGGCACTCCGGTATTTAATGAAAGTATTCGACAGCTATTCAAAAAAAGATTATCCGTTAAATCAGACAAAAAGGCTTTCACGGGTATTGAAACAATTTAAATGAAATTTGACAAAAAGGTGAGTAGTAAAAAACCAAGACCTGCACTTTGCACCACAGGAGGTAGTACTTTGGCGCAGAGACGTCAGAACCCGGGCTCTGGAAAAGTGGCGGGACATTTCGGGTCATTTCGGCTGGGTCATTTCGGGACCCAGTCGAAAGAAAACCATCGCTTAACGGCTCCTTACGGCGATCCGTTCTATTCTCCTGAGTAGGTCGATAAGTGAGACAGAGCCCTCACCTTCTGGACTACACAAATGCTTTTGGACATGTTTTTGGGAGGTATCCGTGCGTTGTCGAAAAGGAGGAAATTCCGGTGTGCGACAAGTGCAGTTGCGCGGAAGACACCGTGCACACCGGAGGTATGTCCGAAGACGGAGGAACTGCGGCGGCTGTGGGGACGGGGCTTTCACTGCCAACCATCTTAGTTAATATGCTCGGAAGTGAGAGACCGTCGGAGACGATGGTCTTCTTCTGCGAGACAGTTGCATACCTATGCTGATTGTGGTCCTATGCTGACCAGATATGGACTATCCACGGCTGGCCCACAGAAGAATGCGAGTGCCTCCGTATATTCATCGTAAGTGGCAAAGGCTGATCCACGTGGAAGTTTTAGACAGTAGGTTTTATCTAGTTTAGTAATAAAATTTCATAGTTTTAAACCAAATTTTAGCGGATTGCTATAATAGACTCGTGGCTTAGTAGGTAGTACCTCTACCTACAAAGTCAAGGGCCGTGGGTTCGATTCCCACCCAGTGCAAATATTTGTGTGATGAATTAAAATATTCGTACCGTGTCTGGGTGTTTCTATGTATAATAGTGTAGTAGTTAATGTTAATAAGTAATGTTAATAGTATTAAAATTAACGTGGTTGTTACACATATTTAATTGAATAACGGGACACTCACGTATATACGGTCGGTCAATCCGACTCGAGTTTCGGCCGCGTCCGGCGGCCTCTTTCAAGGCGAGTGCACACGCGCGGTGGCTGCCCGTTTGGCACTGCGGGCTGCCGCACGTCGCGCACGTAAGCTCAACGGCTGTTGCGGGCAGCCACCGCGCGTGTGCACTCGCCTTGAAAAAGGCCGCCGGACGCGGCCGAAACTCGAGTCGGATTGACCGACCGTAAATACGTGAGTGTCCCGTTATCCAATTAAAAATGTTAATAGTCTTTACCTCATCGTAGCACGAGCTCCAGTGCGGTACCGTGTTGAAGTAGCTAAATGTAGATTTCTGTGGAACCCCCGGAAAGACATCTGTTGCGCTCACAAGCTGTCTTTTTGCGAAACAGCATTTGTCATCCTCGTGAAAATATATATCTAACAGTTTTCCAATGACTTCAGTTTGGAATTCACAATTATAAGCTGTCCTAAAACTAGACTTATAGTCGTCAGACCAACTAATAATTTCCGATTCGTCAAAATGAGCTTGAAACTTTTGTTTAACATTTTTCGCATATACAGGAGTTTCAGTTGATACATTCATGCAGACTTCGTAAACTACTATTGCTACTTCGCCATTAAGTAAATATCCGACATTCATTTTCTCAGTTTTTAGCCCTTTTTCTCCTTTCATACAAGTAAGTCCAGTTTTGTTCACGTAACTTTTGATTTCTTCTCTGCACTTAATATCTCTATAGTCAATATTCATCCCATTTATAAGAAAATTGGCGTCACCGTTACATAAACCATGAATCTGAGAAGTTTTGATTCTTGGATACTGGAAGCCGCTAGGGCAATAGAATACTACTTCATTTTCCTTAAAAATATACGACGAATCAACTGCTGTTGGTTTACTAATGATCCAGTCGAGATTGTTATCGAGGATTAAGGGACTCAATCTGTTATTGCTTGCCAGATCAACTGCACTTAATACGCAATCTGAAATAAAATGATTTTGTAAGTGAAGGATTTTAAAAGGGACAAAAATTAAGTTATAATTATGTTTTGGTATATAAAATGTCAAAACCGCACTTGAGCAGTGTAGTGGGTTATAACAGTTAGTGAAATTAGGCCTAAAATCCCAGCTAGCTGAACTCGTAACTTCGTTCGCGTACGCAGGTCTCAGACGAATTGTAAATTGGAAAAACCAAGTGAGTTTATTTTATTATATTTGTTACTGTATTTTTTCTGTTTTGTGTCACAATAAAGAGTTATCTATCTATCTATTTTATATGTTTTTAGCAACACCAACAAAAGCTTTCAAAATGTCAAACATAGCCGCAAGTGTCAAGTTTTTCAGAGTTTTATACATTATAAAAAGTGTGTAGCTATTCTTATCTGATACTTACTTATCTATTTTTCTTTGGAACTACTACTTTGTCAAAACTGGCATCGTTTTCCAGTTAATGTTCCAGTGATTTAAACAATGAAGCTTGGCTCCACTTCTAAAATAAGACCATCAAACTGTGAAACGTATGCGTAGCCTGAGAGGATAGTCCCTGATGAATACAAACTTGTATATACATACAAGTTTATATTCATCAGGCTTTTTCAAGGCAAAAGCGCTCTATCGTAGACTGCATCATCACTTAAATAGCATCAGATAACGGTTAACTCTTCTTTTGTGATACGCAAACTCGCGGAATGTTACTTACGTGCTGGCTAGATCGTTTCCGTGAAACAAAATGCGCAGGAGTGGATAAAATAATAGATTACCGTACTTTTCACAATAACATGCCTACATTTTTGACCATTCGGTCAAAGTTTTACGCACTACGTTTTTGTAGGCCTACGTTTTAGATTCCTCTGATCTAGAGACCACGTACTTCAATCTAGGTAATTTTATTGAAATTAAATTAATCCCTCCGTCTTGCGAATATACCTAGTGTGATGACGTCACCTCAGCGATTAGCCTAGAGTCGTTTACAACAAGATTTATCGAGCGATCCTTCTATGATTTTAGCGTATTTTCTATTCTTTTAACATTTAATTGATTATTATTATTGTATGATTCTTAATCTATGAGCATGGAATTATTGATATTTTTTTGTTAAATAATGAATATTCCACGTATTAATTTTACTGTAGGTATTAGAAAAAATAATTGAGTGTTGATGTTACATAATAAATGTATTTTCTGTTATTTATTGAAGTGGTCGTGTGAAATAAAATTGTATAAATAAATAATGAGTAGCAGTTAGCCAGGCATACGTAGGTAATGTATGTACAGTTGAGTTTTTCTCGATAACAGTGTTCGTTTTATAACAATCATATTGCGTAAATACGAACCTTGCTGTTTAATACAGAGATGTTCTCGTGTAGCGTCGTGTGTGACCAACAAAATATAATCTTTTATATAAAAACAGATGTTTCAAATGTATGTAGTTACGCTCATAACTATTGAATGACTGCACCCAATTGGATGGTTCTTTGTTTTATGTAGTTGTTTTTTTTTAATGAAGAGTGACGAGACGAATACGGCATGTGCCTGATGGTAAGCAACATGCCTGCTACACAACAGCACAGTGACACGTAGCTATTGGAACATGAAGAGTCTAAATCATTACCTAGCACTGCACTGAGCTCGTCACCCAGAGATCTAAGAAGTTTTATCTCTAAGCCCTGGAATTTCTCTGGAAACATTGCCCTTCATACCGGAATAAAGTAATGTTTGCACTTTACCGCTTGGCGGTAGAATAACTGGCAAAGGTGTGGTACTTCCCCAGGTGGACTCTGCTAAGAGTCCTACCACTACTAAATCTAAATGTTATTGTTGGCATAATGTTTGTATGGCAGAAAACTTAGAAAATGTAGACGAAATAAATAATGTGGTACGAAGTTCGCCGGGTCAGCTAATATTATATAGATTATATAATTATAACACACAGATAACACTGATTAGAATACTTACACCCAGAAGAAGCAGTGAACGTTCTTGAAATTTGTCCATACATATTTTCAACGACACATTTATATTTTCCTGGTCTATTTACACCCGTTGAGAAAAGAAAATTTGATTCGGTTGAGTTCATCTTCTTTTCATTATAATACCAAGTTACCTATGGCAGGAACATAAAAATAGCAAAAACACAGAAAGCGGAATAGCACAATAAAGGTTGTAACACAGTAAAATTAATAACACAACAACTGTAGGATCAGTGGTCTGTTTTCATTGGCAAAATGTTTACTTGTGAGGCCTGTGGTTATGTTTATGAATAGTTCTTTCTTTTTTTTTTGTTTCAAAAGATAGTACTATACTTGGTGGTATGGTTCCAATAAAATTTTACAAAATCGGTCGAGCGGTTATTGTAATAATCATTAAAACAGCGATACTGTTCGTTTACTCCGAAACATCAATCTGATCAACATCATCTCAGCAGCGCGTTAGTTGGCCTACAATATTAATTGGCTTCACACAAGTTTTACTTAAGTTACTTGGGTGTGTTTTAATTCATTAAAATAACTAATTCATTTTCACCGAAAAAAACAAAATACATATATTAGAGAGATGACGTCGTGATAATTATATTCTTATGAAATTTGGTCTGAAAATGTCTGAATTTAATATTAAATTGAAGTTGGTTTTAATTTTTTCGTAGAAAATAAGTTATTATATAACACAAACGTGTCGTGGTCGTATAAAATAGAATCTACTCAACCGAGTCGTGTCATTGGGCCGGGTCTGTTTACCTAGAATTTGCGTAAACATTGTGTTTGCGAGGGCTGGTATTACGCATACTATAAAGTCCGCGAAAATGGACTGAAAATTATAATAGGTAATTGTAAAAAAAATATTAATTTATTTGAACAAGTATAAACATATTTTTCTTTCTTTCACACGTTAGGTGGGTTTGGTGTTTGGTTCTTCTTATAAGCCTACATCAGGAAATTTTGTCCCGAGTAGTCAATAGGTATGTTTTATTTTTTTAGGATTTAACAGGTCACGTTTGTACACAGATTTGAAAGAAATACATAACTATTATGATTAAATAGTCTTCATTTTCAGCCTAAGCTGACTCACAGTTTAGCATAAGCAGACGCTCTAGTTGCAATATTCTCTTTATGGACTTGAACTAACTTCATCCGCGTAATTCCCGAGATCGGATGTTATCCATCCCGCAGGCTAGCCTGCACAATGGTACGTTTATCAGTGATCGTCCACACTGTCAAAGATCTCCCCCACCTTTCGTATCAAACAATAATTACAAACAAATAGTTGTGATACAATACTAACCGTTCCATCAGGTTTACTATCAAATTCGCAGTCAAGAGTCATTGTTTCGGGTTTGTTTTTAATAATGTTTATTTCTTCGTCAACAACATTCCTAAATTTTGGTTTATATCCAATAATTAATCTGATGCCACCGGTGTACGACATTATGTCAGTACTAATCCTGCATGTATAGTCATCGGAATCTCTTGTTGATACCGAAGCAAGTTTTAACTCTCCTTTCTGAATAAACTTGCCATTCTGGAATTATTACAATGTTCTATTTTAAGAAAATCTCATTAAATACCATATATGTACCATTTACTTCCTGAGATCAAATAACAATATTTTTTTAACAAATGCAGTTTTTTATGTTTATGTAAACATAACAGTCAGAGAAGAATCCCACAAAAATACATTACTTAGAACTAATTCAATCACACCAATTATTAACCACCGTATTATGAAAATTCAGACTTAAGTGAGCCATATGAAGTAAAATAAAAAAAAAATTGAAAGAAATTTGTGAGAGAAAATTATGTAATAATAGGGATGTTACTTGTTCTCCTAAGATAAGGCCCAGTGTGTTATCATTATGGAGGCTGTGTACGAGTGTTTACCTTATACCATCGAGAGTCTTCGAGCGAGAAATGTTTAATGGACACAGGGCAGGAAGTAGTAAAGTTCTTATTTTCTTCAGCGTATTTAGTAATAGCACTCATTCGATTTATGACAGGATATTCTGTAATACAAAAACTTATGAACAAGCAACGATCAACTTGCGCAAGTTCTAAAAACGATTATTCACAAATCAACATTTTACATCTAGTACATTTTCGTGTGTTATGGGCTAAGACATAATCATAATATCTTTATTTGCGAAAATGGCTACAAAAGGATCTTAACACAAGTTTGAAAACGCTCCATAGTCAACCTTTCGGCATGCAAATTTGAATTGTAGGTACGTCAACACATATTCAAAATTTAGAAGGTATTTATACATTGTGTCATTATCAATCAATACAACATGCACTGGAAATAAAGGGGCCTCTTCATGGGCTGATTACATTATTTAGCCATCATTATTATTGGATATATATTTTTTATATATTCAAGTATTGTGTGAGAAATAATCAAATACCTACATAAAAATAACAGTTATAACTCAAAACAGGATCTCAAGTTATCAAATTAATAAAAATATGAAAATGTATTCCATTACCAAAGTTAATACAATACAACTGTAAAAGTTTTAAACAAAACAGATTAGGTATGCTAAGTCAAATCATGATGTCAAACAGAATTAAATTAAATACATATGTCAAAAATATATTATGTCCAGATATATAAAGTCCCTAGAACAGAGAAGATATAAGGGAGCGCAAATACCCAACACCCTACCAAACACCCTCTTCTTAGTTCACACTCAAGAGGAGAAGGAGACCCTGACAAACCAGGCTTATGGATCAGGCACCGGGTCACGCATCCTTACCATCCATGAAGCTCAGGGACTAACATACGAGTCGGTAATCGTAATCAAAACCAAGGCTAACATGAAGCTGCACGAGAGCGTGCCCCATGCGGTAGTGGCAATCTCACGGCACACGGGGACCTTCACATACTACGCTGACGACACCGACGACGCCATCGGTCGGTTCGTGCGGCGAGCGTGGGCTGCATCACCGAAGACCATCCGCGATTTTAACCTACAGATGGCCATCAGGGACAGAAATGCGGCCGTTGTGGAGGCTCTGGGCCGGGAGGAGGCAGCTTAGGCAAATGGCAAGGCAAACACTCGATGTCAAGTCGATTACTAGCGGAATCCCAACCGGTAGTGATCGGCTCTACAGACGAGCACTAGAATTAGATTTTAAATGTACCCAACTCCCTCCTATTTTTCTCTTCTTCTCCTTATCAAAGATATGTGTAAAAAACGATAATTGTAATGACAAAGATCACGGACCCCGGAGTCTGTGGAGTGGCTAATTTAAATAAAAAAAAATAAAAATATATTAGGAATAGAAAGTCAATTTATTACAATGGCAATATAAATTATAAATAAAATATTAATAGTCAAATTAATCAGACAGATATTCATTTATGGTATATAATACGCCTTTTGTAAGAAACGTTTAAATTTATTTTAAAGAGGTGTGTTTCATTAATATTTAATATATTCAATGGCAGGTGATTATAAATAAGCCATACAAAGTGCGTTATTTGCTAGAAGGGTTGTGTTACGCTTCGGCATCATCACTTTATGCTTATGGCGTTGGCTTTTTAGCTTATCAAACATTAACAAATTATTGCGCACAAACATCACACATTCGAATATGTTTAAAGATGGCAAAGTCAATATTTTCAACTTTTTGAAATTTGGTTAACATGATTATTATTATTGATTGTCTTTGACGCAGTCTGCTAATAGCCCATATATATTTCTTTTGTGACCTAAAAACTGCGTCTGTTCACGTACTATTGAACTTTTGTACTTTTTTGTACTTCACGTATTACCCCAGAATATGATGCCATATCGAAGTAGCGACGAGACATTGCCATTGTAAGCGGACAGCAAAGTAGGTTTATTAACATTTTAGGGTTCCGTAGCCAGATGGCAAAATACGGGACCCTTATAGTTTCGTCATATCTGTCTGTCTGTCCGTCCGTATGTCACAGCCACTTTTCTCCGAAACTATACGAACTATACTATTGAAACTTGGTAAGTAGATGTATTATGTGAACCATTAAGATTTTTATACAAAAAATAGAAAAAACAATAAATTTTAGGGGTCAGTCCTAAAACTTAGAAATGAAACTCAATTTTTTTTTTTCATCAAAACTATACGTGTGGGCGCTATCTATGGATAGGTCTTCAAAAATGATATTGAGGTTTCTAAAATGTTTTTTTTCTAAACTGAGTAGTTTGCGCGAGAGACTCTTCCAAAGTGGTAAAATGTGTGCCCCCCACCCCTGTAACTTCTAAAATAAGAGAATGACAAAACTTTAAAAAATATTAATGATGGATGTACATTGCCATGTAAACTGTCAACGAAAATTGGGTTGAATGAGATCTAGTAAGTAGTTTTATTTTAATATGTCATAAATTCACTATGTAAAAACACTGATTAAAGTAACAACGAACTATAAGAACTTTTATATTATGATACTTGCTGCTACGGAAGCCTTCATGGGCGAGTCCGACTCGCACTTGACGTAAACGTAAAAAAATACAGTTGAATTGAAAACCCAACGAGAGCGGTCATCAAAAAAGACGTAATAGAAATCCGCTAGAGCCGTTATGCGTGCGAAGCTTTTTTCTTTGGTGCGAAGTGATGACATGATCATGGCTGATAGGTTAAGGTGGAAGAGAAAACCGAACTCATAAAAGATTAAAAGGGCAAAACGGTAATGATGGCCTTATATCACCTAGGCAAAAAATATGGGGATAAAAAACTGGAAAATGGGCTACATAGTAAGGGTACAAAGTTGTACCATGTTATGAAATTATTGCTTGTCTATAGAATAATTATCAAAAGTGATTTATTTTTCCAGTTTGACGCCGCAAAGTATTCTAATACGAGTACTATAATCTCTCTGTATAAAAATGTTATGTTGGTTTGTGTACGCTTCAAAAACTCAAACAGTTCTGCACCGATAGAGCTGAAATTTTACAATGATACATAATCCGCATCAAGGATTATTTTTATCTAATTTTTGCATCACAATGTGCCACATCGAAGCGTGGCAGGGTACAGCTAGTGATAAATAGATTCATACGAATAACAGTCACGTCGTACCTCTAACAGTAACTTTAAAATCATCTTTCTCTTTTCCATAAAAGTTATCTGCTTCACATTTATAAGTTCCAGTTGCATTCATTGGTACATCTTTAATACTCAATATTCCATTATTCACAGAATAAATAGGTCCTGAAAACAAAAGTTTTATTTATTGTTATTTTTTTGTTCGTTAGGTACTTACTTTGTAAGATAAGATTAAACGTAAACTACAAAAAAAATACTGCAGCTACAACAAGTGCAAAGCAAATTAGGTAAAATCAATTTTGTAAGTGAAGTCGCCAGAAAGATTCAGTTGGGCTGAAGGATAGCGTTTGAGAAACCACATCGCGTCTTCTCGTCACCCATTCCGCAAAGCTTGTCCTTAAAGTTTCCAGAGACTCTGCTTAAAACTTTTGTCATAGACGTCCAAAGGCATGTTTGTAGTTGTAGTACTAGTACATTTAAAATTAAAGAATGTAACTAAACTTTTTTCCTGGGGGGTAGAGCCTTTATTAACAAAACTAAAATACAATGAGAACTACACTACATACCTAACTAACTACTTACACTAAGCACACCTGAATTATCCATAGACCAATGAAGGTCTACAGATAATCAAGATGTTCAAGCTTCCACTTACCAATCAGAAGCGTACCCAGCATGCTGGCGGCTTTACCACGCTGAATGGCGCTAAACTTTAGGTAATATAATAATTGGACACATTTTGTTAAACAGCGTTATGAATGTGCAACATTGTGACAACCGACTACCTAGATGCGGGTTTTATCACCCAGTTTGTTGGTTAAACTAACATGATCCCTTATTTGGACTATTTACTCGTATTTATGATTTAATGATTTGATTTGATTATAAATAGTATTAACTCTCACCTAATTCGAGGTCTGCCCCATCTTTCTTCCAAGTGATAGTAGGCTCTGGGGATCCTATTGCCGTGCAATCAAGTTGTAGAACTTTATCGCCTTGAACTGCTTCAAGTCTCTTAATGCCTTTCCCTTTATTCACTATTTCAGTTGGTGCTGGAATAAAGTATTATTTCTAAATCGTCTGAAGTATTTTTAGAGAAAAAATATCTTTAGGGAATGTATCTATTCACATGCCCCGTTTAAAGAGAAGCAAGGATATCTCATATTTTAGTAGGAAAACTAACGTGATTATTACATTTTAAATGGATATACGGGTAACTCACGTGATGTACAGCCAGTATAGTTTGGCAGTGCCAAACGAGCTTAATCTTAATAACGTGAGTTACTCGTATGTTCATTTAAAATATCTCATATTTGTTCACAGAGGCGACAGAAGGGCTTAGATTTTTGTAATGTTTGATTTACATTCTGCATTACGCAGCATGTCGACGCACCTACGCGCGTACTTGCGGGAATGAAGATCTGCAACATCTCGCGCGGGTTTTTACGCACTCATGCGCCTTATTGCGTTTTGTGGGTTCACGGCGGCTCTGGCTAATTTCATACAATGCTGTTTTAAATACACGTCAAGCCCTCCCAAAATCACGTACGGCACTACGAGGCTAGGTGCCATACCTTGCGTCTCGCCCCGCAATCACGCGTAAGACATGATACTTACAAGCAACGTTAGAATATACATTCACGCGCTACACTGCGTGGTACGTGGCAGTGCGTTAATCGACATAATCAATAACTTCTTGGTCAATCTCAAGCTTTTTTCATCACCATCAACAGCACCAGCTATCCTATCTTAGTTCACTGCTAGCTGGATATATAGATATCTCCCATAGCTCTCACGCTTTTTTTTTTACATTCAAACGTACTGCGTTTTTACCTGTGTTATGTTCCCCTAATTTTCCCGTTATAAAAATAGCCTTTGCTTTCAAGCTCCTCAGCCTTTCCGTTCCGCGGTTTGCCCGTCTCTGGGCCTTCCTATAGAGAGCTCCCGTCACCGATGTACCTGAACCCAAGATACGCCATGACTATCTCGGGGGACCAACCAGTAAGTGGGTGCAAGACGCCCCAGCATCTGAACACCCCTAGTTCCCCGCAACGTTTTAACGGGCTGGACCTTTGTCTCAATTAGACATCCTGGTTAAAGAGCTCCAATTTGTAACAGACTCGGCGTCTGACTCAAGTCTTACGAACTTATATCCATATAAAATGAAAATCTATATATAAAATAGGCTAAAATAGTAGTGGAAGAAACTTCAGCTTGTCAGCGTTATAGATTTTAGTCTGCTTAATTGTTTAGATTACGGGTTACGAACTCTAGAATCAACCAAAGTTTAGAAAGCCAAAAGCCTTTTTACCAAAGTTTAAAATGGATTCCCCTTTAGCCCGCTGTTTTTATTTTAACTCTACTTTCAATCATACCAATATCTCAATTATTACTGAGAACTTGAGTAAATCAAAAGCAAGAAATAATGAAAATAAAATTTAGCTTTAGCCTCCAACTAAACGGTTTTTAAGAAACTGAAAGTTTTAAGGAAAGTTTTTAGGAAAAAGATGGTAAAATTAATTATCTAATTTGATTACTTAAATTAAGAAATAATCACCAAGTTGTTAGTGTCATATTCCTATTAGAAAAATATAATCAAATTAAATAACAAATAATGCTAAATATAACAAATGGTGGTCACATTATAAACATTATGCGTTCAAATTGCGAAAGTTTCAAAACAATATTAAATAACAAAATTCTTTAGAATCATGATCATCTCCAAATACAAAGAAATTGAAAATATTCCTGTAAAAGAAAGTCATTCGGACAAGGTCATTAAATCCACATAGAATAATATATGAATTCTGTTCTATTTTGACATATAATACTATAATTTACATATATTAGTGGTTAGTTATAATTTTGAAACCTACTTGCTTAATGCTTATAAAGTAAAATAGGTAACTATTTACTACTAAACGAATGAAAATCAGATGTACAAAATATACCTAGTATTGTTTTTTATTATTTCGTAAAAGTATTTTGACGGACTCCGAGAGGATGCTCACGTCTCGTTGCAATGACTCTAGTTGCTCTAGACTCTAAGATAGCAAAAAAATCTTGAGCCATACTTTACATAATAAATAAATATATATATCAAATTCATGAGTACAACTCTACTCTAATTCTTCCATCAACTTGAAATATAATTTTAAAGAAATTATTTAGGGTTTACGATTTAAATCAACAACTAACTAGTTGATGATAATAAAAAGTTGAACAATGTTCTGAAAGTCTGGGAGGAAAGTCACAGTGTCGGAATCCCGTCCATTTCAGTTAACGGAAATACCAACGGCTCTGCTTGGCCCTCGGATTGACTTCCAAGTCGGGCAGAACAAAACACTTTTTTATTAGAGCTGCATAACTATGAACTTAATAGGCTCAGCAGAATAATCTAAAATACAAATTACATGACTTCAAAACTCCCAAATTTAAATTGTTACGCTGCTATCAGTTTAGAGCACTGCCATTTTTTTATGTGGAGATTTTAAATTATTGTAAAAAATAACTACTTGGATAATTCGAATTCCTGTGATTCAATGCCATAACTTTATATAATATGGTTCCTTGGAAGCCGTATGGCCTTCGCAGGTTTCAACTCGTCGTAATGTGGTCGGGCCGTGGCCGTTGTGGAACATATCAATCCAAAGCTAGCAAAAAATTGGGTAACATTTCTTATATTTTCGAGTAAAATTGTCAACATTAACGCTTAGGTAAACATCATGTACAATGTGAATCATAGATGATTCTTTTCCCAATAATTTTGTGGACAAAGTTTAGTTAGGAGTTTCATACTCCATCAGATGTTCATGGCTATAATCCACCACTCCATTGCAGATTTGCTCTCTCCGGGCGTGTTTCCTCGTCTCCAAGCGTCGCTCACATCATGGATGGAGCCATCACTTTTCATTAATTTAGTTCACTACGAGATATTCAGTTGAAAACTTTTTTTTTAATTTACTACTATCTTATTTCATAGTCATTAATCAAACTGAGTAACCAAATAAATCTTTCTGAAGTGCCAGTGAATTTTCCATGTTCTTAAAACAAAAAAAAGTTTGAAATATTTCAAAATTACTTTAAAACTAAAACTTAAAAACATATAAATACGGTCGAATTGAGAAACCTCCTTTTTTGAAGTCGGTTAAAAAAAGGTTTATATTATCCATTTCAGTTAACGAGGTCGTACCTGGCCCATTACAACGTTTTAGACCTGTAGTCCCACTATCTGCTACTTTTCGGCTGCAGAGGGTAGGAAGAACGGCGTACCGCAATACTGACAGTCGTATTCAGCTGCAGCCCTACCTCCTTCGCCATCTAACTGTTACTACCCCGTCAAAATCACGAAAGGCTTGGAGAGCGGTGCACCGTAATACCAGCGCTTCTCTCCCGTCGCAGCCTCCACCCCACTGCCACAGCAATGCCTACTCTCCAACATCGCGGCCCACTTCAGTTGCGCCGGAGCACCTTGCAAACTACATGGCCGCATCCACATCGGGTTGGAGGCAAAGCCTAGACGAGCGGCTCCATCACGGGGTTCCTCTTAGCTTCACCGCGGGTGGCCAGGCCACAGCTTCTGACCCTAGTCAATGCCCTTACCCTTCGGGGAGGATGAATATGGCGCGTGTACTAGCCATTCCTAACCTAACTCAAAATTTAGGGAACAAGTAACGCGACATATTTTGCTTATTAATAATTAATCATTTGCAAGATTTTACAAAGTTTTCTTGAAAAAAAAACAATAAATACTTGAATTAATAAAAAAATACAGTTATTTATCTGTATTAATAACTGTATACTACTTACAAATCACTAATACATAATATGTAATTTTGTCAATTCCGCCAATGTTTGTCACAGTACACGTATAGTTGCCGGTTTGATGTAATTTAGCATTTGTCAAAGTCAGGTAATTGTTTTCTTCGTACCTGAAAAAACAAATTGCTACCATTATTATTATTGACTACAACCTTTTCCAACTTCTTTGACTACTACATATACACATGGTAATACCGCGGTCTTGTATTTTTGGGACAATTATATCAGAATGCCTAATTAGAACATGTTAGGGCTCGTCCACATAATGTGTTGTGTTGCGCTCGTCGTCGCAACGTAGATACTCGTATTTTAACGCACAGCCGGTCACACAGGGGATACGCCATTGGAGCGCTACTACGACACGTTCGTTTTCTCGACGCAGCGGCACTGCACAGTTGCGGCGAGCATTTTGTAAAAATAATGTTTACAGTAATAATGTAATTAAGTAATCTATGTCAATTTCTTCAATGATACTCATTTTACCCTAAACAAACTCAGTGGCGTCGCATTAAACAAACATTAATATTATCGAACATTTCACACACAATACCATTTGACCCCATAGCTGATAATACTAAGCACACAACAAATATTTACACTGGGTGGGGATCGAACGTGACCCTCGGCTTCGTAGGCAGACTAACTACTAACTAAGCCATGAGGCCAGTCAAATAAGAACTCCTTGCTCGTTTCGTTTCGAGTCCAATAGTGTGTACATTGCGTATGATTATAATATTATTAATATGTAAAACGAGCCAGCAACGAGCCGTGTGGACGAGCCCTTAGTATGTGTTTGCTATCATATTCTTAGTCCCATTTATGTGGAATTTGGACAAAATTACCGTTTTTTATTCATCTCTGTCAGTTTCATTATTGTACTCAACCCCTTTCCATTCATATAATTTCATTCACACAGTTATTGTTAATTCATTAGTTCTTTGATCCTCATCTACCATTATAAATTAAAAATACTGATGGACAATTCACACACAACACCAATCTGAACCCAAACTAAGCAAAGCTTGTACTTTGGCGGCCAGATAGCAAAATATGACTGTTGTCATTCAATCTCATATTCATCATCTTGTTTTGTTGAATTGTCGACATAAAATCTTATGACATAGCCTGCTAACCAGTGACAGTGCATTCATTGGTTTTATTTTTTTCTTTTGTTTTTTTACGATTAATTTGTTGAATGTATATTTTATGTTGTAAATTAAATGCGTGTCGCCTTGAGGACGATACGACGTACTTGATAGAATTAGAATTAATTACTCGGTTTGCAGATAGGCAGTGTGAGGGTTTTACTGCAGCGGAGTTACTGGTTATATGTTCAGTAAACCGGAGAATGACTCAAAATGGTTTTTATTTATAAGTACTATTACAATATTTTTCCAAACAATTTCAATCTATTCGTAACGTGACCGTTCGCTGATCCAGTGCGCAGTAGGCTGACTGAGCACTTTTCATACTTCGCGCTTGGACACAAAATTTGTTCATATTTTACAAAGATTGGTGGACTCTCCGCGTGAACAAGATTTTTGAGCTTATATTGTAGCTTTTAGTAATTAATGTTCTCTAGATATATGTATTGCATAATTACAATTAGTAAGTTTAGGTACGCGCTATCTGCGCTTACCCAAAGGTTGGTGGGCACACCGGAATGGCAGCGGCCGGCAGCGATACGACGAGCTCTTTCAGTAAGAAATAATTTTAAATTTTACCTACATACTTAGACGACTAGTATCGTTTGGAAAGTTTGAAAAGGGCGCGCAGCTGCCTGCGACGCCGCGAGTGGGCGCACGGTGTCGCTGGCAGCCGCTGCCATTCCGGTGTGAACCAGCCCTTAGGATCAGCAGAATTCCAATGATGAATCTAAAAACTTCCGTGTAAGTATATATTTTCCGTACGGAAACACCGCCAGCTTTCTGTGTACGTCTTTGATTGATTGTAATTTATTTCAGTATAGTAATTTATTAAATCTAACTTTCGTTGCAGTTAGAGCAGGCGGCTAATAACATTTGGTTGTGCTGTTTGTACTTAGTAATCCTTTGTTAGTTGCTTGTACCAATAATTAAACATCTTTAGAAGTTTCTTTTTAAAAATAAGACGCTTTTGCAGTAGAAACAGTTAGACAATAGAAATAAAAACAATTTTTCATTATCAGAATTGTAGACAGATACACAAAATAAAAATACAGCTAACCTCTTTAAACCTAAATCGGTTTCTATCATATACTTACTTGAGTATCTTTTCTAAATCGCTGAACAAGTCCTTGTATGTCCATCTTATACTTGGTTTAGGGTAACCGCGGGTGTTACATGCCAAATTCAGATTTTTTCCTTTCCATACATTGTAATTAGTATGTATTTTATCATCTAATATTTGAGCTGGATCTGAAAATATGTTGATGATTTATATTAAAATCTACACGCCGCGCTCTATAATAAAATCAGAATGTTTTCTATTCGAGATTGTTTTCTATTGATCCATCACTCAAGCAACGCCTTTCGTAAATTAATTAATTGATTGATTCAGCTACGAACAGATATAAATTATTCCGATAAAAAACAATACATTTTCGACTTTGAGACGATTTTCAAGGCTTTGAAATATTTTACTAATAAAGGCTATAAAGCTTTTGCGCGTATATATATTGAATTAAAAGTAACAAATTGGTACTTAGCCGCTATGGGGATGGTTCCGTAGTAAAGGTTGTTTATAACGCTAAGTACAACGCGTCGCTTTTGCCTTCGTAAAGAGAGTTTGTGTATGCTTTCAGTGTTGTGGTTAAAAATAATTTATATTTCTTACTGCTGGGACTCGGGATCGGCATAACACAAGAATATAAACAGGGTCACAATCCGCCACGCTAGCCACACCCAGGTTCATGCATGTCACATACCACGTACCATGAAACCGTAGAAAATGTCGGTTCACGTACGATATTTCTCATTACCATTAAAGATACGATATTATAATGCCGTTCCAGAGCTGGTATAGAATCTTAATGAAAGGAAATTTAAAAATGAAATTAAGCGATATCTAATCAGTTAGGCTTATTGTACTGACAAATTATTTCTTAATGACAGTAAAAATTGGCAATAACAATTATCAAATTTATAATACAACGTGACCATACCCTTACAGACTTGACATTTTTAATTCATTTTCTTAACATTTTACTAACTATTTTTATTTTTTATATTTGTATGCTAATGACAACGCCCCTTTACAGTCGCTATTTATTTACTGACAAGGCCATTTTACAGCCGCTTAATTAGATGCGCCTTGATATATTTTTATTTAATAATGATTGTATATTTGATATTTTGTAAATTATTAACGTTACCAAGTGTATCAAAGATGCCTAAGGTTTGAAATAAATGAGTTGAATTGAAAAAAAAAGGCAGTGGTAGTGTTTTTTTTGCAAAATAGCCTTACGCTTACCCACCATCTTGTCAGATATTAAGCGCCGATGCAGTATCTAAGGTAAGATCTACGATTGCTTACCGACAGATTCACACTCGATTTAAAGACACCAAGATTGCATTCATCGAGAAAAAAGCACTCGGGCAAAGCTACGGTCTTATAACAAAAGTAAAGGCATACTTCTTCATTCCATTCTTCGGAATATAATTATTAACAAATTATTAACACTGTAGTGTCATTATTATTTACCTGTAACGTGCACCCTTACTGTCATAGTATCGGTACCTCGTGTGTTCACAGCTTCGCAGCTGTAGTTTCCATTCAGTGAATAATTGGACACAAAACTGAAAAAAATGTTGTTGTCACACATCACTATTTTTAAGTATCTGGGTAATATTTTACTGACTATGTTGTTTTAAAGTAAAAGTTCAATCATATTTTAAAATCATGATACTAATATTATTACAAGTTGAAATATTCAAAAGTGCTACCGAAATCTTTGAGAAACACATATATTGTATTGCAAAATCTTTAGATTTTGTTTTTCACGCAAACTGTTATTTTGGGTGGGGCTGTAAGGAAAACAGCAGTCGGCAAGTTCTAGTTACCTACCACACCGAAAACACAGACGTTCTGTACACGGTTATACGTAGGATTATAGCGAGAAGAATTATAACTAAATCTCAGAAAATGCACGATCAAATAACATTTCAACTAAAGTTCGAATAAAAAACATCGCCAGAGTATTGCATCGCCAGAGTACTGCATCGCTAGAGTACTGCATCGCCAGAGTACTGCATCGCCAGAGTACTGCATCGCCAGAGTACTGCATCGCCAGAGTACTGCATCGCCAGAGTACTGCATCGCCAGAGTACTGCATCGCCAGAGTACTGCATCGCCAGAGTACTGCATCGCCAGAGTACTGCATCGCCAGAGTACTGCATCGCCAGAGTACTGCATTGCTAGAGTTTTTCGTCGAGTTCGACGTCACTGGCGGAGTGAAAAGTAATCATTCTGCAGGTACTACTGAAACACTTAGATTGTATATCATACTTGTTAGTTCTTATTGACTCTTTGCGCATATTCTTCGATTTCTACTCTACGACGACATTTAAGATTTGCATTCACTTACTTCAAGTTGTGTGCTAATCTCTTATATGGTTTGCCATCTTCGACTAATCGTACATCGTTTCTATACCACGTCACAGTTGGCAAAGGATTGCCTTCTACAGGACAAGGTATGGATACCAATGTATCGATTTTAACTTTTATGTAACTCATGGACTTATTCAAGATTATTGGTTTGTCTGAAATAATTATAATAATTAGATATTGTTACAAGCAATTTATGGTACATCAACATGGACATTGACATGACTACATTATAATTATTGTTAATTACAGAATATTTAGGTTCCATATTCATAAAAATAACAAACATACAGATAGAAATACTTTATTACGCACACCAGAAAAATAGCATACAATGACTTATATCTAGTGATATAAATGACGACCCTATCGCTAATACCAATTTCATCCAATCAATTATTAAGATCATGTAAATAAGACTAGAGTGAGGATATATTGCGAAATTAAGAGAAAAAAATTGCGAGTGCGCGACGTGTTAATGCAATTTCATGCATATGTTTATGTTTTAATGTTGTCAATGATGTAAGAGTATCATGTTGTTTATCTGTGAGTAAATATATATGTAGGTATATATACTTTAATACTTGTATATACATCATCTATGTATTTGCTCTAAATGAAACAAAACCGACTTCAATTTTTATATAAAATGAAATTCAGATGTAAGACCAAATTTTATAAGAATCACTATTAAAAAAAATAAAAATAAAACGCGACAAAAACAATATCCCACTTACATTCGACACGTAAGACAAAAATAATAGAGTCCGAATCAACATAATTTTTCGCTTTACATAGATATGAGCCTGCCTTTGTGATATCAGCATTTTCCACAAAAACGTTTTCCTTGTTTCTCCATTCGAAAATCTCATGATATGTTTCAGATGAATCTTTGTCCCCTAGGTTCAGTTTAAAATACCATTTCAAGGAAGGTGGCGGTGCGCCCTTCTTTATTCTGAAATAATAAATAAAATTAGTTTTATTGGTTGTGTGAAAAAGTGTAAATCTCCTAATTATTCATAACAGTGTGTAGAACCGTCCAGTTTAGTGATGGTGTCATTTGTACCCATTTGAACTACCTAAAGCTGATTTTATAAATCGTCGTTTCCTGCGAAAGTATGTATGAAGAATATCGCTTCTACGAACATCACAAAATTAAAAAATTTACTCCCTTTTACCCCCTTAAATTTAAAATGTGTTATAGTATCCGCTCGCATTGCACTGGTCTCTTTAGGGACCACTAATTCAAAACTAAAACATTTAACCTTTTTCCGCAGGATATTTTTTTTCGTTTTTGTATTTGTGTCCAATAAATTTGCCCATAAATTTATATTTTATGGCGTCTCCTTGAATTGTTTTTTTTTATTCGTGTTTGTTATGTCGTTTAAAATCAATTGAAAACATAAAATCACTACGTCTTCCTTATGAATTATGATGTAGTATAGCAGGTCTAAACCACTCGAAATATTAACAAAACTTCAACTCAAGTGTCAAACCTGCTATGTATATATATATATGAAGTGCTATAATTATAGACAAACGACACCCTTAGAAGGGTTTTGAAATTAGGGGTTCAAATGAGTACAAGCAAGGTGACACTTCCGCCGTAAACAACGCACTTACGTAACCTGATACTCCTTTTCTAGCTATTTTTTCCCACATTTCAATCTCAAGTAGGTAGTCTACAAGTCAAGCCCTTTCATTTGATACCCATGTAGAGGGAATAGTAAAAAAAAAATTGCTCTTGTTATGGTGGCAAATTCTCGGATCATCTTGAATGTGATTTTTTCTATAGTATTCTACTAGTACCTACTACTAGGGTTATACTTAACTCTTTTATTTGATGCTCATATTGAGGTAGTAGGTTGTAAAAAAATATTTTATCCGCCCTTTTATGGAGCCGACCATTTTGAATCGATATTAACCAAAAAAAACGAAAAACTATTGCAAGGAAACTGGCTTTCAAATAAAAACCGCATTGAAGTTGGTCCATCAATTTAGAAGCTACGATGCCACAGCCAAACACACACACAGTCAGACAGACAAACATCGACAATACACTTTTGGTCGCGGGTGAAAAAGAAAATAGATTGTATAATACTCACTTGCAACCGAGTGGAGTGGACATGCCCTTTTCTAAAGTAATGGTGGTGTTACCCGGTTTTTCTATTTCTGGACCCTCTGAAATAAAGTCAAGTCATTATATTTGTGTATCCGAAAGATTACAACAACGACCGTCTACCGTCTAACAAAATCTGAATTTTATTGGTCTCCCTTTTCTTTTCTATGGAAATTCTAGAAACAGCTATAGGTAAGCCAAAACCACGGATATCCGTGGCCAAAACCGATTTAGTTATATTCCGAGATCTGGCTGCAAATTTTGGGTAGGTATTTGAGGCAAGCTGAAAACTTGTCACATAGCTCTCCTATCATACCCAACACGGAGGTGCAGATCTGGGTGGTGAGGAGCAGGGCAAAATATTTCTATTTGTTTTTTTAAAGTTTCAAGTTCTAGTTTTCAAAATCAAAATTTGCTGTCAGCTGTCGGTATAAAAGGCAGATCATTCGTTCGGACTATTTATTATCTTTTGTCTGGTGAATATTGTTATTTATTTTGTGTTTGGATTTTATAAAGAGGTACTATGTAATTACGACTATATTAGCATGATACCATAATATACCTAATTTAATTTAAGAGGGTTTTGAGCTAAATATTTTCGTATGAAAAAATGTCCACTAAAATTTAATGTTTAGTTCCTAGGATCTTGCGAAGTACACGTTTCATACAACTCCCAACGATTTTTTGGGAGTTTTATGTGTTTAGAAAATAAAATTATTATCGACCAGCATACACCATTATTATTGACCAGTGTCATAAATAGTAGCAATCGCCCAGCGTACCGCAGCTCAAGACGCTCAGATCGCGGTCACCGATGCAGTAAGTTGATTTAAAGCATTGCTAATGTAAAAAAATATTTGAAATACATTTTTATAATTAAAAATTAATAAATGTGGCCTTAGAACTACGTTAAAAGTAAAAACTTTGTTGAATAGGATTGGAAAATGTATCCACATTAAGGCGAGGTAGTTCTGTCAAATAAGGCATTTAACGCTGTCTTGTTCTCGCGACCGTCACCGACCGCGGAATCGGTGCCACAGTGCAGAAATAACATTAAAATATTGGACTATGTAATTTAAACTCATTTTTTGTTCAAGATTTGTTTATACTAGTGATAACAATTTCGTGAATCGTGAAGTGATAAGAGTTTTTTATATATAAACGAAGAAATATTAAATTTATCTATACTCGTAGATATACAAAACTCACCCTTTTCTTTTTGGTCACACTATAAGTTGAGAACGGCTTTGCCAATTTCATGCATCTTTTTAAAATGTTTCCTAATAATTCAGAAGTTCGTCAAAAATTTTAAAAATGTGCTGAAACGTAATGAAAGGCCAGTAAAAATAGAAGGTTTTTTTGTCAACTTTGCACTAAATTTCTAATCCAATTTTTTCTATGAGGTAAAGATCACTTACTGAGCATAAAATTACAAAATGCTCACAGATCCAGGTAGAGCTTCAAACGCCAATTGAAAAAAACTGTTTTAGCCAATATTTTGGAAACTATATATTTTGACAATAATTGTAGAAAATAAAATTTTGCATCTTTTGTTGCCAGTAAACTTTTTTGTAAAACTTACCGTTTACGATTTACAACCCATTTAATGATACGATTGCGATAATGCCGATAATAGTGGATGAAAATGATGTGGTCTACGATGGAACTTGTTTCTCTAATAGAAACAAGCACAGTGTACCTCGTAACCCCAAGGTTCGAACCTTCGACAAAACCCCACTCTGGCAATTCGTTTCACAGCTTAGTTGTTCTTATTACAAAAGTGGAGACCAAACTCTTCGTTCAACTCTTCAATCATGATGATGAACGGTGCTGTTTATTCGAGCAACGAGCAATATGATAGAATAACTTTAATTTAAAACCCAGACTACAAAAACTCTACACGTAAAAAAATATTACCTACTATCTAAGGACACTTTGGCGAGTCAGAACTAGTCTTAGAATATCTTAGTTACCAAAATCCATCCAGCCGTTTGGAAGATATGTGGAAATAAAAGTTTTACAAACATAAAAGATACGCGAGAAAAACATAACCCTTCTTCCATTCCGGCAAAAAGGGATATGTTTATGCTACTGGGAACAGAATTCACATCTTATTATTTTTACATTGTTATCATCAAATTTGACATAATAAATCGTAATCGGTAAGTTCGAAAAAAAAAACTGGCAACAAAAGATGGGAAATTTGATTTTCTACAATAATAATAGGCTTTATAACTTTTTCAGAATATCGGCCAAAAACGTTTTTTTCGAGCTGGCGCTTAAAGCTCCACCTGGATTTGTTATTATTTTGTGATTTTATGCTCAGGAAATGATTCTAAACCTTACATAAAAAATACGGATCGGAAATTTAGTGCAGAGTTAAATTCTACGAGTAATTTTACTGCCTAAAAGGCTTCTTATCAAATTTGGTCGAGTGTCTAAATTTCTATGAACAATATTAACATTTTCATACAAAAAAAAAAGAAAAAACAGTAAATTTTGGGGGTGTCACAAACTTGGAAAAGAAATAAAAAATTAAAAATTCTAACAAAACACCGTATGTATCTATGGAAAGGTGTTCAAAATTGTATTGAAGTTCCTAACATTTTTTTTTTCTAAACTGAATAGTTTGCACGAAAGTCTCTTCCAAAGTGGTAAAATCTGTATGTGAGGGCTTTTCTTCCAAGTACTAAGTACCTTACTACCAAAGAATTTACCTAAATGGCATATAAATGCAAGTCAGGTATCATAAATGATACCTAACTTGCATTTATATTAATTATTATTATAAATGCAAGTTATGGTTATAAAAGGTGATTTACGCAGGGGATTTCTCCCCTCTCATTATTTCCTTATCCCGATCTCTGATTTAACGGACGAATATTTTACCGATGCTTAGCTATTTTCCATTGCATCCGCATTTAATTTTTTACTGATGTGTTATCGACGTCAGTTTTTTGAGACTCCCCTTTTGGTCTACAACATAAAGTAAACAGCGTACTAATTAGTATCAGCGTCTATTTGGAATTCCCAATGAAAACGGTATCAAAAATCAAGATCATAGCGTGCTTCACTAGTAATACCTACTGATATTGTTATACTGTGGCACTATGATCGTAATATTTAAAATTTATCGGTTGTCAAAATTGCAAAATCAAGCACAGACCCGTCGTCCGTGAGCGTCGAAACGCGACTGATCAGGCCTGCCGAACGGCGTGATATATATATGGTAGATATTAAAACATAGTGAATAACTGATACTTTTCATCAAGTCAAACTCTGCGAATGCATCTATAACTTTTTAGTGGCTTTCGTTGAGTACAAAAATTTAGTAAAAAAATTCATTAGTTTAGTCATAAACTTGAAAAAACTTTTTGAAAAGGGGTAACTTTGGGATTTTTTTCTATCAAGTAAAATTCATTAAATCGTGTTACTGACTGCGAATTGCACTAGATTAGATCCTTAACTTTTACATATATTTTTTTCAGAGTTTAATATGCTATTTTAAAGGTCTTAAAGTTGTTTTAAAAATTCAAAATTACGGCCCACACGCCCTTAACTATTTTTTAACCCCGGACCAAAAAAAGGGGTGTTATACCTAAGTTTGACGTCGATGTCGATGTCTGTGTGTGTGTGTCTGTCTGTCTGTGGTACCGTAGCTGATAGCCGAACGGATGAACTGATTTCGTTGCTGATTTTCAAACCGATTTAGTTTGTAATGGTTTTAACTATGTTTGGTTAAAATCGATGGTACCTGGTGGGTCTGACAGATCAGTTACTTAAAAAAAAATACAATATTTCTTCCGATTCACAACCAATCCAAACCGGCTGCTTAGTACGTAAGCGCGTACCTGTTATAGTAACACGCGATTTCAGCGCCTACGGCTCCAAGGGCATACCAGGCATGCGGCGTAACTTTTAATAGGTACCTTATTATTTTCGTGCTATGTATTTTAATCATAATCTATTTATGTATATATTATTCTTGCAGATTATGAGATAAAAACAATTAACAGATTCCAAAACAATTACACTTTTAGAAATAAATTAGAATATAAATGACGATGACGTTTTAATTTTTGATGAAAGTGGAACCTCTAAATAAAATAGATAAAAATATTTCAATGCTATTGTCACTTCAGCACAATTGCAAGATAGCCTGAACCAAATGATGAACAAAAACCTGAATCTGTCTATAAGGTCACCGAACCCGAGTTTATGGAGTTGCTAAAAATAAATATAAAAAACAAATTAAATAAAAATAAAAATATTATAGTCATCAGTGACTGATATTATTAAGCAAAACGTCCCTCAATATGGGTATCAAATGAAAAAGCTTGACTAGTAGAATATGGCCTATGAGATTTTTTTCACAACGTCCTCAATATGCATATCAAATTAGGCTTGACTAGTAGAAAACTTTTTTAGTATTAAAATTAACGTGGTTGTTACACATTTTTGTTTGGGTAAACGGGAAACTCACGCGCAATATGGTCGGTCAATCCGACTCGAGTTTCGGCCGAGACCGGCGGCCTTTTTCAAAGAAAGAGCACGCGCGCGTTGTCTGCCCGTTTGGGCAAACGGGCCAGATTAACCGGTCATATTACACGTGGTTTTTCGGTTTACTCAATGAAATAGTAGAAAACTCTACAAATTTCAAAACCAATGTAGTCAGGGAAAAATATTTTTTTTGTTCCTAATTTTGTCTTTAAATATAAATCTGACGGGCTTATTACCCAGTAATAATTTCTATTAGCAAAAGTTATAAAATATCATATAATGCGAGTGTAGGCCAGTTTGGAGTTAGTCCGGAGCCAGAAGACCGAATCGTAATAAACTTATAATTCTAGAATAGTTCTAGAAGATGCATGTCCACTCTAGGTTGTGGTATTTACCTGCGACGTTTAAAGTGTAGGTTATGCTGTCGTATCCAGCTGAATTGTTAGCTTCACAGGTGTAACTTCCCTCATCGGATAGCTCGATTATTTTGAAAATAATAATGAAATTACGGTTATTTTTTCTGCGAAATCTGTAAACATTTTGCAAATTATATTTTTTGTAAATTTTGCATAGATCTAGTGATTTCAATAAGTTGATTTCAATAATTTCATTTTCTGTTTACATAATCCTACTAATATTATAAATGTAATTGTCTGTAGGTATGTATTAGGGCTTAGAGATATAAGATCTTAGATCTCTGGGTGACGAGCGCAGTGCAGTGCTAGGTAATGATTTGGACTCTTCATGTTCCAATAGCTGCATGTTACTGTGCTGTTATGTGTCAGGCATGTTGCTTACCATCAGGCACATGTCCTGATCGTCTCGCCACTCTTTATTTAAAAAAAAAAAAAAAAAAAGTATGGGTTCTTTTACGTAAAAACTAATAAAGGAATTTGGATGAAAATTACATAATATAGGTATAAACACAAATAGATAAAAACACGAAAGCGGCGCGTGGACGGGGTTTAGTACGACGCATCGTACTAGAACTCGTGCCCGGAAATGGCCGTTAGGGATATTCAGGAGTAATCCCGGAAAAAATGATGGGAAACTACACGGATGTAACTGCGAGGCACCGTATTGGTATTTTTACTAAGGAGTCTCGATTAAATAATTCACATATCACATGAATAACTTTTAATACGAAGCTCAACAAGCAAACAAAGCAATATTGTTTGGTATCTCAAAATCGATAGTGAATCGATTTCTTCTACTAAACATGTTCCACCATAAACTACAGCATCGCTTAACATAATACAAGATGGTAGTTAGGTGCAAACCCATGTTAAATTAGATATTTAGATATATAGATAAAGAATAGCTGAACAAAAGCTGAAATTTGTAAAAACTACAGATTTTCTTCAACAATTGAAAATACGATAGGCGACCGCTTACTTGTTACATCATTTCATCCCAACAACATTTTTTTCTTAAAATATATTTTCTGACACATCAAAATTTAGAGATAAAATCTTTGAAATGTTTTTTTTCCTTTTTTTATTGCAGACAGAGCACAGCAGATTGTTTTGACCGCCGTATTTAAAACGTTCGCTTATGGGTTATGCCAGCTAAAACCTGTAAAACTTTTATGTAAACTCAAATTACGACAAACTGAGCTGAACATGCAGAAGGAATGAGCTCAAGTTAGGTTTTATAATACGGCGGGTAGAGTGTCAAAAATGTAAAATTAAATTTACTCATGTATCTCTCGCGGCGGTTCACTGGTATTAAAACTTTTAAAGGTCCACTTGATTTCTGGGTCAGGGTTTCCTTTAACTATGCGACAGCGTAGTCTTTTATCAAATTCTCCTACTTCATACGTCACATTGAGCTCCTTTGGTTTTTTGATAATTGGTGGAACTAAAAAATAAAAAGAAATGTATCGTAATGATCACGAACCACTTTTAACTGAAATTGCCAATTGTCACTCACATTGGAAACGTCAAATTATCAAGGTTTGTTCCAAACAAAAGTATATTTTTTCACTAACTAATAATATTTTTTTTTATATTGTTTGGTAAATTTTACGATCAATTTAAAAATATGTGCAAACTACTTAGGAAACGGATAGCGTTAAAAAGTTAGTCATTTTTAAAACGCTTCTATTAGCCTGGTATATATGTACGAGTATGTATGGATGTATATCTACAGTAAGCTGGCGAGTTGAATGCAGTCGGGAGGTCGGGACCTGCGATAAAGACCGGCCCTTCTACCGTCTAACTAAATCTGCTTTCGCTTTGCTATTGCTGTCTCTATCATTTCAAGCGAAAAGAAAAGAGAGAGGTATATCAAAGTTAAAACAGTTTTAGTTAAGCGGTAGACCCCCAGCAGCATCTGTCTCCATTATCCGCGCGCCTACAGTGTTGTAGTACTGTGTCGTCGTAAATATTGAAATGTCCTCGATTTTTATCGAAGTATTCGAAATACACAGAACCATTGAAGAATTGCATTTAACAAAAAACTGTTCCGACCGAATTAAATTCCGCGAGGCACTAGAAGCGGGCCTCGGCTCTTATCGCGGGTAGCCACTGAGTCTTACGTTATAATCCTTCATGGCCGAGCTGTAGGACCCTCTAAAGTGTTATCAACGTGACAATGACAGCGATATCTTATAAACCATAGACCGTATACACATTGTGTTAGTGGGCATTGAACTCCACAGTAAGGAGACTTATGTCGAGGGAATCCAGGTTTTATCTGTTATTAAGGAGCATTTTTAATTATAGAATGTGTTCTAGAATACAATGACAAATTAATTGGTTACAGTTACGTGGAATACATTAAATATACTGAGTCTGTAAAAATCTTAAGAGTTCCGTTTTTGGGAAGGAGCATTACATTTTATATTTTGCTACAGAATCCGTAATAATGATAATGAGGATATTTGCATTTGCAAAAAAACAAGAATGGCCGACATAACTCAAAGTGGCAATGGGCAGGCCATATCGCTCGCAGAATTGGCAACCGATGGGGCAGAAAGGTTCTCGAGTGGCGACCACGAACCGGAAGACGCATGTTGGACGGACTCTCACTAGATAGACAGATGACCTCACAAAAGTCCCTGGAAACCGCTGGTTGTAGGTTGCGCTGGACCGTTCGTTGTGGAAATCTAGGAGAAGGCCTATGTTCAGCAGTGGACGTCTTGCAGCTGATGATGATGATGATTATATTTTATTACCAGTAACATCTAAAGTGACAAATTTATTTGTCGTTCCCAGTTTGTTCGTAGCAGAACATTTGTATTCCCCGGCAGCAGATGGCTTAGCGATGAAACTGTAAAAATAAGAATTTGTTATTATTTATTCAGTAAGCTTCCGTATGGTTTCGTATTTAATTTACAATAATCTCTTCAGAGATAATGACAACCTTTGTTTCTCTAATTAATTTTATTTACTAATATCTGTTCCATAGATGCCACGCTTGTAACGATTTAACTAAATAAGAAAACGAGACTTTCACACTATAAACTACGAGTAACATTTTAGTAGAGACAGTAGAAAAAGATAGAAAACCACTGATATTCTTCACAGATAATAATGAGCAACATATACTATGCAAATTTAAACTAATATTTCAAAGCTGAACAGTTTGTTTGATTGGACGCGCTAATCTTAGAAACTACTGGATCGAAATCAAGAATTATTTTTGTGCATTACACCGGGCCCAATAGGAGCGTGAATGGAAAATATAGTACAAGAAACCAATAAAAAAATTTGATTTACCCCCGACTACGTCGGATTTGTAATCTGTACAGCATTACAGGGGTGTAAGGGGGAAGCGCTTAACATCTAGCTTCCCCAAATGTCAACCTCTCCTGCGCGTGGTACACCCTGCTGCCAACTAACGAGGCTCGGACGACCGAACCAATGGCGGTATATCCATTTAAAAACCAGTCCTAAATTGACCAGGCCGATGACGGGCAGCGGCGTCATCGATGCGAAGGGCTGGTTCCGCGGTCACCAACCCGCCTGCCAAGCGTGGTGACTATGGCAAATACCCCCCCATATGATGGTCACAAATAAGACACGGCCCCTAGTCCCCGGCGGCTCCGCTATTCCAGGCGGTGGTGGCAGCCTTGGTTCCGGCGGAGCATGGGGTGCTAAGAATCCCCGGCAGACGCCCCGCCATCAAACCCAACAACTCGACCTGGCAACATTTAACGCACGGACGCTGAGGGCTGACGAAAAGATTGTGGAGCTGGAAGAAGAAGTGGACAAGTTGCGCTGGGATATCACAGGGTTATCAGAAGTGGGGTGCGAGGTTCGGGAACCTCCGCGTGGTGTACCTTGGGCATCATACAACAACTTGCCCCGGTGGCATCTTGTTGTGTGATGGCTAATCTCGAACGGGAAGAAAAGAGCTTCTACACGTGAACCCCGGAGAGTCACGCGTAGAAGCTTAGATACAGACAGATCCCGCTCAAACTTTGCGCGCTAAATCGCACAGTACAGTGCTACCAACATGCAGTAAAAAAATTAGAACGACCTCTTTTACACGGGCCTTTTTATTGACATATTCCCGATACTTTTTACAGAGTAGTATATTACCAGCACACTGGTACTTCAGCTTGCTGATGCACTTATTTATGTCGGTGACTTTAGTTCTCTGAAGGATTACTTTATTATAAATATTATCCCTCAGAGAAACTCCAAACACAGCTCTTTACATCATATTTTCACGTTTATAAGTAGTTTTGTTTAAAAATCGAAAATATGTAAAATTAAGTTATCGTAGTATTTATTTCCTGGACGTATCGTTTTAGCCGGTTAATAAATTCTGAAATGTCATTTTGGTTTTCGTTTAACACTAATTAATTTAAACAATTATTTCTTTACCTGATGGTGTTATTGTCAAGAACACTGCTAGAAGAGATTTTTTTGCCGTTTTTCTGCCAAGTTACTGTTGCAGGCGGGACAGCATCTACTTCACAGTCAATGTGTACTTCACTGTTTTTTATTGCAATTATAGACTCTATTTTATTGTTTTTTGTTATTTCAGGAACATCTTAAAACAATGAATATATTTTAATTATTTAAAGTAGAACCAATACTCAAGTTTTTTTCAAAATAAATTTTGATGTGAACCTACATACTTTCAGCAGTACTAAAAACAGACAAAATCTCATTATGATGAAACATCTATAAGTTAAATTTAAAAAATATACATAGTATACACTTTTTAATACAAGGAATAATCTGTTACAAAATACAAAAATATATTTTGGTGGACAATTCGCACACAACACCATCTGACCTAAAACTAAGCAAAGTTTGTAATATGGCGGCCAGATAGCTGAAATAATACTTATATAGTTGTAAATACATACTCATTATACATAGAAACACCGAGACACAGTATAAACATTTGAATTCATCTCACGAATATTTGAACTGGGTGGGAATCGAACCCACGACCTTCGACTTCGCAGGCAGAGTTACTATCCACTAAGCCACGAGGCCAGTCAACATTGATTCGCAGGTCCACGCTCGCTTCTGTTAATCATTCTATTAAAGTTAGTGTAAGTAAAAATTGTAAATAACGGACCAATTAGCTTCAAAGCATGCAGTACCTGCAGGTTTACCGTCTAATTCTCCAGCTAGATGCCAATGAAAGCAGACAACTACATCTGCTTTCAGGTCCGTTGCATACGGAAAGCAGATGTAGATAGTAGTTGTTTGCTTTCGTCGACGTTACCAAACTGATCGATGACATCACAAATTAAAGCAAAGCAGGAAATGTAGGCGGAAATACTACAAAAAAAAACAGCTCTCTAGCTCTGTTCAGCCCATTCTGAAAGATTAGCTTTTGGCATAACACACTATTTATTCCGTTTTTAGTGCTCAATGTAATGTATAAAAACTTACATTCAACGTCTAGCTGGACCCAATGCTCGTCACTACCGATCGTGTTTTCAGCTCGGCACTTGTACATCCCGGCGTCAGTTTTACCAGCAGGGTCAATTACAATTTGTTCCATATTTTTCCATTTTTTTCTTTCATTCTTTGACGACGTATCTGTTCCATGAAACCAACGTATCGAAGGTTTTGGTGTACCACTCAATAATCTAAAAATAAAAAAAAACCTTATGAGAGGAGCTTGATGACGTGAAGTCTTACTGACGATGTCCTACCGTTGGATTTCTATAGCTAAACATAGCATTCTAACTTGTGGAAAACGATGAACTTGACCAGGACGATTTTCATGCGCATTTACGTAATGGGTCGTCGTTAAAGAGTTTACATATACTACGTATAGAGTTAGAACAAACGCTTTACAACGAAAACACGGGTGTGATCGCTCTTGTCTTGTCGCTCTTATGGAAGTATCACATTTTTATCGCGGCACATCACTATGTCGCCATAGCTAACATACACTTCATCTGCTTCCGATTGGTACAAAGGAACCGTGCGGAAAATATGATCGATTTACTTATTATTTATCTAAGGTCGTCGTCAATCGCCACCGTTTATGGTTAATAATATAATGATCATGATATAAAATATAATGGATAGTAATTCAAGTGCTTAGACAAAGATTAGAAAAGAAAGAAAATTGTTCGCGATGAAGCCAGGGAAAATCATGGAAATAAACTCTACGGAAAGCAAAATTCCTATTGTGCCCTGTACGGTACGCGTTGTGGGTCGTTTGCTTATTTCCTCGTTGCAATGAGGTACAAAGCTGTAGGATACACTGAAAATGCGAGCGCGCGTGAATCAATTACAAAATCTCGCAGTTCAAGCGCTTACTTATATTCTGGAAGACAAACCTGTACAGGTTTTATAAAGAAATTCACGGTAAGTGTAATTTTGAAATAGATCTTTGATAAAACTCTTACTAGTGTTCGCAGCCAGAACAAGTTCGATAATGTGCTTTCGTATTGAAAGCACCACCCTATCATGAAAGCATCAAAATTAGAGTGTACACTTAGGTGCTAAATAAATAAAATAATGTTCTTCAATTAATCTCCCAGTAAGGTATACCGACAAAATACAGAGCTAAATTTTTATGCTATTCTTGCACTCAATACAGTTCAATGTATAAGTTAATAATGACAAACTATAAAATGTGATATAAATCTTACAGATGTTATAAATGTCAATGGGTGGATATTTGCATGTATGTTGCTCAATCACGTCGTAACGTATGAACGGATTAGGGTGGAACATGGTTAGATTATAGTCTGGAAGAACACTTAAGCTACTTTCTTCAATCTATTTTTAATAATAAAGATTTTATTTCACACAAACTGCAAGTTAGAAAGTAAAAATATCTTTTTTCATCCCACCAGCTCGGAAAGAGTACTTTTGCTCCTCGATATCAGGGCGCAAAAGTCGTTTTTACCCTCTAGAGGTTAAAGTAAATTTGAATTTAGAACATCGTGTGTACTGAGGTTTTGAATTCAAAACATAATTCAACCTATTTATTTCTACCTCCTTGGTGCCCGATGCATCATACATTTGTTTTTAATATGTTAAAAACTCAGACTCGGAACCTCCTTGGTGTACTTACTTTTTTTTTTAATTTGCTTAGCGCGAAAACATTTAAAAATGTGCATTGAGTCATTTCCTCGCTGAGGTGGAATGAAAAGTTACGTGTTGCACTCGAGTGCAAAGATTTTTCACCTTGTGCTCTTTTGATTCCCTTGCTACGCTCAGGATTCTAATTTTGAATCACTCGCTGCGCTCGTGATTCAATTTTAGAATCCTTCGCTTGCTCGGTCATCAAAATTGAGCACGCGGTTAAAAATCAACTTTGCACTCTTGTATAACAAATAACTATTACCGCCTCGCGTGACCAGTTTTGGTACCGACGCGAGTACGGCGTCGCGTCGGTACCGCGCAGTCCGCGCAGCGCCCGTCCTTTGAAGGATCAAAATATGTTTAATTATGTTTATTTCTGACCTTCATTTATAGATAATAATTATGTAATTTTATTATTCATTAAATGTATTGTTATTGTGGTATTTCAATGTTAGATATATGTTGTGATTTATCAAGAACAGAATCAATAAATACTTAAAATAAAAGGTTGTGATTATAAAACTGCTATCATCATATCATTTATTCAATTGCAACATGTACATGACATTAACTTAAAACTTAAATCTAGTAGGTACATGACCCTGTCAGGGCATAGCAATACAATCAATTACAATAAAATTACAACAATAACAACTTATTAATACACTAAAATATCAAAATCATGCTTTTGTCCGGTAGGTAGCGTTAATGACGTGTGTTTGAAACATATTGAGATTCTTCTAGGAAATCTTTGACGTTGTAGTAGGCCTTGGTAAGCAACATTTTTTTTTAATTTTTTACAAAAAAAAATTCGTTTTGTTCTTCTCTTATATAGATTGGTAATGCGTAAAAAATTTAATTACCATGTACTCTGGGCCTTTTTTTATTATTTCTAGTCTTGGTTCAGGGGCTATAAGCTGATATTTACGTCGGGGGTTGCTGTTAAAAGTGAATAAGTTAGGGTGCTTCTTAACGAACATGACAGCTACTAAAATGTAAATACTGGGTAATGTTAGCATTTGTTGTTTAATAAAAAATGGTTTACAACTATTGCTTTGGTGGATATTTGCTAATATACGTATACATTTTTTTTGAGTAATAAAAAGATTGTTTGCGTCTAAACTGTTTCCCCATATTACGATACCGTACCTTAACCAGGAGAAAGCATACGCGTAATAGGCGCTTATAGCAGTATTTAGATCGGTATTTGATTTTAGAATAGACAGCGCATATATAAACTGAGACAATTTTGTTTTGATTTTGGAGATGTGTGCCTTAAAATTTAAGTGAAAGTCGGTGTCGATACCGCGTAATGTAGAAGTATTTGTTTCGTCAATGTTCAAAAGTTCTGACATGGTAGTAAGACTTATAGGGTTTTTTTGGTAAGGATGAAATTGGATTATTGTTGATTTTTTAATATTTAATTCTAGATTGTTTAGTAACATCCAAGATTTTATGCGCCTGAATAATTATGTATTTGATTTGATTTATAGATGTAGTGTCAAATGAACATGATGATGATATTAATTTCGTTTAACTAAGTTTCATAGAATCAATCATTTTAGTAACCACTTACTTGCAGTTAATTGTTGTTTTTGATCCCTTTAGAACAGAGATATAATTCTCGCGCTTATTTATTGTCGGAGACTCTGAAACAAAAATTTTTCAGACTAATAATAACAGAAGAAATAAATATTTATTGAATATTAGATACTAAATTTCTTGCTGAACTTTGCTTGTTGCATAACTTTTAATGAAATTGAATATATATATATATATATATGTATATATATATATATGTATATATTTACATCCTACAATCTTTTTGGCGTCATGCACGTCGGGCATCGTTACGACGTCCTCCAGTTCCTCTTGCTTATTTTAACATCTCTTAATGAATATTGCTTAGTTTTTCGATTTCCAGCTCCGTGGGATACATCGTTTTCTGATAATTTTATTTTTCGCGATATTCCTCTTACGTTCGTGCCGCAACATTTTTGAACCCCGAACCATGGTCATTAATTATAAACGTCCTGGATATATTGATCTTCATTTACCAATGGCATCGACTATTTAGCGTCTGCATAGGATGAACGGCATTTGTGAGTGCGACGTTGCCAGCTAGTTTAGATTTACTTTCTCTTTCTTTTACTTCAATTTCGTAAGATCTATAGTTATACGGATGCCCGATATTTTTATATTATTTATTATTATCTATCTACAAATTTATTCTCACAATATTAAGGTATTGAAATTGTTATAAGACGTCTTGTTGTGAACGATCACAGATGAATGAATTATGTGATAAATGTATGTCACACTTCCACGTAAGTGTCCATTCCATTGTTACTAATTATTGAATAAATAATTAACAATGGATTTTGACAAAGTTTAGTAAACAATTACTTAATAAGATAAAAAAAATTAAGCTCATATTTATGAGATTTTTACACCAATAATTACAGGTAGTATCTAGAATAACAAGCATAAATGTAGATGTACATGTTTGTTTAGTCATATTTTTTTAGCTTAGCTTAGTTTGGGGTCAGATGGTGTTTTGTGTGAATTGTCCACCAATATTTATTCATTTATTTTCATTAATTTAAGACAAGTAGGTACGTAATAACCTCATTAGTGGATCAACACATATGTAAATAAGATAAGATCGGGATTGTATCCTGCCATGGACTGAACCAATATTATATATAGACGTCCAATGTAATATACGGACGTCCAATATGATATACGGACGTCCAATATCTATATACGGACGCCTAATAGTTATATACGGATGTTCAATAGCCTGGCCACTTTAATTATAAAAATACGGCGCTATGTGAAGCAGTTATGTTTGGCAACTGCTACTGTATTGTAGAAATACTGCTGCCAATCGTGTTGCGCCATACTGGATTATTCCCATTTGTCTCCACACATTTATCCCTAGTAGAAACAGGGTGCTGAGTTTCTGAGAGCGGGTGGAAAACGGTTACTTAGAAGACTTATGTCCTTCAGAAGCTGTTCTACTCCGTCATACTTGACAGTAAACACGCCAGAAGCGTGGAGCTGAAGTGTGGTGGTGCTCTTCTTCAAAAAGGTGACATCACTTTGTTGAAGAAATACATACCCATCTCACTTCTGAGCCACGTTTATAAGTAATCACGAATCGTCTCGCACGCAGGTTTGACGACTTCCAGCCACCCAAACAAGCCGGTCTCCGAAAATATTGGTAGACAATTCACCCACAACACCATCTGACCCCAAACTAAGCAAAGCTTGTACTATGGCGGCCAGATAGCTGATATAATACTTATAAAATTTACTTACTTATAAAATACTATAGTACGAGTACTACAGACCATATCCATACACTTCGGCAGATTATACAGAAAACCCACGAGTATAATCGGCTACTATGTATAGCGTAAGTATATCGAAGTGTTGAAGTGTTTATACAACAAAGCCACCATGTCTATCCGTCTTCAGGACCAATGCACAAATCCGATCCAAATGCAAAAAGGGGAGACAGGGAGACGTTATCTCTCCGAAACTGTTCACCTCTGCATTGAAGGATATTTTTAAGCTTTTAAACTAGAATGGATATGGTATCAACGTTAATGGCAAATACATCACCCACCTTCGATTTGCCGACGATATAGTCATTTTGACTTTGGCTCAGTGCTCAGAGACCTCAATACTGTCTCTCAACAGGTAGGGCTAAAAATGAACATGGGTAAGACACAAAATCATGTCAAATGCCCATGTTGCACCCATACCGGTCCATGTTTGAAACGGCAGTATCGAAAGTGGCGACCATTACGCTTATCTAGGTCAGATGATCCAGTTAGGCAGATCAAACTTTGACAAGGAGGTCAGCCGACGAATCCAACTCGGATGGGCAGTGTTTGGCATCACATCTTCTCGTCAGAAATATCACAAACTCTCATGGCGAAAGCTTACAATCAGTGTGTGTTACCAGTGATGATATATGGTACTGAGACGTGGTCGCCAACTATTGCATATTGGCATGATATGCAAACTCAAAGTTGCGCAACGGGCAATGGAGAGAGCTATGCTTGGAATTTCACTGCGTGACAAAAACCGCAACGAAGAAATCCGCAGAAGAACGAAGGTCATCGTCATAGCTTTTAAAATTAGCAAGTTGAAGTGGCAATGGGCAGGCTGCAGATAATGATGTATAGCGTATATGGGCTATGAGAAAGCTTCGATTTCATCGAAACCTGGGCAGTGCTTCAGTTTTTCCAGCGTTGAACTGTATAACAGCAAAGCCACAATGTCTGTCCGATTACAGGATCAGTGCACAAAACATATCCAGCTACAGAAAGGCGTGAGGCAGGGAAATGTTATATCTCCGAAACTGTTCACACCTGTACCGGTTATTGTTGGCAATACAACACTCGAAGTTATTGGCGAATACGTTTACCTAGGTCAAAAGATCCAAATAGGTAGATCCAACTTCGACAAAGAGGTCCAGCGAAGGATCCAACTCGGATGGGCAGCGTTCGCGAAACTTCGACCCATCTTTGAGTCCAAAATACCCTAATTCCTAAAGACAAAAGTATTTAAGTAGTGCTTGTTGCCCGTGACGGCTTATGGAACTGAGACGTGGTCCTTAACTGTGGGCCTCAACACGAAGCTCAAAGTTACACAGCGAGCTTTGTAGAGAGCTATGTTTAGAGTCTCTCTACGCGACAGAATCCGTAATGTAATGGCTACATCGCTCGCAAAACTGACAACCACTGGGGAAGAAAGTTTCTCGAGTGGCGACCACGAACCGGAAGACGCAGTGTTGGACGGACTCCCACTATATGGACAGATGACCTCACAAAGGTCGCTGGAAACCGCTGGTTGCAGGTTGCGCAGGACCGTTTGTTGTGGAAATCTAGGGGGAGGCCTATGTTCAGCAGTGGACGTCTTGCGGCTGATGATGATGAGAGATGACGAGGGACAAATAGGAATTACTGGCAGTATGAAGAAATATTTTAAACAACTTCTCTTGACGTCCCCGGTGGGAAAATATCTCACTGGATTTGAATTGGACATCCATATATAGCAATTGGACGACCGTATACAGCTATTGAGCGTCCGTTTATAGCAATTGGACGTCCGTATATAGCTATTGAGCATCCGTACATAGTAATTCGACGTCCGTGTATAGCTATTGAACGTCCGTATATAGCTATTGAGCGTCCGTATATAGTAATTCGACGTCCGTATATAGTAATTCGACGTCCGTATATAGTAATTCGACGTCCGAATATAGCTATTGAACGTCCGTATATATCTATTGAGCGTCCGTATATAGCAATTCGACGTCCGTATATAGCTATTGAGCGTCCGTATATTTCTTCTCTTTATCGTCGACGCGCAATTTTAGCACGTATATTGAGTCTCCGGCTAAATTAGCCACCAAAAACTAGGTATTATCTCAAAGATTCGAAGATACCATTCAGATAGACATACAGATTCAATTCTGAACAGTTGCTCATGTTAAATAAAGCACAGATTCGCTCCTGTATGGAGTACTGTTCGCACCTTTGGGATGGATCGGCTAAGCATCAGCTGGAGACTTTGGAATCGATTGAGAGACGTGCCGAAAGGCTCATAGCCAATGACACTCTTGTGCGTAAAAGAATCCAAAGTTTTGATCATCGCCGCAAAATTGCTAGCTTATCGGTTTTATACCGGTTATACTTCGGAGAGTGTGCAATTGATCTACATGATCTAATACCATCTTGTCCTTTTTCTATTAGACTTCTCGTATCTCAAAAAAACTACATCGTTCCATGGTTGATGTTCCGAAAACACCAACGAAGAGATTTGACTCCAAGTTTGTGACAAGAACGTCTAGGTTGTGGAATGCGTTGCCTCAGTGGGTTTTCCCTTATAGTTACAATATTGGTGTCTTCAAATCGAGAGTGAATTGTTTTCTTCTAGGTAAGCACGCTCCATTGTAGATTGCATCGTCACTTAACATCAGGCGAGATGGTGGTCAAGTGCAAACCTATTAAATAATAAAAAAAATGGCAATTGGACGTCCGTATATAGCTATTGAGCGTCCGTATATGATATTATTTTTCTTCTCCGAAGTCCTCGATAATTCATCTTCTATCTACATCTAATACATTCCAATAACACATCATTTATTTTTTGCAACTTTTTGAAAGTTTAAATAAAGTCGGACTTCTAATAATACGCAACGCGTACAACGCCACCTACGGCGAATATTTTTTTTTGATTTCAGTCCGTGATAAATATTATGTGATCTATTGTTGCGAGCTGGCAACGTCGCAGTTGCGGACGCCAAATACGCGGATCCATAGTCAGGAAATCTCCGAGTTATACGGCTGTGAATATACGCGCGACAGCAGCGCCTCACCTGCGCTGAGATTTCGTCGCGAACTTTTTAATATATTATTGAATCCATTTTAGAGTTTTTTTGGCTTCTATCGATATTTGTCCTACGGCTAGTCAGGACCAATAGGACGTAAATGGCAATGGCTATAAAAGTGGCGTCCAGTATGCGGACGCCAAAAGCAGGTGGACGCCAGTTTAAATGCACTTTTTTCTTCAGAGGACGGCTAATTGTTTGGAGGATGTATATATATATATATATATATATATATGTATATATATATATATATTTCGCTTTTGATTGCCTTCTTTGTGGTTTTGAAGTCGGTTTCATGATTTGTGTAAAAATAGTTTATTCATACTTTTTAGTGCAAAACAAGTTTTCGATAACAAAATTTCGCGTTGATAGGATCGAATTTGATAACTTTTGTGAAATATACAACTACGTAATCCAGATAACTATACGGTCATTTCAGTTTTTTGTTCATATTTCAAAAACCGCCACCCCGATTTCGATTAAATGTATATGGAACCATTCGGAGAGCATACCCTTTTGAACAAAACAAGAAACATTAAAATTCGTTCGGGCGTTCTCGAGAAATCAAGTAACATACATAAAAAGTATGTGGTGGTCGATAACCTCCTCCTTTTTGGAAGTTCGTAAAAAATAGCTCCGAAACCGAACATATAAAAATATAGTAACGCATATTCAAGACTAATGTATTCGATAGGTATCTGAAAAGAAATAAGATATGGTGGTTACCTGTAACGTAAACTTTAGTAGATTTTGAATCCGATCCAAGTTTGTTGATCGCAGAGCACTCGTAGTTACCGACATCTGATGGTTTTGCAACAAAACTGTAAAAACAGAAAAAAATCTTGTTTACAAAACTACATTTTACTTACTATTTCATTAATACTGAAATTATTTTTCATTTCTTTTTTTTTAACAGTTATTGGTTTGAACATTATATACTTAAGAAACATTACCTAATAGTGTTATTGTCAGATACAACGACAGCAGGTGTGATGCTTTTTCCATCCTTGTGCCAAGTCACTGTTGCTGGCGGAACACTATCTACTTCACAGTCGATGTGTATCTCAGTATTTATAATTGCAGTTATCGACTCATCCTTTTGGTTTTTCACAATTTCAGGAATATCTAAGAAACAACAAAAACACATAATATATTATATTACCAGTGCCCAGCGGTTTACCAGCGTATTTCCCGTTTCTATAGATTTCCCGGAATAATATAAAAATAATATTAATAGTACAAACAGATGGCCGATTTTGAAGGTATAATTTCAAGTTCAACGCTGATGTACATTCAGTGGTATACACAAGTCACGTATACATAATATAGTCATATACGTAAGTCACAAGTCCTTTAAAAGGTATTTGATGCCTAAGTGACATATTTGTGGAATAACTTTAAAAAACCCAATCATTACAAGTTCACAAAAATGAATAATTTATTTCGACAGTTGATTTACTACGAGTAGTTTTTCTTGTCTAAGCGGTCCTTAATATATCATTACATAGTATCACTTCTATAATACCTAAGTTGAAAGCTACGAGTAGATATTACCCATGGTACGCCGAACATTTACTGTTTGCTTAGCCCCAAATTATGTTTAAAATCTTACATTCGACGACTAACTGCACCTGATGCTCGTCTCTACCGATCGCGTTTTCAGCTCGGCACTGGTATATTCCAGCGTCAGTTTTACCAGCAGAGTCAATCACAATTTGTTCCAGATTTTTCCATTCTTTTCTTTGCTTCATTGATGATAAGTTTGCACCAAAAAACCAAGTTATGGAAGGTTTCGGTATACCGCTCAGTAACCTAAAAAAATCAATTCAAATATTATGTTTGCATTCCTTTATAATACTTCAACAGAAGTCTAATCTTTAATTTTATATTCAACATGCAAAGTTTTGCTCATGAACTCGTATTAAATTTAAATAAAAAACCCCTTGTTTTACCAACCGTCCCCACAATTTTTCCGGAATAAAAAGTACCCTTTGTGTTCTTGAAAATTATAACTTAAATGTATTCCGAATTTCAACCTGATCCATTCAGACGTTAGCATGTGATTGCCACATTTATAATAACAGTAGAATTTAAGCTAAATCTAAGGCACTTACCTATCTATACCTTAGATTATAATATAAACCACTTACTTGCACTCAATTGTTGTTTTTTAAAGCTTTTGTGACAGAGGCGTTATTCACACGCTTATTTATTTTTGGAACATCTGAAAGAAGCATAACACTGTAGATAACAATTGGATTTACCCCCGACTACCTTGGATTTGAAAGTTGTTATGGTATTCTACTAGTCAAGCCTTTTCATTTATATAAATTATATATAATTATATACAAAGGGAGTTGTAAAAAAATATGTTTGTAATTCACCATTTTGTGGTGGCGGCCATCTTGGATTTGAAATTTATTATAGTATTTTACTAGTAAAACTCTTTCATTTGAGATACACTAAAAGCATCCACACACGAGTCCTAAAATCAGAGGAAGTGACGTAACAGTAGTGGGGGGGGGAGCCTACATCGCAACATAAATCACCTATCATATGGTGCGATGTAGGCTCCGCGCCACTACTTTTACGTCATTTTCTCTGATTTTAGGACTCGTGTGTGGACGCCTTAACCATAGCTGCAAAATATTTACAACCAAAACTTACTATAGATCGTAATAGTTTTCGTCACTTTACACAAAATTGTTAAAGTATAGATAAGTAATTTACAAACGATTAATAAATTTAATGTATTATACAGTTCTCAAGACATTAAAAAATAAATTTTCAACTTCCACCACCAAACAAATTAATTGTTTGTTGGTGGAAGTTTCATTAGGTCATTTGTAGTAAAGCTGTTCATTACTTTTGCAATTGATGATTCGATATTTTAATGAAAATTGATTGGAAGTACTTACCCGTAACGTAAACTTTTACAGATTTAGTATCTGCTCCAATTTTATTGGTCGCAGAGCACTCGTAGTCACCGGCATTCGATGGCTTTGCAACAAAACTGAGAAAATAAATTCTGTCTTATTGGTAATTTTAATACAATTTGTAATTTAGTTTTTAACAGGAACTGGTTTGCTCATTATTTAGGTATTTATGAAAGATTACCTAATGGTGTTATTGTCAAACACAACGACAGCAGCAGCAGGTGTGATGCTTCTTCCATCCTTGAGCCAAGTCACTGTTGCTGGCGGAACACTATCTACTTCACAGTCGATGTGTATCTTAGTTTTTATATTTGCAGTTATCGCCTCGTCCTTTTTGTTTTTCACAATTTCAGGAATATCTAAGAAACAACAAATATTACGTGTACAATTTATGGCCAATATTAAAGACATCGATTCTAATTCAATTTTGATGTACTTTTAGTGTTATATAAGTCAAGAGGCTTTAAAAAAGTCTATGTAAGGCGAACTATTTATGAGTTAAGTAAAAAAGAATTGACAAAAATTTCAAAAAAAATTACACAAAGTTTTTTACTCATTTTGATAATTTACTAGTTTTTTTTTGTTTAAGCTTTCTTTTATCCATTATTAATTACACTATCACAGCTGATAGTTACAGGTAGGCATCACTCATGCGCCGCTTTTATACTCCCAAATGTTGCTTGAAATCTTACATTCGACGACTAACTGCACCCGATGCTCGTCTCTACCGACCGCGTTTTCAGCTCGGCACTGGTATATTCCAGCGTCAGTTTTACCAGCAGAGTCAATCCCAATTTGTTCCAGATTTTTCCATTCTTTTCTTTCCATCACTGATGATAAGTTTGCTCCAAAAAACCAACTTATGGAAGGTTCCGGTATGCCGCTCAACAACCTTAAAGAAATCAATTGGTAAGTAAATTTTAGGAAATGGAAATATAATATAATAGTCTGGAAGAACACATAAGCTACTTTCTTCAATCAATTTTTTAATAATAAAGATTTTATTTCACACAAACTGCAAGTTAGAAAGTAAAAATATCTTTTACTGCCTCGCGTGACCAGTTTTGGTACCGAAGCGCCGGTTAAAGTACTTTAGTACGGCGTCGCTTTGCGGCCCGCCGCGACGTCCGCGCAGCGCCCATTCTTGAAGGATCAAAATATATTTAATTATCTTCAGTTGTGACCTTCATGTATAGATAATAATTATGTAATTTTTTTATTCATTAAATGTATTGTTACTATGGTATTTTAATGTTAGATATATGTTGTGATTTATCACGAATAGTATCAATAAATACTTAAAATAAAAGGCTGTGATTATAAAACTGCTATTCATTTCGTTTAACTAAGTTTCATAGAATCAATCATTTTAGTAACCACTTACTTGCAGTTAATTGTTGTTTTTGATCTCTTTAGAACAGATATATAATTCTCGCGCTTATTTATTGTCGGAGCCTCTGAAATAAACAAAATATTTTTAGACTAATCATAACAGAAGAAATAAATATTTATAGAATATTACTAAATTTCTTGCTGAACTTTGCTTGTTGCACAACTTTAATGAAATTTAATATATATATTTCGCTTTTGAGTGCCCTTTTTTGTGGTTTTGAAGTCGGTTTAATGTTTTGTGTAAAAATAGTTTATTCATCGTTTTTAGTGCAAAATAAGTTTTATAATAACTATACGACCATTTCAGTTTTTTGTTCATATTTCAAAAACCGCCACACCAATTTCGATTAAATGTATATGGAACTATTCGGAGAGCATACCCTTTTGAACAAAACAAGAAACATTAAAATTCGTTCGGGCGTTCTCGAGAAATCAGGTACATAAAAAAATATATGGTGGTCGATAACCTCCTCCTTTGTGGAAGTCGGTAAAAAAATAGCTCAGAAACCAAACATATAAAAATATAGTAACGCATATTCAAGACTAATGTATTCGATAGGTATCTGAAAATAAATTCAATATGGTGGTTACCTGTAACGTAAACTTTAGTAGATTTTGAATCCGATCCAAGTTTGTTGATTGCAGAGCACTCGTAGTCACCGACATCCGATGTTTTTGCAACAAAACTAAAAACACAGAAAAAATCTTGTTTACAAAACTACATTTTACTGACTATTTCAATATTACTGAAATTATTTTTCATTTCTTTTTTTTTTTAACAGTTATTGGTTTGAACATAAAATATTTCTGAAACATTACCTAATAGTGTTATTGTCAGATACAATGACAGCAGGTGTGATGCTTCTTCCATCCTTGTGCCAAGTCACTGTTGCTGGCGGAACACTATCTACTTCACAGTCGATGTGTATCTCAGTATTTATAATTGCAGTTATCGACTCATCCTTTTTGTTTTTCACAATTTCAGGAATATCTAAGAAACAACAAAAACACATAATATATTATATTACCAGTGCCCAGCGGTTTTATCAGCGTATTTCCCGTTTTTATAGATTTCCCGGAATAATATAATATTAATAGTACGTACAGATGGCCGATTTTGAAGGTATAATTTCAAGTTCAACGCTGATGTACATTCAGTGGTATACACAAGTCACGTATACATAATATAGTCATATACGTAAGTCACAAGACCTTTAAAAGGTATTTGATGCCAAAGTGAAATATTTGTGGAATAACTTTAAAAACCCTATCATTACAAGTTCACAAAAATGAATTATCAATTTCGACAGTTGATTTACTACGAGTAGTTTTTCTTGCCCATGCGGTCCTTAATATATTATTACATAGTATCATTTTTACAATACCTAAGTTGAAAGCTACGGGTAGATATTACCTATGGTACGCCGAACATTTACTGTTTGCTTAGCTCCAAATTATGTTTAAAATCTTACATTCGACGACTAACTGCACCTGATGCTCGTCTCTACCGATCGCGTTTTCAACTCGGCACTGGTATATTCCAGCGTCAGTTTTACCAGCAGAGTCAATCACAATTTGTTCCAGATTTTTCCATTCTTTTCTTTGCTTCATTGATGATAAGTTTGCACCAAAAAACCAAGTTATGGAAGGTTTCGGTATACCGCTCAGTAACCTAAAAAAATCAATTCAAATATTATATTTGCATTCCTTTATAAAAGTTCAACAGAAGTCTAATCTTTAATTTTATCATCAACATGCAAAATTTTGCTCATGTAATCGTATTAAATTTAACTAAAGAACTAGCAGTAATCCTTGTTTTACCAACCGTCCCCACAATTTTTCGGGGATAAAAAGTGTTCTTCCAAATTATAACTCAGATGTATTCCGAATTTCAACCTGAACCTACGTTAGTATGTGATTGCCACATTTATAATAACAATAGAATTTAAGCTAAATCCAAGGCACTTATGCCTTAGATTATAATATAAACCACTTACTTGCACTCAATTGTTGTTTTGAAAGCTTTTGTAACAGAGGCGTTATTCACACGCTTATTTATTTTTGGAGCATCTGAAAGAAACTTGACACTGTATATAATAATTTGATTTACCCCCGACTACCTTGGATTTGAAATTTGTTATAGTATTCTACTAGTCAAGCCCTTTCATTTGATACCCATATAAAGGGAGTTGTAAATAAATATGTTTGTAGTTCACCATTTAGTGGTGGCGGCCATCTTGGATTTGAAATTGATTATAGTATTTTACTAGTAAACCCCTTTCATTTGAGATGCACTAAAAGCATCCACACACGAGTCCTAAAATCAGAGGACATAATAAATCAAAACGCAACATAAATCACCAATCGTATGGTGCGATGTAGGCTCCGCCCCACTACTTTTACGTCATTTCCTCTGATTTTAGGACTCGTGTGTGGACGCCTTAACCGTAGCTGCAAAACATTTACAACCAAAACTTACTATAGATCCTAATATGTTTCGTCACTTTACACAAAATTGTTAAAGTATAGATAAGTAATTTACAAACGATTAATAAATTTAAAGTATTATACAATTCTCAAGACATAAAAAAAAAATTCAACTTCCACCACCAAACAAATTATTTTTTTGGTGGTGGAAGTTTCATTAGGCCATTTGTAGTAAAGCTGTTAATTACTCTTGCAATTGATGTTTCGATATTTTAATGAAAATTGATTGCAAGTACATACCCGTAACGTAAACTTTTACAGATTTAGTATCTGCTCCAATTTTATTGATCGCAGAGCAGTCGTAGTCACCGGCATCCGATGACTTTGCAACAAAACTGAGAAAATAAATACTGTCTTATGTAATTTTACTACAATTTGTAATTTAGTTTTTAACAGGAACTGGTTTGTACATTATTTAGGTATTCATGAAACATTACCTAATGGTGTTATTGTCAAATACAACGACAGCAGGTGTGATGCTTCTTCCATCCTTGAGCCAAGTCACTGTTGCTGGCGGAACACTATCTACTTCACAGTCGATGTGTATCTTAGTTTTTATATTTGCAGTTATCGCCTCGTCCTTTTGGTTTTTCACAATTTCAGGAATATCTAAGAAACAACAAATATTACGTGTACAATATATGGCCAATAAAATTACACTATCATAGCTGATAGTTACAGGTAGGCATCACTTATGATACGCCGCTTTTATACTCCCAAATGTTGCTTGAAATCTTACATTCGACAACTAACTGCACCCGATGCTCGTCTCTACCGATAGCGTTTTCAGCTCGGCACTGGTATATTCCAGCGTCAGTTTTACCAGCAGAGTGAATCACAATTTGTTCCAGATTTTTCCATTCTTTTCTTTCCTTCGCTGATGATATGTTTGCTCCAAAAAACCATCTTATGGAAGGTTTCGGTATGCCGCTCAATAACCTTTAAGAAATCAATTGGTGAGTAGATTTTAGAAAATGGAAAGATGACTACCTGATCTTCGTGATGATACGCTCGCGTGTTGTTTTAATTGAAAATCTTAAAAAGTTACTGTAGCCTTTGGCACTGATACGTATTTTCTTACAGTCGATTTATTTCATAAAGTATTAGGTAGTTATATTTAATTCCAGTGTTATAAAAAAAGAAATTTCAATTTAAATTCTTAAAAAGAAATCAAAATCCCTAATTTTACTATCAAAATGAAAGATTAAATTCACATACTTATATTAAATTAAGGAAAATTAAGTCTTATGTCAGTGTCTTAGATTGTAATATTGCTTACTTGCACTTAATCGTTGCTTTTAAACCTTTTGTAACAGAGGCTTTATTCACACCCTTATTTATTTTTGGAACATCTGAAAGAAACTGAACATTCATAATATGGGTCTATAAATAATTTACTGTTACTATGAATACTTAACAAGAAATGGACGCAAAACAAACAATTAGTATTTAAAAACCCAAAAAAATATATTTTCATCCCACCACCTTGGAAACAGAAATTTTGATCCTCGAAATCAGGGCGCATAAGTCGTTATTACCCTCTAGAGAGTAAAGTAAAATTTAATGTAGAACATCGTGTCTACTAAGTTTTTGAATTCAAAACATTAGTTTATTTTATTTCTACCTTCTTGGTTCCGAATTAATCATACATTTTTTTGATTTGTTAAAAACTCAGACTAGGAACCTCCTCGGTGTACTTTTTTTAAATCCTTTGCGCGCAATTTTATTTTCATCTATGGTTGATAAAGGTAAGGAATGTTATTTCAAATGGTAGAACCACGGATGGTAGAACATTTAAGCGCCATGAATGAATCAATTGTAAATGAATTGAAGTATGCCGAGGTAAATAATTTAATATTATTGACGACTAAAATAGATACTAATAGAAAATTTCAACTACTTGCGTAGTACAAAATAATGCAGTAAATATACCATCAATTAGCTGCTATTTTGAGAAAACATGTAGCTAGAATATATAGTTTTTTAATGAATTGTAAATAGTACGTTCATTTATTTCCTTTAAAATTTACCCTGATCCTGACGTGGAACTACCATAATTTAATGCATTTAGGCGGACACTTTTTCGTGTACACAGATGACACTCCTTACTACACTTACTACTTACAACTGGTCAACTCTACATATTTTCATGTCATATTGTTATTATTAAATGCATGGCCAAATAAACTCAAAGTTAAAATCTTAAGTTAAAATAGGAAAATGTGAATACAAGTGTAAGACCGAAATAAGTGATTTTTACGACAACGAAGTGACTGAAACTGTTGACCGTGAAAACTGAAATTAATGCCCAAAGCATTTAGTAATTTCCTCGCCAAGGTTCGAACCTTGGCGAGGAAATTACTAAATGCTTTGGGCATTAATTTCAGTTTTCACGGTCAACAGTTTCAGTCACTTCGTTGTCGTCATACGAGTTATGAAAAATTTCGTCATACGAGTGCAAAGATTTTTCAACTGGTGCGCTTTTGATACCCTTGCTACAATCAGGATTCTAATTTTTGAAAAAGTGTTTTTAAACTTTAATATGTATACATTTGACCGCCATCTCCCCTGATGTTAAAGGACAATGCGGCCTACAATGGAGCGTAGTACCTAGAAATAACCGATTCACTCTCGTTTGACGACACCATTATTATTGTCATCGGGAAAAATCCACTCAGGCAGTTCATTTCACAGCCTAGATGTTATTTCATCTTTGCACAAAATATTTAACCATTTCGATAATTGGCTTTCTAGTTTTTGCGTTCCTTGGTTCATTATTACTCCCCTATCTTAGCTGAAAATCTTACATTCGACGACTAACTGCACCCGATGCTCGTCTCTACCGATCGCGTTTTCAGCTCGGCACTGGTATATTCCAGCGTCAGTTTTACCAGCAGAGTGAATCACAATTTGTTCCAGATTTTTCCATTCTTTTTTTTCCTTCACTGATGATAAATTTGCTCCAAAAAACCAACTAATTGTAGGTTTCGGTATGCCGCTCAAAACCCTAAAAACAATTAAATTATTATATTTAATTTTATTCTTGTACTAAAAAGAAATGATAATCCTTAATTTTATTATCTAAATGCAAAATTATACTCATATATTTAATAAAACAAAATTAAGGCATAAGTTAGTGTCTTAGATTATAATATAAACCACTTACTTGCACTCAATCGTTGTTTTTAAACCATTTGTAACAGAGGCTTTATTCACAGCCTTATTTATTTTTGGAGCATCTAAAAGAAACTAAACATTGTAGATAAAAATAAGATGATAACATCGATCTGTAAATAAATGACTCTCTCTTACTATGACAACTTGAGCCACATAACAAAAAATGTACGCAAAAACATTCCAGCATTCAAGTCATGATATCGTATAAATACGAAAATCTGTATGGTTAGATGTTTGGATGTATATTCCTTAATCACGCCAGAACATCTGAATGAACTGGGCTAATTTGTATAAATTTTTAATATTTGGACCACGATAGGTTATAGTTCATAGTTTTTTATTGATACCAAAACACAGATACAAGTCAACAGATGAAAAAAATAATAATATAAAAATTGTCATATTTTAATTAAAATTAAATCATAGCAAACGTCAAAGAAAATAATAACATTGATGAATAAAAAAGACTATTGATGAGAAAATGGATATTGTGCACCATTTTTAATTTTAACTTTAAATTACTTATTATGGCTTCTGTACTTTTAGCATTTGAAAATCATAGAATGTCTGCTTAATAAGCCATCGCTTTAGGCGAGATTTAAACGACGCAAGGCTAAGAGCCCCAGTGATGCTATCTGGCAACATGTTGTACACTAGCGGGCCCATGACATGTGTAAGCTTTTTTGATTTCTTCAGTGTTACATTCACGCTGTCAAACGTGAAGAGAACGTGAGGATTCCTAACCGCGCGAAGTGCGGGCGCGCAGAGGTGTCCTGGTTATTATCATCATCAACATAGGCCTCTCCAATAATATGCCACTCAGCCCAATCCTCAGTATTACGACACCACCCGCCACCAGCTGCTTTTCGTATATCGTCACTCTATCTAGTCTCAGAGTTTAATCAGATTGCAAAGTTATAATCTGAAATAACATATTGACTACTTTTTTTACGGCAAAATAACAGGTACGGAAACTGCGCAGGTAAAACCGTAGGACAAACTAGTATTATTATAGTGGCATCGGAACGTTCCTTCTGTTTCTTTTTAACTAAAATTATTTTTCGTCATTCAGAAGGATAAAAGGTGTTAAATAGTTTACAATAAGAAATGTTCACATATCTCATATGAAAAGAAAGCTTGCCACACTAGTTATTCAGCGTTCTTCATTTTATTTACCAACTAGCAGCACCCCGTGGTTTTACCCGCACAGATCACGTTTCTGTTATTTTCTCGTGATACAACGTCTATGTCTATAGTTTGTGTTATTCCAGACTATGATCTGTGTTCCAAATTCCATCGCGAAATAGAAAAGATTCGTATTGTCAGCATAATAATGATACGCTTCCGCGTATTGGTAGCTCGTGATGGATGTAGATGAGGAACAACAAAGGTCCTAAAATGGCACTGTCCCCTGTTGCACTCCACACGATATCGCCTGAGAACTGCTTTCATAATTATCAATCTGTATGACTTATGATATACTAGACAAGTACAATTCGATCATCTAGTATGCGGCTCCTTTTACTCCTACATTTTTTAACTTTTGTAAGAGAATAAATTTAAAAATATTTTTTTTTAATCAATAAATACACCTAAAGTGATATTTTTTTCATCTATATTCGATTTAATTTTAGTTATTAAGTCTGTCGTTGTGAACAACACAACCTAGTCCATCTGAATATCGAAGCAAGAAGCATCTTGGCATTTATTCTTTAAATCTGATGTACAGATAATGACCGATGTTGAAGGTAAATTTTCAAATCCAAAGTTGATGTCTATTTATTTTATGTAAGTCACAATAAGGTCTTTGTAAGGAGAAATATTAATGCGTTAAGTTTAAAACCAAAAACAAAGATAATAAACTTTACACAAAACGAATAAGCCATTTCGATAGTTGGTTTAATAGTATTTGTCTGCTTAAGCGGTCCTTAATCAATAATCATCATTATTACACTATCTTAGTTGAAAGCTACGGGTAAGCATCACGTATGTGCACTTTTTTTTCCTCGGTGTACTTTTTTTAAATCCTTTGCGCGCAATTTTATTTTCATGTATGGTTGATAGAGGTAAGGAATGTTATCTCAAATGGTAGAACCACGGATGGTAGAACATTTAAAGCGCCATGAATGAATCAATTGTAAATGAATTGAAGTATGCCGAGGTAAATAATTGAATATTATTGACGACTAAAATAGATACAAATAGAAAATTTCAACTACTTGCGTAGCACAAAATAATGCAGTAAATATACCATCAATTAGCTGCTATTTTTAGAAGACATGTAGCTAGAATATTTATTTTTTTAATGAATTCTAAATAGTACGTTCATTTATTTTCTTTAAAATTTACCCTGATCCTGACGTGGAACTACCATAATTTAATGCATTTAGGCGGACACTTTTTCGTGTACACAGATGACACTCCTTACTACACTTACTACTTACAACTGGTCAACTCTCCATAATTTCATGTCATATTGTTATTATTAAATGCATGGCCAAATAAACTCAAAGTTAAAACCTTAAGTTAAAATAGGAAAATGTGAATACAAGTGTAAGACCGAAATAAGTGATTCTAGCGACAACGAAGTGACTGAAACTGTTAACCGTGAGAACTGAAATTAATGCCCAAAGCATTTAGTCATTTCCTCGCCAAGGTGGGATGAAAAATTTCGTCACACGAGTGCAAATATTTTTCAACTGGTGCGCTTTTGATACCCTTGCTACGCTCAGGATTCTAATTTTTGAAAAAGTGTTTTTAAACTTTAATATGTATACATTTGACCGCCATCTCCCCTGATGTTAAAGGACAATGCGGCCTACAATGGAGCGTAGTACCTAGAAAAAACCGATTCACTCTCGTTTGACGACACCATTATTATTGTCATCGGAAAAAATCCACTCAGGCAGTTCATTTCACAGCCTAGATGTTATTTCATCTTTGCACAAAATATTTAATCATTTCGATAATTGGCTTTCTAGTTTTTTCTGTTTAAGCGTTCCTTGGTTCATTATTACTCCACTATCTTAGCTGAAAATCTTACATTCGACGACTAACTGCACCCGATGCTCGTCTCTACCGATCGCGTTTTCAGCTCGGCACTGGTATATTCCAGCGTCAGTTTTACCAGCAGAGTGAATCACAATTTGTTCCAGATTTTTCCATTCTTTTCTTTCCTTCATTGATGATAAGTTTGCTCCAAAAAACCAAGTTATGGAAGGTTTCGGTATACCGCTCAACAACCTTAAAAAGGCAATTCAATTATATACGTAAATCTACTCGTAAACCAACTTCAGTAAAATCATACCAGTAATACTTAATTTTGTTATCAACATGCAAAGTTATACTCATACTCGTATACTTGTTTTTAATTACAGAAAATTAAGGCTGAAGTTAGTGTCTTAGATTATAATACAAACATCTTACTTGCACTCTATTGTTGTTTTTAAGTCTTTTGTTATAGAGGCGTTTTTTTACACGCTTGTTTATTTTTGGAGCATCTGAAAGAAACTCAACATTGTAGATAAAAAAGATAACAACATTAGTCTGTAAGTAAACAACTCTTATTTTCAAAACTTGTGCTATAGAACTTGTGTTATAAATGGAAGCAAAGAGATGTTATAAGATATAACACTCTTAGAATTTATTTCTGTTTCTATCTACGAACATTAATAATGATGAACACAATTATGAATGCCATTGAAACGTTCCTGTTTATCTACAACTATGTTTTTTTTTCTTTATTTAGTTTCGTTGGGTCATTTGCATTTAAGTTTTTTATTACTTTTGCAATAGATGATTCGACGTTTTTAATGAAAATTACTCACCCGTGACGAAAATTTTAACAGATTTAGAATCTGTTCCAACTTTATTGATCGCAAAGCACTTGTAGTCACCAGCATCCGACGGTTTCGCAACAAAACTAAGAAAAAAACAGTATTGTTTTTATACACACAGTTTGATTAGTTTTCCAATAATTCTTAAATTATGTTTCAATAATTTTTTTTACAGTAATTGGTTTAAACATTATTTAGGTACTTATGAAACATTACCTAATGGTGTTATTGTCAAACACAACGACAGCAGCAGCAGGTGTGATGCTTCTTCCATCCTTGAGCCAAGTCACTGTTGCTGGCGGAACACTATCTACTTCACAGTCGATGTGTATCTCAGTATTTACATTTGCAGTTATCGCCTCGTCCTTTTGGTTTTTCACAATTTCAGGAATATCTAAGAAACAATAAATACTGTGTGTATAGTGTATGGCCAATTTTGAAGGCATAAATTCGTTTAATATTATGTTGATTACGTTGCTATACATTCAGTATTAAACTAGTCAAGAGGTTTTAAAAGGTCCATGTAAGGTGATATATTAAGGAGTAAAGTTAAAAAAAAATAAAAAAAAGATTACAACTTAGCACAAAAAGAAAAAATCGTTATGGACAGTTGGTTTAGTAGTTTTCTTTCTTATGCGGTCTTTAATCTATTATCATCATTATAATACTATCTTAGTTGAAAGCTACTGGTATGTATTTGCTCTGTTTTCACAGCCGCAAATTAAATTAAAAATCTTACATTCGACAACTAACTGCACCCGATGCTCGTCTCTACCGATCGCGTTTTCAGCTCGGCACTGGTATATTCCAGCGTCAGTTTTACCAACAGAGTCAATCACAATTTGTTCCAGATTTTTCCATTCTTTTCTTTCCTTCACTGATGATAAGTTTGCACCAAAAAACCAACTTAGGGAAGGTGTCGGTAAACCGCTTGATAACCTTAAAACAACAATTCAAATGTTACATGTAAATCCGTTCTTATAACTTAACTTAACAGACCTCATTATCTTTAGTTGTATTATCAACTGGTCCAATGCTGGACATAAGCTTTTCCAATACTGTGCCACCAAAACCGGTCCTCGGCTCTCCGCATCGCTTCCCAACACACTCTTCAGGTCGTCGGTCCTCCGAGAGAGAGGCCGGCTAGGACGCAGACTCCACTCCAGAACCCTTCACACACAACGTCCATCGGCTCTTCGATATACAGTAGTTATGGCCACGGCCACTCAACGTGACCACTGAAAAATGGCCTCGTCCATAAATTCCAAGTTCCACAGCGAGCTATGGAGAGGGCTATGCTCGGAGTCTCTATGAAGAACAGAATCCCCAACGAGGAAATCCGACGGAGAACTAAGGTAACCGACATAGTCTTGAGAATATAGCTACTCATTTACTTGTATACAATTTAAAAAATTAAGGCCGTAGTCAGTGTCTCGGATAATATATAAATAAATATATTGGTCGACAAGTCACACACAACACCATCTGACCCCCAAACTAAGCAAAGCTTGTAATATGGAGGCCAGATAGCTGATATAATATTTATATAGTTGTAAATACATACTTATTATACATAGAAACACCCAGAAACAGTGCAAATATTTAAATTCATCACACAAATATTTGCACTGGGTGGGAATCGAACCCACGACCCTCAGCCTCGCAGGCAGAGTCACTACCCACTAAGCCACGAGGTCAGTCATAATAGCTATATACTAATATAATAAAGCTGAAGTGTTTGTTTGAACGCTAGAATCTCGGGAACTACTGGTTCGAACTGAACGATTCTTTTTCTACTAGAGAGTTCAATTGGTGGACAATTCACACACAACACCACAATTATTGAAGAGGTATATATTTATAGGCTATATCCATAACATAACCGTGTGGCGGTGGGCATAACGTGAGCAGTGACGTCCGCTCGTATCGGCGGCGCGCTGCGGTCGGAGGCACGAGAGTTTTTTTTTAAATTAACCTATTGCAGCTGGCCGCGAGTCGCCTATACTACCGAGCTGACTATTCGGGTTAGCGCCGAGGACGCAGGACCCAAAAGGAGCCTTACATATGTAAAACTTATTGATATGCTAGTGCATGGGATGATACCTGGGACGCGTTACGGCTACTAGCACGAGGGCGCCTCAGACGGCTCGACCTCGGCTCGGGTTAGTGCCGGGGGACAGAGTGTTTGGCACCTCCTGGTGCCCTAGCAGAGTGGGGGGGTGAGACATCCTCCGACTCGCGTCGGTATCGAACTTGCTACTAACGCGTGAATCTATGTCGGCTGATTTATTATTGGGGGTTACCACCAAAAGTAAAGGGGCGCTTTGTCGGCTGGCTGATTCGTGTGTCATCTGACTGAATTCGAGTGGTAGAGCAGATGTCGTCTGACTGAGGAGGCACGGGAGGGTGCAGCCGAATATTTATATGAAATGGCGCTGCGCGTGTAGCATGTTTTTGTCGTACAGTAATTTAGTATAATATTAGGAAGATTTATCGTTAAATAAAATTAGTTATTATCTGAACCTCGCTTTTGATTTTTAGGACGTGCAACTCGCACATGTGTGACCCCGGCGTGATTTGAACACGCAACCTTCTGATCTAGAGTCAGAGTCGGTCGGAAGCACGGCAGGGTGCAGCCGCATATTTATATGAAAGGGCGCTGCGCGCGTGTACCATGTTTTTGTCGTACAGTAATTTAGAATATAAGGAAGATTTTTCGTTTAATAAAGTTAGTTATTATCTGGACCTCGCTTTTGATTTTTGGGACGTGCAGTGCAATTCGCACAACCCTAATATCAATAGGAGCGGAGCATGAAAAAGAATATATCAAAAACGATAAAAATAACCAATTTCTAATCAAATTTGTTTCTAAATCTGCGTTCGTACGATCAATTTTCGACAGGTAGCTGAAGAGGTTTTTTGTTTGAATGCGAGATTCTCCGGAACTGAAGAGATTTCAAATTTTTTTCACTGGTGGATATGTACGGAATCCCTGAGTGCTATTTACTGTATAATTATATGTATATACCACGGGCGAAGCAGGGGCAGACGTCCAGTTACAATGTCAACCACTTACTTGCACTCTATTGTTGTTTTGAAACCTTTTGTAATAGAGGCGTTATTCACACGCTTATTTATTTTTGGAGCATCTGAAAGAAACTACACATTGTAGATGAAAATAAGACAACTAAATCGTTCTGTAAATAAAAATACTCAAAATCGCTCCACACACGAGTCCTAAAATCAGAGGAAATGGCGTAAAAGTAGTGGGGAGGAGCCTACATCGCACCATATGATTGGTGATTTATGGTGCGATGCAGGGTCCTCCCCACAATTTTTTTGAATTTCATCTGATTTTAGGGCTCGTGTGTAGAGTGTTTTCCTTAGAAAACTTGTGCTACAGAATAATAAATGCGAGGAACGACATTTAGTAAAGCAAAAATAAACTTTAGTTATAGATAAGTAGGAACGTTTCAATGGCATTCTATTAAATATGTTATTTATTAGATAGAAATAGAAATACATTAATTGATAAGAATGTTGTAGTTCTAAAACTAAAGTTTATTTTTGCTTTATTAAATTTATCTTGGCAAATAGATTAATGAACGAGATTTTCTGACACCTCAAATAAAATTAACCATGTCACACGTATGATTCTGCGTTTTTAATTTTTTTATTAGTAATGTTAGTTAGTGTCAGTTGCGTTGGGTCATTTGCGTTTTAGCTTTTTATTAACCTCCGACCAAAAAAAGAGGTATTATAAGTTTGACGTCGATGTCTGTCTGTCTATCTGTCTGTCTGTCTGTGTGTGTGTGTGCCTGTATGTGGCACCGTAGAGCTCAAACGGATAGGCCGATGCGGTATTTTATTATTTGAAGGTTAATTTCCGTGCGGAAGTTTTTAGCTATGTTTGGTTAATATCAGCGAGCAACGCGGAAGGGAGTAGGCATACATAGCGTTTCCCCTCCGCCCAAGTACAAGTCCGCGTGGACCATGGAGTTTGATAATATACTGTGCCGTGAGGGCGGGGCTAGATTTGTGAATGGTGCTTTACTTTTTATGTGTTAGTGATTTGGCTGTGAGAGTATGATCGGGAATGGATCGGTATAGGTATGTTTGTGTGTAATAGAGCGGCTTTGCGCTAGTGTGCAAATTTCCCCTCCCGCAAGAAATAACAAAAAGATTTTAACAATATTTTTTAGCTAAGGTTACTCCCTTCCGTGCTTGCGCCTAAGATCGAGTTGCTCGATGGTCAATATCGATTTCAGATGGCCGCCTCCACAACAAAGCGGACAAAATAAATCTTCACAACCTACCTCAACATGGGTATCAAATAAAAAGGCTTGACTAGTAGAATACTACACATTATAACAAATTTCAAATTCAAGATAGCGGCCACCACAAAATAACAAATTACATTTTTTTTTCTCTACTACCTCAATATGGGTATCAAATGAAAGGGCTTGACTAGTAAAATACTATGCACTATGACAAATTTCAAATCTAAGATGGCCGTTACCACAAATTAGCGAAATCCATTTCTTTTTCACAATTCCCTCTAAATGGGTTTCAAATTAAAGGGTTTGACTAATAGAATGTTGTACAAATCACAAATCCGAGGTAAGTCAAAATTTTTAATTTTGTTCTTGTTAGTTTTGCAACTGATGATTCGATGTTTTTAAAAATGCTCACCCGAAACGAAAACTTTAACAGATTTAGAATCTGTACCCACTTTGTTAACCGCAGAACACTCGTAGTCACCAAAATCTGATGGTTTTGCAACAAAACTGAGAAAAGAAAATCAAGTCTTGTTTTCAATGCCACAATAATTTGGTTAGTTTTCCATTAATACTGAAATGATAGTTCAATCTATTTCTTAATAGTAATTGGTTTAATATTGTTTATTTTATGAAAATTACCTGATAGTGTTATTGTCAAACACAACGACAGCAGCAGCAGGTGTGATGCTTCTTCCATCCTTGAGCCAAGTCACTGTTGCTGGCGGAACACTATCTACTTCACAGTCGATGTGTATCTCAGTATTTATATTTGCAGTTATCGCCTCGTCCTTTTTGTTTTTCACAATTTCAGGTATATCTAAGAAACAATAAATACTGTGTGTATAGTGTATGGCCAATTTTGAAGGCATAAATTCGTTTTATATTACGTTGATTATATTGTTGTTCATTCACTATTATACTAGACAAGAGGACTTAAAAGGTCTATGGAAGGTGATATATTTAAAAGTTAAGTTTAAAAAAATTAAAAAAAAGGTTACAACATTATACAAAAAGAAAACATCGTGATGGACAGTTCGTTTAGGTAATAGTCTTCTTCCCTTATCGGCATTGTATCTATTATCATCACTTTTACGCTATCTTAGTTGCAAGCTACGGGTCGGCATTACCCATGGTACGCCGAACATTTACTGTTTGCTTAGCTCCAAATTATGTTTAAAATCTTACATTCGACGACTAACTGCACCTGATGCTCGTCTCTACCGATCGCGTTTTCAGCTCGGCACTGGTATATTCCAGCGTCAGTTTTACCAGCAGAGTCAATCACAATTTGTTCCAGATTTTGCCATTCTTTTCTTTCCATCACTGATGATAAGTTTGCTCCAAAAAAAACCAACTTATGGAAGGTTTCGGTACGCCGCTTAATAACCTTAAAGAAATCAATTAAAATATTGTATTAAATTCATTCTTATACCTAAAAATAAATTATAATCCTTAATTTAACTATGGACTGTCGGAAAGCGCCTTTAAAGATTGTATTGATTCCCGCCCAAATAGTTGGTTTTTAGTGAAGGGATCGGTGAAATCCCTAAGTAATGGCAAAAGTGCATAGAAACAAATGGTACATACTTTGATTCTATAAGGTTTTTTTTAATCGACTTTATGATCCTTCCTTTCTTTCACGAATTTTATGTATAAAAAACATACTAAAAACATGCAAGGTATTGCTCATACTATTAAAATACTTAATTAACGAAAACTAGCAGCACCCCATGGTTTTATCCATGTTATTTCTTTTACCGCTATTTTTAGGGACAATAAGTAGTTTACATATACATAATATATATAATGTTCTCCGAGACAAGAATTTGGCTGTGTTCCACATATCAGCCTGATCTGTTCAGACGTAATAATGTGTTTGAGCAACGATGATCCAAACATCTAAATGTTTAAACTTTGACATTTATAGCAGGATAAAGTTAGGCTTACGTAAGTGCCTTAGATTATAACATGAACCACTTACTTGCACTCTATTGTTATTTTGAAACCTTTTGTAATAGAGGCGTTATTCACACCCTTATTTATTTTTGGAGCATCTGAAAGAAACTGAACATTGTAGATAAAAATAAGATAACAACATCAGTCTGTAAATGATTCACTCTTCCTTACTATGAAAATTTGTGCTGGAGAATAATATACGGAAGCAAACACATTAAATCCACAAAATTCTTTAAACTAGATAATTTATACAAGGTGATGCAGAAATGTGCAACAATATTTGTGGTTGTTCACCAATATTAAGTATTGAATCATATATGTACCTATGTGAAAATTAGACCTGAAAGCTCAAATTTTTTATCCATGAAGAATTTAAAAAAAATGTTTGATGTTTTATTTGACACAACCCTAATGGCCAGATCTCGGCACGGATTTTTGAACGACGTCGCGGCGTCGGCGGCAGGGTCGTATGTGATCTGTAAATTCGTTAGGGTTTAAGCTGGTGATTTGGTGGGAATTTTACGTCGAACTTAGACTCGAATTATCTCGTGATCTAACGTGATCAGGGGTTAGAGGCCTTGGGTGATGATGTCTACATCATTGTTCGAATAGACTGCTAAAATATTGTTGGGGTTAAATCCATTACGTCGTATACTTATACGTATTATTACAATGACATTGGAACGTTCCAGTTTATTCTCAACTTAGGTTAATTTTTGTTTAATGGTTTTTATCTTGTCATATTATATGTAAGTACCTGGTTGACCGAGCTTTGCTAGATTTTTGAAATTATATTTAGGCAGGTACGAATTACGTAGTGATGAAATATAGTATAATACAGGGTGGCCCAAAAGTCCTTAGAAAAGTAAAATTTGAATTAAACGAAAACGGCGCGCGTGAGCGCTGCAGGGGAAGCGGGAGCAGTAGCTTCGGTTTCTGGGAATTTTGTCGCGATGGAGCGTTTCACCGGAGCGGACCGTGCGTTTTGTGTGCGCGAGTTTTATCAAAACAACAATTCGGCAACCGTTGCGAGGCGTAAATTTCGAGAACACAAAGGTTTACACAACTTTGATGACACCCCAGCTCTCCAAACGATTAAGAATTGGGTTGCTAAGTTCGAGGAGACCGGTTCGACGTTAGATAAACCGCTGTTGGGTCGCCCAAGGACATCACGTACGGAACAAAACATCGACACAGTGGCACAATCTATTCGTGAAAATCCTACACAGTCAATCGAGGAGTTTTTTACACAAAAATTGCAAAACTTTCCAGGCTTTGCATGCCCGGACATGGTTCCAACAGGATGGAGCAACTTCCCACACCTCCAATACTGCTATGCCCGTTATCCGTCAACTTTTTCCAAACAAAGAGAGGAAGAGACATTTCCTGGCCACCACGTAGACCGGATCTGACTTCAATAGATTTTTTTTTGTGGGGCTACCTTAAGGCTAAAGTGTACGACTCTAACCCGCGGTCAATTAATGACCTAAAAGAAAACATCCGCAGAGAAATGGCAAGCATTTCAGCATTGACGTGCCGCGCAGTCATCGACAATTTCATAAGGCGTTTGCAAGAGTGCCGTGACTGTAACGGATTACATTAGGACGACGTTATTTACAAAAAATAATTCCCGTTTTTCTAACTATATTTACAAATAAAAATATTATTCATAGTGTAATTAGTTTTAATTAATTAATTTTTTTCATTACTAAGGACTTATGGGCCACCCTGTAATAAAACAAAGTCGCTTTCCGCTGTCTTTCTGTCCCTATGTAAGTATGTAATGTACTTAGCACATTATTTTCATATATCACGTAGGGCACCTATTAAAAAATGCATTGAAATCCGCTGCGTAGTTTTAAAGATCTAAGCATACATAGGTACAGAAAAAGGTCTACAAAAAAGTCCGTTGTAGTAAATTTCTATATTTACGGCTTAGTATTGCATAAAATCGCTTCGTAAATAAGCCATTATTGACGAAGCGATTTAATTAGGTACATTGAATAGGCATATTGTGCGTTCATATAGACCAATATAGCTCTTAGGTACGTACCTACAGCATGTTATTTAAATGAATGCCTTCGAAGATATTGCAGATTTAATATGCAAAGCAATGTAACATTTTTACCAGCATTTCACCCGTACGAAGCCGGGGCAGGTTGATAATGAATGATAGTCTTCAATCTTACCAGCACAATATAAAAAAAAATTAACGCAATAATTCAATAAAACATCACGATCACGAGTCCAATTAGTTTTAGCTTACTTTAGTCTTGCTTAACAGCGCCATCTATTGTTAAGTAGCTTTAGTGTTGCTGTGTCAGTAGGTCAGTACATCAGTTTGTATAGAAACATCGCCAATAGATTTTTTTCATGTATTTTTAGATTTTATTAAATTAAATGCGATGATAAAGGGCTCCCAGTAAAAGGATTTCTAAGGAAATGAGGAATTTGAAAATAAAAGTAAATGACCAGGGTTCGAACCGGCACTTTCAAATTTTGAAACTGTCCAATTTCTCGACTGTGCAATGATACGAAATTTACTTTCATATTCTAATGATATTGTAGCAACTTTTCATTGCCAGGAAATGCGCTTAAAATGCCGTATTTTAAAATGAAAGCTAGCTAGATCGATTATTCGCCCCGAAACCCCCCTGCATACTGAATTTCATCAAAATCTTTGAAGCCGTTTTCGAGATTCAGATTCTATTTACTTACGGCCTCTATATATTTATAATTCTTGTATGTATCCAAGACAAACCAAACTAAATACTGTAATCATTCACAGACTAAATTGAGAGTGCACTCAATGGCTTATGGTAGCTATACACGTTACGGTTCACCGGAAAGATCTACCTGCGCAGTTACACCCACGCCACGCAGGTAAACCGAACCGCCTCTGAGAATGAACGTGTGTAGTTTTCTGTGCCTAAGCATGCGACTGTCGCAAGATCAAAAAAAGTACCGTAAAAGTAATATACGAAAAATCTTTGAGGTCTGGAGCATCTGGCTGATGATGTATACTGAACTAAATTGTGATACTACAATTGAATCTTCAACAATCTGCATCAATAGATAGTGATGACGAAAATAGTTTTGTCATATATCGGCCGCATCGTCCATTTACGCGACCTTTAGTTCACCTGCGCAGGCAAACTTATACAGGTAACCTCTCCGGTACACCGCAGCGTGTATAGCTTACTTTAGTCTTGCTTACCAGCGCCATCTATTGTTAAGTAGCTTTAATGTTGCTGTTTTTTACATTCTCTTTGGTTGCTGTGTCGGTACATCAGTTGCTTCTATACAAACTATTGTATATGATAGATATATGTATAGAGACATCGCCAATAGATTACATTTTCCCCCTTTTTTTTAGATTTTGTGCGTTGATAAAGAAATTATCATTATCGTTGCTTTTATCAGAAAAGAAAGAACAAAAAATAGATGAACGACAAAACCACGAGATCAGGGTTCAAACCGAGGTGTCTGAATCTCCTCCTTTTTTAAATCGGTAAAAAAATATGCCATTTAATAAGCGAATAATTGATAATCATTTTTGGTCTTGTCTCAAAGCAAAGTTGTGCAGCGCCATCTATACAACAGTTTTTTGTTTGTGCAGATGCATCGTCAATAGGTTTTTTTATGTTTTTGTTAGAATATGTACCTACTTAGATACGAATTAAATGCATTTTATTATAAAAGGCTCTAACTATAATATTTTCTCAGAAAAAAAAGAACAAAAGAAAAACTCCAAACAGGATTCGAACCGGGGGCTGTTGACTCCGAGGGCGAGCATACTCCGACTGAGCCAATTAGACTTTCAAAACAGTGGCAAAATAAGTTATCGTATTCTAATGACATTGTAGGAGTTTTTCATTGTCTAAAACCGCGCATAAACTTATGTTTTTAAAATAAAAAACCTAGCTAGATCGATTTATCGTCCCCGAAACCCCCTGTATACATAATTTCATGAAAATTGTTCGAGCCGTTTCCGAGATTCAGATTCTATATATATATATACAAGAATTGCTCGTTTAAAGATAAAAGATTTACTAAAAGAGCTGATCTGAATACACCTTTAGTGTCTCAATTGTAATTCCGCGTTTTTCATTTTTTTTTGTGTCGTGATGTCTGTTACTTTCAATCATTTCAGTTATAGCAGCTCATTATTACTTTTGCAAAATATAATTCGTTGTTTTTAATGAAAATTTATTGCAGGTTACCCGTAACGTGAACGTTGACCAATTTAGAATCTGTTCCAACTTTGTTGATCGCAGAGCACTCGTAGTCACCGGCATCCGATGGTTTTGCAACAAAACTGAGAAAAAAACAGTCGTGTTTTTATACACACAATTTGATTAGTTTTCCAATAATTCTTAAATTATACTTCCATATTTTTTAGCAGTAATTGGTTTAAACATTAATAAAGTACTTGTGACACATTACCTAATGGTGTTATTGTCAAACACAACGACAGCAGCAGCAGGTGTGATGCTTCTTCCATCCTTGAGCCAAGTCACTGTTGCTGGCGGAACACTATCTACTTCACAGTCGATGTGTATCTCAGTATTTATATTTGCAGTTATCGCCTCGTCCTTTTTGTTTTTCACAATTTCAGGTATATCTAAGAAACAATAAATACTGTGTGTATAGTGTATGGCCAATTTTGAAGGCATAAATTCGTTTTATATTACGTTGATTATATTGTTGTTCATTCACTATTATACTAGACAAGAGGACTTAAAAGGTCTATGGAAGGTGATATATTAAAAGTTAAGTTAAAAAAAAAAAAAAAGGTTACAACTTTATACAAATAGAAAACATCGTGATGGACAGTTGGTTTAGGTAATAGTTTTCTTCCTTTATCGATATTGTATCTATTATCATTATTATTACACTATATCTTAGTTGAAAGCTACGGATAGGCAATTACCCATGGTACGCCTAACATTTACTGTTTGCTTAGCTCCAAATTATGTTTAAAATCTTACATTCGACGACTAACTGCACCTGATGCTCGTCTCTACCGATCGCGTTTTCGGCTCGGCACTGGTATATTCCAGCGTCAGTTTTACCAGCAGAGTCAATCACAATTTGTTCCAGATTTTGCCATTCTTTTCTTTCCATCACTGATGATAAGTTTACTCCAAAAAACCAACTTATGGAAGGTTTCGGTACGCCGCTTAATAACCTTAAAGAAATCAATTAAAATATTGTATTAAATTCATTCTTATACCTAAAAATAAATTATAATCCTTAATCTTACTATAGACTGTCGGAAAGCGCCTTTAAAGATTGTATTGATTCCCGCCCAAATAGTTGGGTTTTAGTGAAGCGATCGGTGAAATAAATACCTATGAAATGGCAAAAGTGCAAAGAAAAATGGTACATACTTTGATTAAATAAGGTTTTTTTAATCGACTTTATGATCCTTCCTTTCTAAACACGAATTTTATGTATAAAAACATACTAAAAACATGCAAGGTATTGCTCCTATTATTATTATAATACTTAATTAAAGAAAACTAGCAGCCCTTCATGGTTTAATCCTTGTTGTTTCTACTACCACTATTTTTAGGGACAATAAGTAGTTTACATACATATACATATATTATGTTCTCCGAGACTAGAATTTGGCTGTGTTCCACATATCAGCCTGATCTGTTCAGACGTAATAATGTGTTTGAGCAACGATGATCCAAACATCTAAATGTTTAAACTTTGACATTTATAGCAGGATAAAGTAGGGCTTACGTAAGTGCCTTAGATTATAACATGAACCACTTACTTGCACTCTATTGTTGTTTTGAAACCTTTTGTAATAGAGGCGTTATTCACACCCTTATTTATTTTTGGAGCATCTGAAAGAAACTAAACATTGTAGATGAAAATAAGATAACAACATCAGTCTGTAAATGATTGACTCTTCCTTATTATGAAAACTTGTGCTGAAGAATAATATACAGAAGCAAACACATTAAATTCACTAAATTCTTAAAACTAGATAATATATACAAGGTGCTGCAGAAAGGTGCTACAATATTTATGATTGTTCACCTACATTAAGTATTGAATCATGTATGTATCTGAAAATTAGACCTGAAAGCTCAAAATTTTTATTCTATGAAGAATTAAAAAAAAAAAGTTATTTTATTTGACACACCCCTAATGGCCAGATCTCGGCACGGATTTTTGTACGACGTCGCGGCGTCGGCGGCAAGGTCGTATGTGAGCTGTAAATTCGTTAGGGTTTAAGCTGGTGATTTGGTGGGAATTTTACGACAAACTTAGACTAGAATTATCTCGTGATCTAACGTGATCAGGGGTTAGAGGCCTTGGGTGATGATGTCTACATCATTGTTAGAATAGACTGCTAAAATATTGTTGGGGTTAAATCCATTACGTCGTATACTTATACGTATTATTACAATGACATTGGAACGTTCCAGTTTATTCTCAACTTAGGTAAATTTTTGTTTAATGGTTTTTATCTTGTCATTTTATGTAATTTATTAAAAGAGCTGATCTGATTACACCTTAAGTGTCCCAATTGTAATTCCGCGTTTTTCATTTTTTTTTATTGTGTTGTGATGTCTGTTACTTTTAATCATTTCAGTTATAGCTCATTATTACTTTTGCAAAAGATAATTTGTTGTTTTTAATGAAAATTTATTGCAGGTTACCCGTAACGTGAACGTTGACCAATTTAGAATCTGTTCCAACTTTGTTGATCGCAGAGCACTCGTAGTCACCGGCATCCGATGGTTTTGCAACAAAACTGAGAAAAAAACAGTCGTGTTTTTATACACACAATTTGATTAGTTTTCCAATAATTCTTAAATTATACTTATATATTTTTTTAGCAGTAATTGGTTTAAACATTAATAAAGTACTTGTGACACATTACCTAATGGTGTTATTGCCAAACACAACGACAGAAGCAGCAGGTGTGATGCTTCTTCCATCCTTGAGCCAAGTCACTGTTGCTGGCGGAACACTATCTACTTCACAGTCGATGTGTATCTCAGTATTTATATTTGCAGTTATCGCCTCGTCCTTTTTGTTTTTCACAATTTCAGGTATATCTAAGAAACAATAAATACTGTGTGTATAGTGTATGGCCAATTTTGAAGGCATAAATTCGTTTTATATTACGTTGATTATATTGTTGTTCATTCACTATTATACTAGACAAGAGGACTTAAAAGGTCTATGGAAGGTGATATATTAAAAAGTTAAGTTAAAAAAAAAAAAAAAAAGGTTACAACTTTATACAAATAGAAAACATCGTGATGGACAGTTGGTTTAGGTAATAGTTTTCTTCCTTTATCGATATTGTATCTATTATCATTATTATTACACTATATCTTAGTTGAAAGCTACGGGTAGGCAATTACCCATGGTACGCCGAACATTTACTGTTTGCTTAGCTCCAAATTATGTTTAAAATCTTACATTCGACGACTAACTGCACCTGATGCTCGTCTCTACCGATCGCGTTTTCGGCTCGGCACTGGTATATTCCAGCGTCAGTTTTACCAGCAGAGTCAATCACAATTTGTTCCAGATTTTGCCATTCTTTTCTTTCCATCACTGATGATAAGTTTACTCCAAAAAACCAACTTATGGAAGGTTTCGGTACGCCGCTTAATAACCTTAAAGAAATCAATTAAAATATTGTATTAAATTCATTCTTATACCTAAAAATAAATTATAATCCTTAATCTTACTATAGACTGTCGGAAAGCGCCTTTAAAGATTGTATTGATTCCCGCCCAAATAGTTGGGTTTTAGTGAAGCGATCGGTGAAATAAATACCTATGAAATGGCAAAAGTGCAAAGAAAAAATGGTACATACTTTGATTAAGTAAGGTTTTTTTAATCGACTTTATGATCCTTCCTTTCTAAACACGAATTTTATGTATAAAAAACATACTAAAAACATGCAAGGTATTGCTCCTATTATTATTATAATACTTAATTAAAGAAAACTAGCAGCCCTTCATGGTTTAATCCTTGTTGTTTCTACTACCACTATTTTTAGGGACAATAAGTAGTTTACATACATATACATATATTATGTTCTCCGAGACTAGAATTTGGCTGTGTTCCACATATCAGCCTGATCTGTTCAGACGTAATAATGTGTTTGAGCAACGATGATCCAAACATCTAAATGTTTAAACTTTGACATTTATAGCAGGATAAAGTAGGGCTTACGTAAGTGCCTTAGATTATAACATGAACCACTTACTTGCACTCTATTGTTGTTTTGAAACCTTTTGTAATAGAGGCGTTATTCACACCCTTATTTATTTTTGGAGCATCTGAAAGAAACGTAAACATTGTAGATGAAAATAAGATAACAACATCAGTCTGTAAATGATTGACTCTTCCTTATTATGAAAACTTGTGCTGAAAAATAATAATCAGAAGCAAACACATTAAATTCACTGAATTCTTAAAACTAGATAATATATACAAGGTGCTGCAGAAAGGTGAAACAATATTTATGATTGTTCACCTACATTAAGTATGGAATCATGTATGTATGTGAAAATTAGACCTGAAAGCTCAAAAATTTTTTTCCATGAAGAATTTTAAAAAAATTGATAGTTATTTTATTTGACACGCCCCTAATGGCCAGATCTCGGCACGGATTTTTGTACGACGTCGCGGCGTCGGCGGCAAGGTCGTATGTGAGCTGTAAATTCGTTAGGGTTAAAGCTGGTGATTTGGGGGGAATTTTACGTCAAACTTAGAATAGAATTATCTCGTGATCTAACGTGATCAGGGGTTAGAGGCCTTGGGTGATGATGTCTACATCATTGTTAGAATAGACTGCTAAAATATTGTTGGGGTTAAATCCATTACGTCGTATACTTATACGTATTATTACAATGACATTGGAACGCTCCAGTTTATTCTCAACTTAGGTAAATTTTTGTTTAATGGTTTTTATCTTGTCATTTTATGTAATTTATTAAAAGAGCTGATCTGATTACACCTTAAGTGTCCCAATTGTAATTCCGCGTTTTTCATTTTTTTTTATTGTGTCGTGATGTCTGTTACTTTGAATCATTTCAGTTATAGCTCATTATTACTTATGCATAAAATAATTCGTTGTTTTTAATAAAAAAATATTGCAAGTTACCCGTAACGTGAACGTTGACTAATTTAGAATCTGTTCCAACTTTGTTGATCGCAGAGCACTCGTAGTCACCGGCATCCGATGGTTTTGCAACAAAACTGAGAAAAAAACAGTCGTGTTTTTATACACACAATTTGATTAGTTTTCCAATAATTCTTAAATAATACTTATATATTTTTTTAGCAGTAATTGGTTTAAACATTAATAAAGTACTTGTGACACATTACCTAATGGTGTTATTGTCAAACACAACGACAGCAGCAGCAGGTGTGATGCTTCTTCCATCCTTGAGCCAAGTCACTGTTGCTGGCGGAACACTATCTACTTCACAGTCGATGTGTATCTCAGTATTTATATTTGCAGTTATCGCCTCGTCCTTTTTGTTTTTTTCACAATTTCAGGTATATCTAAGAAACAATAAATACTGTGTGTATAGTGTATGGCCAATTTTGAAGGCATAAATTCGTTTTATATTACGTTGATTATATTGTTGTTCATTCACTATTATACTAGACAAGAGGACTTAAAAGGTCTATGGAAGGTGATATATTTAAAAGTTAAGTTAAAAAAAATTAAAAAGGTTACAACTTTATACAAAAAGAAAACATCGTAATGGACAGTTGGTTTAGGTAATAGTTTTCTTCCTTTATCGATATTGTATCTATTATCATTATTATTACACTATATCTTAGTTGAAAGCTACGGGTAGGCAATTACCCATGGTACGCCGAACATTTACTGTTTGCTTAGCTCCAAATTATGTTTAAAATCTTACATTCGACGACTAACTGCACCTGATGCTCGTCTCTACCGATCGCGTTTTCAGCTCGGCACTGGTATATTCCAGCGTCAGTTTTACCAGCAGAGTCAATCACAATTTGTTCCAGATTTTGCCATTCTTTTCTTTCCATCACTGATGATAAGTTTACTCCAAAAAACCAACTTATGGAAGGTTTCGGTACGCCGCTTAATAACCTTAAAGAAATCAATTAAAATATTGTATTAAATTCATTCTTATACCTAAAAATAAATTATAATCCTTAATCTTACCATAGACTGTCGGAAAGCGCCTTTAAAGATTGTATTGATTCCCGCCCAAATAGTTGGTTTTTAGTGAAGCGATCGGTGAAATAAATACCTATGAAATGGCAAAAGTGCAAAGAAAAATGGTACATACTTTGATTAAGTAAGGTTTTTAATCGACTTTATGATCCTTCCTTTCTAAACACGAATTTTATGTATAAAACATACTAAAAACATGCAAGGTATTGCTCCTATTATTATTATTATAATACTTAATTAAAGAAAACTAGCAGCCCTTTATGGTTTAATCCTTGTTGTTTCTACTACCACTATTTTTAGGGACAATAAGTAGTTTACATACATATACATATATTATGTTCTCCGAGACTAGAATTTGGCTGTGTTCCACATATCAGCCTGATCTGTTCAGACGTAATAATGTGTTTGAGCAACGATGATCCAAACATCTAAATGTTTAAACTTTGACATTTATAGCAGGATAAAGTAGGGCTTACGTAAGTGCCTTAGATTATAACATGAACCACTTACTTGCACTCTATTGTTGTTTTGAAACCTTTTGTAATAGAGGCGTTATTCACACCTTATTTATTTATTTTTGGAGCATCTGAAAGAAACTAAACATTGTAGATGAAAATAAGATAACAACATCAGTCTGTAAATGATTGACTCTTCCTTATTATGAAAACTTGTGCTGAAGAATAATATACAGAAGCAAACACATTAAATTCACTAAATTCTTAAAACTAGATAATATATACAAGGTGCTGCAGAAAGGTGAAACAATATTTATGATTGTTCACCTACATTAAGTATGGAATCATGTATGTATGTGAAAATTAGACCTGAAAGCTCAAAAATTTTTTTCCATGAAGAATTTTAAAAAATTGATAGTTATTTTATTTGACACACCCCTAATGGCCAGATCTCGGCACGGATTTTTGTACGACGTCGCGGCGTCGGCGGCAAGGTCGTATGTGAGCTGTAAATTCGTTAGGGTTAAAGCTGGTGATTTGGGGGGAATTTTACGTCACACTTAGAATAGAATTATCTCGTGATCTAACGTGATCAGGGGTTAGAGGCCTTGGGTGATGATGTCTACATCATTGTTAGAATAGACTGCTAAAATATTGTTGGGGTTAAATCCATTACGTCGTATACTTATACGTATTATTACAATGACATTGGAACGTTCCAGTTTATTCTCAACTTAGGTAAATTTTTGTTTAATGGTTTTTATCTTGTCATTTTATGTAATTTATTAAAAGAGCTGATCTGATTACACCTTAAGTGTCCCAATTGTAATTCCGCGTTTTTCATTTTTTTTGTGTCGTGATGTCTGTTACTTTGAATCATTTCAGTTATAGCTCATTATTACTTATGCATAAAATAATTCGTTGTTTTAATAAAAAATATTGCAAGTTACCCGTAACGTGAACGTTGACTAATTTAGAATCTGTTCCAACTTTGTTGATCGCAGAGCACTCGTAGTCACCGGCATCCGATGGTTTTGCAACAAAACTGAGAAAAAAACAGTCGTGTTTTTATACACACAATTTGATTAGTTTTCCAATAATTCTTAAATAATACTTATATATTTTTTTAGCAGTAATTGGTTTAAACATTAATAAAGTACTTGTGACACATTACCTAATGGTGTTATTGTCAAACACAACGACAGCAGCAGCAGGTGTGATGCTTCTTCCATCCTTGAGCCAAGTCACTGTTGCTGGCGGAACACTATCTACTTCACAGTCGATGTGTATCTCAGTATTTATATTTGCAGTTATCGCCTCGTCCTTTTGTTTTCACAATTTCAGGTATATCTAAGAAACAATAAATACTGTGTGTATAGTGTATGGCCAATTTTGAAGGCATAAATTCGTTTTATATTACGTTGATTATATTGTTGTTCATTCACTATTATACTAGACAAGAGGACTTAAAAGGTCTATGGAAGGTGATATATTTAAAAGTTAAGTTAAAAAAATTAAAAAGGTTACAACTTTATACAAAAAGAAAACATCGTAATGGACAGTTGGTTTAGGTAATAGTTTTCTTCCTTTATCGATATTGTATCTATTATCATTATTATTACACTATATCTTAGTTGAAAGCTACGGGTAGGCAATTACCCATGGTACGCCGAACATTTACTGTTTGCTTAGCTCCAAATTATGTTTAAAATCTTACATTCGACGACTAACTGCACCTGATGCTCGTCTCTACCGATCGCGTTTTCGGCTCGGCACTGGTATATTCCAGCGTCAGTTTTACCAGCAGAGTCAATCACAATTTGTTCCAGATTTTGCCATTCTTTTCTTTCCATCACTGATGATAAGTTTACTCCAAAACCAACTTATGGAAGGTTTCGGTACGCCGCTTAATAACCTTAAAAAATCAATTAAAATATTGTATTAAATTCATTCTTATACCTAAAAATAAATTATAATCCTTAATCTTACTATAGACTGTCGGAAAGCGCCTTTAAAGATTGTATTGATTCCCGCCCAAATAGTTGGTTTTTAGTGAAGCGATCGGTGAAATAAATACCTATGAAATGGCAAAAGTGCAAAGAAAAAATGGTACATACTTTGATTAAGTAAGGTTTTTTCAATCGACTTTATGATCCTTCCTTTCTAAACACGAATTTTATGTATAAAAACATACTAAAAACATGCAAGGTATTGCTCCTATTATTATTATTATAATACTTAATTAAAGAAAACTAGCAGCCCTTTATGGTTTAATCCTTGTTGTTTCTACTACCACTATTTTTAGGGACAATAAGTAGTTTACATACATATACATATATTATGTTCTCCGAGACTAGAATTTGGCTGTGTTCCACATATCAGCCTGATCTGTTCAGACGTAATAATGTGTTTGAGCAACGATGATCAAAACATCTAAATGTTTAAACTTTGACATTTATAGCAGGATAAAGTAGGGCTTACGTAAGTGCCTTAGATTATAACATGAACCACTTACTTGCACTCTATTGTTGTTTTGAAACCTTTTGTAATAGAGGCGTTATTCACACCCTTATTTATTTTTGGAGCATCTGAAAGAAACTAAACATTGTAGATGAAAATAAGATAACAACATCAGTCTGTAAATGATTGACTCTTCCTTATTATGAAAACTTGTGCTGAAGAATAATATACAGAAGCAAACACATTAAATTCACTAAATTCTTAAAACTAGATAATATATACAAGGTGCTGCAGAAAGGTGCAACAATATTTATGATTGTTCACCTACATTAAGTATTGAATCATGTATGTATCTGAAAATTAGACCTGAAAGCTCAAAATTTTTATTCTATGAAGAATTAAAAAAAAATAGTTATTTTATTTGACACACCCCTAATGGCCAGATCTCGGCACGGATTTTTGTACGACGTCGCGGCGTCGGCGGCAAGGTCGTATGTGAGCTGTAAATTCGTTAGGGTTTAAGCTGGTGATTTGGTGGGAATTTTACGTCAAACTTAGACTAGAATTATCTCGTGATCTAACGTGATCAGGGGTTAGAGGCCTTGGGTGATGATGTCTACATCATTGTTAGAATAGACTGCTAAAATATTGTTGGGGTTAAATCCATTACGTCGTATACTTATACGTATTATTACAATGACATTGGAACGTTCCAGTTTATTCTCAACTTAGGTAAATTTTTGTTTAATGGTTTTATCTTGTCATTTTATGTAATTTATTAAAAGAGCTGATCTGATTACACCTTAAGTGTCCCAATTGTAATTCCGCGTTTTCATTTTTTTTTTATTGTGTCGTGATGTCTGTTACTTTGAATCATTTCAGTTATAGCTCATTATTACTTATGCATAAAATAATTCGTTGTTTTTAATAAAAAAAATATTGCAAGTTACCCGTAACGTGAACGTTGACCAATTTAGAATCTGTTCCAACTTTGTTGATCGCAGAGCACTCGTAGTCACCGGCATCCGATGGTTTTGCAACAAAACTGAGAAAAACAGTCGTGTTTTATACACAATTTGATTAGTTTTCCAATAATTCTTAAATTATACTTATATATTTTTTAGCAGTAATTGGTTTAAACATTAATAAAGTACTTGTGACACATTACCTAATGGTGTTATTGTCAAACACAACGACAGCAGCAGCAGGTGTGATGCTTCTTCCATCCTTGAGCCAAGTCACTGTTGCTGGCGGAACACTATCTACTTCACAGTCGATGTGTATCTCAGTATTTATATTTGCAGTTATCGCCTCGTCCTTTTTGTTTTTCACAATTTCAGGTATATCTAAGAAACAATAAATACTGTGTGTATAGTATATGGCCAATTTTGAAGGCATAAATTCGTTTTATATTACGTTGATTATATTGTTGTTCATTCACTATTATACTAGACAAGAGGACTTAAAAGGTCTATGGAAGGTGATATATTTAAAAGTTAAGTTAAAAAAAAATTAAAAAGGTTACAACTTTATACAAAAGAAAACATCGTAATGGACAGTTGGTTTAGGTAATAGTTTTCTTCCTTTATCGATATTGTATCTATTATCATTATTATTACACTATATCTTAGTTGAAAGCTACGGGTAGGCAATTACCCATGGTACGCCGAACATTTACTGTTTGCTTAGCTCCAAATTATGTTTAAAATCTTACATTCGACGACTAACTGCACCTGATGCTCGTCTCTACCGATCGCGTTTTCGGCTCGGCACTGGTATATTCCAGCGTCAGTTTTACCAGCAGAGTCAATCACAATTTGTTCCAGATTTTGCCATTCTTTTCTTTCCATCACTGATGATAAGTTTACTCCAAAAAACCAACTTATGGAAGGTTTCGGTACGCCGCTTAATAACCTTAAAGAAATCAATTAAAATATTGTATTAAATTCATTCTTATACCTAAAAATAAATTATAATCCTTAATCTTACTATAGACTGTCGGAAAGCGCCTTTAAAGATTGTATTGATTCCGCCCAAATAGTTGGTTTTAGTGAAGCGATCGGTGAAATAAATACCTATGAAATGGCAAAAGTGCAAAGAAAAAATGGTACATACTTTGATTAAGTAAGGTTTTTTTAATCGACTTTATGATCCTTCCTTTCTAAACACGAATTTTATGTATAAAAACATACTAAAAACATGCAAGGTATTGCTCCTATTATTATTATTATAATACTTAATTAAAGAAAACTAGCAGCCCTTTATGGTTTAATCCTTGTTGTTTCTACTACCACTATTTTTAGGGACAATAAGTAGTTTACATACGTATACATATATTATGTTCTCCGAGACTAGAATTTGGCTGTGTTCCACATATCAGCCTGATCTGTTCAGACGTAATAATGTGTTTGAGCAACGATGATCCAAACATCTAAATGTTTAAACTTTGACATTTATAGCAGGATAAAGTAGGGCTTACGTAAGTGCCTTAGATTATAACATGAACCACTTACTTGCACTCTATTGTTGTTTTGAAACCTTTTGTAATAGAGGCGTTATTCACACCCTTATTTATTTTTGGAGCATCTGAAAGAAACGTAAACATTGTAGATGAAAATAAGATAACAACATCAGTCTGTAAATGATTGACTCTTCCTTATTATGAAAACTTGTGCTGAAGAATAATATACAGAAGCAAACACATTAAATTCACTAAATTCTTAAAACTAGATAATATAATATATACAAGGTGCTGCAGAAAGGTGCAACAATATTTATGATTGTTCACCTACATTAAGTATTGAATCATGTATGTATCTGAAAATTAGACCTGAAAGCTCAAAATTTTTATTCTATGAAGAATTAAAAAAAAAAAAAGTTATTTTATTTGACACACCTAATGGCCAGATCTCGGCACGGATTTTTGTACGACGTCGCGGCGTCGGCGGCAAGGTCGTATGTGAGCTGTAAATTCGTTAGGGTTTAAGCTGGTGATTTGGTGGGAATTTTACGTCAAACTTAGACTACAATTATCTCGTGATCTAACGTGATCAGGGGTTAGAGGCCTTGGGTGATGATGTCTACATCATTGTTAGAATAGACTGCTAAAATATTGTTGGGGTTAAATCCATTACGTCGTATACTTATACGTATTATTACAATGACATTGGAACGTTCCAGTTTATTCTCAACTTAGGTAAATTTTTGTTTAATGGTTTTATCTTGTCATTTTATGTAATTTATTAAAAGAGCTGATCTGATTACACCTTAAGTGTCCCAATTGTAATTCCGCGTTTTTCATTTTTTTTTATTGTGTCGTGATGTCTGTTACTTTGAATCATTTCAGTTATAGCTCATTATTACTTATGCATAAAATAATTCGTTGTTTTTAATAAAAAAATATTGCAAGTTACCCGTAACGTGAACGTTGACCAATTTAGAATATGTTCCAACTTTGTTGATCGCAGAGCACTCGTAGTCACCGGCATCCGATGGTTTTGCAACAAAACTGAGAAAAAAACAGTCGTGTTTTTATACACACAATTTGATTAGTTTTCCAATAATTCTTAAATTATACTTATATATTTTTTTAGCAGTAATTGGTTTAAACATTAATAAAGTACTTGTGACACATTACCTAATGGTGTTATTGCCAAACACAACGACAGAAGCAGCAGGTGTGATGCTTCTTCCATCCTTGAGCCAAGTCACTGTTGCTGGCGGAACACTATCTACTTCACAGTCGATGTGTATCTCAGTATTTATATTTGCAGTTATCGCCTCGTCCTTTTTGTTTTTCACAATTTCAGGTATATCTAAGAAACAATAAATACTGTGTGTATAGTGTATGGCCAATTTTGAAGGCATAAATTCGTTTTATATTACGTTGATTATATTGTTGTTCATTCACTATTATACTAGACAAGAGGACTTAAAAGGTCTATGGAAGGTGATATATTTAAAAGTTAAGTTAAAAAAAATTAAAAAGGTTACAACTTTATACAAAAGAAAACATCGTAATGGACAGTTGGTTTAGGTAATAGTTTTCTTCCTTTATCGATATTGTATCTATTATCATTATTATTACACTATATCTTAGTTGAAAGCTACGGGTAGGCAATTACCCATGGTACGCCGAACATTTACTGTTTGCTTAGCTCCAAATTATGTTTAAAATCTTACATTCGACGACTAACTGCACCTGATGCTCCTCTACCGATCGCGTTTTCGGCTCGGCACTGGTATATTCCAGCGTCAGTTTTACCAGCAGAGTCAATCACAATTTGTTCCAGATTTTGCCATTCTTTTCTTTCCATCACTGATGATAAGTTTACTCCAAAAAAACCAACTTATGGAAGGTTTCGGTACGCCGCTTAATAACCTTAAAGAAATCAATTAAAATATTGTATTAAATTCATTCTTATACCTAAAAATAAATTATAATCCTTAATCTTACTATAGACTGTCGGAAAGCGCCTTTAAAGATTGTATTGATTCCCGCCCAAATAGTTGGTTTTTAGTGAAGCGATCGGTGAAATAAATACCTATGAAATGGCAAAAGTGCAAAGAAAAAATGGTACATACTTTGATTAAATAAGGTTTTTTTAATCGACTTTATGATCCTTCCTTTCTAAACACGAATTTTATGTATAAAAACATACTAAAAACATGCAAGGTATTGCTCCTATTATTATTATTATAATACTTAATTAAAGAAAACTAGCAGCCCTTTATGGTTTAATCCTTGTTGTTTCTACTACCACTATTTTTAGGGACAATAAGTAGTTTACATACATATACATATATTATGTTCTCCGAGACTAGAATTTGGCTGTGTTCCACATATCAGCCTGATCTGTTCAGACGTAATAATGTGTTTGAGCAACGATGATCCAAACATCTAAATGTTTAAACTTTGACATTTATAGCAGGATAAAGTAGGGCTTACGTAAGTGCCTTAGATTATAACATGAACCACTTACTTGCACTCTATTGTTGTTTTGAAACCTTTTGTAATAGAGGCGTTATTCACACCCTTATTTATTTTTGGAGCATCTGAAAGAAACTAAACATTGTAGATGAAAATAAGATAACAACATCAGTCTGTGAATGATTGACTCTTCCTTATTATGAAAACTTGTGCTGAAGAATAATATACAGAAGCAAACACATTAAATTCACTAAATTCTTAAAACTAGATAATATAATATATACAAAAGGTGCTGCAGAAAGGTGCAACAATATTTATGATTGTTCACCTACATTAAGTATTGAATCATGTATGTATCTGAAAATTAGACCTGAAAGCTCAAAATTTTTATTCTATGAAGAATTAAAAAAAAAATAGTTATTTTATTTGACACACCCCTAATGGCCAGATCTCGCCACGGATTTTTGTACGACGTCGCGGCGTCGGCGGCAAGGTCGTATGTGAACTGTAAATTCGTTAGGGTTTAAGCTGGTGATTTGGTGGGAATTTTACGTCAAACTTAGACTACAATTATCTCGTGATCTAACGTGATCAGGGGGTTAGAGGCCTTGGGTGATGATGTCTACATCATTGTTAGAATAGACTGCTAAAATATTGTTGGGGTTAAATCCATTACGTCGTATACTTATACGTATTATTACAATGACATTGGAACGTTCCAGTTTATTCTCAACTTAGGTAAATTTTTGTTTAATGGTTTTTATCTTGTCATTTTATGTAATTTATTAAAAGAGCTGATCTGATTACACCTTAAGTGTCCCAATTGTAATTCCGCGTTTTTCATTTTTTTTATTGTGTCGTGATGTCTGTTACTTTGAATCATTTCAGTTATAGCTCATTATTACTTATGCATAAAATAATTCGTTGTTTTTAATAAAAAAATATTGCAAGTTACCCGTAACGTGAACGTTGACCAATTTAGAATCTGTTCCAACTTTGTTGATCGCAGAGCACTCGTAGTCACCGGCATCCGATGGTTTTGCAACAAAACTGAGAAAAAAACAGTCGTGTTTTTATACACACAATTTGATTAGTTTTCCAATAATTCTTAAATTATACTTCCATATTTTTTAGCAGTAATTGGTTTAAACATTAATAAAGTACTTGTGACACATTACCTAATGGTGTTATTGCCAAACACAACGACAGAAGCAGCAGGTGTGATGCTTCTTCCATCCTTGAGCCAAGTCACTGTTGCTGGCGGAACACTATCTACTTCACAGTCGATGTGTATCTCAGTATTTATATTTGCAGTTATCGCCTCGTCCTTTTTGTTTTTCACAATTTCAGGTATATCTAAGAAACAATAAATACTGTGTGTATAGTGTATGGCCAATTTTGAAGGCATAAATTCGTTTTATATTACGTTGATTATATTGTTGTTCATTCACTATTATACTAGACAAGAGGACTTAAAAGGTCTATGGAAGGTGATATATTTAAAAGTTAAGTTAAAAAAATTAAAAAGGTTACAACTTTATACAAAAAGAAAACATCGTAATGGACAGTTGGTTTAGGTAATAGTTTTCTTCCTTTATCGATATTGTATCTATTATCATTATTATTACACTATATCTTAGTTGAAAGCTACGGGTAGGCAATTACCCATGGTACGCCGAACATTTACTGTTTGCTTAGCTCCAAATTATGTTTAAAATCTTACATTCGACGACTAACTGCACCTGATGCTCGTCTCTACCGATCGCGTTTTCGGCTCGGCACTGGTATATTCCAGCGTCAGTTTTACCAGCAGAGTCAATCACAATTTGTTCCAGATTTTGCCATTCTTTTCTTTCCATCACTGATGATAAGTTTACTCCAAAAAACCAACTTATGGAAGGTTTCGGTACGCCGCTTAATAACCTTAAAGAAATCAATTAAAATATTGTATTAAATTCATTCTTATACCTAAAAATAAATTATAATCCTTAATCTTACTATAGACTGTCGGAAAGCGCCTTTAAAGATTGTATTGATTCCCGCCCAAATAGTTGGTTTTAGTGAAGCGATCGGTGAAATAAATACCTATGAAATGGCAAAAGTGCAAAGAAAAATGGTACATACTTTGATTAAATAAGGTTTTTTAATCGACTTTATGATCCTTCCTTTCTAAACACGAATTTTATGTATAAAACATACTAAAAACATGCAAGGTATTGCTCTATTATTATTATTATAATACTTAATTAAAGAAAACTAGCAGCCCTTTATGGTTTAATCCTTGTTGTTTCTACTACCACTATTTTTAGGGACAATAAGTAGTTTACATACATATACATATATTATGTTCTCCGAGACTAGAATTTGGCTGTGTTCCACATATCAGCCTGATCTGTTCAGACGTAATAATGTGTTTGAGCAACGATGATCCAAACATCTAAATGTTTAAACTTTGACATTTATAGCAGGATAAAGTAGGGCTTACGTAAGTGCCTTAGATTATAACATGAACCACTTACTTGCACTCTATTGTTGTTTTGAAACCTTTTGTAATAGAGGCGTTATTCACACCCTTATTTATTTTTGGAGCATCTGAAAGAAACGTAAACATTGTAGATGAAAATAAGATAACAACATCAGTCTGTGAATGATTGACTCTTCCTTATTATGAAAACTTGTGCTGAAGAATAATATACAGAAGCAAACACATTAAATTCACTAAATTCTTAAAACTAGATAATATATACAAGGTGCTGCAGAAAGGTGCAACAATATTTATGATTGTTCACCTACATTAAGTATTGAATCATGTATGTATCTGAAAATTAGACCTGAAAGCTCAAAATTTTTATTCTATGAAGAATTAAAAAAAAAATAGTTATTTTATTTGACACACCCCTAATGGCCGGATCTCGGCACGGATTTTTGTACGACGTCGCGGCGTCGGCGGCAAGCTCGTATGTGAGCTGTAAATTCGTTAGGGTTTAAGCTGGTGATTTGGTGGGAATTTTACGTCAAACTTAGACTACAATTATCTCGTGATCTAACGTGATCAGGGGTTAGAGGCCTTGGGTGATGATGTCTACATCATTGTTAGAATAGACTGCTAAAATATTGTTGGGGTTAAATCCATTACGTCGTATACTTATACGTATTATTACAATGACATTGGAACGTTCCAGTTTATTCTCAACTTAGGTAAATTTTTGTTTAATGGTTTTTTATCTTGTCATTTTATGTAATTTATTAAAAGAGCTGATCTGATTACACCTGAAGTGTCCCAATTGTAATTCCGCGTTTTCATTTTTTTTTTTGTTGTGTCGTGATGTCTGTTACTTTGAATCATTTCAGTTATAGCTCATTATTACTTATGCATAAAATAATTCGTTGTTTTTAATAAAAAAATATTGCAAGTTACCCGTAACGTGAACGTTGACCAATTTAGAATCTGTTCCAACTTTGTTGATCGCAGAGCACTCGTAGTCACCGGCATCCGATGGTTTTGCAACAAAACTGAGAAAAAAACAGTCGTGTTTTTATACACACAATTTGATTAGTTTTCCAATAATTCTTAAATTATACTTATATATTTTTTTAGCAGTAATTGGTTTAAACATTAATAAAGTACTTGTGACACATTACCTAATGGTGTTATTGTCAAACACAACGACAGAAGCAGCAGGTGTGATGCTTCTTCCATCCTTGAGCCAAGTCACTGTTGCTGGCGGAACACTATCTACTTCACAGTCGATGTGTATCTCAGTATTTATATTTGCAGTTATCGCCTCGTCCTTTTTGTTTTTCACAATTTCAGGTATATCTAAGAAACAATAAATACTGTGTGTATAGTGTATGGCCAATTTTGAAGGCATAAATTCGTTTTATATTACGTTGATTATATTGTTGTTCATTCACTATTATACTAGACAAGAGGACTTAAAAGGTCTATGGAAGGTGATATATTTAAAAGTTAAGTTAAAAAAAATTAAAAAGGTTACAACTTTATACAAAAAGAAAACATCGTAATGGACAGTTGGTTTAGGTAATAGTTTTCTTCCTTTATCGATATTGTATCTATTATCATTATTATTACACTATATCTTAGTTGAAAGCTACGGGTAGGCAATTACCCATGGTACGCCGAACATTTACTGTTTGCTTAGCTCCAAATTATGTTTAAAATCTTACATTCGACGACTAACTGCACCTGATGCTCGTCTCTACCGATCGCGTTTTCGGCTCGGCACTGGTATATTCCGCGTCAGTTTTACCAGCAGAGTCAATCACAATTTGTTCCAGATTTTGCCATTCTTTTCTTTCCATCACTGATGATAAGTTTACTCCAAAACCAACTTATGGAAGGTTTCGGTACGCCGCTTAATAACCTTAAAGAAATCAATTAAAATATTGTATTAAATTCATTCTTATACCTAAAAATAAATTATAATCCTTAATCTTACTATAGACTGTCGGAAAGCGCCTTTAAAGATTGTATTGATTCCCGCCCAAATAGTTGGTTTTAGTGAAGCGATCGGTGAAATAAATACCTATGAAATGGCAAAAGTGCAAAGAAAAAATGGTACATACTTTGATTAAGTAAGGTTTTTTTAATCGACTTTATGATCCTTCCTTTCTAAACACGAATTTTATGTATAAAAACATACTAAAAACATGCAAGGTATTGCTCCTATTATTATTATTATAATACTTAATTAAAGAAAACTAGCAGCCCTTTATGGTTTAATCCTTGTTGTTTCTACTACCACTATTTTTAGGACAATAAGTAGTTTACATACATATACATATATTATGTTCTCCGAGACTAGAATTTGGCTGTGTTCCACATATCAGCCTGATCTGTTCAGACGTAATAATGTGTTTGAGCAACGATGATCCAAACATCTAAATGTTTAAACTTTGACATTTATAGCAGGATAAAGTAGGGCTTACGTAAGTGCCTTAGATTATAACATGAACCACTTACTTGCACTCTATTGTTGTTTTGAAACCTTTTGTAATAGAGGCGTTATTCACACCCTTATTTATTTTTGGAGCATCTGAAAGAAACTAAACATTGTAGATGAAAATAAGATAACAACATCAGTCTGTAAATGATTGACTCTTCCTTATTATGAAAACTTGTGCTGAAGGATAATATACAGAAGCAAACACATTAAATTCACTAAATTCTTAAAACTAGATAATATAATATATACAAGGTGCTGCAGAAAGGTGAAACAATATTTATGATTGTTCACCTACATTAAGTATGGAATCATGTATGTATGTGCAAATTAGACCTGAGAGCTCAAATTTTTTTTTCCATGAAGAATTTAAAAAAATTGATAGTTATTTTATTTGACACGCCCCTAATGGCCAGATCTCGGCACGGATTTTTGTACGACGTCGCGGCGTCGGCGGCAAGGTCGTATGTGAGCTGTAAATTCGTTAGGGTTTAAGCTGGTGATTTGGGGGGAATTTTACGTCAAACTTAGAATAGAATTATCTCGTGATCTAACGTGATCAGGGGTTAGAGGCCTTGGGTGATGATGTCTACATCATTGTTAGAATAGACTGCTAAAATATTGTTGGGGTTAAATCCATTACGTCGTATACTTATACGTATTATTACAATGACATTGGAACGTTCCAGTTTATTCTCAACTTAGGTAAATTTTTGTTTAATGGTTTTTATCTTGTCATTTTATGTAATTTATTAAAAGAGCTGATCTGATTACACCTTAAGTGTCCCAATTGTAATTCCGCGTTTTTCATTTTTTTTATTGTGTCGTGATGTCTGTTACTGAATCATTTCAGTTATAGCTCATTATTACTTATGCATAAAATAATTCGTTGTTTTTAATAAAAAAATATTGCAAGTTACCCGTAACGTGAACGTTGACCAATTTAGAATCTGTTCCAACTTTGTTGATCGCAGAGCACTCGTAGTCACCGGCATCCGATGGTTTTGCAACAAAACTGAGAAAAAACAGTCGTGTTTTTATACACACAATTTGATTAGTTTTCCAATAATTCTTAAATTATACTTATATATTTTTTTTTTAGCAGTAATTGGTTTAAACATTAATAAAGTACTTGTGACACATTACCTAATGGTGTTATTGCCAAACACAACGACAGAAGCAGCAGGTGTGATGCTTCTTCCATCCTTGAGCCAAGTCACTGTTGCTGGCGGAACACTATCTACTTCACAGTCGATGTGTATCTCAGTATTTATATTTGCAGTTATCGCCTCGTCCTTTTTGTTTTTCACAATTTCAGGTATATCTAAGAAACAATAAATACTGTGTGTATAGTGTGTATGGCCAATTTTGAAGGCATAAATTCGTTTTATATTACGTTGATTATATTGTTGTTCATTCACTATTATACTAGACAAGAGGACTTAAAAGGTCTATGGAAGGTGATATATTTAAAAGTTAAGTTAAAAAAAATTAAAAAGGTTACAACTTTATACAAAAAGAAAACATCGTAATGGACAGTTGGTTTAGGTAATAGTTTTCTTCCTTTATCGATATTGTATCTATTATCATTATTATTACACTATATCTTAGTTGAAAGCTACGGGTGGCAATTACCCATGGTACGCCGAACATTTACTGTTTGCTTAGCTCCAAATTATGTTTAAAATCTTACATTCGACGACTAACTGCACCTGATGCTCGTCTCTACCGATCGCGTTTTCGGCTCGGCACTGGTATATTCCAGCGTCAGTTTTACCAGCAGAGTCAATCACAATTTGTTCCAGATTTTGCCATTCTTTTCTTTCCATCACTGATGATAAGTTTACTCCAAAAAACCAACTTATGGAAGGTTTCGGTACGCCGCTTAATAACCTTAAAGAAATCAATTAAAATATTGTATTAAATTCATTCTTATACCTAAAAATAAATTATAATCCTTAATCTTACTATAGACTGTCGGAAAGCGCCTTTAAAGATTGTATTGATTCCCGCCCAAATAGTTGGTTTTTAGTGAAGCGATCGGTGAAATAAATACCTATGAAATGGCAAAAGTGCAAAGAAAAAATGGTACATACTTTGATTAAGTAAGGTTTTTTTAATCGACTTTATGATCCTTCCTTTCTAAACACGAATTTTATGTATAAAAACATACTAAAAACATGCAAGGTATTGCTCTATTATTATTATTATAATACTTAATTAAAAGAAAACTAGCAGCCCTTTATGGTTTAATCCTTGTTGTTTCTACTACCACTATTTTTAGGGACAATAAGTAGTTTACATACATATACATATATTATGTTCTCCGAGACTAGAATTTGGCTGTGTTCCACATATCAGCCTGATCTGTTCAGACGTAATAATGTGTTTGAGCAACGATGATCCAAACATCTAAATGTTTAAACTTTGACATTTATAGCAGGATAAAGTAGGGCTTACGTAAGTGCCTTAGATTATAACATGAACCACTTACTTGCACTCTATTGTTGTTTTGAAACCTTTTGTAATAGAGGCGTTATTCACACCCTTATTTATTTTTGGAGCATCTGAAAGAAACTAAACATTGTAGATGAAAATAAGATAACAACATCAGTCTGTAAATGATTGACTCTTCCTTATTATGAAAACTTGTGCTGAAGGATAATATACAGAAGCAAACACATTAAATTCACTAAATTCTTAAAACTAGATAATATATACAAGGTGCTGCAGAAAGGTGAAACAATATTTATGATTGTTCACCTACATTAAGTATGGAATCATGTATGTATGTGCAAATTAGACCTGAAAGCTCAAAATTTTTTATCCATGAAGAATTTAAAAAAATTGATAGTTATTTTATTTGACACGCCCCTAATGGCCAGATCTCGGCACGGATTTTTGTACGACGTCGCGGCGTCGGCGGCAAGGTCGTATGTGAGCTGTAAATTCGTTAGGGTTTAAGCTGGTGATTTGGGGGGAATTTTACGTCAAACTTAGAATAGAATTATCTCGTGATCTAACGTGATCAGGGGTTAGAGGCCTTGGGTGATGATGTCTACATCATTGTTAGAATAGACTGCTAAAATATTGTTGGGGTTAAATCCATTACGTCGTATACTTATACGTATTATTACAATGACATTGGAACGTTCCAGTTTATTCTCAACTTAGGTAAATTTTTGTTTAATGGTTTTTATCTTGTCATTTTATGTAATTTATTAAAAGAGCTGATCTGATTACACCTTAAGTGTCCCAATTGTAATTCCGCGTTTTTCATTTTTTTTTATTGTGTCGTGATGTCTGTTACTTTGAATCATTTCAGTTATAGCTCATTATTACTTATGCATAAAATAATTCGTTGTTTTTAATAAAAAAATATTGCAAGTTACCCGTAACGTGAACGTTGACTAATTTAGAATCTGTTCCAACTTTGTTGATCGCAGAGCACTCGTAGTCACCGGCATCCGATGGTTTTGCAACAAAACTGAGAAAAAACAGTCGTGTTTTATACACACAATTTGATTAGTTTTCCAATAATTCTTAAATTATACTTATATATTTTTTTAGCAGTAATTGGTTTAAACATTAATAAAGTACTTGTGACACATTACCTAATGGTGTTATTGTCAAACACAACGACAGCAGCAGCAGGTGTGATGCTTCTTCCATCCTTGAGCCAAGTCACTGTTGCTGGCGGAACACTATCTACTTCACAGTCGATGTGTATCTCAGTATTTATATTTGCAGTTATCGCCTCGTCCTTTTGGTTTTTCACAATTTCAGGTATATCTAAGAAACAATAAATACTGTGCGTATTGTGTATGGCCAATTTTGAAGGCATAAATTCGTTTTATATTACGTTGATTATATTGTTGTTCATTCACTATTATACTAGACAAGAGGACTTAAAAGGTCTATGGAAGGTGATATATTTAAAAGTTAAGTTAAAAAAATTAAAAAGGTTACAACTTTATACAAAAGAAAACATCGTAATGGACAGTTGGTTTAGGTAATAGTTTTCTTCCTTTATCGATATTGTATCTATTATCATTATTATTACACTATATCTTAGTTGAAAGCTACGGGTAGGCAATTACCCATGGTACGCCGAACATTTACTGTTTGCTTAGCTCCAAATTATGTTTAAAATCTTACATTCGACGACTAACTGCACCTGATGCTCGTCTCTACCGATCGCGTTTTCGGCTCGGCACTGGTATATTCCCGCGTCAGTTTTACCAGCAGAGTCAATCACAATTTGTTCCAGATTTTGCCATTCTTTTCTTTCCATCACTGATGATAAGTTTACTCCAAAAAACCAACTTATGGAAGGTTTCGGTACGCCGCTTAATAACCTTAAAGAAATCAATTAAAATATTGTATTAAATTCATTCTTATACCTAAAATAAATTATAATCCTTAATCTTACTATAGACTGTCGGAAAGCGCCTTTAAAGATTGTATTGATTCCCGCCCAAATAGTTGGTTTTAGTGAAGCGATCGGTGAAATAAATACCTATGAAATGGCAAAAGTGCAAAGAAAAATGGTACATACTTTGATTAAGTAAGGTTTTTTTAATCGACTTTATGATCCTTCCTTTCTAAACACGAATTTTATGTATAAAAACATACTAAAAACATGCAAGGTATTGCTCTATTATTATTATTATAATACTTAATTAAAGAAAACTAGCAGCCCTTTATGGTTTAATCCTTGTTGTTTCTACTACCACTATTTTTAGGGACAATAAGTAGTTTACATACATATACATATATTATGTTCTCCGAGACTAGAATTTGGCTGTGTTCCACATATCAGCCTGATCTGTTCAGACGTAATAATGTGTTTGAGCAACGATGATCCAAACATCTAAATGTTTAAACTTTGACATTTATAGCAGGATAAAGTAGGGCTTACGTAAGTGCCTTAGATTATAACATGAACCACTTACTTGCACTCTATTGTTGTTTTGAAACCTTTTGTAATAGAGGCGTTATTCACACCCTTATTTATTTTTGGAGCATCTGAAAGAAACGTAAACATTGTAGATGAAAATAAGATAACAACATCAGTCTGTAAATGATTGACTCTTCCTTATTATGAAAACTTGTGCTGAAGAATAATATACAGAAGCAAACACATTAAATTCACTAAATTCTTAAAACTAGATAATATATACAAGGTGCTGCAGAAAGGTGAAACAATATTTATGATTGTTCACCTACATTAAGTATTGAATCATGTATGTATCTGAAAATTAGACCTGAAAGCTCAAAATTTTTATTCTATGAAGAATTAAAAAAAAAATAGTTATTTTATTTGACACACCCCTAATGGCCAGATCTCGGCACGAATTTTTGTACGACGTCGCGGCGTCGGCGGCAAGGTCGTATGTGAGCTGTGAATTCGTTAGGGTTTAAGCTGGTGATTTGGTGGGAATTTTACGTCAAACTTAGACTACAATTATCTCGTGATCTAACGTGATCAGGGGTTAGAGGCCTTGGGTGATGATGTCTACATCATTGTTAGAATAGACTGCTAAAATATTGTTGGGGTTAAATCCATTACGTCGTATACTTATACGTATTATTACAATGACATTGGAACGTTCCAGTTTATTCTCAACTTAGGTAAATTTTTGTTTAATGGTTTTTATCTTGTCATTTTATGTAATTTATTAAAAGAGCTGATCTGATTACACCTGAAGTGTCCCAATTGTAATTCCGCGTTTTTCATTTTTTTTTATTGTGTCGTGATGTCTGTTACTTTGAATCATTTCAGTTATAGCTCATTATTACTTATGCATAAAATAATTCGTTGTTTTTAATAAAAAAATATTGCAAGTTACCCGTAACGTGAACGTTGACCAATTTAGAATCTGTTCCAACTTTGTTGATCGCAGAGCACTCGTAGTCACCGGCATCCGATGGTTTTGCAACAAAACTGAGAAAAAAACAGTCGTGTTTTTATACACACAATTTGATTAGTTTTCCAATAATTCTTAAATTATACTTATATATTTTTTTAGCAGTAATTGGTTTAAACATTAATAAAGTACTTGTGACACATTACCTAATGGTGTTATTGTCAAACACAACGACAGCAGCAGCAGGTGTGATGCTTCTTCCATCCTTGAGCCAAGTCACTGTTGCTGGCGGAACACTATCTACTTCACAGTCGATGTGTATCTCAGTATTTATATTTGCAGTTATCGCCTCGTCCTTTTTGTTTTTTCACAATTTCAGGTATATCTAAGAAACAATAAATACTGTGTGTATAGTGTATGGCCAATTTTGAAGGCATAAATTCGTGTAATATTACGTTGATTACATTGTTGTTCATTCACTATTACACTAGACAAGAGGCCTTAAAAGGTCTATGCAAGGTGATATATTTAAAATTTAAGTTAAAAAAAAATTAAAAAAGGTTACAAGTTTATATAAAAAGAAAACATCGTGATGGACAGTTGGTTTAGGTAATAGTTTTCTTCCTTTATCGGTATTGTATCTATTATCATCATTATTATTACTTCACAGTCAGAGTGTATCTCAGTATTTATATTTGCAGTCATCGCCTCGTCTTTTTTGTTTTTCACAATTTGTGGAATATCTAAGAAACAATCAATACTGCGTGTATAGTGTATGTCCAATTTTGAATTCATTGAATATTATGTGGATTTGATTCATGTATAATTAAGTAGTATTATACAAGTCAAGAGACCTTAAAATGTCTCTGTAAAGTGAACTATTTATGATTAAAGTTAAGTTTTAGTAATTTAGTAGTGTTGCTCCTTAAGCATTTCTTTATATATTATCGTCATTGTTACACTAAGCTGAAAGCTCCAGATAAGCAGCAACCATAGTTTTTTGTTTACTCTGTTTTCATAGACTATAGTTCTGTATAAAATCTTACATTCGACGACTAACTGCACCTGATGCTCGTCACTACCAATCGTGTTTTCAGCTCGGCACTGGTATATTCCAGCGTCAGTTTTACTAGTAGAGTCAATTACAATTAGTTCCAGATTTTTCCATTCTTTTCTTTCCTCCAGAGACGATAAATCTGCTCCAAAAAACCAAGTTATGGAAGGTTTCGGTACACCGCTCAGTAACCTTAAAAAATCAATTAATATGCTTTATTTAAATCAGTTCTTATAACCTCAACAAAAAAATCGTAATCTAATAATCCATACTAATATTATAAATGCGAAAGTAACTCTGTCTATCTGTCTGTCTGTCTGTCTGTCTGTCTGTCCGTCTTTACCGCCTAAACCAACCAACAGATTTTGATGAAATTTGATACATAGATAGAATAGATCCCGAGAAAGGACATAGGCTACTTTTTGTTCCGATAAAATAAGGGATGAAAGTTTATATGGAAAACTTCGTCATTGTTGAAGAACTATGAAACTTTACGTCTAGATATTTAACACGAAACCATAAAATGTATATTTAAGCAGTTTTGTAGTTTCGAACTGTACCTACGGGGGTGGAATTGGGGGTGAAAGTCTGGAAGTTCAATATTATTGAAGATAAACCATGAAACTTTGTATCTAGACACTTGAAATGGAGTCGATAAACGTTTGTTCCAGCAATTTTATAATTTCTAACTATACGGGGATACTTATATAACCGCTTGATACACTGTTCTTCACACTTCGCGTTTTACAAATTTGGCGGGAAAACGGGTGTCAAGTTACATAAGTGCGGTGTTTATGTTTCGGCATATGAAGTGCCACCTTACTTTTACCCGTTTGAGCCATTTACTCTCAAGAGCGTTTCAAGACGCTTCTAGCGGTATCATTTATTTATAATTAATGTACTTAAATAAATTCAAGATGGCCGCCGCTACAAAATGGCGGATAATTAATGTTTTATTAATCCCATCAATACGGGTATCAAATGAAAGGGCTCAACAAGCAGAATACAATATACTATAAAAAATTGAAATCCAAGATGGCGGCCGCTACAAAATGGCGGATAACGTAGGTTTTATCAATCCCATCAATATGGGTATCAAATGAAAGTGCTCAACCAGTAGAATACAACGTACTATATAAAATTAAAATCCAAGATGGCGGCCTCTACACAATGGCGGATAACTTAGGTTTTATCAATCCCATCAACATGGGTATCAAATAAAAGGGCTTGACAAGAAGAATACAGTGCACTATACAACCTCAATATTTGATATGGGCGCAGCCACTAAATGGCGTATCAGACAGAATTTTTGATAGTCGACGAGATTTCCATGGTGTCTTATCAAATGTTATGCATGATGGACGCTCGATTAAGGCAAATTAAGAACTGCGAAAATGAGTTTTTTGGAGGATTTAAACGTATTACTTTTCGGTAATCTTTTACAACTGCCTCCTATAAAATGATCAGGAACACCTGTTTTCAATTCTAATACGAAATTATATATATGAAAGTAGCTCTCTCTGTCCGTTGCCGTCTAACGCCTAAGCCACTTAAAGAGTTTGTTACAATTTGGTGCACAGATAGACTAGACTTAGGAAAGGACAACGGCGACTTTTATCACAGAAAAGAGTTGAAAAGAGTGGAAATGAGGAGTAAAAGTGTGCATGGAAGGATCTTTGCACTCTTTGTATGCTATTTTAACCGACTTCAAAAAGGAGGAGGTTATCAATCCAGTTGTATTTCCAATTGTGAATCAATTTAGATGGTTATTTTTTGGTTGGTAGATTATAGTTCAGAGGTGGTCATATAAATTTTATCGAAATCAGTGGGGCGGTTTTTGAAATATGAACAACAAACTAAAATTTGCGTTCATGTAATCAGACGATATATCTACTAATATCTACTCATAGACTCTAATAAAATTTGGTGGGCCGTCCCAATATGATTTTAAATTAAAGTCTGTTTTTGATTAATTTTTTGAGAACATAGTTTTTTTTTGTAATTTGTCGTGTAAATTGTACATTTATTAATAAATATAAAACTTTGACTTAGACCGATTTTGATTAGGAAACGTGAATTTGTATGGTAGTAGACATACGAGTAGGTACTGCCTCAATTACTTTAATAAATATGTGGCGCGGACGAAGTCGCGGGTAAAAGCTAGTGAATCATAATTTTATTATTAACTTGCAAAGTTATACTCACGTAGTACAACTTTGAATGAACTCATAGTTGTAATGGTTGGACTGTTGGCAGAGTCTGCCTGGGGAAATAAAAGCACACCTTTGCTAGTTATTCTACCGCCAAACAGTAATGTGCAAACATTACGGCGTTCCGGTTTGAAGGGCAACGTTTCCAGAGAAATTACAGGGCTTAGAGATATAACATCTTAGATATCCGGGTGACGAGAACAGTGCAGTGTAAGGCAATGATTTGGACTCTTCAATCATGTTCCAATAGCTGCGTGTCACTGTGCTTTTATGTGGCAAGCATGTTGCTTATCATCAAGCAAATGTCCTGCTCGTCAAGACACTCTTTATTTAAAAACATTTACAATTGTACTAAATTATAGAAAACTAACAGCACCCCTTTGTTTTGTCCTCGTTGTTCCTACTACCACTACTTTTAGGGATATCAATATGCCTATGTGTTCTCCTAGACTATAATTTAGGGGTGTTTAAAATTTCAGCCTGATCTGTTGAGACGTTACTATGTGTTTGAGCAACGAACACGCAAACATCTAAACGTTCAAATTTTGTAATTTTCAGTAGGATTAAGGCTAAAGTAAGTGCCTAAGATTATAATATGAACCACTTACTTGCACTCTATTGTTGTTTTGAAACCTTTTGTAATAGAGGCGTTATTCACACGCTTATTTATTTTTGGAGCATCTGAAATAAACTAAACATTGTATATAAAAATAAGATAACAACTAAAAATATATAAAAATGTCTGTAAATAAATGAGTTTAACTATGAAAACTTGTGAAACATAATATTATATGGAAGTAAAAACATTAAAGCCACAGAATTCTTAGAAATACATAATTAAAAATAAATAATAGTAAAATAATCTAATTGGAACGTTCCTGTTTATTTCCAGCTATGGTTTATTTTTGCTTAATGGAATTTATCTTGTGATATAGCTTACTAAAACAGCTGATTATATTACACATATAAGAAGAATAAACTATGTCACACTTGTAATTTTGCGTTTTTCATTTTTGAAGTGAAAACTTTTTTTGGTGCGCCTAGACAGATTTTTCGTGGGCTCTGAATTGAATGTTAGCGTCACTCTCGGGTATGATAATACATTTTCGGGTAAACTCGGGATGCTAGAGCGAGAAAGAAAATATGGTGAACAAGTGCGCCAGAGGAAGAAAAATAATGTAGTCAACTGTTCTTCGCTATTCTGTCTCTGTGTTTAGTATATTCACGTTTTTATCGCGACATTAACAATAATTGACCTGTCACGAAATATTAAACTTGCATTTTACATCCATTGCAAATAAGTTTTGGTTGTAATATAGGTATTACTGTTTTATTGCGGCATTTACACTACGTAAACATACAAAATGATACCTATTTTCATCACAGTACTTACACATACACTATAACACAACATATTTATCAATTTTTGGCGAAATACCTATAAAATAATTAATAACATATTTGCGAGGAAATAAATAAAACTCTGACGACATTTTCGAATAAAAACAATACAGCGAAAAGAAAAAGTCCGCGGAATGCGGAAAAAAATTACTTGTTCACAAATTAGCGATGCGCGCGCATCACCACTTTTTTCACTGATAAGAAAATATTACTTCGGCAAAGGCACAAGACCAGCTAGTATTATAAATAAAGTAAGATATGTACTATTTTTGTGTTTTGTTACATCTGTAACATTGTTGTAATTTATGGCCAAAATTAATTAAATTAAATGTTTATTATATTTTATTTCCCAAAGTTAATTTTACTCATAAACTTTTATGACATATTCTTTTAATTATTATCAAAAAAAGTATCATTCGTTTGAGACGGAGCATTATGTTAAACCATGCGTGTTACATTACATTACCGTACAAGTACGTAATGAGGTACATAACGATGTTGAAATTGGTGAAATAAGAAACCCTTTACGAGCAAATGTGTATAAAAAAATAAGTAGCAAATACTAAAAAAATTGCGAGTCAAACGCTATTTCCGACCTGCGGAAAAAATTGTTTTTAATGTATTCTTGGCCATGGATACTAGTCATTCAGCCGCATGTTATTCTCGTGTTGCTGTGGGTATATTCAATTTCAATTTACAAATCGTTTTTAATTTTAAAATTATGTAGTAGTCTTTAAATAGTTAAGTATTTCTTATTTTAGTTTTAACTTCTGCCGTGCGGTCTTAAGCGTACATATATATTTTTTTTAATTTATTAAATTAGTTTCATGATGTCAGCTTGTTTACGTTATTTGAGTTATAGCTTTTTATTACTTTTGTATTAGATGATTCATTGTTTAGATTAGTATATAGATGAAACTTCATTGCCGGTACTCACCCGTAACGTAAACTTTTACAGATTTAGAAGCTGTTCCAATTTTGTTGATAGCAGAGCATTCGTAGTCACCGGCATCCGATGGGTTTGCAACAAAACTGAGAAAAAAAAACTAGTTTTCTAAACTATAATTTGTTTAATTTTCCATTGATACTGAAAGGATACTGCAATTTCTTTTTTCACAGGAATGAGTTTGAACATTCATTATTTATGAAACATTATTACCTAATGGTGTTATTGTCAGATACAATGACAGCAGGTGTGATGCTTCTTCCATCCTTGAGCCAAGTCACTGTTGCTGGCGGAACACTATCTACTTCACAGTCGATGTGTATCTCAGTATTTATATTTGCAGTTATCGTCTCGTTTTTTTTATTTTTTACAATTTCAGGAATATCTAGGAAACAGAAAATATTATGTGTACAAAGTATGGCCAATTTTAAAGACATAAATTCGAATTCAATGTTGATAGACATTCAGTATTAAACAAGTCAAGAGGCCTTAATAGTTCTGGTGAAATAATTACGATTTAAGTTTTTTTTAACTTTTATAGGTTTACTCTTGACCGCCATATTGCCTGATGCTAAGCGACGGTTACATAGATTACAACATTACAAGAAATGAATAATCTCTTTCGACAGTAAAGTTGGTTTACTAGTCTTTTTACTCTAAGTGGTCTTCAATCTATTACATATTATCATTTTTACACTACCTATCTTAGTTGAAAACTACGGGTAGGCATTACCCATGGTACGCTGGACATTTACTGTTTACTTAGCTTAGCTCCAAATTATGTTTAAAATCTTACATTCGACGACTAACTGCACCTGATGCTCGTCTCTACCGATCGCGTTTTCAGCTCGGCACTGGTATATTCCAGCGTCAGTTTTACCAGCAGAGTCAATCACAATTTGTTCCAAATTTTTCCATTCTTTTCTTGCCATCACTGATGATAAGTTTGCTCCAAAAAAACCAACTTATTGAAGGTTTTGGTATTCCGTTTAATAATCTTAAAAAAAGGAAATCAAATTAAAAATGTTTTGATAGTTTTCTTTTTGATTTTGTTTTTACAGCAAACTTTTCTAATACAAGTCCGTTTACTCTCCAGTACAGCGAACAAATTTTTGTAAGTACCTACATACAATATGTAAAACTCTGTGGGTGTCTACTTTGCGACGAGCCCGACAAACTTTTAAATGCGAAAACTTCTGGCGCTGCTGCGTTTTCAAGTGACGTCATATCGAAATTTTCGGGCTATTGTGCTAATTGTGGTTTACTTGAGTGCCTACCACTCAAGTAAACCACAATTTTTAAATTAATTGAAGATCGGTTCTTGTCAACTTATCCGACAAAAAACATGTTTCGTGCGTCCACCACCTTAAAAAGTCAATTTCACGTCACTATGATGACTCCCCGTATATACAAGTTTTTTTTTATTTGCTTAGATAAATTATTTTATTAATTGTAGTCAACTTGTCCAACAATAATCATACTGTGTATGGCATGTTTAGTAGCCTAAAAATTCGCTATGTTATCATTCTAAAACGCAGCAGCGCCAAAAAAATTCGCTTTAGAAAGTGTGTCGGACTCGTTTCGCAAAGAAGACACCCACAAAGTTTTACATATTTGTATGTGTCAGTCAAATTTTTTGTTCGTAGCCCTGAGGACTATTTATTTTACTAACAGAACCAAATTATATTTCATTAAAATCATCATCAGCATAAATAGTTTTACATTAGTAACATTATATATAAAATACCTGTATTAAATAATAGTGAAACAAATGTTAAGTAAAATGCTTAAAATTATACATGTAATATGTACCACTCACTTGCACTTAATTATTGTTTTGGAATCTTTCGTTACAGCTATATTATTCTCGGCCTTATTTATCGTCGGAGATTCTAAAAACAACAAAAATTTAGACGTAAATTAGATTATAATATCAGCGGAATATTCTATGTCAAAAATGACACTAACTTTGAAAATGTACCGACGCTTTCTATAAATTTTATTACAAGCGAAAACATTTGCCCTTGTAATTCGGCTGGCCTGTTTGCTTAGTTGGTAGTAGTCTGCCTGCGAAGCCGTGAGTTGTGGGTTCGATCCCCACCCAGTGCAAATATTTGTGTGAGAATACAAATATTTGTGCTATGTCTGGGTGTTTGTTTTGTATAATAAGTATGTATTTAAAATTATTTACATATTATATCAGCTATCTGGCTTCCATACTTGTACAAGCTTGTACAAGCTTTGCTTAGTTTGGGGTCAGACGGTGTTGTGTGTGTGAAATGTCCATCAATATGTTATTTATTTATTTATCAAAAAAATCAGTTTCGTTTGGTTATGTTCAATATTTATATGCCTCAATCGAGTCGTGTCTGGGACACCAGCGCCACCTAGTGGCGTTCGGTGGAGTTAGTGCCGCGCGCTGCCAAATGGACGGATCGTTAGAGGGACATCTCTCTTGGCTTGAGCTGCGTGCGGTCGGCATTGAACCATCGCGCTTTCCACGATACGTACTTAGTTACACAACCAACTTTGTTACCTGTGCTTTAATAAATTCGATGGTGTTTGCGAGTTTTCATCCAACACTACCCCCCCCCGACTACACCCACAGCAGAAGGACGCTATGAATGATGATGATGGCGACGGTCCGCCCCCGACAATGTTAGTTTTCTAATATAATCATATTTCGTAGGAATTGTAATGGCTTATTCGATTTAGTTAAAGTTGATTATTTAGTTGATTACCGGTACTCACCCGTAACGTAAACTTTAACTGATTTAGAATTTGTTCCCACTATGTTCATCGCAGTGCAATTGTAATCACCGGCATCCGATGGTTTTACAACAAAACTGAAAATCAGAGTTTCTTTTTTATAATAATTTATTATTTATTATTTATTTATTATTAACCTATATCTCATAGTGTAACTTACAAAATAATATTAAGTAAGATTATTATTATTGATCAATACACATATTTTGCAAATATTACCGACCGAATTGTGTTATTGGCTAAAACACTAACGTCACTGCCAGGCGTGATTTTGATTCCATCTTTGTACCAAGTTACTGTTGCTGGCGGAATACCATCTACTTCGCAGTCAATATGTATCACAGTATTTGTGTTCACGGTTATGGACTCATTTTCTTTGCTTGTAAGTATTGCGGGAACATCTAACAAACAACAAAATATGTAATTAGCAGCTATATGTCATGATTCAAACTAATTGGATGTAGGTAGGTACATTAAGGAGTTATATAAGGTAAAAATAGATGCCATAAGATAAAATATCTGCCTTGAATTTGATTTTTCGTGATAGTTGTAATATTTTAATATTCATACTAGAATAATACTGGATGAGTTGGGAATCTCTATCTTCGTATGATACCTAACTAGTGTGGTTAAAAGTATAATAGATTATTTATTTATGATACGTGTGATATAACCAACTGAAGATTTAGACGCAATTGGCATCTTTTTTTAATGCAAGAGTCCGCACATGGCTGCTTTATGTGTGACACTGCTGAATGCGACATGTACATAAGTGGGAATGTCAACTACGTAACATGATTATTAAAAAGTGTTTTTAATTATCGTGCTATAGTTATTACTTTTATGTTACCTAATACATTTATAAATACACTTTATTGACACACCAATATAATGGGGTACACAAAAAGAAAATAACGATAAGCATAGAAACTAAATAATACACTAAGGTCAATACAAAGCAGCCTCATCCATAGATCGTAGCAATATTTTGACTCATCGCTATAAGGGATATCTCCCATGCAACGTTAGGATGGAAAGTAATGTGTGGACAGCGGACGGACAGAAAATGGGGTGATGTTTTCTGACTTGCCAAAAAAATAAAGTAAAAAAAAGAATATTATATGGGCAGATATACTTATGTATATATTATATACTCCTTAAATTTTGACAAAGCTTAGAAATTTGTTTCTACATTTGTTAACCAAATGCAGTCTTTTTAGATCATCAACGTCGTCGTTTTCAGTAAGTATTCGTTTAGTAAGAATAATTTGTCTGCGTTTTCAGTTTGTTTTGACCCACAACGTAACATTTTAAATTTCTTCCATAAAACGCCAAGTAATGCCAGTTTTGAGTCCAAAGTTTGTTAAAAACTTACATTCCACGACTAATTGCACCCGATGCTCGTCACTACCGAGCGGGTTTTCAGCTCTGCACTGGTATATTCCGGCGTCAGTTGTACCAGCAGTATCAATTAAAATTTCTTCAAAATTCTGCCATTCTTTTCTCAGATTCATTGACGATGAGTTTTTTCCGAAAAACCAACTTATAGATGATTTTGGTGTACCCTTCATCACTCTAAAAATTAAAAGTTTTGATAAATACAACAAAAAAACAGCCCTAAACCTTTTCAAGCGCTTGGTCGCCGCGACGCGAAACCATAGGTCTAGTGTTTATTTGGCCCAATATATAAGCATTGTGATTCAGCGTGGTAATGCCACCAGAATGCTGGGCGTACTTTGAATTAGGCTTGATCATCTTGCATAACTTTAAACTTGCATTGGTTTATGGGTACTCCAGACGTGCTTAGTGGACTGGAGTTCGATGTATCCGACCATGGGCGTATCATGTTATCAGCAAAGCGAATAAGTACAGCAGCAGCGAATTAGCTAGTAGACTAAATTAGTAGCCCGTGAACAAAATTTATGGGTCTAATGAACTACCAGGAGACCTATGTAGTATGATAGAAGGGTATAAAATAATAGATTCAGCACTATGCCGTCACTTGAAAGCTGGCCAACTGATTGCAGGTGAAGATAGGGGGTTGCAATTCTCGATCATTTCTCCTTGTGATATGATTTTTGTACGGCATTACGGAATAATAGATTAGAACAGCGGGCCTAAAATGGTCACTTTTAAGCAATTCCTCTAAAGGCAATTCCTATAAGGAATTGTAGCGATTCCTCTAAATTTTCGTAAAATGGATGATGACATTTGGCAATTCCGCTTTTTAGCAATTCGTATTAGGAATCGGATTAGGTGAAAATATTGCCAGGTGACAATAAAAACCCTTAATTATTTCACCTAACTTTTATATCACTTAAAATGATGTAGGTTTTTAATATTTTATGTGGACCAACAAAGTTTTAGTTAATTAATTGCAACAGTGAAAATTATAACACTATATTCGTAATAAAATTAGTAAAACAAAATAATTATATGTTGTTATTTTTCTGCTGGCAAGCCGTCAGATGGATTTCTGTCAAAATTGATATTCTTCAAAATAAACAAACATTGTAACGTTGACTTTATGCATGTTGTTTTCAGTTTTATTTTGTTGTTGAATTGTAGTGTAAATATATATAGTGAGTTCGTAAGTGTTATTTAGATATGTGTAAGTTAAATTTAGTCTTTTCGCCGTATTACCTGACCGACCACATTCGCATCTGCGATTGTAAAAAGTAAGTCTACAAAATCAATGTTTTGGTTCAAATAATAAGAACCAGCTATGGAAATCATGGTTAATCATATTTTCCTTATTTTACAGAGATGGAAAGACGCTCACAAAGAGTGTCAGGGGAGGCAGTTCGAGCTGCTCCTTGACTTTTTGGAGCGTAATCCAAATTTAGCAGTTCGACCTCTTGGCCATTGGAGGAAGCTAGACAAATCTTAGCTGAAGTGGAGATGAAGAGGGCTGCTGCAGATACTACTACTGAAACAGCATTCAATTTAATAGCTCAGAATCTTGGTCGGCTAGCAGAAAAAATTGGGCACCTTGCTGAGGCAGTGGAAACAAGAAATTAAAACCATAAAAAAGGTACAAAATATTTTAATAAGATATAATGTGCGTTTCTCTAGTTCTTTCTTGCCTCACACTTGTAAAACATCTTCCTCCGGGGATTTTCTGAGCAGCTACAACATTGGGTTCCTCAAAGGGGCAGTTAATAGATTCATAATAGGTCGGCAACACATTTGTGATGCCTCTAGTATTACAAAAGTCTGTTTGTGACGGTGACCTTTTTCCATCAGACATCCCGTTTGCTTGTGAGCACCCTCTGGCATTTGAAAAAATTGCTATTTATGATCGCCTTGCTGCCCAAAGCCTATTAATCAGCATCATTCTAGTAGGTTCCCCAGCTTCTAAGCCGATATTCCTTTGTGCAGGTTGCTCAACATTTCTCTGCACAATCTGAAATATTAATGCTATTATCATGATCTACATGTCATATCTAATATCACACAGAATATAATATTATGTTAGAAGTACAAATTCAGAATTAATTACTACCTGCATGTTAGCTTCTTGTTGTCTATCTTGTGACAACAGCTGTGGCTCGGGCAGTCTGGCTGCATTTGCAATATTATGCAGCACCACACACCCGTTTGTTATTAGACCAGCCTTGGAAGGGTGGTAAAGAAAGCTTTCTATCCACTAACGAACAACGCCAGCGACATTTTAGTACTCCAACACAGCGTTCTACTATATTTCACACCTGACAGTGCAGGTCGGTATAAAACCTTGCTGGCGAATTGTCTGCTGTGTCTAGAACGGGCATCATAACAGTGCTTCTGAGAGGATATCCCGAATCTCCTGTAAAAACAGTCTTTTAATACCAATAATTTATATAAAATGCTACATCATGGTATAAATACATTTAACCAACCTAATAACCACCCTGTTTCATTATCTCATTGCAGATTGTCAAGATGGACCCTTCAATGGATGCTGGTTCCAAATGAATGTATCTTGGTTTGAACCTCCGAAGCTAGCATATATGAGACGATCTTCTTAGCATTCCATGGATTCACCGTGCGGGTGCCGGGTCCATCGTGTGGCAGAGAGAGAAAAAAAATCGAGTAGTTCCCGAGACTTGTGACTCGGGCGTAGGTTTAAGGGGCCCTTTCTGACTATATTATTATTATTTACGTATTTATTTCTTTTCTTAAGCCTAAGTTTTACAATATTGATATTATTATTATTAATAATATAGGTTGGTTATATGAGTAAAGTGAATTTCTTTTGTTCCAAAGACTGATGATTTACAAATCTGTGATTATAAAGTTAAATTATCTCTTCTTTCTTACTAGAAAGAGATCTTACTTGTATGTTGTATTTTGGGGTCTTTTAAATTTAATTTATATTCTGTTACATTTCATAGTTTTGTTGTTTATAAAAGAAGTAAGTTTTATCTCTTTATTGCTAGGAATAGATCATATTTGTACAGTATGTAGGCTTTTGGGCCTTATAAATTTATGTTCTGTTTACATATCATACAGATTTTCTTGTTTATAAAAGAAGTCAAATCTATAATAATTAATAATAGAGGTTGATTGTAAGAGTACTTGTTACTGGAAGACTGATGATTTACAAATCTGTGATTATAAAGTTAAGGTATTTTGTATGTTGTCTTTTGGGGCTTTTTAAATGTAATTTATATTGTATATTCATATAGTTTTTGTTATTTATAAAAGTAGTTAAATCAATAATAATAGACATTGTGTTTTGGGGCTTTTTAAATGTAATTTATATTATGTTAAATTTCAAGTAGTTTACTTTCTTTATGCACGTAGTCAGGTTGAAATAATAAATGTTGTTTTATTTTATTTGGACTGCAATTAAAGAATTTATGTCTAGCTAAAAATCTGTTTTTTTTTTATCCTTTCTATATTAATTGGGTCAAAATAAACTTTTAAGGCGCACAAAGCTGAAATTGGGCAAACATTTTTGGTGCACTATTGTGAATTAAATGTAAATAAGTACTAGGATTCTTTGTGAATTGACAAACACTCACTATTTGGGCATTCAGAGAATGATACCGTTTTCTGTTAAAATATCACTCTTCGTGTTCTGAAGGCCTCACAATAGCAATATGGGTGCCATCTATGCATCCCAACACACCAGGCATGCCAAACTTCTGGTAAAATCTGAAATGAGAAGTTTGATTGCATTGTATCTTATTTTGTATAAATTGCTGCTGTTTCAATTTGAAGGAGTTTTAGGAATACTTGCACACATTGTACCTAGTATATATATATCTACACAGGCATTAAAGTGGAAGGCAAATAAAAGTTAGTCTACCCATATTTAATATCATCCCATCATATAAATAAAATGTAAATAAGTATATTAGTAGAACAAGAATGTTTAGGAATGTGTTAAAGTTCTAAAAATTAATGTTTCCTATAAAGTTTAAAATAGTACATAAGGAAGGCAATATCAACCCATATGCATATATTAATACATATTATAGCTAGGCCTTCCTAGGCTATGCCTATGGTAAATACAAATTGGAATGCATGTAGGTAAATCAATTTACATTTCTAATGGCTTGATACCTACATATTACAAGTTTAGGGTCTTTATGTAGGTACATGTACCTATATGATATTAAAATACTGCCTTACCTTGGCGGTAATACTTAAACCTCCTCGACTACTGGGTAAGTAGGGCTCCAACTCCACAATAAGGTCGCGTCACAATCTCTTATCGAGTCTATAAAGCCCTACAAACTCCGACTCCGGCATATCGAAAGCCAAATCTTCATTTCGCAATAGTACACACTACGGCGATTATAATTTATATTTTCCGAGATACGTGCGTGTTCCAAAAAATTTGAGTAGAGGCCAAGATCAGCCATTTTAATAGGTAATAACAACGCTAATAACAAAAAACAATAACAACGCTAATATCAACAACGATTACACACCGAAAACAGAAAAAATGAACTGCAAAAAGATGATCTCTAGTATCTTCTGACAATTCATCTAAGGAATTCAAAGCAATTCCTCTTTTGTGTTCCATTTTACGGAAATCCATACAAAACTGTCAAATTCAATCCAATTCCTATTATGATTCGCTATAGGAATTGCCAGTTTGTTACCATTTTACGGATTGTCAAATGAATCGTAATAGGATCCTATGACGATTCGTCTAAAGCGGCCGTTTTAGGCCCGCAGGTATTGAAACTGTATGGAACCAATGCCGTACATAATTAAATGACCAAATTTACCCTGAAAAAAAACATCATGCGACAAGGAGAAATTGAGAGTTGCAACCCCCTTTCTTCACCTGTACTGAGTTGGACAGCTTTCAAGTGACGGTATAGTGGTGAATATTATTATCTTATACCCTTCTATCATCCTACGTAGGGCTCCTGGTGATTCATATGACCCATATTTTTTTATCACGGGCCTGCAGTCTATAGGTACAACTCTTGAGAACAAAAAATAACAATTGAAATGACAAATCATAAAAAACAGGTTGTCTGTATTCCTTCCCTGTATAGCTAGAAAAAAGTGTATTGTATTGATTACTTACTTGCATTCAATTGTTGTTTTAAAATCCTTTTTTACAGCAATCTTAATTGTAGTCTTGTCTATTTTTGGTGGCTCTGAAATAAAGATAATAGTTTATTGCTAGACCTATCATATCATAATGCATTTTTTTGTTATCTACAGCGACAATAGAAGCAGGACGCGTGCAGCAGTAATCAATATTCAAGCTTAGATATCAACTTGTAGCAGTAAGCAGAATTTTCAGCATTGTTATTCAAAGAAACTCATTTCAGCACAGCGCTTATAACCAGCACTATAATAAAAATAACAACAACACAGGCTGTCAACACAAAAAGTGTAAGTTTTCAGTGAATCATTTTATAATTGTTTGTTACATATTTTCACTACTCAAATATATTTAATTATCCAATACATTTAAAAAATCAAAAGGTGAATAAAATTTTCGATGCAACTGTACCTAAAACGATAAAAATGGATTATTTGGAATTTATTAATATAAATTTAAAAATTGGAACAATAATTTATTTGGAAAAACATTAATATCATATTCGAACAAGTAAAATAAAATGATTACACGGTCAAAAAAAGCATCACAACATGCACACCCACCACCTCCCATCCGTTTGTCGTCGTCTCCGAGTATCTTCGAGATCTCTTCGGATGAGTTCGGATGAGACCAGCGACTCTTCGAGTGACGCGATCGAGCCCGAGACTATACCACCTACAAGACGAGGGCGGCGTCGCCGTTTCCCGCTGCCGGCACGATTAGGGTCTGTGGGGCAATCTGCCACGCACCCGGCCCTCGCTACCGGTGGTGTAGTGAATGACAACAGCATGCACTATTAGATGGGTACAGAGGGTGGAACCCACCTGACCAGGCTAGCGTACTGTGCCAGGATGCTGTCTCTGTTTCAGGCCCTTAAAACAACTGTCGCCGTTTCTGCCTGACGACTGTCCGATCAGGTTCGAAGTATCCATCAGTGTCCAGCTGCTGGATGCCTCGACACTTGATCAGCTACGCCTGGAGAAACAGCGTGCTCGCCCAGCTTCTGTTTCGACCGGAGTTATTGTCGTGTCGTCGACCCTGTCATTGCCTTCAGTGCCGGTGTAGGTTTGACGAGTACGAGACGACTAGCTTATCCGACCAGATAAACTGGAGGGCTTATCCGACCAGGCAACTGAGGGGCGCTTTGGAAGACGCGATCTTCCAATATCGATTCGCACTCAATTCTACGCCACGCTTACCTACCCATAAACGGAATTTGGCTTAGTAGGAGCCCTGAATACTTTGCTAAAGCTCCCTACCTGGGAGCTAGCAATGATTTGACTGATACCCATTCTATTCTGTGCTGTGGTGCTATCGCGGCGTGTCGCGTTGCACGTTTCAAGTTCCCGGACACTGTCCGTACAACGCAAACTGGGAATAGGAATGTACCCACATGGCAAGTACGAATAAAACGGCATATCAGGACTCTTATAGCAAAGCTAATCTGGTACAGTCAGGGAAACAGTAGTCCCCGACTAATGCGTTTCGGGACACAGGCATTTACTGGGACTGGTATCAGTCCCCAGCACTATCTAGCCAATGTTACAGATCGCACTAGCTATCTGAAGCAGAAAGTTTACGCGTAGGCAAACCGTTTTCGCCGCTACAGGGAGTTTGAATCAATATCATTAACATTGAACAAATATGGCAATATTTTTTTTATTAAACTCACCTAAACCAACTAACGTAACAAATGTGTCGACTAAAACATTTTTCTCTTCGTTTTTTCCTTCGCAAGAATATGTTCCTTCGTCGGCTAAAGATGAGTTTTTAATTATGAGAATGGAGTTATCAGACGACGTTTCTATTGTCACGTTGCCGTCGGGCGAAATTATTGTGCCATTTCTGTACCACATTATAATGGCCTGTGGATATGCGTCTACTGTACAGACAAGCTTGATTTCTTTTCCGTATTCCGCTTTTACATCTGAAGTGAATAAACACAAAAATAAATTAAATACAACATTCAATAGTTTCGATTATCGGAATTTAGGCTTTTTGCAAATATTTTGAATAACAAACATAAGTTATTTATCTTAACCTGATAGGAATTATTTTGAATAAATATAACAATGTGTTGTCGCCTTGATTGGGAGCATACATTTCGGTTTTTTTTTTTGGTTGCTTGGAAGACTAGAAAGAAAAGTACTTATTTAAACCCAAGTACAAATTTCACATAAGAAACATATACAGACACATACATCTAAAGTTTTTTTTTGATACACAATTTAATGTAGATTTGGTATCATAAAACTGGTGTCTACAGCAGAAGATTTAAAAAAAACGCTAACCAGGGTCTGATAATGAAGCTGGAAGATGGCCGTAAGACTTCAGTAATTAAACGATATTATAACTCTATCGAGTTTGGCCTCGTTTTATTCGTCTTGATGAGTAATTTGCACGTGATAAGTAATAAGGACTCCGTAAGTAAGAAATATAACCCCATTTGGGTTCGTTTTATTCCGGCGTTGCCAATAAACATCACAATATATTTAATTATGAGAATACATATAATATAAATATGATGAGTTTCATCGTCAGACTCTGATTATAATTCAAAAGTTAATTACATTCATGTATTAACAACATATTATTTCTGTGGCGGCGGCCATCTTGGATTTGAAATTTAGCATAGTGTACAGTATTCTACTAGTCAAGCCCTATCATTTGGTATCCATATTGAGAGGGGTTGTGAAAAAATATGTTATCCACCATTTTGTGGAGGCGGCCATCTTGAACAGTTTTAAATCAAACATAGCTTTGAAAACTAATTCACCCTACAAAAACAAAATCAGTTGATGTTTTAGGGAGCTGCGATTCTACACACAGACAGACAAACATACACACACACCCTCACTTACACCCTCACACATACGTTAAACTTATAACACCCAGTCGTTTTTTGCGTCGGTTAAAAAGATGAAGAGACTCGTGACGTGCACTCTGGCAATGTTGAAATCATCGATATAAACCACTATATTATTAAACATGATCCGCAAGACAGTTTTATGTTTGACGTAGAAACTGACAGTGTTACGTATAGGGTTACAAGAATCTAATGACATGTGGCCAAAATGGGAACTAGCGCCGTCGTTAAGACAACCAAGATCGCCGATGGCCGATTTCCCCAAATTTCCCAAAATATATAGTAAAAACCCCAAAATTTGTGAAGCAGTTAATGCAGCGTGTCGTTACTGCAATATGTAAGTGATACCATACCTAGTAAGTGTAGCCAACGTTACCAAATTGATGTAAACTTTATAAGATTATGAAACATTTTTCTCCCGCAATATGCTAATACACTCCTTATCTAAAAGTATTACAATTTAATATTTTATTGATAAAATGGCATACAATTTATTAAACTTTTTTTTACCCAAATGAATAAAATTGTAAAATTTAAACTAATTGTATTGTAATATAAAATAATTGTATTGTAGATAGATAGAAAGATAGATAAACTCTTTATTGCACTTATTTAGAAAACAAAATAACAAAAATATTCAAAACTTAAAAAAAAAATACAAAGTATCAATTGGCGACCTTATCGCTAAGAGCGATCTCTTCCAGGCAACCGCAGTATGGAAAAGGAGATAAGAAGAATAAGAAGACGGGGACGTACAAATAATGAGTGGAGGATACTTATAATTCTACAATTTGGAAAATTAACTATACTACTTATAATATATAATTAAACTACAATACCAATTCCACTAAAACATGCTACATATACTTACATATTAATAACTGTACACTCTAATATACATAAATACGAATATAACATACACTAATAGATACATAAATATCATGTTTTACCGATGGAGATTTATGAAATAGATTAAAATTAAATAAGAGTAACGATTTCAAGTAATTGATCACGTAGACAAATATAGTTCATTCACCAGTTTCTTGAAGGTGGCTAGCGATGGAGCTTGTCTGGTTGATACTGGCAAAGCGTTCCATAGTTCAGTAGCCCGAAAAGCAAAAGATTTGCCGTAGAAATTTTCACTGCGTGCTGAAGGCATTTGGAGCACCAAATTGTTCTTGGATCGGAGAGGCAAAGAGTGTGCATCGCTCCAGAAAGTAAAAACATCTTTCAGATAACGAGGTGATGAGGGGTTAAATAATACATTATAGAGTAGAGACAAAGTATGAGCATTCCGACGAAGGCGAATGGGGAGCCACTTGAGCTGCATACGAAACTGAGATACGTGATCATATTTGCGCAAGCCAAATATAAATCTTACGCAATAATTTTGGAGACGCTCAAGTTTATTTAGCTGATCTTCATTGAGGTCGAGATAGCAGATATCTGCGTAGTCCAAGATGGGAAGAAGAAGAGATTGTGCAAGCGCAACTTTAGTAGTAGTTGGTAAAAAATTACGTAATCGTCTCAACGATCCACCAGAAGCAAATAATTTGCAACTGATAGCTTTCAGGTGAGGTTCCCAGCTTAATGTACGATCGAAAATCACGCCCAAGTTTTTGACTGATTCGCTGAATGGTATAACTATCCCGTTAAAAAAAACTTTTGGAACGGAAATCCAGTCGACTCTAGAGATCATGTAAGGACTCCCAATTACTATAACTTGAGTTTTCGAGGGGTTAACATTCAAGCCAAAAGAGTTGCTCCAGTGGACAATTTGTCGTAAATCAGCGTTCACCAGTTCAATGGCAACATTAAGATCAGAGAGCCGTGCTTGAGAATAAATTTGAAGATCATCTGCATAAAGGTGGTAAGAAGAATTAAGGTTTTTAGAAATCGAATTTATGAAAATAGCAAAAAGAAGTGGTGATAGCACGCCGCCTTGAGGGACACCAGCATTTGTACTGTATTGTATTGTAAATTAAATTTTAAATTTCGAGGGAAAACATCGTCAATGTCGAATGCATCACCATATTTGTGACGTCGTTAGTGGTTTAAACAAAACGCTTATATAAGGGAATAAATAATTTTTTGCAATATAATAATGAGTTAGTTAAAGTCCATAATATCATTGGTTTTGTAATGGACTGTAAACATAAGTGTGAAAGCTCCAGAAACATTATGGCTTCAAGTGCCAACAGGTATAAAAATGAGAATTTTATGGTTCACATTAGAAGAGAGAAGAGATCCGAAGTTATATATTGTTAGACTTGACTAAATACTATTTCTGTAATGATAATTTTGAGGTAAGTATGAGTCATAATAGCTTTTTCACACAGACAGGTTCTTTAATGCTGTTACAGAATATCGAACATTGTATTACAATTACTGACACAATTAAAAATATCAATAGAAAACGATGACAAATGAAAAAGATGATTTTTGTTTACGTGAGCCAGTAATTAATTGTACAGCGTTTTAGACATTAGAAGGATAGGTTAAAAACATAAATTTTGAAAATGAAATATTAAATTGATTACCTAATTAATTAATTCGCCTTCCTGACAATGTCATTCAAGTGCCGTTAGATTCATGTATGCCTTTATCTAGGGAGGGATGTGACTTTATGTAGCACAACATTTTTAGGCGGGGCAAAAACTGAAAAATGCCGCCCCTACCCACGTAGATATATTTTGTTATTACCTTCATCATCTTTATAATTTCATGTAACAAATTTCCTCTAATTGATTCACATTTCGAAATAATCCTTCCGGAAGTAATACATTCATTCCTGTTTTTTTAATTGTTTTATGTGTGGCAAACGCATGACTACTATTAGACACGGACATATCATTTAGTAAAGGAACATAACAACTGAACAGTCGGGATCCGTTATTATTCTACAACCAATCTAGTAGTTCAATGGATCCCGGCTGTTCAGTTGTTATGTTTCTTTACTAGAATATATTTTATTTTCTGCAATAGTACTCGTATTAATTCAATAACATATTATTATAGAATTCTAGACCACCACAAATCTAAGCGCTTGTTTTACTCTTTTCAGTTTTATAGTATGTAGTTTGGTTCACTTTTTATGCAGTCGGGTTTTTAAATTATTATTATTTTATTACAGAATGTTTTTGGTGGGATACACTTTTTTTGAAAGTAGAGTTCCGCGAGTTCGCTATGGCAATACGGCATAGACGCGCCCATCTAAATTGTTGTTTTTAAGTTTATATTATTAGTCCAAGCGCCGCACCAAATAAAGTAGGTTTGTAATGCAACGTACGGGTCCTGTTTTTTTTTTTTGGAATATGTTCATGGGTGTCCCCTGAATGTAAATCCAAGTAGGCGCGGCGGGAGGAGATTCACTACAGCCGCCATCATGGAAAACACGTTTTATTGAATATCTCGCGAACCGCGCATCGTACGATAAAAATTGTAGAAATTATTATTGTAGATAATAATATTTGTCAACTTTTTTATTTGAAACTTTTTTTGTGTAACGCATAGGTTTTTAATTATAGCGCTCCAAACTTTTTACAATATGGTTTTTACTTAATGTTTAGTTAATAAATTAAAAATAATGGTAACTGAATTATAGAGCATGAAATTACCTACAAATTTTACAAGAAACTTTTTTTCCGTAGCATTTATAGTTTAGGAGCTATAACGCTGTAAATGAGATTATAATGAGAGTATAATGTTGTATATTCATTTATGCGCCTATCACCTATCACAGTGATAACATGAAGATTCCAAATCATTACCTAGCACTGCACTAAGCTCGTCACCCAGAGATCTAAGATGTTATATCTCTAAGCCCTGTAACTTATCCCCCTGCCCATCAAACCAGAACACAGTAATGTTTGCACATTACTGCTTGGCGGTAGAATAATTAGCAGAGGTGTGGTACTTCACCAAGCGGACTCTGCCAAAGGTCCTACCACTACAACTATACGAAGTTTTCTGCTACCTAAAAAACCTAAAATTGTGAGAATGGTTGTTGCGCAACTTTAAATCGATACACATCCTAAACGGTCATCCATATCAAAAAACGTTGAAAGATAACTAAAATTTATTTTTAAATACCTATTCAACGATACCATTCTTGACATAGTTTGTTGACTTTATTTTTTTTTATTTGGTCAATATGGCGTCCGGTAGCCGTCATATTGAATTTGCACTAATGTCATATCTTTAGTGTTACTCGCGAGACTAAGAAGAATTGATTGACGTGAGAATCATAAAAATCGGCAGAGGCGTTTGGTCTGTATAGTGCAAGGGTCAGCAACAGGCGGACCGCGGTCCGTATCCGGACCGCGAAGGGTCGAACCTCGGACCGCCAATAAAAAATATTGTATTGTAAGTCAAGTATACATTTTAAAATGTAGATAATGTACACTGTACCTACCTTTATTAATTTAAATTATATTTTTTTTGGCACATGGAATCTACCTTAGTAAATAAATTATTTTTCTATTAAATATTTCCCGCAAAGCGGCTAAGAGAAACTCCACACTTTCAAATACACGCTCCTCTTCGCCACCACACGCTGGATCGCTGTCCGTGGACACCGAACGTGGAATGAGGTCCCCGCCCAAGATAACTCTTCGAAGAGCATCTCCGTCCAGTAACTGCTAGAGAACGCAGACCGAAGAGAGGCAGAGATCCGTATCTGCGGAGTGGCTCTCTTCATGGACAGCAACAAAGAACGATTGGAAATAAGCTTTTGCTTCGTCTGGGAACGGAAACGAGCCCGTTTGTCACCTGGATTGCTTTGCCTGCTCAATGGCAGTACCACATAAGTCACAATGAAGAGGGAAACCTACGACGTAATGTGTGCGAGGTAGATGGCCGCCAATTTCGGTGCGAAGGAGCGATCGAAAAACGAAAAGATTGCATTAATAGAGTACTCGAAAGGTCGAACACTTTTATAAACTTTGTATAAACATCTGAGCAGAAGTGCTGGTAAACATCATGAGGTTGTCATATAAGAAGATAGAGGAAAAGTTTGAGCTTCATCAGACCCCTTTGCACGATCAAACAAATGCAACTGACATATGGGGACACCTGTTCCTAGTTCGATCATCCAAACTGGCTCCGAAAGAGCCCATCAAAGGACAGCCGCGACCAACCAACGACGGTGCACGGTGTCACGCACTTTATGCTTTCTTCGAATTTATAGCCCCGCTGACAGTGACAAGACAAACCTCAAGATTTGCGAAAACATCATGCAGTCTTATAAGTTAGGAAGTGAAAACTTCTTAATGGTGAAACTTGAGGAAACTGAAGTAGTCTTTTACAATAATGCCACTCCCCGGTTCATGAGAGAAAAGGGAAAACGGCTTTGTGACACTGAGCAAAAAAGAGATGGAGCGCATGGGAAGACCTGTTTATGCAACACCTCCAAAAGACCCAATTGTAGTTACTGCCCGATGCACCAAGATTATTCTGGACAACAAAATCTTAGAGATGGCCAAGACCATCGAAGAGAAGTCAAACGTCAAATCTGATTAGGAAAACTGGGAGGTACAGAGAATACAGTCGGTCAACGGAGTTTCAGGATGTGGAAAGATAACATAGGTGATTATAAACTTCGACGTAGATAAGGACACCATCATCACCACAACAACTGAGACACCAATAGATCTAAGAGAAAAGCTATGGCACCGTATCGGAAACCTGATCAAAACCAGAGTGCGAACCATGGCTTCTGCGCTGGTAAATGGTTTCCGAAACGCCTTCAGTTTCAGTTGCTTTATGGCGGACGAAGCTCTCATGAACCATTTTGGAGCTATTGTGGCTGGCACACTGCCAAATTGTTCAATTTGTCAAAGGCTTCACTTCAAATGGAAATAATTGATATTCAAGAAGATGTATCTTTGCAAATGTATAAAACTGTATCCACTTAAGAATTTTGGGCCAAACACATCTCAGAATAATATGGAAATCGCAAAAATCTAGCTATCAATTTGGCTACTATGTTTGGTTCGACTTACGTATGTGGGTTATATTTCTCAATTATATTTTAAACAAACAATTTTCGAGATTAACCGACTCCCAATTACTCGTAGAAGACACACGTCGAATTTGCTATTCTTCTCGAGGACCAAACTATAAAGAGCTGGCTCAAGAGGATCGGTGTAATTTGTCGCATTGATTTTAGGTCTTGTGTTTTTTTATAATTACAAGTTGAGTTTGATACCGTACAAAAAATAAGTAGCACTTTTTAATTATTACCAAGTTACGGCTGTTCTAATCAGGAGAACGGCGACTGCCGATACGGAGACCCTGGGTTCAAAACCACGCGCACCACTGTCTTTTCGAAATCATGTTCATAATTCCGCTAACTTAAAACGGTGAAGAAAACATCGTGAGAAAACCGACATGTACCTAGAATCTTTCGAAGTCATGTGTCATCCACTAATCCACACTGGGCCAGCGTGGTGGATTATGGTCTTGACTCTCACCTTGCAAGGGAAGCCTCTGACCCCAAGGTTCAGTAGGAACATTTAGTGGGCTGTTTAAGCAATTATTACCACTATTTTTTTTCTGGACCTCGTTAAAATTTCTGCATTTCATCCGGACCCCGCCTAAAACTACTTGCCGACCCCTGGTATAGTGCTTCAAAGAATCATACATACATAGACTGATAAACACATTACCACTCCTTTGCGTCGCGCAGTCGGGTAAAAATGTGAGACTAAAACTGTAAGAAAAATATAAAACGGAAGTGACGCGTAAAAACTGTCACCAATGTTGCCAACTTTTTTATGAGATGATCATACCAAAATATAGTATGTCCATTTGTTTGCCAATTGGGTACTTCTCTATTAAATGTAATTGAAAGAACTTCGTTTCTACCTGGTGTCCCGTGACAACATTTGGGCCGGCCTGGGCTGCTTATGATCTCCTATTGATGTAATGTCCCATATATGTTGGGTAATTAGCATGCGCTAATATTGGCAACACTGGACTTGTGATGCGCTATTTTGTTTTATTGAATAAAGATTTGTATTAATATTTAAAATGGGGATATAAGTCATTGAATTATTCAATTACTTATGAAACGTGATTCCTGGAGGTTTGTTGCGTCAGTCACTACGGTTTTCACAGGATTTTATCAGGCAAGACATTCTGTGTGTAAGTAATGTAAAGATTTGTTTTTACCGTGAAACGAGTTGGCTGGCTGAATTTTGTGCGCATAATGGCCGACTGATGTGTGAATGTGTATGTTCCAGCCTGTATGTGATAGGGAACTGGCCGACTCTATAGACACAGTTTGTTTTTTAGCGAGACTTTTTTTATATGGTACATTCAAAATAATTATGTCTTGTATGTCTTGCTATGTTACTTATACAATAATATCATCAATATATTGCGGTATAGTTTGTTGACATCACATGTCAAAATACGATGTAAATATATTATAGCTACGTCTGTGACGACCTCGTTTGTCTACGCTGTCAGATTATAATCTAACCCGTGAGGTTATAATCTTACAGTAGAGATTAGGTTAGTTAGTAATCTGACGGTTTCTAAAATGTACCCCCGTATATTTTTATATGTCCCCACATATAGATATAAATTATTCTTAACATTATTTGTCCGCGGTGAACTCTTAAACTAAAAAAAATGAAGCGGTAAACTCTTACCTTTAGATAGGCTCGTTATATACAAGTAATGCTTTCGAATTACTTCCACAGTAACAATTTTAAAATCAGAACCAAGATGGTTGGTCGCAGTACAAGAATACGTGGCATTTTCTGTTGTATTTGAAATTTCCAACACGTTGAAATAATTGTATGGATATTTGACGCCTGGTAATGTCTGAAAATATATTTAAACACAGTTATACAATGTACGAGTTTTCGCAAACATTTTAATCGGAAAGATCTCGTTATATTTACTGTTGCGAACAACTTTCACTATGAGATGGACAGCTATCAACTAAACAGCTGTGTGCTAAAATCAGCAGGTCTATGCAAAGCACGCTAAAATGTATGAAACAGCAGATTTCATCATAGGCATGTGTTTACTATTACACTTGTTTATTATACCAACAATCTAATTCTAATAGTTACAGTGGTTTCTTTTTACTCGACTGAAAGAAGGAGTTTCGCGCGTATCTTGTGTGTTTGTAAATTTCTTTATTGCCACGTATCTTCCGAACGGCTGGATGGATTTTGACAATTAAGATATCGTTAGATTGGTCTCAATCACCTAAGTCCTGTGTCCTTATTTTTTGTAGTGGTAAGACTCTTGGCAGAGTCCGCCTGGGGAAGTACCACACCTTTGCCAGTTATTCTATTGCCATGCAGTAATGTGCAAACATTTCGGTTTGAAGGGCAAGGTGTCCAGAGAAATAACAGGGCTTAGAGATATAATGTCTTAGATCTCTGGGTGACGTACACAGTGCAGTGCTAGGTAATGATTTGGACTCTTCGTGTTCCAATAGCTGCGTGTCACTGTGCTGCTATGTGGCAGGCATGTTGCTTACCATCAGGCACATGTCCTGCTCGTTTCTTCACTCCTTATTTAAAAAAAAAAAGTAAATCGTATTACATAATGATTTTTTTATCTATTGATTTTTTGCAGTTGGGTTTTTTAAATTAAAGTAATCCTAGTTTAGGCTTTAGGTGTTGTGCAAACAAAATGTAGCTAAATTTTGCAGAGATAAAACATGAGACAAATCAAATTTCAACTTAAAAATTAAAAACAACCTCTGTGGTATAAACTGTCCCGGTGTCTACATTTTCCCAAGTAATGGTTGGTCGTGGATATCCTTCTGCTGTACATTTGATCTTCAACAGTCCCCCGTAGTTCGCCGTAGCTATAGCACCACCTTCAATTTTAACTAAAGGAGGTTGATTTTTTATTTTAGTACCTGAAAATACAAATTACGCTATATTACACAAGTGAATTTTAGTATATATTTTGGACACTTAAATGGTAATAATAATATAAACGAAAATGTTTTTAACTCCGATACACCATAGTACTACGCAAGCTGACAACGTTAGATTTGCTGTAAAAACATTTTGTTGTACACCCTCTTTTCAATTCGACAGGAAAAATGTAAATAACTTGGTACTGATTAATTGTTTATATAATTGGTTAGCTGGTCTTGTGCGCGTTGCTACGCCATCTGTCGATAATTGGTCGTACCAACTCGGATTTAGAATAAATTTGATTAGCAAAGGTATAATGACGCAATCTTAAAAGATAAACACGCGCTGTCTAAGACGGAATTCAACGCACGTCAACGCACGAAGCAAAAGCTCTCAAAAAATAATATTTTAGCTCGTTTTTGTTACATTCTTCATTCATACTCCGCTCCTATTAATAGTAGCGTAATGTTATATTGCATATAGCCTTCTTTGTTAAATCGACTGTCTAACAGGTAAATCCCCATGCGGATTTTGCAAAAAATTTGTTGACATAAATTTTTAAAACATTTTTGACGATTTTTTTCTTGTTCTGTAATGAAAGGCTTGTTTGAAAACATACCATTAAAATTATATTTTTAATAAACATTACCTGGTATGATATTATTAATTTCAATTAAGGTGGGCATCATTCTTGTAATATTGGTATTACTCTCTGCATGGTAAGCCACGATCTGTTGAAGTAAAATTGTGTATTAATTATAATATTTACCGAAGTAAATATGGTTGCTTAGAACTTTTGTAATAACACCTAACATGTAAAGTCAACGTACTAAAAAGATAGCTACTTACTACGAGAGATCGAGTTCAGACCAATTTTTGGTGAAAGTTTGCGTGGTAATGTACATTATATATTTTTAATAGTTTTATCATTCTTTTATTTCAGAACTAACAGGGGTTGGGGGAACATATATTATATGTACCACTTTGGAAGTGTCTTTGATATTTAGGCAGGTACGAATTACGTAGTGATTCCTTACTTAGACCTACTTAGATACGAATTAAATGCGTTTATAAAAGGCTCTAAGTATAAGATTTTCTCAGAAAAAAATAAATAAAAGAAAAGTCCCGAGTGTAACCATCAGGATTCGAACCGGGGCCTGTTGACTCCGAGGGCGAGCATATTATAATAAGTTATCGTATTCTAATGACATTGTAGAAGATTTTCATTGTCTAAAAACGCGCATAAACTGATTTCAAAAAAATAATTAAACCTAGCTAGATCGCTTTATCGTCCCCGAAACCCCCTGTATACATAATTTCATGAAAATCGTTCGAGCCGTTTCCGAGATTCAGATTCTATATATATATACCTACAAGAATTGGTCGTTTCTAGGTATAAGGTATAGAAAAAAATGTAATTGAAAACCTCAACATAATTTTTGAAGACCTATCCATAAACACCCCACAAGTATGGATTTGATGAAAAAGATTTTTTTTGAGTTTCAGTTCTAAGTATGGGGCATCCCCAAAATTTATTAATTTTTTTAAATATTTTTGTTTAAAAATATTAAAGCGGTTCACAGAATACTTCTACTTACCAAGTTTCAACAGTATAGTTCTTATACATAGTTTCGGAAAAAAGTGACTTTGACATATAGACGGATAGATAGATAGACATGACGAATCCATAAGGGTTCCGTTATTACGTTTTACGGAACCCTAAAAATCAACTGTTGCATACCGTTGCTCTGGTACAATCAGTAATAGTTGTGGTTTTGCAATATTCATATTCATATTCATTTATTTGGTAAAGCCAATTTACGCGTCACATAGAATTACTAATGTATTATAATTAAATCCGTAAATAACAATAAATAAATTACAATTGTAAAAATTCATTAATGTCATAAAACGAGTGCTCGACAAGCCAGCGCTGAAGCCGGTGTTTGAAACTGTTATGGCTGAGGGCCATCCTGATAGAGTCTGGTAGCTTGTTGTATACTGCTGTACCCATGACATGCGTGAGTTTGCTCGACTTCACAAGAGTTGTTTTTCGTTCGTCCGTTAAATCAGTAGACAGGTGAATTCGCGCGTACATTGCCATTTGCAGTATTATTATTGATGGCAGAGTTAAAATACCTAGGCTTTGGAAATACGGTCGCGCGGAAGTATCCCGCGTTACTCGCACTATCGCTCGTATGGCACGCTTCTGTAGGCGGAACACTACAATAGTACCTAATGCTTGTATTTTTGCAGTGTTTAATCATTATCGTCATCACTCTATTTTTCACTTTTTTAACAATGATGGAATAGCACTTGAACGCTAGCTCTCCTGATGTTAAACGACATTGCTTTTTTTATCTTTTTTTACTTTTATTTTATAAATATCATTGAACTCTTAAAAACGGAAGAAGCGGCGCACGCTCCTCAACGCTGGCTATGTAAAATCAGGTGACGTCTCCTGATTGAGATCAGTCGATACGTGAGCGACAAATGGAGCGCAAGTGTGCCAATAAATCCAACGAAATTCGATTTGAGCTGATATAATGCCATTTTGTGTGTGTACAAGGTGCACAATAGTTCCAAAACCAAGAAAAAGTTTCGTGGCATCACTTTTCATACGTAATTACACACAATCTTTAATTATTTCAATTAAAACAATATTTTCTGTTGTAAACAATTTGGCAGTCGTAAAAAGGGACATATATATGACGTGTAAGATTGGGACACGACCAGCGATATATTGATTGCAGTGATAACAGGTGAAACACTCCTTCTCTTTCACGCCAGTGTCTTCGTATGTCTTTCTATTCTTATTGAAAAAAATATTTAAACAAACGTGTAACTGTGGTATGTATAGCTGTCTCATTCCCATCTACTGCCAATTTATTATGATGTCTTTGTCATGTATTAAAACGTATCTCACGATGGAAGTGTAGTTGTGTGCACGTTGTTTATTTGTGTGAAATGTTCGCCACATTATGTTGTTTTCATATTAGAACGTACCTCATTTTCCTTTCCTTATTTTTATCAATGATAGATATAGATTTTATAGGTTTACACTCGACCGCCATCTCGCCTGATTTTAAGCGTTGATGCGGTCTACGACGTAGCGTGCTTCCCTAAAATAAATCGATTCACTCTCGTGTCATTCATTAAATAAAAAATACACTAACCGCTAACCGGAACATCCCGTTTGGAGGAATAAACCCTTCTGTTGTGTACAACCCAGTAGCGTTATCGTACGTAACTGGGATTTCCTGTATCAAGTTGTAGGACTTATTTAGTACTTTTACACTTTTTAATTCAACGTCACCCTCGTCGAGTCTTATTGACAAATATGACTTAGAATCTGTAAATACAAACAATAAAATCTTTACACGTTTAAAAACACCGTCCATGACCATCACATGCATATTTATAAGGAAATTATAGTTATCCCATTATTCATAAGATACCAAACTAAACTTAAAATCACCTAACGAGCAGTGCATCTCGTAGAACGACTAACGCAAGGGCAACTTCGACGTTATGACTTCAGCTTGGGCTGCCACGGGTAAAGAAGATCAAGGAACGACCTAGCATCCTGGAAAGGTTTGTCCTACGGCCCTAGCTGGCAGGTTCTAGCAGCCGATTTGTATCCGGTGTGTAGAGTTAAGTATTATTATACTAGTTTTGATTATTATCTAATGTCAGCTGACTTATTGGTTAGGGAACTGCGTTGCAAAAGATGTATCTGAGTTGTTCGAATGAATTTTAATTAACTTCAGTTACCTGGCAGCGGTAGAGGGCTAGTTTCATTTAGGAGGCTCTCCTTGACAGGGGAAAATCCGTAGGAATAGTCGACTTTGGAGCCAGCTAGAACCACAGCTCTAGCCGGTTCCGAGGTGTTCACTCCAATTATGTGGAGTCCTGCCTTTGTAGCCTTTATCTGGTAAACCTGTAATCATAAGATTAAAAACCAAATGACTCTTGGATACATTATAAAAGCGGTACTTTATGGGTTTCTATGTGTGCGTATTTATTCCCACGTGTCTATATAACGACGTAATGGATCCGAATGAAGTTAATTACGAAGTGAGTAAGTAAATTACCAGGATAACGATTTGGCTGTAATGGAAAATAACGAGAGCTTAAACAAAAAAAGGGCCAAAAATAACGATTGCGTCAGAACACGTCATAACGTTAATAAATTCTGTAGGTACTACGTATATTTCAGAATGCAGTATTGGGAATCCCTGTAGCTCTAGACTTTAATCTTTAAATGATAGTAATCTGACGCATTTATTTTTTAAGGTTTAAATGCTGATCCTTTTTTGAAGTGAAAACTTCTTTAGGCGCGTTGAGACAAAATTTTCGTGGGCTGCGAATGAATTTATCCGCCACGCCGGGTATGATAATAATTTCCGGATGAACTCGGGATGCTAGAGCGAGAAACAAAATACAGTGAACAAGCGCGTCAGATCGAGAAAATTAATATAGTCCCTGTGAACCTGTGTTTATTATATTTAAATCTTTTTATACCGGCATTAACTTCTAGGTACTTACCACGCTAATGTCATTAATTGAACTTGTCACGAAATATTAAATTTGCATTTCACATCCATTGCAAAAAAGTATTTGCTGTAATATACTTGTATTACTGTTTTATCACAGCACTTACACTACGTAAACACACAAAATGATACCTATTTTCATCACAGCACTTACACTTTAAACACAACAAATATATGCATTTTTAGTGAAATACCTATAAAATAAATAAATAGCAAACACTAAAAAAATTTGCTAGTCAAACGTCAAACACTATTTCCGAACCGCGTATATTTTTTTTTGACGTGACAACGTCTTAAATTAGGTTGCGGCTGGGAGTCACTTATGAAAAAGTGTAACGCTCGGTAACGTTACGATGAGTCACCGAACGAGAGAGAGAGGCCCGCCGAATGCCTTGCGTCTCTCTCCCACTCAACTATGATCGGTCTGCCGCGCGCGCAGCACTAGAGAATTAGGCGCATTGAATCGGCGCATGCTTGTGTCTCTGTCTTTGTCTTTCTCGAACGTTCTTGGCGTTGGAAAAACAAGAAAGCGTCATAATACAAGTTCACACGTGTGTGGTTAAAGTATCGTCAGCTGTGTCTGTAGTGAAAATGTGGAGTGCTTAGATTCGTCATTTACAACAACTACAACAATAAAGGTAAATAATTGTACACTGATATTTCATTATCGTAAACTATGATTGATTGATTAATTTCTTAATTTCATGAAAAATACGTATAATCTTGATTGCGTATCAAACGTTTCTAAGTCAACTACGTTAAAAGGAACAACTATCGACTTGACTTTCGCAAGACACATTACAGCAGAAACACTTCCTTTCATTTCATATTTCTCCTATCATCGTCCTATCCTCAACAAAATCACTCAAATAGGAATTAGTTAAGTTTAAGTTTACATGTACAATGTTTTAGTAAACAAAATATATTTCTATAGTTAAAATTTGTGCAATTCTTATTTTCATTCAATTCCTTGTTCCTATTGTGCAATTTAATTATATTCATATCAATAAATATTCTACCGAGAAAAAAGACGTTGTCACGTAAAATCTTCGCCCGTTAACCGACTTTACAGGCAACCAGATTTTTTTTAAATTTATTTTTGGCCATAGATACTAATCATTTCGCCACATTTTATACTCGTGTTGCTGTGCTTACTAGGTATATACTAATTTTCAATTTCTAAATAATTTGAATTTTTAATTATTAAAATTATTTAGTGGTCTTTAAATATAAGTATTTCTTATTTTAAGTTTTACTTCTGCCGTGCGGGCTTAATCGCACACATATTTTTTTACTTTTATAGGTTTACTTCTGACCGCTATCTCGCCTGATGTTAAGCGACGATGCGATCTACGATGGAGCGTGTTTACCTACAAGAACCCGATTCACTACCGGTTCGAAGACACACATTTATTCAATATGCGATTTCCATCCATAATATCCATAAGTCAAAATCAAAATATTATATATAATACCTACATATGCCAAGGAACTTTGTCTAACAAGTTTTATAAATGTTTCAATGATTAGATTCAAAATGTAATTACAATATTTAAATGTTATTTGGGTCTAATTTCAATTCATTATGAAAATTTTGTTACACAATCATTCAATTGTTAATTTCAATGACATATATTATGACAGTTTCGTTGTTGATCGTTTATATTGTCTGAAAATTGCTGTACTATGATTAGCATATAAAATATTGGGTGACCAAATTGCCCGAGATAAAACTTTCATGCAGATAATGAACAGTTTCTTTCAGGTCTTTTCTTATTCAATTTGGTAATTTCAGTAAATTGTTGTCTATTTGCAGGATACAGATAATTTATAAGTTAAACATTATTTATTCATTTAGTTCATTTACCTATTTACAAAAATAGACGTCCACAAAGTCATGTCAATTATTGGTAAAAAGCATTTATAAGTCACATAATACATGAATTATTCAATAAAACTAAAAAGGGAATTACAATACTAATGTCTAGAACAATCGCTTCGTGTATTTATCACCAAAAAACTCTTTCAAAGAATAATAGGCGTTTTTTATTAAATAGGTATGACCTTAAACGTTTCTTAAACGACGCGACGTTACTATATTTAAAACATTATCTCTTCGAACAAGAACTATATCCCTCTTTTTTATGTCCCAGTCTAAAAATATTGTAAATTCAAGATATTAAAAAAATCCAGAAATACTAAATCGAAGAAATATTACTTGCCTTGCTTGTTTTTGTTTCGTAAACGACATTTTTCTCAACGCTTTCCCCGTCCGGTCCTTTGACGGTTACAGAAATTTCACTTTCTATTTTACAAGCTATCGATATGAGAATATCTTTTACAAGAACGTCAATATCCATCTGAAAATACAAGTGATGTTAACGAACGCGATGTTTTATTAAACTAGCAGCGCAGAGCTACCCGCGTAGCTCCGTTCCGGCGTTCCCGTCATTTTCCCAGGTTAAAAAGTAGCTTATGTGTTCTTCCAGACTATCCGCTTGACACACTTTGGGAACTATATTACACCGAATGACAAAAATTTACAAAATTAACTTTGCGGTCGGGGTTTTGGCGGGAAAAAAAATTTTGGTATTTTTATTTGAGAAGTTAATTTGATTAATACCCATTAATTTGGTTTTAATGGTGTCTGCTTGAACTGGTCTTTATTTTGAGATAAACCACGTTAAAACTTAGTTCGTTCATATAGAAAAATCGTTAAATTAAAAAAAAATGTTAACAGGAAAATGGTCCCGAAGCATTGAACTTAAAAAAAAATTAGGCTATCGAGTCCTGTTTGTTTCTTTTTCCGTGTTTGTTATGTCGTATACAATTAATTTAAAATATAAAATCTCTATGTCTTCCTTATAATTTAAGATATTATAGCTCTAGAACACTTGAGAATTCGAAAAAATATCTGACACAAGTGTCAAAATTGTTAGTTTACATTTCAAACACATTAATTTAAACAAACGATACCGCCAGAAGCGCCTTGAAACGCTCTTGAAAATAATGGGCTCAAACAGGTACAAGTAACGCGGCACTTCATATGCCGAAGCGTAAACAAACGCACTTAGGTAATCTGACACCGTTTTCCCGCCAAAATTGTAAATTTGAGTCGCCGAAAGTGACGCGAGCGGTTATAATCTATTTTACACGACGTGATTGAGCAACAAACATCCAATCATTGACATTTAGAGGTATAATATTAGTAGGATACGCGTTATTGTTTAGTTCTTTGTATTCAGCGGTGATCCTATTAATAATTTACGTCAATGTTTGGATGTTTGTTGCTCAATCACTTCGTAACTTCTGAACGGATCGGGCTGAAATTTGGAAGATAGGTAGTTAGTTAGTAGTAGTATAGTTACTGAGTTGATTATAATCTGCAAAAATACGCAGGATAGTTTTATTTTTTATCCCAGGAAAATAACGGGAATGACGGTAACGGAACTACGCGGGCAACACCACGGGGCACTGCTAGTAAAATATAAAAGTAGAAAACTAAATCGAGCTCTACTTACGGTAATGTTGTGTGAACCAGGCGACAACGTGTCTGTGATGAGAGGATGCTTGCGATTCGTTACAGTCATTTTCACATAATCTAAATACTGAAAAAAAACAGTATCCTGAAGTCAAAGATGAATAAATATACAAATAAACACTGTGTTATACGAAAGAGTGAGAATACAATAATAGAAACTAAATTTAAGGCACGGGTGACTTTAAACTGTACAGTAACGGTGCTCAGGCTAGTTTTAAGCACAATGCCCTGCATTTTTAACCCCCGACCAAAAAACGGGGTGTTATAAGTTTGACGTCCATGTCTGTCTGTCTGTCTGTGTGTGTGTCTGTCTGTGGCACCGTAGAGCTCAAACGGATGGGCCGATTTCAATGCGGTTTTTTTATTCAAAGATTAATATCCGTGCGGATGTTCTTAGCTATGTTTGGTTAATATCGATTCAAGATGGCCGCCTCCACAAAATGGCGGACAAAATATTTCTTCACAACCTACCTTAATATGGGTATCAAATGAAAGGGCTTGACTAGTACAATACTTTGCACTATAACTAATTTCATATCCAAGATGGCCGCTACCACAAAATGGCGAAATACATTTCTTTTTTTCACAGTTCCCTTAATATGGGCAATATAGGTATCAAATGAAAGGGCTTGACTAGTAAAATGTTGTATAGATAACAAATCTGAAGTAGTCGGGGGTTAGTCAAAATTTTTAATTTTGTTCTTGTTAATATTACGATTCCATGTTTGTATGGCACTTTGAGAATATGTTCTAATGTGGTAAACTTACCACCGAATCAAAACATTCAACCAAGGCTCATTCATGTTTCTTAAGTCTGAGAAACGGACTACAGTTACTACTACAAGTAAACAACCTGTTAAGTTATTTAAAATGTGTAAGTATTATGCCAGTTCTGATCGAGTCGAAGACGACATGTCCCTAATACAGCAACGCGCCTGCCCAGAGCCCATGACAACCCAGTTACACAGCTGTCGGAACATGACGTGTCCAAAAATATAATCCAATCCAAATAAAATATACGAAGATTTATCTCAATGCCCTGTAATTTCTCTGAAAGCATTGCCCACCATCCCACAACTGGGAATCGGAGCCTTCTGTCCCAAAGAGATAGTTAATTAAGGTCATAATTCCTCACGCTGGCCCACTTCGGGTTAATTTCGTCAGTTTGAGTTTGTTTTAGTTCACTTAGCTAAAACTAATACAATTGTATTAAAATTTGACTGTGTTCAACTTTTCTGGCGTTTTTTGCCTCACGTTGAGCCGTTGCCCAGCATTGAGTTGCGAAGTCATAACCCTTCTACATAGGTAATACGGTAGTACTGTGAGTATTTATCATAATTTGTCTGAGTTCTAATATGACGGTTAAAAGCAGGAAATCATAGTATGTAGATACCTTATTGACCGTGTCCTTAGTAACATTAAATATTTGTCCTGTCGTGGCTTCCGCTAATTTATCGTAGACTTGATACTTAACGTCGTCATACGTGTCATCACAACGACCCGTTAACCCAAACACGATCTGGAAACACATAAACCTAAATACGAAATATTTACCAATTCAAATTTAACACGAAATAATACTGAATCACGACATTGTAGATAGGATAGGTAAGTCATGGGGTCAATGATATCATTTTCTATATAATATCATAATTTTTATATTTTATATAAACATTATGATTGCATTTTTTATATAATATCATAATTTTTATATTTTATATAAACATTATGATATCATTTTCGTCGTACACGTTTGCAAATATTTATTTATTTCTAAAATTAAAACCTACAATATTAAACTGAATTCTCAAACGAATTTTGATGTTTTTATTGATTACTTACTTAAGGGCGTGTGGGCCGTAATTTTGATTTTTTAAAACAACTTTAAGACCTTTAAAATAGTGTATTAAACTCTGAAAAAAATATATGTAATAGTTAAGGATCTAATCTAGTGCAATTCGCAGTCAGTAACACGATTTAATGAATTTTACTTGATAGAAAAAAAATCCCAAAGTTACCCCTTTTCAAAAGGTTTTTTCAAGTTTATGACTAAACTAATGAATTTTTTAACTAAATTTTTGTACTCAACGAAAGCCACTTAAAAGTTATAGATGCATTTGCAGAGTTTGACTTGATAAAAAGTATCAGTTATTCACTATGTTTTAATATCTACCATATATATAGCGCGCCGTTCGGCAAGCCTGATCAGTCGCGTTTCGGCGCTCACGGACGACGGGTCTGTGCTTGATTTTGCAATTTTGACAACCGATAAATTTTAAATATTACGATCATAGTGCCACAGTATAACAATATCAGTAGGTATTACTAGTGAAGCACGCTATGATCTTGATTTTTGATACCGTTTTCATTGGAATTGCGAATAGACGCTGATACTAATTAGTACGCTGTTTATTTTATGTTGTAGACCAAAAGGGGAGTCTCAAAAAACTGACGTCGATACCACACCAGTAAAAAATTCAATGCGGATGCAATGGCAAATAGATAAGTATCGGTAAAATATTCGTCCGTTAAATCAGAGATCGGGATAAGGAAATAATAAGAGGGGAGAAATCCCCTGCGTAAATCCCCAAGTTAGGTATCATTTATGACCTGCACTTGCATTTATATGCCATTTAGGTAAATTCTTTGGTAGTAAGGTACTTAGTACTTTGAAGAAAAATCCTCACATACAGTTTTGACCACTTTGGAAGAGACTTTCGCGCAAACTATTCAGTTTAGAAAAAAAATGTTAGGAACTTCAATACAATTTTGAACACCTTTCCATAGATAGATACACGTATGGTTTTGTTATAATTTGTATTTTTTTATATTTTTCCAAGTTTGTGACACCACCAAAATTTATTGTTACTTTTTTTTGTATGTTAATATTGTTCATAGAAATTTAGACATCCGAAAATTACTCGTAGAATTTAACTCTGCACAAAATTTCCGATTCGTATTTTTTATATAAGGTTTAGAATCATTTTCTGAGCATAAAATCACAAAATAATAACAAATCCAGGTGGAGCTTCAAGCGCCAGCTCGAAAAAACGCTTTTGGCTGATATTCTGAAAAAGTTATAAATCCTATTATTATTGTAGAAAATAAATTTTCCCATCTTGTGTCGCCAGTAAACTTTTCGAAGTTTCGAACTTACCGATTACGATTTATTATGTCAAATTTGATGATAACAATGTAAAAATAATGTGTGAATTCTGTTCCCAGTAGCATAAACATGTCCCTTTTTATCGGAATGGAAGAAGGGTTATGTTTTTCGCGCGTATCTTTTATGTTTGTAAATCTTTTATTTCCACATATCTTCCAAACGGCTGGATGGATTTTGGTAACAAAGATATTCTAACACTACTCTGACTCGCCAAAGTGTCCTTAGATAGTAGGTAATATTTTTTTACGTGTAGATTTTTTTGTAGTCGGTGTTTTTAAATTAAAGTAATTCTATCATATTGCTCGTTGCTCGAATGAACAGCACCGTTCATCATCATGACTGAAGAGTTGAAAGAAGAGTTTGGTCTCCACTTTTGTAATAAGAACAACTAAGCTGTGAAACGCATTGCCAGAGTGGGTTTTGTCGAAGGTTCGAACCTTGGGGTTACGAGGTATACTGTGCTTGTTTCTATTAAAGAAACAAGTTCCATCGTAGACCACTACATCCACTATTATCGGCATCATTGCAATCGTATCATTAAATGGGTTATAAATCGTAAACGGTACTAGCAACAAAAGATGCAAAATTTTATTTTCTACAATTATTGACAAAATATATAGTTTCCAAAATATCGGCTAAAATAGTTTTTTTCAATTGGCGTTTGAAGCTCTACCTGGATCTGTGAGCATTTTGTAATTTTATGCTCAGTAAGTAATCTTTACCACATAGAAAAAATTTGGTTTAGAAATTTAATGCAAAGTTGACCAAAAACCCTTCTATTTTTACTGGCCTTTCATTACGTTTCAGCACATTTTTTTTAATTTTTGACGAACTTGTGAATTATTAGGAAACATTTTAAAAATATGCATGATATTGGAAAAGCCTTTCTCAACTTATAGTGTGACTAAAAAGAAAAGGTTGAGTTTTGTATATCTACGAGTATAGATAAATTTAATATTTCTTCGTTTCACTTCACAATTCACAAAATTGTTATCACTAGTATAAACAGTATAAACAAATCTTGAATAAAAAATGAGTTTAAATTACACAGTCCAATATTTTAATGTTATTTCTGCACTGTGGCACCGATTCCGCGGTCGGTGACGGTCGCGAGAACAAGACAGCGTTAAATGCCTAATTTGACAGAACTACCTGGCCTTAACATACTTTTTTTTACTAAAAATTTCTGATAAAAAATGGAATAAGAACATATCAATGAAACGTATCTGTCAAAATACTACGGCGGCCGTTTTGCTTAACAAATGTTTTAAAACTCCCAAAATAATAGTTTCAAATCGTCTGTTAAGCAAAACAGAGCGACGCTCGGCGCGTGGGAGAGTTTTTATTTGACCAGTAACATTTTTTGACGTGACAACGTCTTATAAATTGGTTTGCCGGGTGACACTTGAAGAAACTGCGTTACGCTCCGCTCACGTTATGCGCTCACAACGAGAGCGAGTGAGAGGCACGCGTCCCTTCCACTCGGGCATGGTTAGCCCGCCTAAGAGCGAGAGAGACAGACATAAAAAGTGAAAGGCACGCGTCCCTTCCGTAAAATTATTTTACCACTCAAAGTCGTTGTCACGTAAAACTTTTGCCCGTATACCGATTTTACAGGCAACCAATTTTTTTTGTTACGTGATTAATGATAAAAAATTTATAAATACAAATTTATTAATTCATTTTGATGACTTTGTAATTTATTTTGACTATATCAGTAATAAATAAATGTTGTATGTATACTCGTATATTTAATTACCTGTGATTGTTTTTCAAGCGCAAACCGTTTCACTTCTTCGTATCGTTTATAGTCCTTAGCTGTAGCGTCAGTAAACACGTAGATATGAGACTTCGGAAGACTCGAATTCAATGCTGTCATGATACCTGCTAGCGCACATTCCGGGCAATCTCGAGCCCCGCCGCCGACTCTAATAGAGTTCACAACCGATTGGAATAACTTTCGATCGTCAGTATCTATGCGTAATATACCTGTTAAATAGAAATCAAATCATTAAAAAATATGTTTTTTCACTACTGTTACGTAGAACTAAATCAAATCAAAGGGCTCAAACATGTAACCACTTCCGAGGGTTGCATATTTGGCCGTTTGAGTCGCTCAGCTGAATTAGCGGCTGCACCGGCCCTACTACTGTGTCTCTGGAAGATGTGATGGTGCCAGAGTATCGACGCAAGTTTGCGTCCCACACTAGGAGCCGACTCAACTTCCAAGGCACAACAGTCATGCCGTCAGGTCTTTTACCATCGTCACGCGCAAGACCACTCGTTTCGAGTATGGCTGGGACATTGGCGGTGGAAAAAGCCCGGCGTATGATGTCGTTCAGGCAGGCGTGGCGGCCAATACGACCCGCGCTTTTCGAGCAAGAGAGACCGAGGTGACCAAGTTGATCGACGGCAGTACCACAATGGCAGCGATGGGTTTCATAGCACCTCACACCCAAGCGCAAGCTAACAGCTAGACGAAATGCAGTTGGATCTGTTGTTATTTGCGTGGATGGTGTAATAAAATAATATAATTATTTAGGAACAACTTGCAGTTTATTTCGAGACCGGCCAAGCACATGATTCACAGGTGAAGGGGAGGCAGAGCCACCCGTGGCAATTTTTAAACCTATAAAATTGGTTGTGTTCCAAAACACACATATTTTAACATCCTCCCCTGTAACACCCCATTTTTTGTGATACAATAAAAGTGTTTATCGGCAGTAGTGCCCTTAGTCAAATTATCAGCTATCATTTCATCACCTTTTACAAACAAAAACTTAATTCTTAGGTTATTAAGATGACTCCTTAAGAAATGGTAGCGAATGTCTATGTGCTTAGTTCTAGGTAGATAACAGTCACAGACTAAGTTGATAACAGTCACTGGTAGTTAGCTTAATCGCACTCTGATTATCTATATTCTCTTCACCGCAGTCCAGTGTTCAGAGCTAGCTAGGGTTTTGGTTGTACCTGCTCAGTGCATTGACAGCAAAAGATATATCTGGTCGAGTGCCTTGAGCCACATATAGTAAGGAGCCTATCGCTTGTTGATATAGACAGTCAAACTTTTCATCTTTCTCTGAATTATTAAATTTTAAATTATTTTTACACGGTGTTTTAACAGGCTTGCAATCTGACATTCTGAACCGTGCCAGTATTTCTTTTATATAGTTTTCTTGATCTATCATTATCTTCTCTTTGTCTCTTGTAATGCGGAGACCTACGCACTGGCTTGCTAGACCAATATCCTTCATTTCGAAGTGCTGTTTAAATTTTTCCTTCAATAAGTTTATAATTGACTCTTGTGCAGTAAATATTATTAAATTATCAACCCAGACAGCTATAAATGTATTTTTCTCAGTATTATAGTAGACACAGGGATCTGCTTTCGATTGTTGCATTCCCAACTCGTGTTTTGTTGACAAAACATTGTTCAGTTTAGTGTTCCATAATCTGCTGGCTTGCTTGAGACCATATATGGATTTATGTAGCTTGCATACCTGGGATCCTCGTTTAAATTATTCGGGCTGTTGCATGTAAATCTCTTTATCAATTTCTCCCTGGAGAAAGGTTGATACGGCATCCATTTGATCCTTTTCAAGCTCATATTTGGCTGCTAAAGCAAATAGGTAACGGATGGTTGTGTATTTGACAACTGGTGAGTAAGTTTCTTCATAGTCAGCTTTTTGAGCATAGCCCTTTATTACCAACCGTGCTTTATAACGAACAATTTTTCCACTCTGATCAGTTTTTGTTTTATATACCCACGTACAGGGTAAAGCCCTTATGCCTGGAGGAAGATATATTAAACTCCATATATTTATTCTTCATCAAGGAACTATATTCTTCATGCATAGCTGTTTTACATTCAGAGTCTTGTGGTGATGACAATGCCTCCTCAGCAGTCTGTGGATCAGTCAAGTCAGTAAAGAAGCATAAGTAGCTTTCCTTCTCTTGATTATTTTTATTATAGCGTATCCGGCGTGGTCTCACTGTCGCATTACTGTATAAATTTTCCCCACATAATTAGGAGGATCATAGGTCTCATCTTGGTCCCCACAATCTGTATTATACTCACTTGAGTCTTCACTTTTACTTGTTTCTGTGTTTAATTCTCTTTTTCATGGCTCCTGAGTGAGTGACTCCTTATCCCGAGAGGCAGATGTACTTTCTGGTGTCCCACTGCAAGTAGGTAGACCACCGCTGTCACCCACTGACTGACTGTCCTTAACTGTAATATCGACATCACATTGCATTCTCATTGTAATTCTCAAAGAAAGCCACCTCTCTACTTTTTATTATTTTGTGTGTTATGGGGTTGCCATAACACACAAAATAATAAACAATAGCCCACCATTATCATTTTCTCAGATTTTTTATCCCATTTTTGACGTTTTTGGTATGGTACATGTAGGTACCATTGCCTCGGAGCCAAATACTTTCATATGTGATAAATTGGGTTTTTTACCTTTCCATAACTCATACGGTGTTTTACCTTCCAATGACTTTGTGGGAGACCGGTTAGCAATATATGCAGCGGTTGCTAAAGCTTCTGCCCATAGTCGCTTGCCCAGATTGTCATAAAACAGCATGCATCTCGCTTGCTCCACTAGTGTCCTGTTCATCCGTTCTGCCATGCCGTTGTGCTCCGGAGTATATGGTGTGGATGTCTCCATATGGCAGGTTCTCCATTGGGCTACATAAATCTGAATGTATTAATCCAAGAGGTCTTACTGCTCTTGAACCAACATTTTTAAACGGCATTCTGGCATTTTTACCTTCAAAACATTGTATACATGAAACATCATCATCATCAAACACCTTTATCTAGATTTAAAGCCACACCCTCTACGCAGTTTGGCAATTTCTGTATGTCTGAGTTATTCAGATGTCCCATTCGCAAATGCCACAGGTGTGCATCATTAAAACTCACTGGGCTTGATGTCAGATGAACCATTTCATTACCTGTGTTGATAATATACAAATTGTTGCTCAATGTTGCAGTACATACTACTTCTCCGTTGCCATTTTGAATATCACACCCCTTGTTATAGAGTGTAACATTATACCCACTCTTCACTATAGTACTGACTGAAAGGAGATTAGTCGCTAATCCAGGGACAAACAGGACATTCTTCACTTGTATTTTGTCCTGATTTATGTGTATGTCAACACATCCAACTCCTTTTACAGCTAGTGGTTCTCTATTTGCAACAGTTACACTCTTCACTGTAGGCTCAGTGACATTATACATCCAATCATCTCTACTTGTCATATGCATGAATGCACCGGAGTCTATTAGCCAAATTTTATTGGTGCATTATCCAATAGTTGTTGAAAATGCAGCAACATAACTTGAACTTTCTGTCTTGCTTGATGTCCCTTTTGTTTAACAAAATTTAGCAAAGCGTCCGAACTTGTTACAACTGTAACATCTTGGCCCCTTCGGCTTACTTGACAGATTAGAATTACTATTGGTATTTTCATAATTACTCTTTTTTGAATTTGTGAAAAATGCAGCTGACTTTGATGTATTAACTTCTTGTATGAGCTTAGACTTGACTGAGTTTGCACTAATGTTGATGCCGGAGCTCTCAAGTCCCATGATCATTGGCTTGTATTCATCTGGCAGTCCGACCAGCATAAGTGTCCCGAGCCACTCATCATTGACATCAAATTCAATGCTGCGCAGTTTGTGAGCAGTGTTCATTATCTTGCTGACATACTCCTCAACGCTACTACATGATACCAGTGTCGTGTTTATCAAGTCTTTAAGCAAGCCGACTCTCCGTGTAAGTCCAATCGTTCATCAAAGGCTTGGTGCAAACTTTCCCAAACTTCTTTAGCGGTTGTGCACTCTTGAACATGAACGTAATTTTGAGGATTAAGATGCAATATTATCTTGGCCTTCGCCTTTATGTCCTTACTAGCATCAATCAGCACGTTGTTAGCCGGCTCGATCCAACACCAAAGGTTTTCATGTTGTAAATATGTCTTCAAACTGAATTACCACGTGGCGAAGCTCTCTCTTCCCGTTAATTTCTCGATGTTGAACATGTTATGTGAACTTACTTTGACTGAGAGTTCTTTTTCCACTACTTTTTTGAACACCACGTTGAACATCTAACCTCGATTCCAAAGTCGTCAAGTAATCCGCCAATAGAAGTTTTATTTTCACTTTTCTGATATTTCTGTCTGTACCTACTACAACGCAACCATGCTCTGCTACCATGTTGTTATTTGCGTGATTGCGGATGGTGTAATAAAAGAATATAATTATTTAGAAACAACTTGCAGTTTATTTCGAGGCCGGTCAAGCACATGATTCACAGGTGAAGGGGAGGCAGAGCCACCGGTGGCATACCCCGGACACTCCACTAAAACTCCATGCAAGCACCGCTGTGGAGTTACCTAATCTTCACACAACTACGCATATGTCGTTCGTACACACGCGTGAATGTGTGCGTTAGCGCTAGGGCTACTGAATTATTTTATTGAATAGTTGTGCCCCTTGAGTTCACCTGGTGACGTAAAGTAGTTTATAAACTTGCTATAATGTTGAGTTACATAAATAGAATGGTGCCAGATTATACTATTCTAATTAAAATGGTGTATGTATTGCCGCGTAAAATCAAACGAAATCTATAATCGATAGGTACCTAGATATCTATTTCTGTTAGTAGGTACAAAAAACTTCGACAATATCACTAACTGACTCGACCAGATAACATGAGATTTTCTAAAGAGGTTAGATCTCTTAAGAGGCACTCTCTTACCTCACCAGAGCTAAAAGATAAAAGATCTTTTAGATGTTGTCAGGTGTCAGGCCTTATAGGCCTCCGGCTGAGCCACTCAGGAAAGATGTAATCGCAGGCGTAACCACCTGCGATGTGGCCTCTCTAATGACGTGACGTTTTGTAGTGGTAGGACTCTTAGCAGAGTCCGCCTGGGGAAGTATCACACCTTTACCAGTTATTCTACCGCCAAGCAGTAACGTGCAAACATTACTGGGTTCCGGTTTGAAGGGCAATGTTTCCAGAGAAATTACAGGGCTTGGAGATATAACATCCTAGATCTCTGGGTGACGAGCGCAGTGCAGTGCTAGGTACCTAATGATTTGGACTCTTCATGTTCCAATAGCTGCATATCACTGTGCTGTTATATGGCAGGCATGTTGCTTACCATCAGAAACATGTCCTGCCGGTCGCGTCAATCTTCATTAAAAAAAAACTAGTGACGTCATCTGATTGTGGTGGAACAGGGGGGTGGAGATTAGCTGTCGCAAGTGGATACTTGTCACGACGTGACTGAATGGTGTGTGTTGTATTTGGCGCAATGGTGTCACTGGAAAACAGAATACGTGCAGTGCCTTTGATGTCACCATCGCTAATTTTGTTATCTACTATCTTAATAATAGCAATCATCACTTCTTTTAGAATTTTGGTTATTCCGTTGCTTAGGCGGAATAAAACTTTGAATAAAGATTTGACCTTGCAAAAATCCTTAAGTATAAAGATTTTTTTTCACGTATTTTCAGAAGAACAAAATGAAAATGATGATATGGGGTCCAGAAAATACTTTCATAAAAACATTACTTACTTCACGTATTTTATTAACTGATTTTCACGTATGTTATAGCCAATATCTTTAAAAATAAGGCCCCTAGACACTTTTTGTCAGCCGTTTTGCTTAACAGACGCTTTCAAACTCCCAAAATAATTACTTAACTGCACTTAAATTCTTATACTTCATTTGTATGTATTTGTTCGTCAGACAACTATTTTAAAGCCGTTTCCAAAAAAGACAGACCGATCTAAGGGGCTAATCATCCACTAAACTCAATTTTAATGCCTCGATGGATAAGAGCGCTAGGCTGAGTGCACTGAGTTAGGAAAAATTGACTTCAAATTGAGTTTATGGCATTTGTTTGTCATATTGTGATTCTCACGTATAAAACTCGACATTAATTAAATTAACACTTCATTTATTCATTTTTTTGTTGTTAAATTTTGACACATTTAAAACAATTTGTTCGAAGTGTAGTAATAAGAGTAATTTCACATACCTATTTTTCATACTAAGTTAATTAATGTGGTTGGCGACTAGCAGTTGTAATAAATTAAATTAATTAACCTTTCGCCACCAGTATGCAGATTATTTCTACTTAGACCAACTTTTGTCTATGGATAATTTAGGTTTTCTTAGTGTTATTACTTTGAATGCGTAGTGTAGTTTTCATTGTAATTTAATAAAGGATTAAATAATATTTTCAGTATATATTTTGACAAACTTGTAGGTACTTACATCTACATTTTACACTGCAACGTAATATGTGATATGTCGGTTCTGTTTTTTTTGAAGTGAAAACTTCTTTTAGTGCGGCACAGTCAGATTTTTCGTGAGCTGTGAATTGAATTCCAGCGTCACGCTCGGAAATGATAAGAAATCTTCGGTTGAACTCGGAACAAATGGCCAATGGACCATAGCCATCTAAAAATGCGTCAGCATTTCTAGATAGCCATGCGCATGGCCACGCCCTCCGGTTTCCATAGTTTCCAAAGCTAACAGCTAAAAGCTAACAAATTCTCAGTTTACAAGTTTTCACTGCTATCGGCAGTTCCTATGACTCCCAATCATTTATACTTTTATACTTACGCCATCTCGCGTTTAGCGACGATGCGGTCTACGTTAGAGCATGTTCACCTAAAAGAAACCCTCGATTCACCCTCGATTTAATGACACAAAGTTTGTAATCATCGGGAAAAATCCACTTAGGCAATTAGACGTTCTTACCACAAAACTAGAATTAAATCTCTTCGTTCGTGTCTTTGGAACAACAACCATAACACGATGTCGCTTTTTCGAGATACGTAAACTTCAAAACCGCACCAGCTCTCATTCATTGATACATATATACTCTATATATTCATGTCTATTTAGTGTAAAACATTGTTTTACTACAGAGTGTTTCGAAAATTGTCCAATAACATTGAAGACAAAAAATTCCAAATCAAACCTATCGTCTGTCTACGTTTAATCTGTCCCATAGTAAAAGTTGTTTAAAATACTATGAACAACTTGCCACCCAAACCCAACCAAGTAAAGTAACCCAAGCACATCATTCCAGGAAATCCGGAAATCTTAAAAAAATATATATTAGTACAAATACTTCTTTTTACACTCACCTTTTTCTGTCTTTTTGCATTCACTAGTCCGGCTATGATCATTAAAGGTTATTACAATGAAGTTTTTGATATGTGTCTCATTTTTATGTCTTTTCACAGTTTCAAAAAATATCATTCACAGCCAATTTCACAGCTTTAATTTCATTTAACATCGATGAAGTATCGTCGATTAGAAATGTCAAACTACTAAACTCTCTGGCCGCAACATTTTGAGCAGTAAATAACATCAACACACCACAAAAATTAAAATTTAGCTTCATATTGTCACACGACTGTATTACTTGAAGCCTAGCGATGTAATGACAATTAAATTATGGCATATATTTAATGCAGCCAAAAAGTAATTTGAATTTTTGGCTTTTAAAAAATGGGAAGCGAATACGTAAAATAGAGTAGCGACTAAGTTATACATAAACATAGAAGCGAAGTAGGTAATAATACCAATGTGTCTACTTGACATCAATTGTAGTGTTCAGGGTAATGCTACTTAATTTATAAGCTGTGTAACTTACCATCTATTGCATCATATTTGTGCATGGTTTCCTGCAAGAGATTAAGGAGCCATCCATAAATTACGTCACACGAATTTCTATATTTTTATATTCCTAACCTGTCCTTGTCACAGCTGGTCACGTTTTTGAGATCTCCCCTCTACCTAGTGTGACATCACATATTTTGCAATTTTCGTAAAATTTAGTGTTGTGATACTTAGATATGAAAAACAACATTTTTAAAAGTGTCACGTCACAAAATTTGAGACCCCTCCCCACCCTTTGTCACACAATGTCACATTTCATCGACCCCTTCCCCCCCCCCATGACATGTGACATAATATATGGGCGGCCCCTAAGATTGCACTGGCTGCCAATTGAAATGCATAGATAATTTATAGGACCTTAACCGCCACATCACACCCTATTTCTCACAATATAAAGAAAAACCATCAGTAGGATGACGTATTTGAACTTGCGACAAATGCCAACAACGCAGTGACGCGTGTAGGACTGTGACTAATAAATAGTAAATACTTAATGCTTATTAATAATATATTATAATGCTTTCTTTTTCCGCCCAAAGGTTGACTGGAAGAGATCGCTGTTAGCGATAAGGCCGCCAATTGTCGCACTAGATTTAAGTTTGTTTTTAGTTTTAAATTGTTATTTTTGGTGTGTTCAATAAAGTGTACTTATCCATCTATCTAGTAAATATGTTTTTTTATTCATTTATTAGCAACATTGTTTACTATCAGCAACATTATTAGAAACGTAATATTTACTATGTGCTATAAGCAATTCTTAATTATTAACAATGATTGCGAATAAAATAAAATCAAAATATACGCCAAACGTCAGCCCCGAACCGCGCTCCCAAACTGCTGCCATGGTCGTGTTCGCAGCTAGCGCGCTGCCTGCGTCTCGCCGCTTACGATTCAATATTTATCATATGGGTTGTTATCCGCATTTTGATCTTCTTGTCAACAGTACCTATAGCTTTTTATATTTTTTTCTTCGATCCTTTCAAGGCCATAATTCACCACGCTGTTCCAGTGGCTTGGCGCGGTGCAGCTTGGTGGATGACACATTAACTCTAAAGATTATAGGCACATCTTGGTTTCCTCACGATGTTTTCCTGCCCTGTTTTTAAGTTAGCGGCATGTGCGTCATGACTTCAAAAAGACAGTGCTGCGCGTGGAGTTTAATCGGGGTCTCATGATGAAGCTGGAATATGGCCATAGAAACTAAATATTTAGTACCTAGCAATAAGACCAAAGCTTACCCCCGTATTCCATATGATAAGATAAGACAAAATAAGATAAATCTTTATTCAGTTTACAAGTTAGGCAATTCTCCAGAAAGCCTAACCGGTCAAACGTGACCGCGACTTCAGACATTATTTTCAGTGTGTTACAGACTACTTTTGTATGAAGAAGTTGTGGTTTTTACGCTCACTGTGACACGAACTAAATGATTTTTGATTTTTGAAAAGATTTGCATCTTGTCTGTCAAATTGCTTAGACGGAAACTATTTTCTTTACCGTGGGCAGCATTACCTACAGATAGATGGCGAAGCTATGGGGAGTCCTGTGGCACCAGTGTTAGCCAACATCTGGATGGAGCATTTCGAAAAATTAGTTGACTTTCAATCAGCAGCGGTAAGAATGTGGATTAGATACGTGGACGACGTTTTCTGCATTTTAAAAGGAGATAGGGAAGCAGTAAACCGTTTCTTGGAGCATCTCAACTCGATACATGTCAACATTAGGTTCATATTTGAATTGGAGGTGGATAGATCTCTGCCGTTCTTGGACGTCCGAGTGACAGTTAAATCTGATGGTTCGTTGTCTCACTCTGTCTATAGAAAACCCACGCACACTGACCGGTATTTGCACGCGACGTCACATCATCACCCTCGTCAACTACAGTCGGTGTCCAGATCTCTTTTGGATAGAGCGGACGCCCTCTGTGACCCTGAACATTTAGAAGCGGAAAAAAGACACGTTCAGGAGGTACTTCAACGTAATGGCTATAGTGTGACGAAGTTAGTGGAACACAGAAAAGGGTAGAAAAGGAAAGTGATGAATGTCGAGAGGCAGCCGGCTTTTATGCCTTACGTCAAAGGCATCACGGATAAGTTTCACGGGGACATTACTAAAAGAATATTCTATTAAAACTGTGTATACTCCCTTATCAAGGATGACGAGGCATATTAGGACGCCGAAAGACGTCATTTCATTTCAGACTCCAGGTGTGTATAAGGTCGACTGCAGCTGTGGTAGTTCTTATATTGGTCAAACTAAGCGTACAATTGCTGAAAGGATCAAAGAACACATCGCCGCTGTAAAAAATCGCCAGACACAGAAATCTGCGATTGCCGAGCATTTGATTGATGCGGGAACTGGTCATTGGATCGAGCTCCACGACCCGAAGATTCTCTCCACCGAACGTCATTACTACGCAAGAATAGTTCGGGAAGCCTTAGAAATTAAAAAACATCGTAATTTCAACCGGGAGGATGGTTTTCGGTTATCGGCGTCGTGGAATCCAGTCATTAATAAATGTACGCATCGCGGAGTGAGTTCGGAGAAGCCTGGTGATACGGTTAGTGTTGTGTGTCGTGGTGGTAACCCTGCGATTTTTGAAGACCAAATGAGGGTAGATCTAGATCCCCTCATTTCGCAATGAGACGACCCGCAATTTCTTCAGTCTTCTCGTGACCACGGCGGTTGTAACGCTGCCGAAACGTCGAGGTATTTAAACAATGAATTAAATCGTGATTAAGTCCTGTAGATACATTATAAACATTATGTGTTCAAATCGCGAAAGTTAAAAAACAATGTCTTCGTGTCTTTAATAGATGTTTATTAACAAGGAATTGAATGATTTTTCAAACCCAATGTCGTTCAAATTAAACTTAGAAATGAAATCTTTTAATTTGCAACAATAAATGTAGCCCTTCTTGATATTTGCCCAATAAAATCCTCTCATCCAGGACACCTTATCGCAAATGTTTCCTCTACATTTAATTACATCTGGTAAGTGTTTTGCTTTTAGACCAGGAACGTTGGGTTGCACAATAGCAACAGAGGATTTGGTACCTGGATGCTGAACGACCTGTAAAAAAAACTAAAATTCAATACATGCCGTTGAACCATTTTGGTAAATTTTGATCTTGAAATATTTGTAGAAGTTCAGCGAGTTATAATCTTTTATAACATTTGGTGATGCAGCCACTGCGTGTCTCAAGAACTACTTTTGAACCAAAGATTAGGTGTTGCGATACTGCTACTACCGCATGTGAGATATTTCCATGCAACGTCACCCAACCTTTAGTAAAGTTTTAATTACGAAATCTGACTCGTACGTTATGTATACCTACAGTACGCCAGCTAGTCTCTTCGGTATTAGGCTACTTTAGTTGTTATGGTGATTATTGCATCTTTATACATATCGACCAAATTGTTGTTACTTGGTATTACTTCCGATATTATGAATGTCCATGTTTTATGTACAACAAGCGCACCAGCTTGCTGTCCAGCTGTTAGAAAAGCTGTGTTTAGACCGTTTACGAGTTCAGACTCCTGAAGGAGTTTCCGTTGTTATGTATCAATACGTGTCTCGTTGAGATCTATTATTTATAACATGCGCACCCGGTTTTTTTATTTATTCCACATATTTTTTTGTTTATTATTGCTTCAATCAAAAAAAAATAGTTATTTGTAAAACGTAAACTTGGATACGGTGACAGGGGCGGTGGTTCGCGAGAGCGGCTGCAGCGGCGCGCTCGCGGGAGCGCCGACTACGGAATACAAGTAACCAGAGCCGGCGTCGGCGAGTGAACGCGACGTTCCATGTGCACGACATTTCTATGATCAGTGGCCAAGTTTTGAGTATCATAAAATAATCCAAATTTACACGCAGGTACGCAGATCGCGAACGATGCAGATTGTGCCTAAGCAATAAGTTTTCGACTTATACATACGTAAATAATTTTATTTGATTTAGTTTTTTTTCCTTAACTATGCCTTAATGTCTACTGCAGTGGTGTCAGTCATAGAAGAAACAAGGCATGAATTTTTTGACGTGCTCATCTGTTTTTGAGGCTGTGTCATCTTCACAGTTCCCAACATAACATTACGTAGGGGTATTTTCCTTTCGCCAAGTGTCAGTTGATTTGCTGATTTTTCGTTTGTGTGAGGGTCATGTTATTACTAGTGTCTGTATTAGGTATTCAATGTAACTCAGCATAATATTTTTGTAACCGTTATAAGTTCACACTTGACCACCATTTTGCCTGATAATAAGCAACGTTGCGGTCTACGCAGAATTATGTTTCTTTTTTAAACTATTCATTATTTGCAGTGATGACTCACGTTTATACTAAACTTATACTTATGGTTACTGCTTACTACTCAACTGCAAGCTAGCTTCGCCGGTCACAAGAAGTAAACAAGCCAGGATAGTAAAATCAGTGGTGGCGGGCGATACTAGCCTGAAAACAGAACTGCATCCTATTAAAAACTGTCCTTACTTGAAAAACTGGCTTGTAAACTTAGAAATGATGCCAGTTTTGTCAACACGAAGCTAGACGTACTAGCTTGCTAACGCTTACTAACACTAGCTGGCTATTCTAACTTGAAAGACTAGCCTCGTGTAACTCCTCGCCTAAAAGCCTCGGGCATTAGAGACTATTCTCACCTTCCATAAATATTTAGCGACTTTTTGATTATTTATTTTAAGGAGATTTCCACATTTATCCTCCATTGTTTTTTCTGCTACTCCAGAATATATAACTAAATCATTATCGGAGGTAGCAGTCAATCGTAACTGTCTTATTCTTTGTTCCACTTCATCCCAATTCTGAAAAAAGACGACATCAAGCAATATAAAAAGAAAGACAAACAAGTAATCAGAAACATAATGAAATACGATTTACAAGGATCCTATATGCCATGATAAGTCCCTCCTGATATCGATGGGAAACTAATGACAGTTTCCCCGACAAATATAATTAAAGAAAGCTATACACTCACATTTGAAGTCAGTGCCTACCAAGTCTAACAGGTAGAAGATAGATACCTACAAATATCTGCCTACTTACTGCATACATAGTAGGTATGTATCTATCGACTAGCTATTTGACTTGGCTGGTCCCGACTTCAAATAGATGAGTGGGTAACGCTTACAACAATTGTTCTATTCGAAAATTCGATTGAGGGGCGAGGTTATGTCCCCTGTGACCCCCTCCCCCCCCCCCTTCCTTCTGCTGTATAACTGCAAGAAGTCCGGACTGTCACACACCGATAATGTTCGTCGGGAAGTTATTCGTGGTATCAGGCACAAAAATATGTTTTAAATCTATACAAATAAATAAAATTGAAGTGTATGTTACAAACATACACTTCAATTTTATTTATTTATATTAAAATAATAACTTTTTACTACATGCATAATTTATGTATAGACGGTGCATATAGCAAAATAACATTTATTTACAATTTGTCTGTTTGTTTGTTCCGTATAATCTCCGAAACGGCTGGGCCAGTTATTATAATGGGGATTTCACTTTAAGATAAAAAAATAAACAAGAAGCCCTTGAAACCCGCGTAAAACCCTGGATACAGCTAATTATAAATATTTAATGTTACTTACCTCGGTGTGACGTGTGCTCCAATGTGGTACAATGTTTAAGCGATTATACGATGACCTTTGTAATGGTCCAGGAAACAAATCTTTTGGGTTCACAAGATGGCGTTTAGTAAAACAGCATTCATTTGATTTTGCGTAATAAGAACAGCCTGAACGAATACAAGATCTTGAATTTTGGCTCACACAAGATTCGTAGCATGTCAAATCTGTTTTATCCCACATGGTCGTGGTCTTTGGAGTAAAACCTGCGGGAGATTTCATTATATATTTTGCAAATAGTGTTTCACCAGTTCTATCCAAACAGTATTCAATCGCATCAATTGTTGTTCCATCATTCACGACAAACATAATCTTATAAAGTAATGTTCCTTTTCCTTGACATTCCTTATTTTTGATTTTTTTTGCAATAGCATGCATCTCTTCATTGCATTGTAAATCAGTAAAATCAAAAACACTTCTTTTTTCTTGAACAAAAAAGTTTGTTTCGCCATAACAAATAGCGGTGACTTGATTTTGTGTGAATTTCGTAAATTGGTTTGGACAAGTAAAAACAATACGATTTAATTTAGGAATAGTTGTGAATTCATTGATGGTTCTGAAATTTGGCCAATGTCCCGAAATCGATATAAGAGGCATGGTATCATTGTCGATCTTAATGACGCAGTCGGTAAAATCTGTAAGCCCAAAGTTCAATATATTAATATACAGTTATCTTTTACACAGCAAGTATCACACAAAATACAAAGTTATAGAGTTTAAAACGCACGCACGCGACATCGCACGCACACACACACACATGAACGTGGCTGTCTCAGCGTAGATTACAGTATGCAATAGTTCAAATTATATATTATGAAGTAACAAAACTGGTAAATTTGCCTATAATATTTTTTTTAACACACTTGCTCATAAATTGGCTCTAATGTCACCGCAATCAGGCATATAACGACACTTATAATCAAACTGTAACTTTTTCACTACTATTACTCACTAGTGAGTTATAGAGCTTTTTATTGGTTGAGTTACTATGTTCTTAAAAAAGTTTCAATACAAAAAGATCGTGTTCAACAGAACAACTGAATTAATGAAGCTATTGCTTGGTCACTTCATGCAACTTCGTATTTAAATAGATAAATTCAACTTGTACATGTTTAAAAATAAAACTTGTACTCAAATATTAACTTTTGTCTTCTTTGTAATAAACAAAACTTTAAATCCCACTTTTTTTGTACGTGGCGAAAATGTTATCCACAGATAGACAAAAATAGAAACCTAAATTTTTAGTCGGTGCCTGGTCAGCATTGTTAGTTGCGCGCGCATTTTTTGACAACTGATATTTTTTCCCCGCTATAACGAAACATTTTTAACAACTCGTTTTAGTTGTTGATTTTTTATTATTATTTTATTCACAAGTGTACTGAAAAGCGTCGTATGATACTCGTGTGTATTGATGATTACCGTCCTCGGCTATCTTAAGACCCTCGCCAAGGCTCGGGTTTCAATAGCGCCTCAGCGGTAAGCACACCCGTGCTATAATGTACTAGGTATTATCCACAATACAATTTCATTTCATTTCATGGGTACTTTGAGCACATTGAATATTTGTCCATTAATTGGAATTTTCATTTATTTCATAACATAGATCATAAATCTTTATTCATTACGTATAAATAAACATTAGATAATTTTATATTGATCTTTTGGTGCAGCCAAGTCGGATTCAAGGGTTAAATTATTTATCCTAAGTTATTAAAAGAAATGTTATTATAATATGTTATGAAATAATTTATGTTGTAATAAATAGATTTCAGTATCGACTATTGAACTTGGCATACATTTAGATCTCACCTTTTTGTCGTTAAAGACAACAACTAAGGGATAAATCATGATATTGAACTTGGCTCTCATTTCATATTTGATCGGTTTGATGAGAATCATTTGTCCCGACGTTTGGCAATTTTTATTTTTATAAACCTATACAAACAAAACCGCGGTCAGAGAGTAGTTTATAATATTAGTAGGACTATTAAGAGTGAATGATGCCATGGTTACCTTTCATCACTACACTAAATGTCCTAGATGTCTTCTGAAAAGCATTATATACATCACATGTATATTGCTCAGTTGCTTTATTCACCCTTGATTTATAAATAAATTTTTTGTAGAGTATTTCTTTTCCATCTATCCACCATATCACCTGGGAAATTACAAATAATTTAGAAACAAACTCAGGGACTACAAAATTATATTACAATGTTCATTTTTTTGTTGGCCTTCTTCGAGTATGTGAATAAACCTAACTTTCTTTAAATAATTAGAAAGTTAAAGCTACTTTGAATGAATTGAAATAGGTAAAAACTTTAATTACATACATTTTGGCTGTAACATTCTGAAAATAGTCTCCATACTTACACACACACACACATACAAAAGTAATTATCAAAGACTCAAAAATATACACAAGTATAGTCGGGTCATTTTAATAGGTAACATTTGACAATTCATCAAAATTCGACAACGTAACCTTGTAACGGCGGGCATAAAATAATATATTTTTTCGTTTTGTTAGAACTACACATTGGTTTTTTTTTTCTTTCTATTAAGACTACATATTTATTGTAATAATGACCGATATGAGCAATTTTACGATTTGTTTTCACTAATAAACAATTATAAATATAATAAGCAATTTCTGATCTAAAGAACTGCACGTCGCTACAATGTTGCGTCAATTAACCTTTTTTATTTTTAACCACTAAAGATGTTAGATACTGTAAAATCGTAAGCTGATAAGTTGAATCGAATGCAATGATTACTTGTGAAGAAATATCACCAAAAATTAGTGACCACGTCTAACGTCGTGTCTAACTTACAAATTTGACGGTTTTCAACATTGACGAACTTCCATATAAATTTTCATCCCCCATTTTAACCCCTATTTCATCCCCGTAAGGACAAACATTTATTTCTAAATACAAAGTTTTATGGTTTTATCTTCAACAGTGACGAACTTTCACATAAAACTTTCATCTCCCATTTAAACCTCCATTTCATCCCCGTACAATTCGAAATTACGAAATTATTAGAACGAACACAAATTTGCTTCGCGTCAAATGTCTAGATACGAAGTTGCATGGTTTTGTCTTCAAATATTACGAATTTGCATATACTTCTATCCCTCATTTCAACCCCTTTTCCGTACCCTATATCTTTTTTTGGGATTCAGTCTATCTGTGTACCAACTTTCATTAAAATCGGTTATGTTGATTATAATTAATTAATAATATAAATTTTCAAAGTTATGCTTATAACTTTGAAAATTACGGAATCTTCATACAACCGTCCATCCCTTGTTTCACCCTCTTAGGGGTTGAATTTCACAAAACCCCGTGTTAGTGAGTGCCTATGTGCTAAAAGACACCTCCATGCAAAATTTCAGAGTTTTCGTGAAGAGAGTGACCTTTCGCTTTTATATCTTAATATACAAAATTCTCGTGTCGCGGTGTTTGTGGTTAAACTCCTCCGATACGGCTTGACCGATTCTCATGAAATTTTGTGAGCATATTGAATACGTCTGAGAATCGGCCAACATTTATTTTTCACACCCCTAAGTAATAAGGGTTGTTCACCCCTAAAATTATTTTTTTAATTTTTGGACAATTTTTTTTGTTTTTATTTTTTTGATAATGTGGCATTAAAAATACATACAACCCTAAATATTTACTTTTTTATCACCTACCCCTATTTTTAATCTATATATATAAAAATCAATGTCACTTTTCGTTGTACGTGAACTCCTTCTAAACGGCTCGACTGATTTGAATGATTTTTTTTGTATACGCTTGGGTAGGGCCCTGGATGGTTTAGATTCACAAATCAGCCCGGCAGATGGTACTGCACTTGATATTTTGGTTACTATCCGAGCGAAGCCGGGACGGGCCGCTAGTATTTAGATAAAAATGCAAAAAATAACTGTGAGAATAGAAAATAATTAATGATATCTTAGAGTGCTGACAGAATGATGAAGATGACAATACCAACTGTTGTTCTGATAATTCAACTTGTATGCGCTTTTATATATCTTGTGGATTATAAGTTTTAAATAATTTTGGAAAATAAATAAAAACCAGCTTGTGTGTGCATTGATTGCTAGAATTTTATTGAATACGTGTCTAATACAAAGATCGTGGAAAGGGTGAGAGAGGAACAATCTTATTGGTTAAAAAATATATCACGTCATGTAGCTGTGATGTCATTGGCTGATGATGACGCGCTGTGCTACATAATAAAATAAATTTCGTTGAAGTACACTAGAAAGAAACTAGGTGTCGCTAGGGGTTGTTTTTGGCGTGAACAGAACTTAATAAATGCATTTTTTTTTGTTAAATTATGCACTTGTCTTATATTGCTCCTTAAATTTACGAAAAAAATAATAATTATGAAGCAAGGATTTGCCTGATGATTTTTAAAATTCACATATTGGTGCTTCAGGCCCGTATCGATTCAGTCACTTTAATTGAGATTTTAACTAAGTTACCTCACTATGACGACATAACTGACAAATGTCAAATGTTACTTATTAAAATGTCCTGACTATAGGTACCTAAGCACGGAGCGATATTTATGAAAAAAACTTCTATCAATCTTGGATTGGAAGTAAAAACAAAAAGAAAAAATGATAAAAACAATCTGTACATAAATTTAATTATCGTAGTTCAAAATTTACGTTAGTATAAATAATCAACTTCATATTCACACTAATCCAAACTGTCAAAATCAGATTTTTTATTGCGTAAACTGTGTACAAAGATGTTATAAAGTAGAGATATAGAAACGACAGTTTGACATTTTGCAATAATAAGCTTCTTTGGTATGAAGTTATAATACACGTACGTCTTATGTACCTACCCCATACATAGATATTATTAATATGACGCATAAGTTTGATTTATTAATAAAACTGTATCTATATCTGCTTAGTCATCATCACACCCTTGATGATGCCCAAGTCATCATCAAGGCTGCAATGCTGACCTAGTCAAGATTTCTAGCAGTTTTTTCATAACACACTCCTTACAGCGCACAGTGGTATTACCCACATTTTACAATTCACAAACTAGTAATGATAAAACGAGACCGTTCTCAAATGAACTTTCAGCCTTTCAAAAACAGTGGAGCTCTTATCTATAGGAGCTATTATATAAATACCATAAAAAAACACTTACATTTCTGACACTGCTGGGTTCAGCAACACTACAATCCAGAGTAAACTCTTCGAAAGAATATAGTTCAATTTTACTTGTATGTTTAGCTACAAACACTGGAACAGGTCCAATCACTTTGATAGTAATGTTAGCATTTTCAAATTCTGGGGGCTCTACTCTGTTCACTCTACAGGTGTAAACGCCAGAATCTGAAGGTTCAACAGAATCAAATATCAATTGATTACTTTTGCTATTCAAAAATACACCGTCCTGAAAACGAAGAATTATTATGTGTAATTACGAGTATATTGCCAAAATACTTATCTACAGGATCCTATTAAGGATTATCTACAGGTTTTGTTTTACTTTTATAGGTTTACAGTTGACCGCCATCTCGCCTGATGTTAAGCGACGATGCGGTCTACGATGAAGCGTGTTTACCTAGAAGAAACCGATTCACTCTTGATTTGAAGACACCAAGATTGTAATCATCGGGGAAAACCCACTTAGACAACGCATTCCACAGCCTAGACGTTCTCACCACAAAAGTAGAAACAAACCTCTTCATTCGTGTCTTTGGTGCATCAACCATAAAACGATGTCGCTTTTTCGAGCTACGAGCAGTCCGATAGACAAAAGGGCAAGGTGGTATTAGATCATGCCGATCAGTTAGTTGCAGTCAACTGTATCCGATAACAAACCCGATAAGCTAGTAATTTTGCAGCGACGTATTAGCCCTAATAGTCAAACCCTTTCATTTGATACCAATAAAGACTATTACAGTTTGCCAAATTTAAATCGCTATTTCACATCTTCAGTAACATTTATCTTCCAAAACCAGGATGGCCCAAACTTCATAATTGTCCATCATTCTCACCTATGTGGGGAGCACGGAGCAAGCGCTGACAGACTTTCAGCTTTGTTAAAATAACGAAGGTCTGGTTCACGGTCTCCATAGGTAAGGGCAGTTGTTATCAGTTACGTGCAGTTACAGTTTGGTACGTTGAATGCAGACAAGATCACGGAAAATGAACGTACGCACGTCAGTTACGCTTGTAGAATCAGACGTTCCGGCAACTGGGCCCTCAATGTTTCTGACAAAATTGAGTTTGTATAATGTTTTACAATTAGGCAGTTAGAAACAATTAACAATTCAAGAAAACCAGGTTTTGATGATATTGGCAATTATCAAAGAATCACATTGGGTGGCATTGAATACTAGGAACAGCCCTAACGATAGAGTGAAAAATTCGTGTCCTTTTTATCGTTCTGAACAATCTTCATTATATTTTAAAGGAGTTGCTATTATCAATCTCTTGGAACTTTACAAAAGTAGGCACGGATAGCCGATTGTTTTAAAAATTCTAGGATTTAATACTGTAATGAAAGTTGTTCACTATGATGAGTAGAACATTAGCATTTTGGCTACTAATCTATATATATATATCTTAATATATATAAATCTCCCGTCACGATGTTTGTCCGCGATGGACTCCTAAACTACTTAGCCGATTTCAATCAAATTTGGACACCGTGTGTAGATTGATCCAACTTAAAAGATAGGATAGTTTTTATTTCGATTAATGGGCTTTATGTGACAATATATATATATATAAATGATTTCCTGTTCGTGGGTCTGGCTAAAACTCGACAACGGCTGGGCCGATTTGGCTGATTTTGGTTTTGAAACATTTGTCGTAGCTCAGGGAAGGTTTAAACGGTGAGAAAATATGGAAAACTTGCGAAGAGGATAGTAAAAACAACAATTTTATTCTCTCATACAAACTGGTCTACATTATTTCCAGTCAAATATGTGACGTTACCGATCAAAATTTTCAGCCATTCACAGACTAAGTAGAGAGTTAGAACCAGCCAATTTAGCGAAACGAGTTCTATTCAAAGAATATAAATACATCGTTTTAATCAAAGAGTATATAAGTTTTTTGCTATGTCGTTCCAGCGAGCAACACGGAAGGGAGTGATGATTACTGCTTTATATACAACTAGCGATCCGCCCCGGCTTAGCACGGGTACAATGCTGATACTAGATATAAGTACTAATAAAATGGTTATTGTGGGTTACATACTAAGAGATAGACACATATACTATTGCAGCCTTTTTTGTACATCTTTTAAAGGGTTACAATTTTGCTGTAGGTCAAGTGTTGTACCTTTGGGCGGATGTAACTATGGACACTCGTAGTTTAGAGTTAAAAAATCGGTTAAAGAAATTAGAACGCATCCTTAGAGATTTTTTGTATGTTGGCAATACTGGCTAACCGCCACTTGAACTTCACTCTTTAGTCATGTGCTGTGGGCGTCGGAAGATTTTTCACGCAAAAAGTAAGTTTCAGTCATTTATTTTGAGCTAAAGTTTGTTAAAACCATGTAGTTTTAGCATATACTGATAACGAAATCGCATTGTTTGATGTTTTTTGTGCTAGTGAGACGGTTTTAATAAATCTTGCGTTATGTCTTCTAATTACAAATTGTGTTTGTTTTAATTTTGGTTAAATTTGTTCCTGTGGACAATATGGTGTTTGTACCTATGGACTGTCCATAGGTACAGAAGTGAAGTTGTTCCTACGGACATTGTATTGCTTAGTAATAAAATATTTAGGTGATTATATTAAAATAGATCTAAAATTTTGTTTTAGTGCCTAAAACCGGCAACAAAAGAGAACCTATATGTCCCGAAACTCTCACCAAAGCAGTAAAAGAAGCCCGAAATCAGCAAGCTCAATAAGAAAAATAGCTGAAAAATTAAAAATACCCAAATCAACTATTTTTTTAATATTTGCAAATACAGAAAGATACAAATTTTGATGTAAAAAAATAGAATTACTATAATGCGGCGTATAAAAGTATTTAATGAGCAAGAGGAACTACAGTTAACAGAATATTTGGAAAAAGCATTTTTCATTTGGAATTTGTGCATGGGCTTGCAAACTTAACAAGTGCGTGAACTAGTGTATCAATTTGCTATAGCTAAAGAAAACAAACAAAAAAAGTCCCACGTGGAAGAAAACCTGGAAGAACTATTTTGACAGATACTCCAGAAAAAAAATATAATTTTCGATGAACCTTTAATGAAAGCTAATAAAAAGAAGAAAACAGGTGAAACATTTTTGAAGAAAAGTAAAGTAAATCCTCAAGATAATATTTCCTCAATTCAAGATCAGCAACCTGGACCATCAGGCATTCAAATCCTTCAAAATCAGCATCTCACTCTTATTATGTGTTTTAATTGTAAACATATTTACATAATAGGCAGCAGATGCTGAAATGCACTTTCTGCTATGAAAATTATCACAATAAGTGTGTTCCTGCATCACACAAAAATCTGTTTGATTTTGACTCTGATGATGAGAGTAATCAGTTTGTTTGTGTTTCCTGCTATGTTGTTAGCAATGATAGCGGTGACGACAGCCAAAATAATGATGATATCGACATCCAAACTTTATATGACGAATGTATATGAAGGATCCATAAATAAGTTATAGGTGTATTATTACTATTGATTTCCAAACAAAGAAATAGTTGAGTTTTTACTATATTCCTACGTAAAATTGTTATATTTATCGTGTGCCATATGTATAAGTTTAGTATAATTTATTTTATTGTTAACATAATATGTTTACGATTAAGCAATTAATGACTAAAACTTTCTGTCCATAGGTACAGCTTAGTACATAGGTACAACACATCTGTCCATACGTACAAACATGTGTTATACCTGTGGACAAAAGATAGTTTTTTGTAAAACTGTGATTATCTCTTTAGTTAATACGTTTTAAAAGTATGTGTACGGTAATTTAGACGGCTGATTTATCTATTAAAGTAGCTACAACTTTGATTCCAAGAATAAAAGCCAGCCAGCCAGTGTTTGCAGTTTAAGCGCAAAAAATGGCATTATGACATTACATTAGAAACCTTTAAAATTATCCATGCTTCTCTCCTATTTTAAGCACGTTTTATACATTTAAGATTCCTCTTAAATCACTATAGATAACTATTAAAAAATCCGCATCAAAATCTGTTTGGTAGTTTTAAAGATCTAAGCATATATAGGGACGGACAGACGCGGGAAGTGACTTTGTTGTATACTACGTGATTTATTATGACGCAATCTTAGACACATGCTGTCACGTCAACGCACGGTACTAAAGCTCTCAAAAGGATTTTTTCTCGTTTTTGTTACATTCTTCATTCATGTTTCGCTCCTATTGATAGTAGCGTAATGTTATACTTATATATTTAGCGAGAAAGGCTATAATATAGCCTTTAGCCTTTTTCGCTAAATGACTATTCAATAGAAGAATAATCTTTTCATTTCGGACTAGTAGTTTGAGATCCTAGCGTTCGAACAAACAAACAAACTCTTCAGCTTTATAATCCACATAACCCACAACAACCATTTTTATTACTAGGTTCTTATATTTAGTATCAGCATTGCACCCGTGCGAAGCCGGGCCGGTCGCTAGTAAGCAATAAATAGTAACCCATAGAATCAATCAACTTCAGTGCTTCAAACACAATGTTATCCTATTATAGTTATAAGCGTGTTGTTTATGCTTTGAAAACTGATAATTTTAAAATTGTACATTCTTTAGGAAAATTAAATATATATTGTTATCCACACATTAATCGAATCTTCTTATTTTATGATGATTACAAATAACAACACACAATTTATTTTTAGTAAAAAAAAAAGGTTCCAAAAAAATTGGTTGCCTGTAAAGTCGGTATACGGGCGAAAGTTTTACGTGACAACGACTTTGAGTGGTAAAATAATTTTACGGAAGGGACGCGTGCCTTTCACTTTTTATGTCTGTCTCTCTCGCTCTTAGGCGGGCTAACCATGCCCGAGTGGAAGGGACGCGTGCCTCTCACTCGCTCTCGTTGTGAGCGCATAACGTGAGCGGAGCGTAACGCAGTTTCTTGAAGTGTCACCCGGCAAACCAATTTATAAGACGTTGTCACGTCAAAAAACTGTATGAAAAGTAACGTGGTTGCTATGCATATTTAATTACGTCACGGGTAACTCACGTGTGATATATTTGGTCAAAAAGGTGTCTTGAAAAAGGCCGCCGGACGCGGCCGAAACGCGAGTGGGACTGGACCGACTATATTATCATACGTGAGTACCCGTGACGTAATTAAATATTACTAAAAACTCAAACACTTAAAAAACTTACTTTGTACCAAGAAACTCCCACGATAACATAGGGCCTTATTGGGCACGAGATACTGACATATTTACTAAATTCAATGGTCTTAAGCTCATTTATTCTAATAGATTCGTATGGTGGAGAATCTGAAACGTAAATTTTTGTTTAAGCGTATATTTTTTTAAAGACTATTATATTCGCATAAAACCCCGAATATTAATACATTGTATCAGCGCGGTCACCATACCTACCTGTGACAAGCCAAACACATAATGTTGTCACATACATAATGGATCGATATCTTTACCTAATCACAATCTAAATGGCTTTAAAAACGATGCGATGGCATACAGATGTCATAAATAATATAATTATGTTGTAGGATGACTACGGGTGTAATAGTACCTACTGTTTATCAAAAGAGTTCTCTTGCAAAAATCATAGAGATTTCACGAAAACAGGGATAGTTAGATATTGGTGGTTGGTAGCTGTGTGTGTGTGTATAAATGTCGATTACTCAATCTTAATGGAAAAAATTAGGGTTTTTGCACAACCATGAGATGCTTTAGTAACATTGAATATCATTTTCTGAATGGCTAGATTTTGGATTACACGACAACCTTTATTATTGTGATTAGTTCCTAGTTAGCAGAATCTTTCAAGGTCATGTGTCAACAACCCGCACTGGGTCATCGTGGTGGATTATGGCCTTGACTATCTCTTTGCGAGAAAAGGTACCGAGTCCCAGCCGTGGGAATAAGTAGTGGGCTGTTTAATGCTTATGCGGTTTTTGACGACTCGATCAAAATCAGTGAGCTTGGTTACTTCTAGATGCCTCTGCGATGAAATACAGACGAAGATTTTTTCAATCATGTGTCCAGAACCCACAGAATATATAATTTAGGGTCCTCGAGATTACGGAGCCGCCGATAACAGATGTCATCATGGACATACACTCCAGAACATGGCTGGTTATTGTGCTCCAGAGTATACTCTGGGTGTCTATCTCATATCTGATATCTGATGGATATATATCTTAATTCCGTAAGAATCAAAAACAACGAATATGTCTACACTTATTCGTTATTTTTGATTCTTATTCTTCTTATTCTTCGATCAAAAACAACGAATAAGTCTACACTTATTCGTTATTTTTGATTCTTATTCTTTCTTGATTCTTGAGATTACACTACTGTAATCTCCAGATTGTACAACACTTTAGCGAAGCACTTGCAAAATGTTAGGTTTAATTTTGTCTCTTTGTTTTGTTCGTAACGTGATATATAAAACGAAAATATCTACATCGATTTGTTTTTACTTTAAATCAATATTACTCCAGGTTAATTCAACGTTTGAAATAAGGCGTTCAGCATAAGCTGAACTATATTTCATAAGTATCAAGAAAGTGACATATCACGTATTACATAAACTTACTTTGTACATGGACTTCAACCGTTCTTCTTGATAAAGCGCAACCTGTGATATTGTTTTTTTGCTATGCATTCGTACTTGTATTGGTCTGCTTTCTCAATATTTCGGATTCTAAGCCAATTATCTTCAAATTCGTACTTCTTAACTGAAACAATAATACATTTAAATATAAAGTCACAATACCGTCACATAAATAAATCTGATATCACTTCACTTCTACAAATGTGAAAGTTTAGATGTTTGAGCTTTTATTGTTCGGTCACAACGGAACGTTTAAACGGATTGGGTTGAAATTTAGAACACAGTTAGAATATTATTATTGAGCCACCTTGTGTGAGAGTGTACGGTAGACCCTTCGCATTCTTACAGCTATCATTCGCTGGAAGCGCCAATTTGGTGCGATATTAAGAACTCCCCTATATGGAGCGTCCCATAGGGCCATTAAGAGTACTACGACCACGCATAAGTCACAGTAGCACCTACAAACTCCACCTAGATTGGGGTGAAGTTGGTTTAGTGCCACAACAGTTTCATTTAGCTTGGGGGGTCAACTGACGCAGATGCGTCACTAACTTCGAAGCCGAGATATTATACAGCAGTCATCTTGACAACAATCGCAGTTCTAACGACTACAAAGTTTGAGCCTGCACTTAGTGGTCTATGAGGAACACGGAAGTGAAACGCCTTCAACGTACATAATTGAAACGCTACATCTAGGTCCTATTTCCAGATCCCGACCAGGTTGCATTGCCTGCAGTCATTAGTATCGCCATTCGCCCCTTGCACAAACACTGTTTTCTTGCGGTAAACAACGTGTCGTCAGCTTAACAAATAACGCAGATGCCACGAAGGACAGTGCCCCTTAGTATCTAATTGTAGTCAAAGTTTCACAGGGGTGGCCCAAGGACAGACCTTTGTAGAACCCTGCATGGCATGGGGCTTACCTGTTCTTCTCACATTTATGAGAAAACTGCCCCTAACGTTTACACTTAATAGAGGTCCAAACTCATGCATTGAAAAAACTACAGTATCAAGCTCAGTCAGATTATATTGCATTGATGTCAATGTATGTAAAGGAACTCAGAGGATCATATAATATGTCAGATTATCCCAATACAACTAAATCTCAGCGATTTCGAAATATGTTCTACAGTAACTGCACGCCACTATTATTGTAAAACACCTTTTTGAACTAATAGTAGTAGCGACAAATTACGTCGACCGTTGAGCGGTCTCTTGAAAGCTTGGCCCACCTTTTCTAAGTTTTTAGCAAGGGCTGCGAAAGAGTGCCCTAAAAGTTTGCAGACCTCATCAACAGTAGTCCTGAGATCAGTAGATGGAGACCCCTATAATTATTGGTTGAGAGGTGGATATAATTATTACAATGCTTATAAGTTGAACTTTTACGAGTAGTTTATTAATCTGTTTACTAAAATAATACATGATAATTCTTTACAAAAATATAGATTTAATAGATTTCTTGACTAAATCAAATTATCAAGAACATATTTTTCACGTATAGCCGAGTTTGAACAATGCCCTTTGTAATAAAAATCTCCAGTGAATACGTAATTTTGTATCAGTATTAAAATTAACGTGGTTGTTATTATTAATTAGGTAAACGTGAAACTCACGTGTTATATGGTCGGTCAATCCGACTCGAGTTTCGGCCGCGTCCGGCGGCCTTTTTCAGGGAAAATACACGCGCGCGATGTCTGCCCGTTTGGAACTGATTTTTGTTTGTTTGGCTGGTTTTGTTTCATTACTTTATTCACCAACAGTATTCTTCATTTCACTAGATATAGTTGAGGGAAATGACATATCACTGATGATGAATTAGTATTTTGTCATATGAGTATTATTAAAAAATGTCAGTAAATAATAAACAAAAACATTCGACATCTACCGTGATTTCCTGATATCACTAGATATATGTACATTGTAGTCTGTTAGCTTGCGCTTGGGTGCCAGGTGCTATGAAGCCCATCGCTGCCATTGTGGTACTGCCGTCGACCAACTCGGTCACCATGGTCTCTCTTGCTCGAAAAGCGCGGGTCGTATTGGCCGCCACGCCTGCCTGAACGACATCATACGTCGGGCTTTTTCCACCGCCAATGTCCCAGCCATACTCGAACCGAGTGGTCTTGCGCGTGACGATGGCAAAAGACCTGACGGCATGACTGTTGTGCCTTGGAAGTTGGGTCGGCCCTTAGTATAGGACGCAACTTGCGTCGATACTCTGGCACCATCACATCTTCCAGAGACACATAGTAGGGCCGGTGCAGCGGCTAATTCAGCTGAGCGACTCAAACGGCGCAAATATGCAACCCTCGGAAGTGGTTACATATTTGAGCCCTTTGGGGTTGAGACATTGGGACCGTGGGGGCCGGGAGCTCACCTCATTTTCAAAAGCCTATCCGAGCGCTTGGTCGACGCGACGCGTGACCAAAATGCTGGCGTTTATTTGGCCCAACGCATAAGCATTGCCATTCAGCGTGGTAATGCCGCCAGCATGCTGGGTACGCTTCCGATTGGTAGTGGGCTTGAACATCTTGATTATCTATAGACCTACAGTGGTCTATAGATAATTCAGGTGTGCTTAGTGTAAGTAGTTAGTTAGGTTTGTAGTGTAGTGTATGTAGTTCTCATTGTATTTTAGTTTTGTTAAATAAAGGCTCTGCCCAGATAAAAAAAAAAAAAAAAATAAAGTACATTGTACATATATCATATATATACATTATATCATAGATATATAACATCACTATTATTTCGTGTTATCCTTGATACTCTCATGTAGTTACGACATATCAAACATATTTTTTTAACAATTACGGTTTTATTTTGTTTCTGGTCACAATAAATGATTTAAAATAAAGATTTTTACTTGCCTTGGGTCACAAGTAAAAAGGTGACAAATTTAAAGATTCCCACAAATGTGTGGTTATAACAAAGACTTTCCGTCTACCTTTGTTCGTAATAAAATTTCTGGTATATTTACCTTTGCTCAAAGTAAAATGATCTATTTATCTATGTTGCCACAATAAAGGGTTTTGATTATTTGGTCACAATTAGAGATTTTTATGCTTAACCACAATAAAAAATATCTCTTGTTTACGGACTTACCTTTAGCGAGATTTTTTATAATAACTCCATCGCTTTTCTGCCATGTGTATGTCGGCTTCGGATTTCCAGTTACATTGCAAATTATTTTTAACCCCCGATCCCCAACTACAGCTCTGTAATGTATTTGTAAATTAACACAACAAATGGTTAGTCAAACGTGTACTCTGATCGTATAGCCAGGGAAAACAACGTCAACATAGCGGAGCTGATAGTTTCTAAGTAAGTTGACAGAAATCGATTTACTGGTTGGTCCGATTGGATAACCATCTCGTTAATCCATGGCGCTGCTTTACATGTCACGATGTCATAACATCACAAGATTAGATACCCTGTTGATCGGCGATGATACGAATTCCGGCTATAATCACAACTCACCAGCGGGGGTGCAGGACGAGGTCCGTGCTAGTGATTAGCGAACATACGTGTGATGCGCACTATTTTCTACGAATGATCGGACAAAACGAGATAGAGTTATACACATTTCAAAGGACAGAGCAGGATACAAAGAAATACATCAACGGATTCCTGTTGTGCTGAACTAGGGCTCATAGGGCGGATCATAGGGCTCCATGGAGGCGCTTTGCAGTTACACTATTTTGTAACGACTTGTAAACTTATCGCCGAATTACATAACCTGACTTAGAATCAACTTCGTCTCCAAGCCGCGATTGCATCGGTTTCTTCTAGGTAAGCCACATCGTCGCTTAATATCTAGCGAGATGGCGGTCGAATAAAAACCTATACCTAATAGTTATAACAAGAACAAAATTAAAAATTTTGATTAACCCCCGACTACCTTGGATTTGTTATCTGTACAACATTATACTAGCCAAGCCCTTTCATTTAATACCCATATTGAGGTAGGTTGTGAAGAAATATTTTATCCGCCATTTTGTGGCGGCGGCCATTTTGAATCGATATTAACCAAACATAGCTAAGAACACCCGCACGGATATTAACTTTCAAACAAAAATACCGCATCGAAATCCGCCCATTCGTTTGAACTCTACGGTGCCACAGACAGACACACACACAGACAGACAGACATCGACGTCAAACTTATAACACCCCTTTTTTTGGTCGGGGGTTAAAAAAGAGTTTGAACTCTTGATGACATGAAAAGAACTATGCAAATTTTGTAAGCATTTAGCTGTACTCAATATACGAGTATATGGTCGAATATGGTTGTCAGGATTTTGCCCCACGCAAGTCTTGAGTAAAAGTTAGGAATGAGGTTGTCAATTCGTGAAAAATACTTACGTAGCATGAGATAATTCTTCCAAAGAATCCACGCATGTAGGTGCAACTGAAAAATAACAAGCAACTTCTATTAACCAAATAACATTTGACACAATATTATACTTTTACATTTATGTGAAAGTTTCCAAATTTGTCGTTCAATCACTTACGTAAGACATCGATCGGATCAGAAATCGATATTTGGAACACAGATTGCTTTACCGGTTACTTTATAAACAAAGAAACCCCAAACATCCGTGAAAAATATAACAAACAGTCTTTTCTTAAATTCTACCAATTGGATGATAACTCATTTTGAAATACTAGTTGTTAAGTACTTAATATGGTAGGGTGGAAAGTAAGCGAAAATACATAAACAGACCAATTCACTAGCCTCAAAGAATCTGTGAACTTTAATGTTTTAGTATGAACATTTATTTTCCAAAAAAAAAAACTAAATTTAATTTAAAATTAAATTCAGGCATACTACCAAATTCTATAGGAAGCAATCACTAAATCATCGAAGTACGAGTAACAACGAAAGTAAATTCTACTCGTAGTTGTTTTTTTCACATTTCCATATTTAATTAAATTGATAATATTTATATGGGACCACCTTTGAATTATGATCTACCAAAAAAATTATTAAAGTGGTCAAGTGCGAGTCGGGCTCGCCCATGAAGGTTTCCGTAGCAGCAAGTAACATAATACAAAAGTTCTTGTACTTCATTATTACTTTAATCAGTGTGAGACGACCTTCTTAGCATTCCATGGATTCACCGTGCGGGTGCCGGGTCCATCGTGTGGCAGAGAGAGAAAACCCGAGTAGACCCCGAGACTTGTGACTCGGGCGTAGGTTTAAGGGGCCCCTTTCTGACGTACTTCAACACTCACCTTCACTACTCGTTTTTCTCTCCCTGCCCAGCCAAATCTGATAGGAGCCTACTAGTGCAGCTTTAGATACTCGTTCTAGTATAGAACTTACTGCACTTCTGGATAAGCCAAGGTCTTTCAGCAGGTTATAAAGAGATTTTGCTGGTATACCTCTCGCTCCCACTTCTACAGCGTATAAACTAACTACATAGCCGTTTTTTGTTAATTCGTTTAGGAGGTCGTAATACTTATTTTGTTTCATCGCGTGGTCTTTAGGTATACTAGTTTCCCACGGTACGGTAAGTTCTACAAGGACTGTGCGTTTCGTAGCTCTATAAAAAAGGAAAATGTCCGGTCTGGATGACGAAACACCCACATCCTCTGGGATTTTGTAGTGCTTTTCATACGTGTCCATTAAAATAGTCCAATCAAGTGCTGTACCCAGGATTGAGTGAGGCTTGTTCCTAGAGTTTGAAGTTGAGCCTTCTTTTACAAAGTTAATTTGTCTTTTGTTAGTCGTCAATCCCTTTTGGGCTCTAGCTACTGAAAGGCTCATTCATGGCTTCACGTATAATAACAATAGTCAATTTATGACGTATTAAAATAAAACTACTTACTAGATATCATTCAAACCAATTTTCGTTGATAGTTTACATGGTAACGTACATCATAAACTTTTTTTAATTTTTGTCATTATCTTATTTTAGAAGTTACAGGTGGAGGGCACACTTTTTACCACATTGGAAGAGTTCCTCGCGCAAACTATTCAGAAGAAAAAAAATATGTTAGAAACCTCAATATCATTTTTGATGACCTATACATAGATACTCCACACGTATGGTATTGATCAAAATTATTTTTTGAGTTTCAGTTCTATGTATGGGACACCCCAAAAAATTTCCTTTTTTTCTACTTTTTGTATCAAAATCTTAATGCGGTTTCAGATTACATCTACTTACGAAGTTTCAATAGTATAGGTTTTATAGTTTCGGAGAAAAGTGGCTGTGACATACGGACGGACAGACAGACAGGCAGACAGACAGACATGACGAATCTATAAGGGTCCCGTATTTTGCCATTTGGCTACGGAACCCTAAAAAGAACTGTTAAAATCGATTCACTTCATTAATAGGTATGTGTGTTCTGAGAGCCTCGTGGACAGATCCCTTCACAAATAATTATGTACACATGTAGGTACGTGCGCGCCGCGCTGCTACCCGCAGTCCCAAACGGGTAGTGATCACGTCTGTGCACCCCACTTAAGTAAAGGATGAAACTTAAGTCGAATTGGATCGACTACATCACTTATTAGTAACTTACTAGTGAATTAATTAAAACAAGTGTTATCACTTAAAATGAGATTCGAATGGTAAGGGCTGGGTTGTTTGTTATTGTTATTATTTGTAGTTCTCTGTACTTTCTCAACCCTTGGGTAAGAAACTTCGCTTCCTTTTTCCTTTCCTTTGTCCTCCACAATCCGTTGTTTTTTTTTTTATAATGAGTGACGAGACTATCAGGACATGTGCCTGATGGTAAGCAACATGCCTGACACATAACACCACAGTGACACGCAGCTATTGGAACATGAAGAGTCCAAATAATTACCTAGCACTGCACTGCGCACGTCACTCAGAGATCTTATATCTCTAAGCCCTGTAATTTCTCTGGAAACATTGCCTTTCAAACCGGAACACAGTAATGTTTGCACATTACTGCTTGGTGGTAGAATAACTGGCAAAGGTGTGGTACTTCCCCAGTTTATTGTAAACCTTTAAATTCTTTCTCATCATCATCATCATTGTCAGCCCATGTTCTTCCACTGCTGGACATAAGCCTTTCCCACATTGTGTCACCAAATCCGGTCCTCGGCTCTCCGCATCCATCCGCTTTCCACCACTCTCTTCAGGTCATCGGTCTACCAAGCGAGAGAATTTTACAGAGGGTGCGAAATCCTTTCTGGCTCATAGTAAAAAATTTCTATTGATGAGTAGAACGGAACCCTAATTTAATACAAACCTGCTGCGTACCCCTGTTGTAGTGTACTAAACAATTGTACTAACTGCTCCCCGCGGTAGAACCCGCGGCTTAAGCACTTTTAATGACAAAATTTGATTGGCGGTATGCGAGCTGTCTCTTAATGACGAACAACTGACAGTTATTGCAAAAGTGTTTAGAAATTTGTACCTATAGTCCGTTCCACGGAGAGGTATAGAAAATGTAAACAACGGTGCTACCATAACATAAAAATCGTTTAATTGTAGTATTTTTATAAAACTGTCTTAAAATATTTTTCACAAATATGATTCGACTTTACTGCGATCGTCGATACAACATACTTGGATTTGTATTGATCAAATAATGATTTATTAACTTATTTTAAAAGTTATAAATAGTAATAGTAGAATGTGGTAGATACGGTTTTAAACGGTGGCAATTTGATCTATGTTTCTCAAAATGTGATGTTTGTCAATCTCATCAAAACATAAACGTGAAGTGAAAGACAAGTTCAGTAGTATGATATTAAAACTAGCTAAGTCAGACTGTAACATAAGTAATTATGCTTAATTTAATAATCATCACATATAATAAAAATAAATCATGTTTTAGTTGTTTAAAAATAGTCTATGTAATTATAAATAGATTTTAGAACCGACCATAAAAGACCATTTAGATCTCTATTCTTTAGTCGTTGAAGTCAACAAATAAGGCATATAATATAATAGTGAACTTTGATCTCACTTCACTTAAGTATACGCATGTTTCTGATGGGATACTTACCATTACTTGTTTATAATATTTATGTTACTGTTGTGTTCCATGAGCACCCCCTAAGTTAGCCCCCTAAGTTATTTCTGTATAAATATTTTAAACTTATGTGTACCAGATATTTAATATACGTATAATTATAAAATAACTAGCTTTTACCCGCGACTTCGTCCGCGCCACATATTTATTAAAGTAATTGAGGCAGTACCTACTCGTATGTCTACTACCGTATAAATTCACGTTTCCTAATCAAAATCGGTCTAAGTCAAAGTTTTATATTTATTAATAAATGTACCATTTACACGACAAATTACAAAGAAACTATGTTCTCAAAAAATTAATCAAAAACAGACTGTAATTTAAAATCATATTGGGACGGTCCACCAAATTTTATTAGATTCTATTAGTAGATATTAGTAGATATATCGACTGATTACATGAACGCAAATTTTAGTTTGTTGTTCATATTTCAAAAACCGCCGCACTGATTTCGATACAATTTATATGACCACCTCTGAACTATAATCTACCAACAAAAAAAATAACCATCTAAATTGATTCACAATTGGAAATACAACTGGATTGATAACCTCCTCCTTTTTTGAAGTCGGTTAAAAATAGCATACAAAGAGTGCCAAGATCCTTCCATGCACACTTTTACTCCTCATTTCCACTCTTTTCAACTCTTTTTCTGTGATAAAAAGTCTCCGTTGTCCTTTCCTAAGTCTAGGTAGTCTATCTGTGCACCAAATTGTAACAAACTCTTTAAGTGGCTTAGGTGTTAGACGGTAACGGACAGAGAGAGTTACTTTCAAATACATATATAATTTCATATTAGAATTGAAAACAGGTGTTCCTGATCATTTTATAGGAGGCAGTTGTAAAAGATTACCGAAAAGTAATACGTTTACTCCTCCAAAAAACTCATTTTCACAGTTCTTAATTTGCCTTAATCGAGCGTCCATCATGCATCATGCATAACATTTGATAAGACACCATGGAAATCTCGTCGACTATCAAAAATTCTGTCTGATAGTCTGATACGCCATTTAGTGGCTGCGCCCATCTTAAGTATTGAGGTTGTATAGTGCACTGTATTCTTCTTGTCAATCCCTTTTATTTGATACCCATGTTGATGGGGTTCATAAAACCTAAGTTATCCGCCATTGTGTAGAGGCCGCCATCTTGGATTTCAATTTTTTATAGTATATTGTATTCTGCTTGTTGAGCTCTTTCATTTGATACCCATATTGATGGGATTAATAAAACATAAATTATCCGCCATTTTGTAGCGGCGGCCATCTTGAATTTATAATGATAATGAATAAACATAATTGTATTGTCACCAAAATCCAAAGTGTATACAAAATTTCAGATTAATCGGTTGACAGGAAGAGGGTGAATTACTAAATTTGACCCAAGAATAAATAATAATAAATATTAAAAAAGAAAACCCCAATTCCACCCCCGTAGGTACAGTTCGAAACTACAAAACTGCTAAAACATACATTTTATGGTTTCGTGTTAAATATCTAGACGGAAAGTTTCATAGTTCTTCAACAATGACGAAGTTTTCCATATAAACTTTCATCCCTTATTTTAACCCTTTCAACCCTTTTTTCGGAACAAAAAGTAGCCTATGTCCTTTCTCGGGATCTATTTTATCTATGTATCAAATTTCATCAAAATCTGTTGGTTGGTTTAGGCGGTAAAGACGGACAGACAGACAGACAGACAGACAGACAGACAGACAGACAGACAGACAGAGTTACTTTCGCATTTATAATATTAGTATGGATAGAAATAAGACAAAGGGCTGGAAAAGGACTTATTGGAATATATTTAACCTTGTTATGTGACGAAAATCTAAAAGGGCAAGCAGAGAAGCTTACAATGAAAACCAAGATTGAGAAATGTTGGTCTGTCATATTGAGAGTGACATTGATTTGTTTACATTTTCTTCACCTCTATTTGGAACGGAGTATAGCTGTATAAAACGCTGAGGCTAAGTAACATTAAAAAATAATTTGATGAAGGGCGTTATGTTTTCTTAAAATTTCTAAGTTTTTGCACTATTTTTTTTATTTTTGTATTTACTAACCATCTACTCACAAAGTATTAAAAAAAAAAGATGAATTAAATCGGTAAAGCCGTTCTCAAATCAAATTATTATTTTATACAAAATACTTACACAAACATTTATTTTTCATTCAAATACTTACACTGGACGTCGACGTCAAAAGTAATATTAGTGTCCATGACATGCTCAATAGTGGTGAATTCGCATGTGTAGTTACCTCGCTGCTCCGGCAGTACTTCATCTATCGTAAGTAATCCTTCTTTTATCTGAATTGAACTCGGGTCCCAACTTCTAAAACTTTAAAATTTTAAGAATTAAAACAACGAACAAGGAAGTAGAATAAACATTCGGCCACGTTAATCAAATAAACTCCCTCTTCCTAACTCTGCCCTGCTAATTGCACGTGCAGTAATCAATACTTCTGGGGTTTTCATGACATAAGTAACAACGCAAAGAAATAATCTGTGTAGTATATAAAAATAATGTATGTGTTTTTGTATATTACAAAGCTGAAGATTTTTTTGTTTGAACGCGTTAATCTCATGAACTACTGGTCCGAATTCAAAAAATCTTTTACCGTTGGATATATACGCAATCTTCAAGTGTTATGGCATATATATTATGTACAACGGATGAAGCCGGAACGGACCGCTGGTCGTATAAAAAAATGCAGAACTTGAACTATAATCTTACTGTTGCTAACAAGATCTGCAACATTTAGCATGTGCTAGAATGTTATGCAGAGTACTTGCTACGTTGAATGTAAATTCATTCACTTTTTTTTATTACCTTTAAAAATAAAATAAAAAACTTACTCTAAATTTGAAAGAGTAATTGTATTCGTTTCATTTTCAAATATCCATCTATAACTAGGCTTTGGTTCACCGTAAGCATAAAGTCCACAATTCAATTCTAATGGGTATTCTTCTTCACATACGTGTTTAGTGTTTGATGGAGGTCCTAATGTATATTCTGTAATCATAACAATACAACATATGTACGTACTAAATCAGTTTAATAGCGAAATAGTAAATTATTCACTAAGGGTAAAGCACTGTCTTGTGTCATGGGCGTCATAATGGATCCTGAGCGCAGCCAAGGACTCGAGTCAACTCCCGAGCGAAGCGAGGGAGTTGGAGAGTCTTGATTAAAGCGAGGGATCCAAGCTGCCCATGACACGAGACAGTGGGGTGAACTCCGGGGTCAATTCACTATCGCTTGAAGACATTTTGTTATTTAACAATTAAAGTAATAAACTAACAAAATTCGACTCAACGGCGCCTTTTATATTTTCCTTTTTTTTGTGTTTTGTTTCTGTGCGTGCAAATTTGGAAAAAAAGTTCAAGTTTTTAATAAAGTCTTTTTACAATGATACTATGGGTAAGAATTTTGTGAATGCGCGGAAGATCGAGTTGCTCGATGACCCGAATCGCTTTTGGCTACTAACTCACAACTTGACTTGTATGTTAAAGTTAACTTGAGATATCTATCTTTTAGCTCTGGTGAGGTCGGAGAGTCCCTCTTGAGAGATCTAACCTCTTTAGTTAATCTCATGTTATCTGGTCGAGTCAGTAGTGATATTGTCGAAGTTTTGTACGGCGCTAATCTGTGCGCACTTTCCAAAAAAGATGGTGGGATCAGGCCAATCGCTGTCGGCACCACATATCGTCGCCTTGCTGCCAAGGTGGGTTGTAGGAAAAAGGTTGCTCTTTGAGCTCCTTTTCCAACCAATACAACTCGGCTTTGGTTCGCGGGGGTGGATGTGAGGCTGCCGTTCATTCTGTCCGGACCTTCCTTCACCAAAATTGCGGAGAGGTGCTGTTAAAGGTGGACGTCAAAACGCTTTTAATTCGGTTGATCGAGGAGCCCTGTTGGCCCAAGTGAAGGATAAAATTCCTGATCTGTACAATTTTCTTTGGCAATGTTATGGCGAGCCCACAAAATTGACTTATCAAAACAATCATATGCTATCCTCCGTTGGCTGTCAACAGGGTGATCCCTTCGGCCCTGCGACCTTCGCCCTGGCCATTCACCCTATCATTCAACGTCTCCAGTCCAAACTAAACGTTTGGTACTTGGACGACGGAACGTTGAGGGCGATGTGAATACTGTTTTAACTGATTTACAAAAAACTTATAGACGGTTTGCGTCTCATTGGTTTGGAACTAAATTTCTCAAAATGCGAACTTTTCGTTTGCGACACATGTCCAGATAAAGATTCGATAATACAGAAATTTAATGATCTGGCCCCCAACATCAAATCAGTTGACAAACATTCCTTGCGCCTCCTGGGTTCACCGATATTAGATGAGTCGTTTACACCTTTTGTCGAGGAAAAAATTCAAAATTTTACGAGAGCCTCCGATAGGCTACTCAAAGTAAACGCCCATATGGCGTTTACAATTATTCGGCGTTGTCTCTTTGTTCCGAAATTTATGTACGCTTTACGATGTAGTCCACTGTGGAAACATGGTGAGCTCCTTTGGAGCTTAGACAATGTCGTAAAGGAATCTTTAATATCGGTGTTGAATGTGGACCTGAGTGGGAGGGCATGGTCACAAGCCTCACTACCCATAAGGTTGGGAGGCCTAGGGGTCCGCCAAATTTCAAGTGTAGCTTTACCGGCATTCTTGTCCTCAGTTCATAGTACTCAAAATCTAATCGAAAAAATTCTCGCACCCTCATTAGGCCATTCGGATGTAGTAGTAGCTAATTTGTGCGAGGCTAAGAATGCTTGGAGGCTGGCTTGTCCAAACAACGATTTCCCCAGATGTCTGTCATCTCAGAGACAGTGGGATCGACCGATCTGCGATCTAGCACGGAACTCTCTTCTCGATACGTGTCCTAGTATCGCGGATCGTGCTCGTATCCTTGCTGTGTCTGTGTGGGAATCGGGCCTTTGGTTACAAGCTTTGCCATCTTTCAATACCGGTAGCCTATTAGATCCAACTGCATTTCGTCTAGCTGTTAGCTTGCGCTTGGGTGCCAGGTGCTATGAAGCCCATCGCTGCCATTGTGGTACTGCCGTCGACCAACTCGGTCACCATGGTCTCTCTTGCTCGAAAAGCGCGGGTCGTATTGGCCGCCACGCCTGCCTGAACGACATCATACGCCGGGCTTTTTCCACCGCCAATGTCCCAGCCATACTCGAACCGAGTGGTCTTGCGCGTGACGATGGCAAAAGACCTGACGGCATGACTGTTGTGCCTTGGAAGTTGGGTCGGCCCTTAGTATGGGACGCAACTTGCGTCGATACTCTGGCACCATCACATCTTCCAGAGACACATAGTAGGGCCGGTGCAGCGGCTAATTCAGCTGAGCGACTCAAACGGCGCAAATATGCAACCCTCGGAAGTGGTTACATATTTGAGCCCTTTGGGGTTGAGACATTGGGACCGTGGGGGCCGGGAGCTCACCTCATTTTCAAAAGCCTATCCGAGCGCTTGGTCGACGCGACGCGTGACCAAAATGCTGGCGTTTATTTGGCCCAACGCATAAGCATTGCCATTCAGCGTGGTAATGCCGCCAGCATGCTGGGTACGCTTCCGATTGGTAGTGGGCTTGAACATCTTGATTATCTATAGACCTACAGTGGTCTATAGATAATTCAGGTGTGCTTAGTGTAAGTAGTTAGGTTTGTAGTGTAGTGTATGTAGTTCTCATTGTATTTTAGTTTTGTTAATAAAGGCTCTGCCCAGATAAAAAAAAACTTGAGATATATTCATACATAACTTTATAGTCATGATCTCTTTGCGGAGTCCACTTGGGAAAGTATCAAATACCTATTTGTTATTTATCTTATCTTCAAGCAGCAACGTGCAAACATTTATATGTTTGCGCGTTGCTGTTTTGTTTTTAGAATAATGTTTTCGTAAAATGATCTATAGTCCGTTCCACGAAGAGGTGTAGAAAATGTAAACAAAGGTGCTACCATAACATAAAAATCGTTTAACCTTAGTATTTTTATAAAACTGTCTTAAAATATTTTTCACAAATATTATTCGACTTTACTGTGATCTTAAATACAACATACTTGGATTTGTATTGATCAAATAATGATGTATTAACTTATCTTGAAAGTTATAAATAGTAATAGTAGAAAGTGGTAGATACGGTTTTAAACAGTGGCAATTTGATCTATGTTTCTCAAACTGCGAATCCCATCAAAACATAAATGTGAAGTGAAAGACAAGTTCAATATTATGATATTAAAACCAGCCAAGCTAGACTGCTTTTAATAATCATCATAAATTATAAAAACAAATCATATTTTAAGTGTTTAAAACTAGTCTATGTTATTATAAATATATTTTAGAACTGACCATTTAAGACCATTTAGATCTCTATTCTTTAGCCGTTGAAGTCTACAAACAAGGCATATAATATCATAATACTGAACTTTGATCTCACTTCACTTAAGTATTCGCATGTTTCTGATGTGATACCATTACTTTTTGCACGTAAATTATAAGACGTTTACCTAATGAACCACCAAATAATGTATTTTTATTCGCAAGAAAATCTACTAATCCTTATTTTAAGTGCAAAAGTTTGGATGTACGTTGCTCAATCAAGTTGGAACAGCTAAACGGCTCAAGTTTAAACGCGGAACACGGTTAGATTATGATCTGGAAAGCATAGTTATAAGTTTATTCTTATGGAAGGAAAATTACGGAAAAGGGATCTAAGCGGGTAAATTTGCTGGACGCTGCTCACATAAGCAACCCACAAAAAGTTCCTTGTTGGGGCTATATAATTCTTCCGTGTTGGTGGTGGATAACAAGCCTCTCTGACCTCTAAATTTTTTAGGAACATGCCAGTTTGCTTAAGATGTTTTCTTTTACCGTTAGCAGCATTACGCTCATGAATTCAAAAAGGCAGAGGTGCGCGTGAGATTAGAACCATGCACTGCATCTGCGTAATGGCGTGACAAGACCACCCGAGCCGAGCAATAACTTAAAGTTAAAATAATAAATGTAAAAACAACTTAATGTAAAAACAGAACGCTCATTAACAAATTTGTTTGGATGTAAAAATCTTATATTAGGATAGATGAAAACACTACCCAGTATTCGATATGTTTTAAAATTAATTGTAACAGCATCTAACGCAGTAGAAATTAATTGCATTTTTGAATGAATTACACCTACCACTCTTATTAAAAAAATATCCAATAGGGCACTTAACATTAAAACTATTTAAATCTTTTCGGAATGGGTAGGAATAGTGCCACCAATAATATATTTTGTGTGCCACCATTTGTTTTGTCATTTTACTTAAGTACCTTATTTGTTTCTTACGGAATCAAGTATAAGGGCCACATTAGCTATATACTCAGACTGGATTGCTTTTTTAGTTCAAATGTAAAACGTAGATCAATAATTATAGCAAGGAATAGTATATAGGTTACCACTTATATAGGTACACCACTTTTTATTAAGACAAAATAATAGCAATGGCAGCTACACAGGTAGTAAGAACTACACTAGTGATGTGCTGGATTGTGAAAAAAGTACATCCACGGATACGGATCTGAATGTGGATATATATACGAGTATCTAAAGCTGCGCTAGTAGGCTCATATCAGATTTGGCTGGGCAGGGAGAGAAAAACGAGTAGTGAAGGTGAGTGTTATTGTACGTCAGAAAGGGACCCCTTAAACCTACGCCCGAGTCACAAGTCTCGGGATCTACTCGGGATTTCTCTCTCTGCCACACGATGGACCCGACACCCGCACGGTGAGTCTATGGTATGCTAAAATTTAAGTTTACTAAAAAGTCAGTCATTTCACATACATAATGAAAAAGGAATTTAAGTGCTACATAACAAAACAAAGCTATACTTAGTAATTAATATTAATAAAAACTGTTTATATGTTACTATTGTGTTCCATGAACCAACCACCCAAGTTATTTTTGTATTAATGTTTTAAACTTATGCGCACCACATATTTAATAAACGTATAATTATAAAATAATATAAATAAGACAAAAGGTTGGAAACGGACTCATTGGAGTATATTTAACCTTGTTATGTGTCGAAAATCTAAAAGGGCAAACAGAGACGCTTACAACGAACTATCTTCTAAAACAAAGGTTGAGAAATGCTGGTCTGTCATATTGAGAGTGACATTGATTTGTTTACATTTTCTACACCTCTCCGTGGAACGGACTATAGTAGGAGATCCCGCTATACGAGGGTCAAACTGAAAGTTCTTAGAAAATCAAAAACTGATTACATTAGCCAGTTATTAGTTTTATTATATCTTTTCAAAATATTGTCCATTCACGTCAATACACCGCTGCATGCGGTGGAACCACTGGGAAAAGCACTTTGCCCACTCGTCCTTAGGGGTCTCTTCAATGGCATCGCGATACGCAGCCACCGCTTCTTCTGCATTCATAAACCGCTTTCCTTTAAGTTTTTCTTTAATTTTTGAAAATAAATAAAAATCACAAGGCGCGAGGTCGGGGCTATACGGCGGGTGAGCCAGTAATTCAACGTTTGATGTCGCCAAATAGTCGATCGTTCGCTTGGCGGTGTGCGATGAGGCGTTGTCGTGGTGAAGGAGGATCCTACTGCGAGGTCGTTTCTCTCGAACTTTTTCCAAGACAAGTGGCAAACAATTGGTAGTGTACCATTCTGCAGAAACTGTTTTTGATCCTCTAACACAATTGTTGCGAAATGACCTATCCTTCCAAAGAACGAGGCCACCATTTTTTTCCCCGCACTTCGATCTCTCTTCACTTTAGTTGGCAACTCCTCGAAAGGAAACACCCACTGAGCAGATTGTCTTTTGGTTTCAGGATCATAACAGTAAATCCAGCTTTCGTCACCTGTTAGTATGTCGAACACAGCATTTGAGTCACCTCCGTTAAATTTTTCAATCATTTTACGGCACCAATCCACACGATGGAGTTTTTGAGCCTCAGTCAAATTATGAGGTATCCACCGGGCGCAAAGCTTCCTGGCCGCTAAATGTTCGTGTAGGATTTTGTGCACTTGACTCATACCGATGCCTAAGCTTAACCGAATCTGCTGATAGGTCACTATTTCGTCAGTCTCTATCATATGCCGCACAACACAGATGTTATCTTCAGTCGTCGCCGTAGAAGGCCGTCCCTCACGTAAATCATCAGTGAGATTAGTGCGACCACGTTTAAACTCATTAAACCAGTTGTAAACAGTCGCACAAGATGGGGCTTCATCGTGAAAGGCCAATCGTAGTCTATCATAACTTTCTTGTTGACTTAAATGACATCGAAAGTCATAAAAAATCATTGCACGAAAATTTTCTCGTGTTAAATTCATGTTGACGTGACACAGACAATTTTCGATTTGCCGCCAAATCGTAAAACAAATGACAAATGAATGAAGTACCTATACTCAGTAATATTGGCAAAGAGTTCTATTTTCAAATTATAGAATTATTTTTTTATTAAATTGTTTATAAGAGGCCAGTTCTAAGAACTTTCAGTTTGACCCTCGTACAACGACTTTCACCGAGCTGTTTATTGGATGAAAAGTGTTTTATATGTAATTTAATATGTCAACAAATAAATATATTGCAAATGGGTTGCCTAAAAAATTTCAGCCCAGAATATGATTAACTAACAATTAAAATTTTTTTTTTTTAAATATTTCACTTAAATTGATTGAATTTTAGAAAAAACTACTCATATAACATAACTTATTATTTTGGCTTTACTCAGTGCTTACGAAATATCATTACAAAATTCAACCCCTAAGGGTGTAAAAAACGGGATGGAAGTTTGTATGATTGATGATTGATATGATGACATTTTATTCCTTAAACGTATTTTATTTTTATTTCGCACGAATTGAGCATTATGTATTGAAGTATTTTTCAAAACTCAACCTCCAAAGGGGTGAAATAAGGGATAAAAGTTTGTTTGAAACTTTTTATTGTTTGTAAATATTTGCATGAGATTTCGTAAGCACTGGGTAAAGCCAAAATAATAAGTTAATGTTATATAGTTTTTTCTAAAATTCAATCAATTTAACTGAAATATTTAAAAAAATATTTTTTAAATGTTAATTAGTCATATTCTGGACTGAAATTTTTTAGACAACCCATTTGCAATATATTTGTTGACATATTAAATTACAGTACCTGGTTTAAATGCGTGTATAAAGGGTTCTAAGTAAAATATTTTCTCAGAAAAAAAAAAGAACAAAAAGAAAAGATCCGAGTGTAACCATCAGGATTCGAACAGAGGCCTGTTGACTCCGAGGGTGAGCATATTCCGTCCGAGCCATTTAGACTTAAAGAACAATGGCGAAAATGTTATCGTATTCTAATGACATTGTAGGAGTTTTTCGTTGTCTAAAAACGCGTATAAAATGATGTTTAAAAAAAAACCTAGCTAGATCGATTTATCGTCCCCGAAACCCCCTGTATACATAATTTCGTGAAAAACGTTTGAGCCGTTTCCGAGATTCAGATTCCATATATATATCTTGTGGCTTAGTTGGTAGTAGCTCTGCCTGCGAAGCCGAGGGTCGTGGGTTCGATCCCCACCCAGTGCAAATATTTGTGTGATGAATTCAAATGTTTGCACTGTGTCTGGGTGTTTCTATGTATAATAAGTATGTATTTAAAACTATTTAAGTATTATATCAGCTATCTGGCTGCCATCACACAAGCTTTGCTTAGTTTGGGGTCAGATGGTGTTGTGTGTGAAGTGCACCAATATTTATTTATTTATTTATATATACCTATATACCTACAAGAATTGGTCGTTTAAAGGTATAACATATAAAACACTTTTCATCCAATAAACAGCTCGGGGAAGGTCGTTGTATAGCGGGATCTTAGACTAACCGGGCAAATAGATAAATCATTGGAACGAAGTTCTTTACGGCCTTTGAGGATTTACTATAATAGTTGGTTTGCGTTTATGGCAGGCTTGGAAAAGATAGGTAATTTGGCTACGCTACCGAACTGAAAAAAACTGTAAAGGTAGCGGTTCGCGCGGAGACCGAGACACGAGACCCCGACAGGATACCGCGACAGGCACTTGACATTATAGAATTGTATGGGCGCCAGTTCGTGCCGAGACCTCGATACGTGCGTGTTCGGTCTCATGTCGCGGTCTCGACGCGAACTGGCGCTCATACAATTCTAAAATGTCAAGTGCCTGTCGCGATCTCCGGTCGTGGTCTCCTGTCGTGGTGTCCGCGCGATGTTGTACCTTAATTAAAAAATATAAAGAAAGTGACGCGTAAAAACTGCCCTTGACCAGTTTTGACAATTTTATTTTTCAGATGATCGTATACACGTAACAATAAACAACAAAAAATAGTACATTGTTCACCGAGAGGAGAAAGTGACCGATTACTCGGGAATCGCACTTTCTCTCGAGTGATACATAGTGCTTTATACTACACCTACGAGGAAAATAAAAAACTAAATCTTTACTAATTGAAATTTATATTTGAATCCTCAAACAACACACAAATTGAAAATGGCGCCAATGGCGTCTGCAATTTTCACATGTTCTTTTTTCAAATTGTTTGACACCATCCAACACACAGCTAGTGGCCAGTGTAATTTTGCGAACTTGGAGATAAAAACTCACTGTAAAAACTTTTTGGCTTTTGATATTTAGGTTACCAGCGCATAGTCTTACCCAAAATTAAAAAAGAAAAACCACGTAAGAAATGGATTTTCATACACTTTTCTCTCCCGCTCAGATGCGTTTTCTCGCCGCATATTTGTTCGATTTGCAATGACGTACTTTCTACCGTAAATTTGATAAAGTATCAAGGTACTTTCCGAGCAGGTGTAGTATAAAAGCAATTTTTTTTGCACATTGTGTTGCTTCTACTTAACGTCGGCAATTGAAAGTAATAGCGCGCAGAGCGTTTGTTGGGCAATGATTTACTGGTTCATGTTTAAACAGCGTTTTTTTTTCATAACCAACCCACCTGTGGTCGACAACAGTTATGAACAACATCAGCGACGTTAACATTTTTTATATTTATAATAGGTTTAACCGCCGCCTTGCCTGGTGTAAGGTAAGGTGACGATGCGGTCGGCAATGGAGAGCACTTAGATAAAATAAACCTATTTACTCTCGACCTGTGGTGGTGCTAGGTTTTATTTATTTGAAACAAATTATGGCTAAGTCAATATTTAAAGTAAATTATTGCATAGTAAATTACGAGTATTATGTTGAACCCAGACAACGTAGTACAGAAAATCTAACTCACAACCTTCGATGTCTTATAAATTGGATCCGGTTTATTATTTTTCTATTCCTTATATTTATCTGTGTCTCCATAGATGTGATTTACGCATATTGATAATTTCAGCTTCCCTACTTTTATTTTTTCACTTCGCTAAATGCACCCAACTGGATTATTTACAGACCGATGAAATTATAAAAATGATCAATATCACTACCAGTCGAAAGGGTGCCGAAGGCATTATCCCGTAAAAATAATAACCTTATAATGAAAACATACAACTGTAAGTTACTTACTGTATACCGTGATGTTTATAGATTGGCTCGCAGTGCTTAGTTTGTTTTTTGCTTTGCAAGTGTATTCCCCGCTATGACTTACATTAGCTTTTGTTAATCTGAAAAATGGGAAAACTTAGTAAAAACCTATAAAAAATATTGTACCTACAATTGTTTGCATAAACATGGCTGCTGTTCCACCAGAAGTGTGTTATGCAGCTCGTGACTATGTGATCGATTTCACTAATAATTTGTGGATCCTTCTTATCAATTATTATTATCAATTATCTTTTATGTCATTATTATGTTTATTATTATGTTATTGTTATGTCAATTATAAATTAATTTGTAACAAAGAAAAAAAAAGTATTGTTATATTTATTATTATTTTTTGCCGAATTTTAAATTTGAATTGTATTCCGTATAATAAAACCAGAAGTGAACATTTCAAATCGGTGTTTGAGTAACATCGATGCTTTAAAAAAAAAAAATTAAAGCTTCAAATGCAATAAATCTTCACCAAAAAATTATTAAAACGTGATTTCGAATAATTTACGTCTCCATAGCAATGTAGTACACATCTGGTGGAAAAGAAGTCTTAAAACTGCTTATGTAATGTTTTCACTGCTGGGCGTTATTTTCACAAAGAGAAAGCCGAGGATATAAATACCAAAACCCACTGCGATGGATAAGTACAGCTGAATTACAATGTCTTTAAGTTATGTCGGTTTCCTCATAACGTTTTCCTACATCGTTAAAGTCAGTGATAACAGTGCCGATGTATAAGCTTGTACACCAGTACCTACTGGAACATACTAAGAAATTAATAAGACAGTTATGATGGTTTCGAAACCACAACCACACGCATCTATACTAATATTATAAAGCTGAAGAGTTTGTTTGTTTGTTTGTTTGCTTGAACGCTAGGATCTCGGGAAGTACTGGTCCGAATTGAAAGATTATTTTTCTATTGGATAGTCCATTTATCGAGGAAGGCTTTAGGCTATAGAAAATAACTCTACTATTAATTGAAGCGGAGCATGAAACAAGAATGTAACAAAATCGGGAAAAAAGAGAGAGTTTTGAGAGTTTTCGTACGTTTCGTGCTTTGAAATGACACATGACAGCATGTGTCAAAGATTGCGTCATTGAATTTCAGTAATCTGTGCCTCGAATATAAACCTTTGCTAATTTTTTTTTTCTAAATCTGAATTGGTACGACCAATTTCCGACAGGTGGCGTAGCATGTTGCTGAAGATGTTTTTTGTTTGAAATCGATATTCTCAGGAATGAGTTAACCGATTTCAGTCATTCTTTCACCGTTGGATATGTACGGGACCCCGATGAGTGCTATATAATATACCACGGGCGAAGCCGGGGCGGGCATCTAGTGTAAAATAAAGAGAAGATGAATCTTAAAGATAAAGATTTTTACCACTGGGTCACCTCAGTCTCGGGCTTCTAGCGTTTAAAAGGAGTTTTCACACTATTTTAAACACATGGAAACAATACAAAAATAATATCAAAACGCGATTTACACACGAGGGTTTTTATATATAAAATAGCTAATAGCGTACCACGGTTTCACTCGCGTAATTTCTGTTTCCTTAATTTTACCACGGTATAAAGTTTTTGTGTTATGCTAGACTGAAATCTATCTCTGTACTTACCAAATTTTATCCAAATCCATTCATTCAATATAATAATTCAATAATTAACTAAGTCACATTTTTGTACTAATAAATAAATTATTATTATTATTATTCAGTAATTTGGGGAAGTAACAAACATCTAAATATTCGTCGGTCCGTACAATTTTGCTTTAATTACTAACAACTACCCGCGACTTCACTGGCGTAGAACTTAGAAAATGTCTCCTAATCGATTAAATTACTAATAAATTACTAATTGTACATAAAAAATATGTTCGTAAGAAAATACTGAAATTGCGATAAGAAATGCATGCAAGAGGTTAAAATATAAAAAAATTAAGAAAACGAGCACAAATATCCTGACTCAAGATTTATCTAGTAAATTGAATACCAAAAATAAACTGTTTCTTATTTAAAAAAAAACTCATTGTTCCATGACTTGTATGTTATACCTATGTGTACTTGAAGGCTTACATACCTTAGGCTGTGATCTCTAAATATCTTTATGAATTCGCTTTTCAATATTTTCGTTTTATCTTTGAACCACTCGACTTTCGGAATGGGCATTCCTTTTACTTCACACTTAATGTACACTTCGGCGCCATTTTTTACAATTTTTGTTCCACTAAGATCCAATTCAACAGTTGGCTCATCTGAATCAAACAGTAAATAAAAAAAGTAAGTTAATGTAAAACCAAATTAAATAAAAATGTAGTCCACCTGAATAAATTATTTATTGATAGCTAAAAACATCTAATCATGACAGCTTCTAAATGAAAAAACGGTTCACTAATGTTTCGCAAAAAAAATTTGACATAATAAACTATTTTCGTACAAAAAATTAAACCGTCTTCAAACCCGCAAATAGGCACTCAAAAGCGACAAACAAATTAAAATCATTGTTATAAGCGCTACTACTCACTCATCTATTTGAAGCACCATCCGACCAACAAATCATAATACAAGTATTATAGTAAAATGAAACATTTTTAAATTGTAAAGCTTTAGGAATGAATGTTATATAAGGATATACCATTATTCTATGATTCAGGTAATAAAGACATATCAAATTGTAATTTTTGAAAAATGTGAAATAGTCGTTGATTTTTTAATTGTTTGTATGTTTGAAATAAATATTTTATTATTAGTATAGGATTAGTTGGATTTAAAGTGATGTTCTGCCAAAAACGGTTGTGAAACATTTTTTTTTTTTTTATTAAGCCATTTATTCCATAACCTTAATCATATTCATTTACAATGTCGTTAACTGTTGTTAGTATTTATCTTAATCTTAGTTGTTAGTAAGTGTGTTAGCTTGCAGTTGGGTTTTGGATATGGACCCCATTTGGGTAAAGGCCTCCTCCAACTTTTTCCATGCCTTTCTCTCCTTAGCCTGTATTATCTCGACTTCTCTTTCATAATTTTCATAATTCATTGTAGAAGTCTGTTGCATGTTCGATTATATCTTGCCTTGATTTTGTTTCTTTTGATTGTTGTTGAAGTTTTTGTATCCATGTTTTGTGAAGGCTTAGATCCTTAAATGCTCTCTTTGAACTCCTGTATTTGTTTAGGTTTTTTGTTATTACTTGCTGTCTGTGGACTTGATAATCTCCGTACTATTTACATATTTCTTTCTTGTTATTATTCGCAGTTGGAGGGTTGTGGTCTAATTTCCCACGATGACCAATCGGCTTAGGAAATGTATTGTAGTTTGTGTTTAGTTGACTTTTGCATATTTTGTTCGTGTTTTTCCGGGGGCTCACATTTAGTTGCTATTGTTTTTGTTCGTTTGAGGCTTGGCTTGTAAGGGAGTTGCTTCTTCCTCTCATCTTGTCAAAAGCATTTATTATGTTCTCTTTGCTAGAAGTATTGGGTTTCTTGGGCTTGTTTAAAGTAGTGGGTGAAGTTGAGTCATCTCTTTTCCGTTTTTCGTTACCCGTGAACCCTTTCTTGACTATAAGCTTGTCATAATTTATAAATGCATAATTGCCATTGTTTCTTTCCTCTATAAGTTTAGGTCCTAGTTCTTTCCTCTTGTCTAATATTTCTTTTGGGTAGTCTTCCGATATATGGATGGTCTTCAGTTTCTTACTATTTTTTAGAATATCAAATTTTTGCCAGTTGTTCACAAAGGACACCAATATTGGTCTTTCTTTACCGTTTGTGTTATTTGGCTTTCCAATCCTCCGGGCTACGTTAATATCTCTGTTGTCAAGGTGGATATTGAGCTCATTTTTGAAATTCTTCTTCACTGTATCCATTAACTCGGGTGTTGATTTTTCGTTTTCCTTGAGGCCATAAATAATCATGTTGTTTGATCTGGCGTTTCTCTCTAATAAAAACTGTTTTTCTTTTAATTTTTGATTTTCTGACTTCAGGTTATCTATTTCTTGTAACATAAATTTGTTTTGCTCGACCAGCTTACTAAATTTTTCATCTATTTGCTGCATAATATTTCGTGTAACAGCCTCTGAAATAGCTTTGGTTTGTTCCTCCAATTTATCTTGAATATTTTCCAACAAATATCGCGTTTTAATATCCATTTCTTGATTTAAACTTCAAATTTATCGTAAAAAGATTTCAAATTCGCGCGCAAATTTTTGTAAAATAATAATTTTTGTAATACTTAATATGGCAACTTTTTATCTGACAAGTTCGGTTCGTAAGGTTGGCTAGCTTGTTTTGTGAGTCAAACTTGCACTGCCTTCCAATATTTTCTTTTGAGGTTATATTGTTTTATATTTTGTTAGCTGGTATTTCACTTCACAGCGGATTTTGTTACGCGAATTTTATCTTCCTGCACTTTCCGTAGCGTAGTTATTGATAATAATACTGTGTAGTTATGTTTCCGTGAGATTAGACAAAATTTTAGCAATATTTGTTACGAGTGATTTTCTGTACGTTTGTTGTTTAGTGAACCGGAACCGGAAAAAACATTAGTGAACCCAAAAATAAATGGAATAATTTTAAGGGTCTCGTAAACCTGTCGCAAATGATTAAAATACGGCGACAAACAAATTTAAAACGCTGAACTGTCGTCCAGTTCTTTCGTAGCTCTATTGAGTAATTATATTTACTTTTAAAGTTTAATCTTCCAAATAATTATACTCAACGCTAGTGTGAACCGAAATCATTTAATTTTTTGAGTAAAGACGATTAGGTACCATCTAGCATGAACAGCTCTCTAAATGTTCCCAATGCTGGGACTCGGGGCTTTCTCTCGCAAGGAGAGAGTATAAGCCACAATCCACCACGCTGGCCCAATGCGGGATGACATATCATGGCCTCGATAGGTTTTAGGTATATGTCGGTTTCCTCACGATGTTTTCCTTCGCAATTTTTAAGTTTCTGGTATTACGCACGTGGTTTCAAAAAAACGATGGTGTGCGTGAGATTTGGGCTCCGGATCGGCTGTCGCCGTTCTCCCGACTTAGACCAGTCGTAGTTTCATTCTACCACCACCTAGTACTCTTTCAAATTACTTACATTCAAGAAAGAAATGAATGTATTTTTTAGCTTCTCCAAGTTCATTCTTAACAGTGCACAAATATAAAGCAGAATTCAACTTATTTGCTTTCGGGATTAATATTTGCGTCATGTTTGCGGAACCATCGACTTCCATAAAGTCAGGTGTTAACCTTTCGTATAATTGACGATCCCATTTTATCTCTGGTTCTGGATATCCGTTGATTTTTCTGCAATCGAAAATTATTTTGTTTTAATTGTTTTTGCTGTAACGATTTCGCAATGTTTGTTTTTTTTATTTAACCGCTTGCTTGCCCGTGTCAACTAGTAGTTAACAAAACCCAAACGCTAAAATGCCCGTGTCGACTAGTAGTTAACATCGCGATGCAGTCTATTATGCCCGTGTCAACTAGTAGTTAACATGGCGCGGGACGCTAAAATGCCCGTGTCAACCTGTGGTTAACATGGCTCCCGCGGTGGAAAAAGTTAAATATACTCGTCTTTATCGCTCTAAGGCTTACTTTGTATTATTTATCCCGTTTGTATGTTAAATTTCCCGTCATATTAATCCCAGTACAGTATGAAAGTAATAGAAAAAGGAAAAAAATATTAAAAAAATACGTTCCTTGTCAATCTTGTCATTGAGTGTTGATTCAGTGCGGGGTGTGTACGTTAGTTCTTCTGATATTACTATTAAATTTAGTTTCAACAAACAAACGACAGATAACAAACATAATCAAATATTAAACCCCATATGTCATAGCTTTAATTTTAGAGGTACTTATGAGCTTTTAAAAAGACGAGCTTTAAAACGCAGTATCTCAATTTCAACACACCATAACTCTGCACCAGAGTTGTACACGGAGAAACAAAAGATAACATTGTATAGCTAGTTTCATATTAAACATAAAAAATATTACACTTTATAATCTTTCAAAACAAATTGATCCACAAGGAACGATTGCGTGAATCCCGACTCGCGCGCCGCAGTCGTAAAATCCGCGGGGCATAGCGAGGTGTGCAAGTATTTTTTCCCCGGGCATTTTGGTTAGCAACGCTACAGGGGGCGGGGCATAGTGCGTCGCGCGGTTTGCAGCGACGGGCAAGCGAGCGGTTAAGTTCCTAAGTACCAGAGTTCATGTCGTTAACAGAAAAAAAATTTACGCAACATGAGCTCGATTTTTTTTTTAAATTGGATATTTAACATCAATGTCTAATATTTTTTTTATTTGAACTTAGCAACTCCACAGACTCCGGGGTCCGTGACCTTTGTTATTTGTTTTCTTTTTTTTACTTGAATCTTGGATTAGGAGAACAAAAGGAAACAGGGGGGAGAAGGGAACATTTTCATTCTAATTCTAGACCTATTTTATTTTCTAAATCGCCTTCTCTCGGTTCAGCGCCTCCACCACGACTGCATATATCTCCTATTCGAAACTAGTAGAATAATAAAAATACAAACACAAAAAGAAAAAGTGCATGAAGATTGATAAGTCTACTTTTTATCCACAGCTTGGGTTCGGAGTGTTCTCTAACAAGAAGAGAGATCCGAGATCCGATATTTTCCCTCACAGCTAAAGCCTGTGGTAATAATAAACTTGTGCAACTGCATTTGGTGGACCACAACGACAACATTTTGTGTAGTTTAGACAAAACGTATTAATTAAACGGCGTCGCCATCATTGGTCGTCTTGTTTTGCTTTTGTAAGTTCAATAAGGTTCTAGATTTCAGATTACATTCATACTTTAACCATATTTTTAATATTTTTATAGTGGTTTTCTAAATTGACAGACCATTTTAATGAAAACTGCTATATTAGCTAAAACAAAAAAAAACTGAAACAGAACAAGTACAGAAGTTCTATTTGTAAGGAGCGATTTGGCCAAGTACTAAAATTAATGATAGCGGTGTGATATCTTTGACATTTCTTATTCATGAAATGCCATGACAACAACGCTTTTCAATATGTGGCCTCTACTGTACATATTATTGTTGTTTTGTGTAGCCCGGTATTACTCACCCGCAAGTTAAAACAGCGTCTTTGCCTATTCTTCCATAGACTGTTTGATAAACTGGTTTCGTTAGTTTTGGCTTTCCTGTAAATACATGTTAAATCCATTAGTATGCAGTTTATATTGCAGATACAAGGAATCAAGGAACAAGGAAAGAAACGCGGGTGGCAGATAGTTTGTAAGTTTTATAGGCATTGCTGACGTAATTTACAAGGGTGTTACGCAAGTGCGGATCCATAGGTATGGGCTGGGTCCAGAACCTATCATAACCATAAGCAGCCCACTAAATGTTCCCACTGCTGGGACTCGGGGCCTCCTCTCCCAAGGAGAGAGTTTAAGGCCATAATCCACCACGCTGGCCAGAACCTAGGCGGATATCTAATTAAAACGCACGCACAGACTTGTTGCATGGTCCTGTGACTGCAGATCAAAATAGTGAAAATTTGACGAAAAAAGGCGTTCATCAGAAAAAGAGCTTTTCAAGTGACTAAGTCTAGGGTGAATTTATTTCTTCTGTGTCAACACCTTCCATTGTAGACCACATTGTCGTTTAACATCAGGCTAGAAGACGGTCAAATTCAAACTTATCATCGATAGATAAAAGATTCAAACTTATTCATTCTACTTATCAAATAAATTTTACGCAAGTTTGTTTGTATGGATGGATTAGTCTTTCATGATGGATTTGGATGAAATTTGGGAGAAATACGTAATCTACCTTAACTCGTAGCGGTGACGCTACGAGCGTGTTTTGGTTTCAGCTATTTAAAATATTTTTAGTAAATATCTCACTATTCTCATCTACTTCACCCCGTGAAGTGGATGGGAATAGTGCCGCGAAAAGAGGTTAAGAGGTACATTAAGCACACTCACCTCTCGTGTAAAACGTAGGAACGGACTCCCTCCGAGTGGCGAGTGTCAAAGTTAATCGCTGATTCGCCCGTCGCATTTCTATATATGTATTATATACGGCGAGACAATGCCGCAAGCTGTGCCTGCCTGGTGCAGAACAGCTTCCAGGGTCTGATCTACTGACTCGAGAAGCGTGGGTACACCATCTACAGTGTCCTCGCAACCCGTTTCCTAAACGAATATCAGCGGCGTCGGGTCCGCAAAAGTCTGCTGGTGAACCTCGAGCCAAGGAGGGTCCTTTGCAGTGTACGTGGAAAGGCAAGTACGAGCACGCGCACACGCAGATTTTTCGTGGGCTGTGAATTGACCTCGAGCGTCACGTTCATAAATCAAAGAAATCTTCGGGTGAACTCTGAATCATGGCCATCAAGAAGTGCGTTAGCATTTCAACATTTATTTATTTATTTCAATTAGTACCGTTTAACATAACGAATTACACTAATGACATTTAAAAATTTGAGTTAAACATGGAACATTATGGCCATGTTAAGATATTAATATTACATAATCTTATGATACGAGTACATACCTCATCGTCAAAAATAAAAATGAAAAAATTACTACCGAAAACAATATGTAAATTCACACTATAAAAAAAATACACATTTAAACAATACTTAAAATAATTATACCCTAGAAATGAAATAAATTTAATGTCAAGTAATAATAATAGTACATTCTACATTATTGGACCAAATCAAGTCACGTCAATTATATAATATTTATGTCATAATTTGCAAGCTCATATCTCATCTAAAAATACTTGATTGCCTAGCTAAGGTCTTTTCACAGTACATTAAGCATTCTAACATAATATCTCTCCACTGACCCGCCAACACATCCAAGTCTGGTGCCGCATCGAGCAGAGAGTTTAATGCAGCGAGGGACCACGGTATCGGGGAGGCCTGGCGCGCTACGGTCCTACACCTCGGCTCAGCAAACAGCTTATGTTTCCTGCCCCGAAGGTAACTGTTGGGCACATAAAGGCGACACAGCTGCTGACCGACACCAGGTGCATCAATGCTACCGCGAAGGATCTTGCACATTGTGCCTATCTGGTCGTGAACCCTCCTCACCTCCAAGGAATTATATCCCAGTGTACCATGCAGGAAATCTGTAGGGTACATGTATGGGTAGTACCCAAACCTACGCTTGTACAGAAATCTGAGGAAAGCCTTTTGAACTTTTTCCAACATTAAGGTATACTTGTCCTCGTGCGGGTGCCAGACACATGCACTAGCCTCTAACTTACTTCGGACCAAGGCACTGAATATGAGCCTAATAACCTCTATATTTTCGAATTCACGAGAGTTTCGCAGCACAAATCCCAGCCGTTGGTATGACTCCTTTGCCACCATGATAATATGCTCATGAAACGTGAGCCCCTGATCAAATGCGACGCCCAAATCCTTAATCGACATCACACGTGAAATCACGTTCTGTCCCAACTTGTATTGAAAGTCAATTGGACGTCGCACTCGCCCAAAGGTCATCACATAGCATTTAGCCCAGTCAACGTCCATACCATTATTCGAGCTCCATTTTAACATACTAGTTATGTCTTTCTGTAGTTTCAGACAATCTTCTTCAGTTTTTATGACTTTATAGAGTTTCAGGTCATCGGCATACAATAAACACTTCGAATCCCGAAACATTGCTGGAAGGTCGTTGACCATAACCGTGAAGAACAGGGGCTCAAGTATCGATCCCTGACTTAATCCAGAACGCGTATGATAAGACAGGGAGTCATAAATGCCTAGTCTAACAAATTGTTGGCGATTTCGGAGGTAGTCTGCGATGAAATGAAGATAATTTGGAGTGAGACCCAATCCACTAAGCTTCTCCAACAGAAAATCATTGTTAACCCTATCAAACGCCTTCCGGAAGTCAAAATATACCTCGTCGACCTGTAGCCCCTGGTCCAAACTCATAGAAATGTCATCGACAAGTGTTAAAAGATTTGTGTTTACGGATCTCTTTTTCCTGAAACCATGCTGCTCATCACATAAAAATGGTTCAATTTGTCTATACAAATCCTTATGAAGTATGCGCTCAAAAACTTTTGCCACAACTGGCAACACGGCAATAGGACGATACTCCTCAACATCCATTTTGTTCGTGCTTTTAGGGATTGGGGTAACGCGCGAGAGTTTCCACTGCACCGGATAAACTCCACACCTGAGAGCATGGTTAAATAGGTGGCGTAGTGGATACGCAAGCAGTGTCTTCGCTTGTTTCATTAACCAGGGTGGTACATTATCCGGCCCAAGGGAACTGCCGCATCCCAACTTTTCGATTCCCTCAACTACATCCCTAACAGTTATACGCGGTATATCTATGGGAACACCTATAGAAGACGAATCTCATCTCAATCAATCAAATCAAATCAATCAATCTCATAGATGCTCCAGACGCATTCAGATCAGGGATTTCAGTCAAGAAGACGCTCGGAAAAAAATCAGCGAAGGCTTCAGACGCTTCTTTGCCACTAAACTTATTGTCTTTGTAAACGACTGTAGGCTCAAATCCACCCTTAGATCTCAAGCCTGAAATATGCCGCCAGAAACCCCGAGGGTTTGCTTTTATATTGCATTCTATCTCCGCTATGTATGCCTTGTAAGCCTCTGATACTCTGATTTTCAGCCCTGCCCTTAAGTTGGAAAACAATTCGTACGATTCTATAGCTCTGGTGCGTTTCCAGTTGCGATGAAGCGTAAGTTTGAGTTTCACATCGTCAATAATATCCTTGGTAAACCATACCGGATATCGCGATCCCCGAGCGACACCACTCCTATGCTTGTTGGAAACACAACAATGAAATATTTCGTAAATTTTATCATAAAAAGCGTTTGCGCACACGCAGACATCATCAAGCTCGCAAAAATCTACCCATGACACCTGCGACAACATTTCAAACAATAGATCTCTGTTACATGTCTTAAAATTCCAATCTGTATTGGAGTCAATGTTAGTCGGCTCAATGCGTTCCGCACGGCGCGAATGGGCCATTTCAATCCCAATGTCAAGGGGAGGATGATGACAGTCTATTTTTACTACATTCTCGGTAGCTTTCACATCTATACTGACATCCGCGCATCTTCGCCATGGCCAAGGCGTGTTTCCATGGTTATCATTACACATCTAACTTCTTAGAAGACTTGTGTAAGTACACGATAATGTTTTGAAGATTTATTCTAGACTAGCAACGCCCTCCGGTTTCACCCGCTTAGTTTCCAAAGTGAGCTATCAAATTCTGAGTTAAGGTTTTCACTTCTATCGGCAGTCCTTGTGACTGCCATTTTTTTTTGCTTTACAAGTGAGACTAAGTATTTTAATGTCAAAGAAATTTCTAGCTGGCGCCGCCACATAGGATAACATTTTGTCGCAGGAAAATTAGGGAAACAAAACAATGCGGGTAACACCACGGGGCGCTACTAGTTATGAGCTTGTGTGTTAGCGGTTTAGATAGGTAGAGCCGCGATAAGAATGATGAAAATCAAAGAAATTATACTTTTATTTTAGTAATAAAAACACACTTACTGCCATTGTGACCAATTTTTGCAGATCTTACTACTAGATTGTCATTTTGTTCTACTCGGCAACTGTATTTCCCACCGGCGCCTTTCTTCACTTCTTTAATGGTAAGCGTCGAATTATCAGATGACAAAATAATAATGCCTTTGCTTAATAATATTTGCTTTTTTTTATTTAGAGGCCAAGAAATATTGCATGGCGGAAAACACTCCACTTTACAGTGAAGGATGGCTTGTGCACCGTACTCTACGATTTGGCCTGTAAAAGAAATACATATTTTGATGGTTATCATTCATACAACACTCTTTAACTTCGCCATATAGTTAAATAGCGCTGGTACTTTTATCTTTTAATTTGTATTTAAATACATATGTAGCTGACTCATAATTTCTGAATATGTCATATAAAATTTTAAAGCTATCTACCTAAACCTTTACAACTAAATTATTTACTATTACTATAAAGTTGAAGAGTTTGTTTGGTTAAACGCGCTAGTCTCAGAAACTATAACTCAGGTGTCCCGTAATGTTTTCCTTGTTTGACTGGCCTCATGGCTTAGTTGATAGTAATTCTGCCTGCAAAGCTGAGGGTACTATTCCCCCCCCGTGCAAATATTTGTGTGATGAATACAAATATCTGTTCTGTGTCTGGGTAAAACAAAGTATGTATTTACAACTATATAATATCTTATACTTACCTTTAAACGAGCAATTATTATATATATATTAAAAACAAAACAAAATAAAACAGAACAAAAATAAAACGGCGTTTTATGCGCGTTTTTAGACAATGAAAAACTGTTAGGTACATAAAGATTTGAATACGACGGTAAATTTCGCGACGTCACGCGACAGTATTTTAGTTCAGTCGGGAAGATGGGCAGTTATTATATGGTAGGTCCGGGTTCGAATCCAACTGGCCGCCTTTCTTTTTTCAAGTATTTTTTTTTTTTGAGAATATCAATTAGTATCTAAGTAACCGAGCAAAGCTCGGGCACCCAGGTACTTAAGTATTAAATCAGCTATCTCGCAGCCATAGTATCTACAAGCTTTGGTTAGTTTGGGGTCAGATGGTGTTGTGTGTAATGTTCACCCAATATTTATTTATTTAGAGTGTTTTAGTTAGCGGCATTACGAACATGACTTCGAACTACGATGTTTTTATGTTAGTGAAGATTTTAAATGTAATTGTTTTTGTTTTGTGTATCTAAATAATGGCCATGAAAAGCCACGACGAATCCTAAACGACTTTTTTTGTTGGAAAATACAGTTTTCTATTTCGGCAAAGGTGGTTCCATTACATCATTTTTTTTAATTTCTCTATTTATCCTGAAAACATCTATTTTGTCTCGTTGCGCACGTTTGAAACACAAGAACGTCACACAAAAAAATCCGAAAACTTCAATGTCGATTTGGCTACCTACAATACAATACAATACAAAACACTTTATTGGCACCACAAATAAAGTTGACAATAAGTAACATATAAAATAACAAAAACATAATGGGCACAAAAGGCGATCTTATCGCTAAAAGCTCTTCCAGATAACCTACCTACCTACCTACTCAAAAATTTAACAGATGTTTGGGTCGCGTAAACCTTGCTCTCAGATATTGACGGTTGATTTTCCTGTTCCTTGGTATCATCAATTAAACTTATTTATCACGTAGGTCGTAAAATTATACGAGGCATTGTAATGCAAATTTTTCCCAGTACTTACGCTTGCCGACGATAAATAATTTTATAGATCACATCACTAGAATCTTCACGACTATTGACAACGAATGGTATTTCCCCCAGGTGGATTCCACAAATAAAGGTCTTACGCTACAGCATGCAACCGATGCAACCATTAGTTTACTAATTATAATTATGTATTATTAAATTTTGGCCAGATCTTTTCCTTTATCTTACGCCAAGTGCTCTTTACCTGCTATATTTTTAACCCCCGACCAAAAAAGGGTTACAAGTAAGGGTTTTACAAGTTTGATGTCAATGTCTGTCTGTCTGTCTGTTTGTCTGTGTGTGTCTGTCTGTGGCACCGTAGAGCTCAAACGCATGGACCAAATTTGATGTGTTTTTTTTCTTTGGAGGTTCATATCCGTGCGGTGGATCTTAGGTATGTTTGGTTAAAATCGATTCAAGATGGCCACCTCCACAAAATGGCGGACAAAATATTTCTTCACAACCTACCTCAATATGGGTATGAAATGAAAGGGCTTGGCTAGTAGAATGTTGTACAGATTACAAATCCGAGATAGTCGGGGGTAAATATTTGTTTCAAATTTTATTCTTGTATACATGTATATCTTATTATTATTAATGCATATGTATTATTCTCTCAGCCTCTGTATTGTCCCATTGCAGAGCAAAGAGCTCTCTCCCCTCCCTCCCCTCCCCTCCAATTTTGCCGGTCCAAAGAAAGTCCACCAATCTTCCCTACAAGTATCTAGTTTGGTCCGCCATCTCTTCCTGGGCCGCCCGGCCGATGGAACATGTTGTGGGACCCAAATAGTTGTTCGTTTGGCCCACAGTTGTTTCGGCATTCGGCATATATGACCCGCCCAGTCCCATTTGAGCATGACCGCTTTTTGATACGGTCATGTTTTTACGAATAATACATATATTATTAAATTCATTCATTTACTATACGAGGCCACTCAAAAATTTTTGCGAAAAAAAGTTTTCATGTGTAAGACACTGGCCACATGTAATTATTTTAAAAAGTTCAATTATTTAAAAGTAAAAATACCTCTGTTCGATTTTCAAATTTCCCTCCGCATTTTTTGAGAGCCAATTAAAATGTTCTTGTCTCATTAAAAAATGGATCTGCATCAAGAACAATTTTGTGCTATGATTTTTTACGATTTCAAATGTGGCTTAAAACCTGATGAGTCATTTGATCCACTTCGAATTGCTTTTATGGATGGCGGACCTACAAAAGGAAATATCTACCGCTGGTATAGCGAGTTCAAACGCGGTAATTTTACTTTGGGGGGATGAACAAAAGACTGGTCGTCCTACGACCTACGATTTGGCTCCGTGTGACTTCTTTTTATTCCCTAAAATTAAAAATCAGCTCAAAGGGTAACAGTTTTCATCGCATGAACACGCTAGCAGCGTTTGAGAAGGCCGTAGAAGAGGTGTCTGCGCAGGACTGGAAAAAATGTTTTGAAATTTGGTTCAGACACATGAAACTTTGTATAGAGGCTGGTGGAGAAAGAGAGCTTTTTGAAAAGATATAGTAAAAATATATTTTCATAGAAGTTAGTTTTTTAGTTTCTCAAAACATTCTGAGTGTCCCACGTATTGAGAAAATATTATTTAAAAAGTCAATTGTATGTTACATTCCATGCATAATTTCCATTTGAATATACGAAATATTTTTTTTTAATTTGTATAATAGTAAAGTAACCATCTGGTGACTAACTGGTGAAGTAACTTTTCAGATATTGCGATGTCTATTGATGTAGGGGGCGTGAAAGCTACTCATATCTTACATATACACCAACTACAAGAGACAACCTCAGAAAATTTATCCCTCTATATATAGCTGGTAAAGTTAAAAATGGCTTAAAAATCACCGATTTAATTATGTAAATAAACACTAAAAAGTTATAAAATAACTTATTTTAGGTCGCAAAATGGATGGAATTCGACCATAAAGCAAAATTAATTCACACTCAGATTGACCACAGACTTTGACAATAAACCAAAGCGTATTTATTTATACAAAGCACAGATTCGCTCCTGTATGGAGTACTGTTCGCACCTTTGGGATGGATCGGCTAAGTATCAGCTGGGGACTCTGGAATCGATTGAGAGACGTGCCAAAAGACTCATAGGCAATGACGCTCTTGTGCGTAAAAGACTTCAAAGTCTTGATCATCGCCGCAAAATCGCTAGCTTATCGGTTTTTTTATCGGATACACTTCGGAGAGTGTGAAACTAATCTGCATGAAATAATACCACCTTGCCCTTTCTTCTATCGGACTTCTCGTTGCACAAAAGGGCGGCATCGTTTCATGGTTGATGTTCCAAAAACGCGAACGAAGAGATTTGACTCCACGTTTGTGATAAGAACGTCTAGGTTGTGGAATGCGTTGCCTGAATGGGTTTTCCCTGATGGTTACAATCTTGGTGTCTTCAAATCGAGAGTGAATCGGCTTTTTCTAGGTAAGCACGCTCCATCGTAGATCTCATCATCGCTTAACATCAGGCGAGATGGTGGTCAAGTGCGAACCTATTATAGTTAAAAAAAAATTTTTATAAATAAATAAATATTGCTGGACATTTTACACACAAAACCATCTGACCCCAAACTAAGTAAAGGTTGTACTATGGAAGCCAGATAGCTGATATAATACGTATTTATTTTTTAAATACATACTTATTATACATAGAAAACACCCAGGCACAGTACAAATATTTAAATTCATCACACAAACATTTGCACCGCGTGGGGATCGAACTCACGACACACGGCTTCGCAGGCAGACGCACTACGAACTAAGCCACCAAGCCAGCCAATTTATTTAATGTATTGTCTTAAACATAACTAAAAAAATATTTGCATACAGCACTAATTATTCACCATACATGTATACCACAAGCGCCCCCACCAGCTTCGCAAGGGTATTACGGGACTTAGTACATTGGAAGTAAGGAACAAAAAAAAATAATATTATGAAAAATGTTAATCTTATAAATTTCAACACACTGTTGAGATACCTGCCATACTTAGAACACACGATCTAGTCTGTTTTTGGCAAAACAAACAATAACAATCATCCTATTTGGAGCAATGAAACAACCCGTTTGAAATTTTGTAGTGGTAGGACTCTTGGCAGAGTCCGCCTGGGGAAGTACCACACCTTTGCTAGTTATTCTACCGTCAAGCAGTAATGTGCAAACGTTACTGTGTTCCGGTTTGAAGGGCAATGTTTCCAGAGAAATTACAGGGCTTGGAGATATAACATCTTAGATCTCTGAGTGACGAGCGCAGTGCAGTGCTAGGTAATGATTTGGACTCTTCATGTTCCAATAGCTGAGTGTCATTGCCCTGTTATGTGGCAGGCATGTTGCTTACCATCAGGCACATGTCCTGCTCGTCTCGTCACTCTTCATTTAAACAAAAACCCCACAGATAAAAAACACAAATACATAGATCCTCCACTTACTTATCACTTCTTAATCTTTTAATTTTTTTATAAGCGAGCCATAACGCGTAACTTACAAATTTTGACATAATGATACATTTTTTTATGCAGAAAGCTTCGGTGCTTCGCAGCTATTGAAATATGAAGAGTCCAAATGCACCTAGCACCAAACTGCACTCGTGTCACACAGAGATCTAAGATGTTATATCTCTAAGCCCTGTAATTTTAACTTTTTTTAACAAATTCCTTCCTACGAGTAATACCTAATACTTATCCTTAGCCAATTTTAAGGACAGCAAGTGTCTTTGCTGTTGCACACACAAAGCGGTGACCATTTACCATCATCAAAACTGACTTAAATACTTTTAAAACTTACTTTTTAGCTGTCCAACCTTTAGGAGAGGTTCGAGTTTAATTCCGACATTAAACATTTCACTAACGTATCCTAATTTATTTGCAGCGCTGCATTGATATGTGGTGTTTTTCTTCGGATATTCCTTCAATTTGCTGTAATACGTATATGGAGGTTCTGGATATAAAATCTGCAAATGATGAAATAATAATAAACCAGGTCTAAAAGCCTATATAGGTACTAAAAACATAATTAATACATCAATGACCATATTAGATAGCGCAACACAAAAAAGTGACATTTCTAAGAAACTATCGACTATCCGTTTTCATCATTTACCCTCGATGTTTTTTTTTAAATCATTACCTAGCACCGCATTGCTTTCGTTACCTTGATATATAAGCTGTTTTATCTCTTAGCCCAATAATTTCTCTGGATACATTGCCCTTCCAACCGGTAAAAAAATATTTATTACATCCTAAGATAGCCTAGTTTTTTTTATAAACAATGTCTTAACAAATGACATTTTTTTTCTAATGTTAATTAATAGGTACCTATGGTAGATTCAAATACAGCAATAGTAAGACATGGCATAAAAAATAATTTTTTTTTATGCCATGTTTTATAAATTTCATTTTTTGTGTAAAAAGTCATCATAATTACAAAATAATAAACTTGAATATTGATTTCATTGGATTATTTCGTTAAGTACTTAAGGCTGGGTGGGCCGTAATTTAAAAATTTTAAAACAATTTTGAGACCTCTAAAGCAGTGTATTAAACTCCGAAAAAAATGTATGTATTAGTTAAGGGTCTAATCTAGTGCAATTCGTAGTCAGTAACACGATTTAATGAATTTTACTTGATAGAAAAAAACCCCAAAGTTACCCCTTTTCATAAAGTTTTTTCAAGATTATGACTAAGCTATTGAGTTTTTACACAAAATTTTTGTACTCAACGAAAGCCACTAAAAAGTTATATGTGTTTTCGCAGAGTTTACCTGGATAAAAAGTATCAGTTATTTACTATGTTTAAATAACTACAATATATATAGCGCGCCGTTCGGCAGGCCCGATCAGTCGCATTTCGGCGCTCGCGGACAACGGACCTGTGCTTGATTTTACAATTTTGACAAGCGATAAATCTTTAATATTACGATCGTAGTGCCACAATATAACAACATCAGTAGGTGAAGAACGCTATGATCTTGAGTTTTGACACCGTTTCCATTGGAATGGGAAATAGGCACTAATACTAATTAGTACGCTGTTTGCTTTATGTTGTAGGCCAATAAGGCAGCCTCAAAATAACGAACTTCGATGCCGTTTCAGTAATAAATTCTTTTATTATCGGATTCAATGGAAAATACATAAGTATCGGTTAAAATGTTCGTCCGTCAAATTCGAGGTTGAGAGAAGGGGAATTTTCAGAGGGCAGGGATCCCCTGCGACTGAGTATGTTCGTCGTTCGAGTATGTAACGTCTTTATAAATAATACCTAACTTGCATTTATATGCCAGTGAGGTGAATTCTTTGGTAATAAGGAACTTAGAATAATATTTCTAAGTGCTTAACTACTTTTTGATTAGTTAACAATGTCGTATGAAATTATCGGTCTCGCTCAGATACACTCGAGCGTGACGACCAGCCTCATTTACAAGTACGTCAAAAGAGTACACATCATACAAGAGTAAAAAGTTTTCACTTCAAAACCTGGCAATAAAGAGCTCAACAAGAATCAGGGCCTGCGGCTTCGTAGCCTTTCACAGTAAATTATTTTAGCTAAATATGATTTTGAGGTTACATTTTTACAAATTTTGAATGTTGAAACGGTATCTGCGATGTGCAATCTGCCTCTTCCTGTCACTGACACAATACTATCGTATTTAACTCTGCATTAAATTTCCGATCCGTAATTTTTTATACAAGGTTTACTACTCTGTGTAAAAAGTATCGGGAATATGTCAATAAAAAGACCCGTGTAAAAGAGGTCGTTCTAATTTTTTTTACTGCATGTTGGTAGCACTGTACTGATTTAGCGCGCAAAGTTTGAGCGTTTAATTTGTTTTAAACTACACTTTTTGTTGGTCATAGTTTGTAGTTCTTGGTGATTTTTACAATGGAAAATAGTGTTGAACAAAGAGTGTACCTTATTAAATTTTGTGTTTCGAATGATATTTCATGTGGTGAATCACTAAAAATGTTGCGAAATACCTACGGCGAATAGTGTATATCGAAAACAATCGGGCTTATGAATGGTACAAAGAAGGCCGAGAAGTAGTAGTAGACTTGCCTCGTTCTGGTAGACCTTCAACCGCTACGACCAAAGGAAACATCGACAGAATCAAGAAGCTATTGCTCAAAAACCGACGTATGAGTCTGAGAGAGTGGGCTGGTGAGGTGAACATATCTTTTAAGTCCGTCCACAACACTCTCATTGACATTTTAGGCATGAAAAGCGTCGCCGCTCGACTTGTTTCAGAAGAGCTCAATTTTGTTCAAAAAGCGCAGCGAAAGCATGTCGCTGAAGACATAGTTTCCGAGCTTCTACAGATCCGACCTTTATGAAACGTATAATAACTGGCGACGAGACATGGTTTTATGAGTACGACATGCAAACAAGCCAACAGTCTTCAGAATGGCGTTTCGAACACGAGCCGAAACCCAAAAAACCGCGGCAAAGTCGCTCCAAAATCAAGGTGATGCTGACAGTTTTTTTTTACTACCGTGGTGTAGTTCACTCCGAATTCCTTCCAGAGGGAGAAACAGTGAATGAAGATTATTAGTATTTAGGCGTCATGAAGCGTTTGCGTGAGAGCATCCGCCGAAAACGTCCAGATTTGTGGCAACACAACTCATGGATGCTGCACAATGATAATGCACCATCACACACAGCCACTATAGTGAAAGAGTTTTTAGCGAAAAATTCAACAAAAGTTCTCGACCAAGCACCATATTCACCTGATATGGCTCCGTCTGAGTTTTTTTTATTTCCCAAGTTAAAATTACCACTTCGCGGAAAACGTTTTGAGTCGATAGAAGTCATAAAAGAAAATTCGCTGAATGACCTAAAGGCCATACCGCAAATAGCCTATGAAAAATGTATGGAAGACTGGAGATGTTGTATTGCAAGCGATGGGGCCTACTTTGAAGGCGATAAAATAAATTTAGATGAATAATTTGTATTTTTTGTTTTATTGACAAATTCCCGATATTTAGTACACAGAATTTATAATCATTTACTGAGCATAAAATCACAAAATAATGATAGATCCAGGTGGAGCTTCAAGCGCCATCTCTAAAAAACGTTTTTGGTCGATATCTCGAAAACGATGTACTTTAGAGGAAAATTTATTCAGCTTATTATTGTAGAAAATAAAATTTCTCATCTTTTGTTTCCAGCCAACTTTTTTTCGAACTTACCGGTTATGATTTATGTCTCATTTAATGGTAGCAATGTAGAAAAAATAAGATGTGAATTCTGTTCCCACTAGCATTGCCCGTTTTATCCGACTGGGAAAAAGGGTTATGTTGTTTGCACGTATCTTGTATGTTTGTAAAACTTTTATTTTCATGTATCTTCCAAACGGCTGTATGGATTTTGGCAATTAAGATATTGTTAGACTAGTCTCATTCACCAAAGTGTCCTTAGATAGTATACAATGTTTTATTACGTGTAGATTTTTTGCAGTCGGGTTTTTTAAATTAAAGTTATTGTATTGTATTGCTCGTTGCTCGAAAAAACAACATCGTTCATCGTCATGATTGAAGAGTCGAACGAAGAGTTTTGTCTCCACTTTTGTAATAAGAACAACTAAGCTGTGAAACGCATTGCCAGAGTGGGTTGGGTTTTCTCGATGGTTCGAACGTTGAGGTTTTCCAGTCGAGAGTGAATTTGTTTCTATTAGGCAAGCAAGTTCCGTCGTACACCACATCATCTTCATCCACCATAATCGGCATCATCGCAACCGTATCATTAAATAGGCCAAAAATCGTATACTAAGTACAAAAAAATGTTTGCTGGCAACAAAAGATGCAAAATTTTATTGTCTACAATAACGGTTTCCATAATTGTTGCTATAAGGTGCATAGTTTCCGAAATATCGGCTACAACAGTTTTTTCATTTGGCGTTTGAAGCCCCCACCTGGAGTATTTTGTGATTTTATGTTCAGTAAGAGACCTGTACCTCATATAAAAAAATTGGGTCAGAAATTTAGTGCAATTTTGACCAAAAACTGTTTGTCTATCTTTACCGGTCTTTAAGTTTCTGCACAATATTTTTAATTTTTGACGAACCTAAAAAGTATTAGGAAACATGTTAAAAAGATTAATGAAATTGGTAAAACCGTTCTCAACTTATAACATCTCTAAAAAAGAAAAGGTTAATTTTTGTATTCCGACGAGAATAGAGAATTATTACTAAAGATGGTTTATATAGCATCAAAACTCTTATCACTATTATGAACAAATCTTGAACAAAAAATTAGTTTAAATTACATTGGTCAACATTTTACTGTTATTTCTGCACCGATTCCGCACAGAGAACGGTCGCAAGACCAAAACAACGTTAAATACCTACTTTGACAGAAATGCCCGTCCTTAAGTAAGAAGAGCCCCACAAAGCAATAAACTTACAGACAATTTATGTATTTAAACTTTTATGTCGTAATTTATGAAAACAGATACCCGAAAAAAAACAGTTAATTACCATTGGTGTAACTTTATGAAAAATCGACATATTTATTTTCTTTTATCGAGGTTTTTTTTGTTTAAGTGATTCTAGATTACACTATATTTTAGATGATACTCGTATGCTGTAACTTGTAATTTTAGAAGACGGGTCTATGTCGTCGCGATCTCGCAGAACTCTACTTTCAGCTTTAAAAATAAATATAAACAATATAGACAGAGTTATGATTTTATATTGGAAATTTCCTCGCCTTTCAGGACCTTCTCTCATACCTTCTTTTTGTTATATCATTTTGTTAATAACTATCGCATTTTTTATGTGCTAATAGATCCTTAAAAAATATTCCTATAGACGTCATTCCGAATCTAATAATGAATCACACAATTATGTCACAGTAATTAAGTCAGCTTCTCCATTTTAACCGACTTCCAAAAAGGAGGAGGTTATCAATTCGACACCTATGTTTTTTTATGTATGTTACCTGATTTCTCGAAAATCCCCGCACCGATTTTAAAATTTCTTTTTGTGTTCAGCAGATGGTTATGCTTGCCGAATGGTCCCATATAAATGTTATCGAAATCGATCGGGTGGTTTTTGAAATATGAACCATAAACTAAAATTTTGACTATAATTTAAGTTAAGTTTATGACTGGCACCGACTTCAAATAGATGAGTGAGTAGCGCTTATAATAATGATTTTAGTTTATTTTTCGCTTTTGAGTGCCTATTTGTGGTTTTGAAGTCGGTTTAATTTTTTGTACGAAAATAGTTTTATATATTGATAACTATAATCTGTGTTTCAAATTTGAATCCGATCTGTTTGGATGTTCCAACGTGATTAAGCAACAAACATCTATTGACATTTTAAATATTAGTATGATTTATTTAGGGAATCAATTAATTGATACGAGTATATCTATTTGTAATCTTACCGCTTCCAGTTTTCTGATCCGTTTCGTCACTTTTCCGTCGTAAAATACACTGTGCCAAGTAATAACAGGTTCTGGGTATCCATAGACAGTACATTGCAAATTGAGTTCTGCATCGTAATCCACTAAATTGTTACCGCTTATTTTAATAATGGGTTTCCTATCTTCGTATTTTTCTGTAAATAAAAATTAAGTTTTTGAAGTGAATACTTATTTTGACGCTCATACCCTCTTGTATCGTAGTTATGTAACTCTCTACAACAGTGCTATCGTCTGCGTACCCAAAGACACCGGACCTCAACAGATCATTGATATACAGAGAGCACCGACCCTTAAGGGACTCGGGCATTGATCACTATTTGATCCGATGAACAACACGTCCGATATCCACGCTAAAAGTAGGACATAGACCATTTCCAGAAAGCTTGCTTAAAAAGCTATCGTGACTTCATGACAGACCTTGTCAAAAGCCTTCGAGAAATCCAGAAAGTTTGCAAGTGTGGGAAACACTTGCTGAAACGTGCTTTTCAATAGTTTCACTCCAGATGTGAGTCACGTACGTGTACGTTTTAATTTCCCGGTAGATCTTTAATTAATCTTAAAAATATATTGAACACATCAATTTAAATATTAAATTGAAAGTCTGTAGCTATACAGTGCATATGAAAGTAGTATGCATGTATGTTATTTTTTAAGTTTCCTTTCAAAAATAAATTTATTTAATGTCTGTTTTATTTGTACATTATGTTTTATGTATTATTCATGAATATCTCGGGAAAATAACGGTATCTGCTGGTAAAGTATTTATTTGCTACACACTTTAAGTATTGTCTTTATTTTTATTTTATTTAACACCCGTTAACTGTATGTATCTAAATATTATTGTGGAAAAGATAAAAAAATATTTTTAACAAATAAATTTTGTACGCAAGCTCCGCTCCGGTTTCGGCCAAAACCGAGAGCTTGACCGAAAGGTCGGATTCGGTTTCGGTTGCAAAACCAGTTCTGGTCGGACACTACTGATATTGTTTTAAATTACGCTCAAGTCCAGTTTTTAAACACAAGTCCAATTGAGATATTTTTTTAATGTTTACCTGTTTCTAGAACTAGATGTCCATATCTTGTTATCGTTCCATTATCTCCACTGATGACCTGAAATGTAAAAAATATTTCCATTGTCACTGGTGATATCACGGATTTCCAAATTTTCTTAAGAGCTATAAAAATCAGTGGTCAGTCATCCATGAATAACAAAATATCTTTACGCGTATGTATTACATTTACGTATGAAAAATTTTGGTTATGTGTGACTGACTCAATTCGATTGAATTTATATAAGGTTCTAAATATTAAAATATTACCAAATTTACAAAAAATACAAATTTAATTAATTTAACCAAATCACATCTATTAACGGAGCTGTAAGATTACCTTGTTATTTTAATGTGCGTCTGTTAAAATATGTCGCGTTGTCATCTTGACACAAATCTTAATATTAAAAAAAAGTCATAAAAATAAATGGAAACGTCAGATCTGTAAGGATGGTAAACATCATGTTTTATTTTAATTTGAAAACACATTTTTTGCCAATTTTGACTGTCATTGAGAAATAATGAGTTAGAAGCGTTAGAAGCTTTATTTGACATCGTAATAAATCTTACCGATTAAATCTTTTTCCATTTGTTTTCAAATAGTTTTAATATCTGCATTGGAACAGCATTTTAATATTGCATACTATTTCTAAGTAATGAAATGTCTGTTTATTAAAGGCTATGTATAATGGAATTTCAAATAGTCTGTGTTTGTAGAATCCCTACCATTTTCTCAAAATTCATAACAACATGTCAAGTTGATAGTATACTTACTGTTGATATTCTAAATTTTATAGAAGGAGGGTCAAATGGCTTCGAGACGTATACATTTTCTTTTTCATCGTGCAATTCTAAATCCATTTTTGAGATATCAATATGATTTAAATCCAAAAATATTACATTTTTCAAGACAGCGTTTTTGCCAAACAACTTAATGAATAAAACATTTTTGGCATCTGAAAAGTGGAGAAACGTATGATGTTAAGAAGTTCGCTTTGTTTAAACGAATTAAGATGACCTGTAATCTATAGATAGTAGTGTCTAGAGCAGGGTAGGCGAACCAATGGCACGCGTGCCATTGATGGCACGCGACACAATATTTTAGGCACGTCGCCCATCATAAAACATGAGTAAAAATGTGTTAAGTAGGTATTTTATGACGATCGAACTAATCTGAAAAAAAAATCTGAAAGTCAAAATTATTTGATGGCACGGCAATGACCTCATTAAACAATTTTTTAGAAAAAATGGCACATTGATGCACAAAGGTTCGCCTACCCTGGTCTAGAGGTATAATAAAGTAGATATTGATTTATTTTAGAAGTGGCTTACAGTCTCTCATCTTCTACAGGACTCTAATAACTACGCAAATAGTTTGATTACAATTTACTTGGGTTATAGTTATGCTGTTTGAACGATTTTCAATGATTATTAATCGATCGACACCTCATTTCATGTACTCCATCAGTAACGTCACACGAGCAAGATACGGGCAGAGTTCGCGGAAATGTTGAGTAATAGTGAATTTCGATGCGCATATAAATAGGCGGTTTAAATTTCATTCATTGGTTTAAGGCCAGGTAGTTCTGTCAAATTAGGCATTTAACGCTGTCTTGTTCTCGCGACCGTCACCGACCGCGGAATCGGTGCCACAGTGCAGAAATAACATTAAAATATTGGACTATTTTTGTTTGATTTTTTGTTCAAGATTTGTTTATACTGTTTATACTAGTGATAACAATTTTGTGAATTGTGAAGTGAAACGAAGAAATACTAAATTTATCTATACACGTAGATATACAAAACTCAACCTTTTCTTTTTGGTCACACTATAAGTTGAGAACGGCTTTTCCAATTTCATGCATCTTTTTAAAATGTTTCTTAATAATTCACAAGTTCGTCAAAATTAAAAAAAATGTGCTGAAACGTAATGAAAGGCCAGTAAAAAGATGTTTTTTTGGTCAACTTTGCACTACATTTCTAATCCAATTTTTTTCTATGATATAAAGATCACTTACTGAGCATAAAATTACAAAATGCTCACAGATCCAGGTAGAGCTTCAAACGCCAATTGAAAAAAAACTGGTTTAGCCGATATTTTGGAAACTATATATTTTGACAATAATTGTAGAAAATAAAATTTTGCATCTTTTGTTGCTAGTAAACTTTTTTTGTAAAACTTACCGTTTACGACTTATAACCCATTTAATAATACGATTGCGATGATGCCGATAATAGTGGATGTAAATGATGTGGTCTTCTCTAATTGAAACAAGCACAGTGTACCTCGTAACCCCAAGGTTCGAACCTTCGACAAAAACCCACTCTGGCAATGCGTTTCACAGCTTAGTTGTTCTTATTACAAAAATGGAGACCAAACTCTTCGTTCAACTCTTCAATCATGATGATGAACGGTGCTGTTTATTCGAGCAACGAGCAATATGATAGAATAACTTTAATTAAAAAAAACCCCACTACAAAAAAATCTACACGTAAAAAAATATTACCTACTATCTAAGGACACTTTGGCGAATGAGACTAGTCTAACAATATCTTAGTTACCAAAATCCATCCAGCCGTTTGGAAGATATGTGGAAATAAAAGATTTACAAACATAAAAAACACGCGCGAAAAACATAACCCATCTTCCATTCCGGTAAAACGGGGCATGTTTATGCTACTGGGAACAGAATTCACATCTTATTATTTTTACATTGTTATCTTCAAATTTGACATAATAAATCGTAATTGGTAAGTTCGAAAAAAAAAGTTTACTGGCAACAAAAAATGGGAAATTTTATTTTCTACAATAATAATAGGGTTTATAATTTTTTCAGAATATCAGCCAAAAACGTTTTTTCGTGCTAGCGCTTGAAGCTCCACCTGGATTTGTTATTATTTTGTGATTTTATGCTCAGGAAATGATTCTAAACCTTATATAAAAAATACGAATCGGAAATTTAGTGCAGAGTTAAATTCTACGAGTAGTTTTACTGCCTACAAGGCTTGTTATCAAATTTGGTCGAGTGTCTAAATTTCTATGAACAATATTAACATTTTCATACAAAAAAAAAGAAATAACAATAAATTTTGGTGGTGTCACAAACTTGGAAAAGAAATAAAAAAATAAAAATTCTAACAAAACTTGCATTTATATTAGGGGATTTACGCAGGGGATTTCTCCCCTCTCATTATTTCCTTATCCCGATCTCTGATTTAACGGACGTATATTTTACCGATACTTATCTATTTTCCATTGCATCCGCATTGAATTTTTTACTGATGTGGTATCGACGTCAGTTTTTTGAGACTCCCCTTTTGGTCTACAACATAAAGTAAACAGCGTACTTATTAGTATCAGCGTCTATTTGCAATTCCAATGAAAACGGTATCAAAAATCAATATCATAGCGTGCTTCACTAGTAATACCTACTGATATTGTTATACTGTGGCACTATGATCGTAATATTTAAAATTTATCGGTTGTCAAAATTGCAAAATCAAGCACAGGCCCGTCGTCCGTGAGCGCCGAAACGCGACTGATCAGGCTTGCCGAACGGCGCGCTATATATATGGTAGATATTAAAACATAGTGAATAACTGATACTTTTTATCAAGTCAAGCTCTGCGAATGCATCTATAACTTTTAGTGGCTTTCGTTGAGTATAAAATTTAGTAAAATATTAATTAGTTTAGTCATAAACTTGAAAAAACTTTTTGAAAGGGGGTAACTTTGGGATTTTTTTCTATCAAGTAAAATTCATTAAATCGTGTTACTGACTGCGAATTGCACTAGATTAGATCCTTAACTATTACATATATTTTTTTCAGAGTTTAATACACTATTTTAAAGGTTTTAAAGTTGTTTTAAAAATTCAAAATTACGGCCCACACGCCCTTAAACCTTCGCGATTTGAACACATAACGTTTATATTGTACGGGGCTTAATCACGATATAGTTCATTGTTTAATTACCTCGACGTTTCGGCAGCGTTCCAACCGCCGTGGTCACGAGAAGACTGAAAAATCGACCACACACACGATCTACACTTATTTGGTCTTCAAAAAGGCAGGGTTACCAACACGACACACAACACTAACCGTATCGCCAGGCGCTGCCAAAACTTATTTAACAATTATTCTCGTATATCTTTATTTCTTTAAGTCTAAGTTTTTACAATATTTATATAAAATAACATAAAAACAATAAAAACCTAAACCTAGTTTGCCGCCAGCAGCGGGGCAGGGCCCAAGCTACCGGTGGTTAGGGCTGCAGACTGAGGAACCTCCTGACGATGCGCGCCGTGTCGAGGATGACCGCCTTCTGCATCTGACCCTTAATCCAACCGTCTAGCGAAAGTCTCTTGAGATGTTGGTCGAGACTTTTCGCTACAAGGCCGTTTGCCGACACAACTATTGGGACTATGATCGTCGAATCAACATCCCACATGGCGGTAACCTCATGAGCCAAGTCAAGGTACTTGCTAAGCTTGTCCTTCTCAGCTTTCACGAGGTTCTCGTCATGTGGTATGGTGATATCGACGATCACAGCCCGACGCTGAGACCGGTCTACCAGCACGATATCAGGCTTATTGGCAACAATAGTCCTGTCCGTGATGATAGAGCGGTCCCAGTAGAACAATTGTTTAACAATTATTATTATTAAACAATTAATAATATCGTGATTAAGCCCCGTACAATATAAACATTATGTAAACTTCATTATCTGAGTTATGTACCTAGTATTATCACATTCTATTTCTCTATACTGTATTAGCAAGATAAATAAGAAACAAGTTAGAAAATTAGGTTTTTTTTTTATTTTATACAAATTGAATAGCGACACAGTATTCTGCGGTACCGAGTGCACCCAATCAAACCTTTCACCTCAGAGTGTGACGGGTATGCCTAACTTACAGCAGGCGAAAAAATCTGTGTGTGGTGTGCCTAAAGAAGTTTTAATTTGAAAACGATAGAACTTGGCGTACAAAATAATTTCTATGTTTCACATCACATTTTGTTTTTAATTCGTAGGTATTAAATTATGCCTATTATAGAGTTATACAGACCTCTGATTGGATTGAAAACTGTATCATTAAACGACGTATCCGTTTTTGTGGAGAATCCATGACGAAAATCGACATCTGCCCCGGCCATTATTAATACATTAGTGCGTTCGTTACAATAAAAGCTTATATTATATATTCCAGGACTAGACGTGTTAAATTTTAAAATCTGAAAATAAACAAAATTAATAAATTTGTTTAAGCGCCAAGACAAACTATTATATCACCATCTCTCATTTAAATTAACAAAAAAAATATTTTATAATAAATGTCGTGACCACGGATATCGGTTCGTGACAGTAATTATTGTAGAATTTGATGGTAATCGACACGCCAGCCCGTAACAAAAAAAATGCGACGCAGCTAAGTATTTGAATATGAAGACAAAAATCTAAGTCTAATTACTGCTTAGCACTGTACACGTCACTCTGAAATAGGTATAACATCAGTTCTTTCTTTGCCCTTTGAAAATATTAACCTTTTACTCTTCATGTTCCAATAGCTGCGTGTCACTGTGCTGTTACGTGGCAGGCATGTTGCTTACCATCAGGCACATATCCTGCTGGTTTCGTCACTTTATAAAAAACCCGAACTGATTGGCACTATTATAAAGGCGTGATGCGGAAATACTCCGTGATCCGCTAAACGCAAAGGCATACGTGTTGAACGCAAGAGACTCTGACTCAAATGGCAACGGAAGCGATAGAAGGTTTTTTCGATTTCGCTGTTCGTTGTCTCGAGATAAGCAAAATCTCGGTATATAGGTATTATATTGGTATACAGTGGCTAGGCTAATTTTCATCGCAGTAAAATTACCAGAATAGTCACTACGCGGGTAAAACCGCGAAGCGCTGCTTGTAGTTAACTATAAGCAAATACAAATCTTCGCCCTTTTTGAGATTATGGTAGTGGCTTTGCAAAGTCCGTCTGGGGATGCACTCCACGTTTACCTAGTAATGTGAAGTTATTACTGTGTTCCGGTTTGAACGGGCAACGTGTCCAGTGAAAGTACAGGACATAGAGATAAAAAAAACATCTTATATCTCTCGGTGACGAGCGCAGTGCAGAGCTAGGTAATGATTTGGACTTTTTATGTTCCAATAGCTTGTTATGGGCAAGCATGCCTGTTGTCCTGCTCGTCTCGTCACTGTATAAAAAAACTATATAAATTATAAAAAATAATTTGAAATTAAAGTACGAGTACATGTAACGAAGAATATTTTTCTCCACTATATTAGGAAAGGTGTGCCACCATTGTGCATGTTTGTATGGACACTCCTATAAATTATTGTACTCAAAGGTTGTACAGTAAGTAGGTTGTTTATGCTTATGTCATAAAACAAGCAAAATGACGAGTACTTACCTATAGGTAATATAATAACGCCTAAAAACCGGGTCCGCGCAAGAAAAGTATGACCCAAATATATTGACTCAGTCCGTTCGAAACTACCATCAATCGTCAAGGTCCAGCGCTAGTGCACGCTTCTCCGACAATTAAAAACATTATGGTTTGTGTGGTTCTTCACTGTACAATACTCCAAAACATTAAAGTTTTGTTTGGCGAACTTCAGTACATACATAGGTACTGCTTACGCCGAAATCAATCAGTTTTTTGCAACGAGTTTACATTTACTACGTATAGAGTTGGCACAAACGCTTTACACCGAAAGCACGGGTAGCATCTTTCTTGCCTTGTCGCTCTTGTGGAAGTGTCATACTTTTGTCGCGACACGCCACTCTGTTCCCATATAAAGTAAGCACGTCATCTGCTTACGATTGACACAAAGGATCCGTACGGAAAATCAACTCTACACACAGTATATGTAAACTCTTTGGTTTTTTGCCTCACTTAAGATGAAGCGTTTATTTAAAGATTATCGATCTTGGCGTTATTAATCTATTGCTATAGGATATGTATACTCATTACTCACCGAGGATCTTTCCTGGTTTACAATTTCATACGATATTGTATCACATTCACCGTCCTCATCATCATCCTCATCACACACTTTCTTTACAGATACGTAGTATTTCCCTTTAAGAGAACCCAGTTTAGAGAGACAAACAGATACAGATTTGGTGCCGGAATCAGCTGTGAACTGGAACAAAATTTTATCGAGTCTTGATCATCACCGCTAAGTTGCAAGTTTATCGGATACTTTTCGAAAAGTTAGGTATCAACATGCCCTCAAAAAAACTAATTAGTCCGTTAGTTAGATTAAATTAAACTATTTTCGTACAAATAATTAAACCGACTTCAAAACCACAAATAGGCACTTAAAAGCGAAAAATAAATTAATATCACAAGTGCTACTAACTCACTCATTTATTTGAAGTCGGTGCCAGTCAGGTCAAAAATACTATGTAGGCACGTGGTAGGTAGGCCTATCCACTACCTGTTAGACTTGGCTAGCACCGAGTTCAAATAGATGAGTGAGTAGTACTTGTAATAATGATATTAATTTATTTTTCGCTTTTGAGTGCTTATTTGTGGTTTTGAAATCGGTTTAATTTTTTGTATGAAAATAGTTTATTTTACCCTTTTTAGTGCAAAACAAGTTTTTATTAACGCATTTACCCAATTTCGTAGTGACAGGTTCGAGTGTCATAACTTTTGTGAAATCTACAATTACGTCATCCAGAAAATTGTATGCAAATTTTAGTTTTTGGTTCATATTTCAAAAACCACGTGACCGATTTCGATAAGCTTTATATGGAATCCTTCGGGAACCATACCCATCCGAACGTAAAAAGAAATTTTAAAATCACTTTGGGGATTCTCAAGAAATCAGGGAACATACAAAAAAAATATATAGGGTTCGAATTGATAACCTCCTCCTTTTTGGAAGTCGGTTAAAAAATATTGTATTCATACACCTATTTTTGTTTCATAAACAAAAAATGACGAAGGCACAGTCCTTAATGGTTTCGAGTGGCGTCATGTCTATTTACGATTTTTATGTAGACGTGACGTCACAGCCCCCACTCCTGAATGTTGAATGATCTATATCTTTGTTATTCTATAGGTATATCTTTTTTTAAAATCGAATGTTTGTCTGTATGTATTTATGGAATCGTAAACTATATATTTTAAGCGGTGCTCATGTAAATGATCTTTCGCAAAGTTGTTGTGCATGCACCGATAATGGTTTCTGCGGTCTTTGTATGGCAATATATCGGACCGAAGACGGAACAGGCCGCTAGTTTTCAATAATTTTGTAACGAAGTTTGTTACGGCAGGCTGCACGACCGAACTGAAAAAATGTGAGACTAAAACCATAAGAAAAATATATAACGGAAGTGACGCGTAAAAACTGTCTGCCCTTTCAAACTAATCTATACTAATATTATAAAGCTGAAGAGTTTGTTTGTTTGTTTGAACGCTAGGATCTCGGGAAGTACTGGTCCGGATTGAAAGATTATTTTTCTATTGAATAGTCGATTTATCGAGGAAGGCTATAAGGCTATAGAAAATAACGCTACTATTAATAGAAGCGGAACATGAATCAAGAATGTAACAAAATCGGGGAAAAATATTCCATTTTGAGAGTTTTCGTACGTTTCGTGCTTTGACATGACACATGACAGCATGTGTCTAAGATTCCGTCATTGAATATCACAGATTCCAAACCTCTTGAATATAAAACCTTTGCTAATCAAATTTTTTTTCTAAATCTGTGTTGGTACAACCAATTCCGACAGGTGACGTAGCAGGTAGCTAAAGAGGTGTTTTGTTTGAAAGCGATATTCACAGGAATGACTGAACTGATTTCAGTCATTCTTTCACCGTTGTATATGTACGGGATCCTGATGAGTACTATATAATGTACCACGGGCAACGCCGGGGCGGGCATCTAGTGCAATATATAATGCTAGAGTTTGTTTGATTCTTTGATCGCTAAGATCAAACTACTGGTCCGAATTGAAAGATTATTTTTCTGTTGGATAGCCCATTTATCGAGGAAGGCTATATATTTTATAACATTACGCTGCTATGAATAGCACTGGAGCATGAATAAAAAATGAAAAAATGTTTTATTCCGAAGGAATTTCGTTCCTACCTGAGGGTCTACCGCCCAACTCGCGAGTCGCGAGTTTATTTCGAAGTTACATTTTTCCTAGAAAGAGAGTTGACGTCCCGTTCACGAGGTGTCGTAGATAGTCGCTTTAGAAGGATTGTCCAGCGAAAGCGGAGCTCATTCATGGTAGGAGTAGGTCGTAGTTAGGTGTGAGTAGGCAAGTGAAACACGGCGGTTCAGACCCCCTAAAGAGTTCCACGTTGCTGAGCCGAAGTCTGATCAGTCTCAAAGATGATTTAGTTTAGCTCTAAATATACATAAAATCTCAAACATCTTCTCGCTTTACGTGAAAACGCTGTCTAGACCCTCGCAGTAGCACTCCATGTTAGACCACCCCGGCCACGGTACGGGCTTCATAGTTCTTTCTTTTTTATTCTAATCTTACTACGCTAAGAAGAAAATTAATAACGATGTTCAGTTGTCTAAAAACGGAAAAAGCCCCTACTAGATTTTCCAAGTTTCTGGTTTGAATAAAATTTTATGTTTTTAACACAAATTATAATCGCTATCAAACAGTTAGTTATTTAAGTGAGTTAGTAAGTCTAGGTTTTTTAGGGTATCCCAACATTATTACGCTTAAATGGCACTTACAGTTTGGGACAAAGGGTTTTAGGTCATATCTGAGGAGCATAAATATCACATAAAAAGACGAAACTTACTGTCACTGAATGATAGCCGCGAAGAAAGGTTGCAGTGTTGAGTATGATTCTTCGAGATTCAATAGAATCTATAACGTAATTAAGAACCTGAAAAATAAAGCATCATGTATGTACATATTAAATAACACGATTCAATATTGGTACTATTAACGATCATTTACTGTGGGTATATTTGGTGGTGCGAGAAGCCATTATTTCAATGGAGTATCATACACGCACGCTTTATCATATTACTACGGTAAATATCATCTATCTACGGTGAATTAATGCTATCAGTGTGCTAGCATAAACACTCAACAGCCCAAATGTTCCCACTACTGGAATACGAGGTCTTCTAGGAGAGAGCCAAGGCCGTGATCCACGCTTTACGCAGTGCAGTTCAGAGTATTAATATGAACTATCCATAGACTATAGTGAACAAAATGTATATAGGTCATATGATACACCGGCAGACCTATGTAGAAAGGTATAATGTAAAAAGGTAAAAGCTGGGAATCATGACGCAGCCCTGTATTGTTATTTTACAGGTCGCGGTGTATGTGAGAAACAACCTGCATTTGTACCCTGCTTATGGCGACCTCCATACACGCCCCACACGACGTGCAGGGCAGCTCAAAGAAATTCCTAGGACCTTGGCAAAGTCCGACAAATTAACACATGTCATGGGACTGACGGTATATAATAAGTTAATTGTATCACCACTGCACCAAGCCTGGCTTGTTTCAAGTCTCGCCTGAGGCGTTGGCTGCTTGATCAGATCTATAGTTTGACGGAATTCTTAAACTGCAAAGTTAAGGACTGTACTATAGTACAATAACTTTTTTATAATTTATTAAATTTGACTGATGAGTTTGATTGTGCATTTAGGTTGATTATTTCGTTTCATTACTTTAATTTATTTATTTAATTTGCCTATGTATATCCTAAATTGCAATTCTATAAATGGACATGTAAATAACATTTATGAATAAATGAATATGAATATTTGTACAGCATTGCGGGACAATGGATTAACCTAACCGTAACTAAACTGATAAAAAGTAAAAAAAAATACTAAGATTCAGCCTAGTATTCTCGTTGAAATTATAATAAAAATGAAACGAAACATAATCATCAGATCTTCCGTAAAGAGATCTGAGTAGTGGAAGGGGACCGTTTAAGGGTAAAAAACGGTTTGTTCTCGGAGTTGTTGTTTGTTTGTTCGGAAATCTCTATTTCCGGCAAACTACCTCAACAAGTTATGTGGAAAAATAATACAAAACAAACTTTTAGGTAATATAAAGATATACAACTTTTATTTGTACGCTTTTTTCACTAAACCTAAAATGGATGTGAAAAGTTAAAGTAACCAAGTCTGCTTTTTAAATCAAGTACTAAATAATAAATGTATAATATTATCATAAAACCCTGATTACCTCACTGACGCTTTCCAATGCACCCAGATAGAACACTTGCCCAGAAGTCAGTTCTGCAAGTTTTGGGTAAACCGAAAACTTTTCCGATTCTTCTGTTTCGTGTAAACAGGATAATTGATTTATGACAAACACAACCTGAAAGAAAGATTAAGTGCATATTTAATTATACACTGAAGATTCCACACTATTATTACACATTGCACCTAAAATTTCTGGTCTGTTCGATGATAGTGCGCGGTTCACTCGGCCAACGTCAACGCACAACATAGAGCAAAATGCGGTCTTCTAAATAAACAAAATACTATCAGAGTATACAGTAGACTGTGATGCTATTTGAGTTTCGTCGTAACACCGTAATTTTTACCCGACTGCGCGACGCAAAGGAGTGGTAATGTGTTTATCAGTCTATATATATGTATGTATAATTTTTTGAAGCACTATACAGACCAAACGCCTGGGCCGATTTTTATGATTCGCACGTCAATCGATTCCTCTGACGCGCGAGTCTGATACGCGAGTGACACTAAACACATGACATTAGTGTAAATTCAAAATGGCATCTACCGGACGCGATATTGTCCAAATAAATAAAAATTTAAATCAACAAACTATGTCAAGAGGGGTATCGTTGAATAGGTATTTAAAAATAAATTTTAGTTATCTTTCAACGCTTTTTGATTTGGATGGCCGTTTAGGATGTGTATCGATGTAAAGCTGCGTAACAATCATTCTCATATTTATAGGTTTATAGGTAACAGAAAACTTCGTATAAGTGTAGTGGTAAGACTTGCCAGAGTCCGCCTGGGGAAGTAACACACCTTTGCCAGTTAATCTACCGCCAAGCAGTAATGTGCAAACATTACTGTGTTCCGATTTGAAGGGCAATGTTTCCAGATAAATTACAGGGCTTAGAGATAGAACATCTTAAATCTCTGGGTGACGAGCGCAGTGCAGTGCTAGGTAGTGATTTGGACTCTTCATGTTCCAATAGCTGCGTGTCACTGTAGTGTTATGTGGCAGAAATGCTTCCCATTAGACACATGTCCTGCTTGTCCGCATACCCTGCTGCCCGGGGGGACACGGCCGGGTTACGTTGCACTCTATACCATGTATGGGTATGGTGCCTCTATCTACTAAAACCTCCATGAGGTTTCAATCTCTGGGATTACTCCGCCTGGGTCTTTAATCTCCGACTTCAAACGATTTAGTACTCAACTTCGATCGAAAATCTATGATTATTACATAGGTACTTACACAAAACTATAAAAATTACATGCAGTAGAAAAACCTACATCTCACAATAACAGTAGAAACGAAGACATTTGGTCAGAAACCAAAAGATGCGTATTTTGTTGAGCATAATAACAGTCATAATATTGTTCATAACTAAAAAGTATAAAATAAATATAACACATTATTTTATGCAGTCGGGTGTTTTGAGCTTTTAATCAAAACACCCGACTGCATAAAATAATGTGAACCAAACTACGTATTCGAAACTACGACTTCAGAATCGTAAAATATTTGTTCAATAATTTCTGTTCAAATAAATCAAAATACGTAGAAATTTCTTTGTGCTAAGTAAATTTATTTTTTACTTTTTAGTTTTCTGTTTGAAGTCGGTTTTTTTTTGTTAAAATTATATTATATAGTATAGAGTAACAAGAGGAGCGGGGGCATGTTCCTGATGGTACGCAACATGCCAGCCCATAACATCACAGTGACACACAAACATTGGAACACGAAGAGTCCAATTTATTACCTAGCTCCGCACCGCACTGCGCTCGTCACCCGGAGATATAAGGTGTTTAATCTCTTAGCACGTATGTTTTTTTTACGTATGTTACCTAATTTCTCGAGAACTCCCGTACCGATTAAAAAAAATATTTTTATGTTCAGATGTATGCTTCCCAAATAGTCTCATATAAATCTTACCGAAATCGGTCAAGTGGTTTTTGAAATATGAACCAAATACTAAAATTTGCTTACAATTTTCTGGATGACGTAATTGTAGATTTCACAAAAGTTCTGAAACTCGAACCTGTCACTACGAAATTGGGTAAATCTAAATTGGTTGGTCGGCTCTCAGATGATTTCTGTAGCCTATTTTTGCTGTGAGAGTTCGTGAACTGTCATGGCAAAATAGGATAGCATTCACATAATTATACAATGTGTAAAATTTTAAAATTTGAATGAGGTCTATTCTTGAGCTCTTCACACTTACGATCTAGCTCGTTCTTTTTTTCGTCTTTATGCGTGCATGCATTCTTATTATTTTTTTCTTTTGACGTGACAACGTCTTATAAATTGGTTTGCCGGGTGACACTTCAAGAAACTGCGTTACGCTCCGCTCACGTTATGCGCTCACAACGAGAGCGAGTGAGAGGCACGCGTCCCTTCCACTCGGGCATGGTTAGCCCGCCTAAGAGCGAGAGAGACAGACATAAAAAGTGAAAGGCACGCGTCCCTTCCGTAAAATTATTTTACCACTCAAAGTCGTTGTGACGTAAAACTTTCGCCTGTATACCGACTTTACAGGCAACCATTTTTTTTTTTTAACTTGACTCGGTTTAAACTTGACCGCCATCTCGGCGACGATGCGGTCTACGAGGAAGCGTGCTTACCTCGATTAAACCGATTCACTGTCAACTTGAAGACACCAAGATTGTCACCATCGGGGAAAATCCAACCAGGTAGCTCATTCCACTACCTAGACGTTCTTATCACAAAATTAGAGTCAAACCTCTTTGTTTGTGTCTTTGAAATATCAACCATGAAACAATTTCGCTTTCTCGAGCTACAAGCAGTCCGATAGAAAAAAGGGCAAGCTGGTATTAAATCATGCAGATCAACACACATTCTCCTATCAATGCACACACTCTCCGTATGGTGTGCAAGCCGTCTCAACTCACAACGATTCTCGGCTTTGCTTTCCCAACGAGACCAGTCGATCTTGCAATTCTTCATGTATCTCTTCTGAACGTCCTTAAAACGTAGATACTGTACCCCTGGTTTCCGCTTGCGATTCTGAAGTTTGGAGTAGAAAATACGCTTTCCCACTCTTTCGTAAGGAATCCTCGACACGTGTCTACACTAACGTAATTGACGGCATATCAGGTAAGCTTCGATTCCATTGACATTAGCCCGTCACATTATTATTTCTTTCCTGTCATTATTTTTTACACGATCCGACCATATGAAGTTCAAGATATCACGAAGCATTTCAGGTATCTGTCAAGGCTTCGAATATGTTTACGGTATAAGCACCAAGTTTCTGATACATAAAAAAGGTTTACGAACCGAAACTATCGGATATACGAAATAAAAATATATCCCTAACCGTAACCAACCGTATCCGTTTGAAAAGTTTCGGCTAGAATTGACTTTCAAGTGATAAGGCTGCAAAAATCCTTTTTGCTAAATACGAGTAGGTAGGTATAATTTTCTTCTGCCCAGTTTTAATTATTATGACGGGCAAAATATAAAACCTTTAAATAAAACTAAATTATTACATACTATTGTGTGCGTATACTACTTGAATCTAATATCTGTAACCAAAACTATCGATATAATACGAAATAATTACATATAGGCACCGTATCCGAAACACCCATAACATCCCTAGTTGCAATTATAATTTATTTTTTATACGAGAACATCCAAAAGTTCAGCTTTGTGGTCCAGAAGGTATATTTGTTTTACGTAGCTAATATATATAAAAACGTTGTGTTGGTTTGTGTACGCTTCAAAAACTCAAAAAGTTCTGCACCGATCGAGCTGAAATTTTAGAATGAATATAATCCGCATCAAGGATTGTTTTCATCTAATTTTTGGATCACAATGTGCCACAGCAAAGCGTGGCAGGGTACAGCTAGTTATTAATATAATTTAACAGTCATATTGTCCTACAAATTGCGTGGTACTTTATCCCAGTCCTACGCTCAAAAATATTTTATTCTAGCTATCTATCTCTCTTAGCTACCATAATCGAGTTTCTTACAGGACATTGATGAGCGTCTTATCAAAACGAAGCTATTCACATAAAATTAGATTGATAGTAATCAATTGCAAAAGTTGTACCAGGGATCCTGTACTATATAGTAAAAATATAATTATTTAACGTACCTGACAATCTTTTTCCTGCACAATACGTTTCACGTTCTCATATTTATAGTAATCGCTAGCAGGAGCATCCGTGAACAAGTAAACATAACAACCAGGCAAGCTGGCTCTTACAGCAGTCTCAAGGCCAGACATAGCAGCTTCTGGACAGTCTCCTCCATTGATAGTTGTTATGTTGTCTAAGCTTTCCTTGAACTCGTTAGGGTCACTTGTTACCAAAGGAGGAGTTACATCTAAATGAGAGAATTTTATTAAGTTAAACACACATAAACATAAGTACGAGTATAAGCGGATCACTATTTTTTTTTAATAAAGAGTAACGAGACGATCAGGACATGTGCCTGATGGTAAACAACATGCCTGACACATAACACCGCAGTGACACGCAGCTATTGGAACATGAAGAGTCCAAATCATTACCTAGCACTGCACTGCGCTCGTCACCCAGAGATCTAAGTAAGATCTTATATCTCTAAGCCCTATATTTTTTTCTGGAAACTTTAATGTTCCCAAGCTTAGAACTAGGGACTGTGCTCGCTAGAAGACATTCAAAGCCATAATCTATCACGCTGATCATGTATGGTCGGCCTGCCATAAATAAATATAATATTGGTGAACATTTCACACACAAGACTACCGGACCAAAGTAAGCATAATATAGTTGTAAATACATCTAATGCAAAGAAACTCCGCAGACACAGAACAAATATTTGTATTCATCGCACAAATAAATTTGCACAAGACCCTCAGGCAGACTTACTAGGAACTAAGCCACGACGCCAGCCATGGTTATGGCTTTGATTGCTCTTTTTATTTTTGCTTGAAAATTTCAGAAAAAATATTATAATTACAGCAAAGCTGTAATTATATACGGGACAAATATTGCTAACGAACCAACTCGTCTTCGCTTTGGGGATTGTCGGGATATAATACTGGTGACCTAAAAAGAGGTTCACGTGAATTAGGTGCTTGTGATAGTATTTGCTTGGCGAGAAAGTTAATCTAATAAACTAATTTGTGTATTTTTTTAGTAATTAATAAAATCTTTAAAATTTGATTAAAAAATATTTCACAAATTTATTGAATGAATGAAGATTCAATCACAAATATTCATATAAACTTGAATCGATTTATTTATCGAGTACGGAGTCGTATGGTTATGTCGCGATAATAAATGTTAAAACGGTTTTTTTATAAATTTACATATTTTGCTCAAATTAACGGGATCTTTTTTATGGGGTGAAATGCATTTACCAATCGTCTTCCGTACAAGGATACGGCGGAGTTGATCAGGCTCGATCATTTGTGCTCTCATCGCCTAAGATCCCCACAGGTTTCTTCAGGAAATACATTTCTTTTTTCACAACTCCCTTAATATGGGTATCAAATGAAAGGGCTTGACTAGTAGAATGTTGTACGGATAACAAATCTGAGGTAGTCGGAGGTTAGTCAAAATTTTTAATTTTGTTCTTGTTTATCAAAATCTTAATGCGGTTCACAGATTACATCTTACTTAATGCTTATAGATATCTCGCCTCCACAAATACTCTACTATAACATCACGAAAACGTTTCGTTTGACAAACATCGGAGATATCAAATTAATGCAATATTTCCTGATATTGCGTTTCATTTCACGCATCCGCATGTTTTTCGTGTGAATTTACAGAAACATTAAATAATAATTTAAAATATTTTCGCGTCACTCCGGCAGTAAAAATCGAATTGGGAGGCTCAAGACAAATCCCTTTGACCATTTCATAGCAGCAGAATACTCAAATTCAGGCGGCTCGATTCAGTTGGTAGTAAGCGTGCCTGCAAAGTCGCGGGCCGGGGGTTCCATTCCCACCTAGTGCAAAATGTGTCTGATGAAAACAAATATTTGTTCTGTGCCCTAGGTGTTTATATGTATAATCAGTAGGTATTTATTTCCAGTTACTTATTAACTATTATATCAGCTATCCGGTTCACATAGTACAAGCTGTGCTTAGTTTGGGGCTACATGGTGTTGAATGTGAAATGCGCTACAATAACAATATAAATAATAAATACACACACACACACTCTCACATACACACACCCTAACATAAATATAAAAGCAAACAATTTTACACACGCTCGTATATCAAAGTTAAAATACTGTTATTTCGTGTATTTTACTGTATTGATATTTTTCAAGGCGGTATACACTAGATTATGCAACACAGGCATTATTAGCCTAGTGCAGTTTCTAGAGTACAACGTAATTAGTTTTAAGATCCACAAAGTGTTCCATTTAAATTTGTAGTTTACTTTACTTTATATGAAATAAAAAATAATATTATTATTAAATATCACCACTTACTTGGATCGTCAAAAAAGACCAGCACATAGTTCTCTATTGGACTATTGTCAGAATCGTTAACGGTATCAAATATCTTCTTGGCATAGAGTGAAACATTCGCAATAACAGAATTCATAGATTCTGTTCTATCAATAATAAAAACCAAACTAGTTTTAGGTAAAGTATCAACACACACTCCGTTTAAACTCAGTGACTGCAAAATTGATAATATGATGAAGTCACGGGGGGAAATCATGCTGGCAATTTATCACTTAATTATTTGAGTTCCTATTTTTATTACACTTTTTACAACACTGGCACAACATTCGCGTATTCACGACGACCAATGCGATACACAAACAGACACCGTCTGTTGTAGCTTCACATACGATTGACAGAAATCGTAAAGAGTCCCACACCCAAATCATACGAAGAAACACACGTGTTTAGTTTATTAATCTGTGCGTACCGTAGGATTAATCTTTAAGCGAAGTATAATCGATAGCACACTCTAGCAAATTTATGGAAAGTACCATTTGAGCGCGCTAGAGACATTGTTCTAATTTTCCATTTGACGTTAATGGCGACGTCAGTATTCTACGCCTGCTGTGACCAAACTACGAAATCATTTAATTTTATCAGGGAACTACGGAAGTTGTGAACACATTGTTTAAAAATATTTATTACTGAAAAAAAAAATAGTTTCCTTAAACTTACGTATGTTTTAGATACTCGTACCTATCTATTATTTAATGATGTTTTTTTGTCAGAGATGTATATAAGTGGCCCCGGTAGCACATTACGCTCACGCTCCAGCCATCGCGATGTATACAGGGGAAAGGTGTACAAGTTGATCCCAACGGGTAAGATGATCCCTTTAGATTGCAAGCAAACGGCTAACGCCATCTACTTTATTTCTTTTGCAAAACGTAGCCCCGCATGCCCCCTCACCTCAGTTCAATAGCAATGGCCAAGTGAGCGGCGCGTACGTTTTTACGTAGCAAAATATAAATTCTGGGCATTTTATCTAAGGTAAGATGAACTTTAACCTCATGATACTTTTATTCAGTACTGTTAAATACAAAAACTGTTGTGTTTGTGGCTTTCTAATATCCTTAATGTTGGTTTTTAGGCCATTTCAAACTAGTCACGTTGGTATATGTAACGTTATTCGACATTTAGTAAAAAAGTTAACTTTGGGGTAAGATGATTCCCTTCCTTGTGTACAAGATGATCCCGGGGGATCATCTCGTACCTTAACTTTTACAAATTGGGTACTTATGTGTTTTTTATACAGATTTTTTAAGTTTACAGAAAAGGCCTCCGATTGTTGTTTTTGTATAATTTTTTTTTTATAAATAGTATATATGGAGTGACTAGACGAGGAGGACATGTGCTTGATGGTAAGCAACATGCCTGCCCATAACAGTAGATACCTACAGTGACTCGCAGCTATTGGAACATGAAGAGACTAAATCATTAACTAGCACTGCACTGTGCTCGTCACCCAGAGATATAAGATGTTTTATCTCTATGCCCTTTAATTTCACGGGAAACATTGCCCTTCAAACTGGAACACAGCAAAATTATATATATTAAACAGAACTTAATCACGAACTAAAATTATTTAATTAGATAATATAAATATGTGTTTAAATCACGAAAGTTTAAAAACAATATAGGTAGGAACACAGCAATGTTTGCACATTACTGCTTGGTGGTAGAATAATGGTAGTGGGAAATGTGTAGTACCTACTTCTTCAGGCAGACTGCAAAGAATCATATCACTACCAAAATTGCATAAATACACATTTATGTAAACACATTTTTTTCAGGATTTTAGTCAAATATGCTGCGTAAATATATAAACCACTAGAGGTGACTGGAATGATTCATCAATGACAGCTGCACTCTGATTTAATGTTTTGTATGTATAGTGTACTGTAACTGTTGATTTTGTTGAGTTTATAAACCGTAGCTCACGTTAAGTTGTATTTCTGAGATTATCTATACTTATAATAAAACTGTAACGGGTCGAATTCTGTACATTGAAGATATTTTGAAATTTTTTTTTTTGGAGCACTCTATTTTCGATACTGATGGCGAATCTGCATTTTTTTTCTTTCATATCTGTCTGTCTGTCTGTCTGTCTGTCTGTCTGTCTGTCTGTCTGTCTGTCTTTCTGTATAGGGATCACGCATCACGCCGAAACTACTGATTCAATTCAGCTGAAACTTGGCATGATTTTAGTTTATACTAAGGAGATTGCTGTAGGCTACTTTTAATCCCCAAATTCTGATCGGTTTTCTTGCAGGAGGGGGTGAAAGTCAGAATGTGTATTTGGTAGTAACTCATGTTTGCGTTGTTTGATTTCATTAATTTTTTTTGTTAGAAAGACCATATTTTGAATACTGTCCTGTCAAAATTTGAACATTATCGGTCTGGTGGTTCGGAAATTACACAAACATTAAATAATAACGACACGCGCGGCGCGTTCGGTACATACTAACTTCTAAGTATTCTGTGTCTCACAGACGATCCACAGAAATTCTAGATTCTAGAACGTGCTCACGTGATCGCGTCGCGTCGTCTTGAATGAAAGAATAATTATCAAAATATATTTTTGTGTGGAAAACAAACATCATTCGGTTATAACCGACTTCAAACAGGGAGGATTTTCTCAATCGGGTTGCATGTTTTTTATTTGGTTTGATTTTACGCGATAACTCCGCTAATTGTGAGTTGATTTTGATAATTCCTTTTTGTTTGGTAGAAAATACTTCAGAGGTGATCTCATATATCGAAAACAGGGAGGTAGTTTTTCAAATATCAACAAAAAACTAAAATCAGCTTAGATATATCTGTACAGAATTAAATTACCTGTCATTGAAGTAGATTTTTGTTCTTTAGAAGAAAACATATTAGCATAATAAATAGCCATTTAATACCCATTAAGTGTTCCCACTGCTGGGCGTCGGGGCCTTCTCTCGCAAGGAGAGAGTCAAGGCTATAATCCACCACGCTGGCCCAGTGTCGGTTGGTGGATGACATATGACTTAGAACTTAGATTCTGGGTACATTTCGGTTTCCTCGCGATGTTTTCCTTCACCGTTTCAATTACCGGCATTACGAACATGACTCTGAAAAGATAGTGGTGCACGTGGTTTTGAACCCTGGGTCTCCGGATCGACAGTCGCCGTTCTCCCTACTAGGTCAGCTGTAACTTACTAGACCAGCCGTAACTTATTAGAAAACGCATTATTTCAATCCAAATACTGTTTGAAATTTAAAGGTAGTGTTTAACAAGCTTCGGTGACCGAAGCAGACCGTTGTTAGGGTTCCGTACCAAAAGGGTTAAAACGGGACCCTATTACTGAGACTTCGCTGTCCGTCCGTCCGTCCGTCCGTCTGTTACCAGGATGTATCTCAAGAACGGTGTTAGCTAGACAGTTCAAATTTTCACAGATGATGTATTTCTATTGCCGGTTTAACAAAGAATACTAAAAATAAAATAAATATTTATTTAAGAGGGGCTCTCATACAACGTCATATTTTTTACCATTTCTTGCTCGATACTAATAACGTACCTGTCACAGACGCTTTAACTATTCACATAATATTTAGTTTTATGTTCTCTTTAAATGTAATTAATTAAAATAAATTATGAAGCGGGCTCCCATACAATTAAAGCCGTTTATTTGCTAATGGTTCGGAACCCTTCGCGCGCGAGTCCCACTTGCACTTGACCGGTTTAATTTTTTTCTAAAATTTTGTGAAATCCTATCCTAACAATATTTTACAAATATGCCAATGTTTAAATTTTTGCTGCTCAATTACGTTGGAACGGCTGAATGTATTGAGTTACAATTTGAAACACATTATATCTTGGCTTAGCTTAAGTAGCAATGCTTACCCTATGTGTTCTTCCAAACTATAATCTAATTGTATTGCAAATTTCAACCCGATCACTAAATACGTTCCGCCATGATTAAGTAACAAACATACAAACATTGACATTCATAATATTTACAGGACAACGTGGGAACGGCTGAACACATTCGGAAGGAATTCGAAACACACGTACTCAGTTACTCAAAAATAGCAAATCGGTTACTTATAGGTTACTGTGACGTCAGAAATACTAAGCAAATTTGGTAGAAAAATGAAACAGAGATAGCTTATAGTCTGAAATACCACATACACTACCTATCAACCCGAATAGAAGCATTGGCCCTAAGGAGGTATGCAATCTGTGGCCCTAAGGAAACAAATATTAACGTCAAAACGAATTGGTTTGACATACGAAACGCAGATAGTTTAGAGTCTAAAATTTCACATGGGGTAATAAGTCTATATTTTAATTTAACTCCATATTATATTAATTACATGCACCCGTTTTGGCGTAGATAATACAGGTGCTTTGGATGCACAATCTAAATAACAAGCAACGTTATATTCTCATTAGATGGCGCTAATTACAGTTTAAATCTCAAACACTAAATCCCATTTAAATCAATGTTTTGCTATTGTGGTATGTATTTTTTCTTTCATCACTAGGTGGCGTTACTGGTATTCCTAATTGTACTAATGAGTTTTTTTGCTGCTAAAATGATTTTTATGCCGAATTTGGATTCTTTCGTTCTTTGATTCTTTTTCTGTGTTACAATTAAATTTATGCCTTAACATTTCACTTAGATTTTGCTTTGATTTATAGGTTCAACTTGCTTGCGTAACATTAAAACTCAAATAAATTAATCATTTTGAAGGCTTCATTCAAAATTTTACGCGGGCGAAGTCGCAGGTAACAGCTAGAGAAAAAGAGATAAGTAAGTATAAGATCATGCACCACAGCTTTTCATAATGTATCCAATAAAAATCCTACAAACTTAACAATTGCGGCTGTGTTCGTTACTACGAAACCTACTTATTAAAGTATGTTAGATTTTAAAAGAAGAATAATAAAGATGATGTAATAAAAAAAAAATTGTGAAAAAACAGGTTCACTTGGGTTTTCAATAGCTACTTATCCAAATTTTGTTAATTTTGACGTACTTTCAACTAATGTTTAAGTCCGTAACATCTGCTTACGCGAACGAAGTAGCGGGTTCAGCTAGTTCTAAATAAATACGTATAATTTTAATACATTTTTATTTACCTTTTTATTTTTAAATAAAATTAGAAAAAAGAAGGGTAAGATGATCAGTGGAATCATCTTACCCCAACCACAGGGATCATCTTATCAACCGGGGTGTATAAGATGATTACTTTGTAGTATTTAAAAAAAAAACAAATATATTTTTACGAAAACTTAAAAAGTTAAATATTCTGAGTATAACAAAAGTTAGATAGATATATTTGACAGAAGTAAACGCCATTCTGTTTATTCCACATAGAAATATTCATGTCTTACTTCGATTCTTGCTTAAGGGGATCATCTTGTACACCTTTCCCCTAATTATGTATATAATTATGTACATTAATATTATTAACATTAATTATTAATATTATTATTAACATCTATCTACCTCTAAACCTCTAAACGTGTTAGTAATGGTATTTCTATTTATGCCTTAGAAGCTAAATGCTGAATGTGCATCTCATCAACAAGTAACACCAAAGGCAACTGATCACGCATAGCATAAGCAGCCCACTAAATGTTCACATTACTGGGACTCGGGGTCTTCCCCCGCAAGGAGAGAGTCAAGGCCATAATCCACCACGCTGGCCCAGTGCGGTTTGGTGAATGACACATGACTTCGAAATAGTCTAGGTACATGTCGGTTTCCTCACGATGTTTTCCTTTACCGTTTTAAGGTAGCGGCATAACGCACATGACTTCGAAAAGACAGTGGTGCGCGTGGTTTTGAACCCGGGGTCTCCGGCAGTCACCGTTCTCCCGACTAGACCAGCCGTAACTTTCAGGCAACCAACCAGATGAACCGATCAAGTGATGGACTCATCAACTTCCAAATTCTACGCAGTCGTAAGAAACGCGCTAGACCGAGACCGGCGGAAGCAGATCAATCATTCGAAATATCAAATATGTAGCAGAGTCCGCCTGGAGAAGTACCACACCTTTGCCAGTTATTCTACCGCCAAACAATTATGTGAAACATTACTTTGTTCCAGTTTGAAGGGCAATGTTTCCAGACAAATTACAGGGCTTAAAGATATAACATCTTAGATCTATGGGTGATGAGCGCAGTGCAGTGCTTGGTAATGATTTGGACTTTTCATGTTCCAATAGCTGCGTGTCACTGTGCTGTTATGGGGCAGGCATGTTGCTTACCATCAGGCAAATGTCCTGCTTGTCGCATCACTCTTTATCACGCGCACTATATATCACACCGATGCTGTCCACGATCCTCAAGCATAAGGGGCCGACTAGATAGTTTTTTTAGTACTTATACTAGAGTACCAAGATGAGCATGACAAGTCCATTATGGTAAGCAACATGCCTGCCACATAACAGCCCAGTGACACGCAGCTATGGGAACATGAAGAGTCCAAATTATTACCTAGCACTGCACTGCGCTCGTCACTTCACTGGAAACATTGCCCTTCAAACAGGAACAACTGGCAAAGGTATCCAAGTAAAGATGCTATCAGGTATCTGATCCGATCGCCGAATGGACGATATTATCCGGTATCTGACCGGATAGTAAATTAAAACCAGATTAGCTGAATATCGGATTTTCGACGAATATACTTTTCGTCTCTATTATATCTTTGTAAAATTACTGTTTATGCTAACTCGAACTACAACACGTTGATGATTGGTGAATAACCTGTACACATCATTTCACAGATTACACACCTCTACATAAAATATGTCGATCGCCCCGCCCCGGCTTCGCACGGGCAATGCTGATACTAAATATAAGTAGGTAAGTACCAAAAAAAAAAGTTATTGTGGGTTATTCTCACGAGATAGAGATATACTATTGCAAACTTTTTTGTAGACCTTTTAAAGGGATACAATGTTTGCTGTACATTATTTTGATCTAGCTCATAGGGTTCGGCCAGGGTTTGCAGTGAAAGCTAAAAAATGTGTTTATGTTACATTACAACCTTTAAAATTATCCAGGTTTCTCTGCTATTTTATGCACAAATAAACTTTCCTCTTGAATCATTCCATCTATTAAAAACCCCGCATCAAAATCTGTATGATGGTTTAAAGATCTAAGGATATATAGGGACTGACAGACGCGGGAAGTGTATTTTTTATTTAGATATTCTCCATTTTTTTTACCGTTTTTGTTACATTTTTCATTCATGCTCCGTTCCTATGGATAGTAGCGTAATATTGTATAGCATATAGGTAGCCATCCTCGATAATTGGAGTATCCAACAGAAAAATAATTTTCAATTCGGACCAGGGGATCCTGAGATCCTTGCGTTCAAACAAACAAACTCTTCAGCCTTATAATATTACTATAGAAGTATAGATAGAAAAATACATAGGTATCATGACTGTTAGAACGAGATTGTTCTTAGAAATCTGCAAGACCACTGTTTCATAAACTAGTTTTATAAATGTCCCTTTTTGTGTAGTAGGGACCTATGCATTGTGAACAATAAAATATACATATTACGTACAAAGTATTTGCATAAAAATGAACTAATACAGGTTGCCTGGAAGAGATCGCTCTTAGCGATAAGGCTGCCATTTGTTTCACTAGATTTAAGAATTTATCTTTGTGTTTATTAATTTTTGTTTTTGTGTTGTGAACAATAAAGTGTTTCTATCTCTAATCTATCTAATACATTTTTGGTATCGTTCAATAAATGACGTGAATGATACTACAAATGGCTATTTCTCATCGCTGCTCAAATTTCATGGTCACACAGTTATATTTTGTAAATGGTATAAGTTAGAAACAAAAGTTGATAATTGGTGAATAAAACATTTATTATACTACAAGCTATACGTAAGCTTGTTTCAATAGAAGTATTTATTTATACTAAAAATTAACACGAACGGTCAAAATCGGCGTAATTTCTTCCCGGTGCAGCTAAACATTTGGTTACTGTTTCACTAAATTAAAGCTTAACTATTGCACGTCCGCTAGGACAAACTGTTGATACCAGACCTTTGTAACACCATATGTACCTACACGGTTTTACGCAATAAAATTTCTTTCTTTCTAAATTCCAGTGTATTTTTACGTTACATATACTAGTGTCATCGTAATAATATTATACACTTTACACACAATACTACACAAAAAAACCTTATTATAATTAGTTTGAAGACGATCACACGGTGACACGATTTTGGTTATTTTAGATTTGCGTAGTAAACAGCTGATTGTTGAACCCAGCAACGCCAACTAATCTCAAATTCTATTCGGTTGATCGTCTATCGTGGTTTATCATAACAGGAGTAAGACATACATCCACCTACGTGGCGTCACACTTCTGGCGTTTTGTCCATTAAGGGGAGTTTATGGCTACGAAGGTGTTTTTGACCAGATTCAAAAGAAGGTGAAACATTGTTAAATCTGTATTGTAATGTAAGTAACGGATAAACCGATTTTGGTGAAAGTTAATGTTAAGGTATCTTGAACCATGGTTTCTGTTCTTTTTGCTGAATTTTACTGGTCGTTTAATGTTTTTTTAGATCGTTAGATCGTTTTATATACTTATTACTTACATACGCAGTACGTGAGGACCTACTCAATTTGGAATTATGATTAGCGACCTTCCGAAGGTCGTTAGGACGGCTGAATGTCTCATGTTCGCTGACGACTTAAAGCTATTTTTGGGTATCGGTAGTGCACTAGATTGTGAGGCGCTGCAAGCGGACATCGACAGCGTAGTGAAGTGGGGAGATGATAATATGTTAGAGTTGAATGAGTCTAAGTGTAATATAATCTCATATTCCCGATCTCGGAGTCCCATTCACCTTGATTATCGCATGTTTGGTGTCAATTTGGAGCGCGTCACAGAAATTCGTGACTTAGGGCTGACCATGGATGTAGAACTAACTTTCAACAAGCATATCAAAAGCATCTGTAACCAAGCATATCGATCGCTTGGTTTTGTAATGCGGCAATCGGCCAGATTTCAGGACAGACGAGGTATAGTAACACTATTCTATGCGTTTGTATGCAGTAAGCTCAAATATAGTGCTATAATTTGGGATCCGCATGAAAAAGGCTATAGCGTTATGTTGGAGCGTGTGTAACGGAAATTTTCACGATTTCTCTTTAAAAAAATGTACGGCTACTACCTTTTTCTGTATCCGTCTCTATTCGTCACCGGAATACTTGATACGCTAGCGCTAAGGCGGAAGTGTGCTCTGTTGATTCACTTTTTCTGGCTGCTGAATGGTCAGATCGACAACCCTGCCGCGCTGGCTCGCTGCTCGCTGGCGGTGCCGGACCGCCCGCGCCCGATGCGCACTTGCGCTGCGCGGCCGCTCTTCCAGGCTGTGCGCGTGCGCACCGACACGGCGCTATATAACACCCACCACCCGGGCACTTAATTTGCTCAACGCTCTGCTCGCTCAAAGACCGGAACTAGATTTATTTTCGGACAAATTTAAATGTGTATTAGGTATTTGTATCAATTTTTTTACTTACATTAACGAATGTATTTAATGTTGTATTTTTGTTTTAATCTTATGTGTTTAATTTTTTATAGTTGTGTGTGTTATGGCCGTTTGTGCGTGTTGGCTACGCTGTTAGCACATGTCGGCAATTCTTTATAAATAAATAAATAATATACGTAGTGACAATGTTTATAAATAATCTAATTGATTTGCTAATTGACATCAAAATTGTACATAAAGTACTTTGATTTGGGTTTTATCCAAATCAAAGTACTTTATGTGGGAACTAAAAATTCAAAACGTTTTTTCAAACAAGGCTCACTCACGGTTTTACTGAATCAAAAACATTGCTTCTTATATTGAATGCTTTATGGATGTTTAACTAGAAAAACAAATTCAAATAAGCAGTAATTAAACTTTTCCATGAAGGTAACGATGAGAATCGTAAAAATGAGAACTAGGTAAATATAGGAATACAGCAAGACTAAGTACATATTTGAGTATCTACATTTCCATCTGTTTGTCTTCGTTGATAACTGAAAGTTGTAAACGGATTTGGTTTTTGTTTGCAACTAGGTATAGATAGAAGGTTTTCTTAGAAAAAACGTTACTTTTAATTAGTTTACATGTCATTTACCGGCCGGGTAAGATGTACTTATCACGGAAATCGGTTAAAGTCGTTGCTGTGAAGGCGTCTATAACAGCAATGTTCCGTAACTTGATCAAAGGTCAATTTTGTCCCATTGAATTTTTACGCAAATGTATTAAGTACGAGTACTTAGAGACTAAAAGCTCATTTTATTTTCAAAAACCTTTCCTAGAGACAATAGAATCTAACTCATCGTTTAACACAGACTGTTCGTCTTTAGTCTTTATCGTTTAGTCTTTGTCGTTTAAACATTAACATTAAGCTTGGTAATACCACAGTAAAAATAAATACTATCAGTAGTTCATTGCCTTTCATCTTCGAAGAAACGCCGATAATGTCTAGACACGCGTAGATAAAACCGAACTAACCGCGCTCACGAAATACTAATAATGTACATAATAAATATGTATTATAATATTGGCAATGGCGGGAGCTCGCTTCCCGCGTCTCACCCCGCACGCCCCTCACGTTTTTTTTTTTTTTTACCTTTTATAGGCTCACACTTGACCGCCATCTCGCCTGATGTTAAGCGACGATGCGGTCTACGATGGAGCGTGTTTTCCTAGAAGAAACCGATTCACTCTCGATTTGAAGACACAAAGATTGTAACCATCGGGGAAAACCCACTCAGGCAACGTATTCCACAGCCTAGACGTTCTTATCACAAACGTAGAGTCAAATCTCTTCGTTCGTGTCTTTGGAACATCAACCATGAAACGATGTCGCTTTTTCGAGCTACGAGCATTCCGATAGAAAAAAGGGCAAGGTGGTATTAGATCATGCAGATCAGTTGCACACTCTCCGAAGTGTATCCGATAAAAAACCGATAGGCTAGCAATTAACGATTGCCCCGTCTATAGTCTATTTCAACTAGAGAGCGAAAAACGGGCATTTACCTTTTAGTGTTGCGCAGGGAAGACCAACCTTCTTTGCATCAAAAAAATATTTTAATACTTAACAACTATTTTGTCACTATCCAAATTAAGCTTTTCAGTTTTTACCTAACAATTATCATTATATTACTATTATCACTATTTAACTCAAAACTGTGAACAAGTTTTACATGTAACTATCTACCTACAAATTAGTAAATTAATTTGTATTTATATTTGTATTTTGTGTATCCGAATCCAAGCGCATTCCAGAGCGGAATATGGAGCCAGGACTACGTAATAATATCTAACCGAAACATGTCAAAATAGGTTTGCAAAATCTGGTTGACCTTGTAGCTCGCCACCACAAAACACGGTAAATGCGTAAGCGATAGGGAAACGATACCTACATAAATGTATGGATAACGATACGCATCGTTTGTTTTCGGTGCTCTCGTGGTACCGTGGCGTGAACGTACATTTTTCGCTCTCTAGTTGAAATAGACTTTATAGACGGCTTTTAGTTAAACGACTGTATGATTTAATAGACTGTGATAATACTGCATGCTGAACAGGCTTCCAACGGGAAGTTTTTTTTCTTAAATTAGCTACTCCACAAACTCCGAGGTCCATGACCTTTGTCATTTGGGTTTTTTTGTTTTAATATCTGAGATTTGGAATAGAAAATAAGGAGGAGTAGGAAGCATTTTCAACCTAATTCTAGTGCTAGTCCCGATTTCGTCTGTTGAGGCGATCTCTACCGGTTGGGATTCCGCTAGTAACCGTATTTTTTGAGTCGCCTCCTCCACGGCTACATTTCTGTCCCTAATGGTCATTTGTGAGTTGCTGAAGAAGTTTCGGGGAGCGAGCTTCAAACATTTGGATTAATATCTGTATTAATACTGTTCATTGATCTATGGATAACTCTAGACGTATTTATTGAAGTGAACTCCTTTTGACACACCGCACATAGATTTTTTCGTAGGGTGTAAGTGGGGATGATCAGTCACGACCTGAGTTGCACTTCACTTCTTTATCGCTGTGCTTACTTTTTTTTTATTTTTTTTTATTTAACCTCAACTGTCCCACTGCTGGGCAAAGGTCTCCCCCAATTCCCTCCTCTTTATCCGGTCCTGAGCTACCATCGTCCAATCATTTTTAAACGCTCCGAGCTCGTCCTTCCATCGCGTTGGAGGACGACTATGTTCAATTATACATACTTATATAATAATTGTTGTTATTAATTATTCAGCAGTTATTTTTTAAGTTAAAACTTCTTTTGGCGCGCTACATACAGATTTTTCGCGGGATGTGAATTGAATTCTAGCGTAACGCTCGGGAATGATAAGAAATTTTCCGGCAACCTCGGGACCATGGCCATTGGCCATCAAGGAATGCGTTAAAATTTCCTATTGGCCGTGCTACTGGCCACGCCCTCCGATTTCATCCGCGTAGTTTCCAAAGTAAGCTATCAAATTCTAAGTTTAGTCTTCACTTCTATCGGCAGTTCCTGTGACTGCCAATTTTTATTCTCTACGTTTCTGCGTGTGTTAGCTTAGGTCAATAGGTCCTTTTTTTAAGAAGTGAAAACTTCTCTATTCCCGCTAGGCATTTTTGAGGTGGAAAAATAATTGAACACGCGACACTACAACTGTTGTCGTTACCGATAACAAAGTATGTACATAATATATATTGTACGTACGTACTAATACATGAATAGATATATTTATAACATGTATATCAAGTACATCAAGTGTAGGTCTCCAAACCTTCACTTCGATTGTTATTTCATTAGTAAAATCACTGACTCAACGATGATAATAACTATTGACCCTGATAGCGGGTCACACGTTTCCGTTATCCGGAGTAGGAACTGTTTTTTATCTTATCTCGAAATAACAAATTCCCAGCGAGTCATTCGGAGTATAACGGGTACCTACTATAGAAATACCATTCGCACTCCCAGTCCCGCAGTATATTTTGTTAGTATTGAGTATATTTACTCAGGTACACGCTGCCACTTCCACGCGTCCGTTCAGCACTGACTAGGCGCGCTCCATCGTACTAACTCCTAGACAGTTTTGGCGTCGATGAAACGAGACCGTTTACCGTCGACAGTGAACTAGTCTAAGAAACCGTTTAATTTTTGACTAGTTTACCGGAGAACTGCAAAGTGCAAACTAGTCTACCAGTTCATGCTTAGTAAACAGGTCGTCGACAAAGTCTCCTTGGTTGATTACGCGTAAAGTTGCATAGTTCATTCTTCGACTGGTATATCGGAGCACTGTAAACTATTCTATCCGCTTATGATTAGTAAACAGTTGAAATGAACTAACTGTTCGTTGATTCAACACCCACCTGTACTGGCTCCTCTGCACGTATTACTATGTTTTAAGGCGTATGCGAGACTGCGAACATTGTCGAAATACGCTTTCAAAAAGTAACGAAATGGCTGGTTGGAAACTCTCAGTTATGATGGCACTGAAAAACTTATTAGCATTATATACTTACAGACTAGGTACTTACATCTGTCTATTACGTAAATATTTCTGTAAAACCTTTAAGATTAGGTACTTGGTTTTTTGTTACATTCACATTTCATTAGTAAGTGTGTTACCAGCCTCAAGATGCTCAGAGCACATCCAACGATTTATATCGTTGCCTATAGATTAGGTATAGTGACCGGCAAACAAGTTGACCCAAAAGTGACGTGAAAGGGGAAAGTTCGCCGCATGTGCACTTCCACCAAAGAGACCGTTTCTGCCCAGCTAACTTCATTGGGTCAACTAGTTTGCCAAAGTTAACAACTTAATTGTTGTAGGCAACTATACATCGTAATTTAATTTTGTAAAACGTATTTTCTCGTACTGTTTGGAAATAAACTATATTGTATTCTATTTCACTATTCTACCTATTTCGAATGTGCGTAAGTACCTACTTAGTTGTTAAGTTTAGGTTAGTAAGGCCTTGCGCCTTCTGCACTAGGTAGCCAAAAAAATTTGTAGGCAGTAGAAGCCATGTCAGAACAGATTTACCCCCGACTATTTTAATTTGTACAACATTCTGTTAGTCAAGCCATTTCATTTGATTAACCATTTTTATTTGTACTTATATTTAGTATCAGCATTGCACCCGTGCGAAGCCGGGCGGGTCGGTCTAGTGATTTAATAAAGAAGTTTGCCGAAAAAATGCAAGGATAGTATAGTAACATATTTAATTTAAATTGTTAAATTAAATATGTTACTTTATGTTATAATTAATTATGTGTAAAATTTTTGGAAAAAGAGACCGATTATGAATTATGAGGATTAAAGTTTTTTTTAATTTTATTATACGCAATTTTTGTTTTATCTTTTGTGATAAATCTTTTTATAGGCCCTTCATAAAGGCCCCCAAACAATTTTTGTGGGGCGGGCCAAGGTACTCTACGCCACTGCTTATTATATTTATTTAGCAACACCCAGGCACAGAACAAATATTTGTATTCATCACACAAATATTTGCACTGGGTTGAAATCGTACCAACTACCAGCTACAGCTTCGCAAGCAGACTTACTGCCAACTAACCCACTAGGTCAGCCAGAATAGACGCACATTATAACATTCACAAGCTCTCCCAAAGAAAACGTCGAGTTTGGATTTAAAAGTAATCACTACCCACGGAGTACCTATGAGCTGAAATCATGGCCAGTTTAATTTTAATTCGATCACAATAGTTTCGGCGTGAGACGTGGCAGAAATACAGAGTCGAAGTGCAGCGAGCCAGGTGCTGGAGTGCGCTTTTTGAATCAGTCAGAATAACAAATTGATTGTGATATATGGATTCCCTCCTTCCTATGGATTCGTTACCTCGTTTGCATGTTTCGTTACCAACAGATATTAATAATTTCCGCTCGTATAATAACGTTTAGCTCTAGTCATAGGGATATACTGAGATAGGTATATGTAATGACGTTGCGTTGCTGAGATTTGTGTAGCTTACCCAGGTTCTGAGGGAAAACATTTGCAGTCTTGAGATAGAATGTACTAACGTATATTTCAGGAAGTAGTGTAGCGTAATTAACAGTTTCCCTGGCAAATTATTTGTCTTTTAAATTAAATAATTCATCTAAAGCTGAGTGGACTCGATTATTTGTAAGAGAACTAGATTTAAGTTTATATTTTCCCGATAAGTACATCCTTCGAATATGCATCGGGTAAAGCTGTAGGTTTACTTCCATTACATGAATAGGGGGTCGTTTTAATGTAACCACCTATTATTTTATACCCTTCTTATCATCTTACATAGGTCTCCTGCTGTATCATATGACCCATACATTTTGTTCACTGGCCTGTGCTCTATATGACGCGCATCGCTTGGTTATGTATTCTGTCAACTTTATTTAAATGAGTGTTACAGCTGGTGCCGTATAAAAATCTTGCCTATATGTCTATACAATATACTGTATAACTTGCCCTGGCCAGGGGTGGGCCGGACAGAACTTTAAATAATTTAATATGATCGCTCAGTTTTTGATAGCGGTGGGCGAAAATGAATGATCGGCATAATCGATTTATTTTGTATTACTAATGTTGATAATCGTTTATGATGATTATGAGCGATGTTACTTATTAGTACTACTAATGGTGTTTAGCGAAGTCTACGACAGTTGTTTCGTGACTTATGTTAGTACCTAGTATGTATGTTAGTAGTAGATTTGTGTTAGAAGTATAGACATTGGTTTAGTTTGATTTGTTTTGTTTTTATTACGGTGGAGTGAAACATGACACTTTTCACTAATAAAGTTTATTTAATTAACGGTAAGTTTACAGATTCTTGGGTTGATAGATTGTTTTAGTTTAAACGTTTTCATTTTTAGTTTTAGGTATACCGCTTTACAGCTCTCCCGCTTTTATAGACCCCGTGAGAGACCGCATCGTGTTGTCCCTTCCCCACCCCATGCGGCTGTGCTATGAATGAATCGAGCCGACTCGCGACCGCGCGTATCTTTTTGAATACTAATTAGTAACTACTAACTGTTATAATCGAGATATCTCGAGACATTCTCATAATCTCATGATCTCGAGACATTCTCATAATCGCATGATTTCAATAGTATATAATATCATAATCGCCCATTGCTAGTTTTTGACATAGCTCGTTGATATGCTTCCTCCACCTCAGCGAGCGGGTGAGCCAAATGCTAAGATATTTCACGGAATCTACCACTTCTAAGGGCGAGTTAGATATTGATCTTCATATCTACTATTAGGCATATGTTTTTATTTTCCTAGTAAATAGACAGAGTTTGCTCTTGATTGGTGAAGCTTCTAATCCTATACTTAATAAAATAAAATTTGGTTTATTGGAAAAGTAATTTAGGTATTTTTGCAGCTTAGAATGAGTATTATTCAGATAGTTTCCACAGTGAAACAAGACAAAATCGTCAGCATACTGCCATATGTACACGTTATCTATTTGTTGAATTCTAATAGTTGCTACGTTGAATAGAAGACAACTTGTTGGACAGCCTTACAAGGCTTAGTACAGTAAGCCCTAACGAGTATACCTACTAACGTTTTTGTTGTAATCTACTCAAATGTTTAAATTTCTACAGATAAGAAAATTCTGCAAAACTGTGTTTACTTTCTAAGAACAATTCCAGCCGCTTAGTGATTATGAATTTAAATACTTTACACAAGCATGATATCAGCGATATGGGCCTTAGTGACTCGGACAACATTGGGTTGCGACCGGCTTTCGGGATATCTATTATCTGTATGTCGCGCCATTGTTTAGGTACAAATCCTCGAGTAAGAAACCGGTTATATAGTAACTGTAGCATGTTTTTACCCAAAGCAGGTGAATGTTAAATCATTTAAAAGGAAACCTTATCTGTACTGGGCGCCATATCAGTTATCTTCATGCTGTTTTCTATTTGTTGAATGGTAATTGAACCTCTAATGCGCTAATTGTTAAAAAGATAAAATAAAAGTAGTCAAGTGCGAGTCAGACTCGCCCATGAAGGCTTCCATAGCAGCAAGTAACATAATATAAAATTTCTTGTAGTTCGTTGTTACTTTAATCAGTGTTTTAACAATATTTCTCATCAATCATCAAATCAAACCAATTCAAACTACTACTCTAATTCAAATCAATCATACACATCATACACTTTTTTATTTTTGTCGTTCTCTTATTTTAGAAGTTACAGGGGGGGGGCACACTTTTTACCACTTTGGAAGAGTCCCTCGCGCAAACTATTCAGTTTAGAAAAATAATATGTTAGAAACCTCAATCATAGAATAGATAATACAGATAGAACGGACACTCCCAACCCCCCGCCAATTTCAAGCTTCCTCACCCCTCAGGCCGTTTCGGATACGCTAGGAGCACTCAACGAAGGGCTGGTACCGAACATCTAATTCCTAACGAAATATCATGGTGGGTTGTTGTGCTGTTTACGGCTGTCCGTCAACTAAACGGGACAAGATTAAAAGCTTTATTTGATTTCCTAATGATAAAATAACGTAAGATTAGAAACTTTTCAATAACGTTGCTTTATAATACAACAAGCTTTGCTTAGTTTGGGGTCAGATGGTGTTGTGTGTGAATTGTCTACCAATATTTATTTATTTATAATAACCAAGTCGTTTTTAACTCAAAGTTCGTAACTCACACAGCCAGTAACTTATGTGCCCAAGCACGGATTGATAATGCCTGGAGGAATAATTGTAGTGAAAGAATAAAGTTTCATTCATGGGTAAGTGTAAAATAAAATGTGAATGTGTGTGTACCTACAAACAGAAATAGATATCTAGGTACCTGATCTAATCTACCATCGGTTTCGTTTCATTTTACGCGGCAATACAAACACCCACAGATTTCTGAAACAATTTAGAAATCTGTGCAAACACCCTTTTAATTAGAATAGTGTAATTTGGCTCCATTCTATTTATGTAACTCAACATTATAGCAAGTTTATAGACTACGTCACCAGGTGAACTCAAGGGGCACAACTATTCAATAAAACAATTCAGTAGCCCTAGCGCTAACGCACACATTCACGCGTGTGTACGAACGACATCTGCGTAGTTGTGTGAAGAGTAGGCAACTCCACAGCGGCGGTTGTATGGAGTTTTAGTGGAGTGTCCGGGGTGTGCCTCAATGTCATTTTTGATGACCTATCCATAGATGCCCACACGTATGGTTTTGATCAAAAAAATGTTGAGTTTCAGTTCTAAGTATGGGACACCCCTAAATTTTTTTCTTTTTTTTTCTATTTTTTGTATCAAAATCTTAATGCGGTTCACAGATTAGGTACATCTACTACTCTGTGTAAAAAGTATCGGGAATATGTCAATAAAAAGACCCGTGTAAAAGAGGTCGTTATAATTTTTTTGCTGCATGTTGGTAGCACTGTACTGATTTAGCGCGCAAAGTTTGAGCGGGATCTGTCATTTAATTTGTTTTAAACTACACTTTTTGTTGGTCATAGTTTTGAGTTCTCGGCGATTTTTACAATGGAAAATATTATTGAACAAAGAGTGTGCCTTAAATTTAATGTGGTGAATCACTAAAAATGTTTCGAAATACCTACGGCGAATCGTGTTTATCGAAAACAGGGGCTTATTAATGGTATAAGGCTTTTAAAGAAGGCCGAGAAGTAGTAGTAGACTTGCCTCGTTCTGGTAGACCTTCAACCGCTACGACCTAAGGAAACATCGACAGAATCAAGAAGCTAGTGCTCGAAAATCGACGTATGAGTCTGAGAGAGTTGGCTAGTGAGGTGAACATATCTTTTAAGTCCGTCCACAACATTCTCATTTTACATTTTAGGCATGAAACGCGTCGCCGCTCGACTAGTTCCAAATGAGCTCAATTTTGTAAATTTTGTGAAGCGCAGCGAAAGCATGTCGCTGAAGACATGGTTTCCCGAGCTTCTACGGATCCGACCTTTATGAAACGTATAATAACTGGCGACGAGACATGGGTTTATGAGTACGACATGCAAACAAGCCAACAGTCTTCAGAATGGCGTCTTGAACACGAGCCGAAACCCAAAAAACCGCGGCAAAGTCGGCTCCAAAATCAAGGTGATGTTGACAGTTTCTTTTGACTACCGTGGTGTGGTTCACTCCGATTTTTTTCCAGAGGGAGAAACAGTGAATAAAGAATATTATTTAGGCGTCATGAAGAGTTTGCGTGGAATATCCGCCGAAAACGTCCAGATTTGTAGCAACACAACTCATGTATGCTGCACCATGATAATGTCCCATCACACACAGCCATTATAGTGGAAGAGTTTTTAGCGAAAAATTCAACAAAAGTTCTCGGCCAAGCACTGTATTCACCTGATATAGCTCTGTCTGACTTTTTTGTTATTTCCCAAGTTAAAATTACCACTTCGAGGAAAACGTTTTGAGTCGATAGAATAAAAGAAAATTCGCTGAATGAGCTAAAGGCCATACCGCAAATAGCCTATGAAAAATGTATGGAAGACTGGGTGAAGCGTTGGAGATGTTGTATTGCAAGCGATGGGGCCTAATTTGAAGGCGATAAAATAAATTTAGATGAATAATTTGTATTTTTTGTTTTATTGACAAATTCCCGATAAGTTTCAATAGTAATAGCTCTTATAGTTTCTATAAGGTTCTATAAGGAAAGACATGACGAATCTATAAGGGTCCCGTATTTTACCATTTGGCTATGGAACCCTAAAAACTAGCTTTTGCGGAGGGACTGAATCGGGTGTTAAACTAAATGACAAGGATTGAAGACGATCGCTATTATATGTGCTTATTATTTTATTTATTAGTTACTAGCTTTTACCCGCGACTTCGTCCGCGCCACATATTTATTAAAGTAATTGAGGCAGTACCTACTCGTATGTCTACTACCATACAAATTCACGTTTCCTAATCAAAATCGGTCTAAGTCAAAGTTTTATATTTATTAATAAATGTACAATTTACACGACAAATTACAAAAAAACTATGTTCTCAAAAAATTAATCAAAAACAGACTTTAATTTAAAATCAAATTGGGACGGTCCACCAAATTTTATTAGAGTCTATTAGTAGATATTAGTAGATATATCGTCTGATTACATGAACGCAAATTTTAGTTTGTTGTTCATATTTCAAAAACCGCCGCACTGATTTCGATAAAATTTATATGACCACCTCTGAACTATAATCTACCAACCAAAAAATAACCATCTAAATTGATTCACAATTGGAAATACAACTGGATTGATAACCTCCTCCTTTTAGAAGTCGGTTAAAATAGCATACAAAGAGTGCAAAGATCCTTCCATGCACACTTTTACTCCTCATTCCCACTCTTTTCAACTCTTTTTCTGTGATAAAAAGTCGCCGTTGTCTTTTCCTAAGTCTAGTCTATCTGTGCACCAAATTGTAACAAACTCTTTAAGTGGCTTAAGCGTTAGACGGTAACGGACAGAGAGAGTTACTTTCATATATATAATTTCATATTAGAATTGAAAACAGGTGTTCCTGATCATTTTATAGGAGGCAGTTGTAAAAGATTAGCGAAAAGTAATACGTTTACTCCTCCAAAAAAACTCATTTTCGCAGTTCTTAATTTGCCTTAATCGAGCGTCCATCATGCATAACATTTGATAAGACACCATGAAAATCTCGTCGACTATCAAAAATTCTGTCTGATACGCCATTTAGTGGCTGCGCCCATCTTAAATATTGAGGTTGTATAGTGCACTGTATTCTTCTTGTCAAGCCCTTTTATTTGATACCCTTGTTGATGGGATTGATAAAACCTAAGTTATCCGCCATTGTGTAGAGGCCCCCATCTTGGATTTTAATTTTATATAGTACATTGTATTCTACTGGTTGAGCACTTTCATTTGATACCCATATTGATGGGATTGATAAAACCTACGTTATCCGCCATTTTGTAGCGGCCGCCATCTTGGATTTCAATTTTTTGTAGTATATTGTATTCTGCTTGTTGAGCCCTTTCATTTGATACCCATGTTGATGGGATTGATAAAACCTACGTTATTCGCCATTTTGTAGCGGCCGCCATCTTGGATTTCAATTTTTTTATAGTATATTGTATTCTGCTTGTTGAGCCCTTTCATTTGATACCCATATTGATGGGATTAATAAAACATAAATTATCCGCCATTTTGTAGCGGCGGCCATCTTGAATTTATTTAAGTACATTAATTATAAATAAATGATACCGCTAGAAGCGTCTTGAAACGCTCTTGAGAGTAAATGGCTCAAACGGGTAAAAGTAAGGCGGCACTTCATATGCCGAAACATAAACACCGCACTTATGTAACCTGACACCCGTTTTCCCGCCAAATTTGTAAAACGCGAAAAGCGGCCAGTGTATCAAGCGGTTATATAAGTATCCCCGTATAGTTAGAAATTATAAAATTGCTGGAACAAACGTTTATCGACTCCATTTCAAGTGTCTAGATACAAAGTTTCATGGTTTTATCTTCAATAATATTGAACTTCCAGACTTTCACCCCCAATTCCACCCCCGTAGGTACTACAGTTCGAAACTACAAAACTGCTAAAACATACATTTTATGGTTTCGTGTTAAATATCAAGACGTAAAGTTTCATAGTTCTTCAACAATGACGAAGTTTTCCATATAAACTTTCATCCCTTATTTTAACCCTTTCAACCCTTTTTTCGGAACAAAAAGTAGCCTATGTCCTTTCTCGGGATCTATTCTATCTATGTATCAAATTTCATCAAAATCTGTTGGTTGGTTTAGGCGGTAAAGACGGACAGACAGACAGACAGACAGACAGACAGACAGACAGACAGAGTTACTTTCGCATTTATAATATTAGTATGGATTGTATTCTGCTTGTTGAGCCCTTTCATTTGATACCCATATTGATGGGATTAATAAAACATAAATTATCCGCCATTTTGTAGCGGCGGCCATCTTGAATTTATTTAAGTACATTAATTATAAATAAATGATACCGCTAGAAGCGTCTTGAAACGCTCTTGAGAGTAAATGGCTCAAACGGGTAAAAGTAAGGCGGCACTTCATATGCCGAAACATAAACACCGCACTTATGTAACCTGACACCCGTTTTCCCGCCAAATTTGTAAAACGCGAAAAGCGGCCAGTGTATCAAGCGGTTATATAAGTATCCCCGTATAGTTAGAAATTATAAAATTGCTGGAACAAACGTTTATCGACTCCATTTCAAGTGTCTAGATACAAAGTTTCATGGTTTTATCTTCAATAATATTGAACTTCCAGACTTTCACCCCAATTCCACCCCCGTAGGTACTACAGTTCGAAACTACAAAACTGCTAAAACATACATTTTATGGTTTCGTGTTAAATATCAAGACGTAAAGTTTCATAGTTCTTCAACAATGACGAAGTTTTCCATATAAACTTTCATCCCTTATTTTAACCCTTTCAACCCTTTTTTTCGGAACAAAAGTAGCCTATGTCCTTTCTCGGGATCTATTCTATCTATGTATCAAATTTCATCAAAATCTGTTGGTTGGTTTAGGCGGTAAAGACGGACAGACAGACAGACAGACAGACAGACAGACAGACAGACAGACAGACAGACAGACAGACAGACAGACAGACAGAGTTACTTTCGCATTTATAATATTAGTATGGATTGTTGTAGCCTTTTAGCCATTTCATTCGCTTCCACATTTCACTAGATATTGCCGCAGAATCAATAGATGTACAAAATTTTTGAAATTACTTACGCTTTGATTGGCGAATTAATTTATGGGCATTGCTAATTTTAATTAAGTTTGCTTGGATGGGGTTTTTCCTAAATGTCCGAAGTGCCAAACGGCGCTCAGCTACAGCCTACAGCTTTTGACAATTCCGTACATGTAGGTTAATTATATATAATAAAATAATTCCGTATGTAAGGTATATAATAGGTAGGTCAGTGGCTTTTTTAATTTCACCTACAAATAGGTCTTACCTATGCAGTCTGAGGATCGTCTGGTAATTGTAACTAGAAAGGATATTAGGCCTAAGTACGTACAATAACATACCTAATCTGATTTTTAATATTTTCTTTTTAATATAATATGTTCTATGTTTGAAGTATTTTCTTTTTGAAATTTTTAATACTCGTATTACATAAGTGGTCGCTGTTAAGATATTCGTTCGTGACTTTCCAGTTTTGTACTTGGTAGCTATGAACAAATATAAATATTATCTGGCAAGGTTTCGCGTAGATGATTATTTACTAATTGGACTCTAGTTGGTGACCCGTCGTTTATAGGAATAAAATTAAAATCGATTAAAGCGTCATAAATTTGTTGTCCGCGGGTATCAGTCTTACCTATACAGATTCACATATTTATTACAGAAACTATACGTTCATCCACAGGAGCGTTGGAAAGCTTGGGTTCATGGCGGCTTACGCCATCAGCAAATCTTGGTGCAGCAAGTGTGGATGGTGATCCTGGAGCAACCGCAACCGCAACACATCTTGGTATGCTCGGGAGATTGAGAAAGAGAGATTGATTGATTCTTTATACCTACGACCAACGTACATACATTATGTGCGTTAAAATCACCTAAAATTAATGTTTTTCTATCGCATAACGACGACAATTTATCCCATTCACGTTGACTTGTTCTATTAGGTACTAGTATAAGGGTAGTACAGTGAAATAATATTCACTAATGAATCGCAATTAAACAGTTTGACGTGTAAAATTTCAACATCTGGATTACTCAACTCTTGACTGAATCACATAGTTGCGCTTTTATGGAAGAATGTACCCCATGCGTCGTATATCATCATCCCACGTTTTATTCAAAGCTGCGATGTGTTTTTTTTTCTTGAGATAGAAACTGTTCGAGTTCCAATCACTTATCTTGAAGACTTTGACAATTCCATTGGATTATATTTAGCTTGCAATTATTGCGTAGATAACTGCTACACATAACTATTCAAGAATAATTTTACAATAGGCAGGTCGCGAAAGTGTTTCATTAAAAGGATATCTACTAGCCAGTCGAATAAAACTTTTGCAGCGCAGCGGCTTTAAACCGTAGGTACTAGAATCGAATGAATGAGCTAAAGGCCATACCGCAAATAGCCTATGAAAAATGTATGGAAGACTGGGTGAAGCGTTGGAGATGTTGTATTGCAAGCGATGGGGCCTAATTTGAAGGCGATAAAATAAATTTAGATGAATAATTTGTATTTTTTGTTTTATTGACAAATTCCCGATAAGTTTCAATAGTAATAGCTCTTATAGTTTCTATAAGGTTCTATAAGGAAAGACATGACGAATCTATAAGGGTCCCGTATTTTACCATTTGGCTATGGAACCCTAAAAACTAGCTTTTGCGGAGGGACTGAATCGGGTGTTAAACTAAATAACAAGGATTGAAGACGATCGCTATTATATGTGCTTATTATTTTATTTATTAGTTATTGTTGTAGCCTAACGCCGCTAACGAAACAATAAATATAATATTATTTTCTCCGAACTCTACCTACCTAGGTACCTTTAGGTACGGGGACAGCTATTTTTAAGTTAAGTCTAAGTTTTGGTCCATTTATGTCAATAGCCAACCACAGGAACCAAAGTCTGGTCACCGACACATGCACCTACGCACCTACCATCGTGCAATCTTATCTTAATCCCAAAATAACAAAATTATATAGGTAGGTAGTATAACGTCTTTGGTCACTATTTAAACAACAACATTTATATCCATTTAGGCTCAGATTACAACAGATCGTTCTGGTTTCTAGTTCTACAATCTTTGCAGATTACAGAATAAAAGGTTTGTTCTGGAATCTCAGCATTTAGGTATAATAATTAAGTCCAACTTACCAGTTCTAAGTCAGCAAACGCCAAAAATCCTCACCTGGAGTCGTAAGGCGCACTGTCGTAAAATGCTTGTTGCTTAGCTAATCCTCGATTTCTCGAACAATAAATTAAAACAAAGCAAACTACAAGTAAACTTTCCAAAACCGCTTACAACTTACAAATAGCACACAAACAAATTCTTTAGGTGAGCTGAAATAAAATTAAAAGAACAAAAGAATGCTAGGTATTTTTTTTACTTTAAAATACATTTTTTTTTTTCTAAGCTGCCAGCTATCATGCTTTCAATGAACTAAAGTTTTATTTTTTCGAATTCGGAAGCAGAAGAAGCTTTTAAATAAACTTAAACCAAGAAACTAAGAGAGAAAAGCCAGTCAGTGATCGAGTACTTTGAGGAATTACTCAGAAGCTCAGAACTTAGTCTAACAAACGCTAATATTCATCATAATCACAATTACATTTAGCATGATGGCAAAATGTCTTCAGAGTGATATAACTTTGAGAATAAAAAAGGATCCGTTATTAATTGTCACTGTCAATTTTAAAATAAGCTAATGTGACCAGGTTAGGTACGCCTTCGACACTTCTAGCAAAAGTAACTTTTGGCGTTGGAGTGTATCCCACTATTTCCATGGAAATACAAAATGGAAATAGTGGGACTAACATTTTATAAAAATTGTATCCCATTATTTCTATTGCGACAAAAAAACGCAGAAGAATTTGTATTATTTGAAAAGTACCACTTTTATCGAATAGATTAAAATTGAAATATGACTTCCCGGTATTAAAAAAAATGAAGAACAATTTACTTAATAATCTGCAGTTTTATTAAATAATTCTCCACCACATTCTCGACAGTATAAATCACACAAAGCCACCTCGTCACTACACAGATGTGTGGATGATTGTTTGTGATTGTATTCCTCACATTTTTCCGTTGGCATTATTTCTTCATCGCTTAACGATATTACTCCGTCTGGTATTACTTTAAAAAATAAATCAACCCATATTGTTGTCGGTAGTTTAAGGTTATAAAACAATAATCGTATTTTAAGTAGCTGTAAACAAGACGATATAATATTAGAAATAGAATAATTTCAACATACTTGAAAAACATGGTCGTATGACTTGTTACATTTTCCAGCACCGAGTTTTCATAACTTTGTAAGTTTCCATCTATTTGTGAATGTAAAATGTAAATGTCTTGCAACACACCTTTTTTAATATTTAGTACTTTGTTACGACGTCTGTACATGGAAGACTTTTTAGAGGTGTATTGTGGCAATGGTTTACCAAGTAATGGAATTCCTTTGTCAACTAAAGAATTTATAGCGTTATTGAAAGCTTTAGGTATTGTTATTTTGCCCATTGCAGCTTGATCAAAACTACAACTCATTGCAACTTCGATCGCGGATTGGTTGCTGTCGGAAATACAGTGAGAAGAGTGCTCAATGGTTCTCACTATAGTGTTATCCTATAAAATTTCAAATAAGTATATTAATAAAACATACAGTACCTATACAAAATAAATGGCCAACTTACAGCCTCTGTTATAGTGATAGAAACTTACCGGGGACACTGTCATCGAACCTTTACAATTAGTTTTGTGGCGCTTATTGCATTTCCATAACGTATTGTTATTCTTATAAACTATCTGCCTAGTGTATTCATAACCCTCGTACAACAGTATAACACCCTTCCCCCTTTTTATTAACTCCATTATTTAACAATATTTAAATAATTCAAAACCAACGCCTATCCCGTAAAGCAATAATAGCTATGACAGCTGTCTATCAATCAATAACAGTTAATTACAACTATGAGACAACAAGAGGTTTTATCTAAAGAGGAAATAAATAAATAGTTTCTAAGTGCACGCAGTCATACGAGCTAATGCAGTGTTTTTTGTCGCAGCAGACAGCAATAGAAATAGTGGGACAATCAGTCTTAATCAGGCCCAGTATTTCTATCAATAGAAATACAAAATAGAAATAGTGGGATACACCGTGGCGTTGAAGTTAATATATTTTAAGGAACCAGAAAATATGTAAACCACTTCCATATTTTTAAAACAACAATAAATTTAACTAATCACACCTGACATAGTTTATATCATCAAATTATAAATTATTACACAAAACTCACAGTAATTATAAAAAATAAATATTTATGTAATTTAAGCAAGTCCAACCCTGACAAGCGTCCTACCAAAAAATGGCAGTTATAAGAATTGGCGATAAAAGTAAAAACTTATAACTCAGAATTTGATAGCTTACTATGAAAACTACGTGGGTGAAACCGGAGGGCGTGGTCCATCCATGAGCATGACCATCTAAAAATGCTGGTGCATTTCTAGATAGCCGATGGAAAATGCTAATGCATTTCTACATGGCCAATGACCATGCTCCCGAGGTTATCCGAAAACTTATTATCATTCCCGAGCGTGAAAAACTGTGTGTGAACGAGTGTGTGGAAAATCTGACTGTGGTGCGCCAAAAGAAGTTTTCACTTCAAAAACGAAACGGTCTAGTTTCCAGGTTCCAATGAGGCGGCAGCTATCCTCATTATACTTCTTTAGTTGCTTCACATCATATTTGGCTCCGCCCTCTGGCTAAGTGCCTAATAATATAGATATTTTCAACGCAATCTATTCTGCTCTATTCAATGTTTGTTTAGCCGCGTATGCTAGAGATAGGAGCGGTTTCATCTCCGTGGCCACATTGCAGCCCTTGTCTTCCCTTCAGCACTCTGTTCATAGAGTGCTCGTGGACAGGGTCAAACTAAGCTGAAAGATACCGGGTTACAAGCCCGGACCTTATATTACAGTTGCTACAAGTCAGGTCCGTGGAGGGCCCGCATGGGGTTGGGTGCGGCTAGTAAATACCACCTCGACTATATGTAAGAGTATCCGCCGAGTAACATTCCCAAATCTTCCATTTGTTTTCCCCAACCTCTACACACGCTGCTCAAAAGGAAGAGGAACGAGAGTAGAAGCTTTCTCCCTGGCCGGTATCAGCCATCACACAATAAGATGGTACCGACTACCAAGCTGGAACCCCCGGCAAGTTGACGAAAGTCACTGTTGTTGTGTGATGCCCAGGGTGCACCACATGAAGGTTCCCGAGCCTCACATCCCATCTTCTCTATGGTTGAAGTAAGACGTCGTTTACGAGGAATAACAAGAACAAAATTAAAAATTTTGATTAACCCCCGACTACCCCAGATTTGTTATCTGTACAATATTCTACTAGTTAAGCCCTTTCATTTTATACCCATATTGAGGGAGTTGTGAAAATAGACATGTATTTCGCCATTTTGTAGAAGCGGCCATCTTGAATTTGAAATTCGTCACAGTGTAATGTATTCTACTAATCAAGCCCTTTCGTTTGATATCCATATTGAGGCAGGTTGTGAAGAAATATTTTGTCCGCCATTTTGTGGCGGCGGCCATCTTGAATCGATATTAACCAAACATAGCTAAGAACATCCGCACGGATGTTAACTTTCAAATAAAAAAAACCGCATCGAAATCAGCCCATCCTTTTGAGCTCTACGGTGCCAAAAACAGACAGACAGACAGACAGACAGACAGACAGACAGACAGACAGATAGACAGACAGACAGACAGACATCGACGTCAAACTTATAACACCCCTTTTTTTGGTCGGGAGTTAAAAAGAAGAAATATAACTTCTTGCGAACACACATATTATACTCGTAATTATGCATAATACGCACATTTTTAACTTTGTGATGTAATGAGATAAATGAATGTTTTATGTTCTTTACATCGTAAATCACGTCGTACTAAAACGGACAGCCGTTTTAGTACGACGTGATGATCTGTAACAAAATTGTTGTGCATGAGCAGAAGAAGGTCACAGTTGGTACGACCAATTTTCGACAAGTGTGATGTACTAACGCGCGCAGAGTAGGTACAGCTGGTTTATAGATTATTTTTCTTCATTAAAATACCACACCAGTACTAGAAAACCAAATATAAACTTAAGAGTCGAACAAATTATTATGATTATCATTTCCTTCACCAGAATAAATATTAAATATCCGCCTGATACTCTGGCAGTGATACGCGTTTACAATTTTGGCGGGAAACGGTTGTGAGATTACTTAAGTGCATTGTTTACGCTTCGGCATATGTAGTGCCGCCTTACTTGTACCTGATTAAATCCAGTATTTTCAAGGGCATTTAAGGCACTTCTAGCGGTATGGTTTATTTATATTACTACTCTAAATCGAACAAAGAGGTTAAGGAAACAGAGATTATCTACGAATATGAGTAATCAATTGTACAGATAATTGCCGTCTCTGTAGAATATCAAGAACAAGGAATGTAATGACCGCGATAAATAAATGCTTTGTATTAGACATCGTTGTCTAATCACCTTGCTATTGGAACATTAATAATCCAAATCCTTACAAAGCATTGCGAATACAGTAACACGTTACAAACAAAGATTTACATGAACAACAACACTATAGGTATATATGTACATATGTAGGTTTATAGCTGAAGCTAAATCTTGTTCAGAGACATTTTGTTCGCGCGATCCTTACGGAATAAACATTGTTTTCCGACTAAGCACGAAAACATTGAGCAGTTCGTATTTTGTGCTATACACTTGATCGCTTGGATGCTAAGTTCCTTTCAATCTTTTTTGATAATAAAATGCATTGCACAAAGTTATTGTAGGTCTAGGGGCTGCCTAAGTCTTTTCCGTTGCTGGTACAGGAGTTGGCCCACTTTATAAAATAGTCTTTCTGAAGCTGTAGATGTCACTGTGTAACACAAATACTTACAAACTACTTTCTTTAAATTTTTGTAGGTGGATTCTAGTGCCTTCCATAAAAGTAACGGGTCTTGTTTTAACTCAGCTACCGGGATTTTCAAATAACGTAGTAATTCCGTAGGCAAATTTTTGTCACGTTGACTAAACAAATTATTAAATATGTTTAAGGAATACATCATTCACATACAAAGAAATATCTTTTCGTCCGGCTTCCTCCAGTTTTAACCGCTGACTTTGGTCAAAGGTGTTATAAGTTTGACGTCGATGTGTGTCTGCCTGTGTGTGTGTGTGTGTCTGTAGCACCGTAGTGCTAAACTTATAGATCAATTTCGATGCGGCTTTTTTATTTGAAGGATTTTTTTTTTCCGTGTGAGGGTTTTTAGCTAGACTTTGCTAATACTGACAGTTGAATCTAGTACATTTGATGCGCACTAGATGGCACTCTGATGGATAGTTGACGTACCGATGTTATAACATAAACATCGAGGTGTGATATTATCGAACTCAAAACATCGATGTTTTCCTGCTAAACGTCGATGTTTCTGCAACATCGATGAATTTCGATCGCCTACCGAAGCGTAAACAAACGCGCTTAGGTAAACTGACACCCGTTTCCCCGCCAAAATTGTAAACGTGAGTCGCCAAAAGTAAAGCTTGCGGTTACCATAATTGGTTTTCCGGGATAAAAATTAGCCTTTGTGATCTTTCAGAATAGTCTAACTGCGTGTCAAATTTCAGACCGACCTGTTGAGACATTACGATATGATTGAGCAATAAACATCGAAACATTGACATTTACAATAATAATAAACGAACAATAAATGAATACCTACATTTTTTGTTTTGCCTGAAAATATGACATTACAACTTTTTAGCATAAATAATTATAATTAAACAGGTGATGACAATATTTAAAAAAAATAGAAAAATGGCGTTTTTTAAATTGCGGATTATTGTCACACTTGACAAACGAAAATAGGTCTGGTTATGTACCTACTCTGATTTGTGATTTCTCCGCGTTTTCAACATTTATTAACTAAAAAATGTCCCTTTGAACAATGTCTAATTCAATTCCGCCTCCTTATATTCTTCAAGAACTCGCAGATATCACAGAATCTATCAACTATCCTATTAGAAACGTTCAACGGATAAAGGTTAGTTCAGAATGGCTAACATTATTTGGCTTTTGCTCAAATTCTGTTGCACTTAACGCAAATTATGATAGATTTCTATTTATCTTATCTGTAAAGTAGGTTGGTACTTCGACTATGTAGTTTGTATTGCACGCTGGAATACAAATTGTAAACATGTAGTAGGCATTGATTGTGGAAACCACTTCATTTAATTCAGCTAACTCATTTGCATATTGTTTGTTGCCAAGAATCCTGAAACTACAGTATATTTCCTACTTAATAAATGGCACAAATACTACATAATCATAGGTGCAGCATGGTTGTGTGTCTAATGTGTCACTGAAGTGAAAACATCTGTATCTTTTCATCTAGGTATCTGAACTATATCACGCTTCTAGTTCAGTTAAATAGTTTAGTTGTGCCGCATAATATATATCCATGCATAGTATGTCTCACTGAATTGGAAAACAATACCTTTCACTAGTTTTAAGACTAACATTCAGTATAAATACATGCAAGAAGCCTACCGACCAAAGGCATTGTCAACATTATGGCATATAATATATAACACAATAACGGAGAAGTTGCTGCCAGACAGGATAAAGAAGCTAAAAGTAATAGTTGAAGTTGACTTGAAAAAATATAACTATTATAAAATATCTTAGCTTATAATTTATTTCTTTCTACAGTTCCATCTAGTTCTATAGCTGAAATCAGGTTCTTTGCCTATAACATTTATCGTACTGGAATACTAGATGATCTTTACATAATCTTGTGGCTTTGATTATGTTTGATTAGTGAGTTGTGGTTGATGTGCAATATAGATGCATAAGGTAGATGAGTACATAGCACTTTATCTAGCACTGTCAATGATTTTCAACATTCAACACACTTGATCCAGCTTGTTTACTGAACTAAAGATATGAATGTATTGAAACTGAACTAGTGAAGGAAAAACTAAACACAATATAAGTAAACTATTTTAGGGATCCTTTCCTAAAACAATTAGAGCTGTACTAACCCAGAGTTATATTTTTCAGTACACATGCTTTGATGTCTCTAAGAGTTTGATCGCGTTTGGTGCTACTAGTGGAGGTATCTACGTTTTCAATCGAAATCCCTGTGAATTTGTTCAACTCATTCCAAATAAGGTAAGCTTTTATTTTTACATGAAAAGGGTTATTAAGAATGTATAATGAACGAAATATATCTATGGGGATCAATTACCTATAAATAAAAAGACAAACTTGTTGTTTTATTGGGTAACTTTGTAAATTGGGTCTTTTTTTATTGGTTGGGTATTTTTATCATCTTTGGGTAACTACCCGAGCGAAACTTTGGGTCGGGTCTTGAATCGAGCCGCCTAAAATTGAGGATTCTGCTACTGTAGAATGGTCAAAGGGATTTGTCTTGATTTGTCCCAATTCGATTTTAGCTGCCGGAGTTACGCGAAATTTTTTTAAAAAATTTTAAGTGGAGTGGTTAACCATAGGTGAGTTCTGTATCCCATTAGCTCTAAAATGGCGCACCTTGATCTATGACTGGTCCCCTGCCTTATTAAAATTTTATCTAAATGCATTCCAAATGACCCTCCCTGACCAGAGTAACTTGGTAAGGTGGGGAAAAGCCTCTGAAAAATGTTGCTATACTTGTGGAGAGGCGATATGTACAGCAAGGCACATATTGGTGGGATGCAAGGTGCTCCTTAATGGGGGTCATTACTCACGGCGTCATGACAGAGTACTTGAAATCATACGTGAAGCCATGAGCCTTTCGGTAGCTAGAGCCCAAAAGGGATTGACGACAAACAACAGACAAATTAACTTTGTAAAAAGAAGGCTCAACTTCAAACTCCAGGAACAAGCCTTACTCAATCCTGGGTACAGCACCTGATTGGACTATTTTAATGGACACGTAGTTAGTTAGTTAGTTTGACGGGGCCTTTTCCGCACTTAGCCTCTTAATTGGGCCATTGTGCGTGGCGTTTAATGGACACGTATGAAAAGCACTACAAAATCCCAGAGGATGTGGGTGTTTCGTCATCCAGACCGGACATTTTCCTTTTTTCTAGAGCTAAGAAACGCATAGTCCTTGTAGAACTTACCGTACCGTGGGAAACTAATATACCTAAAGACCACGCGATGAAACAAAATAAGTATTACGACCTCCTAAACGAATTAACAAAAAACGGCTATGTAGTTAGTTTATACGCTGTAGAAGTGGGAGCGAGAGGTATACCAGCAAAATCTCTCTATAACCTACTGAAAGACCTTGGCTTATCCAGAAGTGCTGTAAGTTCTATACTAGAACGTGTATCTAAAGCTGCACTAGTAGGCTCATATCAGATTTGGCTGGGCAGGGAGAGAAAAGCGAGTGGTGAAGGTGAGTGTTGATGTACGTCAGAAAGGGGCCCCTTAAACCTACGCCCGAGTCACAAGTCTCGGGAACTACTCGAGTTTTTCTCTCTCTGCCACACGATGGACCCGGCACCCGCACGGTGAATCCATGGAATGCTAAGAAGATCGTCTCTTAATGTTTCTGTAAATTCACACGAAAAACATGCAAATGCGTGAAATGGAACACAATATCAGGAAATATTGCATAAGTTTGAACATCTTTGATGTCTATATTCGTGAAACGAAACGTTTTCATGATGTTATATTGGTGGAGGCGATGCCTTTAAGCCAAAAAAAGATATGTTTTTAGAAACTATTAAAACGATAAATTATGTCTATAAATTATATAAATCATTTTGTGAACGAAATATAGTAAAAACATCATTTTCCTGCCTTCAATATTTAATTAAATAGCCATACCCAGAGACCAACTCAGACCGGTTAGGTCGAAATTGGTCACAAAACCGACACAGAGACTCCACCTAGTCTTGTGGCCCCTACCCCTAGAGTGTTTATAAATAATGCGGGAGCCAGAAGCTCAAGGGGAGGTCCTGAACGTTGCTTTGCCGCATGAAGCCAAGTTGAGCGAAGGGGGGAGGTGGCGAGCGAAGCGAGTCGGCGACCTCCGTAGCGAAACGAAGGCTGAGTGTGGCGGAGCAAAGTTCAGGGGCGACTGCTAGAGCTTCTGGCGGGAGCCCACCCGGAGTCCAACTCAGACCGGTGAGGTCGAAATTTGTGACAGATACAACTAGCCCCAATCCCTACCCCCTCCCCCCTCCCTAAATTTAGGTATAAAAGTGATTTAGTAGAGTAGCAAAAATGATCTTTGATATGCGGTTCCGGCAGGAAAAAATGGTACGGGGTAGTTCCCCTCACCCTTCCCTCCCCTCTCCACCAACTCCTCCCCCCTAAATTCAGGCGGCTCGATTCAAGACCTTACCCGAAACTTTGGCAACACAAATACTAGGGCCTACTAGACTAATTGCCCTCTGCCTGCTAAGTCATGCACTCTCCATCAAGGGCAGTCCGTATCGCTATTAGGTGTTTTGGTTAATATTGTGATGTGAACAGAAGGAAAAGTGCATTTCATGTGTAAGTAACACTATAATTATTTTTTAAATTATTTTTGTTATTTAGTTTGGTTGTTTACTCCTACGAATTGATGCGAGATGCATATAGTCAGATTAGATCTAGACTGTAAGAGAGATCCGAATATTAACAACTTATATTCTGGATATTTTGTTCTCATTCTTCTGCCTGCTATTTATTAATACATATATGGAAGTGTAGGTATATGTGTATGTGTGCAGGTTGAATAATTGTTGGACTGATGATTCTATTTGTAATACTTTTCAAAGTTTGCTGTTACTTGTCAAAGTCCATACCAGCATCCTGCTGAAGCCCAAGATGTTGGGGTAATTGTGCTCACCAAACATATCTCACTTACATAGCACAACTGGATAGAAGCCAGAAATTAATAGACAATGAATCAGATGACATATAATATGATACAACCAATTAAAAACTAAAAATGAAAAAAGAAGACTTTATCAGCTGACTCTTATTATCATTGTATAAATTCAGACCAATGTAAACTGTGTTGCCAGACATATTGCATGCCTCTAGAAGAAGAGGCCAGGTTGTATGGGTCAACTATTAAAATGTTTTGTATCACCTTATCTTACCTGCAAATAGCAATAAAGATTTTTGTATATGTACTTCGTTGTTGGGGATGGGGAGTTATGACCTCTGGTAGACTTCATGTGCATAATCTGTTACTTGATTGATAATGTTGGAACTGTAAGAGCTAGCTAGCTATTTGGATATACATGTAGACATTGTAGACCAACAGTATGTGGTAGGTGTTCAATTGGTCTTAACAAGAATAGATGATGTTAATGTAAAAGATTGACATAAGCTAAACTTATATTGGGTATCATGTGAGTAAGCAAGACTAGTTAGTAAGTGCTTAGGTATAGTTTTTGTTATCTAAATACTTGTTACTTGCCACTTGTGTTTCTGGGTAGCTGATTAGTGATTTATTAATTATATTACTACCTGCACCCAGTGGTTTTATCTGTGTAGTTCCCCGTTATTGTTTCGGGGACAATAATTAGCCTATAATGTGTTCTTCCAGACTATAATAAACTTTTTTCCAAATTTCCACCTAATCAATTCAAGTTACAACATGATTGAGCAACAAACATCCAAACATTGACATTTAATAGTAATAGGATTTTTCTGTCACTTCATTCATATAAAGTTTCTAAATAGTAAAAGTAGTTAGACAATTTCTCATGAAACGTAATATTTCTCAGGATAAAGATAGGTTATGTGCTAGACTATAAATAACCAGTTTGATAGCTTTTGTGATGTTCAAAGCAAATAAAAATAAATTTCAGTTTCAGATTTAAAATTTCTATCTTAATCAGTTAGTTTATTTGTATTAAAGAGATAGGGTCTAAAGGGTCTACAGTGCCTATCATAAATAAATTATAATTATGTAGTTTGGTTGGTAGGGCAATTGATACTCCTTTATGTCCATTATGTCCAGTGAAATGATTTGGGTATTGAGAAATAAAAACGTAAGGTTAAAAAGATTTTTTCGCTAAGCAGTCACGTGTTAACATCACTGTGTTCCAGTTTTAAGGGCAATATTTCCAAAGACGTTACAGAGCATAGAGATAAATGATCTTATATCTCTGCGTGACAAGCGCAGTGCAGTGCTAGGTAATTATTTGGACTCTTTACGTACCTGTGTGACACTGCTGTTATGGACAGGCGTGCTGCTTGCATGCACATGTAAAGCTTGTCCCATACTATATTTTATTTATTTATTGATTAATTGGCGAGCAGCTTTAGCTGGTATGCCTATATCTCAGTGTTGAAATAACAAATTATAGCTAATTGTCTGTAAAAATGATTTTGCTTTGATTTTGAATTGTTATAACTTTTTCTCTGTTTTGTGTTCCAGGATGGAGCCATCACCCGTCTCGCAATCTCAACCAATGAAAAATATATTGGCTTTGCAAATGGCCGCGGAACTGTCACAGTCACAGAGTGTGACCAATCTCTGAGTGGTGGTCACTCGACAGTCACGTCGAGGGACCACCAGGGCAATGAGGTGACCGTTATGATGTGGAGCGATTCTCACATGCTGTTCTCTGGTGATGATGTTGGGAAGATATCTGTACTGCAAATGCAGAACTTTCTGGTAAGTATTATTTAAAAATTTACTTAAATTCAGAGTGAAGCACAAGAATTCATTGTATTGATCCAAAACAATGTGATGTGCAGTGTAATACTCGGCAGTGATTTGTATTTTTAACACCCCCGACCAAAAAAAGGGGTGTTATAAGTTTGACGTCGATGTCTGTCTGTCTATCTGTCTGTCTGTCTGTGTGTGTGTCTGTCTGTGGCACCGTAGAGCTCAAACAGATGGGCCGATTTCAATGCGGTTTTTTTATTTGAAGGTTAATATCCGTGCGGATCTTCTTAGCTATATTTGGTTAATATCGATTCAAGATGGCCGCCTCCACAAAATGGCGGACAAAATATTTCTTCACAATCTACCTCAATATGGGTATCAAATGAAAGGGCTTGACTAGTAGAATACTATAACAAATTTCAAATCCAAGATGGCCGCTACCACAAAATGGCGAAATACATTTATTTTTTCACAAATCCCTTAATATGGGTATCAAATGAAAGAGCTTGTCTAGTAGAATGTTGTACAGATAACAAATCTGAGGTAGTCGGGGGTTAATCAAAATTTTTAATTTTGTTCTTGTTCATATTCAAATAGCAGCATGACTAAATACTTTTATGAGTAGATTTGTTGTTTACCATCTGTCTCATGTCGTTGCTTGCGTTGTTTGAAATGAAAAACAATTGCATTTGATTCAACATTAAGATCAACTTTTAATAAGGATTCCACCCTGAACTAACTAAACAAAATTTGACTTGCTTTGTGGCCTGCAGATCTGTGGGTCAGTGATTCAATTCCCATCTAGGATTGATTTATGTGTAATGAATGCAGGTTGTCTGTTCAATGTGTTATAAATAAATAAATATTGGTGGATAATTCACACACAAGACCATCTGACCCCAAATTAAGCAATGCTTGTACTATGGCGGCCAGATAGCTAATATAATACTTATATAGTTTTTAATCATCATCATCATCATCAGCCTGTACTTGTCCACTGCTGGACATAGGCCTCTCCCAAGATACGCCACTCAGCCCGATCCTCGGTCTTCCGTCTCCAACCGCCACCAGCTGCCTTTCGAATATCGTCACTCCATCTAATCTCAGGGCGTCCTACACTACGTTTACCGATTCACGGTCTCCACTCCAGAACCCGTTTACCCCAGCGGTTATCAGGTCTGCGACAGATGTGTCCGGCCCACTGCCACTTCAGCTTACTAATACGGTGAGCTATGTCGGTCACTTTAGTTCTCTGACGAATTACTTCATTGCGAATGCAATCCCTCAGAGAAACTCCAAGCATAGCTCTTTCCATAGCTCGCTGGGCGACTTTGAGCTTACGGACCATTTTGACTGTAAGTGTCCACGTTTCAGCACCGTAGGTCATAACGGGTAGGACGCACTGATTGGGCATTTTTGTCTTGAGACTTTGTGGGATGGGTGACGAGAAGACTCGACGAAGTTTTCCAAATGCTGCCCAGCCCAACTGTATTCTTCTCATAGCCTCACTCTCAAAATTACCTCTACCTAGTTCAAGCGTCTGCCCTAGGTAAACGTATTTCTGTACAATTTCAAGAGTGGTTCCACTAACGGCAATCGGTCCCGGAGCAACGAACTCGTTGCACATGACTTTGGTTTTATCCAAATTCGTCCAGAGGCCGATGCGTTGAGAAGCTTTAGCTAAGCTGTCCAGCATCCACTGCAAGTCCTCCAGCGATTCTGCCATAATTACGATGTCGTCGTAATTCGTGATTCGACGAAAAAATCGTAAGTGAGAGATGCACTCGCCATTGATATTTAGGCCACATATAGTTTTTAATACATACTTAATATTATAGAAACACCCAGACACAGTACAAATATTTGCATTCTTCACACAAATATTTGCACTGGGTGGGAATCGAACCCTGTACTTCGCAGGCAGCATGAGTTTGTACTCTCATAAAATAAATATGGTATTAGATATTAGTCATTAAAAGATTAATTTTACATTGTGTTCTTAAAGTTGGTTAGTTCTATCTCAGCTAATAAGCCTCTAAATCCAGATTCAAGCTTAAGACCTTATGCTTAGAAACGATTTGTTTTAACTGTGAATGTAATTCTGTGATGGCTTAAGGTACAAGTTCGCGCTGAGACCGCGACCGGAGACCGCGACAGGCACTTGACATTATAGAATTGTATGGGCGCCAGTTCGCGCTGAGACCACGACACGTGCCTGTCTCCCGTCGCGGTCTCCGCGCGAACTTGTACCTTTAGCCATCACAGATTTACATTCACAGGCTATTATCTAACTAACTTCAAAAAGAGGAGGTTACCACTTTAACTATACTGTCATATCAGATTTTTTATCTGGGTGTACTTTTATTGTATATTTTCTTCAAACGCAAAAACGACGGGTTTGATTTCGTTTTGGTTGAAACATGGTATATTGTCAGTGTTCTTAGCTATGTTTCATCAAAATTGGTTCTACGGTTTCAAAGTTATCAGCTCTTTTTTTAGTGTTCATAGAAATCTTACATGGGTATTTGCTTTTATTGGAAACACATTATGACCTAAGTTTTAAAAAATACTTTGTTGGGGGTTTTGTAAATTTTAATGTATTTTGTTTTATTTTAATGTAATTTTTTGTTTTACTTGTAAACAACATACATATGTTTAGTTTATCGAATTAGTTTTTAATAACTTTGATTTTTATTGCATTCCAGGCCAAAACATTCCAGAGTTCATCTCAAGTCATCATGAGCCTCGACTCGAGGATATGCCAAATCGATCTGCGATCATGTATGCTCCTAGTCTCCACACTCACCCGCTGTTACGTTTGCGACACCACCCAAGAACAATACAGGCAAATTGGACAGAAACTCAGAGATGGGGAGTTCGGAGCTTGCTTTGTAAATAAAGAAAAAAACCAAGATATCACAATAAAAAAAATGGAAAGAGACTTCTCTGAAGTTAAGAAATTCAATATGGTAAATGATGAGCTCAAATTTGCAGTTGGAAAAGAATTGGAAAATACTTTGATTTTTTGTGCTAGACCATCTTCACGATTATGGGAGTCTACCATCGATGGGACTGTTAAACGTACTCATCAGTTCAAACAAGTCTTAGCTCGACATCCTTCCAATTTAATAACAAAAGATAAATATGAAACAGAAGAATTTACAATTGAAAATCTCATTAGTGAAAGTGACGGCAAGTCTATAAATTTCTCTAAAATATTTGCTGTAAACGGTGCTATATTTTGTTTTAGAAAGGATGCTTTATTTTTTTTGAATAATGAAAATGTTGATGACACGGTTTGGTATGAGTACAAAGATATTATCGATTGTAAGGTATATCACAATATGTTGTATGTGTGGTTGAGTAATGGCTCTCTAATTCATTTTCGATTTATGAAAATCGACAAATTTTTGCTCAAATGTTTTGTGGATGAAAAGTATTTGTTGTGTACAGAAATATGTACTGCTTATAGTGACTATTTGATGTCTTGTAAACTGTCCCCTAAATTACATATTGTGGCTGGGCTACGGGACAAGATAGAAAAAGATGCAATTGAGAAAATTGAAGACGTATTAAACAATTTTGATAGTTTGAAACTGAATGTTACCTTAAAGACTGGCATCCATGTGGTAGACAACACGTACAATGCAAAATCATCTTTGGATGATGAAGACGGTGATTTAAAACAAAATGATGAATACAAATTCTCATCTATACCACCTGAAGCTATTCAAACTCTGAAAGACCTCAGCTTGAGCGTTTCCGACAAACTGAATTCTAGCAAGAAGATTCTCAAGGAAAAATGGGACGATTTTGAAGATAAAATGAAACATTTAGGTGACAAACCACTAGTCCAAGACATTATTATTCAAAAGGAGACCATAAGGACAGAGGTTCCAAAGATGTCATTAGAACAAACAAATTTTGATGAACCTGTAATCGTCATACACACTGACATAATTTACAAAGAATCTAGTCAAAAAGCCATAGAAATAGACAATATTGAAGTAAAAGATTGCATCAGTAAATCTTTGTATCAATATTTTAGGTTAAGTTTAGTAAATAAAGAAGAATCGAATTTAATTTCTATCATCGATAGTAATACCTGTGATATTAGAGAGATCTACAATCTAATGATAAAGTTAGAGAATTATTGCATTGACATTGGAGATTTAGAAGAATCTAAGTTCATACCAAATCACATTTTTCTTAGCTATCTGAGCATGGTACAGAATGAAGAATATTTGAATAATATTATAACAGATGTGGACTTGTACAAGTATTTTGTAGATTCATGTATATCAGTCAATATGAAGACACAGAAACTATCAAATATTGGTTGTGAGTGTGGCTTCCCCCTCCCTTATGTGAGAACCAATCAAACACCAGTATTTTCTGAATTGATAGACAGATTTATTGAAATACAATGGTCTAGTCAAACGAGAGATCAGTGCTACGATATATGTAAAAGGATGCCTTATTTGTGGAGAAAAATACTTTATCTGAGAAGGAACGAAGACTTGATGAACATATTAAGAATTCTGTTACAAATGTTAGATGAAAGATTGCTGCATTCATTCTTGCCGCAGTTTACTTTGGATATATGGAAACGTGCTGTGCAATTGTACGCTACGTTGTATGCCAATATATGTCTTAATTGTTCGAAGAAGTTTGAGCATATATCAGTGAAAGAAATGCTGAGTTGGGATGATTTAGGAGCACTGATGATTAAGTCCATAGGGGGACGAAATGCCTTGAAAGTTTTGGAAACGCATGCGAATTTGATCGACCCTGGGGCTATTACTATGAAGTTTTATCACACGTGTCTAGTTGTGACAATGTTTCAGAGAATTGATAATACGTTGACAAATCAATTGACCGATGCGCTGTACAGTTCATACGATTTTGATGAGGCGAAATTAGAGGTAACAAACTTTTATTTCTCTTTTTCATATTATCAAAATCTGAATATTTTTAAGGGCATAAGCAGCCCACTAAATGTTCTCACTCGGGCACTTGTCTCTCGATAAATAGTCAAGGCCATAATCCACCACGCTGGCCCAGCGCAGGTTGGTGGATGATGCATGGCTTTGAAAGTTTTTAGGTATATGTCGATTTCCTCACAATGTTTTCTTTCACTGTTTTTTATGGGCATTACGAATTTTTTGTTAACTGTTTAGAAAATACGGCATAAAACTTATTCAATAGATAAAGCAGGATGCCCATTTTGTTCATGTGTTATTGTTTTAATACCAACATGATTGCCACGAAAAACCTGTGTAGTAGTAGGACTCTTGGAGTCAGAGTCCGTGAGCTGGCTACAAATTTTGTTTGAGGCAAGCTGAAAACTTGTCACAAAACTGTTCTATTATACACACATGTCTTAGAATACGCTGGTTACCTCACGATGTATCCTTTACCGCTAAAGTTTGCGGTGATAAATTCGTACATCTATACTCGAAGAAATACTCAGAGATACTGGCGAGATTCAGATCTACAACATCATGATTGTAAGAACGGACCTTCTAACCACTCGGCCACAACAGCTTTAAAACTAGATAAGCTTACTAAGTATACAGGGCTATAGCTAATTAGCCTGCATCATTGTAAGGGCTTGTTGTTTGCCATGTTTGCCATATTAAACGGACAATCATTTAATATGTCAACTTTTGTTCTACAGTTTTTATAAATTCATATAGTTTTTTCCCATACAAAATATCCCATATATACCCAAACAAAAGTGTATTTTACCAGTATAAAAAACGAACTCTTTGTAACAAGAGCGCGCGCACTCTTTAACGTTCGATAAGGAAGTGCCGACACGCAAAGAGAGAGAAACAAAGACTAGACTAGAGAGGAAACTAAAAAATAAAAGTTTTGGGTTATGTATGTATTGAGTTTTAAGAGAAGCTGCAAGCAAGTATTGTTTGTTTAAATATACAGAACGTGCCCTTGAATGGATACAGGCTGAATACTAGTAACCCTGTATTCCTGAAAGCATTCCATGCAAAATTTACTATACTGAGACGATTTTCTTAGCATTCCATGGATTCACCGTGCGGGTGCCGGGTCCATCGTGTGGCAGAGAGAGAAAAACTCGAGTAGTTCCCGAGACTTGTGACTCAGGCGTAGGTTTAAGGGGCCCTTTCTGACGTACATCAACACTCACCTTCACCACTCGTTTTTTCTCTCCTGCCCAGCCAAATCTGATATGAGCCTACTAGTGCAGCTTTAGATACACGTTCTAGTATAGAACTTACTGCACTTCTGGATAAGCCAAGGTCTTTCAGTAGGTTATAGAGAGATTTTGCTGGTATACCTCTCGCTCCCACTTCTACAGCGTATAAACTAACTACATAGCCGTTTTTTGTTAATTCGTTTAAGAGGTCGTAATACTTATTTTGTTTCATCGCGTGGTCTTTAGGTATATTAGTTTCCCACGGTACGGTAAGTTCTACAAGGACTATGCGTTTCGTAGCTCTAGAAAAAAGGAAAATGTCCGGTCTGGATGACGAAACACCCACATCCTCTGGGATTTTGTAGTGCTTTTCATACGTGTCCATTAAAATAGTCCAATCAGGTGCTGTACCCAGGATTGAGTAAGGCTTGTTCCTGGAGTTTGAAGTTGAGCCTTCTTTTACAAAGTTAATTTGTCTGTTGTTTGTTGTCAATCCCTTTTGGGCTCTAGCTACTGGAAGGCTCATGGCTACACGTATGATTTCAAGTACTCTGTCATGACGCCGTGAGTAATGACCCCCATTAAGGAGCACCTTGCATCTATCGCCTCTCCACAAGTATAGCAACATTTTTCAGAGGCTTTTCCTCACCTTACCAAGTTACTCTGGTCAGGGAGGGTCATTTGGAATGCATTTAGATAAAATTTTAATAAGGCAGGGGACCAGTCATAGATCAAGGTGCGCCATTTTAGAGCTAATGGGATACAGAACTCACCTATGGTTAACCACTCACTTTGCATTTCTAAATTCATAGCGTGCACTTTGTAACCGTCATTTTCGTCTTGTTGTAGAAAGGTTTTTACCATGTCTCGGTCTTCCCTTTTTTTTCTCGCACCCAACCCAGCAGTATTTACTTGTGCACCTGCCATAAATTGTTTATGGAATTGAAGTCTAGATTCCAGGTCTGAAGCAGTTTTGTCTTTTGAGAGAGATGTAATTAATTCGTCTTGCGACTTTCCCAAAACATGCGTTTTTGTAACTCTTAGGTGTTTGTAAAGTTGTCCGTAATCAGCGGACCTACCCGTTAGAATAGATGTACTTTGATGTACGGCTAGGTACACCTCGTGTGACGATTAGCGAATGGTCATCTTCGACGGTACGACCTAGGTATGAGCCGACGCCGGTAGGGATTGACCTGGTATCCCTGCGACCCTCAGGGGTTTAGCTGCAGTGTTATCACACATATTTTTTTTTAATAAAGATTGACGAGATGAGAATGGCATGTTCCTGATGGTTAGCAACATACCTGCCATCACAGTGACGTGCAGCTATTGGGACATGAAGAGTCCAAATCATTACCTAGCACAGCACTGCGCTCGTCACGCAGATCTAAGATGATATATATCTATGCCTTATAATTTCTCTGTAGACATTTCCCTTCAAACCGGAACCCAGTAAAGTTTGCACATTACTGCTTGGCGGTAGAATAACTGGCAAAGGTGTGGTACTTCCCCAGACAGACTCTGCTAGGAGTCCTACCACAACAAATCTTCTTAATAGTCTTCTTCAAGAAAATCAACTTTCGAAGTTGTAAGCGGTACGAGTAACTTTTGCGGTATTTCATAGCCGTGTATAAACCTGTATTATAATGTATAAATAACTTTCCTGTTTGGTTACTTTTAGGTTTGCAAACTACTGCGAAGCAATCCAAGTGGGCATGTCGAGAATACTGCTATCCCCATAGCAATTGCAGCGAACTCGAAACACTGGGGCTTAACATCTCTCGTTGAGTTAGTTACTAGGAGTAGAACAGACTCCAAAGGAATGACCGAGGGTCACACACGAACCCTATCAGAAAATGAACAAATTTCCATTGAAAATAGCTTAGACATTTCTAGAAACGAAATGCAATTTACCGAGGAAGGGAACAAAATAAGGTATTATACGTTAAAAGAAATCGTTGACAATTTATTCGTCATAAATAATGGTGTGACAGATTGTGTCCTCTGCGGGTTGCCATTGCAAAACGAAGTGTTGATCAAAGATGGCGGCTTGTGGGTTTTTAAATGTGGCCACACTCTACACGGTGCGTGCTTGAATTTGAATAAAGTTAAGCTTTGTCCGTCATGTTTGCCTGTTAAATAATTTGTCTATATCATTTGAGTTGAGATTTTGATCAGTATATGCTTGGAATGGTTGTTACAAATATCATTTTGGTTGGTATTTGTAATTCAGATTGAACTAGTAACTCGAACTTCAATTTGCTATTTCAAATTTTAATTTTGTATTTCAACGCTAACTTTGTAACTTAAGTTTAATTTTGGGAGATTGAGAATTTGCAATAGAGAGATTGTAAGCTACATAATGGAAAAATTACTTGCATAAAATGACTCTTATTTTCGCATTTGTTCACTGTTTCTAATGACAACAAAATGTGAAGTGAATCTAGCAGCTATTAAAAATTCAACCTTTTTAGTAAGTGCACCAAGTTCCAAGGAAGCAGAAAATGTTGAGCGAAATTTCGCAATTTTTTTTGTATTATATTCTATCTTAACATATACAAAATAACTACAAAATGAAATGTAAACCAATTCTTACTAAATTAACAACTCTTGGAGAATCAAATGCGGAAATACATTTTAGTCTCTGTTTGAGTAGTGAAGAGTGCATTCTAAGACTACATTCTGAGTTGATCTGTGTGGTAGCTATTCTAATAACTGAAACCGGTTTGTGGCAGCAAAACCCCTGACAAGGTCTTGTACCTAATAATTTAGAATTACCAATAATATTAAATTGGTACCGAAACATGCAACAACTTTTAAGCGCTCTAGAAAAAATGTAATAATCTCATATGGCTCATGATCAATTGTCATGGGCTAGGTATTGACTGACACATTTGTGAAACAGTAAATTTGTATGAAATGTGCCATTCTAGAGTATTTATTGGACGCCCTCACACCATCTTATTCACTGCACTGCCATTAAGAGTTGTTGACTTCGACAGTCGATTTTTGCATTTTAATCTACTGTCGAAGTCGAAACCACCGTGAAGTTTTAATGGTTTAAAGTTTTCACTATTTCTCTGCGATAGTGCAGAATGCGAGGAGCATTTTTCCACGTAGAAAACCCATCAAAAGCAGTTTGATTACTTTTACTTACCGTAGAAAAGATAATTGTAAACCTAGCCTAACGTTTTAATCGGATTGAGTACTTTTAGTACAAGTTTACACTGATATCGATACGAAATAAGTACGGTTGTAAGGTTGAAGACATGATAGTGTTGCTTTAGGTTTTACTGTGTTGCTGATTTTATAGCAGCACTATAGCAAATTCCATGTAACATGATATTCGTATTAATAAAAGTTCATATTACAGGCTTGCCAATAGTACTATTATTCATTTAGAATTTAGACCTTATTTTTTACATAGCTTCAATAAATATATTAACTTTACGATACTAGTATCAATAATTGCCGGGTAGTATCCGGTAGTTCGATGCAGTTTCATGCGCCGTATTCACTAGTAAACATGGATAAATAAATAATATTACTAGTATAGAGTATATTTAATGATACTGGTGTATAAAACCACCAATGGCTTAAAACAATGTATCACTTTACAATACGAAATATTAAATTGAAATCAATTAAAATTTGTACTAAAAATAAAGAAGAAGGTGAATGTACTTAAAATGTAATTATGAATTTGTATCGGATATCATGATATTTTTGTACCTACTAGCTCGAATATTTACCATTAAATGTTTTCTACCTTAAAACTAAGATGCCACTTCATGATTCATTACTTGCCAATTTTTGTAGTGTTATATTATTTAACTAATGAGTAACTAGGTATTGTACATTTTCAATTATTAAATTTCTAAGAATGTTATATTAATTTGACATTAATATTGATTTTATTTTAATTTAAATGATTGTCTACTATAATTTGTATTGGATTTGTTAATGTTGACTATTATTATGATAATTATTTAATTATCAATAAAATTAATTAACGCCTTACTCATCAATGAAAATATCTGTTGGTGTAGCCCAGTTTAAGTTTCAATCGCAGTAAGCAGCCTTTTTCAAGGTATGTGTGCTCGCTTGAACGCTTCACAAGCTATGCCCGACCTACACGAGGCTAGTTTTTCAAGCTAGGAAGCTAGTACTTCTAGCATTGATAGACAAAACTAGCGTTACGTAACGTTGTCTACACGAAACTAGAAGTACGTAGTAAGTGTCCTAGCTTGAAAAACTAGCCTCGTGTAGGTCGGGCATTAGTAATCCATTAATCAAAAAGGTGTAAGGACTATGTTCGTTTTCACAAAATATATGATATTAATTTATGTGTTGTCTTACTGACACACAGATTTCTAAAACAAAAGGCAGATGGAACGTGCGGAACACAGATCCTTAGGTCCGGAAAGCAAATATCAAACGCCAAAGCAAATACAAACTCCAGTCAGTACGAAACTGACTTCCGTCTCGTACGGGAGTCCCGTGTGATTTTATGTTTTGTTTAAGATTATGCCGTCTTGTGTCATCAAACATTGCAAACATTGTTCCCAAAAATAAAAAAAGGAAATTTCATAGGAAAGTTAGAATATTTTTACTGGTATTTATATAATTTAGACGATTTTATTTCGATTGATGAATAGAAACACAACACCTCAACGAAAATAGGTCAGTGTTGCTATACTAAATTGAAATTATTTTCCCTGAAGTTAAGGTAAAATATAGATTCTAATTTTGTTTTGAAGACACTCGTAGACCAAATTATTGATGAACATTGTATAATTCAATTTTAAGCCCAATTTTTATAATCGTTATTTTTTTTATTTGATATGAATCGATGCCAAGAACAAATTGTCGCCGTTACTAGGGTTAATAAAAATACTAATAGTGTTGATGAAAACTATAGTTATGAAACGAATAGATAAGAACAAATCCTCGCCGTTATACAACGTCTCGTCTATGACCTGTCGATTCTAACTTGATTTGTGCAGTGCTGTTAGCATGTATATTTTCAATAATATAAATATAACATATTTCTTTCTTACTCCTTGTTGAATTAGAGCCTTCCAGAGCAGATTGTGTTTGATTGATTCGAAAGCTTTATTGTAGTCGACAAATGCAATGTATAGGTCTTTCTCATACTCTTGAGATTTTTCTATCAACTGTTTTAATACATGTAGACTGCAGGCCCGTGAACAAAATTTATGGGTCATATGATACAGCAGGAGACCTATGTAGGATGATAGAAGGGTATAAAGTAATAAGATTGAGCACTATGCCGTCACTTGTAAGCTGTCCAACTGAGCGTAGTTGAATAGGGGGGGTTCTAAATTTCGATCATTTCTCCTTGTCGCATGATTTTTGTACGGCATTGCGGAATAATGATTAGAAGAGGTAATGAAACAATAAAATTATAAATTTTAATTGTTAGTTTGTGAAAAAAAAATCATGATTTTCCGACGATTTACAGAGTAAGTTTGGTCATTTGATTGTGTTCGGCTTTGGTTCCATACAGTTTCAATACCTCTTCTAATACATTATTTTGCAATGCCGTACAAAAATCATGCGGCAAGGAGAAATGATCGAGGTTTAGAACCCCCCTCTTCAACAGCACTCAGTTGGACAGCTTACAAGTGACGGCATACTGATCAATCTTATTACTTTATACCCTTCTATCATCCTACATAGGTCTCCTGCTGTATCAGATGACCCATAAATTTTGTTCACGGGCCTGCAGTCTAATGCATATGATCAATAGTTAAAAACCCTGCTCTAAAACCAGCTTGTTCAATGGGCTGTTCTTCATCTATAGTCCTTGATATTCTATTTTTAGGATCAGCTTTGAAAAAAAATTGTAAATGTTTGACATGAGGCTAATAGGTCTATAATTTTCAATTACGTTTCTGTCTCCTTTTTTGTGGAGCAAGTTATTAACAAGAAATCCTTGCATTATATATTATCGGTGTAATAATAAATTATTTTAAAATAATGTTTTATGCGTTTATTATACGTGAAAATTTCCAAAGCTTAAGACAACAATAGTGGGACTTTTTTCTTAAGACTGGGAACATTACACGCACACCAACGTGAGTAATTTGACAACGTCGGTGAGAGCTGTCACGCATACGTAACTAATGACTGGCCTCACAGTGTCGTTCACGAAGGTTTCATCTGTTTAGAAATCTGTGTACTGACATTAATAAGATGATATATGGTGTGTCAATGTGATTGGTATCTACCTAGAGAGCTTGTTGAATTTAGAATTGTTCGTAGACATTCCTCCGCTTCACAGCTTAACTTATTACTGAAGCGCATAAATTGTTTTTGTTTCATTCCTTCATAACATTGATAATGCAAGACTACACAGAAAGTGTACTATACCGAAAAGTTGATGTATGGGATCTGTATTTTTTATCTTAATTCCAACAAAAATAATTGCTATTTCATACGGGATTTTCACGTTTAGCGTAGAAGATGTATTTTACTTTTATTTCGCTGTTATTAGGACTTGATCCATAGTAAACGCTCTTCATGATGGCTAATGTAGTGATATCCTTTTGAAATAGTAAGTACTTGTTGAATAAACCTGTGTGACTATGTAAAAAAAAAACATGTAACTCGATTTATTAATAGATTTTGTAATGATATTAAAAAAATGTAATCTCATGCCATTTTAAAATAAAAAAAAATACCAAAAACTTAATTTGCTTAGGTACTTAGATATAATTGTATATAGTAAATATTTTTGTACTTACAAAATATTTAAGCCATATCATTTATAGCAACGTTTTTTGATGATATTAAATGTGTATATCGAATAATAATATGTATAAATGTAATAAATGTATTGTTTATTCATTTTTGTTTTAGTTTTTTCATAGTATATTTTTGTTTTAGGTTTTCATAGTATAGTATTCATAGTATATATCTCTGTAGTGGTAGGACTCTTGGCAGAGTCCGCCTGGGGAAGTACCACACCTTTGCCAGTTATTCTACCGCCAAGCAGTAATGTGCAAACATTACTGTGTTCCGGTTTGAAGGGCAATGTTTCCAGAGAAATTACAGGGCTTAGAGATATAAGATCTTAGATCTCTGGGTGACGAGCGCAGTGCAGTGCTAGGTAATGATTTGGACTCTTCATGTTCCAACAGCTGCGTGTCACTGTGCTGTTATGTGTCAGGCATGTTGCTTACCATCAGGCACTGTCACACACACATGTCCTCATCGTCTCGTCACTATTTATTTAAAAAAAAAAAAGTATAGATCGACGAGACAAGCAGGACATGTGCCTCATGGTAAGTAACATGTAACATGCCTGACCTAGCACTAGACCCTGAGAAATAAGTTGTTTTATCTCGACGCCCTCTGATTTTACTGGAAAATTGGCCATCAAACCAGAACACATGTTTTCGCATTTTTTGCTTGGAGGTAGAATAACCGGCGAAGGTGTGGCTACCGTGTACGCCACACTGCGCTTTTTCACGTGGGCTACGCGGCATTTGGATTCGAATGGCTTCTACTACCAATCGTTCGGACCGGCGAAGACGCAGGACCTCAACCTAATTATATAATACGTTAATGTAGAGAATCCCTACAAGCATTTCATGTACTTACTAAGTAGGTAGGTACACACTTCTCGTAGGTGCGATGCGACGGCAAGAGTCTAATCTACCTAGTAGGGTAGGAGGTACCTAAGTCTAGCACTAATAGTGGTTATCTACTGCTATTATAAGTAATGCAGGGTGCAGCTCGTATCGCCGTGACTCCGATTTGAAGGAAATCCTGGAGGAAATGACGCTTAATTGGGCCCCGGACAGTACTGAAAAAATGCTGGTTGCAAAATTAGGGCGCCTGACAAAAAATACAGAGCAAGTCACAACGGTGCAAAATGTCAGTCGTGTGAAAAAGGTGACACTGGCAGTTACTAATTAACTTCATTATATTCGCAGTATTTCAAACGAGGTGACAATTTTGCATCGACACAGAGACCATCATCTATGCTACCATATCACATAATAAGATCAACTCCCTGACGCCGAGTGTCTTAGGCAAGGAGTGGAATTAATTTTGAGCAACTGCAAATTAGGTATAGGTACCTAGGTACTTCTACTTAGGTGAGCAGTCAATGCCGAAATCATTGTTAGGCGCATTAAAGACCCATCGGAACAACCATGATGTGTTGGTATTACCGGCAGATAGGTACCTACTGCCAGAACTGAGTATGGAACCGAGATGTGGTCCTTAACTGTGGGCCTCATAACGTAGGTCAAAGTCACGCAGCGAGCTATGGAGAGGGCTATGCTCGGAGTCTCTTTGCACGACAAAATCCGTATTGTGGATATTCGCAAAAGAACGAAAGTGGTCGACATAGCTCAAAGAGTAAGCAAGCTGAAGTGACAATGGGCAGGTCACATCGCTCGCAGAACTGACAACCGATGGGGAAGAAAGGTTCTCGAGTGGCGACCACGAACCGGAAGACGCAGTGTTGGACGGCCTGGACTGGCACTAGATGTACCTACAGATGACCTCATAAAGGTCGCTGGAAACCGCTGGTTGCAGGTTGCGCAGGACCGTTCGTTGTGGAAATCTAGGGGGAGCCCTATGTTCAACAGTGGACGTCTTGCGGCAACCCTGCCGGCAGACAAGGTAACGCTTCTGCTTGGTTGCTAATAAGTAGTAAGCTGTAAGGCTAAAGTTGTTGCTAATAACTAATAACTGGCAACTGGCTCTTGCCATGGCTGGTATGCTATACCTGATACCTGGGTCAGGTATTATATTGAAATTATATATTGAGCAGCCAGGTAAAAACCGGCTGCTCAATATTTCAGCGGCCAGGCTGCCTAGTGCCTTTCAGGTTTTTCTCTTATAGCATAGAGTGACGAGACGAGCAGGATATGTGCCTAATGGAAAGTAACGTACCTACCCAAAACAGTACAGTGACGCAGCGTTTGGAGCATTGTGCTCGTTCTCCAGAGATACAAAATGTTTTATCTTTATGCCCTGTAATTTTATACTTCGCTTATTAGATAGCCGGCTTAGAGCTCTATAACACGGCGAACATTGGCCGAGATTTTGTTGAATTGATTGAATTTGATTGCACTCCTCGAATATTCGCAGAAGATGGCGCTATTTGAATATCTTACCTATGTTTGTTTGATATACTACCTACTTACTTATACGTTTATACCAATTTGCCATGTTCACGTGTTTTCCTTGAACCAATTCTGTTTCCTCACGGTGTTTTCATTCAACGTTGAAGCTAGGGGTAGTGATAAAGTTTTACATCTGTCCTCGAAAAAATAGTCAGGCGGGTGGTGAAATTGTACCTAAGTACGTTATCGCCACTGAGCCATCATGTCGCAGTTATGAATTTGTCCGTAATACATAACTCTGCTTTTTCGATATATTTTTGCTCCTCCAAGATACAGAGCGGTAAAACAAATTTTTCGCTCAGTCAGTCAACAGATATAGTTAGAATGATAGATTAGAATTATAGATGAATGGTAGAAGTATATATGAAGATTAGGTAGAATGATAGATGAATGGTAGATTCTATGAGCCAATAATGGTTCGCATTCTCAGGAAATACACTCGCTACTTCCCTACACCGGTTCTACTTCGATCCATCGTTTAATTGTTCTAAGTTAGAACATAATGTTCCATCGGACGATACGAAGTAGAACTGGAGTAGTAGGTAAGTAAGTCGCGTGTTTATTACGAACTTACGTTTTTCGTAGAAAGAGAGTAGACGTCCAGGACACCAAAAAATTCGATTCTCTTAACAACGTTTTTTTAGCTTGTATATGTTTGCACTTGATTTACCTAGAAGTAACCGATTTCCAATTCACTCTCGATTTGAAGACACAAAAATTGTAACCATTGGGAAAAACCTACTCAGGCATCGTATTCCATACTGCATTCCATATCCCATGCCTTGACTGACATTCTTATCACAAAAGTAGAGTCAAATCTCTTTGTTCGTGTCTTTGGAACATTAACTATGAAACAATGTCGCTTTTTCGAGCTACGACCATTCCGATAGAATAGAAGATGGTATTAGGTCATGCAAATCGATAAAATTGCAAATGAGCCACGGTCTGACTAATTATGACTAAATAGTTAGGGTCCTGTAGCCAAATGGCAAAATACGGGACCCTTATAGATTCGTCATGTCTGTCTATCTGTCCGTCCGTATGTCACAGCCACTTTTCTCCGAAACTATAATAACTATACTATTGAAACTTAGTAGGTACTTAAGTAGATGTACATATTCTGTGAACGGCATTAAGATTTTCACACAAAAAATAGAAAAAAAACCATTAATTTTGGGGATGTCCCATACTTAGAACCGAAACTCAATTTATTTTTCCATCAAAATCGTACGTGCTGTGTCTATGAATAGGTTTTCAAAAAAGATATTGAGGTTCATAACATATTTTTTTTCTAAACAGAATAGATTGCGCGAGAGACTCTTCTAAAGTAGTAAAATGTGTCCCCTGTAACTTCTAAAATAAGAGAATGACAAAACAAAAAAAAAATTATGATGTAACGAAAATTGGTCTGAATGAGATCTAGTAATTCGTTAATACGTTATAAATTCACTACCTACTTATTGTTAAAACACTGACTAAAGTAACAACGAACTACAAGAACTTTTATATTGTGTTACTTGCTGCTACGGAGCCTTCATGGGCGAGTCCGACTCGCACTTGACCACATTTATTATTTATCATAGATAGGCTTATGCTTACCCGATGAAATATGGTCTTAGGTAGGTATATAAAATTGTAGTGATTGTGTACAAAATCTGAATGCTTTATGAATAAAGCCATCAGAATTTATTTCAATGAGCTAATTACCTATACGAAATCTTAGTCTAAGTAGTTGTTTTTTTTTCTTTAGAAAAAATCTTCAATTCTAAGAGTAGGTAGGTAGGTACCTACTTATCTGCCAAGAATAATTTTTCAGCTTATGTAGAGTATTTAAAGTGTCAAAAAACTGGGTTCTTAAACATTGTTAGCTGGGTGCCTTGTTAGCTTTAGTTTGGTAAAATAGAGCCTCACCCTTGCATTACAAAATTTTTGCTAAATCTTTCTTTATTGCAATTCGTTAGACGTTGGACGTCTCAAACGTTGAAAAATGGTCAATCGATAATTCGTTAAAAAATGTGCCTTGAATAAATGTTTGCTGTGTGGTTTAACTGGATGTGCCCTCCCAAACTTTATACGCACAGAATTATGTTATCGTTGGGAAGAGTGTACTCACTCTTTCCGTTTTTGTCGATTGTAGGAAGCGGTGAACGCTGGACGTTTATACCTATCACTAATTGTTGTCAACAACCAAAATAAGTAGAACCGCAACATACCTCGCCACTAGCGAGTCTAATGAGTCTATGGGGTCAAGTAAGACTTATGTAGATTGGTAGACCACTCACGCCATACACAAAGACGTAGTTTGTTAACAATTTTAATGTGCTCAGGGCACATCTTTACATTTGTATCGATGGTTAAACTGTCGTGGTGGGATTAGACCTGACAATGAAACAATATGTATATTTTCCAAGGTTTATTTTTAATATATTTTGGGTTTTGGCACAATTTTAAATAATGTGTCCTGGTTTATACTAGGTGTGTAAACCTAAAATCTATCTACTTATACATTTGAATGTCGAATGCTAAGTAAAAGAGTTAAGTAAATTTTTAAAAAATATTGAAAAACTTACAAAATGCAAGAAAATATAACAATTTCAATTTAAGTACATACTCAAAAAATCACATTGATTTTTGCAACGAGACTATAAAAACAAATGAGTATAGAAACAGTGTAAATTAAAATCTATAACTGTACACCTATTGTATGTCAGTAGAAAAAACAATTATGGCATTTTCCTTGTTTATTATGGCAAGATGGATACATAACTTTTAATAAATAGAAAAAGAAATACAAACTACGACATTTAAGTATCAAACATCAAATAACCGCAATCTAACACAGAATTATTTGCTTATTTACAGTCAACATAAAAATAAATAATTTAACAACTAAACCCTTACATGTATCTACTTAATAATACATTTAATTTTCATAGCTTAGAACGTGTCCTTTTAACTTACGCTTATACTAGTTCTACCATTACATATTACTGGCATAAAGTATTAGAAGACGTAAGAAAAACTTTTTTTTTCATAATTAGAAAAATAAATAACAAAATTAAAATAACAATGTAAGTTTTTTCAGAAACTTGAAGTTTATACATTGAGTATTTTTTACGATTTAAGTATATTATTCAAGGCTCTAGTTTCTACCATCTACTTAGTAAAAATTGCACGATTTGATAAGCAATAGTATAATTAATTCTATTAGACAATCTCAAGGATACTACCTACTTAATAATTATTTTTACAATGTTAAATCACTGGAATATACCATCGCATGATTTCCTTGTATCAAGTCCATAACATTTTCTAAACCACGCACGCATGATAGGTTCTCTAGAAAAGAAATATTATTACTTTCGTAAAAACACTGCTGGTCTAGTCGGAAGAACAGCGACTGCCGATCCGGAGCCTTGGGTTCCCATCCCACGCGCACCACTGTCTTTTCAAAATCATGTGCATAATGCCGCTAACTTAAAATTGGAAAGGAAAACATCTTGAGAAAACCGACATGTACCTAGAGTCTTACGAAGTCACGTGTCATCCAACTACCCACATTGGGCCAGCGTGGCGGATTATGACATTGACTCTTTCCTTGCGAGAGAAGGCCCCGAGTCCCACCAGTTTATGTGTGTGTATGTGTAATAAAAACATCACAAATAAGTCCGACAATACTTAAAATACAAATCTACCCGTCAAAATGTGTTTTATCAAAATCTCAAAAAAAATCGACCTCTCCATACAATTTGGCCTATCCAACTTTCAAATTATTATCGAGCTTTTGGATGTTTGTTACATCAAACAGTGTCAAAGAAGTTTCGTCATTCTGTGGTTCACGTAAGCTTTCAGTTAACCCTTTTCTTGAACAATAGAACAAAAGTGAGATAAAAAATTAGTATTTATATTTATGCTCATTTTCTGATAAGTCAATCCCAATTGGTCAAATAAATAATATTGCCAATTGAGTGGAAAAGCAATAAGAGCAATTTAAAATAATTTTGTTTCCGAAATTTCCAACGGTCTGAATCCAATTGTCATGAAAAAGGATTGAAGAAAAGATTGATGTTTGCTATCAGCACCATGCCATAAAAAACAAACAATGGACTTTTTTTTTGACACTGTTTGATGTAACAAATCAATCCAAAAGCTCGATAATAATTTGAAAGTCCAACTTTCAAATGAATCAAATAAAACGATTAAAATTGTAGGTACCCCTTTGTTGATTGATTATTCCGACATTTTGTTTATCTTTAGTTCTGACGGAAATACATTGTTTTACTTTTTAGTTTCACTTAATATTTTGTTTTTACTTATTTTATTTCTGATAGGATACTTAGAAATATTTTTACTACGATGGTATACATCATCTAAGTATTCATTAACATTTACGTTTGATATCATTTGTGCTATTATCAAAGTAACTACTTATTAACAATAATAATATATAATATGCGTAGGTACTATTTATGTATCTCCACTAAGTCTATGAGTATTAATAAAACACCGTTTTACCGTCTTATAGCTCTCCACAATGACGTGACTAAATGGAACTTTCATTCTTTTAGTTACATTTAAGATTTAAAAAATCTGACACAATCGAAAAGTATTTATGGTTCAAAAATAACTATATTTTAAAATTGAATACCATATCAATCATATACTTTAAAAAGCTATACATAAGATGTTGATGAACATGTTTGAAAAAAGAGCTTTTTGATAATTAGGTCCCAAACGTCACGTCATTTTGGTCAGCCCACTGTAAAAAACAGCTTGTGTTCAAAACACTATAATTTTCAAGCATATCGCTTCAAATTTTTGGTTTGATACATTTTATTTGTTTATACCTCTAGAATATAATTAAGATAATATACATGGCCACAGAAAAGTCTACGAAGTACCCCAATACTAAAACGATTAATACTAAGCAAATCTATCGATCTTATCTTAGCCAGATCAAAGTAAACTCTATCTACAAAAGGAATAAGGTTTATTTACAAAAAATATTAATAATACCAGCACTATTATTGTACTTAATACATTTACAATTGAATTAAAGTTTTCTAACTTATTTATTTACATGTTTGCCTACTTTCCGTTACGTCACAAAATTAGTCTTATGGCGTCACAAATTCATTACTATTGTTATCTATATTTAATCTACGTCAATATGGTGACAAAATTTCTGTATTTGCAATGTTTCTGAAAAATAAAGTGCGGCAGTTCACATAAGTACTCCTCACTGACGTGTGCGCAAGGGGCTGCGCAATAGACAAATCCCATAACAAAGTACAAACTATCCATGCGCCGCAATTCCGAGAACCAACTTCAGAGAGTTCATCGCAAACCCACCGAATTGCGTTTATAATACAACAAATTTCAAAGACTCTATGTTAGCTTCGAACAGTCTATATTGCAATGAATTTATTGATCCAGTGATTTTAAAACCCAATTGCTCTAAAAATATTGATCAAGTTAATTGACACTATGAAGGTTTACCGATGCGTTTTAAAGGTTTAATTTTGGTGCAATATTATTAAAAACTGCGCTCGCCACAATTACGCTAATCCTCTAATGGAATAATCTCATAAGTTAGGTAAGTCATTAAAACGAGAGAGATCCAATACGAAACTGGCATACAAACCCACATGAAGTCGTTCTTCTTCATTCAATTCTCTACTACTTACGAACTACGGGATCTATCTCTAGTTACTTCAACACAAATAGACGTTGACTATTAATAATTTTACAATAACTAGGTATTTACATAAACAGTTTTTAAGTTTGTCCACGTATAGCGGATATCTAGATACCCCGTCAATTATATATGTTTCATAATCAAATACGTAGGTCATTAGGATTTTTTTCACGATTCCGGTTAGTATCGTATTAAGAATTTGAGTTCCAATGTACCACCTTCCGCACGTAACTTTCCGATCCTTCAAAAATTTTACAACAAGTATTAAAATTGAAGACGTTACCTCATCGGTGGATGCGCCTTGTTTCCGACGGGAATGGGTACTTTGCGTATATTCCAATCAGAAGACAGAACTTACAATACATGAAAAATAATTATTTGGTTGACAAATAATGATTAATTATTTGTTTAGTTTACGTTTACTGCCGAAAAAACATCATATTATTCAAGGAACTAAATTACAACACGGGAAACGTTGATATGATAACAATGTGATGCAAACATAATTTTCAGTTCGAATCCAATTTGCAAAACTACAAAGGTAAATTAAATTGTACACACACTGCCAGTTTTGTCTCCTATTTTTTTTTGCTGGTCACAATTTGTTATTTGTAAAGTCAATGCGCAATTATATAGGTATTTGCTGAGATTACATATTATATTAGAATGTATAAAATATTCCTACGAGGAAAGAAGATAGTTGTAAGGATCATCAAACCTGGCTACAAATTCCTACTTTATAAATTGTCTCTGCGATAATTAGACACGGTTTTGCTTTGAAAAGTCTTTGTATCTATGTTTCTTTCTGCACTCCACACTATCCGGCAAGCACTAACTCCACGGCTCCAAGTCTACCATGGGTGATGCGCGGTCGGAAGGGACATTTGCGCGGCGTGCGGATATGGCCAGCCGCGCGCCGTATTTCAATCTTCCTCTCGCGGGGACAGCGGAGGTGAAAACGCTCCCATTTGTGGGTACCCACTCCCATTTGGAGGGGGAGACGAGTTGCTAGGTCCGGGAGATGAGAGGCCAGGGAGAAAACCCAATTCGCTGCCTCCGTCACGGCACCACAGTTGTCGCATCTCTTGGCGTCGTGAACGCATCAAATTCTTGTACTCGGATATTCTCATCTTCTTTCCATCTACTATACACGTTCGCTTTGGTCTTGGTCGGTATCTGAAATGAAGGAAAGATTATTTTAATGTCAAAATATAACACAAGTAATGGATTTGAGGAAACTATATTAAATGCACACATACATTCAAAATAGCGAACAGATTATTAGTCATGTTCTTGATGGTCCTGGTGGAAAAATATAATTACGAAACAAATCGGTTTAGCAGAGTTAAACATTGACAGACCGACTTTTAACTTTCGTACAACCAAGAACAATTTTAATCGAAAACAAAAACAAATAAACCAAAAATGTTAATCCATAAACAGAAATCTATAAAAATGAATTTTGTTTGTGGATTAAATTGGATGAATGTTTTTTTTCTTTACACAAAGAGTAACGAGACGAGCGGGACATGTGCCTGATGGTATGCAACATGCTTGCCACATAACAGCACAGTGACACGCAGCTATTGGAACACGAAGAGTCCAAATCATTACCTAGCGCTGCACTGCGTTCGTCACCCAGAGATCTAAGATGTTATATCTCTAAGCCCTGTAATTTCTCTGGAAACATTGCCCTTCAAATCGGAACACAGTAATATTTGCACATTCCTGCTTGGCGGTAGAATAACTGGCAAAGGTGTGGTACTTCCCCAGGCGAACTCTGCTAGGAGTCCTACCATGAAAGAATACATGTTTTAAACTTTTTTTTTGTGTTTATGAAACATAATTACCTATAATCAGGGTGCTTCTCCATATGTAACTTGGAAAGCCTCGACTGTTCCTCATAATAAGGCTGCTTTTCCCCGTTCGACATGGCCTTCCACCTGGCTCCCAGTATCTTAGATATATTTGAGTTGTGCATATCAGGGCAGGCTTTCAGGATCTTCCTGCGTTCATCCTTGGCCCACACCATAAATGCGTTCATGGGTCGTTTGATATGGGGCTTCCCCGCTTCGTCTCTCTTCGGCTGGCGGACCAGTTTGGCTTTTTCTGTGTCTTCAGGAGGTGACTGGCCCCATGATGATGCTGGAATAGATATAGATGTTATTAAGTTTTTGTTAAAATTTTATGAAAGGTTATACAATATAACTTAATAGAATACACATTGGTATTATTGTCGCACTTTGGCAATAAAATTTTCAGTATTATTGTGTTATGGGTTAATGAACTAAGTATGTCTCTGGAAAGTATTAGGTAGGCAAAAATAACGCTATTTTTTTAAGGTTCTCCATAATAATCCAAAAAAATGGAGTCACAAGTGTGGTCTCAGCTGAATTTTGATAATCTGTTAACCAGAAAAGGCTTTCATCATATCTTCATCTTTGTTTCCATATTTAAAGACTTTTATTTTTATTTTATTCACTTTTAACTTCACTTACGATCAGGGTTGCCCCTAATTTTCTATGGTTTTTCTCAAAAACTTCACAGGTTTTTGATTCACGTCAGCTTTGAGTAAATATTTGAAATGCGGTGGTAAATTTGTTTAACTTTGTACTAACAAAATAATATTTGTTAGGTTCAAAATTAATTGCCTCACTTTCGACCATAACGACCATTGTTAGAATTTTAAAAACGTGTCTGTCCATTCCAGTAAAAAAGTCAACAAGAATGACTTATCGTTCGACTTGGCCCTCGGAAAGTTTCGGTGACAAAAATAAAATTACGACGACAGTACAGAATGCGTTATATTTTATAGTGAAGTTTACTATAATATGTTTGAAATAGTGATGTCTCTTTAATTGATGTTTATTGGGTTGTAATGTGTGAAAGGAACTAAAAATAACACGTTTACGAGCCCTTTACATTTCAAAAAATGCTTATACTAGCAGTAGTGCGTGAGTGATGTTTGTATTCAATAAATAGTTGTTGTAGAAATTTGTTTGGGTAAGTAGTTTAATAGCTGATATTTTTAATTGAATTTCACGGACACTGGATGTATGCTATCTTTACAAATAATTTTTGTTTTGTCGTAACGTTTCACATTTTACTAGATTTTTGTGTATGTAGAGCATCTACAAAAAAGGTTACAGCAGCTGTACCTTTTGTAACCAGCAGCTTGTTGTTAAGGTTACAGCTAGGTACAGTAGCAGGTTATAAATGACAGAAAAAAACACTATAATAAAAATGGCGGCCATTCCAAAACGGAAGTTTGCGAATCATGATACGGGTATGATTTGTCTAAGAAATATATATGAAATATTTCATGAATCGCTAGTTTTATCCCAAACACTGAATAAGTTTTAGTAGGTACAAGTCCGTTCAAAAGATGTCAAAATAGAATTTAACCTGGTGCGCTAATGGTCACAAAAATGCTGAGCAAAACTGGGATGGTTTGTTTTTAAAGAAGGAGTTAAAACCACAAGTTACTCTGCACATAGAACTGTAATAGGTTTGGCTGGACTTTTGCTGGTTAATAAAGAGTCTGTTTGTGAGCTGGAGGTTGTAGAGGTTGTGGAACAGAAGCCCATCAGGACAAACATTTATGGAACTCCACCGACAAGAACGTCGCTCTTAAATTATGAATGAATGAATGTAGAGGTGGATTTTAAGTATAGCGTTGACTACGGATAATTTATTTTATTATTTTTTTCTAAATTTGCATTAATTTGATAGAATTTGATTTTTTCTCTTAGTTGTCTTTGTTTATTTTGGTTGCTGTTTGATTTTAGTTTGTAAATATTTTAAAATATATTTTTACCATCATTGTGCGCTTTCTAATTTACAACATTCACCAGCTTTTTGCAATCCACCGTTCGCCAAATTATAGACATATTATTAACTACCTGGCTTTCGTACCACGACCATTGGTTAGTCTGTAGTTAGATTGTGATCTGTGAAAAATGTCCACTAGTTTTCATTTCTCGCATTCGTGCACACGGTCCTATAGTAACAGTGGCTGTATATATGACAGATGCACAATTAGCGTAACCATATATTAATTCCAGTTATTTATGAAACCTACATACAAGTGCCAATAATAATCTCAAATCTCAACTAAACAGAATTAATTTCTCACAGAAAGCCGCTTTTCATATCCCGCGTCTATACGCAAATATGTAGGTCAGATTTAAACCTAACTCTTACCATTTCAGTGACGGATCTGGGGACAAGTGTCCGGACAATTAATAAGCCAAGCTCGAGAAAATGGTATTTGAGGGCTACGCAGATTGGGTATCACAAGTCCAAAGAAGCGCATACTCATCATTAATCATTATCGTTATTCACATAGCCTTGTTTATCCCACTGCGGGTTAAAAGCCTCTATATTAGTATACCATTTTCTTCAGTTCTGTGGCAGTCGAGTTGAGTTGATACATATATTTATTGGAAGAATCATCATTGCATAATAATATAATGAACACTTTTCCAGTAGAACATACTTTAAAATTGCGAGTCAAAATCACCTGCTCTACACGAAAATAAAATTTGGATTAAAGTATTGTGTAAAAGACTTTAATGTGTTTTCGTGACATCAGGTTTAGCCTACAAGTACTAAAAGTAGGTAAGGGGAAAGGTGTTTGTAATGATAAGTGTTGACTGGCTCAGAGGTCATGGGTTCGAGCCTCATTCTACACAATAATTCTCACAAAGTGATGAATACAAGTTATTTGTTCTATGTTTCTATTTATTTAAAAAAAAAATTATAATGCATTATATCAACTACCTGGCTTCCATAATTGTATTATAGAAGCAGGTAGCTTTACCTACTTAGTTTGGTGCTACATTTTGGTGCTAAGAAATGTCAACAACAAATCTAAATAATCAAGGGTTCCCTTTCAGCTCACTGCACTGTGATCGCTAGTTAGTTATTACTGCGTAACCCCGTATGTTTCTGGTATTTATATGTATTTCTCGAATTAATTTGACGCGGTGTTTGATAATTTATTACATCCTACGATTCGAGAATCTGCGGGATATTGTTGGACGCGTCAGCATGAAACGTTGGGTTTATAGCGATTTTCGTTATAATAGATTTTGCTTAACAAGACATTTTTGTTATACTAGCGGGTCGTCCCGACTTTACCCGGCGCCTGTGCCGTCGAACTAAAATTATTCGATTTGATATCGCTCTTTTGTTAATTTAACTCGAAATTACAGGAGGGCAATAGGAAAACCTATCTTACTTAAACGTTTGACTCTCAGGTTGGACAACCAAAACTCTATAGTGGTATCTATGGGAGGTTGCATGATGTTGTAACACAAGTCTTCAACAAGAAGATGACAAGGTATCTTCTATTCCAAACTTTGGAGTTTCACATTAAAACAGTGGAGGCAAAACCTTTTACTCGTAATATGAGCCGGTGGTAGGGATGGCACCAGTACTATGTCCCTTTAAAGAATGAAAAATATGGAATCACGGTGTGTAACTCTCGCTTGACTTAATCTATCTGTCGGCAGATTATGAAACACGTCATCCAGAATACTAGTAAGCATTTCTTGGCTATATAAATTTGGAAAAATGTAAACTGATACGCGGGTGCTATACAGGACTATGTTATTTATCTGCTAGAGTTGCACGTAACTCAAGGATATACTAACATCTTTAAAGTACAGTATATCTAAGCTAAAATTAAGCTAGTTAGTAATTAATTAAGCTAGTTAGTTAACTAAATCAAAAAACGCTTATATTTATTTAAACTGTACATTTTTGTTGTACAGTATATCTAAGCTAAAATTAAGTTAGTTAGTAATTAATTAAGCTAGTTAGTTAACGAAATCAAAGAAGGCTTATATTTATTTAAACTGTACATTTTTGTTGATGAAATTAATAATTATTTTATTATTGAAATGCCCCATAAACAAGACCCTTCCAAAGCGTTTTAATGTAATATACCTATAGTTATGTTTTTATATTTGATTGTTAACTCATGGCAATGTATACAAGTACCGAACTCCAGTCCCCATATTCCAAATCTAATCTTAAAACCACAAAGATGCAAACTGTCTAAACACTAAATGTACCTTCAGACTAATCTTGAAACTATGCACAAAATGCAACACCCTTACTGTCACTAAACTACACTATTTCCACTCCCATTCATACGGCCTAATAGCCAAGCCAAGCATTTCCCTGATCCAGATTTACGCCATTGCATACAGATACCACCTGTCATTTCTCTTGGCGATCTGGTGACAGCGGAAGCGCGCGTCGCCAGAACCATTTATTAGAATTTCAATTCTCTTGTTTTAAGGAAAGGAGTTTCACTGGATTGGGGATTGGTTGCGCGCCAACTATTTCGCGTTTTGTTTGTCTATGTGCCGATTTGTTATTTAATTGGTAGATATTGCTGGATAAATAATTAGAGTTTGCAAGTATAGACAACATTTTCAGAGAAGTTTGTAATTTTGCAAATATTAAAAGTAATACTAAACGTTCTCCTTGGTATACGCGTTCCATAATAGGAATCGACATTTAAAATCAGCCGATTTGGTAGTCAAGTGTAAGGCACTCATTATTTAAAAAAGTATATCAAGACATCGTGTTCGCTAGAGAAAAGTCCGAGAGAGATAGTACTATCAAAGTCCGAGAGATATAGGAAAATTCGTTTTTATTGCACTCAAATCCATAAACAGAAAAAAAATGGATTTAAACTTACAATAAAGTTGCATATGTCAACTTTTTTGCTTCAGTGAAGTTTGTCTTAACCTTGGCTTTGACCAGATTTAATCCTTTATATTAAAGGTATTGTTTAGAAACTATCTGAATTAAGTTTTTGCGGCTGACTGAACTGATTAGCACACATGAGTAACTCTTACATAAATTATGTGAAAAAAAATCGGTGGAGAAGACATGCTAGCTACATAGAGTGACGATACACGTTATCTATACTAATATTATAAAGAGGAAAGATTTGTTTGTTTGTTTATTTGTAATGAATAGGCTCCGAAACTACTGGACCGATTTCAAAAATTCTTTCACCTTTGGAAAGCTACATTATCCCCGAGTAACATAGGCTATATTATATTTTAAAAAAATTAGGAATCCTTACTAAAACTCCAATAATGTAACATAAGGTGTAAAAAAAAGACCTGAAAAATTCCTTACGTCGCGTGCGCTGCGAAAACTATTGATGATAGAACAAAATCATTTACTACGACTTTGCAGAACTCATCATTATCTACAAAAAGTGTCGCGACAGCATATGTCTAAATATTATAGTTAATACCTTTTTATATTTTTTTACATTTCATTCGGAAGATATCACGAGTTTAAAAATGCAAGTATTAGAAAAAAGTCGCGTGGTTGTCGCTCATCGCGCTCAGCTAGCCAGCATGCGATGTAGGCTCCATGTAAGCGTCACTGTGGTACGGGGGTCAATAAATATTATATTTTAATGTAACCATTCAAACTGCTTATAGTAGTATTTTATGGGTATTCCTGTTCAAAATTTCAGCAAAAATTTAGTTAAAGGTAGTTTTCTAAGCCCATATTTTCAATTTTTTTTCAATAAGTAAGTACCTACTACTTACCTGATAATAAATATTATATTTTAATTATTCAAACAGCTTAGTACTTCATATAGTTCAATAAGCAAAAATTTAGTAAAAGCCTGTTTAATTATTTATTTCCTTCTATTTTTCATTTTATAATGCCCAAAAATGCCAAAAAGATCAAGATCTCAACTTTCTAAACATAGTTCCCAGGCGAGGGCAATAAAAATACGGCGTAATGAGGAATCTTCATCAGAAACTGAAAATCGCCTTGCAAGTCGGAGAGAATACGCGTCGCAATCGCGTGCTAGAGAGTCAAGTATCGAGCGTTCGCAGCGGCTTGCTGAACAAAATTTTATCACTGGCCCAGCAGCTGGTCAACTAGCTCATATACCGAGGATACCGATGATTCCAACTGATCTGCCAATCCCTTTTAAACGACTTCAGTTTTCGGTGAAATCATCTTTCGCGTTAACTATTAACAAGTCCCAGGGCCAAACCTTCGAATTATTAGGGATCGACCTACGAAAAGAATGTTTCACTTATGGCCAACTGTATGTTGGCAACTACTTCAAATATCGTTGACAGGGAAGCTCTGACTCACTAAAACCAATGGCTTTTGTTTTGTAAATAATATTATATATGTATAAAATTTTAAAATGAAAAAAATACAAAAAAATATTAATAAAAAAACTTCCTTTATAATTTTACTTTTTTTTTGAAACCCGATACAAAAAAAGGGTGTATGTGTGTGTGTATGTACCCCGTGCGAAGCCGGGGCGGGCCGCTAGTTTATTTATATTTACGTAAGGTAGCGAGTGTTAGCGTAAAGCTGGGAAAGGTAGGCTAGGAGATTCAGCAGTAAGCTGATGATATTGACATATCATACTGTTAGTTCCATGTCAAAACTTTGCAAAGCTGTACAATGTACATACACTTCGCTTCAAAGGATAATCTCAGTAAAATTTCTCACCCGTCCCATTAAAAGACGCCGTTAGATTTACACAGGCTAGCAATGATTATTATCAACGTCGGATAATTAATATTTCCTGTTAGCAAAACGCAACTTGCGTATGACAATTTAGCGCGGAGTGGATTGCGTAATTCTTGGCTTCGTGGCTGTTTTATTTGCAAATAGAACTTACTTTGTATCTGGAATGGATATCATTCGTTAGAAAATTTTTTACGCGGTCGATTATTTATTGATAGCAAATACGATTATTTTTTTACGATGTCTTGGGTGCAACACGTCTGTCCTTAAGAGCACAGTATCACTCAGCTATTGGATTGTAAAGAAAGAGTCCAAAGAGCCAGCACCAATGGGTATTTTTTTTATTTACAGGCAACTACTACACTATCGACGTTATTAGGTGAAGAAACCACGAGGAAACCGGCGTACTCCAAGAATGACATGAATGGACATGCGTCATCTGTCAACCTCCACTTCACTAGAGCTGTTGGTGGATTATGGTCTCGATCTTTTATTGTGGAGAATCTCTCTCAATTTTTTTATTAGTGGTACATAAGAAGTTGAATCGACGTAGCAATTTTCAGAATACACAACGAATTAATTAATGTCTTTATGTTATGTTACAAACGCAAAATCGTTTGCGGTACACAAGCTTCCGCGGCACTAATATTTGATGACACCAACTATTTACATGACTTCGGTATGTCTGTACAACACTTTGAATTAGACACATATTTTAGTTTCAGAATGAAATAATCTAATAGTGTAGTGATGTTTTAAAAATGTGAAATATTGATCAATTGTGTAGTGGTAGCGGGGTTGTCGCCTCTTTAAAGAGCCCACCTGGGGAAGTACCACACCTTCGATTTTGCCACCAAGTAGTAACGTACCTGCAAACACTACTGTGTTCCGGATCGAAGGACAATGTTTGTAGAGAAATCATAGTCAGGGCAAAGAAATAATAATCATATATCTCCGGACCTAAAATGCTGTGCAGCTCCAATAGATTGTGTTGCATTGGGCTGTTATACGTAGGTTGGCAACTTGGCAAATGTAAGGAACTTTCATGAAAAAAAGTCAAATAAAAGTGTTTGCTTAGATTGGGGTCAGATGGATGTTGTGTGTGAATTGTCTACTAATATTGTTTATTTTCAATATATTTGAAAGTTACCTGCATTAGGTACTTCACTAACTTACTCAAGGTTATAATTAGATGCATATGTGCGTAAGTATAATAAGTTAACTTAGATTAATTAGGACTCTACGTTTTCGGCGTTAGTCCAAATGGTCAAGGAATTAAAGGCATTTTAAATCAAACATCACAGGAAAATTAAAAAAAAAAAACAATTATTTAGTAAAGTACCTACTGATTTTCCCGTGTACACTACAACAAGCCCTAAAGATCGAACTCAAAAGATCTCCATTTTGAGCTTTAAACAAAAAACACTTTTGATTTCTGATCATACATAAAACACATCTTTAAAGTTTCATATTTCTAGAGCATGCGTTTTATGGTTACTATGTCAAAATCAGTTGATTATCTTTATATTTTTATTAATGACAGATTTGCATAAGCAAGAATCAAAGTTCAGGACTTGGCTCGAACCAGCTCTCAATTAGCACAGGACTGAGGTAGACGACAAAGTAAGAGAGGGACCTAATCCAGCAGTAGAATAGATTTTGATGATGATGAATCATAAGCGTTCCACTAATATGTTCCCGCAGCTGTGACTTGGGGTTCCAACTGCAAGTTGGTAAATGATATGTTTTTTTAAATTATATAAACAACCTTCATGGACTCCAAGTTCCATGCCTTTTTTATATTACATATTTTGTCTTATTATGTTAACTTATATATTATATTATTACACTGCTTTACGTTACGTTACAATCTTTTATTAATTAATTAATGATATGTTGTTCCCTTGATATGTGTTGTATTTCATAGAACATGCCGATTTTTTCGCAATGTTTTCCTTATACACTGACAAAACCAGCGGAGATGATAAACTTATAGGTACATTGGCACTTGAAAAATTACTCTGCAGTGCAGCAGATTTGACCTTACAAACTCACGTTTGAAAGATCTGACTTTTTCATCACTAGGTTTTCACGGCTATTAGGTAACACCGTGTCTTATAGCGAATCTTGATTACATTCTCGTCTCATGTTAAATTGATAAAGTCAGTTATATTGAATTTTAGGTTTTATAACTTTGTTGTTTCTGAAAATTTAGAGAGTAGATAATGTTCTTAGTTGGGATATAACATTTCGATTTTAATGTAATCTCTCCTCACTCATTTAAACACTTCTTTAAAATTAATTAATTTCTATAACCTGTACACTAATGACTATAAATAATAACAATTTGCTTAATGATATTGCATTTTATATTAGCTTTTATCGACAAAATAAATCTTTGGTATAAACTTTATGACTGTGTTTTTTGAAATAGCTGGATTATGATTGTTAATTATGATAATAATTATTAATATTATGTGAGAAAATTGGACAGTTGCGGTTTCCCTGCATAAATAAACATCATAACGGTGCATTTTATTTGAAGCATTTCTTAAATTCAATGGGAACTGGGAATGAAGACACGTATTCAGTACAATAAAATTCAGATTTTTATAGCACTTTAGATACATACTCGTATATTGATAGTTCTGATGGAGATTATCTTGAGTGAGTTGAATAGAAAATATTTAAATCTTATTCAGGTCCCTCAGTAATACAAATTTATTTAAAACATCACACAGGACTTCATCTCAATCCAAATGATATTTATTACTTTTCAATGTTTTGTTCGAGTCACAATAGTCGTGGAAAGACCGTCTAAGGTTTAGAGTACGTCCCGACCAAAATTACGAGAGTTTAAAAGACAGACATTTATTTTATTTATTGCACCGGGCTATCCACAAGAAGGGAAAATAACCCTGTAGCCAGCAGTGGAAAAAATGAGACTAGTTGTATCAACAATAACAAATTATTATTGCAGAGTTTTCAAGAGTTGAGAAGACTTAAAATATGGATGTCAAAGAAAAACATGGGTTACTATTCAGCTATCTACTGCTCTGATTTTTTTTAAACCAAAATAAGACTTGAAAAAAGTACCGCCGTTTTCCGAACATTTAAGACTTATTGTTGTCAGAGTTGTCTTCAGTCTGAGGCTGGTCTTTTCCTTAAACTGTCTCTCTGTTCGTTATTTCTCTAATTTTTCCGCGTCGTATCGTGACATTCATTTTAACATAGCGTTTAACTAATAAATGATCTGATTAGACAGCCGTACAAATAGGTATTTTGGTGCGCTCTTGCGTGTGCTTGACGTATTTTTGACGTCATCATACTAGTGAGTCACGATGAGTGCTTTTTAGTTTTTGAGTTTGATTGTTCCGGATTGTTCGCATTTTTTAAAACGAGTGACAGAAACCGCAAATAGTTCTACCCACTCTTTGTATGTAATTAGAATGTAACTACTGATATTTGAGAACTTGCTTCGGTCCAATGGAATGTGCCAGTTATTAGTACATTATATTATATTTACCTCTTTAATACAAAAAATACATTAGCAGAGTTTTGTCTTTTACTAATATACTCAAGGCTTACTCAGGGTTTAGAGAGACAAGATTACGATTACCTGTGTAAAACAGTGGTTAGAGATTTTTGACGCAATAACGATTAAAAAATTCAATAACAAATCGAGTTCCCAAAAAAAATGTTATGTTTGCATAATGAAAATAAAACTCAGAACGCGATAGCTCACTTTGGAAGCTACGCGGGTGAAACCGGAGAGCGTTTCCATGACAATGGCAATTGTACCCGAAAATTTCTTTTAATTGCGAACGTGACGCTTGATCTTAACTCACAGCCCACGAAACATCTGTCTCTGGTGCGCCAAGATAAGTATTCACTTCAATATTCGTCGTTATAAATACAGCTTCATCAAAACAAACGTGAATAAACGCAACTAACCGTTACACGCCGCATTGTATTCTTCCTCTTTCTGCATGGAGTACTGTGAGTCTTCCATCGGCGGGTAGGGAACGAACCGAGGCAGCATCATCGACGGCGCCGGCGACGGGGACCGCTGCTTGCTGAGGTTGAGGGGAGCGTCGGGGTCGGGGGAAGGGGGGGACCGCGCCGTCAGCTGCGCTAGCTGCGCGGACGCAGGCCATGGAGCGTTTTGAACAACCTGCGAATAAACAACAACCATATATATATATTTAATATATTTAATTGTACATACATGGTCTAACGTGGACCGCTTTAGACTATCAACTCGCCTTATGGTAAGCGGCGGTCTGATCGAAATGACACACGCTGGCATAGGATGTACCCATTCACTCTTTGAAAAGATCAAGATTGTATCTCTCAAAGAACAAGGAGGCTGGCGGCTTATTTCACTCTAAATCTGTACGTATGAGTAAAGTGAACTCAAACAGTTTTGTACTAATTTTGGGAATATCCACAATGTATGTGTGGTTGTGCGCCGTCTTATGACTTGTCCTGTAGTGTAAAAGGAAAGGCAATATAGGGCCATGTAAACCCGTTGTACACTGTCCGAAATGTAATCTGTAAAATACTGACAAACTATAACATATTTTATGTAGTATCTATATTATCGCCAACGAGACATTGTGCTGTGGTGGACACTGGAGAGGTGTTATACTTACCATCAAACTCGTACACTCCGCGAGGTATAAGCTGAGCTTTGCATTAGTGTGAGTGATCACCAATCAGGCAGGAGCTTGAAATTTTGTCCGCGAGGTATAGGCTGAGCTTTGCATTAGTGTGAGTGATCACCAATCAGGCAGGAGCGCGGCGAGACAGAATGGCGCCGCGCCTAAGGCCGGTTGTCACACCTACACTATCCATGTACACTCACACAAATGCAAAGCTCAGCTTATGCCTCGCGGAGTGTACCTTGCTTTTCCTGTCTCTCTGTATTATATAGGTAAAAGGTTTATTGGTGGTATGTTTTTAGGTAGTAAAAATTTAATTAACAGATTTTTTTTCAGCGTTCCTCTAGTTTTTTGCGTAGTCTTGTATGGTCAGTACGTATTCTATTGCAACAATTCTTATTCCATTGCTAGATTCTGAACTATGCACAGCTACGTTCTGCAATGACTTGTGGTAAACTCCTTTTGCAAAGTCTGCCATGGGAATCACCTAATTAAAAAAATTAGGTATTATGTACTCGTAAAGACATCACTGTTTTTCAAATATTGATCAAAGTTTTATATTCTGAGACCGAGGTTTCTGGTATGTTTCGTATTGAGTTCAGTACCAGATAATGATTTGAACTATTCAAGAGCTACTCAGATTTTTGTTCAAACTCCAGGAAAATGCCACGTATTTATAAAGATCAGTGACAAAATAATATGTTACCTTGCAAGTTTTTAATGAGTGGAAAAGAACAAGGTCAGTTCCCGAAGCATTCAATGGATATTCATGGATATTCAAACAGATGTTATTTATGCAATACCTAGCTAACATAATCTAGATAACAAAATGAAGACATATAAAAAAGAAATGATATTAAAACATGAAATGAAACTGGACAAGAAGTTTACTTTGAAAAAATCATAATTAAAATTCTCGACACAATAACTATTCACAATCGCTACATAAAAAGCTTCTTCGAAAAGTAAAGGAAATTGCATCAATTAATTTCAACCGAGAACATCAAATAAAATCTTTGGAAAATATCTAGGTGACGAATGATGAGCAAATAAATAACGACTCATTATAACATTTACATAATGTTTTGGTGAATGATTAGTTCGGACAACTTTCGTTTTTGGTGGTCGATAAATAAACTTTCAAGTTTCTTAGATTAATTTACAAGATGGGAACAAAGATGAAATTGATAATACTTGACCATAAGATGATGAGACTGAGGTGATAGTTAAGGTAGATAGAAACGCTGCACGTGTCTTCTGATTTGTAGATGTTAGAAACATAAATCTTACTAATATCTTATCTTATACCTTTAAACGAGCAATTCTTGTATGTATGTGTTTATAAGTATATATATAATCTGAATCTCGGAAACGTCTGGAACGATTTTTATAAAATTACTAGCTGTACCCTGCCACGCTTCGCTGTGGCACATTGTGATGCAAAAAATAGATAAAAACTATCCTTGATACGGATTATATATCATTGTAAAATTTCAGCTCGATCGGTGCAGAAGAGAGTGTTTTTTTGAGTTTTTGAAGCGTATACAAACCAACATAACATTTTTATATAGAAAGATGTATGCTTTGAGTTTCGGGGACGATACCGCCAGATCCAGCTACGTTTCATTTTTATAAAACGTCATTTTATTTCCTTATTTAGACAACAAATAGTAGATCAGGGTTCGAATCCAGAAGGCTCCTCATTTTTTTTGACAAAATCTATTACTAGCAGCCCTTTATCTGTCGTTATCTAAGTATGAGTACCTATTCAGTGCTTAAACCGTGCAAAGCTCGGTCACCCAGGCACTTTATCATCAAATGATTTTTAGAGTTAAGGGCGGCTTTATCACTTAAAGTGATTTCTTCTATTGTGACTACAAATAGAGTGTAGGTACGCTTATCGCCGTTTTACAAAATATGACCTACGCTTGAATAAACCTCTCCTACTCCGCCTGGATACGGCCATGTTCTATGTGAACAGTGTTTTACGTAATGGTTATTGAAACTATTCAAATCTTTCCTCATAAAATGTAAAGAAAAATGTTTCCGGTAACGCTTTACATAGTCTGTATAGTTAGTTTTATTATGAAAGTGAAGTCAAGCTTCATCGTTCGTGTCTCTGAATCTGACGACATTCTGTAGTGGTAGGACTCTTCACAGAGTCTACTTGCGGAAATACCGTACTTTTATCAGTTATTCTATTGCCAAGCAGTAATGGGAAAACATCACTGTGTTCCGGTTTGAAGGGTAATGTTTCCAGATAAAATACAGACGATACATACATACACGAGATAGAGATTCAAAGAGAGATCATGCTAAATCTCTGGGTGATCTATGCAGTGCAAGGTTATGAGGCGGTTTTTATGTTCCATGACTTGTGTGATACCGCGCTATGAGCAGTCGTGTTGCATACCATCTGACCCATATCCTGCTCGTTTTATCACTCTATATTATATACGATGAAAAATAAAATGAAATAATATCGCTTTTAGAGCTATGGTACCTCTTACGTTGCCATCTGTCTCGGTACTGTGCCAATAATTGAGTACAGTTTGACGCGCGATAGTGAATGTATTATCGTCCATCCATTAGACATAATAAAGACTATTATTTATTTCCATCGAGCAGTTACGACATACGTCTGGGTTACTTCAAAGGTGATTTAGATTCTCAGCTCAATCACAAGCTCACAACTTCGCTAAAACACGATGTCGAATCAAAGACAATTTTATAGTCGACGCATTGCGCCACGCGTCCGTAGATCGAAGTAAACACAATGTCAATTATGGCATCGGACAGGATATTAGCCAATGTTTATATTAACTACTAGCTGGCTACGACTTTGAAAGCTAATACTATATTTTAAGATATGTATTAAGCAGAGCCGTGATGACCTAGAACGTGGTTAGTGGTTAGTATGTGCGATTCTTAATGGTGCGGTCAGAGGTTTGAATTCCGCGCTAACCTGGCTGCGGAATAATGCGATAACGCACCCACGGACAAGTCATCGGTACGTGGAAGGATCTTTCCAGGATTTTTAGTGGATAGGCCTTCACTTCGGTGATGGAGAGTCCCACATAGCTAGCTCTTCCCTGGAGGCTAATCGTACACATAAAGCATTGTTACAAAAAAAAATTGACAGTTTTAGGGACTGCCGATATGTGTGAAAACTTAACTCAGAATTTGATACGTAGCACACTTTAGAATCTATGCGGGTGAAATCGGAGGGCGCTGTTAGACTGGAAAATCTTCAAAGCATTGCCGTCTAAATAAGTTTTCCAAGACATCTAGACTAGATGCCCATGGTTAGATGCGTAATGGTAACACGCCATGGCTATCTAGAAATGCTGCCGCATTTTTATGGCCATGATCCCGTGTTCACTGGAATAATTCTTTCCATTCACAGCCCACGAAAAATCTGTGTGTGTTGCGCCAAAAGATGTTTTTTACTTCAAAAAAGGTTCGAATCCTTTGCTGACTTACGTTGGGTGGTTGCGGCTGCGGCCTCATCTGCTCAAGCAGTGGCAGCAGGCCGAGCGGCGGGCCGGCGTACAGCCCGTGCTGGCGCCGCGCCATCTCCTGTCGCCGCAGCTGCTCCTGCTGAAGTCGCTGCAGCTCCAACTCTGCCTGGACGTTCCCTATGCTCTGAAACAACGAGAACACAACCGTAAACCCTCGTGTTACTACCAGCTGAATAGCCTCGACGTGGGAAGATTGCTCCGGGTGCCGGGAGCCTGCGTCAGACGCGGCCAGAAACCTGGTATGTGGCTCACCTCAACTGATCCTCTCACATACAGTACCCGGCGATAAATATTGCACATCGACACCTGGAAAGAGACAATCGGCCAACTTCGGCTTCGTAGAGCGTCATTTCTATCGCACGAAATACAAACAGTCCGGTATCTAGTAGTGTGTGACAGAGATAATGCTCTACGAAGCCGAAATCAGCTGACTTGCTCCCTCCAAAGGCTGTGCAATACTTATCGCCGGGTACTGTATTGAAATAGCCCTTAGCGCTTTTTAGTACCTACCTTTTCTTTACTAAGAACCACCTTATTATTAGCATACCAAGTGTTATAAATGATGAGACTGCCATGTGACTTGGCATAAAAGCCCCATAAAAAAAAAAACTGATAAAAAAAACCCTCGTGTTGAAAATACTGTATCGTTGCGGGAAAAACCCCCAACTCCCAGTAGTAACAACATTTAGTAGGCTGCTTATGCAAATTTAAAGTATCCTATCACTGTGAACCGGTCCAAACAGACACTAGTATTGTACATGCATTTAAATGTTTGTTGTTCAATCACGACGGAACGCCCGAACAAATCAGACTGAACTTATAAATTAAAACACCTGTAGATTACAGCTTTGAATGATATTCTGCTTTTCATAGCGAAAAATAACAGGAACGAGAACTACGCGGGTAAAACCATGGGGCGTTAATAATTTCAAAAGAATACTGGGTTAGGCGAAGTTTTAACTAATTAATGTGGTGTGGTTCTCTTCATCACTACGACATCAACTTCAACATCATAGATTCACTGCCTAAGCACTGATTTTAATATATCAATCTAAGCTACTAGGCCCAGGTACAACGAAGTGCAACTTCATTACACTGTCTTCGATAGGTAAAAAGTGTACAATGATCGAAAAAAATTATTCTGCGATATCTCCACAATAACGGTTTTAGTCATCTTTTAATTTCTTCCTTGAGACCGATAAATGAGAGAAAATACTGACTTTTATCAACATAGACAGATATGTTCAATCATCTCCAAGTGAATCTTGAGCTTACGTAAACAAAACCGCAGGTGTAGATAAATCGTATGAAATCTAAAGCGGGTAATACGGAGTACGAAAATTAAAAAAGTGACATGTTGAAAGTGAAAGCTTTTTTACAAAACTTCTAATTACACAGATCACTTCAAAAGAAATTCACCAAAAAGTTAAAAGAATGAGCTTAAAATATTCGTTTCTTCCAAAACCCGCTCCAATAATAAACCAGTTCTTAAGCTGTTGAAACTTTGGCACTCTTAATGAGGACTCACTCGACGCAAAATTTGTTCCTCTCAATATATTGCACACTTAAGCACCATCTACGACAAAGAATACATTTAAATGTGTGCACAAATCAACCGGCACGTCGGTCAGTAAATCTCCAGGACCATAAACCAAATACAGAAAAAGGATCGAAATTAATTGCTAGGGCTTCGTGACGAATAACACAATTTACATTTTATCGAGTCTTCATTAAGACTACACTGAATTGTTAATGGGCGTACGGAATAAGATGTTATAAGGCGACGAAGTCGAAACAACGCGTTGATGACGATTTCCGGACAGAAGATGCGAATCGAAATAACAGTCTTTAAAAGTTTGCGCAGAAATCCGACAGCGGCGATACATTTAAGTGAATCACTGCCTCCGATAAAAAAGGAAAAGCGCTAATGGAAGACAAAAGCGAAGGCATAAATAAACGTGACATAATCGAGCGTAAAAAAGCCGCAAACGCAAACGGCGGCAATAGTCCCTTTGCCGATACGGCCCCGACCGGTAATCGACCAAGTTTTTCCATCGCCCTGACAAATTGCCGTCATAACCGAACGGATTAAACTTTTTATTAAAAACAACAAACTGAGCATAATGTATGGGCGTAATCTGCAAGGGACAGATGCTCCCGAATAACGTTCGCGATTTATCTAATGTAAAAAGACTTTTATTTAATAGCTTTGCCGAGATGTCCTAGCAATTGGCGCTTATATTTTACAGCGGACCGTCGTTTTGGCATTTCGACCGCGTTTTGATAGGGTTATTAATGTTGAAGATGATATAAAAATGTGATTTTGATAGATGGCACCAGCTGCAATAGAACAATTTATTGTTCAGGTAATGAAAACCCAATCGTGTTGATATCAATGTACAATGATGATGAAGCGATATCATTAAGGTGATTGAGACAAAAGAAATCGTGCCAATAGAAACAGTTGGGTGTGATTTGGCTTCACATGTGTTCGTCGTGTAATGATGGCCGAATATAATCATATAGAAGCAACGCACACCATCTGTGATTCGTCCTTGGCCGTTGCAAAAATAGCATATTCTATAAATAGTTGATACAGAATTAAACACACTTCGACTGTTAATCTAACACAAATCTTTTCCCTCGCATATAAATTCGTTCCAAGAATAAACAAAACACGCAAAGCTATTGTCAATGGTGACGTTAAACAAATGCCTGATGATTGAGATGATCTAACAGATTATGTGACAACATGTATCAATATTACTAGAGCTAATCTGGACAAAGAGATCAGAGGATGTCCACCGGACATACCACGGTGTAATTTATAAAGCCGGCGCCGAAGTGAAAATAGTGCGAAGTTTTTTAGTATGAAGGAATTTGATTCTTCTGTTGGAGACCTTAAGATCGATAAAGAGATTAGATATAATAGTGATGTGTAATGAAACAGACGTCACATTGACGTAAGAGATGTAAGATCTGGGGTGAAATCATAATATTTACTGTCACTGACGCGTGTTCGCTTCTAGACGAATTATTCTGGTCTAGTCATGGACTGCTGTTCGAGGTAGCTGATACGCATTTAATACAAAAATATGCGTTAACGCAAGATAATTATGAAGGTAAGTGATGACGTAAATCCCATTAAAGAATGCATTCATTAATTAAAAAGAACACCCAGAAGCCCAATTCTTCGCGCTCTATATATCCCCTAAATCTGGTCACCTACATAAAAACTTTTATCATACAAATTTATCTAATAATAAATGTACGAATGCCACCAACGTTGGCAAGTGCTTTGAATTTGCATGTACTCGCACATATCAAAGCTTCAATAACGCTTTGATAAAATAAAAACAGAACACAATCAGTGGGAATGACAAAATCTAAACTAATTAGTAATAAAGGGTTTGGTAAAAAGAATCGAACCCCATTAGCATTTTGCGATAAAAAGCCAATCTTTTTCTGTTTAAAAATTTGGCAGAAAAATGTTTTAAATTTAATTAGGGTAGCATCGAAAAAATACACTCATTTTTTTATTGAGTCAAAATGGCAAAAATATAGTATGCATGTATTAAAACTGTAGATTGATTAAAAGAGTGGATTATTCATCTTAAAATAGCTAAACGTAAATATGTGTTGATTTCGATGTACTCGTATGTACCTGTACCTACTTTTGCATTCTGTTCTTCATCTGTATAGCGCTTCTAATCGCAAACATTTACTCAAGGCTACGAGAGCCAAAAACCTGTCAATTGTTTGATCAAAACCAAATCGATGTAGAAATTTCCGACTTTAGTGACGTTAAATGTTTTCGAACAGACAATAGAGGTTAAGTTACATTCTGGCATACAGCGGAGAAATATTATAAATACTATAATCAACATTAAGTTAGATTAATCTCAAATAAACAGAAACATAAATAAATATATTCAGAGCGTATCTAACTATCACATCTTCTAAACATTTCTTGGTTCATTCTTCATTTAATATGTAAGATCTTCTTGTAAAACCGTGTTACTTGATTGGCACAGACATACACATAGAAGTGTTGATAACAGATAACACAATATAAAAAGGGCTCAAACAAGCGCCTCGTGAGGGCAGCCTCAAAGGGTTCCGTGGAGCGATGACATATCAAAATGAATCGTTAATGCACTGCTCAGAACAAGGACGGCATGGAAACGTTAATGTTCGTAGTTGAATTGTCTAAATTTTTTTTTATTTATCAGTGGCCTTTTAGGAGAAGTTATGAATATTTTCAAAAATAATCAGATGTATTTCTTTTTAATGTGATTATTTGAGTAAATGCCTATCCAATGACTTACTATCATGTTTGTGAGTATGGTACGAATTGGCTTGGTTGTGATAAATTAAAATTTACCAAACTACTAAAAACAATTCACCTATTACGGAAGAGTTTGACAATGTTAATTTGTCGACTTAAATCAAGTTGTTAATTCATTGTCGCAAAAGAAATGCATTTTCCATTATGACAAGATTAGCAATCTTTGATAACTATTAATAAAATAATGAAAATGCATAGAACACTCTTTGTTTCTTTCACTCTAAGAAAAAAGGGAAAAAAGTAATACCTTAAAATGTTTTGATAACATAACAAATAAAATAAGAGTTAAAAATATTACAGATAAAATATTAGCATAATTTATTGAAATTGCAAAAAGCATTTTTACTTCGATTGATAAAATGCTACTGCTATATTTAAACTCCACACTAGAGTTTTATAGTTCTGCGCCTCTTAAGTGAACTATAGTAGAGGACGTTTAAGGTATTCCTATTTAAAAAAAACTTTAACATTTTTGCCTACTCCATCTCTTTCCCAGTTTAAATGCGCTGTAATACCGACAACAGATTGTACAATAATATTGCAAATTAATTATTCCCGTGTTGCAATCATGACTGGCTTTAGATCGGGCTCTTGATTAGACGCTGACCTAACCCGTCATTGTTGCAAATCAGTATCATCATCGACAATTATGTGTGCTCTGTTACAAAATTTCACTTTAACATGTTTTTGTACATTTCATCTACTAAAATTGTTAACTTGAACATTTTGTGAGGTTATACGAATAGATGAATGCACGTTAGTCGCTCTTTCACTTGGTATTGTGCATTTGAATAACCCTTAGTCATATTTATACCTTATATAGGTAAATGCACTGTCACAGGTCGTATACAAATATTTTATGTATCAAAGTAAATATGTGTAAATAATCTATATGTACTTATTAGATATCAAGCTATAACTCACTGTTTCCAGATTTCCAAACTCTTGTTTCTTATTTCAACATCAATAAATGTAAGGAAACTCCAGCCAACCAGATCAAACATTATGACGACCGCCAATTATACTGTCTGCATCTCTCATACAACTCATACAAACACGCGCGGCTTTCCCCACAGGGATTCACGCTGCGCGCATTTTATTGTATGGATACTAAGGTTGGCTCTACACTGAAGAACTTTCACGTGCTTGCTGCTACATACAAAAAATGAAAAATTTATGAGCTTTTCAAATTCATAATTAAGTACATCGTTTCAGTCTTTTCGTGACCACGGGGGTTGTAACACTGCCGAAACGTCGAGATAATTAAACAATGAATTAGATCGTGATTAAGCCCCGTACATCCGTACAATACAATATTGTTTCTAAATACGTTTATGATTAGTTACTTACTATAACCGAAGCACATAAATATAATTTAACACCAAGGATAATAATGTTATAAATAAATAAGCATAAGCTTTATCCACCCCATAAATGCTCTCACTGCTGGAAGTCAGAGCTTTCTCTAACAAGGAGAGAGTCAAGTCCAAGTACGCCACACTGGTCAGGTGCGTGTTACCGGATGAAACATATCATTAAAGATATTCATTTTTTTACTTAAAAACAAAAATATTAAACAATAAAGAAAAGTTCTTAGTATTGTTAAATTAGAGTTTGACTCTCGTTGACTATTGTAGTAATTACTCAAAATTATTATGAGTATTTTTTAAGGTATATGTTTAAACAGGCAACTTTTACTATATGATATTGGGTGAGTGAACGTACATAGCTTACAACACAACATAACATTTTGGACGGGTAATCGCGCGCGATAGACCGCGCGCTTTACGCTCGGTCTGTTTTCTTGTAACCTGCCATGAGTTGTAGATTTTGATCACTGATCGTATCAAATGCTGATAATGCGTTTCGCGAATGCATTTTCATTTAATGCATGTGGTTTTGTTACGTTACAAAAGAGCTTTGTTTTGTACATTAAGTGTAGATGATTTTTAAGATGGGATGGTGGATTGTTCATGTTCTCGTAATTAAAATATGTGTTGTTACAGCTTTACTTTATATTTGTGTCCAAATAAAAACAAATTATTGTTGTAACTTTAAAATAAGAAACATCATACAACGAAATTCAAAAGGTGAATTTTAAATAATAACAATTTATTTATGTGAGATAAATGTTTACCAACCAATTTAGACTGGATCTAAATGTCACCCTTTTGGATCTAAATATTAACACATTAGTTGATTTTCACTTGTGTGATAAATACAATAAAATTATATATTTGTTTTGTACTATGGTTTTAGTATATTATAAAATCACACGTGTACTCATAATTCCATAAGTGTTATGTCAGCTATTTTATTAGCTTCCATATTACCTACACAAGCTTTGCTTAATTTGGAGGTGGTTAGTGTTGTGTAAAGAATGCCCATCGATATTGATTTTTATTTTAAACATTAACACAATAGTTACATGAGCCAATATCCTGTCAAATGTTTGTGCAAAGTCAAATTGGTATAGTAATTTCTGACGTCTATGACATCAAACGCGAAGACAATAAATAGAGCTAAACGTGAGCTAAACTCACGTTTTGTTATAAGGTTGTAGATTGACACAATCTTGATCAATAAAATGCGTTAAATATATTTTTCACAGTATTGCATAGAGCTTTTGTTTTATAAAACTAATCAACATTTATATTATCCACACATGCTTTTCCAGAGCTGAATTCCCTTGACAAAATCGTTAATCTTGAAATTAAGCTTCAGCCGCCACATCACAAAGGCGGCTGTCTTTAAAACTACTTTTTATTATAATGAAACTAATAACAAAGCAGTTTTTAGACATCCGTTTCAATAACCCGAGCGCTTTCGTTTGATTCACTCAGTGGCTTTATTTTATAATTTTATAACAAGGTTTTTTTTATGACAATGTTGTTGAATTGTGATGTTTTCTTTGATATTCAAGATAATGCTTGGTGTCTTGTTTGTAAAATTTAATGGGAAATTAAAATTGAAAAAAAAATAGCTAGCTTCTGTTTTGATATTTCAAAACCCATCCACCGCAATGATACAAATAAAATTTAGTTTTACTGAGTTTGTTTCACGTAATAAACCTTTAAATTTTTTATAGCGATTTGTTTTTGCGTAAATGTTTAATATGACTTTAGCTATGTTCTGAAAACAACGGTAAAGAATAGGTACTAGTTACGGCCGATGATTTCGCTCATAATTCTGTGAGTTTGGGCAATACTGTTTGTGTTATTCTCATGAATAAGCACATTTTCTGATGTACCTATAAATATAATTACGATTTCTAACAGCACCTCAGAGTTTTTCTTGCGTAGTTCCCGTTTCAGTAGTTAAAATATGGTTATATGCTATTCCATACTGCAATTTAATGTATTTAAATCTTTAAATTCCAAAACGTGTTTCCAAATTTCAACCCATTCGATTCAGCCGTTTTAAGGTGCCTGCATCTAACCAACACCTTCACAAACTGTCTCATTTCAAATACTAACATAGTCACAATTACTATCAAAAGAAAACATTAATGGGTTTCATTTACTTATTTCTTGCTCTTTAAGTCAAATATACCTACGTAAATGCTCTAAATAACTACTGATTCAATTCTAATCTATCATTTTCTACAAAATAGCTTTTTGTGCATTGATTTAAGTTGTCGCCGTTGTTCACTACACTAGGTTCATTAATTGCGAGATATTTGCATGTTACGTGGTGCAGCGAGTTCCCGATATTTTAATGTAGTTTCACGCACCGTATTCATGGGTTCACTGTTTAACGGGGACTATCCGCGCCAAACAATTATGGCAAATACACCATAATTAATAATAATACTATCGCAGTGAATTGCTTTAACACTCTCAACATAAGGATCAATTACTAAATAGTAAATTACGATATTTTTTATCGGACAGAGACTTTATTAACAAAACTATGTCACAATGAAAACTTCTATACCTAAACTACATACATAATTATCCATAAAGCGATTAAGACATTGAGATATTGAGATAAAATAGATGAGACAAAAAAATATTTTTAAGTTTTTATCTTCTTAGGCCAAACGTATTGATAATAAAAACTATATACCATGACCCAAAAAGAAGCCTCAAAGATCCCGAATAACCGAATTAAAGATGCTTACGCCCCAAATAAAAACAAACATACCCCACACAACTCGAGAAATAACCACTCGAATGTATACAACCGTAAAATAAAACGGACTTAAACAAAAGAGGTCCTAACCTGAAGACCGGTCGTCCCACGGGGGATACAGAAACAGGGTAAACCCACCCAGACCCACTGAAACACAGTAGACTACACCACAGTTTCAAGTGTAGATCTACGGGTTATCGAAAACTTTGTAAGTATTAAATTTGTTTATTAAATAGTTGATCCGTCTACTTCTGAGTTAAACTCTAATGTGGTCCTTTTTAAAAACTTATTGGACGATTTTCATCACAATGTTGTACTATTTGTGTATGAATAAAAAAAAATACAAATTATGGCTATCTGGAATAATGTTTTTTGGAAATTGTAGAAGGCAATAGATGCGGTGATCTTTTCATTTTACAGTTTTTCAAATATGCATATAAAGAACATTATCTTATTAGCCTACGTGTTATTTCAGACTATATTCTACTTCAGCTCCAAATTTCATCTGAGTCTCTTCAGTTGTTACGACGTGATTGAACAACAAACATAATCAATTAAAACTTTCACATTCATAACATTAATAGGATGTACAAATGCTTTTACTCTTAAATATTTTTTTTCATATTTATTATATTTTTTTACAAGTTGTTAATTTGCTATTTTTATTTTTTATGTAAAATCACATTAAAAATGTCTCTATCAGAAACTTTTTTTCAATCCTGAAAAAAAGTATTTTTTTGTTTAATTATTGCACTAACCACAAACTACGTTGCTCTACTAAAAATGTAAACTCATTTAAAAGAGTGACGTATTATTTTAACCAATAGATACTTGCCAAAATGCATTACTCAGTAGGTAACTTTAACCAAAATATCATCACATAACGTAATTTAAAAAAAACACACAACTTCTTTTTTGTAAATGATCCAAAAATGTTTGGCATTAAAGTTATCTACAGCTTTTTTTCTACAGTTTACCAACTCAAGAGAAGCGGCAACATTGCCCCTAAAGCAGACACCCTAAAGCTGACCCCCCCAAGTTACCTACTCTTGTCTTGCCTCTTGCCTCCCCGTTGCTCGTCCCACTTCAGTTTTCCTTTTATTCTTTGCCTACTTTTATTTTTGTTTTGCGTTACAGAGTGGAAATAATAGCGTTGGGATACTGTGGATGTTCCTTTGATGCTCGATTTTTATTACGTTTTGCTTTGCGATGCCGAATGGAAAATGGCTGTGTTGTGTTAGGTTTTCTGTTCGTTTTGGATGCTTTAGAATCAATAGAGTACTGGACGTTGCTGGATTATTTGAATTCATTTTTTGATACTTCTCAAATCGAGTCTACATACTATAGGTATATTTTAAAGATAACAAAATAAAAAGATACTCAATGTGCAAAGTCAAAAGGGTTTTTTCAGCGTCAAGGGTAAAATTAATATAAACAGTATAAATACCGAATACGGTAAGTACAAATATTTGCAAGAAACTATTGTTTATGTGCGCTTCTGTGTCTTTGTGGCTTGGAATGCGCTTGACGTCTCAATCATCGCAAATGTATTTTGATAGTTTTCTTTTGAGAGAAAAAAATGCGTTGTGTAAGTACCGTTTAAACTACGAAGCATAGTGTCATAGTTTAACAGGCCGTATCCACATGGTCCTCACAATTTCCCAAGATGACCTTTTGTAGGCGATAGAGTCTGAAGTGGCGTCATTATTCAGAATCGCATTCAATTCTACATTTACAGCGGTTCCAAACAAGTGGCGGGCCTTAATGAATGCAAGCTTATTTTAGATATTCATGGGATTTTATTCCTTACGACTTTTGTATTTAGTGTTTTATTTTCCTAATTAGGCGCATATGAAGTATATTTCTAAAATGAAAAGAAATTAAGGCTCTGTGGTTTCTTGAATTGATTTTAACGCACTGTAACTAACTTTGAAAAATTTAAAAGGTTGTCTTATTGTAACATTTTTTTAATATTTTACTGAATCGGTGTCTCCAAACCGTAGATTTAAGGCGAACATGACACTGTTAATCTCAAACTAAATATTCATACTGTGATCTCAAACGTAAGCACTCACACATACATAACGTTAGTTATTACTATCAAATCAATTAGAGCAAGTCACCAACAAGACGTGACAATACGCATGGTCCATCCAATACCATTGGTCCTATATCAGTTTACTCTGAAATTCACCCATTATTGTTTTTCTATACGTTGAATTTAAATAACTGCGATCTGTAATATAACAACCCTCGCTTCATCAAGTTAAACAGTGTGTTCAGAAAAACATTGTTTATTAAGTTTGTTTTTACTGACTGTTAGTCCTGCTATTTTATGTATTAAAGAACATGGAACTTTGTAAAACATATTGCCATGATATGTCTATAAGCTATTGGTGAATATTTACCACACACCACTATCTAAGGTCCAAACAAAGAAAAGCTTGCGCGGAAAGAGCCGCATAACTGATAAATATTTTGTTATGATACATAGCTACTCTAAGACATGGAATAGAGGAATCAAACACTCGTTAGCTTAGTGACTTCACTGGTAGTGAGTTTGAGGCCAATTAGTTTATTTTAACGCTATATTACAATTCCTAATTCTTTTTGAAACTGTTCAAAAATAATCGAATACACAGAAAAGAAAAGAATTCGCTGTATTACGAAACCAACTTTCTTACCTTTGACGTGGAAAACATCTACGTTGATCTGTCTTTGCTCAAACATTTCATTCGCTTAAGTTTTAAGTAGGTGTTTTGAATAAGTTAAGATTATTTATTTATTTTATTTAAAAGAGACCTGCGGTAATTTTTTTCCACAAGACAGAGCCACAATGTAAGATAATATTGACAATATGTCTGACCAAAACCTTATAAAATAAGCGTTTCACCGCACTCGCATCAAAAATTAATACCTACATAAGAGCTTTGTCCATCAATAGTGATTCCACAAAAGTGCGAAATCTCAGTGAAAAAGAAAAGATTAATAAAGCTTACCGCACACTCGACACCTGTCCTTTTGTAGCTAATGGACGCCCGCCTTAATCTCGAGGGAAATACAGAGGTAAAAATAGAAAATACTATCTTATAATGTTGAAAGATTAAGTTGGATGTTGTGGTTTTAATTTCTATAGATATTTATAGCTTATGTTATTTTTAAAATAGTCAATGTTCTTTTAGTGGTTTTGTGATATGACACCAATTAATAGTTACCATTGCGTATCGAAATCCGAACACATAAAAGCCCAGTATGATGTTTTATGCCAATGAATCAGCAAGTCAACCAAGCGGAATACTGGCAAGCAAAAATTTAAAAGACGCACACAAAAAAAAGACAACATCATCGACACGAAGAAGAAGAAGAAGCAAGTCAACCGATAGATATGAACGAAAGATGACATTTGTGTGTGATTTGGCATTTGTGTGTATGTGTGTGTGATTTTGTGTTGATAAATAGGACAGTTTTTACTTGGTTTATATTTAATCAATTTATAGTCGCGTTCTCCAACGCTAAGAAAAGACGAGCTCGAAACGTTTAAGAGAGTTTGGACGATGGAACCACAGGACCGGATTAAGTGGAAGGAATTGGGGGAGACCTTTACCAAGAAGTGGAACAACTGAGGTTACTTGAAAAAAATTGTCGCATTTTTTGTTGTTTGTTTTTAGTTACATGAAGTTTCCAGAGCGAAGCCGGAACAAGCCGCTAGTGATATTATAAATGAGAAATGGATATCTACTCAGAAAGCGCGTTACACCACAAACTTTAACTGCACTTATACATTTAGTGAATTAAGGTCAATCATTAATTTTAAATGGATAGATGTTTGCTATGTCATCACAATTCTTCTCAGTTTGTACATTTTCTATTAAGAACTGGTTGGTGTTGTAAATGAAATTTCGTGTCGCGCTTGTAAGAAAGCAAACTTTCAGGCTGTTTCTTTTTAGATAACCAAATACAAGCATCAAGGTAGCCATTAGTCGTTTCAGTATTATCTAGAATATTTTCAAGGGTTCAAAAGTTGTAACGGGTTTGAGCCGGTTTCAACCGGATAATTGGAGGAGCCTCAAGCGGACTCAGGCTAACCGCCTGGATGAGTGTAACAAGTAAAAGCAAGTTGCTTATCCGGGGATTCTGGATCCACGGTAAAGCTTTAATCCGATACAAGCTAGTAAAATATATATTGGTTTACAAAAGGTAGCATTTTATTAGCATTCTTTTATTTTACTTCGCCACAAACCTACTTTCTGCCTACACAAACATCGAAAATTGGTATACAAATTGAACTTAACAAAAAAATTAACTTTTAACTAACTTTTAAATTTTTACAAGGCTCTAGTGACCTTTGAGTAAATTTAATGTTGTGTTCTACCATAGACCGTATCGTCCCTTAACAACAGACGATATAGCGATTAAGCGTGAGGTAATCAATGAAAAAAATTTTTGACTTGATGACGCGACGGTATGATGAGATTACGAGAAATACTAAGGTTTCTACGCAACTTTTTCACTTGCGAATTGAAATAAGTAGTTGTTTTTAAAATTGTTTTTATCGTTATTATGAAATTATATGAGTTTTTGATATTGTAAGGTGCGTTGGGGTAAGACCGGACGGATTTACGACTATTTAGCCTAGTCTTGCGATTTATTTATTTTCTGGACTTCAATTCATGTCAGATCGTCAAAGTATAGCTACAAGTCTTAATGGATAAACATAGTATAGGCGTGAATTTTGTCTGTTCTGTAGACTTAATAGTTTTTGTTGTATACGTTTTCAAAAACAAACTTAATTGTTTATGATTCAGTTATGATATTTACCAACATGGGGTAAGTTCGGACTGTAATCCATAGTGACTTCTATTGCTTAGATCGCAGGTGCCATAAAAGGAATCCGTCCGGACTTTCCTTTTCTAAAATAAATAGTTTGTGGAATTTACGAATTCTTAGCAGACAAAACATTCTACGCGATTTTTTATTTTTACCGTTTTTGACATCCGATGTTACCCCAGATACAAAAAAAATATGATTTTGTGGTTCTCAAACTTTGTAATGGTAAAGGGAAAAGATCGGATGCTTTTAACAATTTCCTTAGGTATGTTTTTTTTAGAAAAAAGTGTGGTATGTATGTTCAGTTATTTTTTAATTATTTCATGTTACTTTTTATACCGGTTCTGTTAGTGTATGATTAACCATATTTTAGGATTAATTTATGCTCATAACAAAATCAACACCTACTAATACTGCAATGGATCGATCTCTATACATTAAAGTAATTTTGAAAAATTGTTTTTGGAGGCATTTAAAATCAATACTGATGACAAAACTGTTTTTTTTTTCGTGTTTATAAATATGGTGAGCACGTATAGTATACATTTATAAAGTGTGTGTAGCTAATCAGATAAAAAAAACCTACACACTTTGTTTTGCTTAATGTATACATGTAAATATAATAACAAAATAATATATCAATTAATTTAAATACAAACATATTAAATGCCTGTATGCAAAGAGTGCATTAATTAATATAATGGTAAGACAATATAAAAATAGTCATCATTAGGAAAAACTAGCCGTGCCCTGCATAATCGTTCTGGTTTTCGGGATAAATAGTGACAGCTAAATTATGAACCTACAGATATGAACATCCCTGCTTTTTCAGCCATACTCATATGAACACTAATATTATAAAACCTTTGCAATGTGTTTCTCGTCATCACAAAAAACCCGTTTGATTAAATTTTGTTTTAGGTCATCTAACACTTAGAGGGATGAGCATACGCCACCATGATAGAAAGGTCTTATTTTTTACTACGCGGGAGAAATAGCGAACAAAGCTAGTAAAACATATAATACGCAATTCATATCTTAAATACATTTAATTCTAAATGCTAAAAAACAAAGGTTTTGAAAGTTTGACAATCTCTTTTATTTTATCCACGGGTCAAGATCGGACAACATTCATCCGTTCTTTGACTGTGAGGGGAAACATCGGATATTTGCGTACGATTACTCTAGGCAGGTTAGGATCACATCAATCTACGTATTATAACATGCAACTTAGTATTCTGAGAACACCAATAACGAAATAATCATAGGTATAATACAAAACACAAACTAAAGTTCAAGGGGAAAGATCGGATTTCACAAAAAAACAGAAAATTCTCTTTTTTTCGTAAATTCCGCACTGCATATGTCTGTTTTGCCGGAGCGGCAGGCCGAAGATGAGAGTCGCGGGATAATGAAATGGCGCTCTGTTTAATGTTGTCAGTGTTTGAAAATGTTGCCAAATGAGGTAGATATTTAATTCATACGGTCTTACCCCACCTCCGATCTTACCCCAACGCACCTTATCTCAATGAATTTACAAACCTAAATGAAGCTATCTAATACTGTAATATTAACAAGGTCATAGAGGCAAAATTCCTTTGTATCCATGTTCTAGAATATGAGTACTTAAATTTATATAAATTTGGAATACAGAGGTCGATTTTAAAATTTTGAGAAAGGTTTATTTATAGTTTAACTCGCAGTATTCTATGAACTTTATTCGTGTAAAAATGGCAGTAACAAGCTTGCAGTAACGAGGCTGCAGCGAGGCGCGTACTCTCAAGATGTCCACGGCTTTGTGCTCCCCAAATTGTTGGGAATCTACGTCGTATTATTTTTGAGAGCTGTCTTTAGCATCTCTGCCAAGTAGATACCAGAGACTTGTAAGCTTCTTCTATTGGGAAATCTCAAACACGCTACGTGTTGTGTGATGTTAACTTCTTTTATTGACAACACCCTATTTTTAACAGCCTTATCTTTTCAACCACGAAACAAGTAACTTTTTTAGATAGAGCAATGAAGTGAGCAAACATTGCGAATGATGGTTATGTGCGTATGATGGTATATTATGATGAGACATATGTCTTTTTGTAACAGAGTAGTGTTCAAATCACTTCCTACACTGCGCTCGTCTCTTGGAAAATTAAGGTAAATTACTCTTTTTTATTGATTATTTTTTTAATTATTCACCAATTTTTTTATTAATTAATTTGAGAAAAACATCAAAATGGAAGACTGCAGTTTTTCTCTTGCTGCTGCACTGCGCACTTTTGTGTTTCATTTTTTTACTAGATGGTTCGAAGTTCAAATGTTCGAAGATGGTTTTATTAAAATTTACAGTACTACACTGTAACTTTTGACATTATTGTAAATGCTTGCTATACCTAATTTTGCACATTACTGCGCTTGAAGGACCCTATACTGAATCATAGACAAGTTAAACTTATTTGAAACGTTTTGGAAAAATAAAAACATTACTTTAGCTTACAGTACATTTCCAAAGGCTGTCCGAAACTTTGTAGAACATTAAAATAACAATGTCCCACTTTAATTACGAATACCGAGAAATGTTAAACAAAATCCCACTTCTTATCTTACGCAATGGCCACTTTTCATCTCGGTAATTAATCATATTAATTACAACTCTTGTTTCACGGCTCGTAGCAAAAATAATAAACATTTCAAAGAATTTCAAATGAGTTTTTTTTCCTTTCAGTTATTACGTCGTTGACAAGAATATTTGAGGCCGGTAACTTTTGATGTGTAATTGATTTAATCAGAACAGTGAACTATTTGCGAGTAAATATATTTTTCTGTTGATAGGCACTTTAATACGTTATGAATAATATTAATTTTAAGAACTAGATTCTAGGCCGCTGTTTCGTTTGAGGCACTTGTGATTTATTTACTGTGAATAATGTTTTACATCGGATTGAAAAATTACTGATTTTATTCTTTTTTTTTATAATATAGAGTGATAGAACGAGGACGTGGACCCTGTAGTATTTTTTATAATGATACTTTTTGTCCTGTCTACGTCTTATGTGTAACTTTATATGTGCATTATATATATATATATATATGTATGTGTTAGAAAAACTTGAAAACTATTATTAATTTAACTTTTTCAGACTATAGAAAGAGCGTTTTGAAAAAACCGTGTAAGGGTAACAACACTACAAATTAAGCTGAACTAATACTAAGCAAATCTAATCTGTTCATGAACCGATGAAGATCTGGAAACAATACGTTTACTTAAGTGCACTACCGGTCGGACGAGTGATACTGTACCATAAAACTGTAAACTAATAAATATGTATTAAATGCAATCACATACAATAAATCAAAAAATTACCCACTCACACTTCTTTTAACACTAAAACACTTTATAAACCGATCTGAATGTAGCGCACTGAATCTGCAAGTCTCGATCGCTTAAAAACAATGATATAAGTCAAAACCTGATTGATTGACAGGCGTCAGTCCGCGAGCGACCAGTGTGCGTCATGCCTTATAGGCTAAGAGCTAGAGATCAGTTTCTTTCCAAGTGCTTTTCTGAGCAAATATAAACTTACAAGGAGCATTCTACGATTTCACTAGTGTAGTTGTCAATACCGTGAATTTCCCGGGATAAAAATGAGTATATGTTTAATTCTAGACTATTATCTATCTACGCAGTTTTTGCTTGGACAGTAACCAATAACTATGCATACAAACAAAATTTCCTATCTATAGTATTAGTAGATTGTAGTTAGTTTTCACTCCAATTATATATTTAATTCCGGTTTTTTTGGTTCCATATTTGATGATAATATAGATCTTTACCTACGGCCTTACAGATAAATATAGTTTAAGTAGCACTGCAGTATTTTAAGTGAAATCAGAAATTTTCTATGTATTTTTTTTGTGATAGCAAACAAACTTAAATCGATAAAACTAAGCTTAGGCTAGATCTTTAACGCCAGTTAATGATTATAAGAATTTAGAGAAAAAAAAAATATACTTCGTAAGATACCACATTAGACAAAACAAACTTTACGCAAGCTCCTAGCCTAAGTAGTTGTTTAAACAATCCTAAAACAATATAATGGACATGGAATGGACTTGATGATAGCCAATCGAAACTTTTCCGTTTTCACTTTCGAATTACAACGGGTAAAAATAGTTCTATGAACAGAACTAAAGCAGATGCACTGTGGATACACTGAGGATTTCTTCTTTAGCGTAAACGCTGCTTATTTTTATAGTTACTTACATATACAGGAACACCGAGCTTAGACACGTATTAAGTAAACTAGCGTCTAGGCTTTGCCAGTGGTACCTACATAATAAGTATATATCATATAGTATTCAGGGATCATTTATGTAAATCCAACGGTAAAAGAATTGTTATCTTTCTTCCAGTAGTTCCTGATATTAGGGCGTTTAAACAGAAAGGTTCTTCAGCTTTGTACTAGTAATATTATAAGTTTTTTTTTTTAACTAGAATAGGTTCGCACTTGACCACCATCTCGCCTGATGTTAAGCGATGATGCGATCTACGATAGAGCGTGCTTACCTAGAAGAAACCGATTCACTCTCGATTTGAAGACACCAAGATTGTAACCATCGGGGAAAACCCACTCAGGCAACGCATTCCACAACCTAGACGTTCTTATCACAAACGTGGAGTCAAATCGCTTCGTTCGTGTTTTTGGAACATCAACCATGAAACGATGTCGCCCTTTTGTGGAACGAGAAGTCCGATAGAAGAAAGGGCAAGGTGGAATTAGATCATGCAGATCAGTTGCACACTCTCCGAAGTGTATCCGATAAAATACCGATAAGCTAGCAATTTTGCGGCGATGATCAAGACTTTGAAGTCTTTTACGCACAAGAGTGTCATTGCCTATGAGTCTTTTGGCGCGTCTCTCAATCGATTCCAGAGTCTCCAGCTGATACTTAGCCGATCCATCCCAAAGGTGCAAACAGTACTCCATACAGGAGCGAATCTGTGCTTTGTATAACTTGAGCAACTGTTCAAGTATAGATATATATGAGGTTGCTCGAAGTTGTGTATACAATAAGCCAAAATTTTGAGAGAAATCGAAAGACACGAAGATAGATCATCTTATATCTCCGTGTGACGAGCACTGATCAGGGTTAAGCCGTGATCTGAACACTTCATGTACAAATAATTACACGGTACTGTGCTGTTATGGGTTATTGTAATATTGCTCTCCGTCAAACAAACATCTTCACTGTCCTGTTACTGTATTAAAAAAAACGCTAGTAGGCTACGCTAAGTAATGGCGTTTTAACAATACTATATTTCTACGTCAGAGTGTTCAATTTCGCAAATGGTGGTCGTATTGTAAGTTTTTCTTATACTATGTTTATTATTTGGCATGCACGCAACGCACGATTATTACACGTTAGTGGTACAGTTGCTAGTTTTATGAACAACCTTATGTGCAGTAACATGATGCTAATAACCCCAAATTTTCACATTTTTTAGACGGAATTCTAATTTGATCGCAAAGCAATTTAACGATTCTTTTACATTCAGACCCTCATTTGAAATCAATCTACTTCCACGCATAATATGGTAGGTACTTATCTATCATTCCCATTAACTTGTATTTAAAAACATTTCCAAAGAAAATCTCCATTGAAGAATTTAGGGAAATAATTTTAAGATTAAAAGGGCTCTCTTCTATTCAGTATTCGCTGACCACTTGCATAAAATTATTGCAAAGTCGTTCGTACACGGAGATACAATTCTAATAATTAATCACGTTTATAAAATCTATTTACATTTAGTACAGAAATTAATATTCATTCTAATCAAGTTGAAAACTTAATTGACACAAGGATTACGGACTCTCTCGCCTCGTCTTCTCGTGTAAATAAAAAATATGTGTTAATAATAAAATGTGTTAATAAAAATATGTGTTAATAAAAAATATGGGGAAATTTTATGACAAACTCTCACAAAACTTAGATAAAGAATGATTTTTCGTGAATTTTATGAATGTTCCAGTATTTTTTTTGTAGTTTTGATTCTAAATTGTACTTTTGATAGTTACGCCGCACTTTGTTGAATTAACTTACGATTTTACACATGACAGTGTTAATTTAACATCACTGTGGTGCACGAAGTCGAGCACTAACAAAATATATTTTGTAATTTCAGTGCTGAAAATTTCATTCTCGTCTCATAATAAGTAGTCCATGTCGAATTTCCAAGCTGAATTTGCATGTCTTAGGTATAATATGTCTTTAATATGTATTTCTTGAAACACCTCGGTTTTCTTATGGTATCGTTCTTAGCTAGATATTCAAGAGATGTTTAAATCCAGATATTTTCAGGTAGTAGGAGAAATTAAAACGTTTCATTGAATGAGCACGCGCATCGCTTCGTGTACGAATGTTCTAAAAGAAAGCTATCAAAGAGATTCGATGTTACAAAAGGAGATCGGGATCGGCAGAATTAATTTGTTTTTTTTTTCTTTTTTCCGCAGACCCATTATGAATTATAAAGGAGATAGCTTGTTCGGTATCGACGTTTCTTTGATGTCTGTTTCGAGATAATGACGTTATTTGTCTTTGATATTTTATATTTAAGATGTTTTTTATGGTTTTAGAAACGGAAGCTCTATTATGAAGATGATTAATTAGATGCTACTGAATAGAAATAAAGTGAGTGGGAATTGGGGAACATTGGTTTTGTTTCAGGATGAGAGATTTTTGAAGTTAATTTCAAAAATCTTTTTATAAATATCTTTTTCTAATTTCCTAACATTACTTTTACTCCAAAGATGTCAATCTTTATTTTACTCAACTTTGTATCTTTAAGTTCGTTTGAAGTTACAAACCAACAATACTTTACTCCAAATTTTGACAGCTTTTTGACACCCGTCTGTTTTTATTATACGTTAGCGTACCGCCATTTATTTCATAAACATCTAACATCAAACTGTGCAAGTTTGTCGTAATTACTTGATTTAATGGTAAAGAAATATTGTGAGAAAATCGTCTTTCGAATTGGCAAGATTTCCTTCACTCGTTATTTAGGCGAAGCAATTTTCCTTTATGAAATTCAAATATCATCTCAGATTCAACTATATTGGTGTAACATCTGCATCGAAACAAAAATAAATTAATTTATTGACTTGCTAAAATCGAAACAGTGTGGAAAACTTTTACATAAATTGTTTTTCCAAACGCCGTATTTTGATAATCCATCATTACAGGCTCACCATTCAGCCGCCAAAGGACAATTGTTGAAGCCATGTTCAGTCCAGTGGCTTTCAATGCCTTTTGTATCCAAATGTTGCCTCTATGCAGATTACCAATAGGCTGATAGTACTATTATAAAGGATGGAAATTGGGATGATGGGTCCGATTGGCAGACTGTTCATTTTACTAGCGATGTCAAACAAATTGGTTTATCATACACGGTAAAACTATCTACATCACTTGCTAAAATAGATATTTTGTATTTGTTAAGTGTTATTTGTTAAGGGATTTTGTTAGAAATACGTATATATGTTCTACTGCATAGTGTAGTGTTTCTACGTACCTATCATAAATATATTGTACGAATTACCATACCGGACACAATACTTAAATAATGTATCAAGAAGAAAGCAAAAGAAGCATTCAAACAATCAAATTTGTGGACACAGTGAGATGAGTTTAAAAATGTAAAACAGATAATTAAAACTAATTTCCGTTTCGTTCGTTTCGCTTTTTTATCTACATTAAAACGATCGAGTGCCCCGTAATAAGTGTGCTGGGCAAACTTTTTACTCACGCTAAACACTTCAGGTTATAAGTTATTGCCACACTAAACATTGAAGACTTGTTTGAGATAATAAATTTAAAACACGAATTTAGTATTATGTGTTTTCATCATTATCATATTTTCGGTTGCCAATTCAAATATCACAATTTACACTCAATGCAAATCAGATTCGCGCAACGGATCAAAAAGACGTATGCATCGAAAAACTTACTCTAAAATGAACTGTATTTCCAATACAATTGAGTTGATAATAATGCTAGGGTTACATCAAAGACTGCGCCCAGGATGCGGTATTGAAATTCCTGATCTGACTAGTAATAAACTTACGTTTTAAAAGAGTTCAAAGTATAAAGAGAGCCGAGATGTTATTATAATCGGTGGTGACGGAAGGGACGTCTTTGAATCGACACCCGCCATTTTGAGACGATTTTAAAAATGGCGGACACAACAAGCAATTTTATTGAGATTCATAATATTAAGATTATTGGCTTTTATTGCGTTTGCCGCGAGTTATTTTAGCGTAAAAATGGAATAAAATTTTGTAACGATTGTTTTATGAATGATAAAAAATTAATCTTATGTAGTGAGAGTAAATTTTATGAGTTTTATTTTTAAGTAAGCAGCGTACCTATTCATTAGTTGTTTTCATTTCTCAATAGGAACTTATACAAAAATTTTCACGTAAAATAAACAGATCATCTGTGTAGAACTTTTGAATAAATAGCGAAAAATTAACCTAATTCGAGAGTACCTACTTTAAAAACTGACTCACCTACATCAATGGGATTTTTCTTAGATTTGAGCGATCTCGAATCTAAATCTCGCATCTGTATCGAATGGCGATTCACTAATCGAATGATTCACACCAGATCCTCAAACGAGAATCATTCACAGATAGATCATTGTGTTTTATCGCCTATCCGAATGTTGAATAGACAAAGCCCACTGTTTGAGATCGAAAAAGTATTAACAGATCAGTGTTAACACTAAACAGGTCCCGTTGTTTGTTATTCTATGAAGTATGCGGTACGATCCACTCTGTACATATATTGTAATCGTTCAATTGTTTATTCTAATTGTAACTGTTTCTATTCTTGATACTTTTCGGCATTTCTCGGTTTTCTAAATATTTGGTTTTCTTGAGCATTGTTGATGGGAAAAGGTTAATATCTTTGTAAATACTGCCACGTGCGTGCGCAGTGCCGATTGAGTTATAGGATTTATTTGTTGGCCGGCAGATGAAAGATACCTTTATGAAGAATATCTATTGATTTATGAATATTATGTTTGGTAAGACGATAAGAATGAAACAATAATATATCTCTATATTATATGCAAATGCGGCTGTACATTTTTTTTGTTATATTTCTTCGAATATCGAAAGCGATTTAATTTCGTTTTTAAATTACATTGAATGTAATAAAACAGAGGTTTGACAAAAATTTATTGATCGAATGTTACATAATCATTGATATATCCAATTAACAAAAGTTTGCATAAATATATCCACACTCAACTTTATTTCAATTACAACAAAACTTATTACTGACCAGTGCGATGAAATTTTTTGAACAGAAGTTAGAGGCAATGAAAAATATAGTCTTAAAAATTCGCTACATTAAAAAGACTTAGTTCACCAACACGTTTTCATCTTTTTAATCATGTTTCGTTTTCATTAGCCTTTTTAATACATCGCTACCAAAACATAAGACCTTGGTGGGCGCCAGTTTTAGTAACATAGTAGATACTTTATATTAAACGTATCACGAAAATTTGTATTTCTCGAATTCATCCTACAAATAATGTTAATTATGACATAAATAAGTATCGAATTACAATAAAATTAAATACACCCAATTAGTGATTTAAGCCTCATTTCCGAATAAAACAGGCTCAATAATTTATTATTAAGAGTACCTATATTATTTACTTACAGTACAAATTGAAATAATTTCGTTAGACGTACAAAAGCAACGTACAAATTACCTAAATCAACGGCAATTCTTCAAAAGATTAACATTCTGAATTCAAACACGAATTCGAATTTCGAAGTCGTTTCAAAGCGTTTGTCAAATTACCCTCCCTCCGCCATCTTGACTTCGAATTCCATCTTTAAAATTGTAACTGATTGTCTGTTTGCTTTGCTTGGTGCTTATTTAACTTAAACTTCAATGTTCTCTTCGTTTGCCGCCTCTCTCATCCATGTAAAAAGTGAGGGAGGCGGGGGCACACAAAGTTGGGACTTTATTAACACTTCATAATCGTTTGGAACTCAAAGACTTCTGAAGTTCGAATGAGCAGAGAAATAAAACATTGGGTTTGTTTATGTTTGCATAGACAATTAGCTTTTTTAGATACAAAAACAATAACGTTGATATAATCAGTTTCGCTAAATAATAGTAGAAATGAGACAAAAACAGGAAAACAACAACAGTACCTACAGACACAAATTCAAAATGGTACTGAAAACAATGATTTGTATAAATATTAAAATTTTTGTCAAGTTGTTGTCCAACTCCGCTGGAAAATTAAATGAGTTGGGTTAATAGAATAAACTCAGAAATAGTATACCGTAACATATCGTTTGCTACTTTACATTCCAAAAATACGTAGAAATCTTTTGGAGGGTTTTTCCCAATTTTTTGAATATTACGTGAACAAAATCTCGGAAAGTCTGTATTTTGCCCTGGATATATCTCACATTGAAATTGAGACCAATAATTTTAGGCTAATCATTACGATAATAAAAAGTATTCTTTTAGATTATTTATTTTAAGAAGTATCAGAGTGAAATGTGCTCTTGTTAGTTTGTCTTTGATATTGATGATATTTATTGTAATAGATACATATTGTAATGACTTATTGTTATCAACCTAAATGTCGTCAGATTCGAATTTACCAAAAAAAATTTATAAGTTATGATCCTGTTATAGAGTAAAGAAATAGAAAATAAAAAATATTTAAAAAAGTATAAAACCAAAAAAAAAAGGCACTCTTTACTATCTATGACTTTATTTTGGCGCCAAATCAAAGGTGTTTTATAAGACAGTTTCCAGTCCCGCGGTTGCTTAAATTGCAAGAATCGGCGGCAAACAACGCTTTACTTACATACTCACTAAACCGTGTTTATTCTGTGGATTTCGGGTTCTGGTTCCGTAGAGACTATTCTTTTATCTGTGGCTCGCTTTGAAACTCTCGAATGTAATCTGTTTTGTTAATTTTCAACGTTTGTCGGCGTTTTTCGTGTCCCGAAATGGGGAAGATTGTGTTTGCGTTGGGAATGATTATTTAGCATTTGTTTTGTCTGCACATGGCGATGAAAAAAACTTATTACATGTAAGCAAAAGTTGACATAGGACATAGGTATTTCGTATTACTCTACATTTTTACAGGCTGTATGTCTTTTTTACTTCCTTCTTTATACCACAGAAGCCTTCCATGGAGCTTTAGATGGAATATAAAAACGTATGTAATACATTTAATTAAGTAATTTAATTATATTACATAGTAAAACAAGTCAGTCTTCATGTATACGTTTAAATTCCTCAGTCTAATTAGAGTCCTGACGCCGGGACTCAGGTCTTCTCTCACTTTAGAAGGCCATCTACTCCGTAAGTGATACGAAAGTTGGAGAAAATCACCTCAACGTCTTCAAAACACGGTTTTCCTTGAACTTGTTGTTTTTCTCACGATGTTTTCCTTTGCCGTGAAAGCAAGATATCTTAGGTACATATTTTCATATAAATGAAACAAAAATTTGTGTGTCTGCATTTGCAACCATATTCAGAGGTTTTTCAATGTGGCCACATAAAGCCCTGAATCAGTCTCTATGTTCATGTAAATACGACTAAATATTAAGCCATTATGTATCAAGGGACGGCGTATTTGAATAAGCACAAAATTGTCAAAGAGATTTTATCTTTATAAACAAAAGCGCCTCTTCTGTTAGCTTTTGCCCCTATTTAGGGGTGTGGGGTGCCTGTTTAATGGGATCGTCTAATACTGTTGATGATGCCTACGATTTTAACCCCCCAAGATAATAAACACGGTCTTGTCATCGCGAGAACGAGATGGGTGTATGCAAATGTGGGTAGTGCGTAGAAGAGGGTAGTTTTGATTGTGCGGTCGGATAATTCGTTGAGCGGCTTATGTCTTATTATGTTATTGGAAGGATTTGTTGATCTTATAGTGTGATAACCTTTATTAGGGAGATCATTGTTTGTTTCTTTTGAATAGCTTAGTTATATCAGATTTATGAAATAGTAGAAACGCCTTGCAGTATTGTCAAAAGCCACATAGAATTGCCTTAGATTCCTACTGCTGAGAAATGTGGGTTACTAGCAGAAGGTGAGTTAGCTGAGTCAAGGTATAATCCGTCACGCTAGCCGAATACGGGTTGGTGCATAGCATATTATTTTTAGGATGTCTTTCTTTTACAATATATAATACAACGGTTTTCTCGCGATATTTTTTTCAGCGTTGAAGACTACGATAATGGTAAACTTGCTTTAAAAAATGTCAAATGCGCTCTAAATTTAACTTTTATTTTGAACACTTTGGTTTCCTCACGATATTTATATCACAATGCACAAACTAAATTATCCACACGAATCGCTTAGGGTATCGCGTATTCGCGTATAATTTTTTTTTTTTTTTTTTTTTTATTTAAATTAGCCACTCCACAGACTCCGGGGTCCGTGATCTTTGTCATTACAATTATCGTTTTTTTACACATATCTTGGATAAGGAGAAGAAGAGGAAAATAGGAGGGAGTTGGGTACATTTAAAATCTAATTCTAGTGCTCGTCTGTAGAGCCGATCACTACCGGTTGGGATTCCGCTAGTAATCGACTCGACATCGAGTGTTTGCCTTGTCATTTGCCTAAGCTGCCTCCTCCCGGCCCAGAGCCTCCACAACGGCCGCATTTCTGTCCCTGATGGCCATCTGTAGGTTAAAATCGCGGATGGTCTTCGGTGATGCAGCCCACGCTCGCCGCACGAACCGACCGATGGCGTCGTCGGTGTCGTCAGCGTAATATGTGAAGGTCCCCGTGTGCCGTGAGATTGCCACTACCGCATGGGGCACGCTCTCGTGCAGCTTCATGTTTGCCTTGGTTTTGATTACGATTACCGACTCGTATGTTAGTCCTTGAGCTTCATGGATAGTAAGGATGCGTGACCCGGTGCCTGATCCATAACCCTGGTTTGTCAGGGTCTCCTTCTCCTCTTGAGTGTGAACTAAGAAGAGGGTATTTGGTAGGGTGTTGGGTATTTGCGCTCCCTTATATCTTCTCTGTTCTAGGGACTTTATACAGGACGCTGAAGAGTACATACCGGAGTATATTTCCCTCAGTGCATATGCGACGTCCATTGGGTTTCGATGTGTGCAGAGCAACTCCTGGCTGATCTTTGTTACCAGGTTCGGGCGATGATACCTCATTTCGAAGAGATTTTCCCTGTCAATATAAGGCAACTGATTGACGTCTCCAATGAGGACAATTTCACCAGCACCAGACAGCCTTGAAGCCATCACAATGGCTCCAAAATGGTTCATGAGAGCTTCGTCCACCATGAGGCGACTGAAACTTTCTCTACCGAAACCATTTACCAGAGCAGAAGCCATGGTTCGCACTCTGGTTTTGACCAGGTTTCCGATTCGGTGCGATAGCTTTTCTCTTAGATCTTTTGCTGCCTCAGTTGTTGTAGTGATGATGGCGTCCTTGTCCACGTCGAAGTGTCTAATCACCCATGTTGTTTTTCCACATCCTGGAACTCCGTTGACCCACTGTATTCTCGGTACCTCCCAATTTTCCCAATCTGCTTTGACGTTTCCGTTCCCTTCGATGGTCTTGGCCATCTCTAGGATCTTATCGTCCAGCATAATCTTGGTGCATCGGGCAGTAACTACAATTGGGTCGTTTGGTGGTGTCGCATAAACAGGCACTCCCGCGCTCTGTGTCTCTCTCGTTCAGTGTCACGAAGCCATTTTCTGCACTGTAAGCTGCCATATACTGTCCTGTCATGGTTCCCTTGATGACCCGGGAAGTGACATTATTGTAAATGGCTGCTTCGGCCTCCTCGAGTTTCGCCTTTAAAAGGCTTTCACTTCCTAGCCTATAGGACTGCATGATGTTTTCGCAGGTCTTGAGGTTGACTTGTCGTGTCGCGCTCAGTGTGGCTATGAATTCGATGAAGGCGTTGCGTGCATGGCTCCGCGGCTCCGAAGCCGTGACATAGCGGGGCGGTTCAACCTGTCCCATGTCGGCTCTCGTTCGGGCTGGTTGTTGCTGTGAAGCTGCTTTGGGGTCTTTGACGTCGAGGGGCGATGAATGGGATGTGATTCGAGTACGCTCCTTGCTGCTGCGTTGAAAGCAGTCACGAACGCCGTGTTGGTGCCTCGGCTGCTAGTTAGATTGGCTGAGGCTTTTTCCGCGGCTGCCCTCTGCTGTACTCTTTCGGAGCCGGTTTGGATGGTCGAACTAGGAACAGGATGTCCCCAGCTGTCAGTTGCATTTGTTTGGTCGTGCGAAGGGGCTCTGAGGAAGCTCAGATTTTCTCCCCTGTCTTCGTATACGACAACCTCATGATGTTTAGAGGCCTCAATGCAACCCAGCCGGTCTGCGACTCTCGCTCTTGAATATTCGATTGCCATCGCATCCACGCTTATCACCCGGGTGTTTCACCTGCATTTCTGCTCAGATGTGCGAGCAGCGCACTTGCCTGTGTGAAAGGCGTACGACCTTCCGAGTACTCTATTAGTGCAATCGTTTTGTTTTTCGATCGCACCAACCGAAATCGGTGGCCGTCTACCGCGCACACCGGCATGGCGTCGTAGGTTTTCCGCTTCATCGTGACTTTTGCGGTACTCCCATTGAGCAGGCAAGACAATCCAGGCGACAAACGGGCTCGTTTCCGCTCCCAAGCGAAGCAAAAGCTTATTCGAATCTTTCTTTGTTGCTGTCCATGAAGAGAGCCACTCCGCGGATACGGATCCCTGCTTCTCCTCGGTCTGCGTTCTCCAGTAGTTGTTTGACGGAGATGCTCTTCGAGGAGTTATGTTGGGCGGGAACCGCATGCCGCGCGGCGTCCACAGACAGCGGGGCAGGGTGTGGTGGTGATGGCGTATCATTTCTGGTCAATGATATTTTTTTATAGTTTAGTGTGACGCAGCAGGACATGTGCCTGATGGTATGCAACATGGTTGCTACATAACAGCACAGTATTCATGTCCGTACAGCTATTCTTGTCAGTACAGCTATTCATTCATAGCTGCGTGTGTAGCTATCTGGACCAGAATAGTTCAAATCATTTGGAATTGCACTGCGCTTGTCACCCAGAGTTATAACATGTTCTATCTCTATGCCCTGTAATTTCACTGGATATATGGCCCTTCAAATCAGAACACAGTAATGTTTGCACACTACTGCTTGGTGATAGAACAACTGGCAAAAGCATGGTATTCCCCCAGAAAAACTCTGCAAAGGGTCCTACTACTAAAATGTATGGTAAAGAATATAGATACTTTCAGAAGCCGAGACTGTAAAACTACAACCTCTTTCCAAATTAACAAATTTCTCCCAAAAAAGCGTCGTAGAAAAAAACAAAACAACTCATGACACAATAGCACGTGCTAGAGCGCTCCCTAACAAGCTTCCTATTCAACCGCAACCATCGAAAACAACTCGAACTCAGACCAAACAATCATCAATCCCAATTAAACCGCTATCAAAGGCCCCTAACGTGAGAAAAATCAAACAAAACGACATGAAAACAAACTTAATTGTATTCTTGTTCAAACACCTGGACCGTAATATCACGTAGTGGATTTCGTGAAAAGTAATAGTAGCGCCATCATTCTAGTGTAAAGTCAAAGTAGAAATTGTAACCACACGATTGGCCACAAATCCACAATGCTACCCTCGCTTTTTCGTTCACATTTTTGTCATCATCGGTTAATTCGAAGATGTGACGAAATATAGGTACTTATAGTAGTAGCTTTATTTATTACTGTTATTGTCGCAAAAATAAGTTGACGGCCAAATTAGTTGAAGATATGTGGACATTTTGTTTCAAGTCCATTTGTAGTGTTATTGAAATTGTATAATTTTATTAATTAGCTTTAAAGTTTTCTTAAATTCTTTTGTCATTATATTCTGAAATCAAAACGCAACTCTACGGTTTTACACAGTTGAGCCAATTATTAGGTACATTCGAAACGTAGGTACAATGTGGTAGTAAATTCTATTTGAAAACGAAAGTGGCTCCCTTTCTCAATTTCAATAGCTGGTCAAATGTACCAGATTTTGCGTCATTAGCCAAAATGCTACGTCATCGCTACACGATTTGTCTATGGTTATCGCGCTTTTTTTTCGTCGCCTATCGGACGCACAATATGCGTAAATTTTTCCAGCCAGCTAATGTGTTCGCGGGAAGTTTGAGATAAGCGTCAAAAGCGATTTTTTGTCTATGGAATTTTCTTTCGAAAAGTGAGCGACGTATCGTTTCAGAAATCGGACAGTCATGTTGGTATCGAATTAATGTAAGGCAGTTTTTATGAACTGATGTCGTTAATGGACAAATAAGAAAAACAGATAAGATTTACTAAAAAATCATACTCCCTGCTCAATTAATTACGAATATATAAAGATACATTAATGATCATGAGTTCTATTCAAGAACAAACATAAAACAAAGCGGAAAAGCGCCATCAAAACTAACCCTTGCCAGAAAAAATAAAAACCTGACTTTCAAAGTTGGAACAACAATTCAAAGTTGGAACGCGAGGGGTAAACACGGCACTAAAAGGCACGAGTGGCCTCTTGAAGCACGCGTCACAGGCCACAACAAACGAACGCCGCTGCCGTGTGCACGACAATCGGAATAATTTTAATTAGAGAAAAATTGCCGCTGCGAAATGCGCAAGTGGTTATGATTGTGGAGCGTTCGAAAAAAGAGTTCTACATTCAAAAATATTCTGTTCTCATGGGATTGACGCCTAGTATATTTGACAGCGATATTTATTACAACGTTTGATCTTTAAAATTTGATATCGTTACGCCGTGTCTTATATTGTAATTAACAGGTAATTACCAGATTTTATTTTATTTAAGAAACGTAATTATTTTCTATACAACGATAGTGTTTTTTTTGTACTCACCACGATACATACTTTTATATAAGTAAATTAGTAATTTTTATTTCGTGTATAGCTAGGTTGTTTAATAGAAAATTGTGAAATGTTCAAGCAATAATGAGGCTTCTTCTTCGTAGCAGCAGCTTTTGATTTTTAGCTTTAGAAGCTTACAAGTAATTTGATAGGTAAGACAAACTAACAACTAATCAAATTTGCATGATTGCGACTTATATTAGGTATAACAGAAAGTAATATCAAATTAAAATAATCTTATTGATTCTTTAGCAGGTCCGTATTGAAAGGATAAAAGCCTTTTACGACATGTTGTGTTCTCTTAAGATAAATAATAGCGGTACCTACTGAAACTGATTTACCTGTTTTTCCAGATTGCATATTTATCAATCGTGTATTTTTGCTAACCATAAAAAATTATAAAACAATACTTGAGGAACCCTTTCCGCAAACAATTAGCGCGCGAGTGGCACTCCAAACAACGGCAATCCAGCCGCAGCAAGCGCTGAAAGGTTCCGGCTCGCTGAAACTAAACTCTTTGCTTTTGATACGGCAGCGACGCTTTACCGAATTCCCGCGTTTTAAAATTGACATTAAGTTCTAAATGTCTGAAAATCGAACGACTTTGGCGACGGCAACATCACTTTATCGAATTCCCACGTTTTTAATTTTCGAAAAGTTTAACTTTAGACCTTCTTCGGTCTATATGTAATTCAGATTTGCTTGGTCTTAGCAGTAGTTAGTTAGGTGTGCAAGTTTTCATTGTAATTCACTTTGATACCTAGAAGCTTTGCCCATTGCATCAGTAGTTTCATTTAATGTTTCCAATTAGCATCGTCAAGGACATTATATTTACGAACTAACTTTATATGATCTTAACAACCAGATTAAGACAGTGCCTCACGAAAAACCAAATTTAAGTATTTAAATATACGTTGGTCAGACTTATTTCAAATTATCTTATTTTGGTATCTTCATAGAACTTTAAAACTTTTGTGATATGAACTAATTTTGAAAACTTTATCGTAGGCGTAATCGCGAATGATTTTGAAGGATTTTGTTCAACCGCTGTATTCATACACTCGAAAATGTCATGAGATCATTAAAATACTATTAAGTCTTGTAAAATATTTTTATAGAAAATTAGTTCAAAACGCAAAAGTTTTTCAGATTTCAGATGTAATGGTTAATCATGACGTTACTTACTTCAACTTTACTGTGAAACATACAACAAGGCCAATGAAAATAAAAAGGCTCTCTAAGTACTAATCATCAGTAGTCTCGGAATATCTCATTAGTACGAGACAATTATATATACTTAATTTTGTAAGTAATTTAACTACCTACAGTTAGAAGGATTACTTTTCTTCTTAAAACGTCGAAACAACTTCAACATTATTTTTAATTACGTTCAACAAATAGAATTAATGTTACCGTCAAGAGAAAATACCACAAATATTTCCCGAAATCCAAGAACAAGGCGTAATAACAAAACGCATTTTATTTTAATTGCGAGGTGGCGTAATGTCTAATTAACAATTAAAAAAACAATCTCCAGCTCGTTCCCGCCTTCATGTAACCCGATTCTCGGAAAAGAACTATCCCACTAATGTCACTTGACTAAACAGTCATAATGTAGACTAAGATATTGCTGTCAATGACCAATTTTCTCTGACCTCCAGTTTCACTACGTAACTTCGAGACGAGGTTCTTTTAAACTAGCCGCTATTGTTTCATCAAAAAAATATCAAGACATTCCATTTTTGAATTTATGATACGTTATCATTATCACGGAGTCGTCATCAGGGCTACTAATTACCCCAGATCTCGCTTTGTCCACTCATGTAACTTGATACAACTCATAATTAATGTTTCTTTTTCTCAAATGGCAACTGGATTTATGTCCACAGATAAGGCTAAAAGCTGAATCGGAGATACTTTATAGCCATCTTGGATTACAAAGCCGTGAGTTATAATAGGTAGTTGTGTAATTAATTCACACAATGCAAACTTACAATTACAAAGGTTGGATGGTACATTGTAATTATTGAATGAAAGTAAAGCTCACCTGGCTGTATGATAAATGAGACGAAGACCATATTGTTCCAATGAAAGACCTTTTGTCTATGGTTTGAGACAAAACCTCGTTGTCTATGCCCCGCTCGCTCAATCTTTTGTCGACCGTTGAGCTGTATTGTCGTGTCTGGCGTTGGCGGAATCATTAAACGAATTCAAAAAGAGAACAAGCGAAGTACTTCGCGAGAATTCGCGGAATTCGCACGCCAGTAAAATAGGTTTTTTTACATTATTTATGAATACATTAACCCCGTTGCACTAAACGAGTTATTTAGAAACGTTATTTGTATTGTTGAGGATATTTGTAACTGACACGTATTTAATTGCGTTTTTATGTTAAATTAATTAGTAAATATCCTGTTTTTAATTGCTTAAATTATAGCTATGAATGTAACGGTTTGATTGCGAAATTTGTTTAGCTACAATATAGCGCAAAATTAAATTGAATTTAGTTTTATGACATTGTAAAGTTTTGTTTTGATTATCAATCAAAGCACCCAATCATTATGTCACATATTTTGTAATTATCACAGACTAGTCTCTCGTTTCTTCATTACTGGCTGTTTAATCGATGTTTTTTGTAACTCACAAAGAACTTTATAAAAGTAAGTAAATTTCCCTTTTGTCAGGTTTTGGTGTTCATCATTATTAGAGGGATTCGTCACCGTATTTCAAAACATTTGCACTGCAGTATGAATACAAACAGGATTGTGTACCTACATGTGATAATTCTTACGACAAAATATCTTCCCCTCGGAAATTTCTATCACTGTAGAAAGCAAGCGATACAGATTGCTTCGTACTTCTACATGTACAATGTAAATTCGTACTTACCTACACAGCCCCTTGCACGATTTATTTTCATGGAACGTGTTGATTTCCTCAGGAGTCTATCCTTCATCATTAAATATATCGTAAAACAAAAAAAAAGGATTACTTGCGTTTCTATGAAAAAAGTGTAGAGTTATGTTTTTTTAACGTTAGTCGTCGTGCGAGATTTTATACGGTATCGTATGTGAGTATGAGAATGACATGGAATGGTTTAGTTATGTATACCTACTTCGTGTATACTTTAAGCATGTTACAGCTGCGTGTATATGTATAAATGGTAGGTAAGTTTCGTTAGTATGCCAAAGTGCTGCAGGTAGTAGTGATAAAAGCCATTTGAAGCACAATGACTAAATTCTAGGTCTATTTAAAAAAATGGGAAATAAATCGACCTGTAACCCTAAAATAATACCTACAGGAAAGCAATTCTTGTACGCCATTCCGCCATCTTATAGAGCTGCTCGACAAAGACGTATTGTGCGCCCATATGGGAAAATATAGCTTGTTTTGTCATCTCTATTGTGTGACAGACAGACGGACATATGAAAAGACAGTCTTTGAATGCTTATGTAAGCTCGCATTCAGACTGGGATTATGTAAAGTGGTTTTAACTAGGTTTGTTTAACGTTTTCATTGTAATGCTGTGTACAGTATTGTTAATTGTTAGTATTCTGTTTGCTGTTGGTACGTGGTTTTATGACTGACAAGATAGATAGATCGATATATAAACTCTTTATTGCACTTAAGTAATAAAACAAAATACATAAACGCCTTAAAACAAAGTAACAATGGGTGACCTTATCGCTAAGAGCGATTTCTTCCAGGCAACCGTAGGATGGTGAAGAAGATATGAGTAATGGAAGACGAGGGTACAATTTGGAGTACATAGAAGCATACACTTCTGTATAGTATATAGTTATAGTAACACACTAATAATTACTAACATAATTATACAATTTAATTCTACTAAGGTATAAGTCTAAGATACTATTATATTAGATAGTTATTTATGTTAGGAATATAGATATTTGTGGTTCTGATTGTGATTATTGCACATTATAGCCGCTAGGCCATCACGGCTACATCATAATATAAAAATCTTTCTCTTTCCCTTCAGACACAGTAAAATGTAGGTACAGGTGTTTTTCACGCCTTCAGAGCTGGTTTTAATGAAACAAAAAATAACGTGTCCCCCTATTTTTCCCCTATTTTTCAATAATTTACCTGACTTTACTAATGATTACCTATACTTAATTATATATTTTTGACTGAGTCATTATCCCAATTCTTTTTGGTCATGAGAAAAACAGATTTCCATAAGGAATGACGTTCACGTGGATGACGTCGCCGGCAGGAATATCTAATATACTAATTATGGCTACCATCGCGGTGATAACGAGAACTGCGTTTGATTAAAATCTAATGTGCGTCAGAAGTAATGCTTCGGCTCAAGTGGGCTGAGAACTCTGTCAGTCAAGCGTGGGACTCGCTACAACTATGGTGTGAACTAGCCATTACCATTATTTATATTTTTATTTGAATATTTTATTAACCACTTCACAATTCAAACGAAGAACACTGAGTTCTATCTTTAAATTATAAAGTTGTGATTCGTCGAGAGCCGCTCGAGCGACTATCGGAATCCAATCTCGTCGCACGGTTTTGACACGGTAACATCCGCGTTAATAGTGAAATAAATTTCCGTTTTCGGAAGGTAAGCATACGACATCAATATGATAATGGTTTTTGAAACTAAAGCCGTGAAAATTATGTGGCTTGTTTAACGTCGATTGTATTAAAAAGTGGCTGTTATAGTCGTTTACGAAGCTTAAATGATCCGACTGTTGGTTATTGGGGAATTATAAAATCGATTACTGACTACACTTATTGGGTATCAGTGTTTCGTTATTTATTCTCGCGTGGAAGAGATTAGGTACAGAGTTTAGTAGGTATGTGTAATGGTTTCTCTGAGCGTTTTAAAAAGTCAGTAATTTTGATTTTATTTAGAATCGAATAACATTTGTTATGTTCATGAATTTAAGAGGTTTTTTTTGTGGACGTATAAAAAAGTCGGACGTAGTCTCGCTAAAACAAAAACTGTGTCCATATAGTCGGCCACATAATATGCACATGTGCGCTGTCACTTACAGACTGACACGCACACATTAGTGGTCATTACACGCGCCAACTTGTGTATATGTATGTGTGCGTGTCAGCCTATCAGTGTTAACCTGACAACGCACATGTGCAAATGTGGCCGACTCTAGTGACACAGTTTTTGTTTTAGCGAGACTACGTCCGACTTTTTTTGTACATCCATGGTGAAACTTTGATGTGATAGTCGATTGTACTTACTGACACGACATGCCTACCTACCTCCAGCAATCTTTTTTTAGATGTTTATTTTGAATTTATTTTGAACATAGCAAGCTTTCAAGTACCAAAAGAATTGAGAGAGAAGAAGAATAGAAGTTGATGTCGTATGCTTACCTGTAATATAGGTCCTATATTTTCAAGATATTTTATGTTTATTTCCTCAAAGTTCTTCAGCATAGTTGACTTTTCGTACATAGTTGTGCAGGGAGTTGGATAACTTTCATTTTCTTACCTTCTATACCCATTGTAAATAGTGATATTTGCTTCTCTTTATCATTTACCTGAAACAAGATATCTTAGATACATTATCGAAAACTCTCAATCGATCATAGTGCTTAGGTATTATAACATATAATGTAAAATGGCGGCGTGGCGCTTGCTGTTATGGGCATGCGTATTGCCTACCGTGAGGGACATGACTTGCTTGTCCATCACTCACTATTATAAGAAAAACAAAACAGAGTAACCAATTATATGTTATTTTTAGTATTCATCATCTTCAACGCCCCACTAAATGTTCCCACTGCTGGGACTCGGGCCTTCTTTCGCAAGGATAGAGTTAAGGCCATAATCCACCACGCTAGCCCAGTGCGGGTTGGTGGATGACACATGACTTCGAAAGGTTCTAGGTACATGTCGGATTCCTCACCACGTTTTCCTTCACCGTTTTAAGTTAGCGGCATTACGCACATGGTTTCGAAAAGACAGTGGTGCGCGTGGGGTTTGAGCCCCGGGGTCTTCGGCAGGCGCCGTTCTCCCGACTAGACCAGCCGTAACTTAGTTATTGTTATAGTTATTTGTAGTCTTAGTTGCTGCTTATTGTTTTAGATAAAAACACCTTGAACGCAGTAGGTATGCGTAATTACGTACCACTGACGTGTCTCAAAAACTCAGCGCAACTGAATATGATTGGTCTGGAGAAATGTCTGAAAGACGTTCAATGGTCTTTGGGCACAGATGACCATTTAGTGGGATCGGATCGGAGATCGAAAACAACCTCTTTCATGCCGGAATACCTAAACAAAAATTGTACCCTTAGAAGAAAAAAAAAATGTGTTGCAACCTGAATTCGAACCTGATTTTGAAGAAATTCATCAAATTTTACGCACACCCAATAAAGCAATAATATAAACCCCAGCAGCTGTTTCTTTTGTTCAAACCCAGTAATTATAATTTAGCCTTTCTAACAAAAACGATGTTTTTATTTGAAACGTCCACTAATGAGTAATATTCACAATATTGTACGAGCTCAAAAGAGCCTTGTTAGGTCCATATTCCGTGGTGAGTAAGAAGGCAGCACTATTAAAATTCTAATACCGTGGTGTTAGTTTAAAGCTAGTAGCGAATATGATGGGCGATCTTATTATGTGTAGTCTAAATGACTATATTTTTCCTCTTTATATTTTTTTGACAGGGACGACCGAAACTGGTGGTTAATATATTGGCGGTATTTACCTACTTACGTACTTTACAGTACTTTTCTGGCATCGAAATGCTTTGTTAATGCCTGTGATGTTGCATTTTCCAGATGTTCATTGTTGATTGTCCTGAGTTCCGAATTTGAGGACAAAGTACCGAATAGATAAATACAGTTTTCACAACTTTTTTTTAAAGAAGTTACACTTAAAAAGTCAATTGTACCTAAAAACACATATTTTAACGCAGTATAGAGAGATAGAGACTGTGAGGTACCCAACACGTCTGTAGAGAGCGATGGGAAGGTGCAGTAATACAACACTAGTAATTTACAATTAATACTAGTAATTTACTGATTAGATAATTATCTATTAGTAAGAGGTTAAACAACTGAATCTTGTCAAAACATTTCAAAACTAAACTTTTTTTGTCAAAACTTCACTTAAAGACACCACTGTTACATTATGTCATTTTAACATTTCAAACAATTTCTTTGTCGATTTAATTTTATTTATTGGACAACTGTATGGTACTTCGCGGCATTGAATAAAAAAAATAGAAGCAACACTTAACCTCTCAGATAAAACACCTCCTTAACCTAAAACATATTACGTAATTGTATGATCGCCGTCTCCCGCCACATAGACCTCAACAAACTCTCGCACATTACTCCGCAAAGCCTCACATGTTGCCCAGTGAATGCACAAAGCAGAATAATAATCTTAAAACGGTTCGCAATTAAAAAATTTAAGGCACTTTGTCGCACCGGCCTTTTGCTACGTCTCAGCAATGTGTAAGTAACGCACGACGCTTTCATAAAGTTCTCTCCTAGTTGAAGTAATTATATTTTCCTGAATACAGAATCACACTTTTAATGATGCCATCATTTAAACATAATATTTAACGTTTAAAACTAACGTATGTCTATTCGCCGTTTTGAAAAACCTGACTTAAGCTCATTTTTGTCTCTTAGAGATCGTTTGATGTCACAATCAAGTCGTAGTCAAAAACGTATTTATATCGTTTTTTTTAACATAAACACTTAATTCACAGGTTTTGGGTTGCGTAAGTTTCTGACTACAGGTTTGGAATGCCTACAGCGATACGTGATACGTCTATACATACGAGTAGGTACGTTCAGAAGTGTTTAAATATAGATATTCCTACTAAAATCTGATTTGACTACTTTGTTACCTATCAGATCTATTTTAGAAATGTAATTTAAATACCATAATCTAAATCTAAAACTTGTATTCAGCACAATTCTCCCGTTTTTTGGCATTTTACGTTTACGTTTCGTTTTACGCCAGTTTCCACTAATAGGTGTACATTAATTTGTACCGAAGTACATTTTTTTTTTTAAATTTGTATACCTATTTTTTTTATATCGCTGGAGATTTTTTTGCGTACTATGGTGATGGTGAGTGTCCACAAAACATTCTCCAAACTTAAATTTCTGCAACATGTTACTTCAGCCTAGTTAGTTTAGCTATCTCTCAGATTTGTATGTCACCTTCTATAACTTTTACTTGTTTCCTATATAACACTTTTAAGATTTGATGAATTCCTACATCATAAAAACTATATTGTTCTGAATTAACACAGGCTTATTGATTGGCTACATGTGAAACTGTGCGGGAGCACTTTTTTCTGATGATATAACATAATTAATTAACTATTTCTTGGGATGTGAAGATAGATAGATCTCCTCGAATATATTAAGTTTAGATGAAAATAAATAAATTTTCGTAATTTCCTCTTTTCAATACCGAACGTGATTAATACGAATAACTCACCGTGGACACCTGAAGACATTTTAACGTTCGCCCTTCGCTCCATTTTCAAATTTTATCGCTTGTACGTCTGCTGACAAATAAAATGGCGTCGACACTCAGTTTATAGGACACCCTGTGAACAGATTTGTGTACACACCTATTTACGTGACATGCCTATCTATGTTCGCGAGCCTAACAATAAAATTTTATTACTTATTTTTGTGAGATTTTTTATGTAGGTATGTCAACCCGAAATTACGCCACAATAAACGTAATCGTAAATTATTCACCTAGACACACGTCTGATGGCAGCGGCTGTTAAAATTGTCAATTAATTAAAATAAATTATTGTGTTATAAAGTTATATTTAGTCGAATAACTAAATAAACCTCGGTCAGCGACAAATAAATATATTCGTAAATGAGATTCAGAAAAAAACACTTTTCGATTTCAAGCAGTGTATCAACCATAAACTAGTTCAAATAAACATAGATTAATAAACAACAACAGAAGTGTCAGTTCGCGGAATCCAGTATGAGAGAATAAAGCGATCGCATTTCGCAATGGATAGAGTAATACGTGGAAGCGCGTTACGATCTCACAGCTAGACGGATGCGTGTATCCCTCTCTCTTTATTATTCCAATAACAATCCGTAATGAGTGCTCTGGTCAAACGTAAATAGCAACTTCATACATTTTGAATGATGCCAACGTAAACTCTGATCTATGCATTACTCTGTGGTGGGTAGGGCTGCGCCGACGTACACCTTTGCCGAATACAAGTTGAACTTGGTTATCGATATAAGGTTGATTATAAATATCTTAGTAAAATATTTTAGGTAAATATTTGTTGACACAAACCGATTTGATTAAGTTTCCATCCTGATATTAAGTACACCGTAAGGTAATGTTTTTATTATTGTATTAGTACGATTTGTTTGGGCCGCTTCCATGTTTAAAAACTCAATTTTGATTTTGAAAGAAATTATTGTACCAAGATTACTGAGCAATGTGATTATTAATGTCATATTCACCGTCATCTCTGATAACATAAGCTTTAACAGTCAAAATTAGAAACACAAAATTACAAATAACGTTGAGTACTAGTATTTGCAGTTACCACGAAAATGGTTTGTTTTGTTGTTTGGAAAACGCAAACAAAGTATATAATTTTAATTTCAAACAAAATATCATAACTTCTATGTATTGCAAGATAAAACCACGAAACTCGAGTAAAGTACCAGCCCTACCCATCGGTAACATCAAAGAACCACCTCGCTCTCGCCAGTTTACATTGTAACCTCTGTTCACAAGTCCTGTTTGCTCGGCCGTTAGACTACTGACCTCTGACTGGTGTCAATCGATTGTTTCATGGCTTGTCAACATTACCATGTTGACATTGTTGACGTATGTCATTGTCTAACGTTCATTCGTGTGTGTGAGATCTTAACTCGGTGCTTTAAAGTTTTGGTATTAAAACTAAGGACTTTTAAGACGAATTAAAAGAGTAAGTGGGAGTTTAATTTGAAAGTGATATTAAAAGTGTTAGGTACCTATTGAAACTTTCTTAAGTCTATAAATTAGTTTGGACGTTACTTCTTAAAAGCCCTGCATTTTTGGACGTTGACTATAGTCAAATGAGAATACTGTTTCATGGCGGCAGGGAGCACATTCTACTTGAGGGAAACAGCCATAGATCTTAGGTCTCAGATTTAACAAAATCGCTTGAGCTTGAACCTTAGATCTCATAAAATACTGTTTCATGACGTGTCAGTACTGCCATGTTGACAAGTTATTATGTCAGTGTTTGGTGTTCATTGCCGTGAATCAATTTGAGGCACGGTAATTGTTGTTCCTTTTGAATATAAAGATCCTAAGGTTTTATTGCTGTTACTCCTTATGACACAAATTTTAAATTTCGAGTTGGAATTTATGTAATGTATTCTAGAATGTTACTAATGCGTAAAATGTAATAAACCGTTCCAGTTCTCCGTCCAACTCATAGATTTATCAAAATATGCGAAGTTTAACACATTATAGAAATAAAATAGAAACTCGCGGCTTCTCCAGCAATCGTTACTGTCAGCATCAAAATTATAACCTTATCGCTTCGGCCTTAAATCCGCCATAGTACAGAATAAAGTCGCATTTATTAGCCGTGTAACCTCTAACACGGCTGCCATCAATCTTGCACACGTGACACCCATTCCTCACGTTCCAGTATTTTAATAAGTGCAGAACGTCAAATTGTCAGCCGCGTCCGAAATTTAAATATCCTGTCATTTTCATTTTATGACAGCATAGATCAAAGCTCAAATATTGTTATAGTTATTGTCACATAACATTGACGCCCACCGTGTTTCGGTATATATCACTAATGAAATTGTAGAAAGGGTTTTGTTGTTTAATGACTGGTTTTGTGATAGTTGTAAAAATGATCAAACAAAACATTTTTGATAATTATAACGAAGATTCTTTTGAGTTTGTTTCGAATATTATAGAGCGTGTAGGAATAGCTTCCTTTGTTATTAATAGTATTATTTTAAATTTGGCTTTGGCAATTGCGAACGAAACATACGAAGCCAAATTCTCTTCGGAGAAAAAAAAGTATTGTAGAGCATAGAGATAATATTATACCTACATACGTACCTACTAAATACAATGTTTATTTTTAGAAACACAAAAACTCACACATATTCATGATAGCTAGAGATGGGAGACTAATTCAAGAATCAATGTAAAAAAACTATATTTCGATAAAATTAAATGTCTCTATTATAGAACTAAGCATAATCACACGGAGTCCATTTTATATTTGCATTGTTGGGACTGGGTTTTTTCTCACAAGGACAGAGTCAAAGCCATGATCCACACCTATATCCAAGTTTGGAATATTTATACTAGTTTGCTCGCGATGTTTTTCTTTGCCGTTAAAGCAGTTGCAAAAATACTAAGCGGTGCATATGGTATTCGAATACATGAGCTCATTTTTGTAAAATTTATCGTTTTATGCAATAGACCACCATAGCTTCCTGCGTCTCTACAAAACAAGTGACAAATAAACAAATTAATGACATAAAACTCGAGGCCGCTGTTCAGCAAAGATGTCAAAAGCAGTGAATTGTAAAGATTGTATAACATCAAACTAATCAAATTCAGAAAAAAATACAGATTGTAAATGTTTGTACAGATATTCTAATAAGTACATACCTGCTTATCGAAGAATTCGTAAACTCAATCTAAAACCGTTCGCCTAATTTCCTTTTCTTACCGATTCTATCAAAACGTTATTTGAGAAAAAATCTATTCGGAGTGTAATCAAAGAGAAGCAGCCATTACTGCCCTGGCCAATAATAACGTTTGTACAAGTAAATGGAAACCAGCGAGCTGAATAAGATAACAGTAACTCAAGTAGGTAACTGTATTCTTCACTTTAATCTTCTGCCGTGTTTGTTCTTTAAGATTGTTCAGATCTGTATTCTATACTTAGACGCAATCAATAAGATTCATTCGATAGAGCAGCCATTTTGAATTTATTTGTTGGCGCGAAATTGGTTTTCCATTTTTGAATTTCCATCTTCAGGGCCTAGCAATATATGTATAAATATGTATTATCGACCACACAGACCAACCATAAACAATTGAATGTCAATGGCGTATTCAATTGTCATTTGTGTCAATTTTGACGCCAAAATGAAAACAACTAAAACTCAAATTCGCAATTTTAACTTTAATCTGTATACTCTACTTTACTAAACCACTTAGTTTTTTGTCCCCGTGAGTTCGTTTAACGCCATACCTCGAATTTTCTACACAAATTTGACTTTATTAAATTAATTTCGAATTTGAGCTCATACAGGACAATACAATTTTGAGTACCGGCTTTTTTTCGGCTTGCACGATTGTATACTACACCATTATTATTTATTAAGAGATACCGTAGCTATATGTATGGTAGAGCGAATCCCTGGTAATTCGATGCAATGTTATGGCACTACATTCATGGGTAAAGTTTGTAAAGAGTAAATGTTTGGAATTTGATGGTAAGATTTTTTTTTAATAAGACCTAAGAAACTAGTAGGTATACCCTTTTTGTATACCTACTAGTTTGACCTGTTCGTAAATTTAATAAAAGTGATTAAGTGCGAGTCGGACTCGCCCATGAAGGCTTCCGTAGCAGCAAGTAACATAATATAAGTTCTTGTAGTTCGTTGTTACTTTAATCAGTATTTTAACAATAGACAATTTATTACGTATTAAAATAAAACTACTTACTAGACTAGTGTGTACCCACACTTTTTACCACTTTGGAAGAGTCTCTCGCGCAAACTATTCAGTTTAGAAAAAAAAAATATGTTTAGAACCTCAATATAATTTTTTGTCCTATCCATAGATAGGATCCCCGGATTTGGTTTTTACAAAAAAAAAAATTGAGTTTCAGTTTTAAGTATGGGACACCCCTAATTTTTTTTCTATGTTTTGTATCAAAATCTTAATGCGGTTTACAGATTACATCTACTTATCAAGTTTCAATGGTATAGCTATAGCTCTTATAGTTTCGGAGAAAAGTGTCTGTGACATACGGACGGACAGACAGACAGACAGACATGACAAATATATAAGGGTCCCGTATTTTGCCATTTGGCTACGGAACCCTAAAAAATGATAACTAGATCTATTTAATAAATCATCCAATGTTAAAAGTTAATAAAAATATTGTCTTCTTTGCCTTATGACGTAAATAAAGGAAATAGGCTTTTATGAAAATGATTTACATGTTTCTAACAGGGAAGTATTTTTACGACGCGATGTATTTACCTACCTACGAAAAGCTATCGACCTTAATGCGATCCCTTTATAGTTTATTTTGTTTATTCGTACAATATCTGTGTGAAAACAATTCCATTTTTAACAGTCATTTGTGGAATTGTTCACATTTTCCACAAACACGACGTCAACTTTCAAATATTTTTTCTCATAAATTATGTGGGTTTTTTTTTAAATAATATAATTAGTCGACAGCTTATCTATAAATCCCAAGCAATTTATTTAATAATAAATTTTATAACTAAACAATTTAAATTCTAGCTGTTCTCGATAAAGAAATAAATTACGTTCCGAAGACTTATTGCTGTGAAATATTTCGCTGCAACGTTTTTCTTTTCGGATATTTGGACGTTATTTTTTCGTCAAACCGAGAAAAAAGAAACGTTGATATAATAAACAAAGGAAGATGGAATAATAAAGTCGCATACACAATAGAGGCGGGTTGTAAATCTGTCATAAAGGTAGAATTAACTTCTATTCGGCTGTGAAGTTTTGAAACGGATTAAACGGTTCGATGACAGGCAAATGTCTTATTATCGTTGCGTAAGCTAAGGTGACGCTGGATCTCAGTAATTTGGGGATATTTTTGTTATAAATGTAAGATGGTATTCTTGAAATGCAATAAAGAAATTATTGTCTGTTTTAAAGATCTCAATTTGCTAAAAATGTCAAGGGTAACAAAATTCTAATACAAATCTACCATAAAGAGTTTATCTATATATCCTATATAAATGGATATATCAATACCTATCTATGATGTTTATTTATTTTTATGTCCTATGCTATTGGATGCAAATAACCACGCTGCTCGCAACCTTTATAAAAATCATCATTAGTCTTAAGAAGCGAATATGGCATTTGCGATCACAATTTGCAGATATCAAAATTATATTGAAAAGATCCTTCAGGGATTAATTTTGTTATGAACAAATTGTGTTAATGTTAGTCTGTTCTGTGTGTGTACTCAAATCTTTTCGTTCAGTTATTGGTAACGTCAAACAGGAAACGGTGTCGCCATTTTGAGCTCAGAAGAACATTCATCTAGAAATTAAAAACTAGTAAAATAATTCATTTCTTATTACTTTTTAGGTGCTAAATAATAAAAGTCATGTGAAAAAGCTTTGAGCCTCTATTGTGCTTTATACAATTCAATTTATTTACGTGGCACTTCACTTCATTTTATCATTTCACTGGTTTTTCTTTTGAAAAAGTTTTAGCTCTGTTTTTACTACATATTGAGTTGTAGTTGTCAAATTTATTTAGGGGTCGTATTGGGCCGATGATGTCTCTCTCTGCCTATCTATCAAACTTTGAGCTTACACAGAAGACGCAACGCTAAGTATCCCAAATATACTAACTACGCTATACCTAAAGCACATAAATGACGCATTCTTGAAATAATATACTTAACCATTAAGTACATTATTCGTCAAAGATTAGATTCTGTATTTTGTTGTCTATTTCCTACTGTAAACTGTGGTCTCTGAATGTTTACAACGTCTAAAACCAAATGACGTTTGATATAACGGCGTCTATAGGCCCAGACGACTATTACATAAATTGACGATACGGTCATTGTGAAAATGTCCATCGTACCGCCTGTCGATGGATAAATTGCGGGTACGAGTTACAAGCGACTGTCGCCTTTACGTCACCCGTGGAAGACGTTAAAATACGATACAGTATAATATTTAATAACATTTTAATTTTAGTTTTAATATTTTGAAATAAACATTAGCAAATAATAATCAATTTCTTATTAGGTATATTATACATAATTTTAGTAAAAATTCAATTATAATCACTCTTGGATATAAAAAAAAACATATTTTATTTTTTTACATGAAACGTTCTTTGAACGCATTGAGAACTCTTTGCTAGTGGAAAATTTTACGGGTTCGCGTTACTCACATACTAACGTACAGCGGCGTCGCCGGCGCGGCGGCGGCGGCGTAGCGTCAGACTCAGAGCGGTAGCGTAACGGTTAGACGCTTTTTGAATAAGTGAAATCTTGTGAGTACACGTCACCAACATACGTAACAGCAGTGAGGTATACAAGTGACATTTTGCACAACATTAATGCTGTTTGATACTGAAACTATAATTTTTCATTTCCATTGTCAGCCCCTTTTTTCTTTGACCTTAACAGTTTATTTGATAAAAAAAAGTATAAAAAAGTATTCAATGATTCACCTTTTTATGTACATTTAAGAACATTTAACACTGCAACCAAACAGTGCAAGTAACAGTATTAAATCGCTAATCGCTTATGTTGTAGGACACATACTCATATCCACATTATCTTTTGTGGTTATTCTATTGTGACATGTTTATTCCCTATCGTTTTAGATAAAAAAAAATGAGAACAATAGTTCGAGCTGCTAACTTATTTACAGTCTTTGTTGTCGAAATAAATATATTTTAATAAGAAGCTTGGCCAAGAAATGGTAGATTTGGAACGTTATTGTTGTGTGTTAGAAATTATTGGTAGTTTTGTTGTACATTTGATTGATATATCCGTGTTATACATATTTTTTAGTTATATCTGTGAATTCTGTTATAGTTCCAAGGCTACACGTGTACCATATTTCATACTGGTAGATTATTTAAAAAGTTACACTTAGTCAGACTTATAAAATCGCTTTTACTAAGAAGGATAAATGTACGAATAGATATATGTTATTCAGTCGGCAGTAGAAGAAGTCTGATGGCCTTTATAAATATAAATACCTATATAAAAAGGAGTACGTGTTTTATTTACAAACATATCTACCTACCTATACCTATTTATATTTTATTTCTCTGAATACATTTCATATTCTGTATATATAGTGGCTAGTGGCTTAGTTGGTAGTAGCTCTGCCTGCGAAGCCGAGGGTCGTGGGTTCGATCCCCACCCAGTGCAAATATTTGTGTGATGAATTCAAATGTTTGCACTGTGTCTGGGTGTTTCTATGTATAATAAGTATGTATTTAAAACTATATAAGTATTAAATCAGCTATCTGGCTGCCATCACACAAGCTTTGCTTAGTTTGGGGTCAGATGGTGTTGTGTGTGAATTGTCCACCAATATTTATTTATTTATTTATTTCTGTATGTATACATATATATATTTCTGTGTGTATTTTTATTATAATTCTTATTTTCTTTCCAATATATATGTATATGCTTTGTTTAATTCTTATTTGCACACCCCGTATACTTGTTCAATTATTATTTTCCATCCTAAGGTTGCCTGGAAGAGATCGCTTTCAGCGATGAGGTCGCCCATTGTCGCACTGCTGTAAAATGTATTGTTCTTTTTTTCTGTGTTTAATGTTGTTTGGTGTGTCAATAAAGAGTATATCTATCTATCTATCTACATTTCACTGAACGATTTAATGATTTCCATCAGAAACAGAAAAGATGCTCGCCAAAGAACCTAACGATATCATGCGGGTTGCGCAAAACCGGTCTTTGAGATCTTTGGGGGAAGCCTTCATTCAGCAGTCAAGCGACGTCATTCGGCTGCTATGATGATGATATTTTATATTTCCAAAAGGTTATTCCCACAGTAAACGCTGTTTACAGGAATAAATACAACGTGATATCACCGGTCGGTATCAGTGTTTTTTTTAAGTTATACTTCTCTAGGCGCGTTATGAAAAAATGATGAGAGTGAAATTTAAAGATGCGCGCGCACCTGTGACACAAAATTAACAGTATGAAGTTGTCTGCTTAAGGTGGTTCGATTTTCATACTAATCTATTTGACCATTCAGACGCGAAGACGCGCGACGTTGCCAGCTCGTGACATACGCGGGTAACGCGCTGTTGCCGCTCTTCTCTGTCAACTTTGCTCAGCTGGCTCAGCTCAAGAATCAAATAAATTATTGAAAGATTGGACAATGTATTGCCAGTATTTGAATGTTATATATTGGATAAATTTTCGGTGGCGATAAATTTAATAAAATAAAAGAAGTATAACTTCTCACGCGCGTACATAAGTACACGCACCCATTTTTTTCTTTTAACTATTATAGGTTCGCACTTCACCACCATCTCGGCTGATGTTAAGCGACAAAGCGATTTTAGGTATTTACTGAAGTATACCTCTATAAAACCGTCTGTTTCTTGCAGCTTCTAAACAGATTAAGCATTAACGCAGCTGACAACGTTAAGCTTTCAGAGTTGTCGAAACAGTGTTTTAAAGATAAGCTTTCATCAATCACTGCTTACAACTCATCAAACCTCCCTGTCCACTAAGAAGTTTACAGAAATCTGAGAAAGAATAAAACAGGTGTTTTAGGAGCTCGATTCACTTTTAAATCTCCTCAAATAAAAAAACACGCACAAAAACGACAAAAAAAAAATGCCGAAGCACACGTTAGTTTCAAGATAAATGTATGTTAAATCCCCAAACAACACAAAATATCACGTTCAAATAGAGTTTTGTTAAATATATCGTTCGAGTTTCAAAAGTATCATTACGTATTTTTTTTTAATTTCGTTCATGGTATCCTTCTAACATTAGAGACGTCAAAATGGAGATTTGTATATTAGCAAGTTTGTAGCGCCGGATCGACTAAATCGATCGAGTTGAAATTTGAAACTCAGATAGATTCTGAAATACCACATTGTTTGTGATGAAACCCATGCTTCTTTATATTTAGATGCCTTTTTTAGTTAGACACCTACAGTTATTTTATAAATTTTTGCTGCCAATACTCTAATTCTATTTTGTTAAAAAATATTGGTGCGTATAAGCATAAATATACTATCTGTACGAGTACCTATGTATCATCTAGGCAATACAGCGGTACTTAAAACACAAATCTACAATGTAGAAAAACAAACACATTAAAAAAAAACAACAATTTAAAAAAGATTTCATTAGTACGCTCTTTCATAAAACAAGCCAATGTCACAAAAGAATAAAAAAATAAATAACCTCCTCTGTTTCCTTTTCAAAATAGAATGAGTTCAGATTCGAAGAAAGAAAATTCTGATTCATCCCGCTCGTTCCGCGGAGGTTCTATTCAGAAACAACTTATTAAATAAATTAACCGCAACTTCGTCGGGGAAGGAAAAACTAAGCGGTACTCTCATTCGGAACCGGACAAAACGGGTAATTCCTTAAAACCCAGCAAGCTTTTTGTCCGGGTCTGAATGAGACTGTTCTGTGCAGTACCTAGTCAAGAAAGCCCACAAAATAATTGGAAAGTGACGAGAATAACTAAGAGTAGGGATGGGAAAATTTTCGGATAAGTGATCGATTGACTTAACGATTTTTGTATATTACGTTTTTCCTATTTAGTTCAAATGAACGTGTATTGAATAGTAAAAAATCATGAATTCAGGAGTTAGAGCCTAATAGCTGTAACACATGAAATCAAGGATGGCTAAAAACTATTAATTTTTTTTGTGAAATTAGTAGTTTAGTAGAAATAATAAAGTTTACACTTGTTTTTCCTGCCATTTAAAAAATTATTATGGATAGAGTTAACTAATCACCATTTTGCTCTGAAAATTTTATAAAAATAGATACTGCTTGATCAAAGTCTTAGTTAGTATTTAATTTTTTTGCTTAAACATTAACTGGTTATCTATACTACTGGTTATATCATAAATTTACTATATAAAAATATAAAATATATTACTGGTTATATCATAAATTTCATAAAGCGAAACTGTTACGAGCTGTCCCGATTTTATCAATTCAAATCTAATATCTCTCAACCGGTTTTTTTTACTGTATTACGGACATCGACTAATCACAATTTTATTTCATCGAAATAACTGTCCCATCACTAGTATCCGAGAGCTCGGCCCAGATTCCCAACTTTTCATCACTCCTTCCCTCATTGTGTCCGTGGGAACCTTATTGCCTCTATAGAAAACTGTGAAAGCGCCCAAGAAAAGCATTTGTGTGCTTGCGCTTGAATGCCACTGACAAAGAGCTCAGTTCTAACGTTCATTCTCCGTATATACGTAGATTCTACGTATATACCTCGTTTCAACGTATTCACTTTGGTTCTACGTATACACTTTGATTCTACGTATACACTTGTGGGTCTACGTATACAGTTTGATTCTACGAATATATTCTGAGTCTACGTTTTGACTACTGACTACTGACTGACTTGTTTTCTACGTTTTGAGTAGAAACTGAGTATAAACAAATCTCGGGCATTTTATTTGTGATTACTTACTTATTTCAGCTACAAAAAATCTTATTAAACTTACAAATAGCAGTTGTTGGGGATAACTTTTACTGTACTTTTACAAAGGTACTTTTGTCTGTGAGAAGAGGTTATAGTATTGCGCTGATAGCTAATACGAGTATTATATTATTGCAAAAATATTTTCGTAGCGAATACGGCTTTTTAACAGATACCTACGTCGTTTTTTATTATGAACGTTTCTACTCGTACTAATTATTTAACCTAGGTCTATGTAGAGTATATCTTGAATTTAATTTTAACTGCATTAGCGCTTTTTTTACAATGTTCACCGGATAACTTACTTTTTTTCGTAATATATATTATACTAGCAATTGCCCGCTTTATCTACATAAAGTATAAAAACCTTTTTGGTTGATTGGTAAGTATACCATTTTTTGGTTTAAAATGTTGGTTAAATGCTAGACTAAAATATATCGAAGCTCCCATTTTTATCATAATCTGTTTAGTTTTTTTTTCACGTGATTGTTTTATAAATAGGTATCCGAATCATTGAAACAATAAAGCCAAATATCGAGTGATTTTTGGGGCGCCCTGTACATAGGCACAACATATATATATATATATATACAGTATCCGGCGATAAATATTGCACATCGGCACCTGGAAAGAGACAATCGACCAACTTCGGCTTCGTAGAGCGTCATCTCTGTCGCACAAAATACAAACAGCCACATAAGTAGTGCGCGACAGAGACAATGCTCTACGAAGCCGAAATCAGCTGACTGTCTCCCACCAACGGCCGATGTGCAACACTTATCGCCGGGTACTGTATATTGTTTACATTTAGGTACCTACTTGCCTAATTTTTGCTAGTATTTTTCTGGACTTTTACTTCTGGACTTAATCTGAAACAGTAAATTTAAAGAAAGATACCATCAAACCTAGTCTGGATTCTTTCAAGTAACTAACCGTGCACTATTTAATTATAGAACATCCCTTTCATTCAGCTCCAAGAACCCTCTTAAGAATTAAGAATACCTATTTTCAAAAGCTTCTCAAATTCAAAAGAAAATTCTAGAATGTTAATTTGGAAAGAACTGCAGCGAATATAGAAGCAGGATTTTAATACTACTTGCTTTAAAAAAGACTAGATGTATTAAATTTAATTATGTGTGAGTAAAAAATAGCTTAATGTATTTTTATGACCAATAAATAGATAAATAATTTTGTTCACAACACAAAACAAACCATAGACTACACATTATTTTAGGACAAGTAAAGTTAACAAAAAAAAATGTAATATCGCTTAGAGCCAGCCAATCTTATTGCTGCTCTAGTAAACAGTCAGAAAATGGAGAGCAAGAGTAAATTAAAGACGGATTTACACTGTGAAATAGTTGTTAGTTTAATGCCCACATTGTAATCCTACTAATATTATAAACTAACAGCGCCCGCGGTTTTACTCGCGTACTTAGTTCCCTTCCCCGTCATTTTTCGGGATAAAAACTAGTCTAGATGTATTATTCTAGAACATAATCAACTGTGTTCCAAATTTCAACCAAATCAGTTTACCATGTGCTTGGATCTTTCGAAATTAAGATGTTTATTGCTCAATCACATCGGAACGACTAAACGGGTTGAGTTGAAATTTGGAACACGTTTAGATTAGGTACGATCTGGAACTTCATATAAATAAGCTTTTTTATCACGAAAAATTAAAGGATACGTGAACTACGTGGGTAAAACGGCAGGAAGCTGCTATACCAATTTACCTACTTAAAAAATATCGTAGGTATACGTACTTAGAAGTAACTAGAGAAAATTGCTAGTTTTACTAATATACTATACTAATCCATTAATTAAACATAAGGAAAACCATAAAATAATGATAAATCTGTTTAGTCTGTTTCGTAACTTGAAGAGACCTGACAACGATCCAATCGCTTTTCTGATTTATCGATTACTTTACTGACAGCACTATTAGTCTACGTTCGATACTATGATTGCCATGTTGTCGTAATCGATATATTATCGATAATGTATAAACCATACATCACTAGTTACCGCAGATCATGTATCAGACGAATATCCGTTAACGTCACGTAAACTCTAGAAAATGTATGAAAATTGGGCTCCTTTTACGTAAATTAGAAGAGCTGTTTGATTTTTTCATATATTTGTTAGCGTTTACGGCAGTACCTGTAAGTCCCTTATCGTACTATTAGCAGACGAGACGATCTTTTTAGCATTCCATGGATTCACCGTGCGGGTGCCGGGTCCATCGTATGGCGAGAGAAAAATCCCGAGTAGATCCTGAGACTGACATAATGTCAGTGATAATCAGAATTACTATTCTGATATTTACCTACTGGTAAATATCGGTTAAGATATCCTCCACATTTCTAGAGGTAATCTTAAGATCACCGGTTCGAATCCCTCCAACTAAACTTTATTTTGAAATTTCACTTCTAATACAATATAATTATGTATCTATATTATACTTAATCAGTTAAGCTTGATAGATTAACAATAAGATAATACTCTACATAAGTTAGTAAGTTTTAGTAAGTAGAGCTAGACTGAATATCCGCTTGTGTAGATAAAATACTAAAGGCCAACTAGGTGTAGATGCCGCTTTGGTGTTTACTACATATGCCCATAGACAAGAAACATACAATTAAAAAAAAACACAGCAACACAACCCTACTAATACCTATCATAAATTCAGAAGTTTGGATGTTCAAATGTTTGTTGCTCAATTACGTCGTAACACCTAATGGAATCAGGCCGAAATTCGAAACACAGCCTTTCGAAACACTTTCTATCCCGAAAAAATTGAAGAACGGAAATGACACGGGTGAAACCGCAAGAAGTTGTTAGTTATATCATATATTGGTAAAGATTACGTAATTAATAATATTTGTTAAAAAACACAGTTAATACAAACAGGTAGGTAAAATTTAGCCATTGTAGAGTTGTAGCGATACTTAATCCCAAATAGGGTGACTATATTCACTACTATAAACTATTTGTTAAAACTCTTTGCACAGTTTCGAGTTCGAAAACAAAAGCAGGTGACATTTTCATGCACCCTATGAAAACTCTTTGTAATTTAAAAAAAAATCTACATAGAATTCAATACATACAACCTTTAGAACCATTTAAAAAAATTACCGCTGTCTAAATAATAACCTTACATTGTAAAATATTCAAAATATCTTTTTTTAAAGTGATGATAAACAATTAGATACTGAAAATTAATATTTATAATTGCAAATTTTATCGATATCGATAAATTCGGTCCTACAAAGTAATAATGCGCGCGTGCTATATCGTCTAACGATTTGCTTAAATGAATAAATTACTTTTTTAATTATATATCTGAGTAAATAAATGGCCGGCGAACGTGCTGGATTTGGCGCAAAGATAAGAAATTGATAATCTAGTTTACAATATGGGTATGCAAAAAAACTAATACGTATGTAAATCTTTATTTATGTGTTGTTTTTTTCATCTACGTACTTACCTACATACATAAATACATATAATATGTATAGGTCTCTTTTTATGTATTGTCAACGTCATCAACTCACTGCTGGGCACACAAGGGCGGATCCATTATCCCCGCGATGAACCATAGTCCACTTAAGTAAGTGGACCACTAATAATTAAACGACTATTTGACCCCCTCTAGGGCTAAAACTGGATTCACCATTGGGTATTAATAGGTCTCAGCTTCCCTGTACTTCTGTCATATGCCAATCTCATTCAAGTACCTAATCTCCGCAAGGAAGGATCTGATTTTGGTAAATATGATATTGGCTGGTGGTCTGTCAATAAGACGCGTTTCAGATCTAAACGCCAAGCACGTCGAGTGGGGATCCAACCTAAACACGCCCACAGGTAAAAAGTTAAGGGAACAAACAGACAAACAAGACATAACGGTCATAGGACCTGATACACCAACACACACACCTGAGCACCCAAAACACAGAGCAGATGTTCTAGATATAGTTCTTAACAGGGGATTGAGGACACCGGTCGCCGTCGAGGTATTATATTACCTCGGAGGAACTCACCATCCCATCCTAATCACCATTGGAGGAAACATCTCATGTAAGGAACCAGGTAGACACGGAGTTTCAATTGACTGGCACAAATACCAACATCAGTTGCAATCCCTGACGATCGGCAAGCTATCCACACCGGAGGAGGTGGAATCATGTGCGAAGGAGCTGACCGCGGCGATAGCGGCTGCCAAAGACGCCGCAACCACTCACAAACCAAGAACCAGACGGCGCGCCGAACTTCCAAGAGACCTAGCAGTGATGCGCGAAGAAAAGCGTAAGCTCAGGCAGCTGTGGACGCAATCCCGCTGCCCAACAGTCAAGAGGAAGTTAAATGCCGTATCAGAGAGACTGTCAAACGAAGTTAAGATTTGGAGAGGAGCCACCTGGGACGACCACATTGCCCAGTGTGAAGAAAACAAAACAGATTTGTACAGTCTCAATCGCCACCTGACCCAGGCTAAAGCGTCCGTTTGCCCCATTATAGATGGCGCAGGGCGACGGCGCTACACAGCACTAGAGAGGGCAGAGCTTTTAGCTGATCATCTAGAAGATCAGTTCAAGCCACACCCGATTCCAGATGAGGCCTCCGACGAGACACGTGAACACCACGCCGAAGTCGAGAGGGTCGTAACCGAATTCCTTCAGACCCCGGCTGCTCCGTTGGGAGGAGAGGATTTCATCGCCCCCACGGAAGTCGTCAGAGCCGTGAGAAGTCTGAAGCCCAGGAAAGCGCCGGGTCCAGACGGTATACCCACAGAAGCCTTGAAATGGATGCCGAAAAGGGGCCTGGTCTGTTTGACTCGGCTCTTTAACGGAATTCTGAGGACTGGACATTTCCCCTCGACATGGAAGACTGGCAAGGTGATCGTAATACCGAAACCCGGAAAGGATAGGCGACAACCGTCCAGTTACCGCCCCATCACCTTACTATCACACCTCGCGAAGCTGTTCGAGCGCCTCTGCTGCGCGGAGACTGCGTCCCCATATCGCACCCAGGGTAGAGCAGTATGGGTTCCGCACGCTACATTCTACAACGTTGCAGCTTACGCGGGTGATACACCATCTGTCTACGGAGTTCAACAGGGGTAGACGGTCTGTCGCTGTACTCCTGGACATCGAGAAGGCCTTCGATAGGGTGTGGCACGAGGGCCTAATCTTCAAGCTGGCGAAAACAACAGCTCCTCCAGCACTGGTGAAGATCATAGTTTCGTTCCTAGAAGACCGCCAGTTCTACGTAACCGTGGAGCAAGAGAACTCCGGTTACAAGACTATCTCAGCAGGAGTACCCCAAGGAAGCTGTGTTTCGCCAGCCCTATACGCGCTATACACCGATGACATCCCCTGCTTGGAAGAGGATGATCTACTCCCAGGAGAGAGAGGAGTTACACTGGCCCTGTTCGCGGATGATAGCGCGTATATCACTTCCTCCCGATCGAAGTTGATTGCGGCTAGAAGAGCCCAAAAAGCCCTTGACAAACTTCAAACCTGGCTAGAAAAGTGGAGAAAGGCAGTCAACGTCAACAAGACTGTCGCCCTACTAACTGGAAATCAGCAGAAGAAGCCGCCACCTCTAGAACTCAAAGGTGAGGACGTCCGATGGGAAAAGACCGTGAAGTACCTCGGCGTCCTCATCGATAATAATCTCACGATGAAATCGCAGGCCATACAAGCCTCTAACCAGGCGAAAGCAGCACGAGCCATGCTAAGACCGGTGCTACAATCTGGTCTGTCCATCAGAACGAAAGTCGGGATCTATAAACTGTACATTAGATCCCGACTGACGTATGGGGCACCGGCCTGGTATGCTCTGTGCTCCAAAAACGAAAGAAAACGGCTAGAGGCCGTACAAACCACCACACTGAGAATAATCACGGGAGCCGGCCGATACGTGCGGAACGACGTAATCGCCCGGGACGTGAAGATCGAGACAGTGGGGGAGTTCGTGGCCCGATTAGCACGAAATATGTTCGACCGCGCGGACAACGGGCCACACCCACACCTGCAGAACATAGCTCCGTTACACTCACGTCCCCCCGATGTCGGCGTGCGTGCCTGGCGTGCCCTCCCGCGTGATCTTCTCATTGTGGACAGCGGAGAAGACGAGGACAAGGCCCTCACTAATACTCACTAAGACTATAACATTCACAACACAAACATTCCACACAAGACAGTCATGCATTACACTAACGTAAACATGAACAAACTCACACCAATTACAACACACCACCCGACCTCACTCCCACCTTACCATTTCACCTCATTATCATTAGTCTAGACGTGGATTAGCCACGTTGAAGCTTCGACGGGTTCATTACTAAAAAAATAATAATAATATATATACATGTAAAAAAAAAAAAAAAAGTAGTGGACCCCTAATTCCCCCGGGACAGTGATTCCGGGAGTCCTTCCCCGGCAAGGAGGTTCGCCTCGGGGCCGGAACCTTAACTCCCCCGGGAGTTAAGATGAACACAAAAAAAAAAAAAAAAAATATAAGACGCGTTTATCGGTAGCCATTCTGTTAAAAGATCTCCATCAGCTATCATCAGGACTGACCACACGTTAATATAAATACAGTCCTTCGTCGGACTTCCGTATAGATAAGAACCTACCTACCCATACTGCGAAATAGAACTAGAAAATCTATAAACATACTTACACGTAGCGAGTAGCTATTCCAGAAAATTCTGTGAAAGTCTTAATGCTAAATAGTTAAAAGTCACTAAAAACTACATAAGCATGAAGCTGGCTAAGAAATTACTAGTTGATTGTTTTCTTTCAAAAACGCTACCTCATTTAACGCAAATAAAATCTGTTTAGTACCGAAACGCAAGACATGCGCATTAAACGCTTCCACAAACCAACGAACAGTGGAAAATCCGACAAAGGCGTGCCCATTTCCACCGAGCATTGTGTCAGAACGCGCCGGCAATACCTCGCTATCTCACTCCATTATTAGCAAAACACCGATGCGCAAAAGAGATAGTCATCACAATAGACAATTGTTATCCCTACCACTCAGTTTTGTACTGCCCTAGTGAAGAAATTCTGTTCCATTTCTGTCTCTATTCCCATGTGATAGAGTCGATTTCTTCATAAACGGTTTTAGGCATGATGTAGCCAATAATTTTGTTCGGTCGTTATCATTGGGAAAACAATGGTATAAGCAATATAGCTATGAATATAGTTCAGTGCGACCGGAAGTCTATTGGTGTCTCGAATGTAGGCGGAGGTTTACGATCCATTAAATAGAAATGAAAATATTATAAATGTAAAAGTTATTTATTTATTGCCCGCCTGAAAAAACCAGCAAGCGTGGTGAAGTGATTTTCCTCAGATGTTAGGGGAATCTTAGCATGAGTTTTAGGTAAATAAATTTTACCGTCGTATTCCAAATAGTTGCCTAAGGCTCAAAAACCTGTCTAAAATCAGATTGGCACAGAATTTTTTGACATTAATGACGTTAAACGAATTCCAAATTCAAAAACACATAACTGAACTTACATTAAGTTGGTTTATGCAATCTTAAAATTAAGCCCTGTCTCCCTTTGTCATATTATGACTCAAATGGTACTTAATCGAATTAAAGATTTAAGTACCTACTGGTTTGAAAAAGTTTATTTTTTACAGGATGGTTTACAGAAAAACAGATAATTTTATCAGTTGTTCATCATTAGATCAGTGTTAGTATAGAATCCGCCATATCCTAAAGATAAATACTTAACCTACGCAGGCGAAAAAACTGTATTTTTTTTGTTGTCCTGAACTTTAAAGTGATACAAAAAATGTTCATATTTCGTTAAATGTCACATCGGAAAGATATAAGTGACGCGAATTTCACAACAAATCCAAATTCAAAACGCAAACGCAAAATTTCAAAAATGGAATCGCAGGTTGGAATGAGCGAACTGTCATCCTCGTATAGGTTACCGACGCCATGTTTTATCACTTTACTTTTTAAAGTTTTTAATCAAAAGCTGTCAACACACATGTCCGTCGCGCGTCCTCTACTATTTCTTTCACTAACTAATTGGTCTGACACCGTTCAACCCCGGCGCGTATTTTTTTTTTATTTGATATTAATATTTTTTTCCATTTATTGAGAGTGACGCTTGGATTCCTATTTTAGTGTTCCTTTTTGATAAATGTTGGTGATGTTACGCGCGCAATATGCATACAATTTGATGAGTTAAGTTACAAGTTAATTGCATGTGCTATTAAGCAGTAGGATTTTTTAAAAATAATCTCATAAGCCGCTATGCACTAGGTATGTGCTAATACACCTACTTACAGAATATACCTACTTACTGTTTTTTATTTTAGTAACTTATAATAATTTTTTTGGAAAATTATTTTTGCACTGAAAATTAAAAGAATAGTTTTAAATTGATAGATATTATTTGTTTGTGGTATAGGCAGATAGTTTTACAAAGACAAACCACATTCACTTCTAATAAAAAAATACTTGCTTACTTTTTTGGGTATCATGGTTTATTTCTATGTGAAACTACAGCACCAGATAAGAAAACCTACTAATCATAGAAAATTTTAAATCGTCGTACCTTTAATTACGAACTTCATCCAAAATTTTGAACAAACAGACAGACGGCGTTCTGTCTCCAAGGATTCCATTTTGGCGTGGAACGGAAGTAACCTAACATTGTCAAAGATGTCCATCCCGCTTTATTTGTGTTTAATTTTTAAAAATAGAACGAGGAAGCGGACCAATGAGACGCGTCCCCGACTGATTGTCAATTAGCGACATCAAACGGGCTTTTTGCGAATTAAGCGCTCGTTTGTGTTCATTTTTTGTCCGGCGTCCGTCGAGGGAGGGTGTTTGATGCGTTTTTCCGTTTCGACGTTTCATTTTCATATTTCCGTTTGTCTGGATGGCCGAGGGGTTACAATATACGAGTAGGGGGACCGGGGGTTGATAGTACTACGATTCAGTGTTGCCAATGATATTTTTTAATTCGGATGAGTGCTTTGGCAGATTACGGTGGGCTATTTGTCTGTGTTTGGACGGATTGCATAAAAATGTTTATTGTAGGTACCTATATTAACAAATGTTTTAGGTATAAGTATAAATTGTATTGCGATAGCTTTACATTAAAACAAAACGTTAAAGCAATATTTTTTCAGGTTTAGGTTTATTCAAAACTTTTTTAAACTATTTAAATACTATTATATTTTGGCAACAAAAATATAATAACCACTTAAATTACATTTTGCACAGGTTTTCACATCGACAGGTATAGATCGATTTGATATTTTTTGTATAATCTCAAATTATCTCGCAGATTTTATTACCATCGGCTTAGTGGTTTGATTTTTAAATAGATAGATAAGTAGCAGGCGAATATTGTTTGTTCAGAGAAACATGATGCCTAACTAAAATGATCTTGGTTTTGATACTACTTGCTTTTTATTTTACTTGAAATGAAAGGGAAGACAGCAAAATCAAAACCCTTTTATTTAGGTAGTCAAAGAGATGCTGGCCTGTGGCTCTTAGATAATTATAAATACTTAGAGAAATACTGTGGCAAGTATGTGGCAGTATGTGGCAACGTGAAAACTGTTCGAAAAAAAAAACAAAACGTAAAAGAAGAAAATCGAACCAGCCAGTATCGAGCGCTATTCGGGACGCATCCGGCATGGAGTCAACAAAGGGACGTTCTGTATCTGAAATAAAAAAGCGCGCGAATGCGAACGTGGCCCGCCATTAGCCGTTCCTATTTGCAGCGAATCTACTCTATACATGAGCCTCTTCAATCTGTACCGTAAACAATTGTAGGGTTGCCAGGTTTGAAAATGTATGCAGAGTTTCATTGTATTGTATGCTACCTACTACCTAAAGTGAACACAAACGTGTAGTAGTGAGTAGTAGTCTCCTGTTCAGATGAATGAACAGAGAAATTATTAAAATCTTAAATAGGTACAAGTAGAGCAGTGATACATTTTCTCGACAATTTTCGACTAAAAAAGAAGACGATGCGCTGGCCAGATTATTTGGTTTTAGGTCTAACAACTTAGATAACGCGATCAAAACGTAAGCTAGTGTTCAGTCACTGTTACTTATACAATTTATTTGTAAAATAAAAAAGGTTTAGGTATGGTTCGGATTTCAATAACAGAAGGACTATTTTCAAAAAACTTAGGAGATATGACCAACAACTACAATTATTATTTTAGTAATAAAGGTAAGCCAAAATTACTGAGTATTTCTGTATAAAAGCAAGATTTAGTGTCATTATACCTGCATAGCAGACTGTTGCTATATTAAATGTAGGTAGCTATAGACGTAAGCAATTTAGTAAACAGGGTTGGATGCCTAAAAGAGATTGCGCTCAGCAAAAAGACCGTCGTTTGTGGCACTAGGTCATAAGTGTTTTACTGATATATTTTTATTAGATTGTGTCACAATGAAGGGTTTATCTATTTATTCATATAATTGTGACATCCTTAATGACGTTTTTCTGTTCGAGTGATGTTCGAGCTTTTTTTTCTAAATTATTTGTAGGTAAGCACTGGTTTCTAGTTTTTTCTATAAGTTCAACAGAAATAACTTTCGTGAATAGAACGTAGAGTCTATTATTACTGCTGTATTTGCTGTACCCAAAGTTTGGCGTCACAAAAGGCCAAAAATCTATTTGACTCTACTGAAAAAAATATCTATTTTTTAACTCTCGTAAGATCCTAAGTAAACTTGAAATACAGCAGTTAGGCTTACTAAATGGTAACTACGTGAAAAATTCTAACGATTGAGTACTACTTAATAAATGTTCAAATAAGAACATTAATCATCACTCATCCTTATCAATAATAGGCAAACTACAAATAAAAGCAGTTCCATTAGCGTTGCGTAAACGTTAACTGAAAAAAAAAAGTTCCTTTTTACGTCTGCGCCGTTCTTGCTTCCCATACATTTGCTAGAGTTTATACTCATACATTAGTATCGAAGATGCTAGTATGGCTACTTAACCTACAGTTTATTTTGTGTTTTACCGTATTGTCCTCAAAAACCTAACTGTTATTGTGTAATAAGTGTAATAAACACAGACCGCGACAAAAACATATATTAATCTATCAGAGCTATAAACTAGTTCCTCGTAGTACTCGTGCTATTATTATTTACAGAATATGCCGTGGTTATGCAATTTCATTAATTTTGACAGTTTCATGCATCGAACTCTTAAAAACGACAGAAGCGGCATACGCGCTTCTACTATGGCGATGCAAAATCAGGTGACGTCTCCTGATTTAGTCTCAGTCGCAAAAAGGAGTTGTGTACGTTCGCTGACAATTGTGTACGTTCGCTGACAATTCAATTTTCAAATTTTTCAAACAAATTTTCGCCACGTTATGTTGTCTTTAGATTATAGCATACCTCATCTTCGTTTCTTTAATTATATCGATGGTTTCATGCATCAAGGATAAATTGACCAGTTAAAATAGATCGATGAGTAATTTTAAGTTGAATCGAATTAAGTATACTTAAGGAAACACAACCTCCAACAACCTTTCAACTCCAAGTAAGCGGTATTCCAATCCGTATTTGATCTCACGTAAACTATCCTCCACTACCCCATTATCCCATACCAAAACCAATAAACTGTACATTGGTGCACAATAAACACAGGGCCTATACCATGAGTTTTCGTTTAGCTTCAATGAATTTTCGATTCAAATAACGTTGAAAATTCCGTGTAAAGCTACTATGAGTCGTATTGCGCAGAGATAAGGATGGCGGTCATGTTACAAATGTAAATGCAAAGGTATGTAAGTTTAAAAAAAATTTGTAAATACAGGTCCTATCTAAGTCCCAACACTTAGGTAATACATATTAACTAGATCGTTAATCTCTAAGTACAACAAGTGCTGTTGAAATGATCTTACCCCATTCTGGCGTCACTATAAAAAATCAAAAAAATATGTCTACAATGTGTAAGTACCTAATGCTTATTTTAATTTACGGTTGAATTATTTGTTCGCTATCAATTGAAAAGCAACTCTTTCTTTCTTTTTTTTTTCAAGCAATATTTTCAAATCAAATAAAATCAAATCAAATTATTTATTTGTCAGAACATGGTTGTGTAATCACATACATTAACAGCAGTGTACAGATGTCATTCAAATATAGTGCCTCATGTTCTTGCCTGTTTCGGCGTACAAATTTTATTACAGGAACTAATAATACTTAATCATGCTTATAAATAAAAAAATAATAGTAACAAGGATCATTTAAAATCTACTCCTAACAAATTACACTTTTATGTCATATTATGTCACCATTGTGATAACACATTTTTTCTGTTGCAACGATATCGCTATACGATTCCATGGTACGGACTCTGTACTACCTAATAAAACCATCACAGACGACACCAGGGCCGCATGATGGACACTTTAAAGCCAGTGTCGCCATCTACGTCCAGACAATAAGCAACGGTAGAACTGCCAAATGCCGAATAGGGAAGCGGCTGCCATTCCATGAATGTACTACAGTGCTGCCAGTACTGAGAATAATATTTTTTTAGTAATTATTGTGTCAGGAGATAGATTGACATTGGATCTTATTTTGGTAATTATTGAGCTAGGAAATGAATTGATTTTGAATTTAAAAATCTATATCTGCAAACTACAAATCAGTAAAGTTATCTACTTGTATGGCAAAACTAAAATTAGTCAGCTGACACAGATGCATTGATATAACAAGCGTTGCTGAGTATTTGGTTAGAAAGGTGTATGTTAAAAAAGTTTATTGAGTGTATATAATATTACATGGCAGAGCGCATAAAAAGTTTGACTGATGCAAATGCAAGATAGAAAACATGTCAATTTGCACTCGGATAGCGTAGTGGATTATAGTTTTGACTCCCAATGAGAGAATGCGGCGAGTTTCAGCGGTAGGAACAAAAAGTAGGGTCCTTTATGCTGCTATTTTATTTGATATTTTCACGTATTTGACATGTGCCTTCATGTCAAATTCTCTATACATTAATATGTACATATATTTTTAATTGGTGGACAATTCACACGCAACACCATCTGACCCCAAACTAAGCAAAGCTTGTGCTATGGCGGCCAGATAGCTGATATAATACATATATAGTTTTAAATACCATAGTTACATAGTTTTCATTGTATTTTTTCTGATGAGTACTTACAATATAATTCGGTAATGTTTGATATATTTTTGTTACAGCGACAAAATAAATGTATATTTAGTAAGAAACAAACCTTGAAACACTTAAAAATAGAAACTAAGATTGTTAGGGTCAGCAAATGTTTGAGCACCAGTACTGGGCAAAATTTGTGTACGTTTCGCTCCGTGACCCAGCATGCAAAGTACCCGGGAAGAAGGTGGAAACAAAGTGTCTCTCCATCCTAATTGAGCGTATCAGATTGAAGCGAATAAAAAAGGTTTGTCTGAGACTCAGTCAGGGATTACAGTTTGAGAAGTTTTTGTTTTGTAGGTTGTTGAAAGAGTTTTTTTCTGTCTTGGTTGTTTTATTGATTGCTTTAGGTAGTGGGAAATTTTCAGGTGTTACTTTCTAAAAGTAGGATATCTTTGTTCTTGCCACAGTGACTTATATAAAGAGCTGTATTTTGTAGTGGTTGGACTGAGTCAGAGTGAGCCAGAGTCCGCCTGAGGAAGTATCACACCTTTGCCAGTTATTTTACCGCCAAGCAGTAATGTGCAAACATTTCTGTGTTCCGGTTTGAAGGGCAATGTTTTCAGAGAAATTACAGGGTTTAGAGATAAATAAAACACCTTAGATCTCTTGGTGACGAGCGCAGTGTAGTGCTAGGTAATTATTTTAACTCTTCATGTTCCAATTACTGCATGTCACTGTGCTGTTACGTGGCAGGTATGTTGCTTACCATCAGGCACATGTTCTGCTCGTCTGTCACGTTGGATCGGCTTAACGGATCAGGTTCAAGGCTGGAGCACAGTGACAAAGCAGCTGACTGTATTTTTCTCGGTCGCGAAGAATCGGCGGTCCCGACTTTACCCGAACGAATCTTTCACTTACCGCGACGCTGTGCTTCATTCACAGCCTACCAAAAAATCTGTATGTGGTATGTAGTGTGCCAAAAGAAGTTTTATATAGAGACAGGACAACGTCTGTCGGGTTAGTAAGTAATAAATAGAAATGGTCTGACCTTAGCATGCTCCTGCTGTGCTAGCAGATGTTCCCTGGCCATCTGCAGCTGCAGGATCATCTCCGAAAGCTGCCGCTCCTTCTCTAGAACACTCTCGCCGACCAGCGCCTGGATGGCTGCCGCTTCCAGCATGCCGCGTCTTTCACTAAGGACAAACAATCATCCATTGTTATATAACATAAATATCATCATATCATATTATCTTAACTAAATAGAAGATTCAGATACTGTCTGCCTGAGCAACAACCTGTATTAAACACAAAGGGTTGTTTTCCGCTCATCAATAGGATTGACTAATATTCAAGATCTACTTTGAAAAACAGTTGATAAAAAATATCTTTGATAGGTAGTATTGTCTGGCTCAGCAGATTTATGTTCAAAGATTTCAAGGTCAGTACGACAGCAAAAGTTATTGTTTTATAATAGGTTTGCACTCGCCAAGCGAAAACGCGATCCATGATGATACTGACCCAGAAGCACTAACCCAGAAGATACTGATTCACACTAGACTTGAAAACATTTAGATTATCTTCATTTAGAAAATAAAGAAGAGTAGAGTTCTTTGTTCGAATCACCGACTAAGTAGATCTTTGAAACATCAACTACAAAACAGTGCATCTTTTTTGAGCTACGAGCAGTCAAATAAAAATAGAGTATGATAGTATTAGATCATGAAGATCTTTTATCGGATACATTTCGGAGAGTGTACTCTATAAAAAACCAACACGTTAGTAATTTTTGGGGCGATCTTCTAAAACTTCGAAGTTTTAGTCTTAGTACAGTTGTTCTGCGAAACCTTGTATAGTAAAATGTAACTAGCTCGTAGTGGTATAGTGGTGTAGGAACCAACTCGCGGCTTCGTCTTGAAAGAGGAGCTGAGCGACATTAATAATTCAGAACTGGCTTGCGATGCATTTGTTTGCGGTACCGGGGCAGGGGGTTACTACCGTTAACTTTCAAGATTCTGATGTAAAATAGTGAAGCGTAATAAATGAAGGCAAATCATGGGAAATATCAAACTATACCCCCAAAAAAGTCTAAAATGTAGAAAATAATTGAATTCAACTGACAAGTTAAACTAAATAAAAAACAAACGATTATTATAAACACAGTTTTGCTATTGTTTTAGGTACATTTAAAACTATAGTCCGTTCCACGAAGAGGTGTAGAAAATGTAAACAAAGGTGCTACCATAACATAAAAATCGTTTAACCTTAGTATTTTTCTAAAACTGTCTTAAAATATTTTTCACAAATATGATTTGACTTTACTGTGATCTTAAATACAACATACTTGGATTTGTATTGATCAAATAATGATTTATTAACTTATCTTGAAAGTTATAAATAGTAATAGTAGAATGTGGTAGATACGGTTTTAAACAGTGGCAATTTGATCTGTGTTTCTCAAACTGTGAATCCCATCAAAACATAAATGTGAAGTGAAAGACAAGTTCAATATTATGATATTAAAACCAGCCAAGTCAGACTGCTTTTAATAATTATCATAAATTATAAAATCAAATCATATTTTAAGTGTTTAAAACTAGTCTATGTTATTATAAATAGATTTTAGAACTGTAGAACTAACCATTTAAGACCATTTAGATCTCTATTCTTTAGTCGTTGAAGTCAACAAACAAGGCATATAATATCATAATATTGAACTTTAATCTCACTTCACTTAAGTATACGCATGTTTCTGATGGGATACCATAACTTTTTGCACGTAAATTATAAGACGTTTACCTAATGAATCACCAAATAATGTCTATTTTTTCGCAAGAAAATCTACTAATAATACTTATTATAAGTGCTAAAGTTTGGATGTACGTTGCTCAATCAAATTGGAACAGCTAAACGTATAGTAGGATAGATGAAAACACTACCCAGTATTCGATTCGTTTTAAAATTAATTGTAACAGCATCTAACGCAGTAGAAATTAATTGAATTTTTGAATGAATTACTTACCACTCTCACTAAAAAATATCCAATGGGGTACTTAATCTTAAAATTATTTGAATCTTCTCAGAATGGGTAGGAATAGTGCCACCAATATCTTTTGTGTACCACCATTTGTTTTGTCATTTTGCTTACCTTATTTGATTGTTAAGGAATCAAGTATAAGGGCCACGTTAGCTATATACTCAGACTGGATTGCTTTTTTCTAGTTCAAATGTAAAACGTAGATCAATAATTATAGCAAGGAATAGCATACAGGTTACCACTTATATAGGTACACCACTTTTTATTAAGACAAAATAATAGCAATGGCAGCTACACAGGTAGTAAGAACTACACTAGTAATGTGCTGGATTGTGAAAAAAGTACATCCACGGATACGGATCTGAATGTGGATATATATACGAGAATCTAAAGCTACGCTAGTAGGCTCATATCAGATTTGGCTGGGCAGGGAGAGAAAAACGAGTGGTGAAGGTGAGTGTTGATGGACGTCAGAAAGGGGCCCCTTAAACCTACGCCCGAGTCACAAGTCTCGGAATCTATTCGGAATTTTTCTCTCTGCCCACACAATGGACCCGGCACCCGCACGGTGAATCCATGGAATGCTAAAAAGATCGTCTCATATACCTATAGGTATACATATAGCTCATTAAATTTAAGTTTACTAAAAAGTCAGTCATTTACATACATAACGAAAAAGGAATTTAAGTGGTAGCACTATAATAAAACAAAGCTGTACTTAGTAATTAATATTAATAAAAACTGTTTATATGTTACTATTGTGTTCCATGAACCAACCACCCAAGTTATTTTTGTATTAATGTTTTAAACTGATGCGCACCACATATTTAATAAACATATAATTATAAAATAATAGAAATAAGACAAAAGGTTGGAAACGGACTTATTGGAATATATTTAACCTTGTTATGTGACGAAAATCTAAAAAGGCAAACAGAGACGCTTACAACGAACTATCTTCTAAAACAAAGGTTGAGAAATGCTGGTCTGTCATATTGAGAGTGCCATTGATTTGTTTACATTTTTTACACGGCTCCGTGGAACGGACTATATGTCAAGAGATTACATAAAACATGTGTACCCAAAGAGTTTACATATATCTAAGTCTGTACCCCTTAGGGTAGGCACACGATAAATAACTGAGAAAAACATTGATTAATTGTCGCTGAATATTGTCAAAACGCTACTGTTTCAAGCAGTTTCAAGATAATCAGCTCGTATTGGAGCCTTAGACAAGTATGACAATATGTAACTGTTTGAAAGGATATTTCTATGTCTAGAACAGTTTTTTAGGAGGAAGGACATTGCACGTCATACTTAGATGACTTTTTAACTAAATCCCAATTAACCAACAACAATACATGTGCTGCAGTTCCAAAAACCAACTCCAGGAATATATTCCCAAAACGTCAGAACTACACTTTTCATTTGGAGAATATATTCTAGAACTGACAGTACCCCTTACCTCCACAGAGTTCCTCATACATGATCTTTGTTTGATATCATAGTACGCACGGCGTTCCGTTGTCATGAATAATTCAACTACCCCCATCTAGCTATCCGTTGTGTAACAACATCTCTATTTCGGGTTATCGTTTGCTTCTCGACTTTAGTTTTGAGTGATACTTGCCATTTCGAAGACGCAATAGTTCAATGGAAAAACGCTCCGGTCATAAGTTAGAGGTAAAAAATATTGGTTCAATGTTATGAATTATTTTCGAAATGGTAAAGCTTCATTAACGCATTTGTCCAGATGAGATTCAAAAATGTTTCAGTTAAAGAGTGACTTTTTCTGGCACGTGCAAAACTTGAGCGAAGGTAAGAAGTTAAAAGCTCACTTTACAATCAGCAGATTAAGCAAGTATTTAAATTAAATAAAATATTACTGAATATGCACCCAAATAATGACCACACAAATTTCAGCATTAATCCCGTAACGAGCAAACAGGTAAGCAAACTGACACGGAAAGTCTTGGCCCTTCGAAGACATCAACAACAGACTAACAAAAACTGTATGAAACTACCAATCAGTACGCAACTGGCCAAATTATATTACCAAAACAATTGTGAGATTAATCTTAAAGAATTCGATCGAGGCGCTGACATTGAACTGTTTGAACAAGTTGGTTGTTCCATACGCTTAATTCCGCGTCCCTTGCTCTTAATTGCGAAACAGTCTTTCGGCTGTCACTCATTCGTAACATTTATTATTTTCGGCACAAAAGACTTGGACCACTTTCTCGGACATTGTATAACCAGTTCCGTGAAAAAAATAAAATTAATGAGACCTAATTAACGGTTTTTTGTTATGCTATTTCATGTGAATTCTTCCTTATAGTGTCGAAACATGGATATTATGATTCGTCTGAAGTCGTATGTCAATTAATGAAGCCTTACAGTTACCGAGTCATGGCTCATTTCTTTCCTGGCTTTCGAAAAAAATAGTTTCAGATATTGCGGATAGATGGCATTAGCCATGAATATCCCTATTCCTATTTTAATATTTATATTATAAATTTATATTATAAATCTGAAAGTTTTGATGTTTACTGCTCAATCACGTCGGAACTGCTGTCTGAACAGTTTGAGTTGAAATTCGGAACACAGTTAGATTAATCTAGAAGTCTGGAATACCTACCTACCACATAAACATTATTATTTTACGTAGTTATATATACATATAATTAGTTACACAACAACTACTACCTATTTACACAACACCCCTTTCTTCTCCTAATCCAAGAAATTTGTAAAAAAAAAAAAGATTATTGTAATGACAAAGGTCACGGACCCCAGAGTCTGTGGAGTGGCTAATTTAAATAAATAAAAATAATTAAAAAAACATATAATTAGTAGTATTATTAAATTAACTCTTAGTTTTGTAATTTCTCTGAAAAATAAAACAACCAAAAATGTATGTAACTTCAAGGAAACATTACCCAGCTGTTTTATAAATTTAATACAAAAAAATACGATTTTAATATGAAAATTGTTGCAGAAGTGGCAAACATTTTATTAATTTACGTTTACATTTGAGTTTCTGTTATAATAATTATTATTATTCTTTCAAGAAATCGTAATTACTTTGTTTCCCATCCACCCCTTCCGTCACCCACAACAACTAACACCTAAGCAATAGTAACAGTTATAACACAATAAATCATAAGTGGCAGTCCCATTGAGCAGGAAAATGAAACATTTCACTGCTCAGTGTGACAGAACTCGAGTTTCGAATAGATATTTCTGTTATTTTCGATTTGTGTCGTAAGGCATTAGACCACTCTATTTTTATTGTTTTGATTAGATATGAATTTAATCACATAAATTAACAGGTAAATAGTATTATCAGTTACATGATTTTCACAAAATCAACATAATAATTTTGAACCAAAATAAAACTAATAATAGGTATTCAATATCAGACACTACCTCTGTGAAATGTTAACTTGTTAGAATGCTATATCTACAAGTAAAATTGAGTGCATTTAATCTATAGGTAGATACCTAGGCTAATAAAAGCTACGTTTTGTTTCATTATTTGATTTGCTAATCTAATGGCGACCTTATTGCTGAGAGCAATCTCTTCCAGGCAACCAGCATCAAAGATAATAGCCATCAAAGATAGATTAGCCTACAAAACACTCGTAGGCGGGAGAATCGACATTAATAATGTATATGATTGAAATGATGGCAGGACATCATCACAAAGCTCAGTTTCTAAAAAAAATATGTTTATAAATTTATTATCCTTTTTTAATTTCAAAGTTATTTAATTTTTTTTTATACAAAGTACTTTTTCATCCCAAATAAAAAACAAACACAAAACACTTTCCAATAATGACATTAAAATAGGGGACTGGCCCAACTAGGGTGAAGTAATAGAGCAATCGAATACCACTCGATGTTTCCAGTATCTATTCGATTATTCCGACTCGGAGCGCACTACAACCCTAATTTGTTAAACTACCGTATTTGTAGTTTGAAGTAGGAATGTTTTTTTCGGGTAAGTATCGATGTAGAGCACTTGGCTCCGGTCCTTTCTCACGTGGCGGTATTATCGTATTACTACCTCAAACTATATTACTCGAGTATCGAATATAAAAATACACAGTTCTAAATTTTAGCCACAAAACTTTAGTGGGTGACAAAGTTTGCAAATGACTACGTCTAAAAAATTACAAACGATAAAACGTAATAACGTACACCCAAAAAAAAAGATGTAGACCGCTTTTTTGAAGTAGCTCCGTTAATTGTGAATTATTTTTGATGATTTTTTTTACGGTAGGTGATACTTTAGAGTTTCCACATAAATTTTGCCGATTTTTGAAAAAAAAACAACGAAACTATAAAATTTGGATAGGTACCTCGATGACAGAATTGTTTACTCAGAAACCTAGCTTAAACATAGGAACGGTGTATTTAGTTGGTTTCAATTTGTTTTTATAAATTTAGTAGTATTTTAAGTTGACCATTCATTGTGTAAGGCCGCCAGCATGCTGGAAAATCTCACAAATAATTCAAGCATCATGATTTTCTCTAGACTCAGTATGTGTATAATGCAATTATATTTAGTGTACATAGCTAGTTAAGTATACAGTGCAGTGTGCTTCTCATTAGAAAACCATATTATACTCGTATAATGCTTGACAGTTTTTTTTACAATATTTATTATGATACAGCAAAGTACCTAGTAATTTCAAACTTTGAAAATGTATACAATTTGTATGCTCTTTCTTTTGTTTTTGTTTTTTATTAATTGACGTGTAAATTGTACATTTATGAATAAAGTACTTTAGAAATACAAATACAAAAATCTTTATTGCTGTTTGTAGGTAAGATAAGATGATATAAAACATTTTAAAAGTTGCTCCATACAAACTGGATATGTCTGGCAAGACAATTTGTTAGTCTTAATTTATAAATAAAAAAATTAAATAATAGTCAGCTGATTAAAGTCTTCTTCTTCCTCATCTTCTATTAATTTCTGGTTTTTATTTATGTCATCTGATTCTTCATCTTAGATTAATTTCTGACTTCTATTTGGTTGTGATATATATTTGTGTGAGATAAATGTTTGGTGAGCACAATTTCGCCAACGTCTTGTGGTTCATCAGGATATTGACTTACTTTGACTTTGAAATATTTTCTTTGTTAATAAAGGCAGTAGCTTTGTAAAAAAAAATAAGCTTTAAGTCCTTGTACAATAAATGAAGCATCACAAAAAAGACTTCGGTGTTCTATGTTAAGAAACAATAATTAGATTCACCACCGCTAAAAATCCACCCATTTTGCAATAAGCTTCCTCATTTTCTCAATGAGCCTCATTCTTCCTCATAATTCCCCCTCAGAAATTAATACGACCACATAATTAGTCGACAATTAATCGTATAAAAACTGCAGTATTGAAATTGAAGCGAAGGCCTGAAAATAATGCCAAAGCAATTATACCCTCGCTTCCTTTTGATCGGAGGAATTTTGATCGAGACGGAGGGAAAATCGAGGCAGTGGGAAATATCAAAGGAAAGTTTTTAAAAGAATGAAGTTGTGAAAAGACATTATTTTTCCCGATCATGATATCGGCAGGTGGGCGCTTTTATACTGAGTAGAACACATACAGAAGTATAGTTGGTAAAGTAACAGTGCTGTCGGTTCCATTAACATGACAAATGGTGGCAAAAGAAATTCGGCAAATATTTACAAAAATAGTGTAATATTAGCTTCGTTTGACCTAAAATTATCTGGTATGAAATAATAATAATATCGTAATAATGATGTTAATTTATTTAAAATCTGATAGATCTGTTGTTTTAATTTAAAACTACCGTAATCTGAATTAATCTCAATTTCGTCATGTTTACCTTTCACGTCACAAATATGGGAAGTTCTATACCTATTCAATTTTATTTGAAAACTCGAGAGGTTTTGACGTGACAACGTCTTATAAATTGGTTTGCCGGGTGACACTTCAAGAAACTGCGTTACGTTCCGCTCACGTTATGCGCTCACAACGAGAGCGAGTGAGAGGCACGCGTCCCTTCCACTCGGGCTTGGTTAGCCCGCCTAAGAGCGAGAGAGACAGACATAAAAAGTGAAAGGCACGCGTCCCTTCCGTAAAATTATTTTACCACTCAAAGTCGTTGTCACGTAAAACTTTCGCCCGTATACCGACTTTACAGGCAACCAATTTTTTTTTTAGCTCTGTAAGCATTGAGTAGGTAAATGTTTGGAATGTGAAGACTAGTTCTCTGTACGTTGAATACTCGATACCTCAATATCGACTGCGAGTTTTTAATAAGTTGTGCGACACAGGTGGGCTTTTGCTTTCGATTTAAATTGTGATTGAGTTTCGTAGTGAGATCGGTAATGTTTCTGAAATATTGCTTTACTGTCTTCATGTTTTCACCTATTTTCAAGCGTCTACGTAAAAAGTATTTTGTGTTTGATATGTAAACGATTAGGTCAACTTTTTTTTAAAATCAACATGCCCTAATTATTTTTTGACGTCAACATTTTAAATGTTTATATTTTGTTTGACTTTAAATTTCAAGTATTCAAATTTACGTAAATAGTCGTGTTCTAAATAATACCTAGGTCTGTGTTTCACCATTATCTTGTTTGATGTTTAGCAAGGTCGATACAGTCTATAATGGAATGCATTTCCTTAAAAGAAATTGGTGGACTTAAATTCGAATACCCTAGATTATTTCCAAAAAAAGTTGTAAGTTGTTGTTCATAAATAAGAAACCATTCCTGGATTCCCATAAGAAAAACTCCTTATAAAAATATTTCGGTCTCTTAAGTTAAACTTACAACGTCGCTCTTTTTATGTCGGTAGTTAAAAAACAAGCGACGACATCTCAAGTACACACATCATTTGAATGACATAAAGTATGCAACGGTAGGGTTGCCGCGATACAATTTGCGGGAACAATAAAAATTCCCTTAACGCGAACAACGGTAACTGTAGGGCTATCCGTCTTGTTCGCCCCTAGCGACAGGTGCGACGGAACAATATGGATATGCCACGACGATTTATAATACATATCTAAATTGAAATGTACTAGAAGTTTAATTTTCACAAGTGTTCGAGGAAATACTCGTACGTTAATTTAAAGTCATGTTTTCATTTAAATTCATAATTAATATCATTGAGCTCTGTGGTTTAATTCTTATGAAAATAAGGAATTAAGTATGTACATGGTTTTGGTCTAAAATGACAAAACATTCAAAATAAAACCTCTAAGACACCAAACAAAAATTACGTTGGTAAGTATTCTTGAATCTTTCATACATAGTTTGAAAACTTATCATGTCTGGTTCGGTTTGATGTTATCATGTCGTTTGTTTCGAAAATGTGTACCTACTTATGTTCCTAGAAGTGAAATTAAACTCCTATGCTGTTAAGGAGGTGTGTAGATTTATAATATATTTCCATATTTAAATGTTTATATTTTTGACACTAGTAAAATTTTCTGTTTTTGGGAAATACATCTCAGTTTTACTATTAGGCATATCCATACTGATCTTACCATCAACAATGCACTCATTAATATTTCACATCAAGTCGCCGACATAGTCTGTCATGTTGTTGCGTTTTTGTGTCAACCCTATGCAAAGAATTCATACAAAATCAAACCTTATCGCGATACACTAAAGTCTGATGTTGAGGAAACTAATGATTCGTTTTTTACATTTTTATTATGACCTCTATGACTCTGAAATAAAGTGCAGGGGAGAGAGCCATGGACCGTAGGTAGAGGGGACGTAAGACTGATAGCATTTTAAATCAGGTTAAGGTCAACAGGAACCGGTTCTAGGGAAAACGGTATTGTAATCTAATATGGTCAGCATGTAAAGGAAATCTATGTTTATGTGTTTCAATGGATTAAATACTTTTAGACTCCCGAGGTTAAAGTTATTGTGTTTTGAATCAAATATATAAAAAAATGCCAGTTATATTGGATTGCCAATAAATGAAAATTTGTAACTAACAATTTTAATTGTAATATTGCAGTGTTATCATTACGTTACCTGTATAGCTACAGATTTAGGTACCGCTATTAAGCATTCGGTGACGCAAACGCACAGGGTTTCATTCATCCAAGAAGTGCTCTGCGTGGCTATATAAGTTTTCTTTTTAAAAATACTGAAAAAAACCCAACGTAAATTACAGATTATAAAAGCAGGGTTGCGCAAAACATACAAACTAAGCCGAAAAAGGACGAAACATTAACTACCTATGGACGTATGAACCCGGATATTGGATTACCTAACTGATTGCTAATGTCAAAATACAAAAGAAAGAATATGGTGATAAGTTTTTCTTCATATCTATGAATTTGTTATTTGCCTGTTTGTAATATCATACGTATATTTTTTAACTGTCCAAGTTTGTATTAAAATGTTGCCATACAACTTAAAATCGAAATAAACAGTGTAGGTCATATAAAACGAAATAGTTCCATCTGAGTCCCACATGCACTCACGGCCGACCGTCAATATTACCCCGATAAATAAAATGGACCTGTCCAATGTCCAATTCACAGAGTTCAATAAAAATACATCCCAAATGTAAACGCGAACGATGCATGAATTCTTCATTTGAAATTGTATAGCTGTCCATGTTAGGGTATTATCATTTTTAGTGCTCGCCACACTGGTGTATTCAGATGGAATTTTTGATGCACTGGCGACACAGACGCGCTGCGATTGGTCGCGCTGAATATTGTATGAACCAATCACTACTATGCGCTTAACGTTGCATTCCAATTTGAAATTGAAGGCGGGAAACCGTCTGTGACAAAGTTAACCTCTTTTGCAATGTAATTGCGATGCAATAGGGATAATTGTGGTTACACAATCGGATTGGTTATCAGTACAGGTATGTGGAGACTTAGAAAAGTTGCTGGATATAATCGTTTGGTAGATAATTGCGGGACTAACTAGCGAAGCACGGAAGGACCGCATTTTACTGTGTTTTGTGCTTGTTTGAACCAGTTGAATGACACGGCGAAATGATGGAGCATTTATCAGGTTTGTTAAAAACTAGGCTTACACCATGGATTCACTCGAAATGTTGCAGTTATTTGCCGGTTACATAAATGAAACAATTATACAGATGCTTTGAAAAAAAAACAATAGTTTCCCCTACGGCTTATTTGATTACACGGATTAGAATCTATTCCAAGGAGTATTTTAAATGTTTATACTGGAACAAAAAAATCCTGGATTTTTTGTCTTAGTCTGAATTGAAATTTATGATCTTTGTGATGTTTAACGAGACTTGCAAGCTCAAATAGATAAAATTGAGTTTCAGATAAGCTTTGTACTATGGCGGTAACTTTTCAATACTTACCACATAGAATACTGTTACATACCAATACAAAACAACCAAGAATACAGTAGGTATAACCTAATCGACAGGCGTAACCTTATTGTTAAGAGTGACCACCACATATTATGCGAGATGAACCTAAATCCTAAGTTAATATGTATCTTGATCGAGATGAAAAGATAGTTAAAGACAAACATAGCATACGATTTCTCCAGCATATAAGTACATTATAGAGTCAGAGTAATTTTAATGGAAGCAGCCGATCAGGTTTGCCATCGATTGAGGTTTGTTGACGGTAAAAAATTGAGGTAGGTTGGCAAATGGATTAATCATAGTTACGTTATTGCAGTGTGCAATACAGAGCATTGCGGGATATTTGTACGCTATAGAGGTATTTAAATACTTTAAGACGTTCCTAGTCTATCATAAATGTCACCGTTGTTTTTTCAATTTTACGGTAACATAAGCAAAATGATTTTTAACCCCCGACCAAAAAAAGGGGTGTTATAAGTTTGACGTCGATGTCTGTCTGTCTGTCTGTCTGTCTGTGTGTGTGTGTGTCTGTCTGTGGCACCGTAGAGCTCAAACGGATGAGCCGATTTCAATGCGGTTTTTTTATTTGAAAGTTAATATCCGTGCGGGTGTTCTTAGCTATGTTTGGTTAATATCGATCCAAAATGGCCGCCTCCACAAAATGGCGGACAACATATTTCTTCACAACCTACCTCAATATGGGTATCAAATGAAAAGGCTTGACTAGTAGAGTACTATACGCTATAATAAATTTCAAATCCAAGATGGCCGCCACCGCAAAATGGCGAATTATACAATATTTTTCACTCCTACCTCAATATGGGTATCAAACGAAAGGGCTTGATTAGTAGAATACTTTACACTATGACAAATTTCAAATCCAAGATGGCCGCTACCACAAAATGGCGAATTACATTTCTTTTTTCACAATTCCTTTAATATGGGTATCAAATGAAAGGGCTTGACTAGTAGAATGTTGTACAGATAACAAAGCTAAGGTATTCGGGGGTTAGTCAAAATTTTTAATTTTGTTCTTGTTATTGACTTGTTTAATACGATGAGTAGGACATGCGCCATAACATCAACGTAATTAAACAGCAAAGTAGTTACAAGTTGGTTATCGACAGAGGCTTTTCGGGATTACATTTATTTTGGCTAGCGTTGTGAATTAGGTATGGCCTTGAATCTCTTCTTTTGAAGGAAAGCATCGAGATTCAGCATGACAAAGTGGACTGTTAATGGTTATGTGGATCCCTAAAGGTAAGCAAAATATCACATCACAAAGTTCACAATACAATGTAAATGTTAAGCGATAATAATATGCATTGGAGGTTTCAACGATAAATAATAGCAAATCATTGAACACGGCAGATATGGTAGAGCATATTATGTACTTACCATAACACAAAACATTACCTATTGACTACAATATCATTTATCTCTTTGGATTGTAATTTATTTGTGAATATTGCCCTTCAAACTGGAATATTAAGCTAAGCTAAATTTTATCTTATAGCAATGATTGGGCAAGGAAAAAGTGTGATATATGCGAAGAGCCTATGCCATGGGCACAGCAAAGAATGATGACGTTATAAAATGTTGTATCTACACATTTTTATCTTACATAATATGTTGTCCATCATGAAAGGGGTGGGAAGGAAAGGTTTGGTTTGAGTAGAAAAAAAAACATGAAATATAACTAGGATTTGTAGAGATATATCACGTGTATTTAATTATTCTATATCTAATATATAAAATTCTCGTGTCACAGTTTTCGTTGCCATACTCCTCCGAAACGGCTTGACCGATTTTGATGAAATTTTTTGTGCTTATCCGGTATCTATGAGAATCGGCCAACATCTATTTTTCATCCCCCTAAATGTTAGGGGTAGTCCACCCCTAAATTTTTTATTTTATTTTTTAGACAAAATTTTTAATTTCTATTTTTTTATGATACAACATACAAAAATACATACAATCCTCAATTTTCGCTCTTCTACGATCAACCCTTATTTTTTAATAGCCATTTTAGTAATTTAATCATTTTTCCTCTCCGGTCGAAAACTGATCAATCGTCATTTAATTAGTTATCCCCGCAAGATGTCTACAGGTGTCACTTCTGACCCAGTAAACAGCACGATAATTTGGGGATCAAAAGTAGCCTATAGCATATATATAGTTTGAACACGCTAATCTCGGGAACTACTGGACCGATTTAAAAAAATCGTTCACCGTTCTTTCATATGTTCGTAATCCTTAAACGCTGTAGGTTAAATATATGTACCACGGGCGAAGCCGGGACGGGCCGCTAGTCTAATATATAAAATTCTCGTGTCACAGTTTTCGTTGCCATACTCCTCCAAAACGGCTTGACCGATTTTGATGAAATTTTTTGTGCTTATCCGGTATCTATGAGAATCGGCCAACATCTATTTTTCATTCCCCTAAATGCTAGGGGTAGTCCACCCCTAAATATTTTTTTTTATTTTTTAGACAAAAATTTTAATTTCTATTTTTTTATGATACAACATACAAAAATACATACAATCCTCAATTTTCACCCTTCTACGATCAACCCCTATTTTTTAATAGTCATTTTAGTAATTTAATCTTTTTCCTCTCTGGTCGAAAACTCCCCGCCGCTGGTCCCGCCAAATGTCTACAGGTGTCACTTCTGACCCAGTAAACAGCACGATAATTTAGGGGATCAAAAGTAGTCTATAGCATATATATAGTTTGAACACGCTAATCTCGGGAACTACTGGACCGATTTAAAAAAAATCGTTCACCGTTTCATATGTTCGTAATCCTTGAACGCTGTAAGTTATATATATGTACCACGGGCGAAGCCGGGGCGGGCCGCTAGTATTATATGAACGCGTGATTTCTAAACCAAAAAGTGGTGCGTGACCTTGACTCGCTGCTGCTAGACTACAGTCAATTCGCACATTACTAGGTACTAGGTACTAGGCACTACCGGCTTTTCTTGATTTTTTTAGTTTTTTAAAGACTGTACAAAAGAAACACGTGATTTTGGTAGTTTACAAATACGTACCACTATAGGTTAGTTACGACTGGTCGGGAGAACGGCGCCTGCCGATCCGGAGATCCCGGGGTTGAAGCCCCACACGCACCACTGTCTTTTCGAAGTCATGTGCGTAATGCCGCTAACTTAAAACGGTGAAGGAAAACATCGTGAGGAAACCGACATGTACCTAGAATCTTTCAAAGTCATGTGTTATCCACCAACCCGCATTGGTCCAGTGTGGTGGATTATGGCCTTAACTCTCTTCTTACGAGAGAAGGCCCCGATTCCCAGCAGTGGGAACATTAAGTGGGCTGTTGTTGATGATAGGTTATTAGGGAGTTAAAAAGTTACTTTCGAAAAACATCATAGGCATGAATGACATGAAAGAAGCATGGCCTATAAATAAAACTCGATATTATCGGTTGCCATGTAAAAATCTCCAATATTTCCGTCAATCTATTTCGGTATCATTTATTGTCTTGCACTAATTGTCAGATGATTTAGCATCGGCCCCGTCTCAACAATGAGATAACCTATGCCACAGCCAAAATTATTGTTCCAACCGACGACTTTAAAATTAATAGACAACTCGGTCTCACTCGCGATTTAATACAGAAAAAAAGAAATGGTATTTTCGTTTGCTGATGGTTGGTTGATTTTCAAGCGGTAGGACTTTTCATAAAAGTTCGCTTAAAGGAAGTTCCACATCTTTACCATTTATTCTACAGCCGATCAGACGCAAACATTACTAGATCCCAGTTTCAAGATCAATATCAACAGAAAAGTTACAGTTGTAGTTGGTCAAGGCAGTAGTGATGACAAATTTGTAATTGTATCTGCACTTAGAAAAATACGGGCGTGCAGAGGTGCGGGCGGGATTCAAACCTACAACCTATCGATTGTGGATCATACTTTCTAGCCACTAGGCTACCTCGGCTTCAACATTGATATGCTGTCCTACAATACCAGAGAATTAGCGATGTCTATAGCGTATGATATCGTTGATTCCTACATAATAATATTGTTTGTGTCGACTACTATCAAAACGTGTCACAGATATTACTTGTCGTAAAAATAACTCGAAACAATGGTCGAAAATATAGGGTCATGCATCACGCATTCTTTAAACCGAAAGGGATGCGTTGTAAGAACTACAATTTAAGAAGTGAAAAATTCTTTAGGCGTTTGAGCAATTGGATGGGGGACATTGTTATAGGTTTTCGTCAGCGCTATAGCGACGTATCGTCGGAGCGGCAGTGAAGCAACGGTGCAAGACGTCCTTTTTGGTCGTTTTTTAGAAAGATTAAGACTTGTAAGTTCTCATTACCAACATGAGTAATATAAGTATATCAGTAGTAATATAGGTGAAAGATTCTTAGTTACAAGGTTTCACTTCTATTTGCAGGCGTTATTATTGTCAGTTTCTTTTAATAAGGGATGAACCTTTTATAAGGAAACTAAATTAAATAAAAAGCACACTACGTATGCAACTAACTGATTATACTAAACATCTCTGAATTACTTAAATTCTTCGTATTAGGTACCTATATCAATTCAGTTAGGTATGTCTGACGAAGTAGATAGATAGAAAACTCTTTATTGTGGTACAACAAATCATAAAATTACAGTGAAAAACTTATGAACTAGCACCACAAGTGGCGGCCTTATTGCTGAGAGAAATCTCTTCAGGCAACCAGAATTAAGTATTTGATTTCATTAAAATCCGTTCAGCTCTTACAAGACATATGTGGGAACCAACATACACATTTACAAACAACTAAACTGTCGTACGTCTTTATAATTTTAGTGTGATAGTAACCATTAATTGAATACGTAATTACGTGAGTATTACATTGCGCCACTTTCGGAGTAGTTTATAAGTTATGTGTAGCCCTTACGACCTTAACAACCTCGTCATTGTTTCGACAGTCTACTAAAAACAGTTTTATTCTTGTTCGCAATTTCCTTGTATCAGTTTACTACGCAAATGGTATTTTTGTCACCCAAACAGATAAATAATAAAAATATGCGGCCATTTTATTTCCACAACACTATCTGGTCTCAAATAGTGTAGTGGTAGGACTCTTGGCAGAGTCCGCCTGGGGAAGTATCACACCTTTGCCAGTTATTCTACCGCCAAGCAGTGCAGTGCTAGGTAATGATTTGGACTCTTCATGTTCCAATAGCTGCGTGTCACTGTGCCGTTATGTGTCAGGCATGTTGCTTACCATCAGGCACATGTCCAGATCTTCTCGTCACCATTTATTTAAAAATAAAACACAGTATCCTAGAAATATTATAGATGTAAAAGATTGCAATTGTTTGTGGCTCAATTATGATGAAACGGCTCAAAGGATCAACTTGAAATTTGGAACACAGTTTAAAGTCTGGAACATCACATAGATTGGCAACACAGGCGAGTTGACAGACACAAGTAAGATGACGTTCAAGTGCAAACTTATGCTTATCTCTGCTTTGCTCTATCATCATTATAAACCGCAAGACTGCTGAACACAGGCCTCCCCCCCTAGATTTCCACAACGAACGGTCCTGCGCAACCTGCAACCAGCGGTTTCCAGCGACCTTTGTGAGGTCATTCGTCCATCTAGTAGGAGGCCGTTCAACACTGCGTCTTCCAGTTCGTGGTCGCTATTCGAGAACCTTTCTTCCCCACCTGTTGTCAGTTCTGCGAGCGATGTGGCCTCCACATTGCCACTTCTGCTTGCCTACTCTTTGAGCTATGTCGGCCACTTTGCTTTGTATTTGTAATTTATTCTATGGATAATAATGAATTAAAGTACCATTATCTTGCAATTGCCGGACAATGAAAACAGTATTAGGTAGGTATAATCAGACATGGCAACACTAATGTAACCACAGCCAATCAAGTTGATCTAAGGTTATCTACAAGTGCTAATTAAGACTTAGACCATTGTAATCGCCGACACTAACTAATGACATAGGCGCTAACAACGTGACTTTATTACCTTGCCAATCTCTTAGCTGGTCGTACATAAAGGCGAAAAACATTGAGAATGATTTAACGGAACTAGTAACAAACCAGTCATATTATTTGTGTTTAAAAATCCAAAATAGAAGAGGTTCGACTGAATAAAACGACAACAAGATATAATAATGACGCAATATAACAATAAATGAATGTTTGAACATAACTGACTCATATGTCCATAATAATAGTTACCTAATACTTATCATGCAATAACCCTTGTTTAAACAGTTCTTAACTGTTAATTATTGTTTTTTTAATTTTTAGTATGATTTTAATAAGACCTTAATTATTTTAATCTTAGCAATTCAACTAGATGCATGTGCATGCGCCTGAAAAGTGAATCATATTTACACAAAAATATTATTACTATGATAGCGGACCTAGTCATAAAATCAATACCGAAAAGTATCTTTATGAACGAACGGCTGCAAACAATTCAGAGCGAGTAAATCCGAGCACGATTAATTTAAGACATTCATGTCGACTGGATGGTGAGGCTACGTGAGAAGCACCAGACATGGCGCTTTATCTCACACCAACTTATAACTTAGAAGCTAACTCTCATATAACAAAACTTTGCTTAATCTAAGGCTTATCTTTTTAGTTTTTGAGTAACAAACGGCAATAATTGCAAAGAGATTTCGCTCCATTTGACAGATGACACATTAAAAGATGATCAAGCGCTTCAAGATCAAAAGAATAAACCTTATCGTCTGTAAAGGTTTCTTGGCTCATAAGATGTAGACTTAGTTTAGTTTGGAGGCCCGCTGAAATACGGAAGAATAACGGTTCGTTGCCACTAGTTCCATTCACAGTTCCATGATGGAACTACTAACAAGTACTGTTTTTATTGAAATATGACAAATTATTAGATTTGATTAAATTGGTTTTGATGAGAAAAAACCTAGTTGCTCTTCTTAGTCGCATATTAGGATCAAAGAATGTAAAGGGATAAAATGTATTTGGTAAATGAGATATAAATTGAATTTAAAAAACTCTGATATTGATTATAATAATAATAAATCGTTTATTGACCATAATTTACATCATGCTTATAACTAAATTACAACTGTAAGGAGAATACACGTATTTTTAAAGTTCTAATTTATACCTACTGAGACTGACTGGTACCTATACTAGTTTTAAGAAACTGTGCTACAGGTACCAGTGCCCTTCGTATTACTGAATTACTGGCAATCTCTATAGGGTTAGCAGAAACAAAATACAAGCAACTGAACGAGCTATGTTACAACATCTCCTAGAATACCAAAGTAGATTGAGTGTAATGAACGTAGGACAAATTACAAAGATTCAAGGTAAATGTATCTACCTATATACACCTAACTGAAACCTACAATGCGACATGTCATGCAGACAATCGACAAGGACCCGAAACAATGATGCTTTGTATACTACAATAACTCTTTATGGGACGATGACAAAGTGGCATTCTGCAAAGATTTGCCCCACACATGGCACTGTGACAGTCAGGTGACCACAGAAAATCGTAACATAGATAGAAAATGTTTGTTTTTGGCACAAAAATACTTTTAAAATATATTTAAAAAAACTGTGAAAAGTGAAACAAATATCGAAAACAAATATAAAAATACCGAAAAAAACGTAACGAAATGTAGATTGGATATTTTCTATACCTGTGTCTTGTGGTATAAGGTACATACATATAACCCGAGACTCAAAAATTTTTCAAGATATGATAATGAGTGCAATGTGTTAAGTTAATTTCATTTGAAATCTTTGCCTTTATAATAATATAAACGTGATTTTAGCGTGAACGATGATAAATAAAATCAATCTAAACAGCAAAAAAATATTGCGATTGATGTGACTAAAAAATAAAATTCTAACATTAAAAAAATTAAATTATTTGTGTTCCGGTTTGAAGGGCAATGTTTCCAGAGAAATTACAGGGCTTAGAGATATAACATCTTAGATCTCTGGGTGACGAGCGCAGTGCAGTGCTATTTGTCTGTACCTATTTTACTTCACTCTACTTACACTGTGTGCAAAGCTTATACAGTTTACAATGGATTGTCTATTCGAGTTTATGCTTATTGAATATGAAGACTTGAATTGTATGGCAAAGGTAGAATTGTTTTAATTGTGAGGTCGACCTTTGCGACGTGAGCTATGTGAATGGTTATTTCAAATGAAGTGAAAACGCGCAACAAAGTTGCTTGTGGAACAGTTTTGTTATATTTAATAAGTACTAATTTCTTTAGCAAGCTGTGGTGGCGTAGAGACTAGTAAGTCTGATTTCATAATCATGACATCGTAGATTCGAGTGTTAAATGCAAAAAGTTTATATATACGTATAGAGTTAGATATTCCGCACGGTTCCTTTGTGCCAATCGTAAGCAGATAACGTGCATACTTTTATGGCAACGGAGTGATGTACCGCGATAAAAGTATGACACTTCCACAAGAGCGACAAGGCAAGAAAGATGCTACCCGTGCTTTCGGTGTAAAGCGTTTGTGCCAATCCTACACGTAGTATATTTTGTAAATTCTTTGGTTAAATGTGTTTCAAAGTATTTTTTTAAAGTTTGTAATCTAACGTCTGAACCCCCTATCAATGTGTGGAGAAACTTTTACTGGTAAATTTTGTATAATGCAACTTTAGTATTTAAATCGTAACTCAAAATATACCGTAGACAGTTTTTACCACGTTGAAATTGTTCCTAGCTGTTTTTTTCTGACATTCTCAAACAAAGCACGATCATTTTTTCTAATGTGCTTTTTGAAGATCCATTGTCTAAAATAAGAACAAAAACTACGCCTCAGTCGACTGCTCACAACAATCGTAAGTAAGACATATGAATTCATTATTAACCAATGTTACAAAGTCTTTTGTAATCTGTAACACTTATAGTGCTTTCAAAATATATATCACTCTACAAATTACGCTTAAGATCATTGTTAACGTTTTGTCTTGGGTCGTGGTAGAAGTTATAACATTCGAACGATTTTTAAATTAACAGCGTTTTATTTGACGCCTTCTAAAATGTACATAGATATTTTTACTGTCCATAACACAAAAATACACGAATAAATAATGAATTTATACGTACCTACAGAGAAGCAATGAAATATGTTGCCTGATCAGGTATTTACGATTACATCATATGATGGATCGAATCTGACTGTCTATATTAGATTTAGAGTGAAACTGTTTATTTTGCATAAGCACATTCTATCTCAGACCGCATCATCGCTTTCCATCAGACGAGATGGCAGTCAAACGCAAATCCTGGTGGAAAAAATATTCCAAGAGCTGAAGCAAATGGTGACCTTGTCACTAGGAGCGCTCTTTTCCAGGGTTGGCTCATGAATTATGTTGTAAATATGTTGTACATAGAAGTAAGTACGAGTATAACAGTCCACTATAGCAAAATTCTAAGCAGCACATGACACAAATAAATTTATAGATCAACATTTTTGTGATATTACAAACTATTCGAAATGATGTATCGCTTCAGCAAATTAAGATGAAACTCGACTCGGCAAAAATGTTTGCACATTACTGTGTTCCCGTTTGGAGGGCAAAATTTCAGAGAAATTACAGAGCAAAATAGATAAGTCACTAACTAGGCAGTGATTTGTACGTTTCATGTTCAAAAAATGTTGTATGTTTCAAAAAGCTGCGTAGCTACATATATAATATAAGCTTTTGTTGGGAAGCTTGTTGCTTACCACCAGGCGCATGTCTTGTTCAGCCCGTAACTCTATTAAAAAGTACATTGTACTAATATTAGAAATTAAATGTTTAAGGAATGGTTTGTATTATGTGTGGAAGTTTGTTACTCTGCCAAGAAAAACCTACTAAAATCTATATCTATAAAAATCAATGCCACTTTTCGTTGTAAGTGAAATCCTTCTAAACGGCTCGACAGATTTGAATGATTTTTTTTGTATACGCTTGAGTAGGGATCTGGATGGTTTAGATTCACAAATCAGCCCGGCAGATGGCGCTGCAGTTGGTATCTTGGTTATTATCCGAGCGACGCCGGAACGGGCAGCTAGTAATGTATAGATTTGGATGACACTTGATATTTAGATAGGAAAATAGCGAGATCTGGGAAAATACACGGCTAAAAAACGCGGGATGCTCAACTAAACTTATAAAATTGTGAGTAAGGCAGGATTCAGCTAGCGATTCGTAAAATTGTCTGCAGTGACTAGTCGTTTTTTATATAGCAGTTTCTTACACCACACATCAGAAGACGGATTCCCATCGTCCATAAAGGAGATGGATTGTAGTACATTACGTGTTCACGTCTTAATCTGACCAGGCGATTACTGCGCGTTTAATTACCACCACGCCCGAGGGACAAAGGCCGGTGTTCGTCTTAATATCGCTCCCAAATATTTAGACGAAAATCGTCTGAACAGTTGAAGATACTGTTGCTTTTCGCTACGTAAAGATTGAAGTAAATTTTGTAGTGTCAGTTATAAAACCAATTCGACGTTACAAACTATCAGTTTTTAATGTTTTTGAAGTTTGTAAATTTACTCTATTATTTTTAATTTTTCAGATTCCATACAATGAAAATTAAATCCACCGACATTTTTTGACGGCGGACTGTGTTCCGGTTTGAAAGCCAATGTTTCCAATAAAATTACAGGGCTAAAAGATAAATCATTTTTCAAGATAATAATTATTTCTGAGATATATCATTTACTCAAAGTATATCTTTTATCGATAAACCTTTTATCAGTACTGAAGTACTACTCTGTGTAAAAAGTATCGGGAATATGTAAATAAAAAGACCCGTGTAAAAGAGGTCGTTCTAATTTTTTTACTGCATGTTGGTAGCACTGTACTGATTTAGCGCGCAAAGTGTGAGCGGGATCTGTCATTTAATTTGTTTTAAACTACACTTTTTGTTGGTCATAGTTTTCAGTTCTCGGCGATTTTTACAATGGAAAATATTGTTGAACAAAGAGTGTGCCTTAAATTTTGTGTTTTCAATGATATCTCATGTGGTGAATCACTAAAAATGTTGCGAAATACCTACGGCGAATCGTGTATATCGAAAACAAGGGCTTTTGAATGGTATAAGGCTTTTAAAGAAGGCCGAGAAGTAGTAGTAGACTTCGTTCGTTCTGGTAGACCTTCAACCGCTACGACCAAAGGAAACATCGACAGAATCAAGAAGCTAGTGCTCTAAAATCAACGTATGAGTCTGAGAGAGTTGGCTAGTGAGGTGAACATATCTTTTAAGTCCGTCCACAACATTCTCATTGACATTTTTGGCATGAAACGCGTCGCCGCTCGACTAGTTCCAAAAGAGCTCAATTTTGTTCAAAAAGCGCAGCGAAAGCATGTCGCTGAAGACATGGTTTCCCGAGCTTCTACGAATCCGACCTTTATGAAACGTATAATAACTGGCGACGAGATATGGGTTTATGAGTACGATATGCAAACAAGCCAACAGTCTTCAGAATGGCGTCTCGAACACGAGCCGAAACCCAAAAAACCGCGGCAAAGTCGCTCCAAAATCAAGGTGATGCTGACAGTTTTTTTTTACTACCGTGGTGTGGTTCACTCCGAGTTCCTTCCAGAGGGAGAAACAGTGAATAAAGGATATTATTTAGGCATTATGAAGCGTTTGCGTGAGAGTATCCGCCAAAAACGGCAACACAACTCATGGATGCTGCACCATGATAATGCACCATCACACACGGCCTTTATAGGGAAAGAGTTTTTAGCGAAAAAATCAACAAAAATTCTCGACCAAGCATCGTATTCACCTGATATGGCTCCGTCTGACTTTTTTTATTTCCCAAGTTAAAATTACCACTTCGAGGAAAACGTTTTGAGTCGATAGAAGCCATAAAAGAAAATTCGCTGAATGAGCTAAAGGCCATACCGCAAATAGCCTATGAAAAATGTATGAAAGGCTGGGTGAAGCGTTGGAGATGTTGTATTGCAAGCAATGGGGCCTACTTAGAAGGCGATAAAATAAATTTAGATGAATAATTTGTTTTATTGACAAATTGCCGATATTTAGTACACAGAATGTATATAGATACCTACCTATTCACAGGATCTAATTTAGAGAACAAGTGATATTCATAATATAACATTTTGTTTTTAAATAGACGGTTGTAGCGTACATATCATAGATTAAAAATAGTACTAAAACGACGATCTTGGGGACTATGCATTCTTATACATTTTGACACAAATCTCTTTATTTTTCCGAAATAAAAGATTGTGTGTTATTTGAAACTAATATATATACGTATGTACCAAATTTTAAACAGGCTCATGTAGTAGTTTTTACTTGAAAGAGTTACAAACATCCATATATACATACAAACTTTCCTATTTATAACAGTAGTTGTTGAATGAAATAAACTTTAGTTTCAGCCAGCTGGATTGTTATTTTACACTCCATTAAATAAATTTATGTAAAGTAGAATATAATAATTTTAATGTTTGGGTCAATTCTTAAACTCACATTTATATCTCCCGATACGGACATTGTATCACTTAGCAACAATGAATTATTAACATCCGCGAAAACAATCATCACTATCAACAATGCTATTAATTCACGTTATCAGTTTAGATACAGCCAGTAAATATTGACATAGATCGAGCTTGACACCGCCTTAACCTCTCCGATAATTATCACCTATTATTCAACTATCTATCTATTTATTATCTTTCATATGAACACCACCAAGCTTTGTTGATCTCTCGATTCACAACCGCAGCACATAATTATAGTTCAATTTTGATTGGTTTTTAGTTTATTGTCTTCAGAATTCCGATTAATTTGTGAACTGTAAAGTTATTTCTGTTTAGCTCCAGTTCGAATCAAATAAATAAACTAATTATAGAGTAGACCATTTCTATATTTCAAATGAAACAAAAACAAGAAAGTACCTCCACATTCAATATCAAAATTAGACTAAATAGAAGTCAAAAGCAACACAACAGTTAAAACACCAGTGAAAGCTTAGCTGTTAAAATCGTACCCGATTTCGATCCGAATAATCGCAACCAAATAGAACCCATAAACCATCGTAAACACTAATTACACACAAACAATTACGAAGAAAGACCAATAAAAAAACCCGTTTCTTCTGTTCGTTATCTCAATCAATACCATTTTGATAATAAAATCATATTTTAGTTTCTAACAACACAAAATTGCTTAAGCTGCCAGGTCAACGACATTTGACTACTAATTATGACTATTGTAAAAAAGTATTCTACATATTTTACGTTTGATTGGTCCTGGATGTAAAACTGAGCCAATCAATAAAGGTGATTGAGAATGACTCAAACTATGCTAATAATCGTTGGAGAAATCAAGATCATAAGAATGTGAAATGCAATTTTGTTCTAGACAATATAATATATAACGACAGTTGAACTCAAATATAAAGAGATAAAATGAAAATCTAGATAATCAGGTCTTTGATACCTTACAATTAGACAACAATAATATGAGATTAAACATATTTAAGAAATAATAGTACGAAAGAGGGTAGTAAAAATAAGAATGAGTTAAAATATTCCAATATTTAAGTAGGTAGCTCAAAGGTAAAAGCTAAACATAAATCTTAATCTAAATGTCACTAAAAAGAAAAAAATAAAATGAGTCAACAAGTACAATAAAAACTGTTTAATCATAGTAGATACCACGAATTTCTCAGAAGTAAATGTAGCAGATTTACAGTTATAATTAGATATAGTTTTAATTACACAGAATGTTAACAAAGACACCGGCTTTGTAGTAACACTAGTTGAACGTAAATCACTCTAATTATGAACTAGAATAGCACTTCTTGTGAGCTACCCGAGTGACTGTTGTGGTATAGTTATCCTAACTGGAGATAATTTTTAGTAGCTTAATTATCTTACCATACATACTCATTTTTAGTATGTATGGTAAGATAATGGAATTACAAAAGTTGCTGCAGAAAAGTCCAACAATATTTATGGTACTTCATATATATTAAGTTTCGAATCATGTATGTAGATAAACATTAGACATGAAGCATAACAATTTTTTTCCATACAAAGTTAAAAAATCATTGATTGTTTGGTGTTTTTTTTTTCTATTTTAAATTGACGCAGTGCTGTGCAGTGATGTAATTTGCTGTCCTTTGGCAAGTTAAACTTATATTTAAAATTTTACACTGAGATCGTAATTAAATAATTAATAATCGTCTTTTGAAATGAATGGTTTGCTAACAAATTGCATTTCATGTAACATTATTTTATATTTTCATAAATTAAAGTAAAACATTCAAATTATTTCGATAACTAAATTAATACAACTATTAACATCTAACAAACATTACACGTATTAAAATTTGGGTGTGTTGTTGCTCAATAATCATCAGAGCTGCGGAAACATACATTGGGTGGAAATCTGGACCAAAGTTAGCCTATAATAACATATACATTATACACCTACTATTATGTTTAATGACGGGTGCGGGTGGTTTGGTCTGAATGTCAAAATGTTCTGATCTACGCAAAGTACGTATTTTAAAAAGAACTTTTCCCAAAATGACTGATTTTCTTTAGGTCTTCATTGTAAAATGTCGGAAATCCGTCAAGCCTGACACAAAAGGTACATTTAGTTACATAATCTTCAAGTGCGGGATACATGTAAACGAGTTCCGCATACATCGCCCTCGAAGCAGCTCTCAATTCAACAGATATACATACTCCTTAGAATGCGATGGAAACATTCAGGGTTTTACTGGCCACTTGTAACTTTGTATTGAATGACACTTGAAAAACAATACACTCTCCGCACGTTGTCATTTCAGTATTTTTACTATTACTACTGATACTTCGGTAATACCGCGGCGAGCCGCTCTAATAGTAAATTATAAGTGACAGTCTCATTCATGATTAACTTCATTTTCGCGAAATAATTTTGATGTTAGATGCATCCAATGTTTATTTAAACTTGTAATAGTTAACGCATGAATATTATTGGCAATAAATACCGGCGCAAGCGCTTTTAAACGCACGTTAACATAATGGCCCACGTTAACGCTAATGTGGTTAGTTATGGTTTAATATATCGCCACAGTTATGACCTTTTTATGATGTCCCAAGCATAAAAAATAGAAATATGTATAATAATAAGTCTAAAGATAACATTTCTGACTAAGCACGGATTGATAAAATGATGACGAATGAAATGTATTGATGATGATGATGAATGAAATAAATGTATAATTAAATGTACTTGCTGTGTCGCAATAAATCAGTATGGAGTTACGAAAGCTTCATGTCTCAGGTATTCTCTGATTATGTGCATAAATTGAGGTATGTAGTTAGTAACTTTAGATCATTAACACCCTGTGCTTTCTGAGCAAGTTCGGTGAGCACTAGAAGTCATCTGAGGCATATCATAAGTAACTTAGGGAAAATCGATAACCTGTCAAATAGAAAATCATTGACTGCAACAGAAGAAGAGTATAGGTTGAATTAGACTTTCTTTTCTTCCATCGCTTGTAATTAGGGCATAAAATAGTTTTTCAAGTTCGTCATAATCACAAAGTTACTATGTATTTCTAAGTTAAGATTTAGGTACCTACTTCATGACAATTTAAAGTAATTTTATTGATCATTTCACTAAATATTTTTTTCAATTTCTATTACTTAGAACTAATTACCTAAGCATAAAACTTGTTTGTGCGAATAGCCAACTTCAAAAATGTAAACCACGTCGGCTGTATTTTCATCGTTTCATACTTCCACATATTTTTTAACTTATTTCTTCCTTTAATTTGATTTCACACGATTCTTATACATGTATAATGTGGATAATTTAATATCCTGTCTTTGCTTTAGTTGCAATGTCTTCGTCGGCAAAATGTCTTTACTATAATCAATAAACATAATCTTATCTAACATCTAATCTACTTGTATATTATATTTTACGATTTCCTCCTTTGACAAAGCACTAAAAGGGTAATCTATAAAGTCTAGAAAAGTGCTTAAGCTGCTGTTTAGCGTTTATTGCAAACCGCGGTGGTCTCTTTTACATTGTTTTTAATGGCCCATTATATGACTAATTAAATTCTGGTGGAACGGCGGCACAGGAATAGTTCAGTAGTTAGCTGGTTAGTAGCTACTAAATAGTTTTGAGTCACATATGAAGTTTTCATATTAATTAGGAATTTGACCTCTGCTACATATGATGGTAAACGATGACACAGCCTACCATGAAATGCATGCCTAGTTAAAATAATGTGTTATACGTACATTCTTAGCGTTTCGATACTCAAGTCATTGGTCGAAATAAAAATCAATATTAAGTTGTAAAAGATACTAATGATTGATACAAGAAACGCACGTATACTAATAGCAAGGCCGGAAATTCGTAATTATTTGATATTTGGGCGTTGGGTACATTAAAAAATAATTTGTACATTTTTGTGCCTAGTTATGTTACACACAAAATTTCGTTGCAAATTTCATTCATACGTTTTTCTTTTCAAAGCAGCGGTGTAGTGCGATTTTACAACAGCGAGGTCTCCTGTTTTAACAGAAAGCATCGTGAAGAAACCGGTTTTCCAAAAATAGCATTTTTCGTGAAGGTACCATCCGCCTATCCGTATCTACTAAACCACACACTGATGGATTGTAGCCTTAAATATCTTCTTGTAAAAGAAGGCCTGTGGCCCTGAGTTGGAAATCGGGACGGTGGGAAGTGACAGCATAAAATGGCCTGCTAAGCATGCCTATTTATACATTCACCAGTCATCATTGGAAACAAATCAAGCAAAACATAAATAAATATAGCGCCATAGCCATTTGCCGTACTCGCTATTAAATACAATTAAATAATGCACATAATAACCTCAGACTTATTATAAAGAATATCTGTCCTTACATTGTTATCTCCAACAATAACATAATGGATACATAAAACTTATGACACGAGAATGCCGTATAATTATTTCCGCGTAGTTTAACATAAACAGACTAAAACAAAACACTGATAACTACATCGGAAACAGCCAATAGAATGAAAAGGTGACCCTTAATTAAGTGATCTTATATCTTGGTGATAACCATTATTGTGACTATGGAGACACGTGGTTGTACAATGTTCCTAGTTTTTCTTTTGGAAAACTGATCATAGTTGGGAACACTGGGCAAACGATCGCGTGGTCGCTCACCAACTAGATGGACCGATCAAGGAAAGTACCAGTCTTCCTCCAAATATTACTCGGTTAAGAGACGCGCGAGACAGAAGCCGGTGAAGGCAGATCATCCATTCCAGATACAACCCTGATGCTGACCATGATCCTTAGACATGAGGGACCGACCCAAGAGAAAGAGAGAGAGTGAGGTACTTTTAGGTAGGTACATGTAACTACTTAGCACATCTGATGATAAGCGTAAGTGTAATCGAAAATAAATAGGTTTTCATGGATTCATCTACAAAATTATCAATTTCCGCCCTTTCAATTCATTTTCAATTCAATTTCTTTGTTAGACGGTAGGTATATATTTCTACACGACCTATGAGACAAATCATCGTATTCCAAAGATTCGTACGACTAACGCGAGTTAAAAAGCTGACATATTTTGAAGAAATCAACTTACTTTTATCGAGAAAATTTTAAACTTTTGACATCAAATTGAGCTCAAGTAAAATTTTGTGATACGGTAGTAATAACAGAGCATAGACATAAATCACCTTATATCTGGGTGATGAGCTATTATGAGCGCCTGCTCATAATAGCTAATTATCCTGATCTGTTGCTTACCATCAGACAATGTTCTGCTCGATCCATCACTTTATGCTATGAAACAGTAGGCTACAAGAAATAGCTATTTGAAGGAATTGATATTTGAAGGCAATAACAATTTTTTTTTACTGGTAATTTGTATCATCGAAAGTAACCAGTCTTCCAACTGCCTAACTAAACGGTTTTAACTTTGCCATTCTGCTGTTTCTAAAATCTGAATCGAAAATAATTGAAATAATTGAGAAAATAAAGAGAGATCTAGATCAAAACCAAAATAGTTTTGGTTACGCTGTAGATCCCCACAATTGGCCGTGTGTAGTGTCGGTGTAAGGAGTAGTACAATGGTAAACTTAAACACTTACTTGTTTTGTTTTACAGGCGTAGTCGACGGAGTTGGCCTTTTTTCTTCCTTGATCGTGCTGTTGTTCATTTTCGACGTCAGTCTTTTCAAGACGTCGTCCATAGACCGCTTGTGCGGCGGTGCTAGCGACAACGCACTGTTGTGGTTCAACAACGAATTGTTGTTGTTGCACAGTCCCAATACTTTCGCCTCAGGCCCTGGACTGCTGCATTCCGAAGATCCTCGCCGCCGCGACTGCAAGTCATTCACTTGATGAAGACTCAGGAACGATGATGGGACTAGAAGGTTATTTGTCATGTCTAATGTTTGATCGAATCTTTGCTTCTTTGTTGGCTGCTCTTCGTCAAACGTATCTTCTTCGCTAATGGACGTTCTGGTCGAAGAGCTTGGGGAAAATTTGTAGTAATTCTGTGGGTCGGTCTCGTCTGACTCGTGGTGGTCGAAATCTTGGGCCGGACCCGGTTCTGATTTCACGGTTTCTACGGCGCCTTCTTGCAATTTCGACGGTGGCGACTTTCTTTTAGATGACATGTTTCTGTGTGAACAAAAATGAAGTTTAGTGGGATGCATAAATAAGTGACACTATTTAGTATTTCCGTGGGAGACTTAATAAATTATTATATTTCCGTGTATTTGGCGAAAACATTTTTTTTGTGAAAAACTGTTAAATTGTGGGTTATAATCGCGGGGAGCACCTAGTAGAAATAATGAAAGGATTTTGCTTAAAAAATTTAAACTAAGTATTTAGTGATAGATAGTCGTAGATGTTCTAAAATAGCAGATGCTCGTTCGTCAGCAGATTAAATTAGGTGTCTCCAAACAGATCAATAGGAAGACTGGCAACACAAACATCAACAATCCAAACACCGATACACATCTCGGGTCAGACGTCAAACGTATTTGTCACCCAAACACCCTGAGTAGTTAGAACTCGCTTCGTTAAAGCACCTAATTGGGCTCCGCTAATTGTACTAATTGCAGTACTGCCTCCTTTGGACTTGAATAACTGTACACACAGCAAGGAGACAACATACAAACGTTGAATTAAATTCAATAGACCAGTTGAGACCAGACTTTGTATACTAGTAGTAGGGTTGTTTATTACTTTGTTTAAAAGCTTAGACGTAATCTATAAAATGTAGATATTCATATCCGAAAACATAAAAAGCATGAATGAAAAAGTACAATTGTACCTACACAAAAGAATACTCAAAAGACCATATGTTCCAGTAAAAACAAATTGTACGAATAATAATGGTACAAATTAAATATTGTTTGTTAAAATATAGCGCCAGTTGCTAATACTAATTATTTGAGAAAACTAAGGTAAGGATTTTTTTAAGAAACTCGAGTTCCAAAGTATACAATATATAAGTATACAGTTAAAATGTATAATACACCTTGATTCTATTCAAACTTTACACTAAGCTAAACAATTCTTTACAACTTTTGGCTCACATGATCCAATTTTTTCAAAATTTCTGGAATGCGGCGGCACTACTCTTACTGTTTTTATAACATCTTATTACGAGGTGTCCAATCGTTAGTGACGCAAGGAGCCGGTGTTAGAAATGCGGTTACATTTCTAACACTTCCTGTGCAAAACTCCTATTTTGGTCAGAAGTCCAGCAGCTTAGAATGTCCCTGCTATGGGCGGAAAATTTTGTATGTAGACATCATGTCTCCCCTAGATTAGCAGACATTACACCTATAGTTTTCTCTAGTTATATAATTTAATTTGATATTTATTTTGTTCTAACCTTTTTTGTTTCTATTTTTACGGTTTCAATAATATTGTTTTATCTTAAATGCTTGTTGGATTTGACTTTTACAATACTTTTGCAAACGATGGCAATAAATCAGACATAGAGATCAGTATTAAGAGTATTGGTACTCGCAGGTGATAAGTGATTGAATGATCCCGGTTACCTCTAGACATTCATCAGTTGATCAGTTGATGGATAATTTAGGTGTGCTTAGTATAAATAACTAGTTATCACTAGTAGTAGTTTAGTAGTACTGTAGTTTTTAACCAACTAAAAAAAATGTATTAATGAAAATTCGTCGTGGATCGAACCTGGACTCGATGGGCTCAGGCCCGAGTAAGAATGCATGACAATTGAGGTAGCTGAATAAAAGTAATGTCAAAAGCGAATATTCATGTATAAATATAAAACTTGTAAATCGAACATTCTTGTTTATGTATCAAACTTGTAATGGGAAAAATTACCAAATGTTGTCCTCAGAAACTGAAAATATTACAACGTACCTATTGTAGTTATATATACACACTGAACTATTACGTTATGCGAATATCTCGTATATTATATGTATATATCATTTGAAGCTATATGTGGTTGGGACGCTTCCATTGGCTGTATCAACAAACGAATCTCGGCGTCTCGAGGTCTGCTTTGAAGTTGTTTGTCTTCTGATGTTCGGATCAGGTTGATTATAGACACTGTTTTGCAGTACCATAGTTTACTAAATCAAATATTACGATAAGACTTTTGTAGTGAGTGTATAAATTATAATGAAACATTATAAAATACTCCCAACAACCTAGCGGTTATTTAAGACCAAATGAGGGTAGAAGACTATTTATTTCTATATTTCCTAAGTGCCGCTAATTGCAGGAGACTCTACAAGGCCAACGACTATAGTAACGCGATCATAATGTTGAGAGTTATTTAAAAATTACCTAGATCGCGATAAATTTTGTTTTGTTTTCAATATCACTAAAATAAATCCTTAAATATTAAGAATGTAATTATTGATTATGATACCTTTTCCATTTCTCAAGATAAAAGTGACAGTATATAAGACAGTTTTAAATCTCACAAAATGAAACAACCCTAGTGAAAGTCATGCTATTTTATTTGTAACGATAATGCTACATGTCACAAAATGATACCATAGGAGGTATAAGATATGGTAGAGTGCCGAGTTATAGGAAACGTAGAATCAGATAAAATAAAACAAATAAGTAGTAGTAGCAACCATTGGAGACAAAATAAAATTATATTTTAACTGTACAGTGAAAACACCAGGAATTTCATATTAGTAGGTAAGTATTTTCATATACCTTGGACATAGGGGACAGATGGAAAAAAATCTACTAAAACGAGTACACTATTTTATGTTGTTTACTGTAAACAATTTATTTGAGCTAGATGCCACAATTTTGTCTTCACAAAAGCTTTTGAAAACTGAAACGCCTTAATATGTGAACCTTAAAGGGTATACTTGTAACAAACGAGTACCTAATATACAAGTATGTATTTCATTAACGCAGTGGTATACATGGTTATTTGAATAAAGCCTTACATTTAGTCACTGCACGGAATTAATAGAATAATTTACATGTTATTCAAATTGAGTATCTTCGTCTGATTGAGTACTTTTAAATACCTCCTTTGTAGCTGTTTATACAATATTGGAGTTAAAGATAATAAAGATAATTTATTGAACAGATATTGAGTTACAAAGAAATATGCGGCTCTGCCTTTTGCATTAGTGTAAAACTGTGGCGCAAAAGGCAGCGTCTTCCATTATTTCACTTAACTATGATGTTCAAAAAACTTAACTTTTCGTTACAAATAATTAGAAAATTTCGAAAAAAAAGCAAACTCGTAAATCATTAATAAATAATACTGGTAGAAGCCAGAATTAAATAACAAGATCAAACTTATTGACTAACTTAATCTAATTGCAAAATTACAAGTGACTGCAAAACAAAAAGTGAATAATAAGAAAATCTCAAACAAATTAAAATTACCAATAGAAACAATAACAATATCTTAATAAATCTTACAAAACCTTTTTCAATAGTTTTCAGTATCAGCATAGTCAAAGCCCCATAACCAATTGTAAGTAACGTTCTTCAATTTATGTGACACCAATTTACGTATATCTTGCAAACGATTAATTTTATTATAAAATATGGGAGCCATATGCAAATAATGTCTCCAAGCAACTTCACTGTTGTAAACCGGTACATGAAACCTAGTTATCCTTTTTTCAGTATAATGAGTGTTTGGAACTGTATCTCTATGATATCTACGAATGCAATGGTAAATGAATAGCTTCCTCACTGATAACACTTTACATTTTTTAAATAATGCTGTTGTAGGATATCTAAAGCTCAAGTTCATTGCTACTTTTAATAAAGCTCTTTGAGCTCTCTCCGCTGTAATCATTAGTGTTTGTCCTGCACCTCCCCAGGAGCTTATGCAATACCCTACAACACACTCAGCCAATGACTTGTATGTACGAATTAGTAATACCTCGTCTGCTACAAATCTTAGCGTTTTGAAAACATGTATCAGTTTTCTAACACGTTTTGCAACATCCTTAATATGCGCACCCCAATTTAGTTTTTCATCAATAGTAACACCTAAATATCTAATGGTTTGTGTGCAATCCAAAATATTACAGCTACAGTTATTGTGAATATTTGAAGTATTACATGGGTACACGTGTGCTTTAATGGATAAATTATCAGGCGGTCTGTTTGCATTGGTTTTACTAAATGACATGTATTTTGTCTTAGATATATTTAAGGATAACAAATTGTTTTCAAGCCATGATATTACCTTAGATAGCCCTATCTCGGCCTCCTTAAATACATCCGTCCAAGTATCGCTATGGAAAACCAAGACTGTATCATCTGCAAACATCAACATCTTCGCCTTGATAGAGTTTAGTTTACATAACTCGTTAATATATATGAGAAATAATGGGGCCTAATGCTGATCCTTGTGGTACGCCGTAGTTACACATAGCACTAGTACTCATATACTCGTCTACTTTAACTTTTTGGCTACGATTAGAGAGGTAGTCCGCAAACCACGCGTTTGTAATTCCTCTTACACCTATATTGTTTAGACGTGCTAGAAGAATTGGTATGGATACGGTATCAAACGCTTTTTGGAGGTCTAAAAACACCGCAACACACTTCTTATTTCGATCTAAGTACGAAGTAATTAATGCAGTTAGTTCCAGAACTGCGTCGTCAGTAGATTTTTTACCCCGAAAGCCAAATTGATTGGTAGCCAATAAATTATTTTTTTCCAAGTAAGACATGAGTCGTTTGTTTGCGATTTTTTCCAATATTTTAGATAAGACAGATAAGAGCGAGATTGGCCTATAATTCGAGGGTTCAAGTTTGTTGCCTGCTTTATAAATGGGAGACACAATAGCTTGTTTAAAAGCTTCAGGAAAATACCTTTAGAAAAACTGAGGTTACATAAATGCGCGATAGGGCCCACCAGTGAATCTGAACATGATTTGATAATATTAGTGGTTATGTTATCATGGCCCGCTGCTCTACTATTTTTTAAATTAGAAATTATGTTACGAATTTCTATATCGTCCGTTAAAAATAATGATAATGAGTGGATAGGGCTACTACGAGAATGAATTACAGATGCTAACTCTATGTCACTTTTACTTAATTTAGAAAGAGTTTCGTTGGCCAATTTTCTACCAATAGACGTAAAATAATTATTTACTTCAGTCAACGACGCTTCAGGGGAACTTTTATTCCTAAGTAATGAATTCGATGAGACTCTTTCTGAAGTATGATTAGAGAGTTCTTTTATTACCCTCCAGGTACCTTTACTATCTCTTTTTGCTAAATCCAATTGGCGTTTGTAATAATTATGTTTCTGAGTTTTTATAATGTGATTACATACATTTCTGTACCTTTTGTATGTCAATATAGAATAACTATTATTACATGCCAACTTAGCTTGTTTCTGCAAAAAGTTTCTCTTTCTGATGCACTTTACTAATCCTTTGGTTATCCAAGGCTTCAGTGGTTTAAATCTACATGAAGTTTTTTTTAGATTGGTGTTTTTGTCAATTGTGTTTTGCAATAAGTTAATAAGATAGTTTGTAGCAATATTAACATCCTCAATGTTGTAATAGTCATACCACACATGTTCATTCAAAGTTTTCTTATATTTTCAACATCGGTAACAGTTTTATAGTTACAGGGAGTTCTTTTCCTGATCAGTTGTTTCGTATCCATTATTAATAATATTGGTGAGTGATCAGTGAGTTCGTTGAATACTAAAGTCTCCCACTTCTTATTTGTCTTGACCATGAAATGATCCAGACAAGTGGAGTACCTTGTAGGTAGGTCGACACCTTGTAAAAGACCATGTGTAGCCAACATATCAAGATAATTAGAAGAATGTTCCGTAGCTTTAGCGTTAGGTAAAATATTAATGTTTATGTCGCCTGTTAATATTATGTTAGATTTTATTTTAAGACTTGATAACAAAGAGTCTAATGAGTATAAGTAGCTAGTAGGATTTTTAAAGCATGGTGGACGGTACGAACATACGATAGAGTACAGATTGTCAATCTCTAAAATTAAGCAGTTACCTTCGTTTATTTGTGGTTCATATGAGCTTACAAAAAACTGATTTTTGACATAAGCTACAACTCCATCGTTCTTGTTAAAACTTATTTTGAATAAAACAAATTGTAATTTGGAATAGACGGAGGGTCATAATTCTGAGTCCAACACTCCGTCATCACTATTATGTCAATTTCTATATCAAAGCTACTAAGAAAGACAAGAAACCTATCCATATTTTGTTGGATGCTACGTATATTGAGAGACAAATTGTCATTTTTTTACTTATGTAGTTGTTATCAAATTGGAGTAAAGATAAACACTTAGAGGGATCACTTATCGGTCTACATAATATAGTACCAGTGTCGTCTATATCGTCTATAATATCGTTACTTACTAAACCCATAATTGTAATGAAGATATAGGTATAGGTTCAACTTTAAGTGAGCAAAATTTTTACACAATATCATGTACACTACAATTTGTAAGTAGATGGTAAGTGTTTGGTAACGGTAGACATCAAAGTATTCAGTATCGCTAGACATTTTAAAGCTTGACATTGCAGTTAGAAAATCAACAAAATTTATAACATTAAAAGTATTGTTCCATGAATGGGCAGTGAGTTCAGTTATGTGGTCTGAAATAGTTGAAATAATACTTAAAAATTTAAACTTCATGAAAATAACAAATTTTGAAAATCTATACAATAAGCTATATTACTATTATGAGTAAGATAAATAATGCATAGTCATTGATTCCGCAGTCTGTCAACATCTTCCTTCGCAGAGATTCGAATTGGTTTGTCACCTTCTTTCCTTCGCAAATATATCTTTCCAAAGGAAACCCAGCAGTATTGGAATCCATTGTCTTTTGCAAATTCACGTGCCTGGTAAAACAATACTCTGTCTCTTATCGTTAGGTTTTCTGAGATGTAGAAAGGCCTTTTAGGTCCAGGTATCTGTATATTCTCTGTATTAAGTTTCATCAGACGATTCTCTTTATTAAAGCTTTTATATTTGGCGATGAAATTGTCTCTCAAAAATACTGTAGTAAATTCAACAATAATCGGTTTGGGCGTAGCTTTTGTATTTATCCGATAAACATCTTTTATTTCAGACAATGCAAATGGTATTTGCAAAAAGCCTGCCGTTTTCTTTACTATTTCTCTAAGGTCATTTTTACTTTCTTTTTGATTTTGTGAGATATTTCTTAATTCTATGCCCGTAGATCTATTAAACTTATTCTGAACCTCCAACTGTGTTTCGAGGTACTCTATCCGCTTGGTTAAGTTTTTATTAACTTCCTCAGCAAGTTGTAGCTTCGAGACAATGTCATCGTATTTTGTAGACATAAATTCAATTGAAGCTAGTATCTGACTGTTCGATTCCTGAATTGCAGAAAATTTTAGCTCCTGAGCTTCCTTTAAAGTCTTAAACATCTCCAGGACTTCTCCTTTGCTGATATCTGAAGTATCGGAGCGCTTCCGCTTAATACAGTTCCTACGTGTGCGGGTGTCATTCCTCACCGAAACACTAGAGCCAGACTCATAGTCTGGATGCTCGGTGTTAGAGTCAGATGCATTACCAACAGTTTTTAAGTTGGTTGCAGATGTTGGCGGTGTGCGTTTGAGTGGCATTTTAATAATTGCAACTTAAATCCAGTCCTGCTACCGTAAGTGGAGAAATGTACAGTAAAATGTGAATCTCTGGGAATTTTGCTAGGCGCTTAAACCGCTAAACTTTTATTCCGGTTTTGACGTAGCCAATTTGTAATGAGGGTCACTGTGCCAAATATTTTCAATGAATGTATATAGTAAATTTTTTGTTACCTTGTAATAGTGATAGCTTAGCAATCAGTCCTGTCCTGCTCCAACACACCGAATATTGTATTCTATTTCACTTTTGACCTCTTCTTTGTTACTGATCTCCTGGTATTGATAGTAATATTTCTCGTCAGACTTTTAATATTTTTTTTTAAATAAAATTTACTTGGGGTCCAAAAACACGTCTACTCAGTACTGAGGTCCGGGGGAAGAGGAGTTGGGAATAAGATCGCGTCTGTAAAGTTAAATAGTCTTGTACATAAAACTTTGTTCAGTCTATTTGTGTCATCATTATTAACTTTACACAGAATTAGTTTTCTCCGCGTGTTTTTTTCTCGAATCCATTTCTACATTAAATTGATATTGCCGTTTACTTACCAGGCGAGTTGTTGGTCGAGCGTGGACATGAATGTAAGTAGTAACTAGTAATAAATAAATCAAAAGAGTTTACATGTCACATATTACACAAATTAATATTGAGAATTATTAAATATTAAACTATTTATTATTTATACATTTGTCATTTAAATATTCCTTAACAGAGTAGTATGCCTTTTCTTCTTAAAGAAGCTTTAATCAACTCTTAAAAGTCTGAAGCTGTATCCTTTATACTACACTCCGGTAGGTGGTTGTACCACGAATGTAAACCGACTTCGCAGACTTAGCGAGCGCATGACTAAGTGTCCTCAGTCTGCCCCTGTTGTCTCAATTTAGTAAGTAATGATTAAACCATTTCTTACTAAATCTTGATTGTAATTTAAGATTCCATCATCCTCAGCCTTTACTAAGTGAAGGAGTCTGTTGACATTTTTAGGCGTTTTGGTTGGAAATAATATCATTATTGTTATTTAATATTGTACATAATATTGTAAGAGAAGTGTTATTAAAGTTAAATATTTATTATTACAGGTTATGTACTGTAATAATGATCTTTAGATTTTTTATTTATTTACTGATTTTGCAATGTTTTTCTGAAAATACGAGTAGGTTACATATTTTTAAATATTTTCAATACCGTGGTGAGAATACGTGTATTTCAAAACCGATTATTAAAACAATAAAAATTGGTTGCGGTCTATTTGGACTGAATGTTATATTGTACTAAAACCGTAATTAACAAATCTTGAATGTAGTCTTCATTGGAGCTTCATTGTAATCTAGTTTTGTTGTTATTTTTGTTATAGACTTTGACGTTTAAAAAAAAAAGTTATTAGTTCAACCAATCCGATTATAAATTCAAACGATAACAACACACCATTATAAAATCGATAGTCAAAAGTAAAATATTGGGCTAATAGGTCTATAATACAGCTATAATGGAGACACAGCCAAAACCAGTTGACACAGGAAGACCCAGAATTAAGTTAGGCGCCCTTGTCTAGACAAAGGGATGCAAAGTGTTCACGTCAGGAAACGAATTGAAGGGACGCAGAAGTGCTACATTTTGCTCCCTAGATTTAAGGTAATAAAACAATGTTTTAAACTATGACGCTAGGTCACAAGCCGTGGTCACAACACTAGTTTTACTAACAACGGTTCAACAGGGAATTATGGGGCTCGCTGTAGGTACGTACTAGGTACAGTGATTTCGATTTATGTTTCGTTTTGATAAATACTATACGTTATATAATGGGTCGTTTTCAAGATGCAAAAAGACCTGACAGACAGTTCCCAATTTCACCGTAGGTGGCGCCAATATTTTATTTCGTTACAGAAATTTCACAAAAACCAACAGTGGTGCCACACTTAGCTATAATTAGAACTTAGAACTATCTTTGACAAGTCTTTTTGCGCCTCATTTACGTTAGCTTTATTTTTTTAATAGGTACTTGGTACGTCTTAAGCAATGATTTTAGTTTTTTTTTGTTGTTGTAGTGTTTGATTTACGTCTTATTACACTAGGTAACGCGATTTTGATCGCAATGCTTGTTAGCCTATCGTGAGATTTTTGACGATAAACAATATTTTGAATTCATATCTATGTAAAAATGTAATACAAAGGTGACAATTGGGAAAAATCGTCTTCGTTTTATGCTGGACATTCCAAAGACTCGAACGAGTATTCGTAATAGGAACGTCTAAGCTGTAGAATGTGGTGTGCCTGCGCCTAAGTGGGGGTTTCCCGATGGATTTAATCTTGTTGTCTTTAAGTCAAGATTGAATCGTTTTTAAGTAAGCATGCTCCATCGTAGACGGCGTCTATCGTAGGTGGAAGTGTACCTAAAAATGTAACTGTAAAAAAAAGTGTGACCAGCCATTAAACTGTCAGTATGAAAGCAATGCTTTTGTGACCGCAACCCTACAAAGCCAAAAATACTGAAATTATGTATTAAAATCACAATTGATCCATTGATTTTTGATGACAACTGGCTGGCAACAAATATATCAAGTAATCGATTTTCCGATTTCATTCACGTCACAGTAGTTTGTCATTTGGCAACTATTATAATCTCAAGCCACACAATTTTCGACCGTATTTATAAGCAGATAAAGTTTATCTGAAGCGGGCGAAGCATTTGGCAAATTGTAACTATTAATTTCCTTTTCATTACGACTACAATGACGTCACGCAGTGTCGGGAACAATATGGCGATTTGGCGGGAAAATTGAAATGTCAATATGGTTGTATATTTTTATTCACAACAGAAATCAAATTGTGTTGAAACTTAATTATATACCACGTGGTTCATCGCCAAATAAAATGCTGGCATAAAAAATTGCTTTTAAAAATATTTAAGTGTTACAGAGTAATAATTACTTGGCAACAGTTACTTTTTTATGTACTTAATTGGTTCAAATATTAAAGCCAATTAATTTATTACCATATTTTTGGGATAAAAAGTATTTGTACAAGGTCTAAGTAGGTGCTTAAGATACCGGGGGCCAATTACCATCATTTGCTAAAAACTATTTCCATGCCACAGTTTATCTAAAACCGTTGATGCAAGTATATATTTGAAAAAAAAGTAAAGTTTATTTTAAATATATGATTTTTTTTTCACAAAAGTTACCTTTATGTGAAAAAACTAACTAGGTAATAATTAATTATTAATGGCATTTAAAACTATTACTAATTTACCAAATCAATTACACGAATAATATTAGTACAAAAATTATATTAGTTCACACTTCTATGTGAAAATGTCATTTTACAATGTTAAATGGGGCACAGCTGATTTCAATTTAGGAATGTAGGGGAGTCGGCACAATGAACTTACGTTAGAGCAAATTATTGTCGCTAAATATCTCCCCTAGCGACCTGCCGTATTGTTTTAGCAGTTGACAGGACAAGTCTGTTCATATTTCATGTGAAATAACTTAAAGTTTAGAAAACGTTTTATTTTAATTCAGAGTGACCAACTTTTTTGTGGCGTAAAAACGTAGAATTTAATAAAAATTATTCACATGTCGAAAAACCTAAATGACCTATTAAACCTTACCTATAACAATAATATTACCTTCAGATTTAAACTAACAATAATAGTTTAATTACTCAAGTAAAACAATATATTTCCACTAAACCGTGACTGTCATTTCGCCTTATATTAAGTGGCAATGCGGCCTACTATAGAGCGTGCTTACGCAGAAGAAATCATATCACTCTAGATTTCATGACACTTAGTGAATCTCCATCAGCAAATACTCATTCAGGCAACTCATTCCATAGCTTAGATGTTCAAACACGACAAATTACAAAATATAATTACATCTTTCTGAAATTTTGAGGATCTAACAGTAAAATCAAATCAATAATTATTTACCGATGATCGCCGCGCCTCGATAAATGTCTAACTGAGATGCTAACTCGCTTCTAATTTATACGAGATATTAACAAGTACATCCGTCTGTAAATTAATCTTCAGACGGTCCAAGTAATACTAACGCATGCCGGACTCCACTCTATCAGCCGAAGGAAATTGCCGACGCCCCGTCTTAGATAAACTGCTAAGGTTTAAGCTGATCTTCAACATGTAGACTATCTGTGACATACCCATATACCTACGGTACGGTACGGTGTTCAATGCTTTCCATAAACTGTCTACTAAGTCTTTTTAGTTTTGTATAAGCCCTGCGATAAGCAAAATATTGTCTCGTAAAGTAAAATATTTGGTAACGTAGCGAAATTCCATTGAAACTACAGTATAATTTATTTACACACCCCAACTAACTACATACACTAACACACATTTTGTTTCTTTTTTTAGACCTATGCAAATCTAGAGATAATCCAAATGAGCTCACCACCGCGCCAAGAACGACAAATGGAATAATAATATTTATTATTGCCATGTACAATACGAATGACTTGTATTGCTATGTGTTAGTACCTGTGAATTGTTGTAGATACTTTTAAATCAGCGTAATTTAACTTACATTAAAAATACGAGAGTAAATCGCGATCAAAATATTGTAGGAAACATTTGTCACGAAATACTTTAATAAATGAGCTCTGTTAACTGTAATTAAATACTTGAGATTATATATAGGTAACTCTTACGAGGTGCTATATCTAAATCGTGCACTAATATAGTGCCCCAATTTATTATATGGGACACAGACTACACACACTATTTACAAAGGCAAAAAAATGTCGGGGAATACATATATTAAATGTTTTTTTTTAACACAAATTGTTTAAAAATTCGAAATGAACAAAATCCCCGAATAGACTTTCAAAGAGAATAAAATTGCCTGTTTCATAGAAAGGAAAAGCATTTGAAGGAACCAGAAAGAACCGGCAAATCGAATAACCGTGACAAGTCTCGGCGCTATACAATGAAAAATAGAAATTAAATACAAAATATTGTGAAGCGCCAGTAATTCAATCAGAGAAAACATTTTTCCTTCCACTGGAAAAATCCATTGGATTTCTCTTCGACCAGCAGTAACTGAATTATTTGAAGTCTATAATAAAATTCACAATGAGACAGCTTCTTCGGATTATTTTGCGAAAAGAAAATTATTTTAAAAAACTGAATTAACTGTCTTAAAAGTTGTAATGACACACAGTAATAATTTGTTATCTTGTATTATGACATGGAATAAAGCAAAATGTAAGTAACACATATTAACTTGTAGGAAACCTCAAAGAAAACTGTTCAATAACATGTCAAAACAGTGCCGCATTCAAGCAATTGGCTCCATTGACTAACACGAAGGGAGGTGGAATTATCGAAGTTAAATTACAAAAAAATCCCCATATTTACACAAATATAGCTAACAAATGTTATAATGACAAGGATTCAAGTGTACTGGAAGTGGGAACAGAGAGAGTAGACTTTTAGTAATGTTTTGTTCATCTGATAGTAGATCTAATACTTCGTTTTATACGAAAGTCGACACGACCAGTTAGAAGTATTTCATTTAATGAAATGGAAAAAAAAAACGAATAATAGTAAATAAAATTTGACAAAATATTTTTAACATAAATCTTGAGATTGTTTGAAAACAGAGTGTCATTAAAACGATGAGAGTTTTTAGCTATTCTAGATGACAAACAAAATTCAACTAAAACTAAGCATTAGTTTATTTGTGAAAATTATAGCACAAACATTTTTGTGGACGTCAAAACATTCGGTCAGGTTAGAAAATCTATGGCAGCATAATTTGTCTCCAGTAATCTATTGGGACCGTGGCCATAATACAACTACTTTTCGATCTTTTTGATCTTTTTTACAGCTTTTCTTGTGATATAATTTTCCATGTGTTTTTCTGCTTTATCGAAACATTTTCCTTACTTAAACACATATAAATCACTATTTACATAGACTATACTTTTAGCATGACCACTTAACTCCAATCTTTAATCTTGGAATGAGAACTATGTACATATATGTTCTTTTCTTTTAGTCATACGACGAATTGTATAGCATCGACTACTTCAATAACGTTCAATTTCTAGCGTTTTGAATTTAAGATACATCGAACGTCTTCTAATTCTGTGCGTGTGAATAAAGACTAGGATAGGAAAGAAGTCAAATCAGGTATGACGAAAAATAGAGAATGAAGAACGAGAACTTGTGATATTTAAAGATTGATAAAGGTAGGTAAATTACCAATATGTCTGCTTCCGAATTTGTTTCCAAGGCTTAAAGTTTCGTCTGTGCCAATATACCCAGTCAGAACTCAGTCATTGTATGGATATCGTTTTCGTCTTCACAAACCGGTCTAAATACATAAATAAGAAAAACAGACACTCAATTAATTTTTTGTTGTATTAAATTTAGCGTTGCGCCAATAAATTTATGCAAAAACTTAAATAGATATTAACATTGTCATTATTTTCGGTATGAACTTAATCAAAAACAGGTTTATCCAGAAAATGTAAGTCACTGTGGAACATTTTCTTGTGACTGACAATGGGGGAAAATTACCCATCGGGAGAGCAATAGCACAAGTTCAGTGGGCGAGGGTTACTACAATATGGAGACGGCGTTAGCTTTTTCTACAAAAAATAATCCTCACTAGTATTTGCTGTGACAAATTTGATGTGTTTTGCAATTTTACTAACAATAGTTACAGTTAAGTAAGTCTTTAATAAAAAATAACATAAACATATGTTATGTGTGATACTATCTCTAATCTAACACATATTTTATTCAAAAGCTTAAATCTTCAATCCATTAAAAGTTCATAAATTAAAAAAAAAGTATATTAATCTTAATCTATTGTAATTAACCGAAAGTGGTTTAGTGGAAATATATTTTCCATTTCAATATTTTTAAGACCATTTTAATTCAACATCTTTGTTCCTGACCCCCTTTTTCTTTATTTACACCAAAGTACAAATTTTGTATGCGATAACTATTTTCCCACCATATCATAAACAATTACATGAACGAAAACGAATATTTTGGGTAGAAATGTACCATAATGGGTAAAAGTCATATCGGTATACGTTAAATGCTATAGGCTCGTTTACAAAATAAATTTTTAGTTGTATTCAAATACGGAGGTTGGAGGTAGAAGCCATCTCCAATTTAGCTTCTCCCAAGTTGCGAGCGACCCCTTGTAATGACGACGTTATGATTATGTCGCAGCAAACAATACTCTAATACGGCGTGAACAATGTACCAATCAACCGGCAGACTTCTTTGTTCCTTCTGTAATTATGATTTCTATCGGATATTTCTCAAAATCGTCTACATTGACATCTAGCTTAAACTTATTTATTAAGCCTTCATTATCATCTGTCTCAGAAATGTTAAAAACAGCAGTGTTATTCTCATTATATTGCAATAAGCCGAAAAAACTATGTGAAAGTATTTCATGTAGTATGTTTTCGCTTGTTACTTAACCGCCATTTTTGTTCTATGTGTGATTAGGTAAAAATGTTTTATGTTTCTCAAAATCAGACCACAATAAATTGCTAACTTAGGAACTCGTTATTAGGTACCATCTATCTCAAATATATAGATTTTGAAACTTTTAAATTTCATGGCGTAAGTAATAACATTATTTTGTTTACTTCTTGAAGAAAAAAACGAAACTTTATTCCGGATTTAATACACCGTCAACGTCACAGATGTTGCAAAAGTTCTTAAGTATCATCAAAAGTTCTTATGTATCATAGAGTGTAGTTGTAGGTATCCGGTTTCATAATATGTACCTCTTTATTGAAAAACTAAGACAAAAATATTATAATTTAATCCAATGAATATACCTACTAAACAAATCCGTTTATGAACCGGATATGCATTTTTTTCTGTAATGAGGGTTGCTATAATGCTTCTTATGAAAGCGCTATCTATAGTCACGATTAAATCATCATTTTTATTTCATTACATTCTTATTAATAACATCTCATTGGTTTTAAAAAAAAAATATAACTGCACTCTATGATTTTTGATAACAGAAATCTTATTTTGTGTAATTTTTTCAACTCTCGTATTATTTCTGTGCACTAAAGATGCAATAATTAGGGTGTATACAGGTTGAATCTCGTCGGCTATTTTCCCTAAACAAGAGGGGCTGATGAGAGCAGCCATTGTGTGCACGTCCTTAGGTCATTGAATGAACAAATCCGGAATGTTTCCAGTAGCTATTGAAACTTAGTAAGTAGTTTGTTTATTTTTGGGTTGAACTACACTACTGGAACAACATACTATACATTTAAGTATTGAAAATCGGGTGAATGCGATTCCCACTTAGGGCAAACATTTGTGTGATGAATATGAATTTGTTATCGTTTTTGTAATAAATGAAAAAAATAAAGCGTTTGTTTAGACAAAATAAACATTGAGGCTGCAAAGTTTGACTTACAATTATTACCTTAGGATATTAGGGTCCAAAGGTAAGCACTTACTAAGTACCAATTTCCAGATACCCGTCCTGAGTATCAGTTCTTATTGATGGGCCTATTCTTTCGGTTATAATATACCTACTTAGCCAACATGCGTTTTATTCAATATTACGTAAGTATTGTATCAGCTATCTGGCTTCCATTTTACAAGCTTTACTTAGTTTGGGGCAAGATGGTGATAACACCATTAGTGAAAAAATGTCGACGATTTATTTATACATATTTTTATCTCCAACAATGAGACTCTGTAATCTTTATCTTTATGCTCTCAATCTATGTCTTGTGTTTTACTTATATCGTTACTCACTGAAATTTTGGAATTGCGTCATACCTACGATATGTTTGTCAGTTTGCGGTATCTATTCTAGAATACATGTATCCTTTCGGTTATAATTTCTCCAAGAGATATAACCGGGGTTTTGCCATTTCTGCTCGTTCACTAATTTAGGTTCATTATCATCATCATCATTAGTCCACTGCTGAACACATGCTTTTCCAATACGCCATTCAGCTCAATTATTGGCCAACCGTCCTTAGCTGTCTTCTGTGTATTGTCACTTTATCTAGTCTTAAGGGGTATGAGTCACGTTTACTCATTTGCAGTAATATCTGTCCCTCCTCTTTATTTCTATACAATCTTCACAACTTTGATTACTGAAACGCATACTATAAATTAATTACATTTTAACATCAAAATGTATTCTCGTTGTTGTGACTTGAGAATATAACTAGGTCACTGGCAATACATTCATTCTCCGAGTTCTCAAGGGGCTCTATAGCTGGAAGCTAATTTCATGTTCAAATTGGTTGGATATTTTTCTGCTCTCCCATTTTACTTCACAGTTACGTTGTGCAATCGAGTTTAGGGCTATTTAACGCTCAAGTGCCGAAAACTTCGTTTCACTATTGTGGTTTCAAACAGTTACTCGTATCCATTTTATTATTGCAATGGTCTAGTATACATGTTTTATACAAATTTTTAACTATGTCAATTCTTCACAAAAGAAAAAAGACCTTCTTTTTGCACTATTATATCACGCAACTGACTTCTGCAATAACACCTTTGATTGCAATAAAGCAAAGAACTCTGTTAAATTAATTTCAGTAATACTTATGAAAACAATATATTCCAGTTTCATAACAAAACAATCATAATCAGCTGCAAGACGTCCACTGCTGAACATAGGCACAAAAACTAAATTTTACAGGCATCAAAATTTATAATAATCTTCTATGTAAAATAAAACTGCTGAATGGGCCGGAATACATTAAAAAAGAAAATTCTTTTATAAATATAAAATGGCTTCTAACAAAGGCATTTTACATTTTAACTGAGTATTTTAACGACGGGAAAGATGGCTATGTACAACTATTTTAGTATGTAACTGATAAATATAATGTTTGTTATCGAAAACAGAATTACAAGAAAATACTATCTCTGTTAACCTGTATATGTTGCATGCCCGTCAAGGATACACTGTTGTACATTTTTTTATATTTTAAGACCTATTTTTACACAGTGTGAGCAATAAATATATTCTTATAGGACTCCCCCCTAACATAACATAAGTTACGGCTGGTCTAGTCGGGAGAACGGCTACTGCCGATCCGGAAACCCTGGGTTCAACAAAATAATATCTAGTAATAATTGAAAGGAAGGATTATCCGCAGCAACATTTGTTTTAATTAACTGGATTCATCTTCAATCGTCATCGTATGAACAGCATCAGCTAATTTATTCGTCGCCATGTTTGCATTGCGTCCCTTTTATCTCAAAATAAACAAGTGCACATCCTTTGACATCGCTACACAAACAATTGTCTAAATCATAAACAATGGTTTACATCGCAAACATTATCTGCCGCTCAAAGTATCCCCATATAATGAACCATTCATACTGCCAAACAGTTCCAACCAACCATACGCAATAATTCCATACCGACAGCACCCAATTCGGAAACGCAACAACCCCATATCACGTTACAAACGAAACTATATCGAAAATAGATGGTAGTAAAACTGAGAATTAAACGACCATAGTAATAGATGTAAATCCTTGGGCGTCTGACAAAGAACAGAAGCGATTTCACGACATCAAAGTGGAACACGACATTTTACGCTTCAAAATAAACACCAGAATAAATACATCGAAATGTTTGTTCCGAAATATTCGACGATGGGGGTGATCATATTCTAAATTATCTGTTAACATGGGGTAGTTTCACAAACCCTTTTTGGGCGGGATTCATTTGCCGGTTGTGTATTCAGGGTGTCTATCGGGATTTGCAATTAATAAAACTACGTATACGAATAAAGCATGTTATTTCAAACAGTGAACGTATCAAATTGAGTTTCATGTTCAGTAATATATCTACAATTCACATTAAACTTTTCTAATGAAGTCAAATTGTTCACGAGTCCAGCATCCGACCCAAGCACGCTCAAAAATGGCAGTCTATAATTTACACATAAAACACATCCTAATGGCGCTGTACGTGATCACTTATTCGACAGACTCAAAGCCATCTTCATCTGAAAGCAGACTCTGATTTAAATACATTATTCTTGTAATAACACCGGACGAAGGGAACCCTATTGAAGTCGTAGAATACATTATTTTAATTCGTACCACCTCTTTGTGACCCCATCACGGAATTAATGGATTCAAAGGTTCTGTTCCGTTCTACAAAGAATAATTTGCTAAGTAAATGAACGGGCAGACAATCCTGTTACGATCCCAGTTTTGTTTCGATGTTAGATTAAAGAGTGGCGAAATCATTGAAAGGGGCACCTTTCAACGGATCCTTTGTAAGCGTTATCTCTGTTAATTTTGGAAGGTCAATGAATAAAGTACACAGTACGATTTCATTATTCATCTTTGTGCTTTGATTTCGCGGCGATGATTAAATAGATTATTTTTTGACTGTTTAGAAAATTGTGCTTTGAGTTATTATACTCGTATCTTAAGAAATATTTGTATAGGTCCGTATTAAATTAATAATAAATCAAACTTCTAATAGTGATAAATATACATTTATATAGAACATTGGCATTACTTAAAATCAAAGTGGTGTCTAATTCAAATATATTGCCTCTAAGTCACCTAGTGTTCTGATGGAACGAGCAACAGGCGAGGCACATCCAAAACTCTAATGTGAATTGTTTTGTTTTTTCAGTTAGTAGATAACCATACATAATCTAAAGATAAAGCTGTTGTAGGTAATGCATAAAACATACTTGTAATCAAGGCGTAAGTTGGGATCAAAAATGATATACACAAGTACCTAAAATTCATTTTGAGTACCACGTTTATTTTTAAACTTTGAATTACCTGATTGGCAAACAATCAACGAACTTATAAGACAATGTGCAACATTAGGAACAGAAAACAACTTCCTGATAATCATAGATCAGTAACCCGTGAGAGTAAACCCTGGCTTCACGATCAAGATCGTTAACGGCATTGTATAATCGCCACAAACAAGAGTTTCCTGAGCTGATTACCATCATAAAGTAACCACAGCGCTAAACGCCGACAATATTAAACCGAAAATCTTTAAGACAGTTAAACGTGATGTTCTGTTAACGCGGCCGCTTGACAAACAACCGCAAATTGTGATTGTGACTCCTTGAAAGGGTTAATAATGGCGTGGGATTGCGTTGAGAAAGGCGGGGGCGCTGTGCGATTGCCAGCGGATCGCGAATATATTTAATAATAAAGCTTTAGTTATCTCAGTTGAGCCATAGTTAAGAGTAACATAAAATTGCTCTATTAATTGAGCATAGTTGACATTATATGATTTACTTATCGCTGCTATCGTGCGAGCACTTACGCGTGCAAACTGAAATTAAAAAAAAATGAAATTCGTATACGATTTCGATGTTTGTTACGTGCTAAATCTATGTTATGAGCTAAATCTAATTTTAGGCGATATTTGGTATTAAAAATAACAAAATTTAATTGCACATTGATAAGTTTCGACATCAAAAGATTATATTTTTATGATAGCGTCGGTTTCTACAAAAAACGGGCGACTAACTACATTATTTTATTTTTTTCATTCCGCACCTACCTACCTACTTAAGCTCTCGGCATACATAAGATTCAATTAGGTATAGTCGCTCACAGTCAGACCGCAACCTTATATCAGATATAATTCAGTTAGAAAGCTCACTTCTTGTGTAGATTGAGCCATTGTGATTCCGGCTGTATTTCGCCAAACCAGGCGTATTCGGCTACAATCTCTCCATCTTGTGTGTATTTCGGCTACAATCTAACCGAATTTAGAATTGATTTGACGTCATTTGTAGCCAACGCCTTGACAATTAATGGTCTGATTGTTTGCTAGTATTCAAGTGTCTGTGATTAATTTAAATCTCGCGTGTGGATATTTGGTTTTAGATGGAGAATGCCGGAATGTGTGAATTCAATGCATTAGTTGCAAATGTCGTTTGATTTGGCATCCATACAAACATAATCAATCTTTACATTGTAACAATAACTACATTGTTGCGAATTTACGTGCGCTTAATCAAATACGTATGTAAACGAAGTGTGAATACTGGCACCTCCGATGTACCTAATTGTTTAAATCTTAGGAAATTTATTTTTGCTGGGCACGCTTCCGACTGGTAGTGAGATAGATCAATCTCTCTATCTATCTTTATGCAATAAAACTGTACTGAATTAATCGTGACGCGTATTATTAACCTTTAAGAGCAGAGGAAACAATTATAAATCAGCCGAGTTTTCTGATTTTAGGGTTAATTTAATCTGAAAAGGTATTTAGATGGTTGATTCCCATAACATTTCTTTTTTGTTTGAGTAGTTAGCTAAAAAGATAAAGTGATTTCCAAATAAATAAGCGAATTATACCAAAAACATAAAATGTTTATTTATATAATTTAAACATGAAATTTACAGTAATAAAAACCAACACATTACATGTTTGAGCTAATATAGGCAAGAAAGTACTTTGGCCCTGATTGCCCAATTTGTCAAAGAACATATCCAAATCTGGCTTTTGAGTGAGTGTGCCGTCCATAAGTTGTAAGTTGAAGTAAAATGTTACTCGGATTGTATTTGCTTTGGTCCTGTTTGATAATGATATTGTTGTTATTTTAGACTGTCCAAAATATGTACCTAATGCTATGAATAAGATAGAATTTATTTTTTGTAAAACATCTTCTGTCACTTGAGCAATCGAGCAAAAAACGCTCATAAATTTTGATCCAAACGAGTCTAACCACAAGGATTGGTCCCCTTTTATGTTATTTTATAGGACAAACATCGGCGACCGCAGCCCTTGCAAAAATAATATGTGTCTGAGAGTTAAATTATTCACAAAAGTGTAGTGGCTCTGCTGTGGCCACCCTCTGAATATTGTATTAAAAATGTTTCGATAATTTGATGTATTTTCCGGATTTTTCTTTCTCTATTCACTATAGGCTTCCATATATTCTTAGCTTTCATTGATATCATCAAAAAAGATAACTCTTAGTCTATACAAAAAAATATCTAATTACAATCTTGAAACACAAATGTTGTTAAGAATAAGATGAACAGAAGAATTTTCAATTGACTTGTATTTTAAAACATACATTCTAAGCTGTTATATTAGAATGAAATTTACCAAATCGTCGCTATTACTCATAAAGAAACTTTTCATTTGTTTTATTGGGTATAGCAGATAACCCCAACAAAAAAAAAGTGAAGTACATGAGCTAACAAGAATCCCTTCAACTAAAAATCTTAAGTACCTACAGTTACCTACTTATGTGCGTTACCTACATATATAGGTAACTAACCTATATACGTAAGTAACGTTTTCGTTCTTAACGGAACACCGAAACTTGACCAAAAACTACATTTTCCCGATATTCCCCACAAATTCCCGGGTACATTCCCTAATAGAGTTAACTAAAGGTCAGCAGACATTGCTGATGTAACAATAAGTGACCGCCCTTTAGGGAATACTGGACGTCTTGGCTTCCCCTCGCCTGCTGAAATATCACAATTTACTCTATGGAATAGAGAGACAGTTTATGAAACGCTTTTGTTGAAAGTTTGTTAACTAAGATGCTTTTAGGATGTTCAGTTTTGGAGTGGGTAAAAAGTCTTCAGCTATATAATGCGAAGACTAAAATAACCAGTGAAATTACCAAGGTTTTATTTTCTTATTAAAACCCAAATCAAAATAAAATACGCAGTAAAGATTATAATTAGTTTGATTTCCTTTAGAGCTCGATTGAATTGGAAGAAGTGATTGATAGAATCTGAATCTTGATCCTGACCCAATCAAACTAATCAATAGTACCAATAGTACAGCGTACTTAAGAAGTAATATAATCAGAAGCAACTAAGCTAAAGTAAATCAGGTAAACGCCAGGCTAGTAATGAAGGTGATAAAAATGAGGTATTGACAGTGACGTAACCATATTTTTAAATTTTGTTTCCTCAACCAAGCCACTGCGAAATAGTGACGCTTGGAACGACTAAAACCATCAAGTAACTTTGGAATTTATAGCATACCTACTTGAGAAAAGTGTTTGTTTTTTTTTACATGAAACTAAAAGTACTAACATTAATTAGTCGTCATGAGATGAGGATAGTTAAAACTTGAACTTACTCGACTGTTTTGTGACACGTCTTTTGTTTTATTGAAGGAATTATAAATCCTGTAAATGTCATTGAAAGCAGGTCCACAAAAGAAAAAAAACCATAGATATATGCAATGCACAAGCTAACTAGCGATCACTATTTGAGCCTGAGACAAACTAGTACGAAACTCTATCAATACCGTAATACCCCTTACCCGACCCGACTTTGCCCCCTGAGACTTGACAATAATTCTCCATAGCTCCTCCATTCTCAATGAATACTGAATTGGAGCATTCGAAATTGGAGATAGGAGGAAATGACACATTCGAATAATCGAGCATTCGATTATTCGAAAGTAAACAGTTAAATGCATTATTTGCTCTGGTTTTCCTAAAGCTTTGGTAATTAGATTTTGATTAGCCGACATTTTATGGCGTTCATTTATTGCGGTGTAGCCTACATGAGTAATGTTTTTTTTTTTAAATTTAAACTTATTATTTTATCATTTCCTGAAAATGTACGTTTAACGTAAGTCATTGGCTAATTCTTTTTAATTTTTTTTTACTTTTATAGGTTTACACTTGACCGCCATCTCGCCTGATGTTAAACGACAATACGGTCTACGATGGAGCGTGTTTACCTAGAAAAAACCGATTCACTCTCGATTTGAAGACACAAAGATTGTAATCATCGGGGAAAACCCACTCAGGCAACGTATTCCACAGCCTAGACGTTCTTATCACAAAATTAGAGTCAAATCTCTTCGTTCGTGTCTTTGGAACATCAACTATGAAACGATGTCGCTTTTTCGAGCTACGAGCATTCCGATAAAAAAAAGGGCAAGGTGGTATCAAATCATGCAAACCAGTCGCACACTATCCGAAGTATATCCGATAAAAAACCGATAGGCTAGCAATTTTTCGGCGATGTTCAAGACTTTGAAGTCTTTTTCGTACAAGAGTATCATTGCCTATGATAGCCAAAAACTAGTCAAATGTTTGACTTTTGTGACGTCAAACTAAACAAAGCACATAAAATTAAGGTCAAATCATGTTTAAATTACGAAAACTTGAGTTTGCGTCACTTGTTAGTTAGTTAATCTAAGAGTATTTTACTGCATCATACTTATTAACTTAGTACATTTATAAACTAAAAAAGGTGGGCATACAATTTAAAACTTTTTTTCTGTTATCTCACCCAAGCATATTAATTCAAATCTTATTATTAAAGAGAAGATCACAAAACCATTCGAATACATTTTCAAAACAATAGAGCATTTCTGAACATCGACAGCCATTCCCCACATCTTAGCCTCAACCTATTTCAATTTAGATTATTGCTCAGTTCGCAGATGCAATATCTTAATGGGGCTGGACATGGACTGGTTTACGTATACTGTAGTTTGTGTCTGCATTTTGCGCGGAAACCTATTAAAATTGTGCAGATCTTCATTTGTGAACCTACCTATATCTGTATTTACAATTTGAGCTCGGTATCTAAAAAATATTTGACCGGATAATAAAACAGTGAAAGTCAGCATATGTACATTTATTTCCCACAATGGATGAGTAGTAATGTAGAACAAAAAATTAGACATGAATTGTAATTCACGGCTATTTTCCGTATGCTGTAAGAAAAGTACCTACCCATTACCAATGTAAACTTGAAATCCAGTGTGGAAAAAAATGTGTAAATTAAGAGAAAAAGCGTTTGCTGTCAAAGTGGTTTCAATACAAACTTTCCACAGTGATGTTCTTTACATTGTCATTTTTCAAAAAAATTAAGTCAACTACCTCGTTTTTAAATTATGATAGAAGAAAATAAACGCTGTTTTAAAAGTGGTAAGTTTGTTTATTGAATTTTATCATATTGGTGTTTAAAAAATGCACCCTAATGATTCTAATACAGTTAAATTTGATTGATAGATTGGCCAAAAATAATTTTTGACGAGTCCGTGCGACACAAACATAGATAATTAGCTGCCACAAACACACAGATACAAATCTAGAGGCTTTCTCCAGACCCGTTTGATGGCAATAACTGTGAGATGAAGCGGAATAATCGATTCGACAAACAAGAGGGCTTCGCTACGTCTCGATACAATTCGATAGTGGCATTCGAATTAGAATCGATTTCCGTGATGTGTTCAGTATCGGTGGTTGCTAGTTAAAGGCACATGTTTGTTTTCACTGTGCCATTGAAAAGCTTTGAAAAATCTCGTCTTGGTTTTTTATTTCATTAGGTATACTAGATAGTATATTTTGTGGAAATCTTGAAGCTATCATATAAGAAAACGTTACATAAAATGATGATTTTGAATTAGACATGGATTACAACGGACGTGGTCACTAGTAGACATATCATTTAGATTGGAATTAGGGAAGTCCTATGTATGTTTTCAATACCAGTTCATATTGTATTTTTTGGCACGGTGAATATGTATCTTCTAGGCGCATCACTTTTGACAACATCGCTTGTCATCAGCCGATTTAGTAGTCACACGCAAATCAACATTTGCGTTAAATAAACCCATTTCACGTCCCTAATAATCTCATTTTTATATGTTAAATTCGTTAAATACTAAGATTGCTCTCACTCGTTTTATTTAGTCTCATGAACGATGTTAATGTTCTACAACATTCAATATCTAGGTCCTTCATCCCAAAATATGAATAGAATATTAATAAATCTACAAAATGTATGTTCGTTGACAACCACAAAGTATATTCCCCCATTCACATTTCCTCACAAACCTCATAACTCACAATAACAGCTACTTGCCCACTAATATACAAAAACATAATATTATAGCAGTCCATGTGAACATCAAAAGGTCTATGTTTTCATCTATGGTCATTGATTAAGGTCCCTTGTCACATCAAAGCTACGACCGCCTATTGTGTATGCCTTCAATGTTTCTAACATTTTCTTCTATTTTCTATGGATGAGTAGTATATTCAGTAATAATAATAGTTCTAATAGGTATATGATGCTATAGGATGGGAATTTGATCGTCGTTGTTGTCGTAATGAGTTTGATTGACAATGATTTGTCGATTTGATAAATTATTGATGACTGATGCGTTATTAAGATTACAACACATTATGATGCATTGTGTGCAACCATGGAATGAATGTATAAACATTACATTACCACGCATAACGCAACTATAATTGGCTACTTTTTAATAATACATTTTGCTTTTTACTAGTTGTGTCTTCAGTACGCGTTATTTCAGAGTAAAATAGGGTTTTTACTGATTATAAAAGCATTGGGTTTAAAAAAAACGCGACTATTTAGATATTGATTCTAATTTGAAATAAGCACATGTGCCTAAGGTTTTAATTTATTGATTTCATAGTTCTGATGTCGTAAAAAAGTACCCACCCAATTAAAATCACTTTATTAAAAGAAATCCAATGGCACCAGGTCTTATGTCAAATTTTATAGGGCAAATGAAATATGTAGCAATAGTAAATCGTAATCAAAGTTATCTGAAGAAAAAAATAATGTGAAAAATCTATCGGAAAAGCCAACATTTTGGATAGTATGTATTTCATTATGCTTGAGTTCTTTTGCGTAGCTAGAGTCCTTTTCAAGAGTCATCACAAACGCTGAAAATGTTTATTATACCTACTGATGTCTAATCATGATACCTGCCTACTTAAAAATGACTGATTTTGATTCGCATACAAATTTTACAAATGTGCAGATGTTTGTTGCTCAATCACGTCGTTACAACTAAAAGGATCAAGCTGAGATTTGGAACTTCAATAGGTTTTTTTTGTACCAAAAAATGTGAGTCTCCTTAGAGTATCATTATTTTTTTAACTTTACGCGGTTCGCGAACAGAGTCGCGGGCGTATCCTAGTTTAGTATAGGTCTTAGATTATGGATATGGATAGATCAAGCGCGGATCCAGAGGGTGGGGGGGTCATGGGGGTCATGACCCCCATGACCCTGGGCAGGGTCTAACACTTAGGTGGACCACTGATTAAAATGCTTGCATGTACTTATCGCACAACTTTGTGGCATGACACGACTATGTGACCCCCCCTGGAGCCATGTGGCTACCAACCCTCCCCACCCCCTGGAGCAAAAATCTTGATCCGCCCTTGATATAGGTACAGTAATACTACGGTTAATATAGTAGTATAGATGTCACAACATGACGTCATTCAGTCGAGCGAAGCGGCGCCGAGTTTGAGCCGACAGCTGATAAAAATCTTACCTCTTTACACAAAAATCATAACAAACGAGATATATAGCTTTAAGCTAATCGCAACAATAATTTTCCTTATTGTTATTCACCTCAAATGGTTTCGAAGAAAACATGATCGCAGCGAGCGCAGTTTCTTACAAATTTTATGTTTTATACTTCAAAGCTGCATGAAATGTGTGTACAATAATTGGTCAATGTTGGGACGCAACGACGCATGAACAGCGCGTGGTGCCAAATTGAAATTGGAAAAAAAGACATTGTTTATAAAACGCCTTATTAACGAGAGATTTATTGTTGACCCGCCATTTTTAATGTCTTTTGTAATATTTTTGACTTTTTATTTTATTTAAGGTTTGGTTTGTGTTGTTAAGAATGTATTCTTAAGCACAAAATATGTAATAATGACCTCGCCTAAGATCAAAAAACTTTAGGAAGATTTGGACGTGACAAGGAAAACTGAAAGAAAGTGAAGAGCCCTTTGGAAAACATTTGAATGAACTAGGCACATAATATGTAGGTACTTAGATAAAAATAACAATGTTCTTCAGAGCATTTCATTTCAGTCGATGAAAAAAAATCCTTTATCCCTGGAAAAAAATAATATCTCAGCAATGGGGCTGCCATTTTCGGCACTAATTCATAATTCTTTTTACGATGTTATCAATCTATCCATTAACACATTAAAATAAAAGCTACGCACTAGCACTTTCCCTTTCACTAAACGAATAAATCACTAAAAATATTCTATTACAAGAAGAACAAGCTGTTGGCAGTTGGCACGATCTAAAGAACAAAAGCACAGAATTAATTATCGGATACACGCCACCTAGTGACATTTAAACAAACATTGTTGTTATATTGGAAACATCTGAAGCGAAAGCCAATACTGTCACATTTGAGAGGCGTTTATTATTAACAAGATTACGCGTAAAATTTAACAATCGACCACTTTAAGCTCACGAATTTAACAAAAAGTTATGCACCGTATTCGTAATGCAGTAACCATCAAATTTCAATGCACGTTTATTACAAGCGATCTGATTGAAATGGTAGAATGTTAAAAATATTCACAACATGAAGATAGGAAGTATTAAACCTATAATAATCTCGCAGATGTGCTTTTCAAAGAATAACATTTTGTTATTGAGAACAACAAAAGTCACGACTTTAGGAAACGGATGTTATTTTATTTCGTTTGATTACGTTTGTTTCGTTCAATTTGATCGAAATTTTAAGGCTTAACCGTTAGATGAAATAAAATACTTTTGACTCGATATTTGGTTGCAAATTTTCACATCTAAAGTTCCTACTTGAGAATCCTACCAGCTAATACACAGTTTACTTGTTGTGCAAAAAATTAAAAGATTTACCAACGAAAAAAAACATCAGATCATTAGAACATGGTGGCATTTTTTTAAACTATTACAAATAAAATAAATATTGATGTGTAATTCACACTAAGCAAAGCTTGTAGTATGGCGGCCAGATAGCTGATAAAATACTTATGTAATTTTAAATACATACTTATTAAACATAGAAACAACCAAACGCAGTAAAACTATTTAAATTTGTCACACAAATATTTGCACGGGGTGGGAATGGAAACCACGACCCTTGGTTTTGGAGGCAGAGTTACTATCCACTAAGCCACGACGCCAGTCAATTATAGATTTGCCTCATGTTAAGCGACGATATCGTCTACAATGAAGCGTGCCTACTTACAAGAAATTGGTTCAATCTCGAATTGAGGACACCAAAATTGTACATAACCATTGTGAAAAACTAGTAACTTTACTAGTAACTAGTAACATTGTTTCATTGGATACATTTCGGATGATACATCTCTAATTTTCATGATCTAATTAACACCCCGGAGCCCTATTCTCTATAGGAAACCTTTAAACTCGAAAAATCGACACCAGTATATGGTCGGTGTTCCGAAAATTACGGACGAACGAAACGATTTCATATAGGTACGTACAATGATACGTACAACTAAGTACTTAATGTAATACGCTGATTTGTCAATAAATATAAACAATCTAGATATCCTGAAATCTAGATTTTTTTTCTAAGTGAACACGCAAATGTGGCCGACTCTAGTGACACAGTTTTTGTTTTAGCGAGACTACGTCCAACTGTTTTATCCGCCCATGTTTTGCTTAATAACATGGGCGGATAAAACAGTTGAACGAAGTCTCGCTAAAACAAAAACTGTGTCACTAGAGTCGGCCACATTTGCATGTGTGCGTTGTCAGGTTGTCACGGATAGGCTGACACGCACACATAAGTGGGACATTACACGCGCTACTTGTGTATATGTGACAGCGCACATGTGCATATTATGTGGGCGACTCGATGGACACAGTTTTTGTTTAACTGCGACTACGTACGATTTTTTTTTTCGTCCATTAATAACTACTAATCTCAAAGTGATAAAAAGTAGTCTATGTTATAATAACGTAAAAATTAGTACATATTACCTTTTCTTAGATCCATTCAGCCTTTAAATAGACACTACGTGGAATCAAATAAGTATTCACGCATACTTTCACCTTTATATGTTATATTAGCGTGAATACAATATTGTCTAACGAGGCAAGACATGACAATAAAAATACGTTTTACACAATAATTATTAGAGTTATTAGAATGTTGTAATAATTATAACAATGAATACCGCACTGTTACATCGTACTACATAATAGCACAGTTTGTAGGAAACAGGAAAGCAAAGAGATTACGAATGATAATATTGTATTGTTCGCAAATTAGGTACGCGTTTTTATCATTGTACAAGTGAACAATAACATTTGTTAAGCATTTAGTCAAATTAATAAATAATGATACATTTCGTTGGACACTACTCACACAACACTAATTGGCCCTAAACTGGGCAAAGCTTGTACCACGGATAGCTGTTGTGATACTTTTTTATAGTTACAAACACACTTATGATAAATATCAACCCCGAATCACAGACCAAGTTCAAACCACCGAAGACCAAACCAAAGTTTGTGTTCATCATACAGATATAGGTGGGAATCGAATCTACGATCTCCGGCTTACTATTTACCACAGGCCACATTACCGTTAAAACCAAGACACAGCAATAAAAAAAAAAGATAACTCACACACAACACCAGTAAACTAAGTAAAGCTTGTATTATGGCGGCCAGATAGCTGATATGTTGTATGCTTATACTTATTGCACATAGAAACACCCAGTCTAATGTGCAATATTTGCTTATTAGTACTGTTGACGTTACTTGCTCAGGTAGATACTGCTTAGTCCTACCACCAGAAACAAAACCAAGTTCAATAAGTGAAACTGAGTTAATAAGTCATATTCTAGTGTACTAGTAAGACTCGAATAACTGCTACCGAAACACTCCTATCAACAACCCACATTTTCGGACAATTAAATTGATAACCGAATCGAATTTGAAAACAATAAATTATTTCAACCACAAAAACTGGGGAATTATCTACGGGTCACTGATTGGTCGAATGTCTGACCCATATAATAGTTTTGCTTAAACACAACAACCACTTATCTGTCCATTAGTTGGAGATTATCACGCGAACATGTCTGCCAAAACAGAGTTCATGTCTTGAGGATAAATCATTTCGTTTGGTTTCCTATTTATTGTAACAAAATCTAAATATGTACAAATCTAAGCTCTGTACTAATATTATAATAATGTATTTTCTCCGAAAACACAAAAATCGACGAAATTTAAAATTAAATTCAGGCATAACACCAAATTCAATAGGAAGCAACTACTAAGCCGTCGAGGTAACGAAAGTTTCAGTTGTTTTGGTTCATATTTCCAAAACAGCTACACCGATTTCGATAAAACTTAAATGGGACCACACCTGAATTAAGATCTGCCAAAAAAAAAACCATCAAAATCGATTCACAATTAGCGGCACTATCGCGTGACACACATACAATATAAAAGGAAAAATACATACAACAAGAATAATAAAAAAAAACAGAATAGATAATCTCCTCTTTTTTTTTGAAGTCCATTAAAAAGGGAAGATTTGTATACTATACTTACTATATACTATTATACTTACTTGTATGTAGATATTTTTGTACGTTTGTGACGAACAAACTCAAAAAATGTTCCACCATTAAAATGTCACTTACCCTTGAGAGACCATAAAAAGCTATAGGTGTATGTATGGCTTATTATTCGCTGATTACTAATAGATACTTTCATCATATTGAAACATACAAATTTAGGGCGGGCCACCTATTTACCACTTGATTGTAAATGTTTATAGTACAGCGAGGCGTAAGTACATATTTCGGAGATTTTTAGAAAAGTAAAAAAATTTATTTTCAGAAATAAAATTTTATTAATTAAATTATTTATTCCTATGTAGTATTAAAATCACTGTAAATGTCACAGTAAGTTCTTTTATTTCGCTATTTTTCTGTTTTACTACAACAGTTCATTAGGTTCAACTCACATGATACTCTGAAGATTATAAATCTTTATGAGAGTGTAAATGGATTTAATTAAATTAATCTACTATTTTACGAGCCACTAAATAAATAATAAAAAGTAAACTACTCATTTGGAACCACGGAACACAAAATTCGGAAGTTTAATACTATCTTGACCGTTTTATACTGACCCATAAAAAATATATGACAGTTAGCAACATCGAGCCACGATAAAAAGCTTCAGTTTACGCTTTCGGGTTTCGTTCTTATAAGAACTGTCTACCAACAAAAGCATTGTGAAGAAGATGTAGCATTAGTCTTTGTCCACACCCAGCACGTGTGACTATGGCTGAAGAATCCGATCTTTTGTACATCATTATTTGCATACCAACTGGTTCCTATACGATATTAATCAATGGTTTTATTAGTGAACATCAAAGAGTATACACAATGCTAAGATCTCTTATAAGGTCCCTCAATACTATTGTTACTTTTGTCGGAGGTTGATTTATGAGCGGCCACTGTTGTTGGACCACTGGGTATTGTGTTGTCAGTTTTTGTTTGGGCCTCGCCGACATTGTGTGCTACCCCTTCGGTCCATCTCGGAGCCTTTATGCTGGGGTCTCACTTTGATGCTTAGATCGTACAATGCTCTGTGTCCTGACTCACAACAGATTTGTTGGTAGCGTGAATCATTTGACGGGCAAAGGTATTATCAAGGTCAAAAGTTTAAAATGCTAATTTTTTAATGTAGTCTTTTTTCTTTAACTTTTCTCAACATTGTACACTGATTTGAATGTCAAGACAGTTCAAAGTTCTCAACTACTAAGTTAGAAGAAAGCCCTAGTCTATACGCTAGTTTTTAAATTTTGCAGACATGTCTTTTATGCAATATTGATCTCACTTTTTGACGCAAATAATGACAAACAAGCAGACGGACTACTTAATGGTAAAAGATACTTTTACATTACTTCTTCAAACCCGGATAAATGCTTAGATAGGTACCATACATAAGAAGTGTTCCTGAATGAAATAAAATCATTCGTTTTATATAAGAGAAAATGGGTGAGTCAATGACGATATTTGTTAATTAAAAGAAATACCAATTCCTAAATTATTTTTTGACAATCCATTCATAAAAGGGTCAATGCAACTATTTATCCCACGAGAATAATCCTGATTGAAGTAGGTAAACTTGAGATGGGTTTAATTTAATACTAAAATACACGGAAAGGTATATATAATATATCGACAGAAAGGTAATCATGTTTTAATGTTAACAACTAAGTACGTAGGTAATTTCTGTACATTGAACGAAGTAATACTCGTAAGCCACCAATATCATTTAGACGCATATTAAAATCTTACAAGAATGTAAAACAAAAACAACCGATTGGTTAAAAGAAAAAAAACTAAGTTGCTCTGGAATTTGCGTTTATTTTTTAGATTACTTAGTTTATTTAATATGTATACGGTTTAACAGATTGAGATGTGAATTAGATTTTGTATTATAAGCGTATATGTACATCTGAATCCGATTGTCTATTTATAGATAAATTTAAAGTTTAAAACTTTATATCATCTATAAAGAAGCCGCTATACTATGAAAAATTCTATAGGTAAAGATTCTGATATTGTTCAAATGTTACAGGTAGATATTCGGCTTGCGTTAGTCTTGATTAAATATTTGGAATATGATGGAATTGTTTAAAACATTTAAACTAAGAAATTTTAATAGCAATAAAATACTCGTATTTAATTCAAACTATCGCAGAAATCTTGCAAAATATTTTTATTTCCTCTAACCTTCATGTCAAGACATTGCCCGTTCCCGTCTCGCAACCCTTTGTCCTCTGCCAAGTCCTTGACCGTCCATTGTAGAATACAAAAGCGCGGCTGCGATTGAGCCCAGCTTGTAATTTCCACGCTTCGCTCCTCACATTCACGTTTACATCCACTCGCTTCCAAATCATTACGTACCTTACCTTTGTGTTTGCCCTCATCTTTATAACTAACCAATACTTCATTGTGAGCATCTTATTCATCAACATTCTCAGCTCCCGTACCTTCTTTATTGGCTTTAGCTTTGGTTTTTTCGACTGTTGTAATACTTGTAATGTTTACGTCATCAATACTAATGATTGCAACCGGTAGCACAATAGTTATTGTTACTCCTTTAGATTCCACATCGTCATTATATTTAGTTGGAGTTTTATTACTATAGTTCACAACAATAAACTTTTATTGAAAGTTGATTTTATTTTGTCGAGTCGACGAGATGTTCGATTAATATTTCGATAAGATTAACACGTTGCGTCGATTATTCGCTAATCACGAACAGGCTAACTTAATAATTGTAGCTGTGACGAAAAAAAGCGTTATTAGAGAAATACAATTATTGACAACTCATATAACCTCTTATGCAGAATATTTCTTATAAGTCGAATAAATTTGCTATTAATTTGCTTATGTTTTATACAACTTATTTGTCTCTAAGAAATAAATAAGCAGCTTATAAGTAACTAGCTGAACCCGCTACTTCGTTCGCGTAAGCAGATGTTACGGACTTAAACATTAGTTGAAAGTACGTCAAAATTAACTAAATTTGGATAAGTAGCTATTGAAAACCCAAGTAAACCTGTTTTTTCACAAAAAAACATTTTTATTATATCATCTTTATTATTCTTCTTTTAAAATCTAACATACTTTAATAAGTAGGTTTCGTAGTAACGAACACAGCCGCAATTGTTAAGTTTGTAGGATTTTTATAGGATACATTATGAAAAGCTGTTGTGCATGATCTTATACCTACTTATCTCTTTTTCTCTAGCTGTTACCTGCGACTTCGCCCGCGTAAAATTTTGAATGAAGCCTTCAAAATGATTAATTTATTTGAGTTTTAATGTTACGCAAGCAAGTTGAACCTATAAATCAAAGCAAAATCTAAGTGAAATGTTAAGGCATAAATTTAATTGTAACACAGAAAAAGAATCAAAGAACGAAAGAATCCAAATTCGGCATAAAAATCATTTTAGCAGCAAAAAAAACTCATTAGTACAATTAGGAATACCAGTAACGCCATCTAGTGATAAAAGAAAAAATACATACCACAATAGCAAAACATTGACTTAAATGGGGTTTAGTGTTTGAGATTTTAACTGTCATTAGCGCCATCTAATGAGAATATAACGTTGCTTGTTATTTAGATTGTGCATCCAAAGCAGCTGTATTATCTACGCCAAAACGGGTGCATGTAATTAATATAATATGGAGTTAAATTAAAATATAGACTTATTACCCCATGTGAAATTTTAGACTCTAAACTATCTGCGTTTCGTATGTCAAACCAATTCGTTTTGTCGTTTTGACGTTAATATTTGTTTCCTTAGGGCCACAGATTACATACCTTCTTAGGCCAATGCTTCTATTCGGGTTGATAGGTAGTGTATGTGGTATTTCAGACTATAAGCTATCTCTGTTTCATTTTTTCTACCAAATTTGCTTAGTATTTCTGACGTCACAGTAACCTATAAGTAACCGATTTGCTATTTTTGAGTAACTAAGTACGCGTGTTTCGAATTCCTTGTGTTCAGCCGTTCCCACGTTATCCTGTAAATATTATGAATGTCAATGTTTGTATGTTTGTTACTTAATCATGGCGGAACGTATTTAGTGATCGGGTTGAAATTTGCAATACAATTAGATTATAGTTTGGAAGAACACATAGGCTAAGAGCATTGCTACTTAAGCTAAGCCAAGATATAATGTGTTTCAAATTGTAACTCAATACATTCAGCCGTTCCAACGTAATTGAGCAGCAAAAATTTAAACATTGGCATATTTGTAAAATATTGGTAGGATAGGATTTTACAAAATTTTAGAAAAAATTAAACCGGTCAAGTGCAAGTGGGACTCGCGCGCGAAGGGTTCCGAACCATTAGCAAATAAACGGCTTTAATTGTATGGGAGCCCGCTTCATAATTTATTTTAATTAATTACATTTAAAGAGAACATAAAACTAAATATTATGTGAATAGTTAAAGCGTCTGTGACAGGTACGTTATTAGTTATTAGTATCGAGCAAGAAACGGTAAAAAATATGACGTTGTATGAGAGCCCCCTCTTAAATAAATATTTATTTTATTTTTATTATTCTTTGTTAAACCGGCAATAGAAATACATCATCTGTGAAAATTTGAACTGTCTAGCTAACACCGTTCTTGAGATACATCCTGGTAACAGACGGACGGACAGCGAAGTCTCAGTAATAGGATCCCGTTTTTACCCTTTTGGTACGGAACCCTAACAACGGTCTGCTTCGGTCACCGAAGCTTGTTAAACACTACCTTTAAATTTCAAACAGTATTTGGATTGAAATAATGCGTTTTCTAATAAGTTACGGCTGGTCTAGTAAGTTACAGCTGACCTAGTAGGGATAACGCCAACTGTCGATCCGGAGACCCAGGGTTCAAAACCACGCGCACCACTATCTTTTCAGAGTCATGTTCGTAATGGCGGTAGTTAAAACGGTGAAGAAAAAAAGATCGCGTGGAAACCGAAATGTAGTACCTAGAATCTGAGTTCTAAGTCATATGTCATCCACCAACCGACACTGGGCCAGCGTGGTGGATTATAGCCTTGACTCTCTCCTTGCGAGAGAAGGCCCCGACGCCCAGCAGTGGGAACACTTAATGTGTTTTAAATGGCTATTTATTATGCTAATATGTTTTCTTCTAAAGAACAAAAATCTACTTCAATGACAGGTAATTTAATTCTTGTACAGATATATCTAAGCTGATTTTAGTTTTTTGTTGATATTTGAAAAACTACCTCCCTGTTTTCGATATATGAGATCACCTCTGAAGTATTTTCTACTAAACAAAAAAGGAATTATCAAAATCAACTCACAATTAGCGGAGTTATCGCGTAAAATAAAAAAACATGCAACCCGATTGAGAAAATCCTCCCTGTTTGTAGTCGGTTATAACCGAATGATGTTTGTTTTTCCACACAAAAATATATTTTTGATAAATATTCTTTCATTCAAGACGACGCGACGCGATCACGTGAGCACGTTCTAGAATCTAGAATTTCTGTGGATCGTCTGTGAGACACAGAATACTTAGAAGTTAGTATGTACCGAACGCGCCGCGCGTGTCGTTATTATTTAATGTTTGTGTAATTTCCGAACCACCAGACCGATAATGTTCAAATTTTGACAGGACAGTATTCAAAATATGGTCTTTCTAACAAAAAAAGAATTAATGAAATCAAACAACGCAAACATGAGTTTCTACCAAATACACATTCTGACTTTCACCCCCTCCTGCAAGAAAACCAATCAGAATTTGGGGATCAAAAGTAGCCTACAGCAATTTCCTTAGTATAAACTAAAATCATGCCAAGTTTCAGCTGAATTGAATCAGTAGTTTCGGCGTGATGCGTGATCCCTATACAGAAAGACAGACAGACAGACAGACAGACAGACAGACAGACAGACATGAAAGAAAAAAAATGCAGAATCGCCATCAGTATCGAAAATAGAGTGCTCCAAAAAAAATAATTTCAAAATATCTTCAATGTACAGAATTCGACCCGTTACAGTTTTATTATAAGTATAGATCATGCTTTTTTATTCAAGGTCATGTTCCACCTTCCGTCGATCGGGATAGTAGTGCTGAAACTTTAACCTTTTAAATCATTATTTTTCAAATTAGAATAAAATAGTTATAAAAATATGAGGAAATATTTAAAGCGGCTTAAATGTATTTATAGAAACAAAACGTCTTTTAAAAAAGTAAGTAGGTACATCCTATCATCAACGTTACGATAAATTTATGAGATTCGTGAATGCGTTAAAGATTCAAAATACATATATATCAAAGTGTTCATTTCTTACAATTCAAATTAAACTAAATTCGAATGCTTGAAAGATTTATGTAAGACTAGTATCTACTCGCTCACTTGTTCGCGTAGAAATAAGAAAATTGCAATTTTCTCTGGAACTCGACATTTTTCATATTTATAATGTACCTAAGCAGAATTTGTCACGAATAAAACCAAATTAACAAGCGTGGATTGTTTTGTTTTCAAAATAGATCTTCTGCACATAAAGTTCGTAACTGAAATTGAAGTCATAAAAGTTTCATTATAATCTCAAAGATAGCAGAACAGTCATATGATTGAACACTGCGGCTGAAGAGTGCCTACCACTATCTTAAAACGTAAAGAAGATTGTACACTACGACTCATACATTGTATTTCCAAAATCCGTACTGAGAGGTCTACTTACCTAACACGGACAGCATTGGAGTGGACTAAGTTTCCATCTTCATTGTTCCCTATAAGATACATTTAAGAACTTGTCAGAGTTATATATTAATTACCGTGTTTTGTGCAATGAAAACATCAAAATTTGAAATTACATAAGTGGTTGAAGATAATGTGGGTGTTTTCAAGTTGAGGGTGAATCGGTTAATAAGTCTACTACTAGATAAGAAAGGTCCAATTTAGACAGCATCGTGACTCGATATCTGTCTCTAGCTTGATGTCAATATTGCAATATGGCAATATTGCGGCCTAGGACGTAACACATCTATCTACAACGAACCTGTTTACTCTAGATTCGAGACATATTTTCTGTCCCTATCGAGGCACCACAGTACACTGTAGAAACTATGCGTCATCGTCGATACATCAGTCTCTCACTATCAGGTGAGTTTGTGTGATTTGGAAACATGGGCTTAGAACACTCACGTTAACTGTGAGAAAAACATAATGTAATGAAGTTTAAAAATAGATGCCTATAGGCATCCAAATAATGAAACCTGTCGTGTAAGTAAGTATGCCTAAATAAAACACTTTTGCTCTAAACATCTACTATCTCCAAATAAAGACATTTTCGCGAGATCACTCCTACGCTAGCATATAAACTTATTTAGAAGTCATAAAATTATCATAAGCAAAATTAAAATTCCATAATATTGTAAATGATTGTGAAATATAAATTAGTTCTGCGTAATTTGAGCTGTCAACTGTAATAATTATTGACGTTCCATTTATAATTTGAAATAAACGATTAATTCGAGAATTCATTGAATGCTATGAAAATGGATACATTAATATAAGATGTCGATTTAATACACAAAACATTGAAATGAAAAAAAGGATACTAAATTGAATAACTCAGAGAGAGTACACTATGAGAGGCCTATTTAAAAATCTATTAATGTTTTTACTATTTACAGTAGTCTACTTCTGCAGCATAGATAAAATTATTAATTTCCATATTCCAATAAACCATAACTGTCACCACAAAATGTCTTATAAACGTCGCAAACATCGAACATTTCTGTACCGATTTAAACCAACTTTAAAAAATTACAGTGGTTTCGCTTGCGTCAGATAGCTTTTTCATAATCAAGTAAATCAAAATACAGTTTTCAGATATTTACTATAATGATAGTTTGCTATTCAGCACTAATATTATTTTGTTATGTAGGGTGACAAACACAGTGCAGTGTCAGGTAATACTTTGGACTATTGTAATGTTCCAATAGTTGTGTGTGTGTGTGTGTGTGTGTGTGTGTCACTGTGCTGTTATGGGCAGGCATGTTGCTTACCATCAGGCACATGCCCTGCTCTTCTTGGCACTTTATACTATAACAAAAAAAAAAAGAAGTATGATTCCAAAGGATTTAATGAAGTCACATGTAAAGCAGCGTTTATCGTTCTATTGAACAGTCTCCTTAACATTCTAAATCTGTAACAATCCAGCCATAAAATATGGCTCCAACAATAAAACAGAAGTGGTCCGTTCTACTTCAACACTGGAGTTACTTTATATTCTTAGATGGTCTGTATTTTATGGCACAGCACTGTTTAATTTCTTTTAAAACTGCGGATTATCTTTATGGTTTTGTTGTTTTGCGTTTTGTTTTGATCTTAATTTTTATTTTTCTAGAATGTTTGATATGCTTACTGAAATCGTACAAAGTAATAAACGAAAACGTGTAACAGAGAAAATAATTTCAAACATTGTATCCAAAAAGTAATTATACCTACATACAACTTTTTGTGCCACAGATTTTGTTTTTTGTATCAACTGGAAATTTACAGTTAATGCATTGAAGATACAGGTTTTAAAATAAGTATATTTAATGAAGTTTAATTACCACTTCTTTAATTTAAAAACATGGTTTTGTCGATAAATTTATTTTTAGGGTATTGTTACCCTAAAAAATAGCTTAGTTTCACTATGTACGAAAAGCAGAATACAGTAATGTTACTAAAGTCAAAGTTTATGCTTGTGACACAAAATTGTAGACCGTCAATCAAGATGGTAGTCAAGTATGCACCTATAAAATTTTAAAAAGAAATAATCATATAAGAAATGTCCTACTTATCTGCTTATTACTATTTCACGATTTTGATAGAGAAATGTTACTACAATATCTTAAAAGACAGACGTGTAATTTTAATACATTTGAATTACGAGAAAAAAACGCATGACTATGAAATCAAAAATGCAGTCAATTAAGATTATTTACGATCGTAGAAACCACAAACCAGACAATGTCTCCAAACCTATGGAGCAGAAGGAATTTTTATGACAAAGACAATTGTGCTACTAATCATAATTTTAAAGGTGATCGTGAATTCCACTATAAAAATGAATACTACAAAGCAATAGTGAAAACGCAAAGAACAAAACATCGAATGTAGCTAGACTGAAACAAATAAATCAGAAGAACAATGTCGTTTAGACGAAAATTACCCCTTTATTATCATTTTTTATGAATTATCGCCTACATCTGATCTCTTTTTCCTTTGAGACGGCACCGGTAGCATCCATCATGGTGTTATTGTTTGAGCATTTGGTATGCGAGAAAGAGACAGAGAATACATTAGTCACGGCTCTTCGTTTTGTTTCATGAGAATGGCTCGTTTGTGCGGATTAAGACCTTCAGATGTTGAAAGACGGTCGTGATGATGGATTTGGGGAACAGTTTTTAATAAAAAGCTGCAATTTGTAAGACATTTTTTACATTTTATTCTGGTTTACCGGATTCACAGTTAATATTAATAACAATGCACAATTCATATCAACCTACGTACTTAAAACTTTAACGATATGAAATCAAAGAAAGCTTTAAATACACATCGTAATAATTTCAGTCTTATTATCTACAGGTGCAATGACCTTGTCGTTTATTAGATTCTCTAAAAATATATAAAAGATCCGCTGCTCTTAGTCTCGAGTTGGCGTTATAAAACTTTTTTTTAAATATGATTTAATAATCTCGTCTACATAACCACGAACGTGAACGTGTGAAAATACATCTGTGTATAAAACGATGTCAGACGCACTAATAACACAAATTCAATTAGCGAGATTATAATTTCGAATGTTCGCTCCGACATGAAGATAGTAAATTATGATGTAACAACAATTACCTACTTAGCCAATCAAACTATAATTTCAACAGTGTGTTCAGACACCAAACATGTTAGACGTATTACAAAACAGTTTCGTAAGCAATAAAATAATGTTAATAGCCGTAAAAGTGGTAGTTAACGCGAAACTAATTAAAGCCAACCCTACATTATCATCCATTAACAATAATGGTCGTGAAACAGTAATAAACTATGAAAATCTAAGCGCACCACATGAATGAAAATGAACGTTATTCGTATAATATTCGCGTTCACAACTAAAATAAACCAAAAGCCGAACGGAAACGGCCGCTATATTATTAGACACGACAATTCTATTATTTTTATTCGTAACACATCTCGGAGGTTTGGCCATAAATCTGTGATGGCAGTTCTACCTTCAGTATAGATGCGATTCCTGGAACGCGAGGTGCTTTCACACCCACTTGCAGAATAGCGTAATGATACACGTAATTACATTCTAAATGCTAATGCTACTACTGAATCACTATCTCCAATTATTGCCTTTACATCCATTGTTAATACTGCTGTAAAAATCTTTATCGCTTTTAAAAACACATTTGTTTGACATTAAAAATCAATTTATCTCATGCTACAATTTATCAATAGCAGGCCACATGTTCGGATTTATATTTTTGTGGTCAGCCGCTATTATGACTGGACGCATCTTTCATCGCACCACATTCCCATTATTTATAAGAAACACCATTCTGTTCATTGTTTCATAATATAACATTAATTTTGTCAACGGCCTCCACGGCCGAGCGCGTCGGGACAATATTAGAACTTCCGTTCTCTTTATTACAACAGAAATCTTCGAGATCTCATAAATCTGATTCGCCAGAAGTCGCAACGGTGTCATTTTTAAAATCAGACAGGAAATCAAGACGACGTATCGTCGTTAACGAATCTTAGGCACACACATGCAAATCTCGTCAATATAAAAACAAAAGGCTCTTCAGAAACGAGGGTTTTGTAACAAAAAAACAAAACTACACGTGCAACTAAAATGGAAGCAAAAAAGGTCAACAATATGCCTAATCTACAATCCATGTCACAGGCTAAAGGTTATGGAAGGTTGAACAAAAAATCATCACAAACGCGTTGTGTTCCAGAGAAATCGACCGTAAATCCTTCTTGATTCGTCGCATATTATGTTTTACAAACCCCAATTTAAAGCTCAAATTAATTTTGTAGATTCGAAACGGATCTGAGTGCGGCATTGTTCGTACCTTAGGGAGTAGTGACAACAGATTTTTGTATTTTTTCTTCATTTCACATGTGGCATCGCAATCCTGGACGATATGTGACACATGTGTCGGTTTTGGGTTACTCTACAATAACGACTGCCTCTTCAACGTTTCTCATATCTTAAGCATTTACTTTAGGCTTATTCAGATTTTGTTTGGTGTCATTGCTCCTTTGATCTTCACCTTCAAGAGCTTTTTAGTGGAACCTGATATCTTTTCCGTCAACAGGTGAAGCTTGCGAGTTTTCCGCATTAATACAGAAAAATATCCCGAAATATCTTTATGCGTCACTGGATATAGCATTATCACCCTATACTCCCTATAGTTTTACGACGAACGAAACAAAACCTATAAATCTCCCTGGCAGTGCATCTGAATAAGTAACTTTAAACCGTTGCGCTACTGAAACGTATCTGGCCAATAAATTGAGTTCAGCCATAAATAGAACTATAAAAATTATTTTACGATATATGACTGAGATGTATGCTACATTAAGACAATGTTAGTGGCTACGTTTTACAATGGGTACATTATGGACTAATTGATTCGGCCACAATGGGCTTTATGCGGCCGCTTGATGCCACAAAGATATTATTGTCTATGGACGGCAGACGTCTGGTAACACTTGACCAGAGACAAAATGGCTTTGTAATGTTTGGATGCGAGGCGCCACGAGTAATCCAATATGGATTCTAATTAATATCGTCTGATTGTAACGATATCACGCAAGATTGTACGTGGAACTGTTGAGAACTTGTTTAGGAACAGAACGGGTTTGTATAAATTAGCTGGTTTAGTAAAAAACTCATGATAAGTACTTTTAACTTGTACCTACGGTGATTGTTTGGAGGACAAGCCATAATTCTGGTATTTTACCTGAAACAAAATAAAGTAAATTAGCATATGAATAAAATATGAAGTTAGTTCATTGGCATTGACCACGTGTTTAATCTGAGACTGGTTAGATATTTGGACTCATTAAACAGATGGTAAGTACACCCGGAACAATTTGTGCTACATTTACCATTTTGAACTTTTACTACGAGTATGAAAGTTCAAACATTGCATTCACTAATTTTACCTTTTTATTATATTTTGTCGAGTAGATGCAATCTCTATACATAAAAATGTTATGTTGGTTTGTGTACGCTTCAAAAACTCAAAAAGTTCTGCACCGATCGAGCTGAAACTTTACAATGATATTTAATCTGTATCAAGGATTGTTTTTATCTAATTTTTACACCACAATGTGCCACAGCGAAGCGTGCCACATTGTGTGTGGTACAGCTAGTATTTTATAGATTCTTTAGGCAGTGTGATAAACAGTTTAAATTTACAAAATGATATTTTAGTGCTCGAAAAAGCGACATCGTTTCATGGTTGATGTTTCAAAGACACGAACGCAGAGATTTCACTCAAATTTTGTGATAAGAACGTCTAGGCTGTGGAATAAGTTGCTTGAGTGAATTTTCCCCGATGATTACAATCTTTGTGTCTTCAAATCGAGAGTGAATCGTTTTTTTTTCTAGGTAAACACGCTCCATTGTAGACCGCATTGTCGTTTAACATCAGGCGAGATGGCGGTCAAGTGTAAACCTATAAAAGTTAAAAAAATAAATGAATTTATAGTACCATTTTAAAAGTTTCACTCCTCCAGTTCTCACGTAGGGCTGCATTTAAATAAGTGTTTTTTTAATAAAGAGTCCAAATCATTAACTAGCACTGCACTGCGCTCTTTACCCAGAGATCTAAGATGTTATATTTCTAAGACCTGTAATTTCAAGTTTTAGAGGAAGATATAACATAGGAGATACAATACTAGGTTCCTAGAAATCCTAGCAGAATGCATGCAGACAAAAAAATGTAGGTTACTTTACGTAAACTTAAATTTTTTAGTAATTTTGAAAATTTGACTCCCATAACACCTATTGCACAATACAATCCCAACAAATACGACAGACAAATCACCCCCATAGTTCACGCAAAAAGTTGCAAAAACACACAGGAAACCTGATACTTTCCTTCAAGAACAGATGTGTTAATGCATCGCATATGTTCAGTGTTCAGTTGGTTTATCTTCAACAATGTAGAGTGCAGGTTACCATTATGGGATGATCTTTGTATTTATAGACGATTTCCTTTTGTTTGATTTGTTTTGTATTACTAGCGATTTTGGGTTAGTGCTCCTTTGTTATATAAACAGATAGAAAAACAAACTATTTATTGGACTTAATAACGAATTAAAAAATAGACTAAAGTGTGGCGAACTAATACTACGCTCTATAATATTACTTACATATGTATTGCCTTAGGTAAATAATACGTATTACTTATTGCTTATTAATAATGCGAATCTAACTGAAACTCAGGATTTTAAACAGTAATTGCAGGCAGTATCAATCTTTCAGACTTTTCGACAGAGAAAAGTGGAATGCTTTGAACGAGGCTTTACCCGAAGATGTATAATATTTTAATAATAATTTAATACCAATTTTATCGAGAAATATTTATTTAAAGTAAATCATAAATGAGTAAAACATAAAATCAATTTATTGTAATGTTGTGTGGAATTAATAAACTTTTATTTATTTATTTCATCATTCTTTCATCAGGTCTATTTTAGTAGGAAGTGGTAGTTATTTACAAGTTTGCAATTTTTATAACAAGAGGAGTTAATTAATCATTAAGTATTCTTGTTTTTACTTGAATACGCTGTAAATAGTAAACGCTTTGCTGCATAGTAATATTCTTCCAATGAAATTTATTTTCCATTGACTAATTTTATTGCTTACCTACGAGTATAATAGCACCAATTATTTTGATCTAAATCTGCCAAAAAAAACATAATCAAAATGAAAGATTTTGATATTCTTAATCGTCCACAACTCAAAAACAAAAAAAAACCTTCTTAGAGGTCACGAAACAAATGACAACCTTATCGTTACAAGCAATCTCTTCCACGCAACCGAAGAATGTACAGAAACGTAAATCAAGAAAGTTACAGTGACGTCAATAATTACGGTAATTAAGTAGTGAATGAAACAGAACCAAACAATAGTTTAAGAGACTGTAAAATGAAACTAAGGGGCAATAAAGAGTCTGGGAAAGCCATTAAATTAAATCTGTCATTGAAGCTGTAAACTGAAGACAAAGCAGGGGATCAGGAAGTGATCGGTAATTTATTAGGTTTGTTTTGACGACTGAATGCTTACTTACTTCTTGTAAAAATAGAATAGAATTGGATAGAGAAGATGAGAGAAGTTATGACAAAAATATGTAAAATGACAGCTCAAAAGCTAAACAATCTGATAAAACTGGAGTCTTTTACAAATAGTTTTGAACATATAGAATCCAAATCATTACACAGCACTAAATTGTGGTCGTCATCTAGAGAAATAATATTTATCGCTATGATCGCTTTTTTTACTGTTGGAAATATTAATATGTGTTACATAGATTTTATTATGTACTTAAATATAGTACTTAGTATACTTAATATTATATTGAGAATTTTACAGGAATATTATCTTTAACCAACTCGCGATAGTGCCATGATCAAAACCGTTTAATTTTATTTTTTCATTTTATTATTAAATAGAATTATGATTTGCCAGGTATAGCAAGAAAGTTTTATCAACAAAATATCTAAGTAAGTACATAATAGATAATAAGAACTCTTCAATGCCTGCATTCTGAATTTCAGTTTCTTTTAGTTTTAGAGGCACCACTTTCAAGCTTTACAGAAAAACTATATCTGTACTTCCATTCAAAGAAACACAATTTGTTTTTAGTAAGTTTTGTATTAAAAACAATAAAATAGGTAGATTAGTTTGGGCTTGATCCACCCGGTATTCAGCAACTAAGAGGTTTTGTGATCGGGCGCTATTACCTTGAAGAAATTGAGCTTATCCTTATATTTTTTTGTACTTATACAAATAACATTACTAACTCAAAATGACAGCTATAAAATACCCTTAATAATAAATATATTAAGTATAAACACAGAAAAGTTTTAAATTAGTACAGATGTTTTAGAAACAGAATAAAGTAATATTAGTGTCGCAATCTAAACAGATTTGTGAAAGATAATATCAGCCGACCAATTTAAGATCCAGTTATGACATAAACAAGCAGTTCAGAGGGACTTGAAATATTTAACAGATTAAAACACGAATATTATTGAAAGGAAATCAAACAGTTAGAAATCAAAGATTAGTATGACTTCCGAAATATTATCCGACAACAGTGATGAAGAAAACCACAAGACAAGAATCACATTTGCCCGTCATCGAACGGAAGTTCGAAAACAACGCTGTGATTATTATTATAACATCTTTTTCCATAAATTTATATTTATAGTATCTTTTTTACATTTTCGACTATCGTTTTTATATTCATAATAAAGTATTTTATGAGTTTATGTATTGAACGTTGCAGGATGCGTATGCGCCTTTGGCCTTTATAGTAGAACAATGTGTTTGCTTTCATATCAACTTTGTCGTAAATTTTTATTCACTTTATAATCCATTCATGGCTTTCATTCATGGGCTGGGTTATGTATAGTTACCATGTTATGTTATTGTTATTTGATCGAAAATAGAATTTCGGTTTAGAATTACATCTACATTAGTTGTGTTTCACGGTTCTGGATTTATTTTGGTTTTGTTATGGCTTTATTTATGATAAATAGTAAGTAATCTATGCGCAGGTCCCATATGTACTAGTAGAAAGTGCGTATAGTTAACCTGCAAGGTTATATGACTAGGGTCCTGCGCATTCTGTGGTGTCCCGGTTAATGTTCGGTGGGCAGTTTGGTCGTCTTAGGCCAAAAATAGTAGTATAAATAAACTATGATTTGAAAAGCTTTCAAGATTTGATAAACACGGTAATAGCGTGACTGGTCTCGTGGCTTAGTCGGAGTAAGTCGGCCTGCGAAGCCGAGGGACGTCGGTACGATTCCCAACCAGTGCAAATATTTCTGCGAGTTTTAAATTAATACAGATATTTAGCTGTGTCTGTGTGTTTCTGTGTATATCAAGTGTGTATTTACAACTACATAAGTATTATATCAGCTATCTGGCTTCCATAGTACGAGAGCTTTGCCTGGTTCGTTGTCAGATGGTGTTGTGTGTGAAATGTCTTCTTATGTTTATTAATTATTTTTATATATTAGTGAACAAGAAGTTTTCTCTAGCACAAAGTAAGCTATGTCTCATAAGCTATCAATACTCATAATGATGATTTTGTTTGATATGATTGGCTTAAAAAAATAATGCTATCTAATATTTATAAGCTACAAGTTAGTTTTTTAAGCTCATCCAGCTTTTTAGGCAAAAATGTAGTTGCTGTAGCGTTGTCAAAGACCAAAATTTTTATCTATAAAATAAATTTACATGTGAAACGTCATCATCATCGGAATTCTATGTTTATGTCTATGTTCAGTTCCATTTTCCTGTATTCAGAAATTTCGACAGGCGAACTAATATTTTCGGAGAATGCCTAATCCCGTCTATTTTAGTTAACAAAGACAAATGTTATTTTCCAATAGTTTACGCACAATACTAATGACGTTGAAAATAAACATGCTCGACCGTCTGTTTGTTTTCAAAAACGTCTAGATGACCGAACGGATTGACATATTGGTTTGATGCTGCTATTAGATTGATTTGGAATAGGAAACGAGGATTGGGAGAAGTTATGAGAAATTTAGAAGGAATAGAATACAATATGTACGCATTTCTCTGGGAACATTGCCCTTTAAAACGGATCAAGTTAATGTTTACAAATTACTGCTTGGTGGTAGAATAGGTAGCAAATATGTAATAGGTAGGTTATTTATCCGGCGGACATAATATCAGAGGAAAGCACGTAAAACTAGTGGGGCGGACCCTACATCGCACCATAAATCCCCAATCATATGGTGCGATATAGGCTCCTCCTCACTACTTTTACGTCATTTCCTCTGATTTTAGGATTCGTGTGTGGAGCGTTTTAGAGAAGAATTTTACCACTGCAAAGATGGAAAAAAATGTACTAATCTCGGCTATGCAGTTACTAGGTACTAAACACCTTACGGCATGTAACACAAAGTAATATTACATACTAACATTCCAGATACAAAGGCTTGTAATATATCTATGAAAGTTTGTTACTCTTTCCCACTGAAGAGAATTGGTTGAAATTTGGTGTATGGATACTTTTTATCCCGGGAAACTACTGGATCGGGTACTACGCGAGTGAAACCGTGGGATGTTTTTTATAATAAGAACAACATAAACATCTTAAGAGACTTTCGCTAGACGGTTAGATCAAAGGTCTGATGCTGAAGGCGGTCATCCTCGACACAGCGCGCATCGTCAAGAGATTCCTCAGTGAGCCCTAACCACCGGTAGCTTGGGCCCTGCCCGCTACTGGCGGCTATCTAGGTTTAGATTTTATAATGTACTAGATGTCCGCCCCGGCGTTGCCCGTGGTACATTATATAGTACTCATCAGGATCCCGTATATGTACAACGGTGAAAGAATGACTGAAATCGGTTCAGTCATTCCTGAGAATATCGCTTACAAACAAAACACCTCTTCAGCTACCTGCTACGCCACCTGTCGGAAATTGGTTGTACCAACACAGATTTAGAAAAAAAAATTGATTAGCAAAGGTTTTATATTCAAGAGGTATGTAATCTGTGATAATCAATGACGCAATCTTAGACACATGCTGTCATGTGTCATGTCAAAGCACGAAACGTACGAAAACTCTCAATAAGGAATATTTTTTCCCGATTTTGTTACATTCTTGATTCATGCTCCGCTTCTATTAATAGTAGCGTTATTTTCTATAGCCTATAGCCTTCCTCGACAAATGGACTATCCAATAGAAAAATAATCTTTCAACCCGGACCAGTACTTCCCGAGATCCTAGCGTTCAAACAAACAAACTCTTCAGCTTTATAATATTAGTATAGATTATATACCAATATTGTAAAACCTTAGAAAAGAAATAAATGCATAAAAAAAAATGATGATGATGTATTGGAGCACAGGTACCCTACGTGCTATATCCCCACACAGTCGGATCTGAATAAAGAGTTTCCTGTACATTTGTGCCAAAGGAAATGCCTATTGTCGATGGACAATGAGAACACGTGCTCCGATTACGTGGTGCTGTGTGTGAGAAAGGATTTCGATGGTGATGTATGGCGCTATTTGGACGTATGTGATTGGTTGTTTCATAATAGTACAAACTTTTATAGTTTACAATACGACCGATATTTAGTTGTCTTAGCTTGTATCGAACACAAAACAGTGCTGCTTTAAATTATTGGTACCTTGTTACAAATTCCATCCACTTATCAAAAAAAAAAAACAAGTAAAGCCGTTCTGGGTTAGTGACGAGAAGGTCTGATCTAACTATTAAGGTCGTAGCTTCGGTACCGTTCGGTTCGGTCAAGTTATGTTCGTAAGTACATATACCTGTAAGTACTAGTTGGTTTTTACTACAGGATTTAACAGTTAAGGAAAACATAGCATATATATGTATGTAAAAGCGTTAAGTATAGTGCAGTGCCGGGCATGGATTTGGCCTATTCAGTTTTAAAAAGCTGCGTTGCACTACGCTGTTGTTAAGGCGGTTGCTTGCCACCATGCACATGTCTTGTTCGTTTTGTAACTCAGTATTATAAATGTATATGGAGTATAGAGGTATATCGCCAGCATCTATGACTGAGAATTAAATTGTCAGTGATATTAGATAGTTATTAATTTCGGTAACTCATGTCGTATAACTTAGATGAATACGAATAGATAATTGAATACAACTAATCGACGCCCAGTGGCCTTCATTACTCAAAACATCTGGACCGAAACCGACAAATTTCAATAAAGCCCATCAATAAATCTACATTAGAAATGGTGACCTCGAAAGTAATTAGAAGAACAAGAATGCATAATCTATCTGGTATCCACAATCACGGTCCGGTTAATTCCAGCTGATTCCGGTTGATTCCGGTTATGAGTGGTTCAGTCGCGGATTCCCACGGTACTTGTTAGCTCTCTAACTGGTGATTTTTATTATACCAGCGGTAGCTAATGCAGCTGCCAGCTAAACTGTGGTGTGGAAAACGGTGGATGAGAAAGTGAAACTGCCGATGAGTGCTGCCTAACTATGGTGATACATGTTTCAATGTTTTGGATACAACGAACAAATACTGAATAAGCTGTGTATGTGTCTTTTATCATTAAATTTTTAATGATGTACCCAAACTGTTACACTGCCGGACAAAGGCCCTTAATCTCTTCCAGAAAGCCCAATCTTGCGGGTGATCACTTTGCCAAAATAGTAATGACTTGTGGCCAGCGGTTGCTCGGTATCCAAAAACGTACGAGTATCTCGCCCAATTTCATTGACAATTATTAACAAATATTTTGTAGTGGCAGGTACAACTCTTTGCAAAGCCTATCTTGGAGAGTACCTCACTTTTGCCAGTTATTCTGCTGCCAAGCAGTAATGTGCAAAATGACAGAGCAAAGAGTTAAACCAACACATATCTTTGGGTGACAATTATTGAAAGACAGTTGGATTCTGCATGTTCAAATTGCTTATCGTTGTGTTGTAACCAGCTGGCATGTTGCTAACCATCAGGTGCCTCTCTTACTCGTCAAACCACTCGATATTAAAGAAAACTGTATGTGGTATTAAAAGTTAAATTAATTATTTATTAATTGGTATTGAATATGACTCTTGTTACAAATAATGCTGTATAGCACTGACAAAAAGACGTAAGAAAACTTAGAGGTAACAAAATTACCTTTGGAAAGCTTTCATCATCATCATCATCCACAGCCATCTCTATCCCACTGCTTGGTATACTCGTAGGCCTCGCTCTTACTTTGCAATCTGATTTAGATTATTTTAGAAAGATTTAGTTTCTAAAATAATTCACCAAATCTGATTTACATTTTATAATTCCCTTCACTTCCTAAATCGTACAAAGTGCTTCCTTAAGATTCAGATCAACGCGTTCAATGATTGCTCAATAATTGCTCAATAAAACACGTGCTGTGCAAACAGAAGGGGGCTGGCCAACAATGGACTACAAAAGGTAAGGGTTCTATTGTGGCCGAGGCGTAGGGTTCAAGAGATTGGTTTAGAGTTTAGACAAAAATTGCGGTACGAATCCAAGAAGTTGTATTTTTAAGCAAATATAGATAGATAGATATTTTTTTGTAACAAGTGACGAGACGAGCAGGACATGTGCCTGATGGTAAGCAAGTAAGGTAATAAATAATAATAAATAATAATGCCACATAACAGCACAGTGACACGCAGCTTTTTGAACATGAAGAGTCCATATCATTACCTAGCACTGCACTGCGCTCATCACCCGGAGATCTAAGATGTTATATCTCTAAGCCCTGTAATTTCTCTGGAAACATTGCCCTTCAAACCGGAACACAGTAATGTTCACTACTGTTTGGCGGTAAAATAACTGGCAAAGGCAAATATACTCTTTATTGACACACCAAATAGAATTAATCACACAAAAAAGGAACAATACATTTTACAGTAGTGCGACCTTGCGCCTGATGTTAAGCGACGATGCGGCTTACGATGGAGTGTGCTTTCCAAGAGGAAACCGGTTCATTCTACATTTGAAGACACCCAGATTGTACCAATGGAGAAACTTGCAATGGTAAACTTTTTGTGCAGAGTCCGCCTAGGAAGATACCATATCTTTGCCAGTAGATAGAGAAGTAATATTGATCGATGGTAGAATAACCGTTATGCGGTAATGTGCAGACATTACTGTGTTTTGGATTTCAGAGCATTGTTTTCAGAGAAATTTAAACACGCGCCATCGTAGATCGCATCATCACATAATATCAGGCGAGACGGTGGTCAAATGCGAAAGTATTATAGTTAAAAAAAATACAGGACAAAGAGATAAATCGTTTTATATCTCTGGATGACGAGTACAGTTGAGTGTTTGGCTATAGTCTTATAGTAATAATGATTTGGACTCTTCTAGTTCCAATAATAGCTGTATGCCACTTGCTGTTCACTGTGACACTGTACTGTCCTTACCATCAGGCATGATAAATGTTCTACTAGTTTCTTTACATTCCACTTCATGACTATACGAGTATCTACTAATAAAGTGAAACCATATATAAAGTTTTCGGGACATCACTATATCGCAGTGTCGATTTTTAAATTGAATGTAGGGTATGTGTTATGTAGATTTTTTATCGACCAATTATTATTTACTATTGGACTAATCCCAACTTGTACCTTTTGTTATTGCATAATACGTAGTACATTTTTGTCATTGTCATTCATAACTTGCACCAGATCTTGAAATGTCTTTGTCCCTTTCTAAGGCCACTCGTTGAAACGAGCGGAAGAGTAGTTGTCTACAGAATTCGACAAATTAAGGGGTTCGAATCCTTGGGGCTATGCGCATTGTTGAGAGAATGGAGTTTATTTAGCATAAAAATCTTTTAGTGAACGTCGAGGGGTGCTAATTTGCTTTGAATTTTATCAATCTGTTTATTTAATGGTAGGGCTCCTACTAGTGACTGGTGAATTTCCACACCTTGGTGATTTGTTATCCTACCAATAAGCACGATTGTGCAAAATAACTGCGTTTCGTTTTCAAAGCCAGTTAAAAAATTATTTGTTAAAGAGATAAGTTTTCATATATTTCCGGGTGACGAGCGCAGTGCAGTCCTAAGCAGTATTTGTTATGTTCAAATAGCGACGTGGCGCTGATGACGCTTTTTATGGACAAAGATGTTGGCTTACCATCAGGCGCATGTTTTGCTCGAGGAGCCACTCTATTTATACCTATATCGGAAATACCCTGAATTTTTTTGTAATTGTTTTATGAATGTTCGACACGGTAGATAACCGTTAAAAAGTGTAAAAAAACGCAACCATACAAAATGAGTGACAGATACTTGAAAAAATTCCACACAGATATTTTACTCTTCAAATGTTTCTAACAACATCTAAAATGGAACGCGTTCTCGAGCCAATGGAGAATAATTTTAACATGTTTTTTTGCTTTCTAAAAAGACCACAATGTGCTTATGTAATGATAAATGTTTTAGAAAAAAAAGATGAGTTTTTAACTTAATGAAAGTTATAGATATTTTATTACCATAGGTGGTATCGGTACGTGTAATTATTTCCAGTTACGAAATCAATAACCTACAATTTGTAATACCAAAGCAAAGGCTTGTAGGTACAGGTCTTAACAAATCACACCGCACAGGAGATCTCACTGAATCCCGGACAAAAAGCCATACAATAAGCATACATCGAATTTCTATTACAGAAGGTATTCACAATGGGACGAACAAAAGCAGACTCGGAGACGTGTCGGGAATTATTTAAAAAAAATGAGGGCAAATGTGGGGTGGCGATAATCCCTTCGAGTTACGTGAATTGGATGTCACAATTGTAACGGCTACGTGACCTACCTACTCGATTTTGTCGTATTACCCGGTTTGTCTTGGAAATCCGATGGGTGAAGGAAAAAATGTAATAAGCGTACGCATTTCCTTTCGATGCTGTCGCTGGAATATTGAGATTGCTATGACCATTATTCATGACAAAAATCAAATAAAAAAGTGTTTTCTCTACCCTTTATTAGACCTCATCTGTGATAATAATATAAGAGGTGAGGTCAACGATGGAGCGTGTGTATTCTATTGATTAACTCTCGGCTTTACGGCATCAAACTCCTTCTTTTCCTTCTTCTACTTCTTTATTTAAAGGAACTTCCTTATGTCAGTGGCTTTAGGTGGCCTCTACACCTTTTCAATCTTTGGGCTACCTCGGAAGACGTAAATTGTTAGTATCCTACGCTTTCTAACTATAGTTAATTAACCTAATATTGCTAAGTACCTACTTAGCAATGCTAACTTACATTGCACTTACTTCTTTATGAAAAGGAGCTTTACATATATCCAACGTTACATCATCAGTTGGTGTACGATAATTAGAAAACTGATTAAAAATTTGTTTATATGATAAAAAATCAATTTACTGCAATCATTTTACAGCTATCAGATTTTTAATCCCACATCCGCGCATAGTTTATGATTAACAACTAATTAATCTTTATGTTCTGCTACCTATTCTTTGACTCAATCAATAAACTTTAAAAGTTTGCTAGCAAGATAACAATCTTCTTATTTACATATATAATAACCAAATCATCAGAATACATAAATCAACACGAAGATGGCCAAACTGAATATGACTACTACTGCTTTTACTACCGTTAGGATAAAATTGCAAAATGTTTGAGCGTCATCATAAACCCACTTACGGCGGTGGTATGGCAGTTTCTAACTTGTCGAGCAAGGTCGTCCGACTCTCTTGACCAACTTCTCTATAAACTTGTCTAAAGGAACGAACTAAAATGCTTTACAAATACTAATTTGACCAATACAGTAGTAGCTCCACACTAAATTTGGTTCCCAGTAAAATTGCTCTACTGAAACAACTATAACGTTCAACGGATGATTACGTGATTGATTTAGTCAAACCAGTAGTGGCTCCGCAGTCACGCTTACGGCTGATTGCGGCACTGATTCGGTTAATACAGTAGTGGCTCCTCACTCTTCATCATGTTACCTAAGTTGATTGGAAAGTGAATTAAAATCATAGATGTGTTGCTGCCAATGATTTAACATGCTAGGTTACGCAGAATAGGTGTAGTTAAGTCTAGAACTAGACAAGTTTACACTACATCGTACAAACAGACAGGCTAGAGTGAAATAGTATTTTATAATAGACCTTTGACCAAATCGTCACTTACCATCAAGCCAGTCAAACGCATACCTTTATGAGATATGAAAAGTAAAATTGCGGATCATAACTGTTTTTTTAATACAACGATAACACGAAAGAGATACGCCCCTGATGGTAAACAAAACGTCTGCCCATTGCAGCGTAACGTTTAGTTCAGTTACTAAAATCCTAAAGCTTAAAATTTTTGGACATCACTTCACCGCGCCTGTCACTCGCAGATACTAGGTGATCTGATCCTGTAAATTATCTAGGACCATCATCTTCATCAGCCTATCTTATTCTAATGCTGGACATAGGCCTCTCCCAAGGCTCGCTACTAAACCCGATCCTCAGCTGTAACCTCTCCCACACACCACTTACTCTCCCGTATATCTACCACTTACAGCCTTCCGTATATCGTCACTCCATCTAGCCTCAGGGTGTCTTACAATGCGTTCGTCGTTTGCAGTCTCCACTCAAGAACACATCTACCCCAACAGTTTTCGATTTTGCGATATATATGACCAGACTATTCCCACTTCAGTTTGCTATGCATTATGCTATGCTATGACCACTTCGATTTACGATCTCTCAGGGAAACTCCAAATAGCTAACTCCACAGCTATTTCCAAATAGCTCGTGTGCGAATTTGTGTTCTATAAACATTGCCCTTCAAACTGGACCACATCTACTCTTTCCACAGACCCGATCTGCGTACTCTTACGGCCTTACTTCTTACCCACAGTAACCGCCTCAGATCCAGCTTCTATCGCCGCAATGTTCCATTTTAACATCAAGATCTTAAAAACCACATCCTATCGATATTTAAAACTAATAAATTTGATATTAAAATCGACCGCAACTTCAGCGCACAGAATCTTTGACGGTGCCTATTTAGTGTATCTGTTTCGTTAAATAGTTACATTTTTAATTTTCATCGCGTCCGGTTCATATTCGATTGGATTTACGACTGTTATTACTGCGGGCACTGTTTTATATAAATATTAGACGGTTTCCTGTACTAACCGAAATAATATTTATTTAAAAACAATTGGTAGGTGCAACTTGTTCGGGGAATCATTGTAATGAACATCTTGTGAGAAGAAAGTTGTAAACTATCTCTAGCGAGCGATACCGGCTGCATTTAAAATTATCGACGTATAGGTATGTATTAAAATATTTTTTCTGTACCTATATTATAGATATAGGTAATAATATTATGCCTAAATGCAATATGTATGTATGTATGATTGATTGTTTGTTATTTTGATTTTTTTATATGGGCAGAGCCTTTTTAACAAAACTAAAATACAATGAGAACTACATTACACTACAAACCTACTTAACTACTTACACTAAGCACACCTGAATTATCCATAAACCACTGTAGGTCTACAGATAATCAGGATGTTCAAGCCCACTACCAATCGGAAGCGTACCCAGCATGCTGGCGGCATTACCACGCTGAATGGCTATGGTTATTTTGATAGATTGTATGTATGGGATCTGGAAGGAAAGTAGGTATACTTATGGCAAAGGCTATTTTTTGTCCCAGGAAAATATGGAGCTTGGAAAATGCGCGAGTGAGACCGCGAGATACTACAAGTAATGTAATAATGAATGTTAACAGTACAATATATTAATTACTACTACTACTTTACTAATTACTACTTTACTGTGGTTAAATAGCGGAATGGGTCCCGATAGTCCGATGCCATTTATGTAGGTATCATGTAGGCTTATCGGTTATCAGTGTTAGAGGAAGACAGCAGTTATGGATTAACTATGCGAGTTAGAACATGAAAGCTGAGATGGAGCAAGATAGGAGAAAATGTACATGTTGTACTGACCTCATAGGAGTGGGATATGAGCGAGTTAGTAGATGATGACAAATACATTATTTTAACTAAAAGCCATAGTAGGTCTAAATATAAAAAAAGTTCTCATAAAAAAAGTATGGAATATATTAATATAGCTAAATGAGCTTTATCTGCTAGCTATGTAGAGATAGGACACTTTGTAGAGTCTTTCTAAGTAAGTTTATATGATACCATACTTAGGTACAGGAGCTTAGGTGGCTAACAACAAAATCAAAGAGAAACGAAATTGAAAGAAATACTGAGGTACAAATTTTGTTTGAAGATAACGCTTAAAAATAAGTACTACCTAAAGTGCTCTTTTACTTATAAAATTAAATAAATAAATAAAAAACGAGATAGATAGCTAGTTTGTATTTATTTGGCGCTATCGTCCCAGCAGTGAGATTGAGAGGGCTGCTCATGATTTGCACTTTATCAACATGCAGATATTGAAATTAGTGCTAAAGATTTGTATAACATAGTGTAGAATAAAGAATCCATTAAGTCTAGCTTATTAAAAAACCGTAGTTATCAAATGCATATCAATGAATAAAAAAACTTATTCTGTCAGAGATAAGTAGGGTTTTTTTTCTAAATCAACGAAACACCCATTTACCATTTACGAAAATAAAAACACTGAAATTTGTACAAATTTTTTATAGCTTGCCGCCAGATAAGACAAGCTTTATTTAAAAGTAAACAGTCCAAATTTTTCATGGCAGCCATTTCTAGAGTCAATAATATTGCAAGTATGGACAATCCATGAAGTACCCACGTCGTTGCGTAATGTGACAGTTTGCTGTGATAGATGAGCGCGCCTGCACCATCGGGCGGTGATACGGCTTGCGTTTGACAACTGACTAACTACGGATTTCCTATACAGAACACTACAAACTAAAATAGCTTTGAAACGCATTCCGCTCGCTCATTACCCTCAAAATATATCATAGCAATTTCTCATACAACAAACATCCTACTGATATTATAAATTAGCTCGCCCCGCGGTTTTTCTCTCGTAATCCCTGATCCCGTTACTTTCCCGGGATAAAATAGCTTAATTATGTGTTATTGCAAACCATTACCTATCTATGTAGGTTAAAGTAATTATGCCTTGTAATTTCACTGGAACCATTGCCCTTCAAACCGAAACACAATGTTGTTTTTACTTTACGGCCTGGGGGGTAGAACAACTGGCAAATGTGTGATATTTCCCCAGGCGGACTCTGCGTAGAGTGCTACCACAACAAAACACACATGACATTTTACAGACAGATGACTACAGATATATCAAAAACAAAGTACTTACCTATTTATTTATTTCATCTTTATTGCACAGTAGGTAACAAAAATAATGTACAAACGGAAAGCTTAATGCTAGGGCGCATTAAATGTTATGTAGGTATGTGCCCATTATTATTATTATTAAAAGATAAAGTAACATAAATTCTAACACAAAGCCTTTTTTACCTAATTAGGTATATTTTGGAAACCCAAAGTGTACCTTACTTTGTGTTTATACCTACAGTTTTATGCCCCTACCGAGTAACAATCGTAATTCTTAACCTCCGTATCGTTCACAAATTGACACTTTTTTATTACTTAACAACAGAATCAGAACCATTAAGCCGAATTTAAGAACGAAACAAACCGGTCATGCGCGAAGTGAACTTTCATACTGACTGTTCCGTACACAAGAAATCTTATTAAAATTAGGTACGTACTCGTATAATTTTAAAAGTTTAGATAATTAATAATTACTCGTATATACAACCTTACCCAATTTAATAATGTATAACCCAACCCTATATAATTAGACAGGTAAATAAAAGATTTTAATAATGTCGAATTTGTGAAATTGTTTAAAAATTAATATTGCGTAAGTTTTTTGTTTCAGTTGATGTTTGTTACTCTTACATGTAAAAACTGCCGATTGTGTGTCTAGATACGTCGCGGCACAAAGATATATTATCAATAATGACTTAGCTACTCAGACTATAAGTAATTTAAATATACCTAAGTACCTACACTTACACATTAGTAGTTGCGGGATAATAGCAGGAGCGGAACCCATAACTGTTAGCGCTTACCGCCCGAAAGATACAATCCAAAACTGGTAAGATTAACAGACATAAGTATTGAAACTTTAACACAAAATATAGATATCTACCTACCTATGATTTTTATTATAAGTACTCATAGTGTCTGCTGTTTTAGTTCGCATAGTTACCGTTCTCATAATAAAGAGTGGGTAGTTTATGCCGTACTAATACAAAATGTAATAGTTTGGTAATACATGGTAGGTAGGTAAGTATGTGTTCCAGATTTCAACCCGATCCGTTTACCCAATTTAATGTGATTGAAAAACAAACATCTAAACTTTCACATTTTTAATACATATTAGTAGGTTAAAATTAATAGTAAAACAAACAATAGTCACAAAACCATTACTTATATTTTGTTAAACTTCCCGTTTTTTCAGACAGAACCCTAAAAACAGCGTCTCCAACGCCAACCATTTGGACAACAGATCAATTCACCTTATTTCACCGGCAGCTTCATTTAAAATTTTAATTATGGTAATTTAAACGTAAATTTACTTCGACAATACGAGAATTTAACATTTCGTTGTGGACTGAAATGAGGATAATTAACAATTGTCACCTGACGATTAAATTGGATTAATTTCTTTTTATTAACGTAACTTCGATAATAAACTTACGTATAATCCTTAATAATTTATATAATTGATGTAAATGATTATTATTGACATCGTATGAAATAATTTTAAGTATTATTTTCTTAAATCACTTTATTTTATGGTAACGTTTTACAAGGATATACAATTAATTAGGAATCTATGTGCAATTATTATTAATAGGTTAATTATTATTATTTTTTACAATTGTTTACATCGTATGAAATGATTTACTAATTTTAATATGTCTAGGTTCTTATACGTAAATAATCACTTATTTTAAAATTGTGATATACTACCTATAATTTTGATTTACGATACCTACCTAGTAGTAATTGTTTTGAATAAATATTGTTGACACTTTTGCAAACAGTCCCAAATTAAGTAAAGCTATGCAAGCCAGATATACCTAAAACATACGTATCTATTTAATTCTAAATACCTACCTACATAGGTCCCTAAGAGTACCTATGTAGGTACTCTACTGCATAGTAACATTCAGAGAGAAACATTACTCAATTAAAAATCAATTGTAAGTGTGATTAACTGCGATTTAAAAATTAAGAATAAGTACAAAACGATTTTTAAATTTTAAGTGCCTGTAATTTGGAGCATGTGGTCGTCCTATTCTAGTTTTTAAGTTTTGACCGTAATTAGGTAGCTGCATTTAAGTTTAAATAATTTAAACAAGAAAAAAATGTGTGTTAATTCATTCTATGATTTGAGATGCATAATCTGTTTCATAGCCAATAAGAATGCAGCATCTTAGAATTTATATCATATTTGCGATATTTTATTAAAATCTGATTTGTTATAATTGCTTTTTGGATATATTTCAAAGGATTATTAAGCATCGTGATAATATAAAATTAATTTATTCGAGACAACTGAGTAAATATGTATTTAAATTAATAAGTGTGGATTGAATAAATTAAGTTAGTCGGAGTGTTACAAAAATATCAAGTAGCAAACAAACATTTGATTTTTATCAGTCTACGATGCTTATCAGTTTCAAGGTTTTGTCAATTTTTTACATTTTTTTTTATTTCATATTTTTAATTAACATTTATTTACTTACATAAAAATAAAATATGTTCTAATCCATTGAAAGATTATTTACCTACCTATCAAATATTTACTTTATGGATCTACAAAATTATATGTCGCCAATGAAAGTATAGAATTATAGGTAAGTACCTAACTATTGTGCATTATAACTAAATACCTATTTACCTATATTAAAATTTCCTTCTATTTTAAGTATGTTGGTACACACTAATATTATCTATTTGACTGCCCTAGTGGCTTAGTTGGTAGTAGCTCTGCCTGAGAAGCCGACGGTCGTGGGTTCGATCCCCACCCAATGCAAATATTTGTGTGATGAATTCAAATGTTTGCACTGTGTCTGGGTGTTTCTATGTATAATAAGTATGTATTTAAAACTATATAAGTATTATATCAGCTATCTGGTTTCCATCACACAAGCTTTGCTTAGTTTGGGGTCAGATGGTGTTGTGTGTGAATTGTCCACCAACATTTTTTTTATCTACTCAGTACTCATACAAAAATGCGAAAGCTTGGATGTTTGAATGTTTATTGCTCAATCATATAGTAAGAACTATACGAATCAGTCTGAAATTTGAAACGTAGATACGTGTTTAATTAGTAGGCAGTCTGGAATAGCACCCAAACTACTTTTTACCCAAAAAAAAACATTTATCGAAACTACACATGTAGGGAATAGAGCCCTTTTCTAAAGCTATCTTGTCTACGTGGACAAAGTCGCGGGCAGTTGCTACCCAAGTATTTGAAATAATACTTGGGTAGCAACTGATGTAGCATATAGCAACTAATCATAGATTCAGTTTTAGATATCTACTCGTAAGTTAAAGGTTCCTAGGTACTTACTGTCTACCGTATTCTAAAGATTTACTCAAATTCAAGCGATAAGGCCGTCAAATTTACCCATGTGCCTAATTAGTAAAAAAATCGACATTTGCGACGACAGACAATCTCAATGAGCTCAAAAATCATGCTAAAGTATAATTAAAAAAACGGTAAAATTAAAATGTTATAGTATTTTATAGTAAAAAAAACTAAAGTTCAGTCGATTTGTAATAATAGTTAAGATAATAACCATCTATCTAAGAATACTTTACGTGATCAAATCAATAATTGATATCGATCCATAACTATGTAACTGAAAAAAACCTCGATCTTAACGTAAAACTTTTCTTATTTTTCATTTCTCCTTTTCCTACGATTGCCTCATTGCTTGGAGGATATCGCTCTTAGCGACGAAGTCGCCGTAATCACTAATATCTGTTTTCATTTCATATTAAATGCAATAAAGAGTTTGTCTATGTACATATCAAATGTAAAATCTCATCTCTAGTCTTTTAATAATTGATCTTCCATAAGATTAAAAAACCTAAATGCACCAAAATTAGCACCAATTACACCACCAGATTAGCACCAGATAAAGTCCAGTACAGCAGCTAGTGTACCCAGTTTTTTGGTATCTAAATCTATTAACTTAAGTATTATAAAAACGAAAATGTTTTCAGTAGGTATAACAATTAAATAAAAATTGAAAAGACAAGATACCTAAGTAGGTACTAGGTATACATTTTTTTATACCTACATCTACTTCACATTTAGGTACCTTCCTCAAAACATCTAGGTACCTAAGTAGATCGAGATTAATCTCAGTGCTACAAAACTTGATTAAAGTTCAATTTAATCACATTGAGATTTGTTTGTCGTCACAAACCTCGAATACTTATCTACCTATCTCTATGCTGAAATTAACTGAAAATGATTTTTTTTTATTCATTTGGTATATAGGTACCTATTTGGAAAAAAGCAATAAGCTCAACCTAAGAGTTCTAATGAGGCTAACTGCGATAGTTTAAAAGCTAAGTATAAAAATCAAGGCACCTGAAAAAAGAAGGATAGGTATCTATCTTTATCCCTTCAAAGACTCTTTTTTCCCCTGCCTAATTAGGTACCTGCGTGTCTGGTTTCTATACTAAATTTCAACGCCAGTAAAGAAATTGATGCTAACGTTTGATTACAATTTAGAAAAAATCTCATGATTTTTTCACTTTTATTATGTAAGGTGTCTACGTAAAAAGTTCGGATAAAAAAGTCTGGTTTGGCAGTCAAAGTTTAGAAGGGACAAAACGCGAAAGTTAGGTATAAAAAGATATTACAAAATTTGATGGTCGAATTTGTAGGTAAAAAATTCATACTTTAGTAGAAATTGAATCGTTATATGTTCATCAAATAATTAATAAAATTTATGACCAAACCGATTTTGTTATTAATTTTGCTGACATTATTGAGCTTAATTCAGAACTTATTCTTACTTGAATTAAAAAAAAAAACATTAAAAACATGAAAAGCAATTCCACGATATTGATAATACTTATGGTATTTTTTAAGTAAGTACATACCTTCAATTGAGCTAACATTGTTTCTCTCGCCCTGTGAGACATCAGCAAAAATATTCGGCCCGACCAAAATCGATCAAACAAAATAATAAACTGAAATATAACACGCTACAGTCCGATCACACCGAATCTTTGGCATTATTTATTAAGATCCAGTTTGAAAGTCACAAATAAAAAAAAAACACAGAACAAAACACAAAATCAAAAACAATAAACAATCCAAACACAAAACGGAACGAAGATTTGGTCCGCAAAACAGTTCGTTCGCGATCGAACGCAATTCGAAAATTTGAAATTGGAACGCGACTGACGTCTTGTGGCCGCGCGATGCCGATACACAATGCTGGCAGATCGAAGCGAGCCGACAATACGCGCGCGCTACAATACGCCCTCCCCCCGCCCCGCAAGTGCGACAAGGACGCACCGAGCTAGTGTCACTGCCCTGTGAACAATGCCGTCCTTCCGAGCCCTATCCTCCAACAAAATGAATCAAACGTTCCAAACCGATCACATAACCAAAACCCATAACCCATTTCTAAGTAGTCCACGCTAAAAACTGACCATGTTGCATTGAACATTTTTTAACAATCAATTGTCTATGCGGAATAACAGCTTTCATTCGGAATCTATACAAAGCTGTTCAGCCCATCCTTTTCTAGCGGGCGATGTGTGCGTGGCCGCTTTGCTCGCTCGCTCGGGCGTTCGCCGGGCGACTAGGCGCGGTTGCATCTCGCTCTACGCCCCGCCCAGACGTTCGTCTTTCTATACCGAACTAAAGTGTGCGTACAGAATAGCCTTTCATTGTGAAATTCGCACACCACAAAACGCAGGTGGGTGTGCGATCTATGAGGGCGTTTAAAAAGTCAATACAATCTCTTACATTTGTATTTGTGGAGAAAATTTTCTTTCTTCAGCCGTTGTTCGGCTGGGCGTGTTGAGGCATTGTTAGCAGGCGTGGCTTAGGAAAGCGTTCTATTGTGTGTCGGTTCAATTGTGATTGGCGAGCGAACTGCTCTATTGTTGTCCACGAAATACGACACCGATATGAATATTTATAAAGTGTTAAAATTACCGAAGTCATTCATCACGGAGTATCGGAAAATGTATCGGACAGAATGCGAGGCAAAAAGTAGCTTTAAATAAACAGAGATCTTTCAATGTCAGCCTCAGAAGGACTATCTATGAATAGGAGCAGCATTTTATATACCTACTGAAACATATTTTGCTTACGTAATCTTATGACTGTTACTAAGTACTTACTTACCACACTTGAATTAAGCTAAGAACTTTTTCTCTTTGAATTTGTGTGACATCTTAAACATCAAAAAGTCCTAACCTGTTTTGATTTTTCTACAAAAGCTTGCATGATTTTAGCTCGCGTAAGCTTTCAGCAAACATTTGTAACACCGAGGTTTGTTAGTTTATATTTGAAATGTGTCCTGGTATATTTTACCTACCTACCTACCTATAAATAAGAACTTAGATACTATCTATCTGCATTAAAACTTAAAACACAATTGATTTTATTTACAAGCTACAAAACACAAGTCATTGAAGTAGGTATTTAGGTAAATTGGGTATCTTAACGCTTGGAGTGATTTCTACCTGATAACTCCACAAAATGCCAGAACAAATACCTATTGTTAAACTGTTCATGGTCAGCACCTATTACTTTGGTACACTTTCCAAAAAGAAACTGCCTTTTTAATAGCCCTAATTGTCCCAATCGCTTGGTAAAACATTCCACAGTCATCTAAATACCGAAAGCGTCTGATGCTACCTCGGGAATAAATACTTAGGCCCTTGCCCTCCAACCCAGATAGAATGCCAAGTGGGTAAGATAGAATGAGATTGAATTAATATGGTGTGACATAATTTTAATACCGGATTACACAGATTAAGCGGCCTAAACTGAAAGTGTTCAATATTCCTACCTACAACTATTATTGTGCAAACACTGAAATGCAAAACAGTTTTTTTATAATAGATATGGTTATAGGCAACATGCCATGTCCATAACAGATTAGAGATTTTTCGTAATCGATTTGTAAAGATATCTGCCTACTTACAACATTTTACCAGCGCTTGCTTTGTAATACAAATGTTGGGAACATTACGGTAAGTAGGTAGGTACCACCTATATGGGTATATAGGTAAGTATTTATCTTCAACAACAGACATAATTTCCAAAGCTCGAACATTAAAGCCTTCCTTTGAACTGAGACAAAAGATACAATAAAGTCCAACGCCGTCACCACTTACGAAGTTTCGAACAAAGCTGGAATTTTCGTGCTGAAATTTTCAGTTCATATTTTTCACGGTAGAGAAATTGGTCTGAGTAAGGACAATATGACCCATATTGGGGCGCAGGCGTGGAAGAATGTGTGTCTGGGGGTGACTCCCGACCCCACATGTGGGGGGTTTGTCTGTAGGATGGGGCCCCTTGTGGGGTGCCCAGCTTCATCGCTTTGTTTTGGCCGGTTCTTTATTGGTTTTTTCTGCGGTAGGTAGGTAGTCAATTCTTCTTGTATGAAATATAAAAATTCTACTTTTTATCGTTGTTTGTTTTACCATGTTTTAATATGTGTTATATTATTCATACTTATATTATGAAAGTACTACACACCAACTTTTATACCTAATAGGTATAAAGTATTTTTTATACCTAGTAAGTGGGTAAGTACATAAGATTAAATTTATTCTCTTGTAGGTACGATAATTACCGTTTTACAAAATCTAACTTAGACTCAAGCTTGTTTTTTGAGTTCTTGTGACGTCACAAACGTGGACAATTTTAAAATTGATTTAAATTAATACAACAAACTTTGATCAGTTTTTTGTTCAGCTTTTTATTTATACTATGGTATACCTTGAATTAATACTTGTAATACGTTGAATACCATACTTACTTACTATCTCAGGAATGATTTTGTTTTCCAAAAACTGCAATGATGAGGTTTGGCTCCACTTCTTTATACATAAAAATGTTATGTTGGTTTCTGTACGATTCAAAAACTCTAAATGTTCTGCACCGATCGAGCTGATATTTTAGAATGATATATCTTTGTGCCTTTAAATCAAATAGGTGACAATAATTTTAAATTATTTACTTACAATTACAAGTGAATCGGAATTTTTAAAGTAAGCGCACTCCATCGCACACCGCGGCATTACTTAACATCAGGCAGGATGGCGATCAAGAGTAAACCTTTTATTAAAACAAAAATTTTTCAGATATTATTGTGAATATATATTAGAGATTATTGTGAAGAACGAATTAGTTATTTTATGATTATTCTGTCCTCGTGATCCTTTACGATCACAAATCAGAGTTTAGGCCATTAGAGTAGAGTAGGGTAATTTTCCTCAAATTAGAGGAGGAAACCAAATCCTGGCAATACAAGTCTCTAGTACATACCGTGTATTCTGTAGGGGGCTCCCACTTTTGTCCCAGTAATGAAGATTATCGACCCCTGGCAATTACTTGATTGGTTTTTGGTGTTTTGTTTGAACAGTCTCGAAGTTTCTATTTCCAAGATGGGAGTTTTGATATGATTTTCTTGGAAAACGGGAAAATGCTTTGTTGGTTCAGGGAAATTTGAATAGGTAATTAGTCGTGAGTGCCTTTATATAGATTTTCTATGGCAGTTCAATATAATTAAGAAATGAGGTTTGTTTTTACAATTTTTCATGGTATTTTGAAAGAAACAACAGATTTTTGTTATTTTGTGGCGGTAGGACTCATTTTAGAGTCCGCCTGAGAAAGTGTCTACATTTACCAGTTATTATAAAGTCAAGTAGGTAATAACGTGTCATGATAATGTGTGCTGGCTTAAATGACAATTTTTCAGAAAAAATTTAGTCTCATATTTCGGGGTTATGAACTTGCTTGGCATGGACAATCTCATGTCCAAATGGCTGCGTGGTAATGAGCTGTTATGGACAGGCGAGTTTCTTACCATCAGGTACATATCTAGCTTCTCCTATCTCTCTAAGCTATAAAGATTATAGATTCAATTAAAAACGGATAAGCACATATTTTTGCTTTACGTTGAGTAAATAAAATCAAAGCTCAAAGTTTAACATGTTACTAACATAAGATGAGCCTTTACGTCTACAGGACGTAATTAGGCATAGGTCTAAACTGTTCTTTTAAGCTATCAAAATTCCTTATTTTAAGCTAAGCTTAGTTTGGGACTGGTTAGTAGGTATCTATGTATCGTGTGTAACAATTCTTAAGCACCTAGTTATTTATAGATATTAATGAATAAGTCTGCAGATTTAAAACTTATGTAGGCATACTAAGTACATAAGTTTTACATCTGCAGATAATGGCATTATCTATCTACATTGTGGAATATAATATCATCAAAATTACAATGATTATATGAGTTAGACTATCAATCACCATGGCGGCATCCACGACCCTCTCAAACAGTCATTAGTCCAAATCTAATTCTCTTCCCTGTAGCCTTGGACGATTATAGCATTGGACATGTTAGTTGGTTTGATTTTATGATATATTATATTAGATGCGTTTTGACAACCAAAAATACTCTTTAGATATATACCCATGTCACATATTCTTTACATAGAGCTTTAATTCCTGGGTTCAATTTTCATCTAGGACATAATACCTACCTTGGTATATTTATACCAAGGTATGGGATGGAATATAGATAGGTATAGGCTATACCTACCTATATTCATAACAGCCTAAGACTTACCGTAAGGGTTAATCAGGCCCTATACCGTATAGGTTCTATATGGGTGTTTCTATGTGAGATAAGTACGCTTTTATGAAAATGTGAGTATTAGGTATATCACAATAAACACCTTTACTTGTTGGCTGTCTAATCACGTGATATTACGTGATATGACGGTCAAGTGCGAACCTATCAGTACGAAACAAAAAAATAATCATCACATTTATTATATTGCAAACATTTTAATAGTAGACAGTTAAATCAATCAGTAATTGATTGATAGTGACGTGAAACAGTTTCACGTCACTATCTATATTAGTCCATTATGAAACGGGTTCAGTTCATATCTGTCGTTCCGTAAACTCCCCTTATTTTCCGGATAACGGGGTGATTCCCACCCTCTGTTTATTATGTCTTCCCGTGATAAACTTGGAAACTTGTCTCTTTATGATGTCTTCAGGTTTGATGGCGGTAATGAGATACGTTGAGATACGAACTTTGTGCTTACAATGAAACATGCTTGTAACAGTACCAAGTTTTGACAGTGAAAAGTACTAAATTCCTGTATCGTTAGGTTGTTGAAATTTGTGTAAGTGGTGCTTTGGTTTTTGCTGTTTTTTTTGAAGCAGCACTATTGCAACTTTTATATTGGTTTTAAACAAGAGTCTTACTAAGGTAACAAACTGGTAGACTTAGATTACTTTTATTAAAAAAAGTTCAACGAAAACATAGTTGAAACAATGTTGAACGGATTAAGTTATCAAGCTTGTTCACTACACTAGTAATAGGTACTTTATAATTAAAATATATTAACCACGGTTAAATAGTGGATAAAGGGTCCGATATTTCGATGCAGCTTCATGCACCAACCTCACGGGCAAAATGAAACTGAAACTGCGTCGAAATATCCAAAACTTCACTATTTAATCCACTGTAAATCTTACTATGTAAGTAATAGGCAAGTACCTATAACAAATGCGAAAGCTTGAGAGTTTGGATGTTTCGATGTTTGTTGCTCAATGACGCCGGAACGTTTGAACGGATTGAATTGAAGTTCGGAAGATAATTAGATTCTAGTCTGGAATAACACTTAGGTAGATTATTTTTTATCGCGAGAAAATAACGGGGCCAGTAACTACGCGGGTAAAACGGCGGAACGCTGCAAGTACGCAGTAATTGAGTTTCATTTTCAAAACTGTAAGTACCTACGGTATTTTATTAACTTTTACAACGTGTTAGTGGTAAAACCAGAACGAAGCCGAAACGAACCACTAGTCATTCATAAATCCCCGTTTTCAAAACAAGGAAACTTCGAACCACAGCGAATCCAGATCCAATTAAACACCGGAAAAAAGCCATTGGAGACAGAGCAAGCGCGGAAATGTGCGCCTGACGACGGATCGCACGATGCGCTCCTTAAATAGATACCCAGCTGGGGCAGGTAGCCACTCTATCTATAGACTAACTAGATACGTTAATACGATGAGAGATTTTATTCGGTACTACACTATAGCGTCAAAGAAACAACGCTTCCACACACACATTCACACGCACACACAATCTTTTACACGCAGCGGAAATGCACTGTGATTTCTGTTGGTTATGAGCACCATAGAAATAACAAATGCAAACACACCAAATACACACAGTCACACATACATACACCCTCTGCAGCTGTGTTTGTCCTATATAATCACATATTTAAATTTTAAAAAAGAAGTTTGTTGTGGGAAAACCAAAGACATAAACAAAAGCGCAAAAAGTTACATAATATATTACGAAAAGAAATACAAAGAACGAATGCATGTTGTGTTAGTGTGCATTGGACCCCACACTAGGGCGACCTGTGTTGTGATATCGGATGATAGCATGCAAAACAATGCACATACTTACACTTACCTACCCTCACAGTGGGTAGATAGATATTATGTGAGATTTAATTCCTCAATGGGTGTTTCCTCACAGAAACAACGCAATCAGAAATAGACACACAAAATATAGAAACAGGTTTGATATAATGTGTGTACACACACACTTACACATGAACACGTACCTAAATACAAAACACGCACCTACAAACAGTCACATAAACATACACACTCTCACATACAAATACACACTCAACACCCGTGCGCTGATCATAGATAAAGAAATACACATTTAGATCGTTTCGTTTATTTATATCTATCTATAGACAAGCCGCTAAGTGACGCCAATTAGCCAGCAGAGTGATCTACTCAGACATCGGTTGGAGCTTTATTTAATCTGCTCGCTGTCTTTAGGTACTATTATTATCATTTACGGTTTAGCAGATTACTTTTAATAAGTGGAAAAGGTCTCGTTCTATTTACCATAATAAGTAATATCAGAATAAATCAGTTAACAGAATAAAATAAATAAATAGGTGCATATATTATACCTAAAGTAAGTTACGGCTGGTCTAGTCGGGAGAACGGCGCCTGTCGATCCGGAGAGCCCGGGTTCAAACCCCACACACACCACTGTCTTTTTGAAGTCATGTGCGTAATGCCGCTAACTTAAAACGGTGAAGAAAAACATTGTTGAGAAACTGACATGTACCTAGAACCTTTCGAAGTCATGTGTCATCCACCAGCCCACACTGGCCCAGCGTGGTGGATTATGGCCTTAACTCTCTCCTTGCGAGAGAAGGCCCGAGTCCCAGCAGTGGGAACATTTAGTGGGGTGTTGATGTTGATTATACCTAAACTACGTGCCTGGTGTGGGTAATGATTTTGTAGCACCTACCTATAATTATACAATAATGCCCAATGCAATCAGCTTAATTGACTTTTTGACTTTTATAGTAGGTAATTCTCAAAGGCGACATAGGTACCTAGGTATAGCTAGAGATTTACTACGATAACATGGCCCGCCCCTCCAAATTACTGTTGTTATATCCTTACGAAAGAGTTTGTATGTAGTTGTAATTATTCGTCTGCAGTAGCAGTACGCACACATGCGTGGTGGTGCGTTGTATATTCTTTCACAAATACTTTCAAACGTTTTGAATTCTGGAGGGGCGGGTCATGTTATCGTATTAAATCTCTACTTTCTATTATCAATTTTTAAATCAATTTTTCTTTCCTAATAATACCTAATTATGGCAACCACCGTGCCTTTGCTACCTAGTAATTATAACACTAAGCAGTAACGTGAAAAGGTGCAAACATTACGGTCGTTCAGTTTGAATGGCAATGGAACTAGCGCCGTCGTCAAGCCAACCAGGGTTGCCGATGCCCGATTTTACGTTGCTCACGCCCGCCTGGCAATGTCTTCCAAGTGCCATTTTTTAACCCCCGACCAAAAAAAGGGGTGTTATAAGTTTGACGCCAATGTCTGTCTGTCTGTGTGTGTGTCTGTCTGTGGCACCGTAGAGCTCAAACGGGTGGGCCGATTTTAATGCGGTTTTTTTATTTGAAGATTGATATTCGTGCGGGTGTTCTTAGCTATGTTTGGTCAATATCGATTCAAGATGGCCACCTCCACAAAATGGCAGACAAAATATTTCTTCACAGCCTACCTCAATATGGGTATCAAATGAAAGGGCTTGACTAGTAAAATACTATACATTATAAATTCAAATCCAAGATGGCCGCCACCACAAAATGGTGAAATATATAATTTTTATCACTACTACCTCAATATGGGTATCAAACGAAAGGGCTTGACTAGTAAAATACTTTGCACTATGACAAATTTTAAATCCAAGATGGCCGCTACCACAAAATGGCGAAATACATTTCTATTTTCACGACTCCCTTAATATGGGTATCAAATGAAAGGGCTTAACTAGTAGAATGTTGTACAGATAACAAACTCGAGGTAGTCGGGGGTTAGTCAACATTTTTAATTTTGTTCTTGTCCGTGGTACGCCCATACCTACTTTGCTGATCTACTTTAATCGTAAAAGCGTAAAGCCTAAAGACGATAACCGTTCGGTTATCTAATCAGTAGTTATCAGCATTTAATTGCCGTTCAGGTGGAGATGACCCTTGAGGGAGTTAACGACCGTTAGACAGATAACAGGTACAGTCTGCTGCAGAAGTAACTAATTACAAAAGTATTATTTAAACAATATGGTTTCCAAAGCACGAATTTTGCGTTTAATATTTGGTGTTACGGTATTGTATTGTGTTTTATTATATTATTTGTGATTTAGGACTAGATAATGTTGTGTGAGAAATGTCCACCATTAATTTTTTATATTTTTTTAATCCGTAGAACTTTTATTTGACTAATTACTTACTATGTTATAATACTTAATGTATGTTTTAAAACTAACATGTCGATCATTTTAAAAATATTCATAGAGATCCTAATTAATAAAATATTAGACATAGATTAATTAAATACATTTCTCATTCTAATAGGTGTCTTATTTATAGTTTTTTAATGGGCAGAGTCTTTATTATCCAAAAATACCTAACTATGTACCCACACTTAAGCGGTCTAAATGGTATTTAACCACAGATTGATGAAGGTATAGATATTATTTAAATGATCAAGCCTGCTATCAGCTAGAAATCTTCCCAATATATTAGGGTATTACCTACCACGCTTACTGGCAAAAACTATACAAAGTCATAAGTCGTGGATTCGATACCCACCTAAGACTAAAAATGATTACGCTGATAACAGACGTTTGTATCGGGTTTTTTATATATTTCAAATACGAACAATTGAATTTTTTATTGTAATTTGCTCTTGACCGGTATTGCTTTATGTTAGCCGATGATGCGGTTAACGACAAAATACACTAGTATACACCGCTTACTTTTACTTAATAATTTAAAAAATATGTTGAGTTCTATTTAATTTAATTTATTTGAGAAGCTGAGTGTACTTGAATAATTAATGTAAGCGCTTTCTCACGACCTCTGCCCAGGAAGATACGGAGACCGTAAATAGTGTAATTAATTTTGGATTCTTCAGATATTTGACTTTGTATGGATTAAATATCGAAGTTGCTTAGAAAATTGACGCTGAAACTATGACTTAGACTTAACCTATGAAAGGACTTGAAAGTCTTGAACAACGCTGCAAATTCGAATTTTTTACAGTTTTGTAGCAGATAAATTTCAGGGAGTGTGCAGCTGATTTACATGATCTATTTGTATAATACGTAATATTATATTCACATTCTACTCTGTGATCTTTAAGGCTGATTGTAGCTCGAAGAAACAACACCGTTGATAGAGCCTAAACAAAGAGATTTGATTTGAATGTGCAAACCATTAAATTTTAGAGTTGATGTACATACTCGTAGGGAATGTTTCTGGAGAAATTACAGGATAAATAGATTAATCATCTAGGTAATAGATTCCTGTTTATCGAAATAGGTGACCAATGAAATTTTGGTGCTGTGTACCTACTTTTCAAACTACTGTAACTACTGTGTAAAGTAGGTACCTACCTACTAAATATAGTTACGTATACGATAAACCAATCCTAATAATAAGGGCCCTTTTCTCGAAAAATGTAGAGTTTCTAAAAACAGATACCTTTTTGTCAAAATATTACGAAGAAAAGTCGGAAAAATGGCATTCATAGAGGCTGTTGATAGAAGTGAAACTTATAACAGATAGAATTCCGAAAGTAGGTAAAATGAACTCATAAAATTTAATTCATCCAAAAAAAGTTTCTCACCCGTAAGTACTTCCTGCTGTGTTGTTTCGTTGCGACTCTGACACTACGTCATTTGACTAGCATGTCGGTGTCACAAAGCTATAAGATTTTCCTCTAACTACCTACCAAATTATGATAAAAGCGGCTAAAGAACGTTTCGCTTCAAAAAATTACTTATTCAATTACCCCGTAAAAAAGGAATAAATATAGAACCTTCTCCCAGTTCAGTTTCAAAATATTCTATCATAAGCTTACCCACAATGTTATAGAAATCTATCAGTAGGTAGGAAGGAACCTTTTTTCTTTTTTTTTTCCAAAAATATCTCCTATTTTTAGCAAAGTTGTAACTTTGTACTTAAGTAAACACCATTTAATAAAAACATCCTAAAACCAACATAAAGCTAGTATCAACTTAACGTTTCGGTATAAAATCAGTTTAAAACGGGCAAACGGTCCATTAGCGAACTAATGCCCATTTGTGCTCGCCCCTACAATACAGGATTACACAGAGTAACTACACTAACACAGTTTAAAAAACTCTTTGAATAAAGTTGTCTTATTGCAGAAAATGTATTGAAAATACAGTTTTTTATTCGATACAGCATTTACTATTGGCACGGGTTGATACTGTGAGGTGCTGGCGGATCCCTATCAGAAAAAGCGAGAGCATTATACGGACTAGTTAATCTGTGTATTAAACGAAGGTTTAATGCGCAGATAAGTACCTACAGATTATTAAGTAATGGATGTCCTACTATGAGGGTGGCATAGTCATATACGACTAAATCCTCTTTAATATTATTACAAAGATTAAAAAAAAACAGTTTTTATCTGTTTTTGTTTTGAGTGATTACAACTGTTTTTGTACAGCAGTAGCATAAAAAAGCCAAATACATAAATGTATCTACTCAGTGTTTGGACTCGGATCCTTCTCTAGAATGGATAAGACCAAGGTCATTATCCATCATGCTGGCTCAGTACCTACGGGGTGGCGGATGACTGCATGCCCAAGAATCTTTTGAGGTCATGACTTCTAACATCGTGAAGATACCTGGTCATTTTTCCCAGAATATCCGGAGGTCATGTGTCATCTGCCAATCTTCACTGGGCTAGCGCGATGGCCGTAACTCTCTCTTCGCGAGGGACGGCTCGAGTCCCAGTAGTGGGAATATTTTTATTGGCCTGTCAATGCTACTGGTTTTCTGTTTAGCCTTGTATTACACCAACACTTACTGATACAGGTGACCGTTTCACGTTTTTACTTAGATTTTAACTTACTTATTAAAAAAAATGACAAAAGTCAGTTCGAACCAAATAAGGGACAGTTCAGTATGTTTTCGAAACTACTACATACATTCATGCATAGACAATCTGAGATTATACTAAAATCTATAATGACAAAATAGTTTCACCTCATAAGCACAGATGGCACTAAGTGTACATATCTAAATATATAGGGTAAAAAAAAGACTGGGTTTCCTGACAGATTCAGCTTGCTTTTTGATTTTCATTCCAGAATTCTGTCTTTAATTTTTATTTTTAAACATTGGTGGACAATTCACACAACACCAAAATTATGACCCCAAACTAAGCAAAGCTTGAACTTGGAAGCCAGATAGCTGACGCAATACTTATATAGTTTTAGATACATACTTATTATACATAGAACACGCCTAGACACAGTACAAATATTTGAATTCATCACACATTTTTGTTTTATAGTTACTTATGGGTAAATCTAAGTCAAGTAAATGGGTAGGTACCTACTTACACTCACCGAATACCAAGTAAATTAACGTTGAAACTTCTAATGATGTGTTTGTTTTTTATACCTATAGCTATAGTAGGTAATATAGTTAGTAAAATTCTGCGCGATAATGTTTGGCAAACCTTTCAACGATTCGGCCATTTATTGGCAAATTTTCGCTTACCTACTGTATTTTTACAAGACTCTCGTAGGTATACCGAAAAACTTTTCAGTAGTTTCTTGTCACAGAACCCTAAAAAGGAAAATAAAGTAGCTTCAACGGAAAAAAGACACAAGCACTTAAGTAGCCATTACCATTCGGGCAGTTAAGTGGAAGCGATTTTTTTCAGTAAAAGAAATTTATTGCCTGTTCGCCTTCTTTCTAATGCGTTTTCTGTCGCTTTTAAAATATCGGCTTCCATTACTGATTGAATTTCTTTCGTTTTAGGATTTTGATATTTTTGTTATTTTGAGGGAGACTGCTTTAAATAAACTGAAACACTAACCCCTGTACCTATTCGAAACATTTGCTCAAGACTGTAATTAAAAAAAAATGGTTTTATTGAGATCTATAGTACATAATTATGGACCTAGTTGATCTCAAGTGTTCTCTACTGTCTACTTACCGCTATAAAATTTTGGAGCATCCTCTAATAATAGTACCTAAGTACCTACTCTAATTACTTTTACAATTTTAGATTTCAAGCGAACTCAAAAAAATAAAATTGAGCAGAACACTGCTTTTGTAATAATTTTAAAAGGTTTCTTAAAATAGTTTTGTATATTCGACGGATGAGTAGTTTTATGACTTGTGCGAATATTACTGAGGTAGGTACGGTATGGAAAGCCATGTTTCTAAAAAAAATAGAGTGCATACCTACCTAGATATAAATCTTATATCTCTACACTAGTTTAGACACGTAGTGTAGAGATAGATATGCTTGATATGATTAAGAGCTAGATGATATGATTTGAAGTTTTCGTGTTTTAATAACTACGTAGCATGTGGCAGGCTTATTTCTTACCATCAGGTACGCGTTTTGCTCGTCTTCTCTTAAAAAAGTAAACGTCTACTAGGTAGGTACCTACATACATTCCATTTACAAATGCTAGGTAAAAAATAATAATAATAATATAAATAATAAAGCCTTTTTATTTCCTTTAAATTTTTTTTTTTTTTTTACAAAATATATAAATTAGTTAAGTGTTGGTCATTATTATACAGTTTAAAAGTATGTTTATATTAGTTACAACTTTTTATATACTTATGAGTTTTTAAACATTTTATATTTAACTTTAAGGAATCCCTGATAGGGTATAGGCCTCCTCCATTTTCCTCCATTTATCTCTATCTTGTGCTGTTTTCATCCAGTTTTTCCCTGCCACTTTTGTTATATCGTCTACCCATCGCTTTTGTGGTCTTCCGACTTTTCTATTTCCGTATGGGCCGATCCATTTAGTACTCATGAGAGTCCATCTGTGGTCAGTATACCTTGCTATATGGCCGGTCCAATTCCATTTTAATTTCAATGCGTGATGTAGAGCATCTGTAAGTTTAGTTTTATTTCTGATTTCTTGGCTTTTACTCTATCATTTTTCTTATATTTAAGATGCTTCTTTCCATTGCCCGCTGACAAGTATTTATCTTATTTTTTATGCTATTTGTAAAGGTCCATGTCTGTGACCCGTAGGTCAGGCATGGTAATATGCAAGTGTCCAAAATTGTTTTTTTCATGACTAAGTTGTATTTGCCTTTTAGTATTTCTTTGTGAGACCAATATTTGTTCCAGCTAGAAGTGATTCGTCGGTTCACCTCATCTTCATTATTTGTTTTAGAAAATGATATTTGTTTGCCTAAATATATGTACTGTTCTACATACTCTAATTCCACTCCATCCAGTGTTATTTTTCTTATTTCGCCGTTTGTCATTATTTTGGTTTTACTAATATTCATATGTAGGCCCACCTGTTTACTCTCAGTGTTTAGTTTATGTATCATTTTTTCTAAGTTTTGAGAAGTTTCGGCAAACACAACAATATCATCTGCAAATCTAAGGTGGCTAAGACGTTTATTTTTCATTTTTATCCCTTCTGAGACCCAATTGATTTTATTAAATATGTGCTGCAGAACTGCTATGAATAATTTTGGAGATACTGGATCGCCCTGCCTGACTCCCCTTGATATTCTGATCTCATCTCCTCTAGACTCCAGCTTGACTCTACTCACACTATTCATATAAACAGCTTGCAACATTCTCATAAGTACTGGGTGTACATGACAATGGTGTAATGCTTGCCAGATAGAGTCATGATTGAGACTGTCAAACGCTTTAGTGTAGTCAATGAATCCTAAATATAGGTTTTTATTGAATTCTGTGTGTTTTTCTATGACTTGTTCTAAAGTATGGATGTGATCCATAGTCGAAAAACCAGAACGAAAACCTGCTTGTTCTACCGGTTGCATGCTGTCTATCTGAGGGCTAATTTTGTCACATATAATAGAAGCGAACAGTTTGTATACGCTTGAGAGCAGACTTATCGGACGGTAGTTGGCAATATCAAGTGGGTCTCCTTTTTTATACAGTAGTATAATGTCAGACTTACACCATTGTTCAGGAATTTTACCCGTACTTAGAACTTTATTGAATATGCATGTCAGTGGCCTGGTAAGTTGTTTCGCTCCTATTACCAGCGCCTCATTCTTTATGCCGTCAGGACCTGCACTCTTTTCTTGTTTCAGTCTCTTAATACTCCTAATAACCTCTTCTTCTTTTAAGGTAATCATACCGTTCATATTTGACTCTGATATGGTTGTTTCTGTGATAGTTGTCATGTTTTGCGGTTTAGAAGCATACAGGTCCTTGTAAAAGTTTGTAGCACAGGATATTAGGTCCTTTCTGGTTTTTGTTTCGTTAGGCCCGTCTTTTAGGCTCTTAATCCAGTCTTTATGAGTGATGAGTTGCTTGTACGCTCTTTTTGCACTCCTGTAATGTTTTAGGTTCTTTTCTATTATTTTCCTTCTATGTTCATAGTAATCTTTTCTGATTGACTTGTTAGTTTGTTTGAATAGGTATGATAATTCATTTTTCATTTCGTGTGTTTTATTACTGTTTTTTATTAGTTCGGTTCGTCTTTGGATCAGGAGTTTTGTGGTTTCACTGAAAAAATAGCAACTGTGGTTCGTATTATTTTTTTCTTCTTGTTTTTGGCTGTCTTTTATGTAAGTTTCGAAATTATTATAGGTTTCTTGTATATCTTGTTTGTCAATATTTGATAAGTCCATGATGTTTTTTCTAAATTGAAAGGTATGATTTAATCTCTTCGTCTGTTTTAAGTGTGGTGATTTTGTTTCCAAGGTTTTTCTACATTTTTTGTGGTTTTTTAGGAGTAATGTTCCTCTCACTATTCGATGGTCGGACGGAAACTCAACATTGTTTAAGACCTCTATGTTTGTGATGTTTTTAGGGATGCTTGACATAACAAAATCAACTTCATTCTTAGTTTTTCCATTTGGCGATATCCAGGTCCATCTTTTCTGAGTTTTACTTTTAAAATGAGTGTTCATGATTGATAGTTTATATTCGTGGGCATATTGGACAAGCCTTTCTCCTCTTTCATTTCTTTTCCCATAGCCGTACTTTCCCATGATTAGGTTTTCATTGTTTTTAGGTTGTCCTATCTTAGCGTTGAAGTCCCCTAACACCACAATGTTTTTGCAATTATTTGTCATATTGTGAGCTTTTTGCAGTGTTTGGTAGAATAATTCAACATCATCGTCTTTTGAGTCTTTTGTTGGGGCATATGCCTGAATAATGAATATTTCTGTATCGTGGAATTTTAATTGAAGTAGTGCAACTCTTTCTGATATTCCGTAGAAATTTGTGATGTTTTTCTTGTATTTTTTCTTAATGAGAAATCCTGTGCCATATAGGCCAGGTGTTTCAACACATAGCAGAATATATGGTCAGTATGTTCTTCTATTTTGCATCCCATTCTTCGTATTTCTGCTAGACCAAGTATATCTATATTTATGTTTTGAATAGCGTGAATTAGTTCTGTATACTTTTCTGTGGTTGAGAGTGATCTCACATTATATGTAGCTATTTTTAGGTTGTTGTTTTTATATTTTAATCGTTTTGAAGTAATATTTGGGAGGGTTGTGGTCATACTCTTCCACGGTGACCAACCGGGTTGGAAGAAGATTTAGGGAGGCCGATGATTGCTATTCTGTGTTATAAGTGGATCTCAAATGGTTAGAGTTTTGCTGGTGAGAAGACTTTTCCTCGGGGACTATGAAAGTAGGCTTTTTTTATGACAAAGTTGCTCATGTTATTTGGCTTATTTATTTTCAATGGTTGTTTTTTGCTTAAGTTGTTGGTTTTATTGCTGTTACTTAGTGTTTCGGGTGATTCTGATAGGTTTCTTTTCTTGTTGCCTGTTTGTTGTTGGTCAGATTGGGACTTCTTTTGGTCAATGATGACAAGTTTATCATATTTTATGAACACCTTTTTCCTTGTTCTTTATTTTTTCCAATTCGATTTGAAGCTCCTTTCGCTTGTTCAGGACTTCAACGGATAATCCTCTTTTATGTAATAAGATGTAGTTTGAAGTCTTTTCTTATATTTTTGTATTTGTATTTTTAATCCCATGGTGAGACAAGTTACTACAATAGGTCTAATTTTGTCACCTTTTTTCCCGAGCCTTCTTACAGATTCTATACCAAATTTATCACATTCAATGCTAATTATATTATTTATTATGTGTAAAATTTTATTCTCCAATTCTTCATAGCCGTTTTCGGTTTCTTCTACCCCAAAAAATAGCAGATTTTTTCTCCTTATAAATCTTTCTACATCTTCTGATTTCTTTTTTTGTATTTCTAGTTTTTGTTCCATTACTGTGGTTTTTTTTTCTAAAACTTTGAACTTTTCATTTATATTGTTGTTAATTGTATTTTTGATATCTTCTTTCATTTGTATCATATCCGCTTTTTGCTGCTTAAAATCTTCTTGCATCCTTAGGAGCATATTTTTAATTTCATCCATGATATCAAACAGGCTCGTTCAATTCCTTTTTAGTATCCGTTAGTTACGAGCAATATTGCTACGCTATGCCTGTTGACTAGCTAGTTCTGAAGCAGATTTCGTGACTTTGTTGGTAAAATAGTTCGTTTGAATCGATGGCAGTGATCCGTGGCGACGATGACTATGTATTGTTTTTAGGTTATAAGTCAAAGTGATATTATTTTGTCAAACCTTCTTTTTGACCTTGAATTCCTTTGTAAATTCCGCAAAACCCGCAAACTGGGGTTGTTCGTTGATAGTATCACTTTGTATTCCTACCACTCAGATCTTCTGCCGTTATAAATTTATCTCGACGAAACGTCACCATACACTGTGATTGTTTATGTTCAGTTTTTAGCACTGTTTCGCGAATTTTGGTTTGCACTTCGACTTTGGATGATTTGTTATGATGTAAATTAACTTTTTAACAGCTTTTTAGAGCTTAGTTTGCTTTAAATATATTTTTACGAATTACAATAACACAGAACGATGTTGACAGTAGCAGTGTTGCCAGACCACAAATGCTAGGTACTTAATTATAATATAACAAATTAATATTTGCCTGTTAACTAAATGTCTTTAAAAAAAAGTTTGGTCAGGTGCGTCCCATTTTCATATTCTTCAAATATAACTACCGTATTACAAAATCTGATTTTAAGTACATTTTCTATCGGTTTTCGACGTCACAAACATAAAAAATGTCCATATCGATTTGACTGCAACTACCCACTCGATAATTTCACGGATAATTGGCTCGGGTAATCTCTAGCAAATAAGACAGTAAATGTTTTCCATTTAATTTTCCGGTGTATAAACTCTGGGCGGCGCTTTCGTTCAGGTGGCCACGACAATAGGGCATTGTGATGTGGGCGTTATCCATTGTGCCCGTCCACCAATCACAGCCCGCCGTTACACAATAGCGCACCGAATTGGAATGCGCGTCAGATCTATTGTCGGATTGGCGAGCATAATTTGTTCTATATTTGAGACTTTGAAAAGATCACGTGTCTTCTCATGGCCTTAAATGCGTTCTAAATTTTTAATTGTGTCCGGGTTTTTTTGTTAACGGCCAGTAACTTTTCAGTCAGTTTAATTTTACTGGTTTTGAAATGTTCAATTTTTTTAACAATATAGGTAAGAATAGAAAATAATAAAACTGTGTTATAATGAGTAGATAGATAGATACTCTTTATTGTACTAAATAAAACAAAATCTTAAGAAACAACAACTTAAATAAGAAAATTTAGTAAGAATTGGCGGCCTTATCGCTAAAAGCAATCTCTTCCAGCCAACCGTGGTATGCAAAATGATTACAAATTAAGGAAAATGAGTTCACAAACAAAGAGCAATTAGAAAAAATAGGAGTAAATGGATACTACATACATTACTAAAACATACAATGTTTTAATAATTGTTGACAATCCTAAATTAACGATAAACATACATGCTAATAACGTTACATTCTAATACATAAATAAGTACTTACCTAAACTAATTTAAAAACTGCGAATAGTTATTTCTACCTACTACTATACCTATACTTAATATGCATAATGTACCTAGGCTACCTATATTGGTATGTAAGAAATTGTTAAAGCCAAATTGTTTGATTTTCTACATCTAAATTTAATCTCAACGCAAGCTGTAGCTTAATAGAAACACTATTTATAATCTAGACACCTACATCCTGAAAATAAACGAAACTTAGTATGTCCATAACAGGCTGGACTAATATGTGCTTTGTTACCTAGAAAATAAAGTATACTTAGAAAGTATTAATACGAACATTGTATGTTGGTCGAATAAAAAATCAACATTCAACCTGTGACTAACTTCTGATTCTATTTGTAATAAATGTTAGTTGCTGAAATGTGACAGGTAGGTTAAAACCTACATAGTTTAAATATTTCGGAGGGTGTGCAACTGATCTGCATGATACCACGTTGCCTTTTTTTAAAACGGCTCGATGCTTGAAAAAGTAACGTCGTTTCATGGTTGATGTGTCACTTGCAATTGTAGGTACATCCACCCATACACTTGTAATTTGGAGAACGTTTGTCACGTCTTGTCTTGAACCTATAATGACTTTTCACATGGCAGATGAAAAGAAACAGGCCTATAGTAGCAGTGTTACGCAGCTATAGGAACATGAAGAGTCCCAATTACTTAGCACTGGACTGTGCTCGTCACACAGAGATATAAAATGATTTGTCTCTATGACCTGTAATTTCTATGGAAACATTGCCCTTCCAACTGGAACACGGTTGATGTTTACATTTTACTGCTGACGGTAGAATAACTGGCAAATGTGTGATAGGTTCTTCCCCCAGGAGGATTATGTAAACAGTTTTTTTTAACTTTTATAGGTTTACACTTGACCGTCATCTCACCTGATGTTAAGCGACGATGCATTCTACGATGGAGCGCGAAACCGATTTCAAGATGCAAAGATTGTAACCATCGGGGAAAACCCACTCAGGCAACGTACCTCCAATCAAGAACTAATAGTAGGTAGATAGGTACTTATTTGAAAAACAACTCATATCTAAATGGGTTTTCAATCAAGGATTTTTTCAACAAAAGTTGTACGGTATAAACCCATACGTAAGTTAGCTACATTACGAGTATATTGCTACTAAGTTCCACATGCCTTTTACGTATAGAGTTTTGCTTTGGCCCATTTCAACTAAACGAGTGTTTTCCACACAAAACGTTATCAACCAGCCTAACAAGACCTCCCTCACCCCTCTCATCAGATCTCAGCTCAACGAAACGAGAAGGAACGCAATGCATTGCGAGAGATCTTTTGTGGCTGGACAATGTGTTACAATTTTCATTCTACCCACGTATTTTTTCGCGCGATTTCTTCTCTATTCATCCTGAGTTAGAGTTGAAATTAGCTTGTGTTTTTGGTGGGGTGGTTTGGTGATGTATGTTTAAGGGTAGTTACCCTTCCCCATGCCTCTACCCCCTTGAGGCAACGTCTTGGAAATGTTTAGTCTTGTGCTTCTATACGGGTTTTGTTTCCTTTTCTTGTTCGCCTTTATGTGAGACAGATAGGTCGGCTTTTGTACGCCTTGGTATTTTGTTGTAAAAAGCTTTTCAGTATAATGGAAGCTGTGAAGGTTTTCCTGATAATGCCTTATAGGTATTTAATTAGAGAGTATTTGTGGCTTGTGGGGCTTTAGAAATATATATTCAAGCATTCCAACTGTACCCACCTATAATAGGGAATATGCATGCATTTTGACGTGACAACGTCTTATAAATTGGTTTGCCGGGTGACACTTCAAGAAACTGCGTTACGCTCCGCTCACGTTATGCGCTCACAACGAGAGCGAGTGAGAGGCACGCGTCCCTTCCACTCGGGCATGGTTAGCCCGCCTAAGAGCGAGAGAGACAGACATAAAAAGTGAAAGGCACGCATCCCTTCCGTAAAATTATTTTACCACTCAAAGTCGTTGTCACGTAAAACTTTCGCCCGTATACCGACTTTAAAGGCAACCAATTTTTTTTATATTTTTAATTCACTTTTTACATTACTATAACACAATAAAAAATATACATATTCTTGTAATTGTACAAATTGATTTTAAAAATAATATTTAAAATATCGATATAATTTGACCAGTTTAAACGCCGCCATCTTTCCCGCGCCTGCATGACGTCACAGGCCACGACCTGTGTTTGTTTACTACAAGTGTTGCAGTTACTTTGTACCGATTTTTGAGTTGTGCTAGCTAATCAAACGATGGAGATCACGACTTTTCTCTCTAACACTACTAGCTCAGTACGAATATCGACACCGTTTAAGCAGAAAACATGTCATGTGACGTCACATTTGGTTTCGACCAATAGTGATGCGTTTCGCAAACTTGAATTTCCCGCGCCTATTTTGCACTTTTTAAATATTTTTTTTTTTAAATTAATAACTAACTAAATAATAAAATAATTGTTTTGGCATAATGGCGCGACATTAAGGATTCTACGAAAAAAAATCAAGCCAATTTAAACTATATGCATATTCCCTATTTGCAAACATCACTGTGTTAGGGTTTGAAGCGGAATGGTTCTTGAGAAATTAGAGGGCATTGACATAAAACATTTTATGTCTCTGGGTGATGAACGCCGTCCAATTTATAAGTATGTTCCAATTATTATTATACTTACTTATTCTATGTATAATGAGTATGTATTTAGAACTATATAAGAATTATTATATCAGCTATCTGACTTCCATAATACAAGCTTTGCTTAGTTTGGGGACAGATAGTGTTGTGTGTAAATTGTCCACCATTTTTTTTTTAAATATTAGTGGACAATTCACACACAACACCATCTGACCTCAAACTAAGCAAAGCTTGTAATATGGCGGCCAGATAGCTGATATAATAATTCTTATATAGTTCTAATTACATACTCATTATACATAGAAGGCAGCAGCAGTCAGCCCTCGCAGGCAGAGTTACTACCCACTAAGCCACGAGGCCAGTCATTATTTACTTATTGCTGGACTCACCGTCTTCTCTTAACAGGAGAGAGTTAAGGTAATAATCCACCGCGCTGGTCAAAACATCAGTTTTATGACGACGCTTTCTTGCACCATTGAATTCAATGGTAGGTACCTAATGACGTAAACGTATCTCAGCCCTTTGGAAAAGCACTCAGAGGTGTAAGTGGACGCACACCTGAAATCAGACAACCCAGCTTGAAAACCGCCAAGGGCTTAGTTTTTTTATAAATAAAGAGTGACGAGACTAGCAGGACATGTGCCTGATGGTAAGCAACATGCCTGACACATAACAACACAATGACACGCAGCTATGAATGAATATGCTAGCTGTGATGGAGCATGAAGAGTCCAAATCATTACCTAGCACTGCACTGTGCTCGTCACCCAGATATCTAAGAAGTTATATCCTGTAATTTCTCTGGAAACATTGTTCAAACTGGAACACAGTAATGTTTGCACATTAGTGCTTGGCGGTAGAATAACTGGGAAAGGTGTGGTAGTTCCCCAAGCGGACTCTGCCAAGAGTCCTACCACTACAATCATGGCCATGCACGCCAGAATACAGTAAGTAATATTCATTATCATAATAGTCGAAGGAAACAGGGCGACACATTAGTGATGGTACTTGTTCGGAAGGACATTTCGAAAATCAAACCATCAAAAACTAAGTTATGCCCTTTGTAAATCAACCAACCTTTGTCACACTTTCCTAAATTTACTTTTATCGAACAGTTTTTTTTATGTTTCTTACTTTATCGTGTGATTTTAGGTTAAAAAATAACAAAGTAGTAACACATTTCCAGATCAGCGACCCTTTAATATCGTTTTCCGTATTGCAGTTTTAAGTTAACCACCAAAAAGAGTCGTTACTCTCGCATTCTGCTATTCATTTGAAATTAATACTGTTAGTTTCAATTTTGGCCATAAGAATGTGTAAGTTTGTGAGCTTGTACTTGATAAAGCCACGATGAGTCAAATTTAATAGGGAAGTTCATCGTTCTTACCTGTTTGGTGCCTACATATTGTTTACGTTTGAGTTATACAAACACTAGTAATCGCCCTGAAATACAGAGAAAGAGAGTGACTTTTATTTGAGGCACACAACTGAATTTCATTTTGAAATTACTATTGCATGGCGCACGGTAGTACTATAACTCTATATCCATAGGTACCCAATATTATGCTACTTACTTGCTATTACTGAGGTATACATACACGCACAAAACTAACCGGAACCTAAAAACAAAACAAACCGGAGAAAAAGACAAAAATATCGTCGTATCGTCGGACAGGGGAAAGGGAGAAGGGGGAAGGTACCAAGAAGTAAAAACTGGAAAGAAGAACCGAGGAAAAGAGCAGTGAGCCTTTGTGTGCCACCCTCCTAAGGTAGAGTTAGCAGAATAATATTTATAAGATTGTTTTTGTAACGTGGTGTATATAACACCTTAACGAGACGAGAAAGCGTGTTTCTAGTGGTAAGCAACATGCCCATAATACTATAGGCTATAGGCTATATGCTATAGGCTATTTGAATATCAATGCAAATCAGAACTATACTGCGGTTGTTACCCTGAGATATGAGTATAATAAAAATAATTAATGTTTTACTTATCCCTTAGCTCTGTATATTTTCTGGAAAGGAAATCCCAATATTCCTTCAACTCAGGATAGAATAATATTTGCAGATTACTAAGTGATGGTAAAATAACTGGCAATGGTGTAGTGGTGTGGTAATCAAAGCCGTAGCCCACCACGCTGGCCAAATGTATGCTAGCGAATGACAAAATGTCTTTTCAATGTGCTTTTCTAGTTTTTTTATAGTATGGAGGTAGTAGTATACAGGTTTTAGTGGTGGCCGTTGAGACAAATATTACTTAGAGTATTCCAACGTCCACCACTGGCGGCCGTTGGCACAAAAAATAATGCACTGTTCCAACGTTCACCACTGGGGCCGGTTGTAGTGGTGGACGTTGACACAAATATTACTCAGAGTGATCCAACGTCCGCCACTAGTGGCCGTTGGCACAAAAAATAATGTACTGTTCCAACGTCCTCCACTGGGGCCCGTTTTAGTGATGGACGTTGGGAGTATACCATTTTTTAGACCATAGATAGGTATGGCTGTCTTACGATTTCGTTTAATGTTAAATCCAGAGCCAGTGGTAATGACCAATAAGTTGGTCATTACTGACCAACGTTACGTTACGTTACGTTGATGTACACAGAAAAATACTAAAAGGTGCGATTGGAAATATCAGCTTTGTATTAAAAACATTCAAAATAAATTAACTATTTTTGCTGCTATCCCTACACAGTAGATGAAACTTTGTAAAGCTGTTCTGTGGGAGGCGAAATTAAGAGACACTTTGTGTGGACTCATAAAGGAATGTTTCTGTAACTAACATACAAACGTACCTACATATAAACTCAATGCTTAGTTCTTTAAATGTTTGTTTAAGCTCGAGTTTTGTCAATTTTTGGCTGGAGTTTTTGAAGTGAAAGCTTCCTTATGTTCCGTCGATGAAATTTGGTCAAAGATGTCCTCTGCCACAAAATGGCGGATTACACACTTTTTTCATAACTCACTTCAAATAAAAGGGATTGAATATTAAATTGGTAACATTATGGCGAATTTCAAGTTCGATCCCACTATATAATGCCGGGGATTTTGTAAAGTTTTAATTTATAATTAGCTTGTTACGAAAGTAGAGTCAAACTCTTTCGTCCAAGTCTTGATAAATGTTGCCAGCCTAGATACAGCGAGGTGCTACCCTCGTACATCATTACAGCAATGGCAGCTGTTCCCAATGTGTATGCAATCCATTGTTATTAATATCTAGTGGACAATGGTAAAGTACACGCAAAATTTACAGGTAGGTACCAAATAGCAGTAATATTTAACAACATGTTTATTCCGTACCGTTTAGTCTTATTGTATCAATAATCTTTGATGATCACCACGTCATGTCAAAAATTGTCCATCTCAAAATTGTCTAGAAGAAATCTATTTCATCGATAAGGCTTCTAATCGTTTCACTAGTCTTACTGCTCTTCTAAGTGATATTTTATAATATGTATCCTTAAAATGGAGCGATCAGTAAAATAAAAATGGGTGCGTGTACTTATGTACGCGCGTGAGAAGTTATACTTCTTTTATTTTATTAAATTTATCGCCACCGAAAATTTATCCAATATATAACATTCAAATACTGGCAATACATTGTCCAATCTTTCAATAATTTATTTGATTCTTGAGCTGAGCCAGCTGAGCAAAGTTGACAGAGAAGAGCGGCAACAGCGCGTTACCCGCGTATGTCACGAGCTGGCAACGTCGCGCGTCTTCGCCGTACAATTACTATTATGTATTCTATGCCTAGTGGCGGCAACCGTACGACACTATCTGTGTTCACTCACACATTGACATAAATTAACAAAAAAATCGATGTTATTTCTACTATTAATCTACAATTTTCTTCAACTAAATATGAAATACCGCAAATAAAGACCAATTTAAATGCCAACTATAGTCATTTCAGTGTAAAATTATACTCTCGTCGCCCATGAATGGTCAAATAGATTAGTATGAAAATTTGAAAATCGAACCACCTTAAGCAGACGACTTCATACTGTTAATTTTGTGTCACAGATGCGCGCGCATCTTAAAATTTCACTCTCATCATTTTTTCATAACGCGCCTAAAGAAGTATAACTTCAAAAAATCACTTCATTCACTCATACGAAACAACGATAAGTTAGAATAGGTACCATAGATAAGGTACCTATTTCGAAAATAGGTACAATATTACGAAAGTATTTTACGATTTCAGAATCGCCTGTCACCACCAATTGAGCTACGAGACCGAAAATTTATAGTTTTAATAAATTTTCAGCACGAAAATTGATCTGTCAAAGATAGTTTTCAATTTCAACAAACGTGGCACAAAGTATCGTTTTGTAAAATTTTCCAAGCAAAATGAAACACTGGCGCCACCTATAACGAAATTTGGAACTATGTATATTTAAAGTCTTTGTGCATCTTGAAAAGACTTCTGAAAATTTGCCATATACTACGTACATGTAGAACAAAACACGTTATGAATGAGACAAAAGTGTTCCGTATGATCGCAAATGTCGTGTAGCGAGCCCAGAATACACTTGCGTAGTAAATCATTTAGCTCGCTCATGCGCGCCGGCGCACCTGTAGATATGAGGCGTAATTAAACTAGGATAATTTTCACACAACAATATTGTTAGAACAACTATTTATTAAAATTTTGAAGTGGAAAGTTCTTAGCCAATTTAAGCAATTTTTGTTTGAGGAAATAATCTATTAGGCGTCATCGGCATGCAAGCGTAATGTCGCGTTAGAGCGGCGGAGGAACAGCAGGACCTGTGACGTTTTTAAAGATTTTTTTTTTAAATAAAGAGTGATCATACGAGAGTGACATGTGCCTGATGGCAACATGCCAGCCGCATAAGAGCACAGTGACACGCAACTATTGGAACATGAAGAGTGTAAATCATTACCTAGCACTGCACCGCGCTCGTCATCCAGAGATTTGAGATGTTATATCTCTAAGCCCTGTAATTTCCCTGGAAACATTTCCTTTCAAACCGGAACACAGTTGTTTGAATGGGTGAAATCTTATGAGCTCGCGTGACTGACATGCGTAATAGCAATATGTATATTTGTATGTAGATTTGCAGTTTGATGTTCTGTTCAATATTAAAATTCTTAGTAGATATTTGGTATTCACTTGTATCAGCAGCCCTTATGACTCCCAATTTTTATTGATAATACGTCTAAGTTTATGTTTGGCCACTATTCGATCTGATCTAATGCATGATTAATAGTGCGTGTTACCTAGAAAAAAAAAACGCTTCGCTCTTCTTACAACTATATAGTGGAGTCAAAAACCTATCTTTTTTTAAACTTTACCAACTCCAAAGATGAAAAGATGTTGCTTTATCGACCTATGAGTGGTCCAATAGATAGATAAAACAAGCTAGAATTAGATCATCTGAACATAATATCTGAAAATAATCAGTATCTGTAATCAGTCTCTCTCGATAGAATCCAAAGATTTTACCTGGTACCTACTTGTAAAACAACATCATCATGATGACGAAACTTAAAAATAGTAATAAATGTCGAAAAATTAATTACGCAACTTAGGTACTTAAAGAGATATTTTTCTAATCCGTGGTATGGACACTTTGGAAATAAATCAGTGCACTTGACAGCACGGTAGTCGGTTTCTATTGCTAATACTTGGAGGTAAGTAAATATTTACTAGTTTTTATTTAGAGGTAAGTAAATATTACATTTAAGTGGCGATGGGCAGGCCATTTGATGCGGAAACAGAAAGATAAATGGGCAAAACGAATAACAGAGTGGTGTCCAAGACAGAACATAAGGAAAAGAGGTAGACAACGTCGTAGATGGGAAGACGACATTCGTGGCATAGCTGGAGTTACATGGGCAAGGGAGACACACGAGAGGAAAAGGTGGCAAGCTTTAGGGGAGGCCTATGCGCAAGCGCAAGACAATCTCAGTACCGGTATCAAGTAAAATTGATATGTAAGAAAAATTGTAAGATTGTTAAATAAAGGCTTTTATTATTATTATTAAATATTATACAAGGAAGACAAGTAAATATTTAATTTTAATTTCCATTGCTTAAAATGCGGTTCGATAAGATAATCCACATCTCTGAAGGTCCAGATATCCGACTGAATTACGAGTACATTGAAAGATACACAAATAGAATAGTGTTACTATCTGTAATAATTTTAATACATTATGAGCTTGAAAATAGGTAAGTGCTATAAACGATTTATCTACCTACAAATCATTTTAATACCAAAAATCGTCTCTTAAATCCAAAAACAATGTTATTAACAAAAATAAACATAATAACAATAAATAATAAAAGACGGTGATAATAAATAAAACAGTGGCCAAAATACACGCACCATTAGGGCCAGTTTAGTGGCCCAGCTCGCTTCTAATTGGTTGTAAATTATTATAATTTGCTCGACTACCCACCAGGGCTGTAACCGAGGCGGGAAATTTAGGGCAATGCTTTTTTTGGGGGTTTTATATGTGTATAACATAGTGCTTGCCCGAGCAACACATGCATGTTAATAATAGGCATAACACATCTGTCATTCACAATCTGTGAAACTGGTAAAGGTAGATATATTCGTAGCTCGTAAGTAACATTTTCCCAGGCGGTCTGCAATGAGTACTGCCAAAACTTCTACAAACAGACCAAACGATTAACTAAGGAAAGATTTATTTTAATGTAGACGAATACAAAAATAAAGCAGATCTTTCACTTTACTTATGTTCATCATCTCCCGGCACCGCCCTTTTAGTTCATTCTAGCTACGGCCCTGCCACTTATCCCGTTTAAGTGCCGTAGATATGATTATCAGGCGGATGGAGTAAAAATCAGGATGATTTACAAACGATAGGTGGTTAACCAGTCTTTAATTACTAGAGATTAAATGCTAAAATTGCTTAATGCCAATATTACGGAACGCTTGACATCACTGAACTTGCTGTTGTATAAGCACACCTTTACCAGATATTATCGACAAATAATAATGTGGAAACATTACCTACATTGTTCCAATTTGAAGAGCAAATTTTCCGGAAAAATTATAAGCCAAAGACCTTACATATTTTATATTGTCGTTTCACATCAGTGGCAGTCAAGTCCAACCTATAATTATTAAAAAAACTTTGGGTGACGATTGTAGTAGGTATAGGCAGTGATTTGGACTCTTCATATTTAGTGGTAGACGGATTTGTTTAACTTCATAATAATTAAGTTTATACCTACTTTAGAATATGTGTATGGTCCGCCAATATTAATAGAACATAGGCTACTTTTTGCTACAATAGGTACATCATACCTACCTCGGCACAGCAACATTCTGTTAGAATTAGATATTTATTGCATGGACCAGTATATGTGTTACTTTAAAAAAAACTACACAACTAGTTTTAATTAAACTTTATCGTGATGCAGATCATACATCAACATTATGGATACTAGCTACTAGAGTTAGCTTTTGTTCTGTAAAAGCTGACTTTTACGTTATAACGAGTAAACCGCTGAAAATAACCAGTTAGTCATAAAGCGTAGTTTTAAAGTCTACGTCAGCAGCGGTCCTAGAAACAGACATTTAGTAGAGATATAAACATCGAATCCCACTGTCTGTTGATGAAAGCCCCTTTCAGAGGCGTAACCAATAAAACGAGTCCTCTTCTGGACTTGTCAAACAAGGCTGCATTGTTGCTTTTGTGAACCACGGGCAACTAGGGATCCCCTAAAAAAAACTCTACTGGCGAAAAGTGTATAAGGTTTCGGCAATCAAATTTTTCTTTAAATTAGTTTTATTTTTAATTTAATTTTTCTTTAGATTAAATGTAATCAAACAGCGTATGTATTGCTTGATAAAAGTATGGTTTAAAAAGATGCGCAACTGAGATAAAATACAACGACGTTAAATGTTTGTGCTAGTTAGTTTTAGTACTGATATCTAGTAACCGACAATAGACTTCAACTAACTGGATGGGGGGCAGAGCCTTTATTAACACAACTAAAATACAAATTTGTCAACATGCAATGTTCGCTTTGAATAAAAAGTACTTAAAAGCAATTACTTGAATAATGTTCATTGTAGCACCTAAGCAGTGTAGATAGCTACAAACAAGTATGTATCAGAATAGTTGTGTCAAATTTCAGTAAATATGTTACAATTATTTTTCTTTGTAATGCAGCCCCTTAATTAAAATAAATAAATACTTTATTAGGTACAACATTCTTTTGCCACGGTCAGATAAGTTGGAAATTATGCTTCTACATACCATAACTTTTTTGAATTTTTTTAATTCTTAGTATTTGGCAAGCTGTTAAAGTCTTATTAGAAAAATAACATAATTTAAGCTGTTAGTGTATTTAAAAAATATATATCACATGTATTTAATACATTTTTTTTAACTATGATAGGTTCGCACTTGACCACCATCTCGCCTGATATTAAGCGATGATGAGATCTACGATGGAGCGTGCTTACCTAGAAAAAACCGATTCACTCTCGATTTGAAGACACCAAGATTGTAACCATCAGGGAAAACCCACTCAGGCAACGCATTCCACAACCTAGACGTTCTTATCACAAACGTGGAGTCAAATCTCTTCGTTCGCGTTTTTGGAACATCAACCATGAAACGATGTCGCCCTTTTGTGGAACGAGAAGTCCGATAGAAGAAAGGGCAAGGTGGTATTAGATTATGATTACATATATACATGATTACGTTATTAGGTAAGTGTTTATATTTTATAGTTAATTATTTGACAGCCCTAGTTAAAGATGGCAGCATTACACTGCAGTAGTAAACGCAAGTGGCGACACTAATGTTTCTAAGTGTCAACAATACCTCAAATTATAAACCTCTGGACGTGGCATGCTGTTTTCAATTTACTGAAGTATTATATAACCTAACTTAATGTGAATTTTGTCTCTCTAACTGTATTTGACGTCACCAATGTTGAAGATGTATAAACTCTCTTCAAAAACTTAATTGCAATAGCATACACCTTTACCTTATCAGATGCACGAAACTGCACCAAAACATAAAACAGTCATTTTACCGTATAATCACAGTATTAAAAAATTGACAATCATAGGAATTGCCGAGAGAAGTGAAAACGTGTAACTCAGAATTTGATAGCTTACTCGTATTTTGGAATATTTTTGGAAACTACGCAGGTAAAACCAGAAGGCGCGGTCATGAACATGGCCTGGTCCCGGGTTTACCCGAAAACTTCTTATCATTCCCGAGCGTGACGCAAAAATTCAAATCACAGCCAACGAAAAATCTACTCGTATATGTGGCGCGCCAAAAGAAGTTTTCACTTCAGAAATATAAATCATCATCATCATCATCAACAGCCCACTAAATGTTCCCACTGCTGGGACTTGGGTCTTCTCTCGCAAGGAAAAAGTACATATTATGTACATAAAATTATAAATACTGTGGCATAATTGTGATAACTATTCCGTTGAATGATAGTAGTGTTGTTGTTGTGGACAACCGTATCAGCTTCAGGCAATATCCCCCGTTGTATTCGTCCAAGTGCTCCGAGCAAGCATTTCGCGGTATCGATGCCTGAAACTCCGGGTATCTGTTTCTGTTCATTGTTATTGTTTCCGTTGTTGTCAGGTGGCCCTTTCTGGCAACTGCTTCAAACGACAATTAGGATATATCTTCCGCAACACGCTAGAGCCAAATACAAAGTAATACTTCATCATTATTATCAGTCATCGGCAGAGATAGTTGCAGTCATTATTCTGCTTTAAATCGTATTTGTAACCTAGTTAAATACCTTATAGTATATTCTTTGTTCAACAAGTTGTTAATTATATATAAGTAGATATATTATTAAATATTGTTTGTGAATTCATAATTCGGACGTAAAATTATTTATATGTTAAATTGCACCCATTTATATCTCACTTCTTGTGTTGTTGAAGTCAACAATGAAGCCATATAGCATAGTATTGAACTTGGCTTTCATTTCACATTTGTGTTTTTGATGGGATTACTATAAGTACTTACGTTATCATTTCGCAGTATCTACGAGTTAGCGTTTAGATTTCGATTAGGCTTTAGATACTTTACTGATACGTTCGTTGGTAAGGATTTTAGAGGATATATTTTCACCAGTTTACTTATGTATCACAAACATTTCTTGACAAAACATCGCTTTAAAACCAACTAATCGTATAATATTCATTACAATAACTTTACAGTATCAAAATGTTTCATTTAACAATCAACGTTTTGCATAATACTTAATTATTTATTTTACGAACCATCATTTGATAATCAAAATGTTGAAAAAAATTTGTACAATAATCATTTTACTACCCGTTACTTTGTAACGGTGGTTACCATATGTCGATTAGTGCAAAAAAGTTTGTGAAAAGAACGGATACCATTGTTTCCCCCATAAACAAACACAACCTATGATACTGAGGTCGTGACCCTTTAACTCCCTACTCAACCAATCTTATTGTCATGATTCATTGATGTTTGTGGTCAAATTCCTACGGAACTCTTGTATTTTATAGTTAGGTATGGATTGTTCAACTCAGTTGTGCGCGCGGACCTATGTGTGCGTGGGCTTGTAAATATACAACTTTCATTCATGTGGCAGTGACGCGGCAGTTGGACGACGACTGTCACACGAATGAAAGTTATATATTTACAAGCCCGCGCACAACTGAGTTGAACTATCTGTACGAGAATATGGCGTAAATAAATTTCACCTTTCTGTGCCATATTCCAGTTTTTTAATCTCAAATTTAGATATTTCCGTATGAACATTTTTTTTCACATTTCCACATCATTTAACAGGATATGGTACTGTTTTCGTAGTTAAAATTCAAACCTTTAGCTTAGCTTGCACAGGAACAAAGTCTTCTAAAATATGTATGTCTCCTGGTGCCTTTTTTTGAGTCTGATTTAGCTGACAATTGAGTTCGCGTCCGTGAGTCCATAAGTCAGACATAAAACGGATGCTCCTGTCAAAGAGATCAGATTGTCAGCTCTGGGTATTAATTACTTACGCCACAACCAACTTAATAGACACGGTTGCTGAGGAAGCTACTGTCGTCTTACTTAGAATAACTGCAAGAAACAAGTCTAACATTACATTCATGTTTTTGATTTATCAAGCGAGATATAGATAATTCTTCATTTTATGTTTGTTTTGTTTTATTTGGCTAACGTCAAAGAAATAAGATAAGTTCGGGTACATAAATATTTGTATTACTCGATTTAAAAAAGAAAGGTTTTTATAGTTTTTTTAAGTGTACATATACCAATATACATATTTATTTGTAGGTATTGCAGGTTGTCCATCACTGTTTGTTAATGTTAGCCGTATCAAATAACTTAAGTCACGTATAAATTAAAATATAAGCATATCAAAAATCATCTAAAATAGCTATAGGTCGGTTACTAGATACTTAAACTTTGTTCCAAAAAATTCAAATCAATTGTGAAATATTAGTTATAGGTAGTTCTGTAAAGTCGCCGGCTTCAAGAAAAATTTTGCCTGCTCTGTGTAATGAGGGTAATAAAGTGTGTGAGGATAGAATTCTAGGGCAAGTGTTGGGTATTTTGGTATGGTTGAGTGACTATTTTTATTTTACTTATATTATTTCAGCCTGTCATTGTTCACTTCTAAACATAGACTTCTTTGTCACCGTTCATCCTTGTCTCCTGGTCCTGTGTTAGTCTTTGGTTGTACGTGTTTGCATAGATATAAATCAATAGATGTGCCCTTCCAAACTTCACGGAATTATGTTATCGTTGGAAAAAGTGAGCTCACTCCGTTTTAGTCGATTGTAGACAGTGGTGAAAAGCGGATGTTTATACCCTATCGCTATTCGTTGTCAATAACCAAAATAAGTAGAATCGCAATATACCTCGCAGCTAGCGATATTAGGGGTCAAGTAGAATGGTAGTTATAAACGCTATACACAGAGACGCAATATTTTAAAATGAATCGTTTGATAATTTCAGCACCACTGCCATCATCTTCGGTAGTATAGTGGTCAGTATCCCCGCCTGTCACGCGGGAGACCGGGGTTCGATTCCCCGCCGGAGAGACTCTTTTTGCGCTACTTAATTATTTTTACTTCGAAGAAACTTCATTACCAATTAGCTTAATTAGAAAATTATATTAAAATCAATGGAAAAAAATTGCAGAAACAATAAATCAAGATTAATAACCCCATTGAATGCACAGTTTTAATTTAAAGTCCAATAATAATTTGTACACTTCGTTTTTGAAAACCATTGTACTTGATTTAGATAAAATTTCAATTAGACCATCTGTGAAACCGAAAAGATATATATATTTAAATCATTCCAGGCGTCTTCGAGTAATATGGTGAACATAAAAATTAAATAAAAATACAGATGAATTGAGAACCTTGTAGTCAATTTAAAATGTGGTTTCCTTTCAATCGACAGATAACTTAGTAGAATAGTCAGCTACCATACAGTAAATAATCGTCTCAACAATATCTGCGAGCGCATAACATTTATGAATTATTGTAGTCTATTTTCAGCTGCGGTCGTGTAGAATGATCACGCATACTCTGTTACAATAAGTAGGTACTTACTTACATTTAAATTTAGTTTTTACGTATCGAAGATATTTATTAGTGTAGTAAATTGACTATTCTTTGAGACACTGATGATTTCACTAGCGTCATAAATTACGCGGTATATTTTGAGTCCCCGATATTTCTATGCAATTTCGTAGGTAAATAGATACACAATGTTCATGAGAACTCTTATTTTGACAAGAACAAAATTAAAAATGTTGACTTACCCCGACTACTTTGGATTTGTAATGAATGTGTTCAACATTCTACTAGTCAAACCCTTTCATTTGATACTCATTTTGAAGGAGTTATGAAAAAATAAATGTATATCGCCATTTTGTGGTCACAACCGCATTGGATTTGAAATTTGTCATAGTGCATAGTATTACATATTACGTATTACATTACTAAACAAGCCCTTTCATTTGATACCCATATATTATTGAGGTAGTCGTGAAAAAAGTAAAATTAAATGTAATACGCCAATTTGTGGTAGCCGCCATTTTAGATTTGAAATTTGTTGTAGTGTATATAGTATTCTACTATTCAAGCCCTTTTATTTGATACCCACATTGAGGTAAGTTGTGAAGAAATATTTTGTCCGCCTTTTTGTGGAGGCGACCATCTTGAATCGATATTAACCAAACATAGCTAAGAGCATCCGCACGGAAATTAACTTTAAAATAAAAAACCGCATCAAAATCGGCGCATCCGTTTGAGCTCTACGGTGCCACAGACGCACAGACAGACCTGCTTCAGACAACTACCTTTATTGGTAAAGAAAATATCGTGAGGATACTGACGTGTTCCGAGAATCTGTCGAGGCTATGCGTTATCCGCCAACCCGCACTCGGCTACCTTGCGGACTACGTCATTGACTCTCTCCTTGCGAGAGAAGACCCTGAGTCTCAGGAGTGGGAAAATTTTGTGGCCTGCTTGTAAACAAAAATAATTTAAATCACTGTCCAACACTGAACTACTCTCGTCACCCGGACTATCTATATACTTACTCTATAATTTCTCCGGAAATATTGCCCTTCAAACCGGAACACAGTAAATGTAAAATACGTTTTTTCCTTGTGCGATTTACTCTTATTGTTAATATTAAATAATTATAAATGCACAGTGATAAAAGAGAACAGGATGAACTGACGGGAAACAAAAGAAGATCGAGTACGCTGCGAAATGAAAATAACGAATGCGCAAACGCAGTGATAGGATGCTTTCACATTAACTACGTTTTTAGATAGTTCATTAATATTTTTCAAAAGATTTTTGATTATTTATTTTTTTCATTATCTTTTAGCTCTATTATAAGCTAGATTTTCATTGTTTGTTGCCATTGCAATTATTTGCTGCCTTCCGTATGTCGTCACTACACCCAGTCTCTATAGGTATAGTGTCCTACACTATAGGTATTTGCGGATTCCCGGTATTCATTCAACGAATGCCGATTCTGTCATGCAGTATATTATATCAATTATGTATTATGTACTGGCCAATAGTTACTTCAATGAGTTGGCTAATGAATGTGCTTTGTCATTTTAGTTCTCCGACGGATGGATCACTTCTATAAATTATGATCTATAAAATTATTTTTAGTTTATTTTGAGAATTTTTGCCGTTTATTATTAATACATTTCTACGATTATTATACCACAATTTGTCTGATGAAAAAGGGTGATGCAGTCTAGAATAAAGTACGCTGTCTCATTAAGTATGAGTACCTAGCCAGTCGTTCTAATTTTGAAGAGACAATAAGACGGACGAAGACGGAGGCACTTTATTATGTATAAAAACGCAACTAAACGACTGAATAGAATGAAATAATTAAATAGCCAATAAGTACTTTAATTGGATTACAAATAAACTATCGTTTATTACGTTAAAATCAGAGGCTCTCAATTTGCGTGAATGGAATCGTCTTGAATTTGTTTCAAGTAAAGGATAAAGTATGCACATTATCGACACTGGCTGAAAACATAAAAATAATATATTAAACGTCTTTTTATAGAGGACAGAGCCTTTATTAACAAAACTATAATACAATGATAACTACACTACACTACAAACCTACCTTACTAACTACTTACACTAAAGGCTTGTTCGCATTAGGCTAGCAAATTAGTCTAGTAGAGAGTAATTTAGTAGCTAAAATACTCGCTACTATTCAAAAATCGTTCGCACCGTGCTTTAGTACAGTTCACAAGTGAGTAGCGTTTCGCAACATGAAGATCCTACAACGCATTTGTTTGAAGTTATTTTTCTCTCCCAGACTAATTTGACAAGTTCGAACCTGTTTAATCGGCGAGCCAATGAGCGCACCGCACCGTGGGTGCTACTCGCCCTTTGAAAATAGAACAAAATCGATTGACTCGACTAAATCACTTCCTAAATTACTCGACTAAATTTTCACTGTTCATACACGTTTAGTTGCTAAATTACTCGCCACTAGGCTAAATTACTAGCCTAGTGCGAACAAGCCTTAAGCACACCTGAATTATCCACAGACCACTGTAGGTCTACAAATAATCAAGATGTTCAGGCCCACTAAAAATCGGAAGCGTACCCAGTAAACATCTTAGTAAACCGTGATGTTCCTAGAAAGACATAGGTATTTCGAGAAAATGTTCGTTTCATTTGTCAATTCTTGCACTTGGCAAGAATAAATGAAAAAAAATCCAGCACATAGTACGAAATATCAATATAATTAAAATTGACAGAATAATGTGTTACATTTGTTTCAAGCGTAGTCTCGACTTTCTTTTTGTGTGAGAAGACTCCCAGTCCTAGCAGAAGGTACTGACATTTTATACTTAAAATGTTATTCTAAATTAAATGTCTTGTGTATGTGCCCTATGAATGCGCAAGCGCAGACCGGACGTGCCGATTGTGCGCGCGAATGAGCGCCGGAAACCGTGTCATTTCGCGCCAAAACGAATCGTCGCGGCAGGACGACATATTATCATTGCCATCACTAAATATTCGATATACAGGGATACACGGAAAGTGTACAATAAATTAAAAGAAAAACAATAAAGGGACTATCCAACAGAAAAACATAATGTTTCAATTCGGACTAGTAGTTCCCGAGATCCTAGCGAAGTCAATACCTATTCATTTTCAGTCTACACGATGGCAACCAAATGTAATAATCTATAATTCTATATTAATATTATAAAGCTGAAGAGTTTGTTTAACAAACTCTTCAGCTTTATGAAAATGAATAGGTATTAGCTTCTTAATAAACGGTCCAGTCATGATTCAATCACTGTTATGTGGCAGGCATGTTGCTTACCATCAGGCACATGTCCTGCTCGTCTCGTCACTCTGTATTAAAAAAAAAAATCTAACTGTTCGTACTTCGCTTACAGCACAATGTTATATCGTGCAGACACTTGTTGAACACGATATCAAATGGGGCAACTATTACCAGACAAATGTTTGCGCTTCACCCCCCATTATTTGGGGTTGCATTGTTGGTTAGGGTTGCCACATATTCATATTCATATTCATATTCATTTATTCATACAACAAGTACACGTCAATATCAATTTTACAATATATGGTGGAAATTACACAATTATAAGTAGGTAGATACTAATAAACAATATAAAAAAAAAAAACAAAAAATATAACCTATTATCAGACGTCTTATATAGTATTATAATGTCAATCTTTACAGATAATAATAAACAATAATATTCAGAAATTATAATCAGATTAAAAATAATAATATGTACGTTAGGACTAAATGGATTAAATTTCCTAAAGGTACCTTAGTGTACCTACATTGTTTCCTTTCGAGACATGTATTCCGTTTCAATGTCATATACAGCTTGGCTGATAAGCCAATGTTTGAGTTTACTTTTGAAAATGCGTAGTGTTGGGGACTCAAGTATATCGTCGGGTAGTCGGTTATAAATCATAGTGCCCATGACATGCGTCAACCTAGCGGACTTCTCTAGAGTTCGCGGTACTGCCTTCAACCTAAATTTATACCGTGTAGCTCGTTGTTTCGTTTCGCGCAGTGTTTCGCCTACCACCTGGTACGAACCGATGTTCACACGTACGTATGTCGCAACTTGCATTATTAATATTGACGGTAGTGTGAGGATCCCAAGCGACACAAAGAACGGCTTGGCAGATTGGTCGTCCGGTATGCGCGCAATTGCTCGAACAGCTCTCTTTTGGCACACGAAAGCACGCTTCCATTCGGCACCTCTGCCCCACAGTTCAGCTCCGTATTGTAGCAAAGAGTGTATCGTGGCAAAATAGCAGGACCGAACCACATCACCTGGTAGGAACCTGGCCAGCCGCCCCAACGCGAAACACGCACCACTGAGTTTCCCACATAGCTTATCAATGTGGGGTTCCCAGGTGAGGCCGCTGTCAAGCTCAAACCCGAGGAAGGTGGTTTTGTCCACCTGTTCAATCTCGGAGCCATTTACGTCTACACTAATCCGTTGGCGTGGGCGACCCGATAGGTCGAATCGGAGAAAGTGGGTTTTTGTGAGGTTCAGCGCTAGACCGTTCCACCCAAACCACCTCCCGAGTTGCGCAGCGGCGGTATTTAATTTCACCTCCAACTCCTCGATTGTTGATGCAGTGACTACTGCTGCAACGTCATCTGCATACATCATTACCTCTGCGTCCGTTATGGCCAAAGGCAAATCATTTAAGAGGAGGGAGAATAAAATGTTCGACACCGCCGAACCTTGCGCCACTCCCATCGCGGTCATCAAGGGGTCCGATTTTAGCTGGCCGCCCTCACCCACTACAATCTGGGACCTATCGTTAATAAGTTCCATCAGGAGATAATGATTTCCCTCGGATGCCGTAGTGGCTCAGCTTCAACTCGAGTATCTTGTGGTCTGCTACATCAAATGCTTTCGAGAGGTCGCAGCACAGCACCGCTACCTGCTGCTTCCCCTCGCGAGCCTCCACAACCCGACGCACCACCTCTCTCGTAAGCGACGTGGTCGACCTGCCCACACGGTAAGCGTGCTGCCTATCTGATAGTGCTTGTATATCTGATAAGTGTGCCATGAGACGTGCGCTCAATCCATTTTCGAGTACCTTCGCAATCGCCGGTATTATCGATACTGGTCGATAGCTATCGACATTCTGCCGCTTGCCCTTGCCTTTGAAGACTGGTGCTACCTTACTTAGTTTTAGCGCTTCAGGAAATGTCCCTTCTCTCAAAAACAGATTAAATAGGTCGGATAGTACAGGAGCGATCGAATCGGCCACCATGTGTAGTGTTTGCATCGAAATACCATATGCGTCTTTTGATGGTTTTGCCGGTATGCGTTTGGTTATGGTATGAAAAACTTCGGTCGCGGAAAAATTACGTAATCGCAGCGAGCGGTCGGCCGGGTCGCTCGCCGCTCGCAGCGCACGCCCTGCGAAGCACGGGTCGGCGCGCGGCGCGCGGCAGGCTCCGCAGCCCACGAATCTTACATTCATCGTGTTTAGCAAATCTTTCTTAGTACTAAATGAGTCACCCGCCGAATCCCTGACGATGTCTGTGAAGTCGAGATTACACGAATTTTCTTTGCCTCTTTCTTCGTTAACAATTTTCCACATTGTTTTTTGTGTGATTTTGCTATGTGCCAGCTTTGATGAGTAATAATTGCACTTTTTAGTGCTCAGTAATTTATCGTATATAATGTTTAAATCATAAGTGAATTGTTTTAATATGTCAATGTTGGGATTCCTATCACACAGTTCTATTATGTCAAATAATAATAATCTTACACTCTTAATGTCGTCAGTCACCCAAGAGGATCGTCTATAAACTTTAACTACGCGCCGTAGTGGAAAGCAATCATTAAATTTATTCATAATTATATTTATCACAGATTTCGTCAGCGAGTCAGTCGATGCGTTTCGTCCGAGAATATATTGCCAGTCCGTACCCTCAACTGCGCAGGAAAAATTATGCTGCTGGTTAATTTTTGTATAATTTCTTTTAAGAATAAGCTCCGGCTTAGGGCACGGTGTCACAGGCTGTGTTATTTCGGCTCTTACCGCGCAGTGATCACTCAAAAGAGTGTTAACAGGAGTCACTATTATTTCCTCATACGGTATATTGCTATAAACATGATCTAAACTTGATACGCAGTGTGACGTCACACGGGTTGGAAAGTCCACGAAATTAACCATACCATGGGCAGACAACACATCCGAGAGTTGTTTTTGTCCTGAGTTTACATTACAAAGTGTATCTATATTGAAATCACCCAACACCACGCACTTTAAGTTAAGTTCGTTTATCTTAGTCAGCAATCGTTCAAAACAAATCATAAACTGATTTATGTTTGCTAGACCAGTTCTATATACGCATACTACGGATAAATGCCTATCTATTAGGTCCACTGCAGACACCTCACAATACATCTCAGAACTTAAATTTGTAAGGTCTAAGTTCATAACCTCGAGTATGTTTATTTTTATTTAAAAACTAGCAGTGCCCCACGTCTTTATCCATGTTCCTATCCCCGTTATTCCCGTGGCAAATAAACAATGTGGGTTAAAGTAGCTATTATAGACTACAAGCTAACAGTGTTCCAAATTTCGACTCGACGTTCAGACGTTTTGACGTGATTGAGCAAAAACATTCAAACTTTGGCATTAAATAATGTTTTTGCTCTTTCATAATTGGGACTTAGGGAGAGGCGAAAAAGCTATCATTAATTACGAAATACTTTGTGCAATAATTAAATTAGACATAACACATGGTGGAGCTAGCCAATAGCAATATTTTGAAGCAGTTTTAAAAGCCATGTTCATGAAAAAATTTCCAGTAATGAGGCATTTTAGAAGAAACAATAAATGCTCCTCACTACGTATTAGAAGGCGGTAAGTTTTGTACTTTATTGCTACAAATAATGTTTATTTATTTAATTTTACATGAAAATTGCATGAACACCATAATTGTGACACGTAGGTAAGTGTGATGGTGTGTAAAAAGAGAATCAAATACAACTAACGACATTAACCGAAACCGACCGACAAGTGAAACATCAGTATCTTGACGAATGTTATTCATCAAAATACACTCTAATAAATTATGATTAAAATTTAGATTTGATAAAAAAAAAGATCCTAAATCATGTGTGTTAGAACAGCCCCATGTGTCCCAAATTATTGTAGATTTTTGTCGGTTTTAAAATGTACGAACCCTAAAATGTACTTAAAATAATAATGGTGTAGTTAACAAGGAGATATAGCTTAAAACGACAAGAATTTTACGCAATATTTTCGTAATTTAGGCACTGATTTCACACATATTTTACATATCAATTATAATATATTTATCTCAGATAACAAAGATCCAACTGCCTACCATAGTTTAAAATTATATATTTATTTGAATTTAGAATTATGAAAATGAAATTCAGAATTATAGATATTCATTTATTTAGGTGTCTAGATTTCTCAAAACAAAAAAAATAAAATTTCATTAATAATTTCAGCATGATAAAACAAACAACAAATGGCATGTGTGTGTGTGTGTGTGTGCTTATCACTGTCTACTTAAAGATAAACAATCTACCTGCCAATGTAGCTGATAAACGACTTAGAAGAATTCAATAAATAAAATTTTTTGAGTTTTTATACCGTTCATTTTTTGTATTCTTTCTACATAAATAAATAAAAACTATTAAAATAAAAATAAATAAATGAGTACGTGAACATGATAAGAAGCTTTAGGACCTGTATTGTTTATGAATATATAAACTTATATTGTAAAGTACGTGACAGCCCTAACAATGACAAACGACAGTAGCCGCCCTACTTGTTGCTCCCCTAACAATGGTGCTATATCAGTTTAGGTGTAACTTTAGTAACGCGACAGACGCACGCGATATGCTAACTGGGACTATCGCTTTGGAATCTACTGTACTAGCGGTTCGTTCCGGCTTCGCTCGGGTATAGCCATGTATCATTAATCGAAATAAAACTATCCCATCTTTCTCAACTGTTGTTAGAAGTTTCACAGACGATTAAAGAATCATTGAGTATCATTTCAAATTGGATCAAACTGCACAAGGTGTCTTAATTTGTTTGAAATCAATTAAATAGTCTAGGAGTCCATCGCGGAAAAACAACGTGACACGTAATTTACATTTTATAGGTACGCGTATTTAAAAAAAAATATATTTTTTTAAATTAAGTTTCAAAATACCTTACAGGTGGCTTTCAGATATAGTATCTCATACCGGATTATGCAGTTTACGTGTTCTACGGCGAAAGGGTAATAAGACAGCTCTTTGAAGAGTCCGCCTGGGGATGTAAAATGTAGGTGCCAGCTGCTATTATCAGTTATCCTTCCATGAAGCAATAATATGTATACATGAGTATATTCCGGTTTAAGGGGAAATGTTTTCAAATATATTGCAGAGCAAATAGATAAATCAATGATGAGTTTTGATGTGTTTTGCTCATCCCGTCACATCTATAGAGGTGCTTAATATAATAAAACTGAAGGTTTTTTTGTTTGAACGCGCTAATTTCAAAACTGCTGGACCGATTTCAAAAATTATTTCACCGTTGGATATGTACGTTGTCCTTGAGTGATAAAAGCCAAATATTGTGTATCACAGGCAAAGCCGGAACGGACCGCTAGTTATGTTATAAAATTGGAAGCTGTCATTAATAATTAGGTGAAGAATTAGGTAACTTATTCACTTATCAAAGTCAGTCCGTACGTTGCCTGAGTGGGTTTTCCCCGATGGTTACAATATTTGTGTCTTCAAATCGAGAGTGAATCGGTGTCTTCTAGGTAAACACGATCCATCGTAGACAGCATCGTCACTTAACATCAGGCGAGATGGCGGTCAAGCGTAAACCTATAAAAGTTAAAAAGAAAGTCCAAAGCTATTTGTTATGGAGCTGCCTTTTTCGGGACTATAGAGTAGTTTTCTTGGAAAAAAAATCAGTTTTAAGTACAATGTGAGCTCTATTGTACCTAATACGTATTAGTGTTGGCGTAGCGCGCACGGGCGCAGTTTTGTAGCCGTTTGTGTTTAATGTTTCTTTCTGGTACGTTACCTGAAAAAAAGAAACATAACATTAACAATTATAGCATTAGGTACACAAAATCGTATGCTTAGTTCGGGAACCGATGGGATCATACTCTTGGAATCGAGTTATATGTCCAGATATATGACTAATTAGTGGCTAGTAAAAATAGGGCTCAATAACAATACTAGCCGTTCCTATGTGTATTGCCATAAACTTTGCTATCCATAAATTGTACATTAAAATATTATGTTAATGCGTTTTTTCTCCAGAGTACCAAATTGAAAGGATACATAGACTTTACATCCATTATTTTGCTTAGTTGGGTAAAATGTGTTCATCTTGTTTGTTCGTCAGTTTATTTCCCAAAACACATTCCAGCATTGTTGCAAACCTATAACATTACTATGTCGCGTATAAAGTGACTAGAAACGTAGTATAGAACAAAGTTTACGAGCACAGCCGCGGACAACAAGAGAGAACAAGCGATTGAGATGTCCGGCCTGCCCACGCGTGGTATTGTAGGTTGAGAAACGCTGGGAATTCGACGTACATCTGTTTTGCGTACAATTTAAAGGCAGTGTGAAATTATTGGCATTCACGATGTTTCATATTGAACGTTCGTTGTGGGCTCACAGGTACTATGTATCAATAGTAAGGTTAGACTGATAATATTATATAAATTATGTTAAAAAGACAGAAAACCCTTAAAACTCGTGAGATTGGGTGAGATTTCATTCGACCCCCACCTGTTATTGAATGCTTCGTGTAATTAACGGAGGATTACTTTAACTTTCTATAAACAATAAAAAATTTGCCCTAAAATTAAAATGAACTTTTTTCCTCCAAACCGGACTACAGTAATGTTTAAAGTAAACTAAAACTAAACTAACTAGCAAAAGTTTGGTACTTTTTCAAGAGGACTTTGCAAAAGAGTCAATTATTAGAAAAATGCTCAAACATTTTTCCATACTTTTGCTAGTTATTTTACCGCCAACCATTACAACGGTAACGTTTTAATATTACTGTAGTCCGGTTTGATGGAAAATTTTCTAGAGACACTACAGATAATGTACTACTACACTAGTAGAGACTAGTAACTACTATAGCAAACTATAGATACCTACTGTGTCTAATAAATAAATAATAAATAAATGATGGTGGACAATTCACACACAACACCATCTCACCCCAAACTAAGCAAAGCTTGTGTGATGGCAGCCAGATAGCTGATATAATACTTATATAGTTTTTAAATACATACTTATTATACACAGAAACACCCAGAACCAGTGCAAACATTTGAATTCATCACACAAATATTTGTACTGGGTGGGGATCGAACCCACGACCCTCGGCTTCGCAGGCAAAGCTTCTACCAACTAAGCCACTAGGCCAATAGTCTAGAAAATTTTCCCTTCAAACAACTTTTCTTTGCTCTAACAAAGACAAAAATCTTCTTAGGTAAGTCTCATGGTAACATGCACGGGACAGCGCATGGCAGCAACATAGATTTTCATATTCTTGTGGTGGTGTGCTATAATGAGCAGACATGCTGCTTACTATCAAACAATACGTGTTCTTCCCGTTACTTTACGTAAAAAAACTTTAAGTTTTCGAGTTATGTCGTGGTGTCGACTATTCCTATGTTATTTAGTCGTTCTGTACGATTGTCGTGTCAATTTGGTCGCCGATGTCGCGGCAAGCTGCACTTTATGGCAATCGTGAAGTATCGTGTACTTTGTATGAGACCAGTACAAGGTGTTTCATAACTTGTATTATCAGTACATTTCAAATTCTATTTAGTAAACATTATTTCAGGCTACGACTGAAAGTTCTTAGAACTGGCCACTTATAAACAATATAATAAAAAAAATATTCTATAATTTGAAAATAGAACTCTTTGCCAATATTACTGAGTATATACTTCATTCATTTGTCATTTGTTTTACGATTTGGCGGCAAATTGAAAATTGTCTGTGTCACGTCAACATGAATTTAACACGAGAAAATTTTCGTGCAATGATTTTTTATGACTTTCGATGTCATTTAAGTCAACAAGAAAGTTATGATAGACTACGATTGGCCTTTCACGATGAAGCCCCATCTCGTGCGACTGTTTACAACTGGTTTAATGAGTTTAAACATGGTCGCACTAATCTCACTGATGATTTACGTGAGGAACGGCCTTCTACGGCGACGACTGAAGATAACATCTGTGTTGTGCGGCGTATGATAGAGACTGACAAAAGAGTGACCTATCAGCAGATTCGGACAAGCTTAGGCATCGGTATGAGTCAAGTGCACAAAATCCTACACGAACATTTAGCGGTCAGGAAGCTTTGCGCCCGGTGGATACCTCATAATTTGACTGAGGCTCAAAAACTCCATCGTGTGGATTGGTGCCGTAAAATGATTGAAAGATTTAACGGAGGTGACTCAAATGCTGTGTTCGACATACTAACAGGTGACGAAAGCTGGATTTACTGTTATAATCCTGAAACCAAAAGACAATCTGGGTGTTTCCTTTCGAGGAGTTGCCAACTAAAGTGAAGAGAGATCGAAGTGCGGGGAAAAAAATGGTGGCCTCGTTCTTTGGTCATTTTGATTTTCTAAGAACTTTCAGTTTGACCCTCGTAACACCGTTGTTTGCTTCACAAATATCATCAAATACGGTACATTTATTGCGTTGTACAGAGCACATGATTCTGTGCCTTTATAAAAAAATGCTGTTACAATCTAAATTAACTACTATATAGAAATTCTCATAATATTTTTGGAAATAAATACATTACAAATAAATTGTAAAGCACTATGTTGTACACATCAGACATTAAGCCACAGAACAAAATTTGAACGAATGAACGTATTTGTGACATTATTATAAATTGATGTACCTTGAGTTTGAAATAAGAAAAATGTTGATGCAAGCAAGCGTCTTGCTTACCATCAGATGAAAGTCTTGTTCGTACTGTCTCTCTGTATTACAATGAAAAACACACAAACATTGAATTTTGAACGTTGAATTTCAGCTACGATGGAGGTATTGCTATATAGATAGCTTTTTCTTAGTAATCACAATTAATAGGTAACAAGATGTTTTTTAAAGTGTCAGCCCGAACTAAAAATACTTTTATGAGAAAAATGAGTGCATCTCACATTTGACGACCCCAGGTGCTATTTTCGGGCTTATCTATCGGTTGCCTAGAAAATGTTGCTATTAGCGCATGTTTCTAAATACTCCCTATTGTGTTTATTATACTTTCGCGTGGTCACAATAAAGAGTCGTCTATATATCTTAAATATTCATTTTAACACTGTATCTTGCTTCGACCACACCATGAAATATTCAACCTGAATTCGGCTTATACAAACATTACAGCCATAAAGAGACGTGGGAAATAACAACGGTTTCTGTAAAACCATTTCACTATGCTTTTGCGGGTGTAAATTTGAAGTTACGACTGTAATAGACTGACAGTTACGGTGTGAAACTATTACTTGAGAGCTCATAAATTATATTGATATTTATGCAAACTAACATTAAATGGTATTGGCTGACTTACTAGTGATCTAAATTGTCTTTAAGTAAATGCTTTGACGGCCCCTTTCCATCGACAAGTCTCTACATGCACTCCTTTAAGAGCAAAGAGAGCGCGAAGTTCAAACTACGGTCAGAATTAATGATCAGTTGGAACTGTCCATGTGGCCACAGGGAATTGTCCATTGATCCTTAGAAGGTGCACCACGAGATGATGCTCGAGCCACTCCACTCGTTGCCGTGATTATACTCATTTAATCGTGTAAAATTCAGAAATGAAAAGAGACGTAAGACTTTAAACATCTGACTATTTTTCTAATTATATAGATACTTAGAATTAGACTCAAAGAGGCTTCTTTGTATAGACCAACTTTTAAAATGTTTTGTATTGTCTCATCGTAGCTACAGAGAGCAATAAAGGTTTTTGTATTTATATATATTATTTAAAATATATATAAATACATATCCAGTGAACTTTAAAACCATTGTCTCCCAGCCTAAACAAACGTTTAATGGGTTAATAAAGTAAAACACGCGTTAAGCCATGTACGGAGTGTCTTGTCTGCTGGATAATCATGTCGGTTTGTTTATGTGTGCGTTTGTTTGCCACAAACCCTTGAATGGAAGGGAAAACTCGAGTTCAATGTATTTAGGCGAACGATACGACATTACAAAATAGTTACATACAGCTTATTATCGCTGTCTATTTATTTAATTGAACGATGTGTTTAATTTATTTTATCGCTACCATTTTTAATAAATGATAATTTATGGACAGCTTCAACGTCAGCGATAATAACATTGGTTTGCCAAACCAAGTAGTTTTCAGGTACTTATTTTATTTTTTTACTACAAGGTGTCCCTGAAAATCAAATAAAAAAATATCAAAACTTTACTCTACAGGTTTACAATTAGGAGGTAGTATTTTGTATGAAGGTGGTTATTTTTATTTATTTTTTGTTTCAATATCGGTAAAATGGAAACAGTTACTTCGGCATTTTCTAACACCTTGTATAGAGTGAAAGAAGAACAGAGACTAAAAAGAGAAATACCACAAACTATAAATTTGATTAAAGACACAAATATCATAGCAGATCCATTCTAAAATCCCAGCCCATTCGCATCTGAGTCAGAAATGGAAGCACATTCCCCGGTTAATTTAGATTCACATATAAATAAATGATTATTGTGCGTCTGTGTATTGTTGATACAAGAACAATAAGACGGTAGGAAATGCTCGAAGATAATCATCGAGCTTCATCTCCGGCCGCAGAGCTCGGAAGATTTAGAGGTAGACCCTTCATCCACAAAATCCGCCAAATGTTGCTCATTTTCGTCATTCTCATTTCTTCATTGACTTATAAAATCCTAAGGAGTTTATAGAATTTCTCTAGTGACCGCATAAACTAGTTTTTTTTATTCTGAGAATAAATGTGAGCGTTTAACCGCATTACTTATTTTCAATGAAGTAATTTAGATTTACTTGTTTTATATATACCTACCTACCCTTCACTGTGGGCCTCATAACGAAGCTCAAAGTCACACAGCGAGCTATGGAGAGAGCTATGCTCGGAGTCTCTTTGCGCGACAGAATCCGTAATGAGGATATTCGCAAAAGAACGAAAGTGGCCGACATAGCTCAAAGAGTAAGCAAGCTGACGTAGCAATGGGCAGGCCCCATCGCTCGCAGGACTGACAATCGATGGGGAAGAAAGGTTCTCGAGTGGCGACCACGAACCGGAAGACGCAGTGTTGGACGGCCTCCCACTAGATGGAGAGATGACCTCACAAAGGTCACTGGAAACCTCTGGTTGCAGGTTGCGCAGGACCGTTCGTTGTGGAAATCTATGGGGAGGCCTATGTTGAGCAGTGGACGTCTTGCGGCTGATGATGATGATGATGCATTTAGATTTTATAAGGGTTTTATGATAAGGGATAGGTGGAATGGTATGATAGGTTTCTGTTGTCTGTCTATATGAATTTCAAATCTAACCAATCTTTAAAACATTTAAACTCACTTATTTTATTAACAAGAACAAAATTTAAAATTTTGATTAACTCTCGACTACCTTGGATTTGTTATCTGTATAACATTCTACTAGTCAAGCCCTTACATTTGACACCCATATTAAGGGAGTTGTGTAAAAATAAATGTATTTCGCCATTTTGTGGCAGAGGCCATCTTGGATTTGAAATTTGTCATAGTGCAAAGTATTCTACTAGTCAAGCTCTTTCGTTTGATACCCATATTGAGGTAGTAGTGAAAAAAATTATATAATTCGCCATTTTGTGGTAGCGGCTATCTTGGATTTGAATTTTTTTATAGTGTAAAGTGTTCTACCAGTCAAGCCCTTTCATTTGATACTCATATTGAGGTAGGTTGTGAAGAAATATTTTGTCCGCCATTTTTGTGGAGGCGGCCATCTTTAATCAATATTAACTAAACGTAGCTAACAACACGGATATTGATTTTCAAATGAAAAAAACCGCATTGAAATCGGCCCATCCGTTTGAGCTCTACGGTGCCACAGACAGACAGGCAGACAGATAGACAGACATCGACGTCGCAGCCGCAGAAGACAAATTAAAGTTTTGGTATACGGTAATGAAACTCATTTCTATAAATTAACACTGTTTATAGTTTAATTTTTCAGACTAGTGACTACTTTCTTCATGCAGTAGGGGTAAAAAAAAGTCTAGTGCAGAATCAGTATCCGATCAGAATCTCGATGAGGATCAAAGGTTGGATCAGAATGAAGTTCAGGATCAGTACCAGAGTCAACATCAGGATTAGTGTAAGCATCAACATATTGGACAATATTGCTGTGTTTACATTTTTTTTACATGCTGTTTATATTTTAGTTTTTCCGGATTTCTAAAGACTCGTAACTCTACAGTCAGTAGCCGGGATCTAAGCCCGCGTATTTCTGGCCACCATCAATGAGAGTGCGTTTCATTCAGTTATTCGCTGCGCTTAAACAATCACTGTCTATATTACAGTTCAATAACAATACGGCGAGATGCTTTGAATCTATTAACGATATGCTTTGTACATTTAAAACCTTGTTTTTATCAACAATAGAATTTATTTTAAGTTGTTCGATCGTGGAATAAAATGTTGCCGTTGATTGAATAGATAAAACGCTGATCTTTAAGAACAAGATTAACATACCGAACAGATGATCAATATGCTACTGATTGTTTTGTTTTGAAAAAAAATACTGTTTTTTCTTTTTGTCAATGTTAGGATGTTTGCATATTTGGAAGCTTGTTGCTCAATTACGTCGTAACGTCTGAACGGATTTGATTAATATTTGGAACACAGTTAGATTATGGTATGAAATAACAAAAATACTCCTTTTCATGCCGGAAAAAAAGGGGGACGGGAACTACACGGGTAGACCCGCGGGGTGCTCTTAGCACATTAGTTAGAAATAATTAAGAAATCCAATACAATATATATTTCTAAGGTCGATAGCAACAAATAAAACTATTTCAATTATATTAAAATCTACACAGAGACAACTTCCGCCAAGGATCCTCATTACCGCATCCACACACGACGGCTGACAAAATTATGTTCACTCACTCTCCTCGATCCAGTGGAATCACAAAACGATGAAATAATCCTTTCATTCACAGAAGTTCCTGCCAGAACGAGACATACAGATACAGATGGTATAAGTTCAACAAAGACAGCGAAATATTGCCAGTTCTTGGCATTTGTCCACCGGAAAGCAGTAGTAAAAAGATGAGTCGCAATATGAAACTGAAATACAAACCAGTGGCAGTACTATGAGCTCCTATTGCGATTATTGCTCGATCTAATTAACGTACAATATTTCCGTCTACCGCAATTCTGAACCGTATTCCTTGGCGACAAGATTATTAATCTTGAAATAATATGTAGTGGTAGGATTCTGCAGAGTCTGACTATGAAAGTATCACATCTTTGCCAGTTACTATACCGCCAAACAGTGCAAACATTTTGTGTTCCAGTATGAATGACAATGTTTCCAGAGAAATTGCAGGGTATAGAGTGATAAATCTTACATATCAGGGTAAAGAGCGCAATGTACATACATACTGATAATTTACTGGCCTCATAGTTCAGTTGGGAGTTGGGAGTAGGTCCACTCCCTGAGCCGTAGTTCGTGGATTCGATGACCTACACTTGCGTTCGGAACGGATGTATGTTCTGTAAAAGGGTGTTTGTGTGTATCATGTGTATATGCACCTAGCATTTATTTCAGCTATTAGGTTTCTACTTTTGCTATACCGCTACATTTATATATCGGTGATGTGAGCCCATAATAGGTATTTTCCGGTTCTAAAAAAATTTCAATGAAAAAAAAAATCACTTCGAAAATCCTATTATCCTATTCGATCCTATTATCCTATTTCGAGGTTATTGCCAGACAATTGTCTGGCAATAACCTCGAAATAGGATCTTATTGTTCAGATCCTGTTTTAGTAAATCATGGGAATTTAATTGGTTCGGATTCATTACTGGATTCAGAAATGTTCGCTTCGTGAGCGCCGTATACGAAGTAGAATTTATTTGATGGCAGGAAGCCGAGATGGGTGGCTTTATCCGTCCAAAGACAACAGTAAAATAAATCCTGGCTGATTTTACTATTCATTAGGCATAAAATCTTGGGTTTATTAATGACTGTTCACGTAATTGTCTGTTAAGTTGTACGAATAATACTAAAGATATCATTCCCAAATATATTTTTACGAATAACTATTATATCAGCCATCTGGGTCCTATTTCCCATTGCACAAGTTTTGCTTAGTTTGGTGCGAGATGGGGCTGTGTGTAAAATTTCCACCAATATCTATTTATACCAAACGTTTTTACCTGTTGTGTAATCCTATAATTTTTTTTTTAAATGTGGTCAATTCGTAGTTTTCTTGTTAGAGTAATGGGAAGCGTAAGACATGTCATTGATGGAAAGTAATAGCCTCTGTACAATACCTCAGTGCCACGCAGATTTGAACATAAACAGCATCACTGCCTAGCACTGCACTGTACTCTGAGATATTTTAATCTCTTTGCGCTGTGATTTTTTTATCAACATGGCCCTTTAAACCTGAATGCAGTAATGTGTATGCATCCCTGCTTGACGGTAAAATAACCGGCAAATGTGTGGTTTTCCCTTAATAGACTCTGTAAAGATACCTTTATTTTTAACTTTAGTAACTATTTTTTTTAAATTTCAGTTATTATCTTTAATGGCAGGACTCTTAACAGAGTCGATTAAAAAAAGTTATTGAATAAATTAAAAAGTAGAAATAAAAAATAGTTTGTATCATAAACGAAATCTTTTTCACCCACGATAGAATGGAGACGGTGTATGCGTTTAGGGTGAAAGGGTGTTTGTACAAATCCATATTGCCATTATACTACAAAATACTATTTAGTCCATTTTGTGAAATACTCGATTGCTTACTTATTGATTGATTGATTACTTAAAACTACGAAAAAATAGATAAAAAATCCTTCTAATATTTCCATTTTAATTTTAGGAACATGTCATCTCGAAACTTGAAACACTCCCGCTACAAAGTCGTTGTAAGCCCGGTGTCACAAACAACTTTTAGGCCACAATCAATCAAGCTTTATCTGACTTCTCCATGGAATTTAAAATTGGATTCCTGTTAACAATACAGGGATTAGTACGCTTGTACTTTTGTACGCCATTGTACTTCTGAACCCATAACATTACGAAGCGACAATACACTCGCCCCCATTTCATCATCTATTGCTAGGTTTGTCTTTCAACATTGAATAGTTTTGTACGAAAACCGTCGATGATTATTGTTCTATTAAAGTTGTCGAAAATGTTTCGTATTTCATAATAAAAGCTGTTGTATTTTACACTGATGATAGGTAGCTTCAATAGCGTTAGGATTATGTGTTATTTATGGGGATTCTCGAGATACGTAACGTTTTGTAGTTTAAAACCAGTTAGGAACAGATCGGTGAACAATTTTGATGACAGATTAATGATCTAAATTGAAACGTAATCCTTTAAAATCTTTACATATAGCGTTATCTCTACTATCTAACTAAAATGTTTGTTGGATAATAAATTAGTTTTTTGATATTCTTCTGATGTTTTTTTCATGATTTATGTAACACAAAAAAAAATAGAAAATTTAATGCAATGTTTTTGTCTTGTTTCATCTGCTTTGCCCATAGCCGTTTGTTTCAACTTAAGAGTGAAAAATTACGTTCTAAGAATATGAGGGGCTTTGGTGACAGCGTTGTTTTTTCTCCAGCTGAGTTTCGTCCATTTCATCAATTAAATTAATATGTATTAGATGTTTTTGTTTTGCTCTATATTTTCGCATCTTGTGTTCTGACCATTCCAATTCCAATCACAAATTTTGTATACCTTGCTTAGTTTGCTTGATGGTTTCCAGCGATAAGGCCGTCAACTTTTGTTTCATTTTCCTTTCCTTTCCTTAACATATAATATATATAATAAAGATTATATATATATTGTATATATATGTTAAGCAAATAACAGCGATGGCTTAAGACAAACTTTTCTTACTCTAGATATGAAGACACTCAGTTGGCAAATAAAATAGAGAGATAATAAAATTACAACATTCAATAAGAAAAAACGTATCGAACAAGACCAGTTCCTCTAAAAGCTAAAGGTAGTAGTAAAATATTACGACGCACATAAAGAGTCTACAATAACTTACAAGCACTTGGCTCGATTATCTACCGTATTTGTCTGTGTTTTATAGCGGTACCGCCAGTTTTATGGCTTTTCGATATTATTTCGCGTATTTTTTTTTTCGATATGCTACCGGTACTCTCCGTTGGCTGATGGGAATGATATGGATACACTCTAGTTTTATTTAATCTGGAGTAAAAAATGTTTGTGATTACAAATGCTCAGATCAGTAAGAGACTTTTACAGACTGTTTGAAGATTTAGTATTCTACTATTAGGGTATTATATATTTATGTCAGGGTGTTTTATCTTCCACCAAACATTAACTGAACATCAGGTGATCCGACCCGGTGGTCAAACGCAGACATACGTACGCTATTAGTGAAAAAATCCTCGATAATAAATCCTTACTATTTATATTTATTATTTATTATAACTTATTAAAATACATAATATTTATTTAATTATATATCATAATATCTGCACGATACGAATTATATTGCCACACCCAATCAGGGTCATTATGGTAACTATGACATGTAAGTACTTATTAATAAGACCAAGAAATGTACCATAATATTAGCAATAAATGATTGAGTATTTAGTTACCTCAGTTAGGATTGTAGTTGGTAATTTTTTGCACTAACCCGAGTAGTAAGTAGCAGAGAAAATTTAAGCCAAACTTCCTTCAAAATAAAATAAAAATCTACGCCGCTACACACAGAATCCATTCTTAACTTGTATATTATCTGCAAAAATAATTCTTGTGCTAAGCGTGTTAAACTATAAAACACAATATTATCCAATATTGTTAGTATCATTATTATTATCGTAAGTAGCCTATTTGTTAAATTATTTTAAAAAAATGTATGGCATGTCCACAAGTTTCTCACACCGACAGACACTGTCCTCTTCACAATACACTCGAGTCTATCGGGCATTTGAAATAAAAAAATGTAAAATCACCCTTGCGTCCATAGAGGCCTATAAACTAACCTCCTCGCCAATTAAATATGAATGGACTGGACCACTCTCATTACCGGGGAATTTTTGCGGGGAAAACCAAGGGGTTTTGTTTAAGTTTTCTATTTTCCATGCACATAGAAAGACATAACAACGGGGTCGTTTCATGGTTGATGTTCTAGAGAAAAGTTCTAGAATTAAAAGTTTTTACTTTTAATTCTATTATTATTAGCATTCAAACTGGTGAATGCGTTGCCTGAGGCGGCATTCCTAAGTGAAATCTGGGTGTTTTTAAACAGATATATTTTCTTTGATAAGTTTAGATTATTATGCCATATATTATATATATATATATATATATGTCTCAGAGGGTATCTACTGCTTATCAAACTTTTAGCTATCGCATATATATATATACATATACCACTGATCTTTAAAAAAAAAAGATACGTAGGTAAATATTTGACACAACACTTACAATCAAAACCCGCGTTCCATTTTGATATTTACACACCTCAAAACCAAATTTAATACCAAAACAACATCAGACATTTCAATTTCAACCCAAAGTCAATAAAATTTCAAACACATCCATTTCCTCGACCGCAAAGTTAAATTTGTCGACTTATATAAGGGGTGTCATAATTGCGAAGTGAGACAAAGTCGCTTCAGAAGTATTGTGGGAGTTGTATAGTCTTTACGCGTACTTAACTGCTTGAGTTGACGGAAACCGCACTTTGTCGCCATAATTATACCGCGCGCGTCTCAATGGCCCATCCTGTGTATTGTATCTTGTAATAAGAACGAATTAATGAGGTGTTATTTTTTTTTCTTAAGCAGCAGTTGTTTTCTCTTTAGAAAGAAAATTTATGAAGTGACAAACTCACAATAGTAAATGTAATTACAAGTGTCTTTGATAAGAATAAGGAGCAATAATAATAATTTAAAGTTATGGTAACAAGGGTTATTAAAAATGAGAGTAGTAAAAGCAATGGTAGAAATTATTGGTTTTACAAGATATACAAAGATATCTTTGTCGACACCAAGAATACAAGATTAATTCTATATCTTCATTTTTTAAATAATACTATGGAATTATGAATTCTTTACTTTTTCTAAAGATAATATGAATACTAAAAAAACTTTTATAATTATTACGAATTCAAAATAAATGTAGTAAAACTACTTTAATCAACGGGTTAAGTGCTTTTTCCAATGATGAACGTACTTTTTCTTTCTGTTAGATGTTTTCAAATTAATATTCAATGATAATTATTTTGTTTAAGAGACTAGTATTTTGACGTCGTTGCTCTGAAAATTACAGTTGATATCTAACCAGTGACACAATTTACGCTTAACTTATATTCTAATTTCTATGATGAAATAAGACGGACTATTATTACGGACGGATATTACGGACTGACCGTACAGTGTTTTGTAAAAAAAAGATTACCACTGAATTCCATGAAGTTGTTTAAAAATAAAACCGATTTTATTTACCCAATACCCAAGCATTCAAAGTAGGTCAATACAGAAAAAAAGATATAAAACAAAGAAATCAGCATAGGTAGATTCTATTTTTGGTAGGTACAGTATACCGAATTGCACATCACTTTGTTTATGACTTACTTCTTCCTAGTTTAAATTATTCAGTTTCTGCATAATCCTGTTTATCTAATCTTGTATCAAGCTAAATACTCCCCCCTTGTCAACCCACGACAAAACCAAAGTCTGACTTGTATAAAAGTGGATGATTAATGTGTTCTCACATTAGGAACCACCCTGTACACGGGGTGATGTGGGAGTGTATGGCTATAAATTTAGCGACACTTCAAATCAATTGAATGAAAATTTCAAACTTTACAAACACACTCCACCAAAAAGACATCATCATGAGTTTAAAACGTAAATTAAACATTACTAATGTTTTTAGGTGTGGATCTCAAATTAAACATTTTTGTTTTAAGCTATCACAATCAGACAAGATTGTAGGAGTGTACGAAATAAATTGAAAGAGATTGTGATTTTTAATTTCGAACAAGTAGCGTTTAGAAAAGTAACAGACATCAATCCAGTCCAATCCAGCAAACAAGGTATTGTTTGACCGCCGAACCAACACAGTTTTGGTTTTGCTATTGATGGGTCTTTCATTTGAAGCGAAATTAAAGAAAAATCATTAAGTCACGCTCAATTTCTTTGTCAAAGCCAATATTGTTTTTGTTAGACTGTCACCCTCGGAAGATTACTCGCAAATGCGTATTTGCAAAACAACTCCGCTCAAAATATTTGTACGTGTTGATTTTTCTATCAGTCCGTATCATCTTATACGACCGCAGTGTAGTGCAGCGCAGATGTCATCGCTAAGAGTAATCTCTTCTAGGCAACCAAGGCATTAAAAATATAAAAAGTATGGCATGGCAGCATTGAACAGAAAAGGAGTTAGGTTATTGTAACATAAGGTTTCATACATACACTAACATATTAAAAATCATACATTCCAATACTTAGACTACTAATAAACTAATACACACACAAATAACTTCATAGCATTATTTTTTTATTAGAATAGCTTCAGTGTTGTGGCAACTGGTGACAGATGAATAGCCTTCACATTTTTTTTTAAACAGGGAGTGACGTAGCATGTCAGGCAGATAAAAGCAAGGTATTTTAGTTAGAGTGTCTGAAACGTGAAAGATTTCCCGTAAAACGAATAGTAAACTAAGTATAAATACCTACCTATGGCAAAATTCAACTCTATCGATAAAGATTTTACAAAACTTGCACTATGACACAAAACGAAAATTGAGTAAAATTTTGAGAAAATATATATAAATAAATAAATAAATATTGGTGGACAATTCAAACACAACACCATCTGACCCCAAACTAAGCAAAGCTTGTGTGATGGCAGCCAGATAGCTGATATAATACTTATATAGTTTTAAATACATACTTATTATACATAGAAACACCCAGACACAGTGCAAACATTTGAATTCATCACACAAATATTTGCACTGGGTGGGGATCGAACCCACGACCCTCGGCTTCGCAGGCAGAGCTACTACCAACTAAGCCACTAGGGCAGTTATTAGAACTTAAGTTTCATGGCCATACATGTCACATCAATCGATTCTAGAGTGCCTAAAGCGACGTGTTTATTGTATGTACCCAAAGTAGGTCAAAAAGTTACATTTACGAGTAATATACTTCATCTTTTTCCGTTTCAGGAATTGAGTTTTTGTTTTTATAATATTAAGCAACCAGATAAACACCAGAAAATCCGTGATCTTTGTCGGAATTCACAATTTCATTTGAAGAAAACCATTGACTTAAATGAAGTTTTATGAGGTATAATAGCACTAGCAGCGCCCGCGGTGTTACACGCGTAATTACCGTTCCCGTTTTTTCCGGGATAAAAATGCCTGCGAGTGTCTATGAGTTCTCCCAGACTATAATCTACCTATATTCCAAATTTCAGCGCCATCCGTGCATACGTTACGACGTGATTGAGCAAAAAACATCCAAACATCTATACATTGACATTTATAATATTCGTAGGAAGTAGGATGTGTGACTTGGCGTTCACGAGTATGACACATGGGTTAGCCACCGCTCTCATCACCACCTTTTCAAATCGAGAGTGAGTCTGTTTCTTCTAGGTAAGCACGGTCAACGACGAGGGCTACCCGTGGAAACACAAACAAGCCTCTATCTAACTAATTAGAACTCTAACAATAAAATCCAGCCACTTAAGAGTAAGTAAAATATACTTATAGCGAGACATACTCGTAGCAGCAGATACTCAACACCTAAAGGTAATGAGGACCTCTGGGTCGTCATAAATTTGTATAACCGTGTTCTGCGCGCGTGGTGTTGAGTTACAGGAAAAATTGGAGGAAATAAAAATGATACAATACGATTTGAGACTAATTAGGTGAAGTAAGAAAGCAATAATTCTCGTGGCTTGGTTGACAGCGAGCCTGCTATTTGAGTCGTGGTGCTTGTGGGTTCGAATCCCATCTACGACCAGATCAGAATTTGTGTGATGAATACGATTTTTGTTCAATATCATTGTGTTCCTATATTTAACAAGTAAGTATTTAAAATTAAATATTTATTGTGTTATCTATCTGGCTTTCACACAAACTTCACTTAATTTGGGATTTGATGTTGTTTTGTAAGAAAAAGTCGATCAATTTATGTGTTATTTTATTGATTTATAATGCATAAATTTTTTAAATAGGTATAGATACATAACCGTTTTATGGCGATAACTTCTTATTTGTGTTTTTGGAGTAATAAAATAACTATTTATAAAAGTAATTATTTGAAAACTATGAATGAAGCCCAAATGAATATTAAAAAAGTAACTAAAATAACACACATAGATTATAAATACACCATAGCAGCTTCTGCGTTAGCTCAAAGTTCAGTAGGCAGTACTTAATCTGAGGGCAACGCCATTGCTACTGTCAGTCCAAAAAAAAAAGAAAAAAATCGTACCGCATTCCACAATTTCGACAATGACTTTGACATTTCACCGCACTTTCCAGTAAGACAAGAGAAATCACTTACATCAACAGGTTCTCTTTGAGACACTAAAAGCTCCCTTTATTTCTAGAACTGTTGTACGAATAATAATATACACAGAACAATTACTGCAAGATAAACATTATTACTCTGGAAAACTTCGTCGAGTCTTCTCGTCACCCATCCCACAAAGTCTCCAGACAAAAATGTATAACCAGTGCGTCTTACCCGTTATGACCTACGGTGCTGAAACGTGGACACTGACAGTGAAAATGGTCCGTAAGCTTAAAGTCGCTCAGCGAGCTATGGCAAGGGCTATGCTTGGGGTTTCTCTGAGGGATTGCATCCGGAACGAAGTAATTCGTCAGAGAACTAGAGTCACCGACATAGCTCAGCGTATTAGCAAACTGAAGTGGCAATGGGCCGGTCACATCTGTCGCAGACCAGTTCTTGGTAGCGATCTATTAGAAATAAAACCACTAATCTGTTATTATGTGATAGGTTTATGTGTATTACTTGTTTTAACTTGTTTAATAATTTAATTTAGTGTATATTACAATGAAGTGTATCGTTATGTATTACAATTTTATGAAAATATTTTGTCGTAATGTTAGACGTTACATTTCTACAGTTATTATAATTCGTAGCCTGCCATATAATAACTCCGTCTCTCACACATCCACAGTGTCACAAACGAGACTAAAGTGGGCGTAAGCCAGTTATCAATATAAATCATCTCAAAATAATACAAATAAAATGGCTTACCTCCAAATAGAACACTTAGCAGGCGAAGAATAAAAACAAAATTAATAACTAAAACCACAGATCTAAAACATGTGGACTTCGGATCTTCGGCCAAAGTTGAACTAGTTCACTTAGGTACAAGAAATTATGAGAAGTCTACGTTGGTTCAATTTTAAGATAATAAAAAAACACTATAAAAATGTTTATTTTCGTTATGACAAAAAAAAATCAAGATTTAAAAACACAAGAAAAACAAGGTATAAAAAGATATGTAATATTAAATCTATTGTATACCAGCAGTGCCTCACGGTTTTACCTGTCTAGATCCCGTTCTCGTTATCCCCTTGGGATCAAAAGTAACCGAGGTGTTGGTCCAGATTATAATATGACTATGTTCCAAATTTTAATCCAATCCGTTTATACGTTACTACGTGATTGAGCAACAAACATCCTAACATTGACATTTATAATATCAGTAGGATTATTAGGATTCATGATAAAAACAAAACCGACTACAATTTAAAATGTAACTCACACAAACTCTCGAAGAATTGAAAACCTCTTCCTTTTTTAAAGGCGGTTAATAATATACTGAACTACGATTATTTTAGTCAAGTCCGTACGTGCTCTACATCCATGTATTTTTAGATCGACGACAAATACAAAGTTAGGGCACTTTGTCATAAAGAATGTCATAGAGAGATTTGGACGCAATGCGTTTTTTTGAATTATAGGTTTAATACGTGACTTTTGTCAAATATTTCTTCTTTAATTTATTTTTTTATTATTATAACTGGGGTATTTTTAATCGAGCTATTAAAATTTTGGACATAACATAAATTTGCTGCAGTCAAGTAATTTGTTAGAATAAAATCTAGCAAGTGCATAACAAAATAGCAATATTTTGTAACAAATGTAATAACAAATTACTTGCTGCATTGCAGAATTTATAATCTTCAAATACCTAGTTTCTGAAATAAAAAATGTGTGTTTATCGAAATACCGGCAATCCTGTGAAACTATTCCTGATTTTTGTATTTTATAACTTTCAAAGTTACATAAAAAAGAAAACAATTGAATTAAACCTGACGCCTCTCTATGAGTATTTAACTAACTAAATTAGCGATATCTTTGCTTGTTTTATTATATAGAGCGACAAAACGAGCAAGACTTGCATCGGAGGGTAAGAAACTCGCCTATCCGTAAAACAATGCCACACAGTTATTTCAACGTCAAGAGTACAACGTGAAAAATCACGTCAAATCTTAACAGTGAAAGATCACGTCACGTTGTTATTTCACTGGAAACTTCCTTCTCACCAGAACTCATTACCTACTTGCTTGTTTGATAGTAAATTGTTGTCAAAGATGTGATACTTAACCAGGTGGACCCTGACAAGTCCAAAACAATGACTTGGCTCGAACATTTCACAACTCGGATTAACTAAATGTCAGCACAGTGATTCAAAATTCATTCCTTTACTATTTTCTGAAATCTCATTCATTCATAATCAAAATGAAAGAAACAGCAAACAAGGACATAATAATAAGTGAGTGTTGTTATTATTAGCACCTTCTATTTTATAATATCGGACTGATCGTAGGTCCAAAAAGTAGCATAGTTTCAAAGATTCCCCATCCGTGGGAATATTTAGTGGACAAATTAGCCTAACTTTTTAAGGCTTATGTGTGCCAAAACTCTGTAAATTTTTTGAGTCAAGTCAAATCTCAAAACGTTAATTTTATACAATTGTTTCGTCAAACGAACGCAAAAACAATATTGAGCTTATCTCGGTTTTTGTTGTAGGTACCTACGGCGGAGATTACTATTTTCATAAAATGACTACATTATTATATTTATCTGAACAAACATCTATGACAATAACTTTCCAGTGCAAATATAGTCGCTAATAGATTCAGCTGATATATGACTTACGAGCTCTTCTATAGAAATAAAGATATTAAATAAAGATTTTTTAAATAGTTTAGAATACGTGTTTTTATATTGAATCATTTTTATGCCAACTGTTATAGCATAATGGCCCCTCTTTCTTTGTCGTCAGATAATAATGTCGAGTGAAATTTAGAACAGGATTTTAATAATGGCTTTTTGACCACATTATTATTTTGTTTTGGATATTAATTTTATTGGGTTATTAATTTTAATCTACCGCAACTTTTCTGGATCTGCGAAATAGGTGTTCTGTCGTCCATTTTTCTTATTAATTTTCAAAATAAAATCCAAAGACTACCTAGGTGGTTTGATCCTACTCGTAGTACCACAATCAATAATTTGACCAACTGTTTGCCGTTTGTTACATGAACTCTTGATTGATATTTCACACTCGCAAGAAACGTGTTCACAATTTAGTAAGATAATCTCCAAATCTCTTAAAGTACGTCATGTTTTTAATTAGTGTAGCCATTATTAAAAACACAAAGTTCTAAAAAACCGCGCTTTCCCCCATTTCTCCATAAACCGGAGCTAATAGTGCGGTAAGGGCATTCTCTGTATCCGCTGACTTAGAATTATAGTCCATCCAATTTGTATTACGGAGTGATATAAATATGAACAATAACTCTAAGTTTTGACTGTAATTATGTGGTTTCATTCATAAAATTTAAACCTAAGGACTGCGAAGATGGATTGCGCACGTTTTAAATTTTCATTTTAATCTAAAAGAATAGCCCTGTTGTGCTTACTGTAAATACTATTATGAGTTTTTTTTATATTATTTGCTTATACATTTTAAATTAATGGAACCTTTATTGTGTTTTGTAAAGTTTTCTTTCTTATAAATTTGAAATTTGGCTAGTAAATTGTTTCACAATGTATATGTACTTATCTGTTGTGTAATATGTTCTATGTTTATATCCTATTTATCTACTCTTTTAAAGCATGTTAGTTTTAAGTTTAGATCTGTTGGCCTCATTTTCTTTATGTGTTCTATTCTAATTTAATATAATTATTATCAAACCACTGTATTTAAACAAATGTTGTTTCTAGGCCCACATACTTTGGAATGTAATACAGTTCTGTACAGTATACTCTTACGTTACAGTTTGTGTTTATTACTTTTTTACATTCTGTTTTGTGTGCTCATTGAGTGAATGAAATAAAATAAAAAACAGTAATTGACTTAATACAAAAAACGACGTGACCTTTTTTATAAAGTTAGATATCTTCAAGTGACTTCTACTGTCCACTGAACTTACCGTGTCCCAAGTTTGGTAACCTAATTGCCTTAACTTGCGGTATCTACCCTACAGTAAGTCTGTTTTTCTTTTTTTACCCATCACCATCAATCTGCATCCCGCGAGCCGAGACAATCCTGTTTATAGGAATGTTAACCGAGTTTATTTCTACGGCCACTGTGATAAATACAGGGGAATTCGGGAGCATACATCATCATCTTGTCACTTCTCTGTGCCACTGGAAAAGTATTGGTGTCATCACTCACAATGTGTCATTTTAACGTAGAGTCAATTATCTGCGAAAAATAACATGAATCAAGGAACTGGTATGTTCCAAGAAACACATGCATAAAATAACACAACACAAGCATAATATAATTTAACAATGACTTTCATCAAAGTGTCATAAATAGCGGTTTGATTGCTGATAGTGTTTTTTTTTCATGCAACCATTAATAACAACACTGTTTTGTGATAAATAATAGTGTAAAAAAAATAGATTGAGGATAGACTGCCAACGTAACAACAAAAAGAAAATAATAAAGTATCGTCATTTGTACTTTCTTGTTTTGAATCAAATTTAAACTATTAGAAGTACAGTAATTACTTTTCTTTTCTGTCAGTCTTTTGCTTTTTATCAATGTATTTATTATTATCGTTAATTAGCTTTCTTATATTGTAGTTTTATTTTTTTAACGCAATAAGGTTTGCACTTGACCGTAATAGCGCCTGGTGTCAAACGACGATGCGGTCTACGACCGAGTCTCTGACCGACTGGTCTCGAGTTCATCCAGACGTTTCTAATATTCCCGAGCGTGACGCTAGAAATAAATTCACAATCCCACGAAAAATCTGTCTATGGCAAGTCAAAAGAAGTTTTCACTACAAAAAAGACAAGTTGGTATAAGATCATGCAGATAACCATTTCACTCACATCAGTGTGCACTCTATGAAATGCCAATAAAATCTTATACAACGTAGACAGCTTAGCACCTTCATGGATAAATAGAACTGAGGATGGAGCATGCCTTAGGTAGGCATGCTCCATCCTAGCAACAACAAACCGAACCGAAGCAACCGATCTGATTGAAGTTCATCTTTCAGATCCTGAATGAGAATGTCAAGGTGCGATACTTATGGATATTCTTGTCAGGGTATGAGTATTTTAAGAACACCCTGTAACGATAGATGCAGCGAACCATCTTGATAAATACAGGGCACGCGGTGACAAATGGTAACAGAGTGTTTTTATGTATTTTTAAAAATAACACCACAGTGTCGCCCTCTGTTACTAATTGGATACACAATACGTCTTCCCGCTTGCTCTCGAGCGAATCTATAGGAACTATGGAAGTTATAATTATGGCTGCGGGTAAAACTATAATGAAGCTCTTTTTAATGAATAAAGACTTTTTATAGTCCGGCTCTTTGGAGAGTCTGACTATGGAAGTACCATCACACCTTTGCCAGTTATTCTACCGCCAAGCAATACCGTTCGAACATTACTGTGTCCCAGTTTGAGCTAAATATTTGCAGAAAAAGCTAGGAGATAAAATATCTTATATGCCCGAGTGATGAGCGCAGTGCAGTGATTGGTAATGATTTGGACTCTTCATATTCTAATAGTTGCGTATCACTGTGCTGTTATGGGCAGGCAAGTTGCTTACCATCAGGTGAGGCACATTTGTCCAGAACGACTTCTCGACTTCTCAATCTAATATTATAAAACTGAAGAGTTTGTTTGTTTGAACGCTAGGATCTCGGGAAGTACTGTTTTATTCTGAACTATTCTTTTTCTATTGGATAGCCCATTAATCGAGGCCGGCTATGGGCTACAAAACATAACGCTACTATCAATAGAAACGGAGCATGAATCAAAAATGTAACAAAAGGGGAAGTAATATTCCTTTTTGAGTGTATCTCATCCAAAGAATTTCCATGTTATTATATATACTACGTACAGAGTTGGCACAAACGCTTTACATCGAAAGCACGGGTAGCATCTTTCTTGCCTTGTCGCTCTTTAGAAAGTGTCATACTTTTGTCGCGGCACATCACTCTCTTGCCATAGAAAGTATGCACGTCATCTGCTTACGATTGACACAAAGGAACCGTGCGGAAAATATGTAAACTCTTCGATGTCATTATACCTACCCTAGTCCATTGATGGACGTAGATCTCTCCTATAACTTGCCTCTCGACACAATCGTCAGCTCTACATCTAGTCACAGTCCTATACTACGTTTGCCGTTTCACAATCATTTTTTTTAAACTATAATAGGTTCGCACTTGACCACTATCTCGCCTGATGTTAAGCGATGATGAGATCTACGATGGAGCGTGCTTAGAACCTAGAAGAAACCGATTCACTCTCGATTTGAAGACATTCAAGAAGATTCAATCTCTATTCGAGAATACGTCTACCCCAACGGTTATCGGTTCTGCGACAGATTTCACCGGCACCAATTATTACTAATAGACCGCAGACCCGTGAACAAAATGTATGGGTCATCTGATACAGCAAGATACCTATGTGGGATGATAGAAGGGTATAAAGTAATAAGATTGAGCACTATGCCGTCACTTGTAAGCTGTCCAACTGAGTGCTGTTGAAGAGGGGGGGGGTTCTAAACCTCGATCATTTCTCGTTGTCGCATGATTTTTGTACGGCGTTGCGGAATAATAGATTAGAAGAGGTATTGAAACTATAAAAATTATAAATTTTAAAATACTTATTGTTAGTTTGTGAAAAAAATTCATGATTTTCCGACGATTTACAGAGTAAGTTGGGTCATTTGATTATGTTCGGCTTTGGTTCCATACAGTTTCAATACCTCTTCTAATACATTATTTCGCAATGCCGTACAAAAATTATGCGACGAGGAGAAATGATCGAGGTTTAGAACCCCCCCCCTCTTCAACTGCACTCAGTTGGACAGCTTACAAGAGACGGCATAGTGCTCCATCTTATTACTTTATACCCTTCTATCATCCTACATAGGTCTCCTGCTGTATCAGATGACCCATAAATTTTGTTCACGGGCCTGCAGTCTATAATACCTACATTTATCATGTAGAGTCAGTCTACTACATTAATTTTAATACATGATAGTGATATTACATACCAAGAGGAAGTCAGATAGTTGATACAATACTTATATGATTGTATCAATAGGTATATGACATATGACAAAATAAAAGTATGTAAGTACATATGACCACCCCGACACAAAATTAATATTTGTGTTGAACACACAAATGTTTGTTATGGATGGGGTATTTTTAAATCTTATAAGTAGGTAAATAATTTAATTTACATACATGAAAATGCGTAAGAAATCGTATATAATAGTTAATTAAATAAATACTTATGGGATTGTTTACGCAACAGATTTTTAATCATACTGCAAACGAATGTAGGATTCACTAAAAATAACAAACAAGCAGATTTAGTAAATGACCCAATATTTCTAATATTGATGGTCACTACACCGGAAGTATGGTGTAAATGGAGAGTATAAACTGGGCCGCTAGCGGAATGGGCGAGATGGGACGTGCCGGATTTATAGCATAATTATTTAAACGGTTTTTAGTTAAGATAGATAGTTTTTTTAACCCCTGACAAAAAAAGAGGCGATGGATTTTTTTTTTGTAATTTTCATTTAATTTCCCATATTATCTATTTTTGACCTAGGTATAAGAAAGAAATAAAATTCAGTTTGAGGTAAATATAGAATTTATTAAAATATAAGTCATTCAGCCAATTTGATTTTTTTTGTTTACATTTAATTCTAATATAGTAAGTATGTATAAAAATGCCAAAAAACTTGATCATCTGCACTTAGAAAATTTGCAGAAGTACCCACAAACGGAGTTCAAACCTTTTACATCACGATAAGATTGTAAATCGAACGTTCTATTCACTAGTATTTTAAGACTTTTAGACGGACACACCAAACTTATGTTATACTAGCGGTCTGCCCCGGCTCCACTCGTGATATGTTAATGTTAGCTTATACTTAGTACTCAGGGAACACGAATATATCAAATGATGAAAGATTTTTTGAATTTCCCGAGATTAGCGCGTTGAAACAAATTAGCTTTTTAGCTTTATAATATTAGCATAGATGTAAGAAGATGTAGCATAGCATAAATATATAAATAACTTTAAACGTGGGGGGTCAAATACCTAATTCACTTTTTAAAAAAAATACGGAATATATCAAAAATACAATAATAGCTAAACTTTCGACGAAGCAATCGCGTGAAGCCGTTTCGAAACTATAAATTCGCACCTACAAACAGATTTCAACACTTGTAAATCTAATTTACATTGCATTAGTAATACAGAAAATGAAGCTATTCCGTACTAAAGATATTTATTACATCGGGAACATTAAATTATCTAAATGCTACGCAAATTTAGAATCCATAAAATAGAGGAAGATGCGAATTTTGTTTTGTGAAAAATGCATCTGTTGATGTGAGAGAGCATTCCAATATTAGCAAATGTATTCGTACTTATTATCTAATCATACATATTATTAATGTGAAAGTTTGTGAGGATGAATGCTTGCGGTAACACAAATGTATGTGCTACTTACCTAACATCCCAAAAAAATTACGAACGCAGTTTATTTATGAATATTTATAACAATGTAGCCTATGAGTAAAATAGACAAGTTACCTAAATTTCATTCCGTAAAATATGCTCATAAAAATAAGCATTCTAGGTATTTTATGTCCCCACAGCTAGGACTTAGAGCCTTCTCTCACAAAGAGAGTTCAGGCCATAATCCACCACGCTGACCCAGTTCGGGCTGGCACGCAGGCAGATAACACCTGTACTTTAAAGATGGTTTTTAGGAACATGCCATTTTGTTTATGTTATTTTCTAACATAGTCAGTACATTTAAAATGGGAAAAATACTAAGAAGTAGTGGGATCAAACCCACATCTTTATGGCTGGGAAATTAGATTTTTCAATCTTTGTGTCTTCAAATCGCGAGTGAATCGGTTTTTTAGGTAAACACGCTTTATCGTAGACCGCATCGTTGCTTAACATCATAAAATGGCCTTAAAGTGCAAATCTACAAAAGTAAAAAAAAAAAAAAAGTAATTTCGCTACTAGCCACGGTTAAAAAAAACTGAATAAATGTAGCATTAATATGAGGTAACACCACAAAGCACAGCTAGTTATTAACTGGTCAATAATTTAGTTTAATGCATCATAATAATGAGACATTATGAGGATGTAAATACATTATGAGACATGATTTCGAATCAACGTCACATAACATGAAGATGACATTCGTTCGTAACTACGAGTGTTTTTGTTTATTTAATGCTTTCGGTAGCTTCTAATAAAAAAATCTAGGATTAAAAAAATCTTTTCTATCGTTTCTTCGTGTTTTTGAGATCCTCAAGTCTAATTTGTGTTATTACGGTCAAACTTTTGTAAAAGTCGTAATAACTTAATATCAAAAAAATACTTCACTTTAAAAAGTATTTGACGACACCATAGATTTAGTAGGTAAATGTTGAAGCTGCACGAGAGCGTACCCCATGCGGTTGTTGCAATTTCACGGCACACGGGGACCTTCACATACTACGCTGACGACACCGACGACGCCATCGGTCGGTTCGTGCGGCGAGCGTGGGCTGCATCACCGAAGACCATCCGCGATTTCAACCTACAGATGGCCATCAGGGACAGAAATGCGGCCGTTGTGGAGGCTCTGGGCCGGGAGGAGTCAGCTTAGGCAAATGGCAAAAGGCAATTAGGCAAACACTCGATGTCGAGTCGATTACTAGCGGAATCCCAACCGGTAGTGATCGGCTCTACAGACGAGCACTAGAATTAGATTTTAAATGCACCCAAATCCCTTCTATTTTCCTCTTCTCCTTATCCAAGAAATGTGTAAAAAAAAAGATTATTGTAATGACAAAGATCATGGACCCCGGAGTCTGTGGAGTGGATAATTTAAATAAAAAAAAAAAAAAAGTAGGTAAATGTTTGACACAGATTTATTCTAAACATTTACCTACCAAAAAACGACCTATTCAAATCTTACAGGATCAAAAAACGTTTCTTTGAATAATTCAAATATTTCTTTAAGATCAAGGAAAATTAACAAAATTGAGCTTACGTCAAGTTTTGTAATAGTACGAAAAAATTTCCAACATGTCATTAACGCAACAATCAAAATCTAAACAAAACATTCTAAAAGCGGCCGACTTAAAATAACCATAAAATGCATCTAATGATAGATCAAGAAACCATTATTAATTGTCCGAAAAGTAGTTATTTATGGTAAGTTGTTAGTTTTGTCTACCATAGACAAAAATAGACAATCGGCCCACCCATAGAGATACAATGTCTAAAGTCATAAAATTAAAGTAACATAAAAGTGAAGATTTCCGTATATTTATGGCAACCCAGAAAGCTACTGTTATCTGTGACCATAATGTTATCTATAGAATTTTATTTTAATTGATATTAAACATCAACAGTCGTCATAAAAGTTATAATTTAGTTTTGATAATGAAGATAATGTTTTAAGACGTCTCAACTAAAACACGGGACAGAATTGTTATTTCCATCATAACTTCTGGGCTTCCGGCATAGAATACATAACAATATTACAGAATGGACATTCTTCGCTCCCCGCTGAACGTGGCTACCTCACCCCGCCATCAACGCCGAGCAGTTGAGACGAACGGATATATCAAACGCGCTTTTATTCATGATTGATTATTTGACATAAATATAATTACTTACTCTTGCTGTAACCCTACGGTTTACATTGCACCTACGTTTAGAGTGCATCAGTGTACGAGAGTGATATTTTTTGTGTCTTTGCAGTAAGTAGCTAAAGCGTGGTCTGTACGGATATCTGAGTGTGGATACGGATAGGTATCGTTGGAAACCTTAGAAACTATACGGAATGAATGATAACATTATGATCTGGTCAAGATGGGTATCTGGAAATTGGTACTTATAATAAAAGTGCTAAATTCTAGATCTTACGATACTAAAATTATATAATTTGTCAGTCAACCTTTGTAAACTCACTATTTGTTTAAATAACGTTGTTTTCATTTTTATTTTTTATTATCGACATCGCGGTTACACGCTACCCTGTCATTCGTTTTATTTTCTAGAATAAAAGTGGGCTACAATTTTCATAGATGTACGGTTATAAGATATTAATTATTGCAGATAAATCATTCAGTCAATTAAGTATTAATTATTAAGAGTAACAGATATTTCGCTTATAGATAGATAGATAGATACTCTTTATTGTACACACCAAAAACAAAACAATACAGTAAAAGAAAAAGAAATACATTAAAACTAGTGTTACAATCGGCGGCCTTATCGCTAAAAGCGATCTCTTCCAGGCAACCTTGGGATGGAAATGTTTTTAGAAGTAATAAAAAGCGGGGTGTGTTATGATCGGGTTCCTTCGTTATCTTCGTTGTCACGTGTCACCAAGTCTCTTCTTCCAGGTTTTCTCTACCACTTATTTTCTGCATTGGTTAGAAACTTCGGAATAGCTTTTTAAAATGTCTAGTGGACTATCGACTATGATAGCCCGGTTTTAAATCGTAGATCACGCGCATTAGTGCGAAGAAGAATGTTACTTGACTTGAATGTTGAATGTATTTTCTTGTTTTTTCTTTAAATATTCCTCCATCCTTAAACAATTAGGTAAAATATAAATAAAGACCACCGCACAACCATTGAAGCATTGTGGCGAATACGTTTAGCTAAGAATTTTTTTAGCACTTTTTTTTTTGTTTGCCTTAAATCTGTCAGTGTCTTTAGTGATCAAATTTTGTATGTGACGCCGGTGACGCCCATTGATTACATACCTCGTGACGCCGAATATTTTCAATCTTGTATTTTTTGTTTTGTTAGGTCTCTCTCACTCTCCACTTACTAGTAAGTGGAAAAAAGCGGGAATGCATGCGAATCTGAACTGGATGATTCTCAGAGCACAGGTCATACAGGTGAGGTGGCAGATATGTTATTAGATATTAAATATTACCAAAAATCCTGTCTTAAGTTTTTTATACAAACAACACTACGAGTAAAACCAATTATTTTGTCATCTATTGTTAACCTTCAAGTACACCGAGTGTTTTTCTAAAATGCAACGCTTTAATTAGTTAGAATGATTTGCAAAAACTGACAGAGGACGTCATAATGGATCTTGTAAAAACAGTGTTGTGTTGTTAGTTCCAATTATCGAATAATGTTGCATTACGAAATTTATAATGTTTTCTTTTTTTGTGTGTAGTGAATTTAAATTGTAGAATATGTTTGAAGTAGTAACAACGCCGCAGTAAAAAATATCTATATTTAAAGTATGCTGCCGTCGCATATAAAACATGTTCTAATTAGACGGCGTACAAATGAAACAAACAAATTTATTTTATGCTTAGAAAAACCCTTAAAGGTAGGTACAAGAGGGATTGAATATATGGTTCCATATTAATCAATAAATATCACAAGAGAACCAATAAAAATTCAATAAATGTGAAAGTTTAAATGCTCGCTGCTCAATCATGTAATAAGAACTGAACCATTCAAGCTGAAATTTTAAGCACAAATAGATTATTGTCTGGAATAACAAAGGTAAAAGCTAACTATCCATCCCGAAATATGTAGTAATAGTAATTTTCGAAATTCTACGCACAGTTTCGGGAGACACAAACAAAGCAAATATATATGTAACGAATACAGTGCAGTGCAAGACAGTGATTAGAAATCATCACGTGCATAAAAATGTGAAACGCCGCGTTGTTACGGGCAAGCGTTTGACTTACCATCAGGTGCCGTCTCTGCTCCGTACTCTTTAAAATATTTTAAATTTGAGCATCGACCAACCTAAACACTGGATTCTTTTTAGCGCTGTAATGCTGCCAGCATGCAGGATACGATTGCAACTGGTAGTTGGGTTTGATAACCTAGATTATCTTTAGACCTCATCATCATTTATATTATACAAAATTTAGATACGCTTAAAATTATTAAGTACTGTCATGAAATTTAGAACAGTTTTGTCAAATTTAGATGTGTATGTATAAAAAAATAAACACTGAGAATTTTTGTATTCTCTCAAAAAGATAAATAAATTTTTGCTTAGAAAAACACTTAAAGGTACAAGAGGGATTATAATACGAAGAAAGGAGAAATAGGAATATATGATTCCATATTACAAAATTAATAAATGTCAAAAGAGAACCAATAAAAAATCAAGATACAACACATCTACAATATAAGACGACATATAAGAATACGTAAAAAATACAAAAACAAAATTAAACAACACAAAATCAAAACCAGATAAATGCAAGAACTATTTGTTACTTATCCAAGAAACATTTAATCCAGCAGTTATCGCGGCAATCCTAGTCATAAATAAAATAGCAATAAATATCCAGTCCAGTGCAATTAGCCCAGCCACAATGGTCACAAATAGCCCAGCAGTGGACGTGTCATAACGTCGCGCTGATGACACTAGGAAACGACGTAGTGAATGTGTTAATTAGGTATTTGTAGAACGAACGGGGTAGAATAGGGTTAACGACGAACATAATATGTGATGTACTCAGCGTCAACTATAAATGTACCTACTGCAGTATATGACTTATAATTCGCAGATTAATTCATCAGCTTAGCAACTTCTAACATTGACGGGATTAAAAGTAGACCGTATTTAGACCGTAGACGTTAATCTTATGCACACCCGTTTTCAAAAGAAATAAGTACCTAAATATTAGTGAATATTCCTCAAACAACATTAAGGCCAGGTAGTTCTGTCAAATTAGGCATTTAACACTGTCTTGTTCTCGCGACCGTCACCGACCGCGGAATCGGTGCCACAGTGCAGAAATAACATTAAAATATTGGACTATGTAATTTAAACTCATTTTTTGTTCAAGATTTGTTTATACTCGTGATAACAATTTTGTGAATTGTGAAGTGATAAGAGTTTTTTTGATATATAAACGAAGAAATATTAAATTTATCTATACTCAAACTTTTCTTTTTGGTCACACTATAAGTTGAGAACGGCTTTTCCAATTTCATGCCATTCCAATTTCATCTTTTTAAAATGTTTCCTAATAATTCACAAGTTCGTCAAAAATTAAAAAACATACTGAAACGTAATGAAAGTAAAAATAGAAGGTTTTTTGGTCAACTTTGCACTAAATTTCTAATCCAATTTTTTTCTATGAGGTAAAGATCACTTACGGAGCATAAAATTACAAAATGCTCACAGATCCAGGTAGATCTTCAAACGCCAATTGAAAAAAACTGTTTTAGCCGATATTTTGGAAACTATATATTTTGACAATAATTGTAGAAAATAAAATTTTGCATCTTTTGTTGCTAGTAAACTTTTTTTTGTAAAACTTACCGTTTACGATTTATAACCCATTTAATGATACGGTTGCGATGATGCCGATAATTGTGGATGAAAATGATGTGGTCTACGATGGAACTTGTTTCTCTAATAGAAACAAACACAGTGTACCTCGTAACCCCAAGGTTCGAACCTTCGACAAAAACCCACTCTGGCAATGCGTTTCACAGCTTAGTTGTTCTTATTACAAAAGTGGAGACCAAACTCTTCGTTCAACTCTTCAATCATGATGATGAACGGTGCTGTTTATTCGAGCAACGAGCAATATGATAGAATAACCTTAATTTAAAACCCCCGACTACAAAAAAATCTACACGTAAAAAAATATTACCTACTATCTAAGGACACTTTGGCGAGTCAGATTAGTCTTAGTTACCAAAATCCATCCAGCCGTTTGGAAGATATGTGGAAATAAAAGTTTTACAAACATAAAAGATACGCGCGAAAAACATAACCCTTCTTCCATTCCGGTAAAAAGGACATGTTTATGCTACTGGGAACAGAATTCACATCTTATTATTTTTACATTGTTATCATCAAATTAGACATAATAAATCGTAGTCGGTAAGTTCGAAAAAAAAGTTTACTGGCAACCAAAGATGGGAAATTTTATTTTCTACAATAATAATAGGCTTCATAACTTTTTCAGAATATCGGCCAAAAATGTTTTTTCGAGCTGGTGCTTGAAGCTCCACCTGGATTTGTTATTATTTTGTGATTTTATGCTCAGGAAATGATTCTAAACCTTATCTATATAAAAATAGGAATCGGAAATTTAGTGCAGAGTTAAATTCTACGAGTAATTTTACTGCCTAAAAGGCTTCTTATCAAATTTGGTCGAGTGTCTAAATTTCTATGAACAGTATTAACATTTTCATACAAAAAAAGAAATAATAATAAATTTTGGTGGTGTCTCAAACTTGGAAAAGAAATAAAAAAAAAAATTCTAACAAAACCATGCGTGTATCTATGGAAAGGTGTTCAAAATTGTATTGAAGTTCCTAACATTTTGTTCTAAACTGAATAGTTTGCGCGAAAGTCTAAAGTGGTAAAATCTGTATGCGAGGACTTTCTTCCAAGTACTAAGTACCTTACTACCAAAGAATTTACCTAAATGGCATATAAATGCAGGTTAGGTATCATTTATGATGCCTAACTTGCATTTATATTAGGGGATTTACGCAGGGGATTTCTCCCCTCTCATTATTTCCTTATCCCGATCTCTGATTTAACGGACGAATATTTTACCGATACTTATCTATTTTCCATTGCATCCGCATTTAATTTTTTACTGATGTGTTAACGACTTAAGTTTTTTGAGACTCCCCTTTTGGTCTACAACATAAAGTAAACAGCGTACTAATTAGTATCAGCGTCTATTTGCAATTCCAATGAAAACGGTATCAAAAATCTAGATCATAGCGTGCTTCACTAGTAATACCTACTGATATTGTTATACTGTGGCACTATGATCGTAATATTAAAAATTTATCGGTTGTCAAAATTGCAAAATCAAGCACAGGCCCGTCGTCCGTGAGCGCCGAAACGCGACTGATCAGGCCTGCCGAACGGCGCGCTATATATATGGTAGATATTAAAACATAGTGAATAACTGATGCTTTTTATCAAGTCAAACTCTGCGAATGCATCTATAACTTTTTAGTGGCTTTCGTTGAGTACAAAAATTTAGTAAAAAAAATCATTAGTTTAGTCATAAACTTGAAAAACCTTTTTGAAAAGGGGTAACTTTGGGATTTTTTTCTAACAAGTAAAATTCATTAAATCGTGTTATTGACTGCGAATTGCACTAGACTAGATCCTTAACTAATACATATATTTTTTTCAGAGTTTAATACACTATTTTAAAGGTCTTAAAGTTGTTTTAAAAATTCAAAATTACGGCCCACACGCCCTTAAGTAGTCCCAAACTAAGTAAAGCTTATAGTATAGGAGCCAGATAGTTAATATCTTAATAAACTTCCATAAAAAATCAGTGTCATGATAATTGTTCCCATTGAACTCTTGTTGCTTGTTTGTACACCCCGTTTTCTGACGTGTCCACACATTATTTTGCATCCTAAGGTTGGAAGAGTTCGCTTTTAGCAATAAGGCCCTTGGTGTGTCAATAAAGTGTATCTATCAATCTAACTCTTCAGCATTTAAACCGTTATTCAGGAATGTTGCCAATTGTGTGCAATTGGGCCCAATTTGAGACATAAGATAGTTTTTATTTCGATTAATAGTATATTTATATGGTAATATCCGAGCAAACCTGGAACGCTTTGCTTATTTATGTACCTAATTGCAAATACATAGTAATCATACATAGAAACAGATAAACACAGAATAAACTTTCCGCATTATAAATTTGACGCGATTCTTGAAGACCCCAGACTATTTTTTATTTATTAGAGTGCCACTGTGATGTTGTATACAAACGTGTTACTTACCATTAAACGAATTTATTACTCGTCTTTTCACTCGACATCATAAAAAAATCGATATACAGAACGAAAACCAAAATTGTGCTGTGTGATTAATGCCATTATTAATGATTTTTTCTTTGCGTAGCCCTATTTAACGCAAGTACGAGTACAATTAGGGACTGGTACTCTGTGTGTTCCGCTAAGATTTACCCTAAGACGTGCTTGAGTCTAATTAGACATTCTTAGTGTATAATAAAATTTAACTATTGCTCATTCGGTTGGTATGAGACTCATAGTAACTGATATAGAACTGTGACACCCGTCAGCTGGTTCAGCATTAACTGTTACATATTCTGTCGGTTTGAGACTCGTAGTTACTGCGATATGAACTGTGGTACTAGTCAGATCACAGAGTGCAGAGCTGCTAGGTATTAGGTACGTAGCAATGCTGTGCACTTGTCTCCCAGTAATGATAATTAGTAAGTAAATGATAATTTAGTTTGTTACATCCATGGACGTTTAAAAAAAGTCGGACGTACTCTCGCTAAAACAAAAACTGTGTCTATGGAGTCGGCCAGTGCGATGTCACATACAGGCTGATACGCACACGTACACACATCAGACGGCCATTACGTGCATACATGCACAGCGCACTGCGTGTCTCTATAGACATAGGTTTTGTTTTAGCAAGACTACGTCCGACTTTTTTATACTTCCATGGTCACATCTTAAAGTTTTGAAGACAATGTTTCCAGAAAACAATGATGTAAATCATCTAACATCACCGAGTGACAAGCGCAGTGTAATAATACTGTACCTAATGCATATTCAATAAATTGTTTACTTCTGTACTCTTTCAATTTCAAAACTTTTTTTTAACTTTAATATGTTTACACTTGACCGCCATCTCGCCTGATGTTAAACGATGATGCGGTCTACGATGGAGCGTGTTTGCCTAAAAAAAAACGATTCACTCTCGATTTGAAGACACAAAGATTGTAACCATCGGTAAAAACCCACTCAGGCAACGTATTCCACAACCTTGACGTTCTTATCACGAAAGTAGAGTCAAATCTCTTTGTTCGTGTATTTGGAACATCAACCATGAAACGATGTCGCTTTTTCGAGCTTCGAGCATTCCGATTGAAAACAGAGCAAGGTGGTATTAGATCGTGCAAATCAGTCGCACACTCTCCGAACTGTATCCGATAAAAAACCGATAAGTTAGCAATTGTTCGGCGATGTTAGAGACTTTGCAGTCTTTTTCGCACGAGAGTGTCATTGCCTATGAGCCTTTTGGCAGGTCTCTCGATCGGTTCCAGAGCCTCCAGCTGATACTTAGCCGATCCATCCCAAAGGTGCGAACTCTTCTTCAAAATGTGCTGCGGTGGGTACTGTGGTGGATGCGGCGGTTGCTGGCGGTCCTTGCAGCGCCATCTACACGTCCTGCACGTAGATTTGCTTGTCGCAGATCGGCACTTCGCCCGCGTCGGTGCCGCCATGACACCCGCGATGGCCGTGCGGTAGCAGGCTAGCTCTGTGAAGTGCTTTATTTAAAAAAAACAGTTACGTAGTACCGTGCAATTATAGACAGCTAAGTCGCTTATCATTCATTGCATGACCTGTTATTTAAACAATAAAGATTTCTAGTCACTAATGCTTACTTCAAAGAATTTCACTCAAAAAGCAATTGTAACGAGCGTGACTCGCGAAAAACTAAGAGAATTCATTTCGAGGTAGCTTTCAAGTTTTCGACACTTAACCCTTTTCCAGTCATTTGCCCAAATAAATGAACAATTGATTGATGAGTCGCTCACAAATACTGTTTTAAGAATGATTTTACACTTCCTTATTTTTATCAAAATATCTGGTTTAGCTGTTATTAACTATATTGTAAGTTGTAGATATTATTACTAGCTGTGATATATTTCATTTAAACACAATTTCTAAATTTAAATTCTTCTAACATTTTAAATACAACATTCCACAACAACATTTTTCTTTCTTCTTTCTATCGGACTTCTCGTAGCTCGAAAAAGAGGCATCGCTTCATAGTTGTTGTTCCAAAGACACGGATGAAGATGTTTGACTCTACTTTTGTGATAAGAACTTCTAGGCTGTGGCATGAGTTTCCTGAGTGGGGTTTTCCCGATAGTTATAATCTTGGTGTCTTCAAATCGAGAGGGAATTGGTTTCTTCTAAGCAAACACGCCCCATCGTAGACCGCATCGTCGCTTAACATCGGAAGAGATGGCGGTCAAGTGTAAACAAACGTGTATAAAAGTAAAAAAAAAAGTGAAAGTTCGTATATTTCGTTGTTTATAACTTTTTCAAGCAAATTAAAAAAGCAATTACTGAGAGGATCATATAATCATAATTTTGAAATAAATGAAAGACCTGAAAATTTTAATAGCCTAGTGGCTGTGAATGTGTAAATTCACTATTGTATGGCTAACGATAATGATGAATGGTTTAGAGTACAGAAGTAAGGCACAAGTTTTTATTGCCATGTAGTAGCGAGGCACGCCTTAGAATAACAGTAAAATTAAGCAACAAGTGAGAAACATCGTTGGCCCAGATATCAAGTGTTTGTCTTCACTTCTTATTATTCTCATACATGTTTGACGTATATTTTTCAACGCTGTTCAATAATTTTCAACGACTATTTTCGTTGTGCGACCGCCTCCTTAGTTTGATCATAGACCAAGTAACTTGAAATGTACAGAATAGGCACGAATTTGATCGCAATAATTTGATTTAGACATAAATTGTAGACGTCTAAATTATATTAAATGCAGTTACATAATTCAAAATACCTAATTGTTATTTAAAGTGAAAGCTTTGTTTTATGTGTTTGACAGAGAAGAGCTTAATCTAAGATGAATCAACTGTTTTACATAATGATAAAATTGGTGTATTAATTCTAATCACTTACGCTTATTGTCTGTAGATATTTTGTTCATTCAAGTTTAATTAAATTGTATAAGCTGTTTTGATCGTTCTTTACTGTTTGTTATTTTCACGTAATTAAGACGTAGTCAATGTAGTAGACTATCGTTAGGTATGTAACGTAGAAATAGGGGCAGTATTTTCAGTACAATTTCTGATAATTTCTGCCATTAATAGTTTTTTTGTGAATGATTCCACTTTTATTGATATCAATTTAATCAAAACTATTTAAATACTTACAAACTTCATCATTGACATACACGTACCGTAAAAACATAACACACATCTTCCATGAGCGTTCTTTTTTACCACCTTTTTACCCAAAAAGCACAAGTGCAGTCACGGACCAAACAATGGAGCATTCGCTTCTGTTTATCGTGAATCTATGTTTTCACACGTCAGTCACAGCCGGCCCATTCCATTCTACAACTCTTTATAGTCCCCGCTATTGTATATTAAAACAATAACTACCCACTTTATGGCCGCGACATTTTTAACAATAAGATACGACGCCAGCCGACCTGTCATGTAGGGTTGTCAAATCTAAATTTTAAGAATAAACGCCGATTTTACACTTTGATGTAATCTTTGTAAATATAACAAAAATCTTATAGGTATCATTGGAAATGTACAGCTTAAAAAACATTGAGATTCAAAATAGATGAAGTTCTGATGATATTTTTATAATGTTGCCTTTAAACTTCTCGAGGTGTATGCCAGATGTTTTGTTAAATCGCGACGAATTCGGCACGAAATCTAATTTTAAAAAGAGATGATGCTGGTTTTACTAGTTTTGTTTATATGTGGCATAATATTTTGTATGATTGGACATTGAACGAAGCCGATTTCAATGATTTTGTACTCTTTGAATGGAATAAGGGAGGAACAAATAGACATCTATGGTAATTGTATGAGCGAGCTTACGACACTAATTGCCATTGCAACCACTAACCAGAACTTAAACAGGTATATTTTAACGCAATATCACAACTTTAATAAGTCAGTAAAGCAATGTTTTTGGTATACTCCATTTTATTGGTATAGAACTCTTGAACTCTTTAGAACTTCAATATTTTTGACAACCCTAATACAATCTCAACTAAAAGATTACAAAGTTAAGATTTACAATAACTACCGCGGAAAAGTAATGAAACGTGACCGCAATATACTGTAAATTACAAGAAAGTAATAAAAAAACATCTATTTAGTCACATTTTAGTTGAATAACGCTAAAACTATGATCGTATTTCGCAATATTTAAGAGGCAAGATAAATATCACAAAAGAATTTGATTTATCGCTCAATATAATGTGAGAGTATTATTATGTTTTTGTGAATGTGACAATGGTTATAATCGTAAAGCATATTTTTTGAATTTTATTACCGTGTTTTATGTTCTCTTGCATTCCAACTAAATACCTATTGTTAAAGCAGCTGGAAATATTTAAAATGATCTATTTTAATGGTGTGGACATAGACAATTTTAATGGATGGTTATTCAGTTATAATGTACCCGTTAAATACAAAAAGAAGTTATATTTTACTCATGACAACACATTTTTGTTATAGTACCAACCCTGATATTGCGAAGAAAAAAAAGCTAGTAGGTCGTCAGTGGAAACATGAAGATCATGAGATCATGACAATATGTTTAATTTCAATTTATGACTTCACTTGTGTTATTTGTTCAATACAAATAACCGCGATCATCGCCAAATATTCCGAGCATCTTGCATAGCAAATTAATTTTATTTTAAGACTCGGATAACAATGAAAATACGCGAGCAACACTAATTGATTGTAAGAATCCGCATAATAGACGCGGAACGAACAGCAGTACATTATAAAATAGCAGAAAGACATCTCTTGCGTTTAACCCAGTTGTTTTGACGTCTCCTCTATTCTGGTATTCCTGGCATCACTAACAAATCAGCACCTGTCACTTTTGTTAACAAATCCCCGAAATAACCGAGCTATTGTTTTAAAACCAGAGACAATTCAATTTACACTTTAAAAAAGTCGCCGCTCTCTATTTCTGTACGTCTTTTTAATGGCCCGTCGAAGATTTCTTCCTACATCTGCTGTGATTCTTTAAACAAATTTACACCATAGTATTGTAATATTATAGTATGTTTTTGGTTAAACTTTGTTTGAAATATACGTAGAAAAAATTGAAATTCGTATTGGAAACATTGTAGTCTCGATGACAATAGCTGTGGAAGTGTTGACAAGTGAATATAGAAGACTTCGGCTTAACGAAGACAATGGAATTTTCAGCATTGTCCCGATTGAGTGACAAATTGCTTGTGTGTTGCCACTTTTCATTTTTCGGCGCTTTGTTCGTTGAGAAAACAGAGACACACCTTTTTGTTTCATTATTTATGGCCAGTGTGAATTTAAATTTGAATTATGGAATTATTACCCGCGTATAATTTGTATGTCACGCTGAGCTAATGCGACTTTTAATTTGGTTCTTTACTGCTTTTGTTTGAAGTTTTTTTGCTTTATCGGTTCCATTTTTGAAAAAAGTCAAACTTTCGAGATTTTGATCACATAATTTTTCCCTTAATCAAAATATTTGTCATATCCACACTGTCTAAGGATTCTCGTAATGCTTCTTTATGAGCTCAAAATTCATGAGAGTTGTATTTTTTGGTAACTGACAATTTGTGGGTGCATACTTCTGAAGAATTTTGACGGTGTTATCATTTGTTTTTTTTTAATGTGATATGAACATATAGTGCTCGAAAATATCGTATTTGATAACACCCAAACTGTCAGTCTCAGGATTCTAGGAAGACAGCAAGTTGTACCGAACCTTGAGGCAGTTCGCATTGAAAAAAAATGAAATTGAACTTTTTAGTACGAGCCAGTGATAGAAAAGTAGAGTCAAAATAAACATAAATCAAAATCCAACGCGTCACTGTGGAATATTCTTAGAGCAATATTTTTCTTTCTGGACAATGACTGATTTATTTTCAGAAGAGATGACAAAAGTTTCGCTGCCTTAATACCACGGATTATCATATCAAGGAAAATCTTCGTCTTCTAAACCTTACTTTGACAAGTTCTAAATACGTGTCTTCATTTGTTTACGTAAGAACGCCGCGCCCAATAATTAATCTTCCTAAATCATCAAAATAATTCTTCAGTAAAAAAATCAATACTGCAAACTAATAATTTACTGTCAAACCCTTGTAGAAACTGTATCTACTTTACGTTTTAATAAATTAGGTACATCAATGTAAGTTAAAGGTAAAGGTTAAAATATTCCATCGCCACAATGTCAAATCTTCATACGGTTTTCATGCTTTAGAAGACCTTTTACTAATACGGTTATACTGCTATTACATACAACTTGACTAACGTTTTAATTATTGCGTTGAATGAAAACTTTGAAGATATCTTTCTTAGAACTCTGCTTGCTCTCGGTGTTTTCTTTTAACGTTCAAAATGGCGCTGACGACAAACTCATACAGTTACACTTGGGAAATATACTCAAAGGCGCATACGGGATTTTCAAATCGTATGATAAAACGGCTTCGCAAGGCCGCAAGGCAATAGTAAAACAATTAGGTAAAATTTGTTAAAAATAAACTGGTCTTTAAAAATGGCTTGACGTGCTTTATTGATTAACCTAATATTTCAAGAGTTATCGGCCGCGATAAAAAAACCGGTTCATTAAATGGGCCATAAATCGTAAATGGTACGTTTCACAAAAAAGTTTTTGGCAACAAAAGATGTAAAATTTTATTCTCTATACTAATCAGTTCAATAATTTTGGCTAAAGTCATGGAACTCTTAAAAACGGCTAAAGTGCATAGTTTCCGAGATATCGGCCAAAACGTTTTTTCAAGATGGCGCTTGAAGCTCCACCTGAATCTGTCAGCATTTTGTGATTTAATGTTCAGTAAGTGATCCTCAACCTCATAAAAAAAAGAAATTTGGATCGGAAATTTATTGTAAAGTTAAATTCTATTTTTTACTGGCCTATGATAAGAATTTTCATATTTGTACGGCATTGACTTTTCTAAGACATGTATTAAATTTAAATAAATTATCTGAATGCCGTTTAAAAAAATCGCACTAAATATCACCCATCACCACATCAATAGAGTACATTTCGTCACATTGTATTTTCTGGAGTTTTTTTTGCCATTTACTGAATTTTGGACTAACACAAATGTACGGCACGTATAAACATTTTATCTTTGCACAAAATGCTTTCGGAATAAATTAATTTTACGTTGTATCAAATCACCTCCCTGGATCACTGAAAAGAGGAGATTGATCCCTCGATATTTTCTTCTTGTGGCATTATTTTTGTACGGCGTTGTGGAATAATGGGTTAGACGAGCTATTGCAACTGTATGGAACCAATGCCGTACAGTATGAAATGACCAAATTTTACCTGAAAATTGCCGAAAAATCAAATATGTTTCTGATTTGGTGGCCCACTACTTTTGTACGTGATTTCTCATTATTTTCCATGGATTTATTTGATGGTAAGAATGCCGTACAAAAACAAATGACCAAAATTTACCACTCTACTTGCGCTTTTGAATGCTCATCTGTACTCAGTTGGACAGCTTACAAGAGACGGCATAGTGCTGAATCTTAGTATTTTATACCCATCTGTCATCCTACATAGGTCTCCTGCTGGCTCATTTGACCCATACATTTTGTTCACGGGCCTGCAGTCTATAGCTTTGGCTTTAAAAGCCGCGTGGCGCGGAGAAAATGGATCAAATAGGCTGCGGAGTATCTTCCAATTAGAAGAAATGCAAATTTATCATTAGAGATTTGTAGTTTAAAAGGTGAAAGCAAACATTACGAAGAAGGCTGTCTTGCTCGTCTCGTCACTCTTTATGTGAAAAAAACTAAACAAAATATAGGTTTTTTTTTTGTGGCAATGTAAATCCATTCTGCAGGACTAGCTTGACAATTCGGCTTTGAATTGCACTTAGTTACTGAAAACTCCGAATCAAGTCTTTGGGAACATAGAATACAGGCATATTTCGAATAATTATCACGAAGAAGTAGCAATAATAAGTGTGTGCTTGACTGTCATTTCACCTGATGTTAAACGACAATGCGGTCTACGATGGAGCGTACTTACCTAAATTAAAATAAATTTATGGTAGGTACTCAGTAGTCCGTACTAAAAAATTGTATATCAGTTTTAAAAAATTGAATATCAGCATATAATCAGCAGTCAATGTTAGTATTACCTCAATAAACATTTCCATTGTATCTTTTCCTCTAGCTATAAATGTACTATTTTTGTATCATTCTCTTGTATATAACTTTAATTTAAAAGAAACTGCCCATTTCCCGCGCATGAATCAGTGAATAGGCCTATAAATTCTCCAAAATTCCTGGTTTTCACGAAGCGTTCCCACATCATTAAAATTGCATGTAACATGTTTTTAATATCCAAATCTATTATTTGCCCCATCACAAATCAAACCGTCACATTAGGATAGATTTATTGTATCAACAAGCTAGTTTTACGCTTCCCAGCATTGTCCGCATTTTTTACATTTTCATCGTATAAATACAAATATTTACATTATTTAAATTACATATCTATAAATAACAACAAATTATCTACCTTTAAGTGTAAATATAATATAAATCGGATTTGTAGTTTTCAATATATTTGAGGTTAAAGTTGCACATTCACACACAATTTCTATAAATTTTATAATAGTGTTAAAAATAACGGAAACATTGGTTTGACGTCAACAATACAACTAAAATAAATCGCCTGTGGCCACATATTTAATGATCATAGAAAACGATTAATTACTTGTTTATTGTATTTAAATTTTAAATACCTACTGTGGGTCCCGTTGACGTGTAAAAGATTTATATTCAAAATAATTTATTTTAAAACTCCTCAATTTAGAAACTAAACTTCATAGTAGGTTTTAAATGTTTGTTTCAGTTTTCACAATTGATTTTTGTTCTGTCGAATAGGAGTTTGTATAACTCATTCTTTTATAAAAAGTTTTAATTAGCATGACCAATGAGCCCTTAGTTGCGAAACAAACCTTTAGACAGATAGTAGTAACATTTGTTTAGAAACAAATATTATTACTGTCAAACAAATTTGGTTCAAAATCCGGTCACAACATTTGATGTTCTGGAAAGTGACAAGAGCGGTATGATTTTTTGTGAAAACGCCCTTAAATTGTACAAGCTCAAAAAGGAATTTGAATTTACAGACATATTGTGGTAAAATTGTAAACATAATTTTTAAATATCTTATTTAACACATTACAGAATTTTTTTGTTCAGTCCTAAATAGTGTTGTTGTCTGTGAGGAATAAAATATTATTATTAAATTTTAATTTATTTCATTTCAATCATAATCTCGATTTTTGGTTGTGAACTTGGCAAAAATATCGGTCATGAATTACTGTATTTAATTAGATAACGGGACACTCACGTATATACGGTCGGTCAATCCGACTCGAGTTTCGGCCGCGTCCGGCGGCCTTTTTCAAGGCGAGTGCACACGCGCGGCGGCTGCCCGTTTGGCAGCGGATTGACCGACCGTATATACGTGAGTGTCCCGTTATCCAATTAAATATGTGTAACAACCACGTTAATTGTAATACTAAAATGAATTACTGTGTTTAGTGTTCCTTAGGAAATGTGGGTCAGTTGCTTGTAATAAGTAAAATGCTCACTTAATTTTACTAACATCATAACTGTGTTAGTTTGAACTCTGCTAGATTGAAGTTCAAAATATACTTTTTACTATGGTTTCAAAAAACAATTGGTGTTTTTGGAGAATTAATAGTCTTTTATAAGTTGTACGCGGACGAAATCGAATCCCACCTAATAAATCGCGGGCAAAAACTACTCAATTATCTTCATGTTTGAAACGACATATAGTTTTAATTACGTCACATAGAAATTCACCAAAACACCGCCATCGCTAATCCTCAAAGAACCCTACACTGTTCCCCCAGAATGGAAATGCTTAACCCGTAAATTATTTAGTTGTGTCATATGTCGGGGTATGATAGATCGCCCCAATAATTGCCTCGCACGACAAGCCCGGAGTAATTTGTCGGAAAGGGGGTTATTGATGGCTGGATTGGTTTGAACTATTGTTTTTTGGGTGTATTAGGTATACTTTAATATAGGTTTGTAGAATAAAGCAGGCCAACTGAAAGTGTTAATCCGATCCTAAGCAAACTATGTCATTTCAAATATTCCAATCAAACTCGATGTAATGACGACGTAAGTAGATAGATACGTATGGCAGTGGACAGAGGATGGATATGAAAAGTCAAGGATAGGGTTGAGAGGAATATTTATCATGGAAGAGACCTATGTCCACTATGTTAATGGACATAGGCCTCTTATAGCTAGGGTGGTGATGACGATGTTGATTTTTTTCTAATATGTATGCAGAGCCAAGGCGAACCCAAAGAGCAAAGTCTTTTTTTGTTGCTTACCATCAGGCACATGACATGCTCGTCTCGTCGCACTTTATTTAGGTACCTAAAAAAATATAATTTAGTATAATATATAGTATATTAATTTTATTTAAAAAAATATTTGTGTTAAGTGTTTACATAAAGAGTTTATCTCTACATCATATTTATAATACCTATACAGTTTATCTTTTAGTACAATATAGTGACATGTTGTGAATAAGCCTCATAACATAGACTAATCTTTACAACAAACATTCGATTTAGCAAACATTTCCAAAGCAAACTCATTGAAAACCCGTCCAAAAACAAATTATCCCGAACATTCCAACATACAATGGGCTTTTCCATAATAACTTTCTCAACAAAGCGCCCCCTAGCCGTCGGGGACGTAATCTCCATTCAGTTGCCGGCAATCCGTCAAGAGATGGCGCCACAATAGGGGATTAGCGGTTATTACGTCACGGGCGTTATTACGTCACTTTTGTGGTTGAGGTTATGATCGAGGACTGGGAATATTAGGGATTATAACAGGTCCCCCTTTATTTCTGGGCGCGACGTTTGAAGGGACGTTATTTTCTTTTGACGAGAAAAGACTTTTGTACGGTTTCTGGAAGTCTTGGAAGTTGTAATGATGGGGAAATTATTTGATTGAGTAAAGGAAAATTATGATTGTGTAGAGTTGCTTCATTTTGTGAGTTTCTTGAATTTTGAGGAGAATGTAACGTAACTTTATAAAATCTTTATATATAAAATGTTATGTTGGTTTGTGTACGTTACAAAAACTCAAAAAGTTCTGCACCGATCGAGCTGAAATTTTAGATTGATTGATATATTTTATAATCTGCATCAAGAATTGTTTTTATTATTTTTTTGCATCACAATGTGCCACAGCGAAGCATGGCAGGGTGCAGCTAGTACATTATAATAAATAAAATACGCAGTTCCACATCGTATATTTATTGTGTCCAATTTTTTTTTTTGGATTCTGCTGGTAATCCAATTCAAGAAAAACGTTTTCGAAAAAACAAATGTTATGTAAAAAACTATAGAAACAATCAATACTGTAAAAGAGCAAGACAGTAATTTTGTAAACAAAATAAAAAAGTCCAGGACTAGATAAAGTGGAGGGAATTGGGAGATACCTTTGCCCAGCAGTGGTCCCACTGCTGGGCAACTGAGGTTAATAAAAAAAAAGTATCATAGTATTCGATACATGCCGCTAGCCGCTATAAAAACGTACTATACCTATATCAATGTGAAAAAAAATTAGTTTAGTGATAGAAACAAACAAAATTTGAATCAAGTCCATACTATTAGTATTTTCCGCCAATTTTTGAATTTTATTTATTAGATGTAAACTTTCATATTTTATAAAATTTTACTATGAATAGGTATATTCTACAATATTATTTTGAGCAAGTGAACATAATTAAATGTTTTGGGTGTCAGTTAAATATTTGAACATTGAAAAGAATCACAGTTTTACGAGAGGCTCAAGAAAAGCCAGACGTCAGCCAAAAACGAGACAAAAACGTCATAACCCTTAAATCATACCATAATAAAGCCACTAACACACATGTTATGTAAACATAAATGTTCTCTCTTGCAACTGACAAAATTATATTATTTATATCATATCATAACACGTGGAATTTGTTTATAATATTGTCAGGGAGAGACATTATAAAAGTATTATTTATTAGTCGGGGTAAGAATAACAATCGTATATATACCAATAAAAAATGTCACCAACGGAATAATTGGGGCGGAAAATTATTATAATATTATAAATAGTTTACAGACGGGATATAATTTTATGCCTTGTAGTATGGAAGCAGACTGCGATCGTAATTCATATTTCGTGTTGTATGCGAACCGATCTTGTTTGATACATGAACATTGCAAAGAGTTTTATTTATTTTTTAAGATTTGTCACAAACGGCCCATCTTGATTACATTCAGGTTGAAAATTATCTTATCACACCCCACTAATATTATGAAGGTGATTTTTTGTGTTTATCAGTGTGGAAGTATAGGTACTTATTTGTCTGCAAATGTTTTTTTTTAATCATTGGTAGTTAGCTTGTATGGTGTCTACTGCCTGTCAAACGTTTCAATACGCGGTAAGTACTTATTTGCATTCCTTTTTCACTAGTTAGGTGCTTAGATCAAAACAAATAAATAATAACAATAAATGTTTATATACTCAATTTGTATTATTGAATTTACACCAATTTGTATTTTCAATCTGTGAAACATTTTCTGGAGATGGAAAACCCTTTTTATATTAATATTTGGTGATAGTCTATATTAAAAAAACATTTAAAAAATACACTTGCGCTTCACCGCTTGATCTTATCAACACTGCAGTCGAGTGGGTCATGTCATTTTTGCCATTTACTGTTGTGTGATATTTTTGTTGTAATATTTATAATGTTTGATCAATTTTTTAATTGAATAAATCTAATTGCTTTTAAAAACGCAATTAGATCCATAAAAAATAATTTAAAATATACCTAATAAGTACCTGTAGGTACTGCTTTGTTATAATAAAAATAAGAGTAGAGAAAACTAAAGAAAACTCGATGTTTTAAAAAGTTAAACGACATTTGATCAAACAACTAAGAGGAAATCTTAACAATAATGCATCACAATCTCTCAATGATACAAATTCCATAATGACACTGATTACAATAGCCTATTTTAACTTGAAATAAAATAACTCGAATAGCTAGTGATCTTTCTCATAACCTTATCACAAAAACAATAAATAAGTATTTCTAGAATAAATCTATTTAATTGACAGGCCCAATCTTCTGCTAATGATGTTAGTATTTATATAACGTACCTAACTGAATGCATAATGTTGCCATTTTAACTAGAATTCTGTTGCTTAATGTGAATCTTATAATTTCGATCAACGCTACGGTGAAGTTAAATATCTTCGTAAAATTTACCGGATATTTATTTTTTCGATTTTTTAATTTGAGCTCCTATTGAAAATTTACTTGTACTAACGTTGTAACATTTTTTTTCTTTAATAGTTTTAAGGGAAAAGTCAAGGTCACCCCCGACGCTGACCAAGGTTGAATTGACAGTCATCTCACTATGTTTATCTTCACCACTAAAACCAGTAGTTTTGACAAATATAAATATTTGAAATAATATTCAGAAGAATAGCAGAAACTCGAACCTACGACCATTGTCGATGGTGAGTTCTTCTTGTTCTTGCTGATAGGCCACGAAGGCTACATTCAAGTGTGAATAGCTCACTAATAATTTAAAATATTTAAGTAGCGTTGTTTTTCATAGTCAAGTATCAAAATTGTTCCATCGTGCTATCAGCGGACAAAGATTTTATTGTGTTCAATAATAAAATAATTCATATAAATAAAAACCACTTGTTATTCCAGCATCACTGAAACTACAGGCCACAAAGTGCAATAATTTTATAGTTTTATTCGTCGCCCGCAGAAAATATCAAGGAAAGGCGGGAATACACACGATTTATTGTACATTTTATATTATGTTTCCGTCTAACATAAATTATATTTTTTGTTATTAACTGAAAAATTCTCCGAACATCTTTTGATCTCATTCTTTGGGGCCCGGAATCGTGGTGTTAAAATTGAATTTTTATTGAAACGTTCCATTTATTTCAATATAATATAACTTCTAATTACTAAACGAACAGCTGAGATGTTCGAGAATTATGTGTCGCCAATCAACGGCAGGAAGCACATATCTAATAAATGTAAATTAGGTATGACAAAAGGAAAGTTGTAAAATAGAATTTAAAACCGAACATTAAGACTGAGTGCTTATATTAAAGTCGTTTAAGAGATTTAGTGCCGCAACCGCAGCCGGCGACAGTGACTATTGAGAGTTTTAAATTATTGCTATAGGATAACGTCGTTACAAAAATATATTTATAGTAACATAAAAATAGGTAACTTTGAGACACGATTACATTTTTGTACAGATAAACAGAAAAGTTGCAGGGCTAGGACGGAAAAGTTGCAAAGTCCACCTGGGGAAGTACCTACCACACCCTTTGCCGGGTATTCTTTATCTAAACGGCAATGACAAACTCAAACTCAAACTCGTGACGGCATAACAGTTATTCAGTTAAAGGACAATGTTTTCAGTTTTTTGTAGAAAAAGATGTAATATTATATCTCTATGGGTGACAATTGTAGTAGTGCTAAGCAATGGTTTGGACTGTTCATCTTCAAATAGATGCGTAGCATTGTGGTGTTTTAAGCTGGCGTGTTTTTTACTATTAGGCAATAAACGTACCCAATGCGGATGTTTTGTTCGAACTACTACTGCATATTATAGAAAAAATGATACTAGAGCTTCAAAATATTTACCGAGGTAAGCCTCAAAGCTCAAACTTTTGGCTTTTCTTGTGGTTTAGCCTCACAATTTCGCCAATGTCAAGTATAAGTTAAAAAACCGACGACGCGTTCGTCAAAGCGCCATATTTCCGAGCTTGTATGTTATTTCATTTTACTGACTTTTGACGTATGAAATGCCAAAAAAAAGAAATTAAGTTGCAACTCAGATTGAAAAGTTTCAATTAAATAAGTCATATTAAGCGCTTTTTTATGTCACCTTAAAATTAGAAACATTGCCAGTTTACAATAAAACGAGAAAGGAAATGCGTAGGTAAAACTGCAAGAACGCTATTGAAATAAATTATAAGAAAAAATGGGCAGTCATAGGGTGAAATACAAATGAAATCTTAAAACTCAGAATGTGATAGCTCACTTTGGAAACTACGCGGGTGAAACCGGAGGGTGCTGCTAGCCTGGAATAAATCTTCAAAGCTTTGTCGTCTGAGTCTAAATAAACCTTCTAAGTATGGCCATGATTCACCCGAAGATTTCTTTCATTTACGAGCGCGACGCTTGAGCTGAATTCACAGCCCACGAAAAATCTGCGTGTGGGGCGCCAACAGAAGTTCTCACTTCAAAAAACGAAACTGTGAAATATAATTTCCCAAACATTGTCGCTAAGGCCGATAATAACTATAGCAAGCAGATGGAGCTAACTGTCTAGCAAATACTCGCAATCAACAACTTCAATAGAAGTTTTGTCCGGCCGTAATCTCGCCGTTCGACCGCGGATTATATCGGGCGGTCCAATCAAAGTTGGTCAGTTTTCAGGATTACACAAACATTGTGGATCATAGTCGCTATGGAATAATCTACTAACTTCTACTTTGTAGTTACTGGGAAAGTTTGGTAATGGACAATGTAGAAAGCGTATAATACTTATGCAACTTGTCCTAAGCCGAAATATACACCTACGCATTCATTAATCTCGTTTCATGTGAAGTTGGGGTGATAATAATGATTAAATAAATATCCTTAAATTATTTCTAGAAATGTATAATACGGTTTTTCACAATATTTTCTATTGCTGTTTTGAGCTAGTGCCAAGTGCACTAATAGAGTACTCGGAAGGTCGGACGCCTTTCACACAGGCAAGTGCACTGCTCGCACATCTGAGCAGAAATGCAGGTGAAAACCCCCGGGTGATAAGCGTGGATGCGATGGCAATCGAATATTCAAGAGCGAGAGTCGCAGACCGGCTGGATTACATTGAGGCCTCTAAACATCATGAGGTTGTCATATACGAAGACAGGGGAGAAAATCTGAGCTTCCTCAGAGCCCCTTCGCACGACCAAACAAATGCAACCGACAGCTGGGAACATCCTGTTCCTAGTTCGATCATCCAAACCGGCTCCGAAAGAGCATAGCAGAGGGCAGCCGCGGAAAAATCCTCAGCCAATCTAACTGGCAGCCGAAGCACCAACACGGCGTTCGTGACTGCCTTCAACGCAGCAGCAAGAAACGTACTCCGAATCACATCCCATTCATCACCCCCCCCCGACGTCAAAGACCCCCAAAGCAGCTTCACAGCAAAACCAAGGCAAACTTGAAGCTGCACGAAAGCGTGCCCCATGCGGTTGTTGCAATCTCACGGCACACGGGGACCTTCACATACTATGCTGACGACACCGACGACGCCATTGGCTGGTTCGTGCGGCGAGCGTTGGCTGCATCACCGAAGACCATCCGAGATTTCAACCTACAGATGGTCATCAGGTACAGAAATGCGGCCGTTGTGGAGGCTCTGGACCGGGAGGAGGCAGTTTAAGCAATTGACAAAAGGCAATCAGGCAAACACTCGATGTTGAGTCGATTACTAGCGGAAACCCAACCGGTAGTGATCGGCTCTACAGACGAGCACTAGAATTAGATTTCAAATATTCCCAACTCCCCCCTATTTTCCTCTTTTTCTCCTTATCCAAGAAATGTGTAAAAAAATTACAATTGTAATGAAAAAGATCACGGACGCCGGAGTCTGTGGAGTGGCTAATTTAAAAAAAAAATCTAGTGGCAATGATAAACTAATGCATCTGCATTTGCATAAATGCTTGGCGGTACAGAGTCTACCGCATAACTAAAATTGTCTTAGCTTTAATAATACTCTCTCTTTCCTTTCCTCTCGGAATGACAAAGACAGCAACAGCAAAGCAAAAGTTGATTTAGTTGGCGGTAGACCTGCAGCTGGGATTCAAACCTACGACACAGAAATTATGAAATTAAATGTTCTCGCTACCACGTTTTCGTAATAACTTTACTGGCTTTATACTTATTTAAAAAATTACTTTTATGGAGGTAGAGTTATTTATTAGTGGATATTAGTGGATTATAGACAGGATTGTACCGAACCTCTGTTTAACCCCAAATCAGACATTTTTACCTCTTTTTTAAACTAAATAAATGTTAAAAATATTACACAGGATATCATTGCAATCTCAATTATTATTTAATTACCTCGACGCTTCGTGACTGCGGTCGTAATAAAGCTGACAAAAGTTAGCAGAAGAGTGACGAGCTGGACATCTACCTGATGGTAAGCAACACCTATAACAACTCATTGTCACACAATTATATTATGATGATACATTATATTAGAACATGAAGAGTCCTAATCATTACCTAGGACTACAGCTGTTGCCCGGTTACTTCATACCGGAACTTAGTGACGCTTGCATATTTGCTTTTTGGTAGAATAACTAGCAAAGGTATGGTACTTCTCCCGGTAGACTCTGAAAAGTGACCTATTACTACAAAGATTGATTCTACCTCGACGATGATATTTTATGCTAAGTATTTTGAGCACTATTTTTATGTTAGAAAAACAATATTGTTTAAAAACAAACTTCGAGTAATTAAATGCCAAAAATAGTCCAGCACTTCGGATCCACGTCTCCAGAGAGTTAACCCTTCGAAAATTATAAAAATAAACTTCATAAAATTCAAATTAGCGACCCCTAGTCTTTGGGCCATTTGAATTCATAAATAAACTCTTGAAAATGTCGACAAAAAAGCTCCCTGACAATTAACAAATCGGTGGTAGTTTAGGGTTAATTTTACTCGCTTCCTTTGTTGAGTAATCTGAGATTGTGTTTTGAACAGATGTCGGGGAATTGATAATTTTATTATATTACAAGCTCTATTATTGTTTCGTTATCACTGTCAACTTTTGTGTAATACGATTTATACCTACTGTGAAAAAACTCAAAAGTTTTTTTATGTATCTAAGTGTTATACCTACTCGTATTTGGCTATTTAGCAGAAATATACAAGTAGTGGTAGGACTCGTTGCAGAGTCAACCTGAAAAAAAAAACACAGTTTTACCAGTTATTCTACCGCCAAGCAACAGTGTAGAAACATTGTTATACGCAGCAGTATAAAAAATATGTTCCGGTTTGAAGGGCAATGTTTCCAGAGAAATAACAGAGCCTACAGATAAATTATTATCTGATATCTCTGGGTCACGAGCGCATTGCAGTGATAACCAATGATTTGGAATCTTCATGTTTTAAAAGCTGCGTGACATTATGTTGTCATTCACAGGGGTGGTACGATAGTGTATCTCTCTACTTAGTCTGTGGGGGTACGTTGATGTTGGTTGATATTACGTTAAAATTTGCCATTCACGTCTAAACTGTAACTTATTTTCTTCATCGCAGACCGATCGTAGGCCTCATATAAAAAGTCAAAAAATTATTCGGGATATCCAGCCTATTTTGGACTATTATCTTCAATGCATTTCTAATTATAACATCACAAGCAATAATATAACACGGACCGTTTAATTATTTCAGCGTAATAGAGCAACAAATTCATCACCCAAATATCAAAACGTTGAAACTTTCACATGCAAAATATTAGTTTCATTTTTATAACGTTACATATTTATTTCATATCTGTGAATATACTCGATTTTAGTATCTTTTACTATAATAATACAAAACTCATCAATATGAAGCTACAAAAAATCACTTTAGTTTAGAACTCAGACAAGACATCAAACACCGAATGAGGTTCCACATTTGTTATACCTTTATCTGATTTTTAGTTCGTCTATTTCACCGTGTTCTACGCAAAGTTGGGAGCAGTGTAACGGCGGTAGGTAGCCCCGAGCAAAATCCATAAACAATTTTAATTTTTAATTAGTAAACTATATATTTCTAGTTCTGTCGTTTAACTCGTCCACTGAGTTTGTGGCACAAACCCTTACCGTTATTCGAGTTCTTTTAATATTACAACTTTTTTAGGGTTCCGTAAACGTATCATCAGAAACGAAACGACGAACTTACTTACTTATATGATGTTAGATCCTTTATGAGTCGTCTAGGTTTCAATTTTCTTTTAAATATTTCCGTTTTCTATGAAGTTGAAAACTTAATTAACTTTGCGTAATTGAAGCCAATAGAAAAACAAGGGACAAAGCACCTGTAACTTTATTTTAAGAAGAATTGTAACATATGTATATAGTTTCTGGTGTTAGGTACTTGGGTAGATAGTACACAAAAGTACACTGCTGACTCAGTCCAAAATATTACGACGGTAATTACTTCGTATTATAAGTACTTTTGAAATATAGTAATATCTTATAGCATTATTGTGATTTTAGTTTTATGTCGCTTAATTTTTAATATTGTGTTTTGAAAATCATTCTTATTTTATTAGCAATTGTGTGTACGTATTCAGGCACATAGGTACAATCACGTAGCTAGATTAATTTTGAAGTTAAATAAAGTAGAGTACACACAAGGTACATTTAATTTTGTGTACTACCAACTGTCCAGTACAAAAATAAATAAAATCTTCACAATCTGAGCCTTTGTATTTTTTTTTCAACATATTACTTAAGTAGATAATTACTTTTGTGATGCTAAAAAATAGCTGTAAAACTTAAAATAAGTTATACATTAAAAGTAATACCATACTAATAAATAATGATTATACGTGCAAATACATAAATAAGAACTTATTTCATAATAAACACATTAATTATTATTAGTATGTTTTATTAAATGAAATATCAAACAATTTAAAGAAGAGCAATGAATTCAACTAGACACAGAGCGCAACAAACAGAATCGTTTCAACTAATGAAAATTAAAATGCTCTGTTTACTACGGAACCATCGACGCATTCGTTAAATTTGCACTGAACGCGCTTACTTTTTAACAGTTTAAGCGACATCTGTTTGTTATTCTATCTATTTCAGTACTTCCTACTGTTACGTCCCCCGTTATTGTGGCTCAAATATCAACTCTAATGATCAAAGTTATATTTCAATCGTAGTGTATATTAAAGCGCATGTTTTTTGTCGTAATGTCGCTTAATTGAATAATTTATTGGTGTGCAGTCAGCCCTATTTATCCATTTTTGGGGCATTTTATTTGCTATAATTTACTGTAGTATTTTTAATTGTAAAAATGTTTTGCTTCGTTCGTTAAATTTTCTTTATCACGGTGAATATTTTCTGCAGAGTTTGAAGAAGTTCCTATGTGTAGAATCAACGAGCGATTTTTATTAGTAGGTAATGAAACATTAGTACCTCTTTTTTTTCGATGGAATTTCGAAAATAGCAATTATTTCAGGATTTCTGCGTGTATGTATTAACATATAATTCCAGACTGTAATCTTTGAATTTCGATTTTCACCTTGATCCGTTTTTGCGAAGTGTTTGTGCAACAAACATCCATACATTAATATTTATAATAATATTAACAAGATCACTTTAGTTTTCTTAGTAATAAAATACATGTTATAAAAAAAAAAATTTTTTTCTGTCTTTTTAAAAACTATTTAAAATGCAGTCATAAAAAAGATAAAAATTTTGTACAATATTTAATCACAGAATGGTTACTCGTGCGGAGCCGGGAAGAACCACCAGTCAATAATAAACATTCGTTTGATGCGGTTGTCCAGTTTTCTTTTATAGAAAACCGGACATAAAAGGGACAATGGGATATTAAATTTTAATTAAAGAGCACAGTCCGTAATTAAGAGTCACACCAAACTGCCTGAGCATTAAATTGTGTTAATTAGTGAACAATTAAAGTACGCCGCAGGTTGTTTATGAGACGTTAGCTATTTAATTATAGATAGTAACTAATACCATTCCTAGTGGATCTTTGTTCTTTACAGATCCGTCTAGGAAAATAACCCACTTTTTACAGTATATCCAGCAACTAACATCGCCCTGCGGCTTTACCTGCATAGTTCCCGTTCTTGTTTTTTTTGTTTTGGAATAAAAACTAACCTAGAAGTGATATTCCAGGCTAGAACTATTCAAACTTCAACCTGATCTATTCAGCCGACCCGAGAGTCTGCCGCCTAACCAAAACTGTTTTAGCTTTGATAGGTATTGCCCTCTCTTTCTTTTCGCTTGAAGTGACAGAGACAGTAATAGCAAAGCTATAGCCGATTTAGAGGCGGTAGAAGGGCGGATGTGATAGATAAACACATATCAAGAAACATCAAAATTGCTGGTGGCTTAGTTGGTAGTAAGTCTACCTGCGAAGCTGTGGGTCGTGAGCTCTATCCCCACCCAGTACAAATGTTTGTGTGATGAATAATATTTGTATATTATGTAAAAAAGTATGTATTTAAAAGCATGTATTTATTATATCAGCTATATTTGGGGATATTTTATATTTATTGAAAATATTGCACATTTATAAAATTAATGGGTACTCCAAAAATATATAAATAATTTAAAAAAAAGTACGCGTGTGTCGTCCCCTTAGTAGCACAAAAACGTATTTCAAATTTTATCAATTTCGAGTTAGATGTACGTTACTCAAAATGACAGGTTTTATTTACTTGCAAAGACACGTATCTCAACGACAATTTATTTCTAAAATGGAGTTTGACGTATCCATTTTATGGGACACATAGAAACAAAAACAGAAATTTGTATAAAGATACGTATTTGTGGGACTCGATACGTTAAGGGGACGAAGTCAAATTATATATTTAATAAATTTAAGTATTTTTTTAATTATCTTTGTATTTCGTTCCAAAAAAGTAATTCAATACACTAAAAAACAATTTTAAGAATAGAGCTCAAAAGGTGCCATAAATAGTGGCCCCAATAAGATAAGTCACGCCATTCACTTGTCACCCTTCAGAGTGACAAAATGAAGCAAAATATGGTTATTGTCATATTATGTGGTATGACAGTTGGGCTTAATAACAGACGGAAATAGCCTGAAAGAGTTGAGCAGCTGGGATCTTAGAATGGTGGTACACTGAGAATATTACTCCTTATTGTTAACTTATTTAATTAATCTGTACCGATTGAAGAGTATGTTTTGATTTTTTTGTTTGTTTTTTTTATTCAGCTCCAGATTCATGTATTGTATGTATGTATAGAGTACACTCCGCGAGGTATAAGCTGAGCTTTGCATTAGTGTGAGTGATCACCAATCAGGCAGGAGCTTGAAATTTTGTCCGCGAGGTATAGGCTGAGCTTTGCATTAGTGTGAGTGATCACCAATCAGGCAGGATCGCGGCGAGACAGAATGGCGCCGCGCCTAAGGCCGGTTGTCACACCTACACTATCCATGTACACTCACACAAATGCAAAGCTCAGCTTATGCCTCGCGGAGTGTACCTCGTCTAATCTATTATTCCGCAATGTCGTTACGAAATCATGCGTCAAGGAGAAAAGATCGATGGTTGCAACCCCCCCTCTTCAACTTGCACTCAGTTGGGCAGCTTACAAATGCTGTGCACAGTGCTGAATCTTATTATTTTATACCCTTCTATCATCCTACATAGGTCTCTTGGTGGTTCATATGACCCATAGAAAAGACATGACCCATAAATTTTGTTCATGGGCCTGCAGTCTATAAACCGAATGGTATATTATTGATACAGTTGTCATCCCAATTCTAAGAGCAAATGCTCAATCCAAATTTTAGATTGCGTAAAAACATTTTTTTAAAATTTTGATCTCAGTGTACCATTTGCTTAACGTTTGAGTTTCCTCAGTTTCCTCGGCAAATATGGTTTACTTTTATGACAATACATTAATGGCTTTTGTATGGTTCAGTTATTTTAATAAAATGAACTGTCTTTAACATTTATAGCTGCTGGATTTAACAAAAAAGAGTAAGCGTATTTAATTACGTTAAATATAAAATAACAATAAATGTCGACTTTAATAATAGCGATCACTTCAAAGTATACCTAACTGACTACTAGAGCCCAGCGATTTACCCTCAGTTCTGGTTGCGATTATTATTTCGTGATAAAAAGTAGCCTATGCGTATTCTGGATTATAAACAGTGTTTTAAATTTCAACCCGACCCTTTTGGACGTTCCGACGTGATTGAGCAACAAACATCTATATATTAAAATTTTCTTACTTATATTTTTTATTGGAGTATTAAAACACAAAAGGCAATTGAAAATTAATATACTAGAATAGGGCGGTTTTTTTTTTTAAATTGGCAGTAAACAGTTGGTCTCATATTTTTGGATTTTATTGCTTACCTTCAGATTCAGGGTAACAGGAAGTCATGATAGATTTTTTTGTTATGTAGAGTGACGAGACAAGCAGGACTTGAGCCTGATAGTAAGCACCATGCTTGCCCATAACAGCACAGTGACACGCAGCTATTGGAACATGAAGAGTCCAAATTATGAATTACCTAGCACTGCACTGCACGCTTAACCCATACATAATATTTTATGTTTTATGATAGCATAACTGGGAAAGGTGTGGTACTTCCCCAGACGGACTCTACAAAGAGCTTACCACTACAAAAAAATACATACATTCATTTATGTCCTATTCCAAATTAACACTGGTGCGTGTAGTTTAAAGCCATGTCATGTAGACTGTCTCTACTACGACGCTAATACCTACTAATTTTATTATTAAAAAACAAGACTTGTATATTTGATATGGATAAACTCAAAAAAAAAAAAACAAGTTACATCACTTTGTATTTTTTATTACCTTAACTATAATAATATTCTTAATATTACATCACGTAGACTTGTCTAGTTTAAATAAAAAAAGTAAAAACCAACCCTCATCCATAGAACAGAATTATTCAAAACACAAATTAAAATTTAACAATCTTTTGAAGACGAACGACACCAAAAACCAATATCCATTTAGAACTAGAAAGGGTGAACCGAAACATACCTTGAGAGCTGTTTGAAATTTTCATTCGTATTTTTACTCTGATGGCCAGTTTTAGTAGACCCCTAAAATACTAAGTATCGGCACATTTTTGTTCTTTCAAAAGTTTTTAAAATCAGTTTGACCAAACAACGCAATTGGAAATAATGGAATCGTTTAATTCGATTAATATTTATAATGTGCAAGTTTGGGTATTTGTTTATCAATAACCTTGTAAGTACTCAAACGACCAGTTCTGTCAATGTAAAACTTATAGAAGACATCATGTAGAATTTTTATAACAGTCGAATATAGCACATAGACTACCTACAGTACTCGGTATCTTAAAAAAACAGACTTAGGAAATAACCGAAGACGCGCGCAAATACCAGTAGTTACATGAAATGACTAGCAGCTATTATATTTTCAATTACTGATCATAGTTATCAGTTGTTGCATTAATTTTTGTATTAATATGCCTATATACCTACTTGTATAAAATATTTAAAATTTGTAAAGTAACGTAAATATTACCAAACCTATTTTCTAAATACCTATAATTATGTCATGTAAGGCAGTTTTGGTTGGTTATTGTTTATCAATTGTACATCCAAAGTTTTCGTAGAGACAGTATCGATAAAGCTTTACCTAAATATTTTAGGCCCAAAAATTAGTTTCGTCACAACAACATAAAAATCTATCCTTGATTCTTTAGTAGCTAAAATTCAGGGGTCTACGATACCTGGTGGTTGTATATCACTCTGTTTCGAGGGGTGGTCGATTTACAACCCTTTTGCTCCAGATTTATGTGCCGTTCTTGGGTTAACTTAACCCCACATGCAGAAAAGATCGCGTTTCTTTATTTTATAAATGGCCGACGGAAATAGACGGGCCTTTTTTGAGTGTGTTCCTATTTTTGTGATGGCGATTGAAAATCAAACAGCTCTGAAGATTTCAGTTGCAAATTATTTTAAGTTAATTGAGACCAACCGCCTCGTATTTAATAATGTGCTGTTGTATAAATAAGAAAAAAATATATAACCAAAAAAAAAGCGAAAACAGGATGAAAATAAATATGATACATACTAGCTTTTCATTGATAAATATTGTTTGAAACTAAAATAAACTATCGCGTAACTAGTAGGTAATGTTGGTGCAATGTAAAATGATGAAAATGCATTGTAGTGGTGTTATGTAGAAATGTTTTTTTTGTGCTGGCTGTGTAGACCAAGATTTTTCTGGCGTAGATTATTCAGTAATGCCTGAGCAACAAGAGGCTAGTTTTCAAGCCAGGATAGCAGGATAGTGTTAGCAATTGGTAGTGGTAGGACTCTTGGCAGAGTCCGCCTGGGGAAGCACCACACCTTTGCCAGTTATTCTACCGCCAAGCAGTAATAAGCAAACATTACTGTGTTCCGGTTTGAAGGGCAATGTTTCCAGAGAAATTACAGGGCTTAGAGATATAAGATCTTAGATCTCTGGCGAGCGCAGTGCAGTGCTAGGTAATGATTTGGACTCTTCATGTTCCAATAGCTGCGTGTCACTGTGCTGTTATGTGTCAGGCATGTTGCTTACCATCAGGCACATGTCCGGATCGTCTCGTCACCATTTATTTAAGAAATAAAATAAAAAAAGCTAACAAGCTATTACTTCTAGCTTCGTGTGGACAACTTCCTAACACTAGCTTGCTATCTTAGTTTGAAAAACTACGAGTAGCCACGGGTCACTCGGGCATAAACGTGGTAATACATTGGTCCGTCATATCTGCACTGAAACAGATTACTGTTGGTGCAGAGGTGCTATAGAGTAAAGACCGCGAATCAAGGAACGCTGTTCTCTCAAACCCCTTGAGTTAGCGTCTGTGTTCACTCTGAACTGAAAAGTTCTAGATTGTACAATGTGAAGAAAATTGTTGAAATTAATTACGACTTGATCATATTTTATATTGACTTACCTAATGTACCAACTTGTTATAAGGTAAATTTTTTTTTTTCTATTTCTATGTGAAAACAGTGTACTAATGCATTGTTTGAAACTTGCATGCGTCGTGTCTACGGGGTGGTAAGTCGCCGGGTGGCGTGCACTAAGCTCGGCTAAACACAGATAAAGCGTCTCATTACGTCCTGGCTGCACGGTCGAGCATGTCCCACTATCTATGTCAGTTAATTTTCCACCAAGTGTAATTACTGTGTTCCTCTTTGTTTTTGCTACTAACTTTATTTGCATAGTGCGGTAAGGGGATCGCTTCGCGGTGTGTCGGACACAGCGAGGTGTGGAGACGTCACTTAATATCAATTTTAAAATAAATGCATGTACAATTTTATTGACGTTTGTGTAAAGTTAATAATTTTATATGTTTTAATAGTTTGTAGATCATCATCAACAGCCCACTAAATGCTCCCACTACTGAGACTCGGGGCCTTCTCTCGCAAAGATAGAGTTAGGCCTTAATTCTCCACGGTGGTCCAGTGCGGGTTGGTGGAAAACACATGACTTCGAAAGATTTTAGGTACATATCGGTTTCCTCACAATGTTTTCCCTCACCGTTTTAAGTTAACGGTATTACGCACATGACTTCGAAAATACAGTGGTACATGTGGGGTTTGAACCCGGGGTCTCTGGTTCAGCAGACGCCGTTCTCCCGACTAGACTAGCCGTAACTTATTGTAATAACTTAATTTGTAGATACGAGTAGTTAATGCAAAAATTAAGACGAAACATTTGCCTCATAAATTTAAAATTCCATAATATGACTCAATATTATTGAAGAAAAGTTCGGTGTAGTTATGGTTGGTTAAACTTGAGATTTATCTTAATACTTGCTATAAAATATGACTACGATACGCGTCAATAAAATTTGAAATTAAATGTACATTTTATTTCAAACAAACTCTAATATCCATTAGAGTTAGTAGGTTTCTCTGAAATGACAATGTTAGTACTAGAATACTTAAAACTCTTATTAGAATAAATTATTCAAAAATTAAATATGTATACCTACTATAAATTAAATAAAATTGTTAGTACACAAAATCTTCATTGCTTTCTTTGTCCCCATAAAACCGTAGAATAACTTAATAGAGACATTGTTAAGCCTCGTTAGTTCTGATCAGATGCGCTCGCGGGCCACCGGGAGCATATAGTACAACAACACACACAGTTTAAGTATCTGATACGAGTATGCTATCGGTAAATACTTATTTGTAACGTGTCATATTTAATTTCATAGCCTGTAAATTCTCAAAAACAAACACGAAACTGGGTACGACGGGGATTTATTTTCTGATATAAATGAGCACAATAATTAACAATATTTGCAAACCGATGTCTGTCAATATTTTTCAACATCCAGATTTCCAAATTAACTTGACCTCAGATAATTAAATAAAAGTGGTCAAGTTCGAATCGGACTCGCCCATGAAGGCTTCCGTAGCAGCAAGTAACATAATATAAAAGTTCTTGTAGTTCGTTGTTACTTTAATCATTGTTTTAATAATAGTGAATTTATTTATATATTATATATCTATATATTTATTATATTTAAAAAAAAATGTTAGGAACCTCAATATCATTTTTGAAGTTTGCTAGTTTATAGCACCGTCCCGCGGTTTCACGATCCCGTTAACTTCCCATGATAAAAATCGTCTATTCTGTCTGTTACATAATGTGTCATTATTTACCGTCTACTTTTATCTTTAGATATCTGTCATAAATAAGTATCAATAATATTTTTGACGTGACAACGTCTTATAAATTGGTTTGCCGGGTGACACTTCAAGAAACTGCGTTACGCTCCGCTCACGTTATGCGCTCACAACGAGAGCGAGTGAGAGGCACGCGTCCCTTCCACTCGGGCATGGTTAGCCCGCCTAAGAGCGAGAGAGACAGACATAAAAAAGTGAAAGGCACGCGTCCCTTCCGTAAAATTATTTTACCACTCAAAGTCGTTGTCACGTAAAACTTTCGCCCGTATACCGACTTTACAGGCAACCAACCTTTTTATATACCTACATATATGTATTAGTTTGTCATAGAAGTATGTAAGTATTAGCATGTAATTTTTATTAGCATGTATGTTTATTTTATTCTATTGTTAGTATATCTATATCTACGCATATCTATATCTACGTAATTTGTATTTAACTGATGTAGTCTGGATTGGCACACCCCGCTATTAAAGATATCAAAAACCATTTCCACCCAAAGGTTGCCTGGAAGAAATCGCTTTCAGTGATAAGGCCGCCTGTTGTAGCACTAGCTGTTATTATTTTCTTTGTCTGTAAATCTGTTTTTTCTTTTGGTGTGAACAATACAGAGTATCTATCTATCTATCTATTCCAGATCATTATTATGGACCAAATTTCATTAAAATCCCCTTCTGTACTTTTAACGTGAAAGAGTAACAAACATACATTCACACATTTTTATAACATTTCGCGTTTAAAATATTAGTAGGTTCGTTTGAAAACTAAAGAGTTGTAGCCAAAGAGTTTACATATACTACGTATAGAGTTAGTAAGATTTTCCAGACGCTTCCTTTGTGTCAATCGTAAGCAGATAACGTGCATACTTTCTATGATAGCAGAGTGATGTACCGCGATTAAAGTATAACGCTTCCACAAGAGCGACAAGGCAAGAAAGATGCTACCTTTGCTTTCGGTGTAAAGCGTTTGTGGCAACTCTATACGTAGTATGTGTAAACTCTTTAGTTGTAATATATACATATCAAATAGTGAGGAGACCCACGAGACTGAACTAGTTCGTCAATATAGTACAGAACAAAATAACAAACTCCATCCGATCCCTTTCATTTCCCATCGCTACTCTTTTTCACTGTTTAGAGATCCTCGTCCGAAACGTCAGACCATTAAGGTATTGGTTGCGGAACCCGCAATAATTCACAAAGCCTACTGCCAATACAGGTAGTGTTTGATCGTAGACTATAAATAGCACAGATGGTGAACTAAACCAGTTAGCTTGTTCCAGGTAATGTTAATGTATTAATATTTTAAATTATAGGAGTTGCAAATATTATCTTATAAAGCCAATTCATTATTGGAGATATTCATTCAAATGCAATAAAAATCCACAAATACGGTAACTAAAAACTAAATACAATAAAGTATAGGCCCTTTCTTAAAGTTTATGTTACAACTGGTCTACTGTACTACTACTAACTGGACTACTAACTGGTTGGAAGAATCGGTAGTCGATCTGGTTGATCCCCCGGTTCGAATCCCACGCGCACAACTGTCTTTGCGAAGTCATACTAATGAAGAAGAAGAATCTCAGCAGTAGGAACATTTAGTTGGATGCTTATGTTTCAATGAAACAAAAAAAAACAAATCTAAAAAACGGTTCACCCTCTAGCGTTTTTTTTTTTGGTTTAGATTTGCAAATAGATTTGGTTTAGATTTGAAATATAGCTATCAGCTATCGCTATCATACAGTTTTGTTTTATTTAAAAGTAGATTTTAAGCTTTAGGAATGCTTTTAGGTGTGTTTTGCGTATGGACGCGAGTACGATTGCTAAATAGAAATTATTTATCAATAATCATATTTTGTTCTTGTGTTTTGCCTTAGCTCTGAGTTTGGTGGGCAGTAAAGACTGTCTGAAGCTAATTGCCATAGGTTTCACATAATAATAGATCAGATGCACACTCTCCAAAATGGAGGCATTTTGGAGAGCACATAAACCAATTAGTTTACAACTTTGCGACGATGATCAAGACTGTAAAGTCTTATTACGTTTAAATTAGCTTCTTTATCTACTCCCAATCACGATGCGTAAAAACACAGTTTTACAGAAACGTCTTTTTTTTGTAAATTATGTATAAAATCTTTAGAGTATAGTAACATACGAATCTCTCCACTGAATGGGTAGGCGTCACACCATTAGTTCAAATGACTCTTTAATAGCTATCTGCATCACTTTACACCAATAGGAAGCTGTAAAATACCGTGTGGATACTGAATTTAGCTAAAAAATATCCATTTCGTAATTCTATAGGCCATTATAACCAAAATTTAAAACATAAATGATGTTCCAAGTGATCAAGAGAATTACTTTAATGCTAACTTTTCAAATAACTTATCAATGTATTAACAAAATGGCCTATTATCATATGAATTGACATTTAACATAATATCATTATAAATACGATTTATTTTGATTGTCAAACTGAGAAAATGCTATAGCTTCCGTAATAGCTTTAGAAGTACCTATCTATGTCTCGTACGCTGAGTTGAAAATTGTTTGAATTGAAAAATTAAATTCCGTATATAATTTCGAAATGACGCAACCAGTTTTAAAACATTTCGGATATTATCAAGGGGCTAGTCGATGGTGACGTTGTTTTACATAAAAAGTCGTCTTTTCAAATTTTTGTACTGATGGCGCTTAAAAAGCAGGTATCTGAATCGAGAATAAAAAATTTAGTTCGCGTCGTCCAAAACAATATTCAAATACAAATCTAGCTTTGATAAAAACGAAACAATTTTATTTTTAGTACGATAAATTGCGTACCTAAAATAAAACTGTATCTTGTTCTGCAAACAATCGATTAACCGAAATATCAAACTAGTTTACATTATGATGTTCACTATCTGAGTTTGTTTTTATTTGTTGTGTTTTCTTCATTTGTGTTTGAGAGACCTGAGATAATCGGCCTCAAGCCTCTCCCGAGGGGCTGCCGCACTGACAATGCCCCCCGGACTCAGCAGCCGTGGCCTAGTTAGCCACGGTGAAGGTAAGAGGAACCTGCTATGAACCCGCTCTTTTAGGCTTTGCCTCCAAGCCGATGACGATGCCATTGTACCGGTGCGGGAAGCATGAAAAATGCTTTGCAACCCCGAAAATTACTTATCCTTATTCTGCTGATATTCCGGGATATAAATTAGTTCATGTGCTATTTCAAATTATTATCTTTCTATGTACACAATTTCATCCAAATCAAATCGAGAGTGAATCGATTTTTAACCGATTTCAAAAAAGGAGGTTTCTCAATTCGACCGTATGTATGTTCCTTTTTTTTTTTTTTTTTTTTTTTTAATGTGTGTTCGCGGATAACTTCGTCGTTTATGAACCGATTTTGATGATTATTTTTTTGTTGTAAAGGAGATATTCCAAGGGTGGTACCATGATAAGGAAACCAGGATCTGATGATGGTATCCTAGAGAAATCGAGGATAACTTTCGAAAATTGTAAAGATGACTAGTGCGTTAGTTAAGTTTTTGCTTGAGCATTTTAAAGCAGTATAGTTTAAAGATGGTCTGGAGTCGATCTGATGAGGAAACGGGAAGACGGTCGAGGGAACTCCTCGACGGTACATAGTAGTTACCTTGTGTTTGGGCTCGATGAATTTGTATTGATGAGAACTTTTTACATAGATGGGTTGTGACTGTCATTAGTGGTCTGATGATGAAGATAAAGGACAGTCAAGGGAATTTCTTAACGGCTTACAGGAACTACCCAGTGTTTGGGTTTAATTCATGTATTAAGATCTCAACACGAAATCGTGTAAATGCATTAGTGAAAACTTGGTTAGCACTAAAAAGGGTAAAATAAACTATTTTTTACAAAAAATTAAACCGACTTCAACACCACAAATAGGCACTCAAAAGCGAAAAATAATTTTATATAGGTAATTATTATAACCGCTACTCACTCATCTATATGAAGTCGGTGCCAGCCAAATCTAACAGGTAGTAGATAGATACTACTTACCTATGCCTACTTACTTACTACCTCGTACATAGTATATCTACTAACTTTTTAACTAGCCTGGCACCGACTTCAAATGGATGAGTGAGTAGCGGTTATAATAATTACCTATATTAAATTATTTTTCGCTTTTGAGTGCCTATTTGTGGTGTTGAAGTCGGTTTAATTTTTTGTAAAAAATAGTTTATTTCTAAGTAAATACGCTCTATCGTAGACCACGTCGTCAGTTAACATAAGGCGGTAGAAGTATAAACCTATAAAAAAAATACTAGGTCATTTTACTTTTTTTTAGCTCCCTCAAAAACTTTCCCGTTCATAATTGCGGATTTACCACGCAATATCAGCGATATCTCTTCACAATATCAGGATACTTGTAAATATCCTACATACTAGATACACCAGTGTATTGTATCCGTTCACATTCTCCAAAACGCAAACCTGTCCGGCTTCACACCGCTAGTAAATTTATTAAGCTAAAACACGATTATGTTAATACATTCTACATATTTTAGCCTTTCTCACGAAGGTCGTTTGGCGTCGATACGTCTGTCCGTTTGTCCGCCGAGTCGTTGACCCCACTACGGTATCTATACATTATGCATGGCGTATCAGGTGTGTCGCTAAAGATATCGATATTAGAAATATGTCGCGGGTTTTAATAGATTTTAGATTCTTATTATTGTAGATACTGATCAAGTTTCTAGAATATACGATGAAAACATTAAACTGGATTTAGTTGTGGTCTTAATTATTATTTCATTACCTCGACGTTTAAGCAGTGTTGCAGTTGCCATGGCAACGAAAAGACGAAGAAAACGAGTCATCTTATGATTACGGATACCGCAACGCTGCCGAAACGTCGAGGTAAGAAAATAATGATTTAGAGGTCCAGTATTAATTGTACTGTAATGTTTTCGAAATTAGTTTAAATAGCGCGAAATGTACGCGAATAATATACGCGAAACCTAAAAACTATACTTCTAAAATATTGGTTGGATAAGTGAGCTTCAATTTAGGAACAAAACTTAACTGAAATAACATTTTTTTAATCATTGAAAGATATTCTTGAAGTTAAACGACCATTGAGTCACAGGAAGATGCTTAGTAAAGAAAACCGACTAATTCTCTACATAAAGACTATATTTTTATTGAAGATTGTATCCATCAGGGAAAACATACTCATACAATGCATTCCACAGTGTCAGCATTCACAGTATTCAACCATTCATGTTTTAAGGAACAAGTAGTTCGATAGAAAAAAAAGTTTGCTGGAGCTAAATTAAGTATGTAGCTGAAATGTAGACATCCCAAAAACACAGTTTATCTAGAAGCTAAACAAAATTGTTTAGCTTCTAGATGACTTTAAAAAAAAATGGAAAATAGAAATAGCAATTGCCTTAGGTAGCACATTATATTATGTCTTCATTTACCCCACTGCTGGGAATTAGGGCCTTTTTATCAAGAAAAAGTTGAAGGCTATAAGCCTTATAATTTTCAAGTTCGGATCGGTGATTGAGAAATGTCCTCAAAAAACTCAAAAAGTATTTTAACGTATTCTTCACTGTTTCCTTTTACCGGGTTAAGTGAACGGAGTGAGGGAGAGTGAAGGCCATAATTCAATACGTGTTAGCCAGTTGTCGATCTACGGATGCCATAATTATATATGTGTCCTGGAAATATGTCTTTATTAAAATTAAAGCTCAAAATAATGATGATAAACTTGTGCATATGCATTTGGAACCGTACTCAGAAGTGTTGGCGGGATTCGATTCGACAACCACAAGACTATAAACGGATGTATTACCCGCTACTAATGCTTATGTTTTTTTTAAATGGTTTTGTAAAGTTATTTCTTATTTAAAGTTTAAGAAGATAGAATCACATGAAATAATTTAAATCACAAAAATAGCTCACGATTTGAAATTGAAAAATACAGTAACCGCATTTCAGACAAATTAAAACCGAACTCCCAACCTATCACCCCAATGTTTTCCTACCTTTTTATTCCAAAGGAACTAACCAAATAGTGGGGAGCATAGGAACCAAAGGAAACCTAACAAAAAGTATAAAACTGTATCAAAGGTATCGGCAACCGATCTTTGGCTATTTGCTAATTTCGTGCGGGCTCAGAGGCTTTTGTGGACGTGTCCAAAGGTTTTGGACGGATACGGATCCTGTAATGTTGAGCATTGAAAAAATATTGCAACGATTTTTTTGCGTGGAGCTTTGCCAGTTTTTAAGCATTTTAAGGAAAGTCGATGAACAAAAACACTTATTAAGAAAGAATTCTGGTACGTCATACGTTTGATTAAGTATTTAAATACTTAGGTAAGTTTTTTAGAAAGACTTAGTAGAATATCTGATTTCATAGGCACGAGTTTGCAAACATATTTATAGTGATCTGTTTACGTAGGTATTGTTATGTCTGGGTGTTTCTATGTTTAATATGTATGTATTTACAACTATATAAGTCTGGCCAAGCTTTGCTTAGTTTGGGGACAGATGGTGTTGTGTGTACAATTTAGAATTCACACAGGAATTCTGAATTGTTAATCAATATTTATTTATTTTACTGCATATAAATTTAGTTAATTTCATAACACTTTGGCTGAAAGTTTAAATGAAAACTGATCTTATCATCAAATCCTTGGAAATAAACCTCTAAGAAACGGTTATGGGTAGAAACGTTATGCACTTTGATAGTTGTATTTTAATAGGTATTAATAGTAGATTTTCCTAAATTTGACAAAAATCGTCATAGAATTATTATATCACGGTTGATGCTCCGAAGACTTAAGTAGTCTGACTTAATTTTCATATTAAAAACAACAAAACTGTGGTATACGCTGTCTTAGACGGTATTCGCTGATAGATATAATCTACATCTCTATACAAGGTGGTGCACAAAGGCGCAACAATATTTATGTTAGTTCATCTACATTAAGTTTTGAATCATATATGCGAAAATTAGATATGAAAGGTCAATTTTTTTTCTATTAAATTATTTAATTTTTATTTTATTTGAGAAATCCCTTAAGCCCAGATCTCGGATCACGGGTTTTTGTACGACGTCGCAGTGTCGACGGGAAGGACATTTTTAAGCTGTACATGCGTTAGAGTAGAAACTAGTATTTGGTGGGAATTTTACGTCAAACTTTGACTCGAATTATCTCGCAATCTCCCGTGCTGAAGAGACCTTGGACGGTGAAGTCTACATCAGTGTTAGAATAGACTGTTGGGGGTAAGTCCACCACGTTGTATAACATCAGGCTAGAAAGCATCACGACATCCTTAATCAAACCTGTAATCCAAATAAAAAAGTTGGGATTTCAACTGCTCAGAACTCGAAAATGCGGCATAATTTCATGGTCGACGTTCTAAATACTCAAACAAAGAGGTTTGGCTCAATATTTGTGTTAAAAACGTCTAGGCTGTGGAATACGTTGCCTGTGTTTGTTTGTTTGTGAGTGAGTATTTGTTCCCGATAGGTACAACCATGGTGTCTTCAAGTCGAAAGTAAATCTATTTCTCTTAGGTAAGCTCGCTTCATCGTAGACCGCATTGTCAATTAAAGTCAGGCAAGATGGTGGTCAAGTATTAACCCATAAACATTAAAAAAACAGGCATTATTGTAACTGATAGTATTTTTAACCGATTTCAACAAGGAGGAGATTCTCAATACCGTTGTATATTGTTTTGTACGTATGTCAGGCGATGACTCCGCCAATTGTGAATTGATTTGACATGGTTCTGTTTTTGTTTGGTTGGTCAAAGTTTAGAGATAATTAAATTTTTATATTATTATATAATAAAATTCAATGAAATTTACCTATATGGGACCATATAGGTATATTTTATTGAAATCGGTGCGGTGGTTTTTGAAATATGAACAAAAAATGAAAACTTACTATCATATACCTCGATGACTCAGTGATGATAGAGATATTAAATTTGGTCGACTGGTATGAATTTAATTTTAAATTGTATCCGGTTTTTGTTTTTTCGGAAGAATATATTATCAACATTTCCACCTACAAAACGAAGTCTTACCACTATCATCCCAGTATCATCAAGCGGAATGTGTCTCGGCTTTCATCAGTACCTGTAAACGAAAACAAAAATTACTTTCACAAACAAAATACCCCAAAATCTTAATCAAGAACCATCTTTCGCGATCAATCACTTGTACATAGCGAGTACTCCTTTGAGATTTACCGTCCAAACTAGGGTTGCCAACGCGAAATTGCTAAACTAGGATTTTATAAATTAACGTGATATTTTAAGGTGAGACAAACAAATTGATCGAATTAGACAGATTCGAATAAATTATAATAATTTGTAAATACCTCTAATCTGATCTGATTGTGAGTAGATCTGACGCTTGACATGATTTGAAGATATTTTATCTAAGTTTATTGGTATGATTTGTAATTTTATAAATTATCCCAGAGCTTAACATGTGCAATCCAGGACAAGTCTTTAAAACTTTTCATGATGCATTTCGGTTGAATCAATCAAGTTACTCTTGGCAGAACTATCTTGATCATCAGTCTACACGGTTACTCAATTAACTCTAATCGATGCTATTCTTTCCGCAGTTACAGCTCGTCTAGCCTGGAGAAAGACGACTGCTGATCTGGAGAGCATTACGAATGGTGAAATAATCCTCAAGCACAGCCATTATCTGATCAGCTCAATATAATAATATAATTTTCTCGTACTCTTGCTTGGTCCACAGAACACCATAAGAATCCATAAAACTACTGGGTAAAAATAACTAAATGTGTGACCTGACAACTGATAACTAAGGATCAAAATGCATGGTTTGCTACAATTTAGCGCAATAAGAGATCAAGTTATGTGAGTAAATTAGGTTTTTAACCGATCCCAGTTGAAAACATATCAACAACTGAGACCATTTAAAAACTCTTAATTACAAAACACAAAAACAATACAGCAAAAAAGAAATTAAAACATTTCGGTCACAAAAGATAATTTGAAAGTAAACGCGATCTCTTTTACGCAACTTTTAAGTTATTTGGATTAACTAATCTCCTGAACATGCAGTTCATATGGCAACCCTCGCCTAAATGCTGATCGGTCCAGGCCAATCGATTCCTCAAGTGGGATAATTCAAGAATGAGCGGTAAAAATGTGAAACAAAGGCACCGACGCGACGGGAAATTTCGCAGATTACCCGAGCATCCGATAAACCAATACGCGTGTAGTTGTGATGGCGTGAATCGGCCTTTGATGTTGATTGTGCGATTTTATCCGACTTCAAAGAAAGAATTCACAAATGTCCACAATTCAAATAATATTTTTTTAAATTTGAAGCGACTTCTACGAAAAAGATTAGATCCAAACAATAAGGTGAAGTAAGCATTTTGTCAAAATAGGTAGGTATAATAAATAAATAAATGAAATCAACCTACTTTGCTATTAAACGTTTTAAATATATTTTTTTTGGGTAGAATTGCAAGTAATTTCTTAATCTGCATTGTAAAATTATTTACAAATTAACATAGTTATTTTTTCTTATTTCTTAAATAAGGAGTGACGAGACGATCAGGACATGTGCCTGATGGTAAGCAACATGCCTGACACATAACATCACAGTGACACGCAGCTATTGGAACACGAAGAGTCCAAACTTATATAGTTATATCAGAATAGTTCTGCCTCTGTTAAATCATTTGTACTAATTACATTATAAATATGTATATTACATTATAAATACGGTGACAGTATGGCGAAAATTTACTTTTAAGAAAAAAGCCTTCTAAATGCAAGTGACTTACCGAGTGTTCCATCGTTTTTGATACAAACTAAATATTGTACCATGAAAACAAAGAGAATTTAATACAATTTTTAACTTTCAATAAAACGGTTGTTTATCTAGCCTACATTTAAAACTTACAGTACACGATCTTAATTGCTCGGACCTTATACAGAACCGCAAAAAGAATGTACAATGGTGCAAATAAAAACCGATTAGCAACGAAGCCAATCAGTGGCGGCGCGAGTATAAGCGACATAGTGTCAGGATGAAAGGAGCCGCCGCCGATTGTCCCCGCATTGTATCGTCACTCGTTAGTCCGCATTATCGTAGGAAGATTTATTTTAACGATTAAATTACTGTAGTATGAGCGACGGGAGTACAGCGAGTGCATAAATACAGTGAGTGAGCGAATATAGCGAGTGAGCGAGCGAATATAGTGAGTGAACGAATATAGTGAGGGAGCTCGTTATATTAGCACACGCGTAAGCTAAAACTGGGAGTAATCGCTATCGGAGTATAGGCTGTCAGTACGTGACGGAAGTTTATAGTTGTTGTAGAAGCAGCAAATAAGCTTGTGATGAGAGTAAAGCGAATGAGCGAATACAGTAAGTGAGTACGCGATAGGAGTACAGGAGTACACCACAGGTGAAACCGCGCTGATCTGATCTCGGTGGTACGGTGGTACGTGCCAAAATAACATTTCTCGATGACATGTGTGTGTATCAACCTCCATTTCTCGATGATGTGTGTGTGTATCAACCTCCATTTCTCGATGATATGTGTGTGTATCAACCTCAATTTCTCTATGATATGTGTATCAACCTCCATTTCTCGATGATATGTGTGTGTATCAACCTCCATTTCTCGATGATATGTGAATCAACCTCCATTTCTCTATGATATGTGTATCAACCTCCATTTCTCGATGATATGTGTGTGTATCAACCTCCATTTCTCGATGATATGTGTATCAACCTCCATTTCTCTATGATATGTGTATCAACCTCCATTTCTCGATGATATGTGTGTGTATCAACCTCTATTTCTCGATGATATGTGAATCAACCTCCATTTCTCGATGATATGATGTGTATCAACCTTCATTTCTTGATGATATGTGTGAGTATCAACCTCCATTTAACCAGCGTACTGGGTTGTCATCTTGTGTAAGAGAAAATCCACCCGTGAGCTGGGACTCAACTTTGCCAGTTATTCTACCGCCAAGCAGTAATGTGCAAACATTACTGTGTTCCGGTTTGAAGGGCAATGTTTCCAGAGAAATTACAGGGCATATAAGATCTTGGATCTCTGGGTGACGAACGCAGTGCAGTGCTAGGTAATGATTTGGACTCTTCATGTTCCAATAGCTGCGTGTCACTGTGCTGTTATGTGTCAGACATATTGCTTACCATCAGGCACATGTCCTGATCGTCTCGTCACTCTTTATTAAAAAAAAAAACAGCAGCATAAATTAAGGCGCTTATGTTAAACAAAAAAAAAAACAGAACGAAACTAACGTAAATTCGAGTTAATTGTAAACACTAAAAACCAAAAATATTGGCACTGAAAAAGAGATAATTTAACGTCACGTTATACCCCTAGTTCTCAACTGCCAGCGTTGGTACCCCTATAAAACCCTGCCTGTTCTTGTAAACGCTTCATCTCCTAACTTAATATTAGCAATTTCGACGATTAACGCTTTATAGCGAGTCATTAAGTCACAATTGGATCGTGCATGCCCCTTCACAATCGCAGCCTGGCATTGTTTTAACTAACAATAGCCATTGCTGCGGCTCCTTTGAAGCTTCACTTTGACGGTGGGATTTTCAAATTAAAGAGATATTTACAGCTACAAACTTCGCGATTTGTAGAAAATTAACGGAGAACGTAGAACTCAACCGCCACATTCTAAATATATTTTTAGCCTTACGCGAGCTGATGAAATCTTTCAAAGTTTTAGCATATTCAAATCAAAATGTATATATATTTTGTATGTGTGTGAATTCAAACAGACAAAATTGAACATAAGCTAAATTTTGCAAATTGGTAGTTGATATTTGTGATAAATAATTCTGAAACATAAATTATCACAACAACAAAACAATGTAAATGAGTTCAAAACTGGCATAAATAGCGTCAGATATACATACAAGAAAACAAAGAAGATTGCGAATTTTCTTCTACATAAGAATCAGTTGGAAAGTAATATGACTTTCCGTTTTATTTCGTTTTTGGGGCGCAAGGCATCGTCATCAGGGGAGCCAGGTCATACCTTGATCTTCCCCTGCTGAGCGTCAGAGCGACCAGAGTTCATAATCATCAGAGTCCTTGTGCTAGTCAGTGTAGAAGAGGGGTACTTTTTGGCTACGGTAAGTCAGTAAGTATGGTACCTATGTGGAAAGTTGCTTTCAGGTATGATTTAAATAGGGTTTAGGTATGCTTTAATTATATATTGAGGTATACCTTACGTATGATTTTATTTATATAAGATAGGTTAGAATTTGACCGCAATTTACCTGTTCTTAAGGAATGTAGTGTATTTTTGTAGTGGTAGGACACTTGGCAGAATCCGCCTGGAAGAACGACACCTTTGCCAGCTATTCTACCGCTAAGCTGTATGTAATGTGCAAACGTTACTGTATTTCGGTTTGAAGGGCAATGTTTACACAGAAATAACAGGGCTTAGAGATAAAGGTAATATTTTGGATACTCGTGACGATAATGATGAGAAATCTTCATGTTCCAATAGCTGTGTGTCACTATGCTGTTAAGTGGCAGGCATATTGCTTACCATCAGGCACATGTCCTGATCGTCTTGTCACTCTTTATTTAAAATAAAAAAACGTCACGGCCCCCATCATATTTAAGGTTTCACATGTTTTTTGCCTAGAAAGATTCTGTTTGTTCTAGATTTGTAGTTGTAGACAGAAAGTGTGTGTATAGTTTGGATTAGATAGGCGTTGCAACTTCTACGTAGTTCCCAAGTTCAGTAAGCATATGCCATCCAACAAAAAATAAACTATTTTTTTTTCTCTTTGTATCTTATATACGAGTAGGTAGGTAGGTAAAACTATTTAAAATCTAATGTACATTTAATACAAAACAGATTTAACAAGTCGAGAAGTTACACCAGTACTGATGCATTTGCATGCATTACCACCTTCCGTTTTCAAGTGACAAAATCTGTCACACCTAAACGATTGCATGACTGTGACTCTAATATTTTTTTCAGTTTAAATTTGAAAACGATTTATTTTTAATAAAATGTAGTGAGATAGATTAAAAATAACAAATAGTTTTAGTAGTCCACAACACACATAATTTTTGTATGTAAGTAGTAGTATTTATGTAAAATTCCATGTGAAATGACAAATTCAAAAATGATTCATATTATAAAGGCTGAGAAAGTAATTTATATTGTCCGTATAAACAGATTTATATGTAAAATAATTGAAAAGTAATTAAAATTGTAAAATTCATCTGTTACCTGGTTTTTGTAGTTCACCTAAGTAAGAGTACCTGCTAGATTTCATACAAATCTTTATTCCGATTTTCGTTTATAACTCGTTTTACGTTGTTTATTATCAAATCAAACAAAATATTTTGTTTACGTTTTTGTATTACCTACTTATTTTTCATGAGTTTGAAAAAACAACATATCGTTTTCTACTATCTACAATGTATTGAAGGATTTCCAGTTGTGCAAAATGCGACAACATTACCGCTTTTTACTCTGCATTCGTGCAACTTGCTCAAGTATGCCACCCTCTTTAAAATCTATCCAAACAACCACTTAGCAGTAAAAAAATAATCTTTATTACCGCCGGCCTACCGTAACTTATTAAATTCAATTCTCTAATGTCATAAAAAGCTTATTAACGGAGCTCACACGTGCGTGGCCCCAGGCAAAAGTATTAATATCATGTTAAAACGAATAAGGTGTTAAAAAAAGAGCCGATATCACACCTCGGATATATTTTATTTGATCTGAGATTTAGAATTAAATAGAATTTTAGTCGTAAAACTCTTTGTGATAAGAAGCTTTCGATGCCTACTGTGTTTTGCATGGAAATGTATGGCTTAATGTAGTTGTTAAAAATCGTTACTTAAACCTTTTTGGGTTAATATGGGCATGCGATTGTCCACCGTCTCGCTTCATAGTTGCGGTGCTGTGGTCTAAAATAAGGTACGCTGGTTCATAAGATCACTATTCACTATGAGCTCTAGGTTTGGAAGTAGTATTTAAATTAAAGACGTATGGAGTGAATTGGTTCTTTACAGACTCATTGTCGTACAGTCGTAGATAATGTCGTTGCTTGCCCGAAACTACCGAAAGAGGGAGGAAGCTTATGAACTGCCATGGGCAAAAATTGACCGTCAATAATTATAATTATGATGCTGAAGAAGAAGTTATGGAAACCTGGGGATTTACAGCATTAATTAAAATGTTATAAACATTCCAGATAAAGTACTAAATCTTAACAGAATAACACAATGTATTCAACTTTTCGGAAACAGCTTAACCCTGAATACGGATATATGAAAAAGTATCTACTAAAGATTTTTTACAAATTAAACGCTAATATTTGAACAACATCCAGTTTCGCAACGCAATCGAACCGATTCTGAGACGGAATAGTCATGCCAAAGCCATAACAAGGGCAGCGATTTCGTGTCGGAATAATTCCGCTTGTGTCGTGAATAAGGAATTTCAAAAACTTTAACTGCAGAACTCTGTACCATTAAAAATCATTACTACGTAACAATAAAATTTTACAATACCCTGTAACCCGAATGACGTAGTAAATTAAAGGCGTGAGCACCCTTTCGGCACCTTAAGTTGAGAATTAAGCAATTCGTTTTGTTTCTTTTGAAAGCCGTAAAAATTTCATGCCTTGTATGTAGAAACGCTCGTACGGTACTTTGTTCCTTAACAGGGACGTCAACAGGGTAAACTTGTTCGGGCATGTAAGGTGTGATTTTGAGGCTATTTTTCTACTCTTAAGGAAACATTATGTTTGATAGAATATAATAGTTATCCTACTAATATTATAAACGTGAAACTCTTTTTTTTTGATAATAATTAATTTGTTTCAATCGTATCATTCGATTCAAAGTAAAGTTAGACTCACTTATAAACTGATATTTATAATAGGCCTGACGACAGATCCTGCAATTATATTAAATTATTTGATATAATGTCAATATTTATATAGAATAAAATATGGATCAATTTTAATTTTGATATTTTTTAGTTTAATTTACTTTATGATCGTTCAAAGCTAGATGTGCAAGTCCATTTTAAAAGTACGAAATTATTAGAAAATGTATTTACCGTAGGTATTCTCTGTTAATAAATTAATTTCTATTTATAACTTTATTAATCTAGCTAATCTTGTAATCAAGCGGCAGGTTAATTAAGCCCCTATAGTTTCCCTTAGTACGTGACTGCCTTTCTCTAGGTACCTACTCATGAGAAAAGAGAAAAGGTTAAACACTAATTGAAATTTAAGTAATCTGAACGCAGTGTTTAATTATTTTTTGGTAATTAAGAGGTTGGACGGTTAATTATGTTGTTAAGAAAAGTGATTTATGTTTTAAAAAGTTACTTCTTAAGCCGAAAAAGATAAAATAACTAAGTGATTTCGAAACTATTAACTCCGTTTACAGAATAAGCAGCTTACTAGAACTTACAGTTAGGACTCGGGGTCATCTTTCACAAACAGAGAATCAAGACCATCATCCACCAAGCTGGCCCAGTGTAGGCTAGCGGATGATATAAGAACTCGAAACATTCTAGGAACATGCCAGTGTCCTCACAATGTTTTCTTTGCCGTCAAAGCCAGGTTTTACTACAAAATTGTACGTCTGCTGATGGGAAAAATAATCAGTGGTGAAGGTGAGCTTCGAGCCTACTGCCTTCCGATTGAGGAATATGAATACGCAATACTCACTAGCGTGTATATTAAAGTTTGTGTGACGTTAAAAACGAAATTTTTAATAAAATTTCTTAATTTGGTGACTATACAATTCGACGGTTATTTTGTTTTAAGTAAAATGTTGGAATACGGCGTTTATTTACCTATGTTTTTAAATTTTATTATTTTTAACTTCTGTAGGTTTACACTTGACCGCGATCTCGCCTGTAAGCGACGATGCGGTCTACGATGGCGCGTATTTCGAAACCGATTCACTCTCGATTTGAAGACACCAAGATTATAACTATCGGGATAAACCCATTCAGGCAACTCATTCTACAGTCTAGAAGATGTAATCACAAAAGTTAGAGTTTAACTACTGTAAATAGACCGTATCTAATTTATTTAATGACATTTGTCGTCTTCATCGCAATATCCCCGAATGACACGTTTTAAAATTACCTGTCAAACTTAATAAAATTATCATTTCTTTAATTCGTTGTCAATAATATGTCGCTTATTTTAACCCATTAAAACTCCTAATTTGTATCAACACTATAAAAAGGGTTTTGTATTCTTTAGGTGACCCTAAACGGTTTTTTTGATGGCTTTTCTTAAAGGTCTTTTTTCTGTATGAACGAACCAGAGATACTCGTAGCAAGTTGTCCGCTTTTCAAAAGCTATTATTTATTTTGAAGGGTTGAAAATACCAGGTAAAGAGCATGATTTTAAACATTGATTCGTTGAGGAAATACTCGTATTTCATTAAAATTGTAATGACTTTTACTAACATACTTTCATTTTTTAGCGCTAAGTTAACAATTGACCGCCATCTCGCCTGATGTTAAGCGACGATGTGGTCTATGATGAAGAACGTAAACCTAGAAGAAAACAGCTTTTTCGAGACTGAAAGACACTGAAGTTACATGCATCAGTAAAAATACAATGAGGCCACACATCTCAAAAGCACGCATTCCTCGGTTTGAAGGCACACAGATTAAAGAAATATATTGATATTAAATTGCATATTAATCATTAAATGATTTCCGAGATTTCTATAGGATTGTGTTTAAAAATTTGTGTGATAAATTCAGATTTTTGTTCTACGAGTATGTTACTTAGATTCATAAGTGTGTATTTACAATTATACAAGTATTTTATCACCTATCTACCTATCTGTTCAATAAATTATCTTTATCTGGCTCAAATAAAATAAAAACTTTGCGGTTTGGGGCAAGTTATTAGGCTCAGGAATGTCCGACAATGATAGTAGTATACGTGATTATCAAAAGTACAATTTTACAAAAAACCTTAACCCTAATAACTCTAAAAATGAAATTTAAAGCGATTTCTTCTAAGCAATCTTTATGCGAAGAAACTTTTATAGTAAAAAGTTTTTTTTAAAACCTTGTTCAAGAAAATGTATTTATTTATTAAATGCAAGTGAAATATTTAATGATGTCGATTTGAACACCTAATGTTTATATAGTAGTATAGTACTACTACTCTAACGGGGCTTAGTGACCATGAAATATTCATTGGTTAAAGTGGAAAAGAACAATGTGTAGTGGCGCCCCCACAAGTCGCTGTACAAGAAGTTGATGATAACAGCCAAAGACAATTAAGGTTACGGACGGGCTTCCCTATGTATGTCATAAACACAGAATTTTTTTCTCATATAGATAACGGAACAGGTAGTATTTTTATTAACTATGATATGTTTGCATATAATATGCTAATTTATGCTTTTTAAATAGCTAATTATTATTTTTTCTCTTTTACAACACGATAATGAATTGACAGAATTTCATACTAATTGCCAAATTAACTGTTGCTCGCTAACGTAAAGACGTATATTAATAAAGATAACACAAAAATACTATTTTATTATATTATTATGAGTTAATAAACGTTTGTAATTTAAAACTTTAGATGATTAAGAAAAAAAAAACAATTAAAACATTTTGATGGCATCTAAAACGTTTTAAATCGATTAAACGGCGGTTATTCGTGTTTATTTATACAAGTTAGCCTTATTTACATATTATATTGTTTGTTTTTTACTATAAGTATTACCACCCGGAGATACTACACTTCATGTGAGAAACTCGACAAATTACAAAAACTTTACGAACTTGATGGACTTATTCTTCCGACCATCTTATCAAGATCCATAAAAACATGACTGCGTTTATAGGGAGAGATTATCGGGGTTATTTGGAAGCTATAAAAAATACTATTTAGCTTTTGATTTTTGATACAAAATAAAATTTTGCATGATATACATTAGTAGGTACGTAGTGCTGGTTACAATAACAGTATCACAAATTCTATTGCAAAAAATAGCAAGGCACTATTAATATACTATTAATATTAATAAAAAAAATCTCAGCACTTAAACATTTTTTTAACTTCAACAAATATTTCAAGATCAAAATTAACCAAATCAGTCCAGCCATTTTCGAGCTGTAGAGAGGCAAATTAACAGCAATTAATTTTGAAATAAATTTAAAAAAGATGTTACTTTTCTAAATTTATGCAAATCCTACTAATATTATTAACGTCAATGTTTGGATGTTTGTTGCTCAATCACGTCGTAATGTATAAACCATTAGGGCTGAAGTTTGGAACACAGTTAGATTATAGTCTGGAATAACACATAGGCCACTTTTTATCACGAAAAAAACAACGGAAATAGACCTGCGCATGTGTAACTGCGGGGAGCTGCTAGTAATTCATAGTTTCAACAATATTGAAACATTAATGAAGAAAAAAAGAGACGATCGAATCCGAAGTCATTTCAAAACACTCAAATATGTAACCTCACAGGTCCGTGATCTCTGGTCGATTATTCGATTTTTAAAACAAATGAATTGTAAATAGTATCTCTAGGGGGTCCTTAATTAAACAATCTTCTCATACTTTCCGATGGAAGGTCATACAAATCGTATAACCTTATGGTTATTATATAAATGAAGTATGGTGTGTTTGCTTGTTAGAAATTCAATATGGATATAAATGGCTCATTAAAGATGTTACTGCATCCTTAATGGTTGAATAATTGTCCGAGAAGTTTGTTTATTGTAGCGGAACCGATTTTAATTTTCGTTTTAATATTTTAGTGTATACATCAAAGGAACAGATAAAATATACAAAACAATTTCTTTCCATTTATTACATTATTTCTTCCTGACAACCTCATGATGAATGATGATAAATAGGTATTTGAACTACCTGCAAATCTTTAACTTAACTCAATTTATTTGGTGAATGATGAATGTTTTATTTTGTTGGTTATATTCAAAATTGTAATATTTAACTCGATATTTCTATTAAATGCATATAATAATATGCATATTACATAACAATATGAATAATTCATCTCGATAAAAAATATAAAATAAATCTGCCAATTGTATCCATCTGTCTATTAAAATTATTATGTTTCTGATTTAAAAAAGTAATCATAAAAGCTCACCCATCCATTTAACCAGAAAATGAACAAAAATCTAAAAAAATAATCATAGAATCGAGTCTTATTACTTTAACACAAAGTTTAATTTACTGTGAGTAGTAGTTTCTATTAGTATTATCATAATTTAATGTAAATCAACCGTTAAGTTTTATAAACGTGTGTCGATGTGGTATTTATTGTCTATAAGTTTTATTGTCATTGGCAAACGGAATTATTACCGCCATTTGTTTTATTATTCCTAACATTCACTGGTTTTTAGGGTTCAGTAGCAAATTTAGCCATGACGGAACTATTTCACTACTATTTCACATCAAACAAGACCTGTCCCTGAATGTAATAAGCACGACAGTCCATAATAGCACAATACCGGCTATTTGAATATGAAGAACAAATAATACCCATTTACTGAAAATTTTGCAAACAAAAACCTTCCTCTTTTTGAGCGATTTCAATTGTAACAAATTTTCTTACACCATGTTTTGTAAAACTAACGTTATTATTAAAAGTTCTATTTATTGATCCGTTTTTGGAAACGTAGATATTATTATGCATAAACAAAGTAAATATAAGCAACATACAAAGTCTTATGATGAATATTAAAACATAGTTCAAATAAATATTCGTTTTCAGTACTTATGTAACAGATTCAGATTCAGATACGTTCAATAGTCACATCGCGGGCAGAATTTTTTTTTGCCATTTTCGTCATAATAATTTTTGGTTATGGGTAAACTTATATGACTAATAGTATGACTGTGTTCCGTATCTGAATATGATTTAAGTGTTTGAGGGTTAAAAACAATTGGCATAACCGTACAATAACATACGTTTACAACCTTTTTTTAACAGGATTACAACCTGTTATCTCAGTTAAGCAACTGGTCTCCTTTTGGGAGAAGATATCACATTGCCACGCGCCAGATCACGTTTTATCGCCTTCATTGAAATATTTAAAAATGAGACGAAATCAGTACTGAACCCAATAGCATTGCGCTCGTCTATGCACCTGACATTTTTCTCTAAACCTGTAATATATTAAAAGCTACAGTACAAGCAAAGAATACAGAGGTCATAAAAGTCTTAACACAGATGAATTATTGTAATTTTTACCGTTTACTGGACGATGTGGTTATAAATTGTAGACTCGATTAAAATAGACTCAAAATATTTAATAGTACGAGTCCATATGTAAAATGCAAACAATAACAGTAACGGTATTTACAAGGCCTTGCAAAAAGGATACACAAATCTGAATTAGTTTGACTCACCACTATCAATAAATTTTGTTGATATATTGCATTGTGATGAGTTATGTTACATTTACCATTACGAATTCCAATCGCTGATCATAATGACTATTAAATAAATAAACATACTGGTGGACATTTCACACACAACACCATAAAATATAATCCCAAACTAAGCAAACCTGTCCAAGGTTTGCTTAGTTTGGGAGCTGATATAATACAAAGTACCGAATATATTTTTAAATATATACTTATTCTTCATAGAAAACACCCAGGTACACAACAAATATTTGAATTTATCACACAAATATTTGCATTTGGTGGGGATCGAACCCACGACCCACGGCTTTTCAGGCAGGTTTACTATCAACCAGCCATTATTTGTTTACATCGGAAATCACATCATTTTTTTATTGCGATCCAAATGATGTATGTGATTCGGCTGATTCATATTTAGTATAATATAATTTAAAATAATAATAAAATATAAAATAATAACTGTGATTTCAACTGAGTGTCATCTGACTTCCTATTGTAGCGAAATGTCGGTTATCGGCTAACTTCTTGATACTATAAAGTAAAACTGTTATTACTTGACGATGTGCCGTAAAACAACAAATTGTTGCAGTGTTGTCTTGTTGTGGGAGAAAATGAACCTACATTGTTGCTGAGCTTTCTTCTTTTGACTCATCTGCCGCTCTCTCACCCTATTTTAACACCTTACATAAATTTGTGTGAAAGTTTGTCTGCATTTCATTTCATTTCATGCATTTCAGCTGACTTCTTTAGAAAATAGGTAGTAAAAAGATTGTTTATTTTTTAAATTCATTATGGTTGAGTATACTTATACTGTAGGATGCATTTGTGTTTACAATATTGATTCTTTTTTATTATTTTTTATTATATGCTCTTTATTATTTTGTGAATGTTTTGTATTTTTATGGGTACACTAATAACTGCTACTAAAGAAAAAGTAGTAAGTAGATAACATGGCTTACGGTATAGCCTATGGCTACTAAAAAATAAGTTTATGTACACATAAATTACTGAAATAGTGAAGAAATGTATTAAGTTATTTAAAAACAAAACTTTTTTAAAAAAATAAATTGGCACTTGACGACCATCTTGTGAAGCGATATTCGATGCGAGAATATTTACCTAGAAGACATTGACAATCCGTTTATTACCCGTGTTACTACCCGACTATTGTCTTACTACCAGACACGAGCAATTATTTTTGCCCGTGTTACTACCAACAGGTCTAGTAGTACGACGGGTAATTTATTTTTGCCCGTTGTACTACTACAGCCATTTTCAGACAGGTACCTTTTTTGCTAAAACAACAAAAAGACATCATTACTTGTAGGTACCTTACCGTACCGTTAGGGTTAACACTTATCTTTTTGGAAACTATTGGCGACTTGTTAGTAAAAAAAAGTAAAAGTAAGACGGGTAGTAACACGGGCAATAAGCCTGACAATCACTCTCAACAAACGTTGGTTAAAATTTAAATGAAACAGGTAAACTGGCGCAAAATAACTAGTATATCAGACGTTTTTTCTAACGGTAGTTAATAGGCTGTAGATGTCAAATTTCTCCTTTATCTTCTTAACCCTGGGTCACAAAATGAAGTATCTATTAAAATCTAAGACAAGACAGATAATAGACTTCGTTGATATTGAGATATGCTGTAAATCATTAAGGGTTATTCGCAAAAATAGTCAGTAGCTTAGATTAGTTAACCTTGCGTGGTTTTAACAGTTGTACTGTTAGTTGGGCTGACTGTAGGTTGGGCATTTTCGTTTTGGATAAACACCTTAGGTGGTAGTTCGTTTGCCCGCAGAGCTGAAGGTTGTGGGTTCGATTCCAATCCAAAGCACTTACCTATTTGCATGGTGACATTTTGTAACATAAGATTAACATTAATATTATTATTTTAATATTTCCATAATGTTCTTTGTTTATTCTTAATGTATGTCTCATCGGTATAATTATTGATTTATTTCAAATAATTGGAAACAAACATTTGTAATGTTGTGCCTGGATGTTTCTATCTGTTATTATGTATCACTGTATCAGCTAGATAGCTGATACAGTGATATTTTTAATATTTTCTTTCTTTCATATTACAAGCATTTATAATGTGTAAGGCGGAGCCATGGAGCGGTTTCCAAAGTGTTTCGTAAGAAACGTATACGGATATTTATAGTTTTAATAATAATTCAAATCCTGTTAAACCTACACATTTAAATGTGACACAAAGTTTTCACATTTACGAAATGAGTTTCACCTTTCATTATATTCACTTTTGATACCAGTAATTTATTTAGTTACGTACGTTATAAAAAAACGAGTTTTCATTGGAAAATCGACATAACTTTTGCTGTAAATTGTTGTCAATGGCATTCTTTATCTTCACATGATGGTCAAAATCAATTTCTCACGGGTCACGGCCTTATAAGGTCACATTCTATGCATAAATACATTATTAACTCGTAAACAAACAGCGGTGACCTCAGAAAAGTGGCCCTAATAACAATGGTGATAAAGTTTCATTCTTTCTATAGAATGTGGTGTCACAGTACACTCAGTTAAGAATGTTCAAACTAGGAGATGGGTGGATGGAAAGAAAAGAAAAAAAATACACAACAACAGTCTATATAATTATGTACACTTGCCTTCGTAGTTCGTCGATTGTTTTTTTTTTTATTAATTAATCTTGCTTCTGCGTATAAGAAAAGGTGCCAAAGAAAAAGACTCAAGTTAGTATTTTTATTTGAAACGCGTTTTCATACAGAGCTACCTAAAAATTTTGAATGTATTTCTAACCGACTTCAAAAAACGTTCTCAATTTGGTTGCATGTTTTTTTTCTATGATTGTTACGCAATATGTGGATCGATTACATATGAGGTTTCTTTTTTTATATATTATAGTTGAGAGGTAGTGCCACATACATTTTATAGCAATTTTTTGAAATATGAACAAAATTATTTCTTATTATTTTGAATTCCTTTAAAATTTGGGTAAGTCATTTGAAATTGTTGTTGGTTTTTGGTAAAATTTTTTGCACAGAAAATGCATCATGAAGTTATTGTTCTTAGTTATATTCTAACTCTGTTCTTTTAGTAGTGACTTCAGTATCAGACGTGACTTATTCAAGTAAGATACATTTGAATCTAAATAAAAAACCGTTAAAATCGATAATGTTATATCACTTACTAAAAGTTTGCGTTGTACACAAACATCATGCCTTTAAATATCGAAGACTCTTTACCAAGATCTGAGATTTAGTGCTGTCTATCAATGACCCAGGATTCGATTAATACAATTTTGTGGATGACCAATAAAAAAGGCAATTTACATGTTTTTAATAGTTTACGGATCACTTGCGTATCTTATAGCCCGCCTAATACGATTAAAACTTAAACAGGATTTAGCTAATTACAATGACTAACTAGTCGTGAGAATTCCGTTTACAAATTAAAAAATAATCACAAGTTTAATAGCTATTCAAAGTTATTCGCAATAATCTTTCTCTAGAACTGTCTTACTGTATTTTTGCTACTGTGAACGTCGATTTTCGACAACACGTAACATATCTCCTTATCATGTTTCACAACTCTTATAAGTGACAAGATAAAGTCGATATTCAAGTTTTCTAAGTGCAATTTATCGGCTTGTGGTATGGTTATGGGCAGACAGACGGGCGCGGAATGAGTTTGTGAATACATATTTCAAAATGCAATCTTGTGTCGTTGCCCACTCGAGTTTCTATTGTTCTCTGAACTTGCAAATGGATTTGAAAGTTGCTCCATTTTAATGCTAATAATTGTTCAAAATATTCAAAACTTATTTAATTGGTTGTATTATTTATTAAACGTCTTTTTTACAGGATTTTCTTCGGGAAATACCACAGATTTGCGTGTTATTTTACCGTCAAGCAAGCAATTTATAAAGTTTGAAAGACACCTTTCACAGTGATGTTATTGAATGGAAGGTGCAATATCTGCTACGTTAAAGAGCGGTTGAACTTATTTTGTGACAAATATATAAAAGTAGCGCTGGAACTTCTCCTGAAGAATACCAGTTATTTTGTCTCAAGCAGTCATTTGAAAATTTACTGCGTTCTGGCTTAAAAGGCAATGGTTCCAGGGCAAAGAGAATAATAATCATCTTATTTTGCCGTGTGACAAACGTGGTGCCAAGCTAGGCATTGTTTCAACCCTAATTCATGGAATCTACCATAAGTTATAACATTTATTTGTGTTTTACTGAACCGTCTGGATTGTCCTCCATAATTTGGATCCTCCGTTTTTGATGGATCACCCAGCTCAGTTTACTAGTTCTCGGCAGACCACTTGTTTCACTTATCTATTTTGTATTGTTGTTGTACTGTTATGTAAGTTTTGTTAAGGCATATTTTATTTGTATATTATTGTTCTGTTTAGTTTAGACCTAACTCGCGAGTCCCAAGACACAAGCTTAAGCTTAGTTTGGGGCTCACTAGCAAGCTTTTTTACGTAGACGTAATTTTGGAAAATAAAGTATATGTTTTTGTAATTTGTATTGATATTCAAATGGCCACATTTTGTGTTAAAAGCTGGCGTGTTGTTTAACATCAGGCGTACCTGTTTTTGCTCGTACCGTGATTCCTTCTTCTTGATTTGATGTTGAGGTAGAAAAATCCGATGAACTCATGATTTAAAAAACTCAAATTGTATCTATATTGAGCATAAAATCTGGACGTATTCAAGCCTTGAGTGAGTCGATTTCTTCTAGGTAAGCGCGCTCCAGCGTTGACCTCAATGCCACCGCCAAGCGAGATGGCGCGGGTCAAATACAAATCTAATACTGATAAATAAAATCTGCGGTTTTAAGAAACTAAGTTGTAGAAAGAAACTTTTTTAAGTGAACTTTTCTTTATCCGCATTAAGCACTTTTTGAGAGGAGAAAATCTTATAGCTTCACGTCATTGACATACTCATGTACCTATCGGCGTAGTCAGAGTCATAGTATTTTATTGATAACAATAAGTTACATGCCAATTTTTACAAATAATAATAAATATATAATGAGTTATACTCTTACTTCTATCCAAAGAACTGAGTAAATTAAACAAAAAATGTCAAACAAATTACATCATAATTAAACAATAAAATCATAAGCATTGCCATTCAGCGTGGTAATGCCGCCAGCATGCTGGGTGCGCTTCCGATTGGTAGTGGGCTTGAACATCTTGATTATCTGTAGACCTACAGTGGTCTATGGATAATTCAGGTGTGCTTAGTGTAAGTAGCTACTTAGGTAGGTTTGTAGTGTAGTGTAGTTCTCATTGTATTTTAGTTTTGTTAATAAAAGCTCTGCCCAGTTAAAAAAAGCAATAAAATACATGACATAATTTCGTTAATAAAAACCAACTATAGTTTATTTAACTTAACTAAATTTAACTATAATTATATTTAGAAACTTTCAGTTTTTCAACGTCATCGAACTTGTAAAATGCCTGCTCGGTCAGCCAGACCTTTATCTTACGCTGTAGTAAAGCGGCGATATTTTTATGTGTACCTACTAAAAATCATCCACGATAGCATGAAATTCGAATTAGACTTTCTTTTGCTTTTCAAGAGACCGTTCAAAACTGCATTGTTGAAATATTTGACCGTGCTTAAAAAATTTACTAGGAATTCGGCTCGAAACTGTAAATCTTATTTTTGAAACAGCGGTCTGATTTATTAAAATTAGGTGATAAATAATCAATAATGAACCCTAAGACATTACTTTTCAATCTACAATGTTTTGAACCAGTTCACTAAACAAGACACGGTGTCGATCGGTGATCCATTTAGAATACATGATTTGCTAGATGTGGAAGCCGAACTGGACTTAATCAGCTGTTTAACATTAATTCTTAGATTTAACTGTACCTACAAACGAGTAAGATAATCAGATAGAATAATTTCGGCACAGTGTGTGTCCAATTTGCGCTCTGAGGTTCGATACCGGTTTTTTTTACTTCACCATAGAGAAGCTAACGTGAATTCTGATTGATTTTACATGGCAGGTCAGAAAAGGGTTTTTATTTTACCGTCGTAGGTATTTCAAGCAGTGTTGCTTGACCAAATGACGAATGATGCATGACCAAAATGTTGGCTGGCGTTTGTTTGGACCCCTGGATTGAAACCGACGTGCACCACTGTATTTTCGCAGACTGGTCTCGGGGTGGTATTAGTGGGTAGTAACTCTGCCTGCGAAGCCGAGGGTCATGGGTTCGATTCCCACCCAGTGCAAATATTTGTGTGACGAATTCAAATATTTGCACTGTGTCTGGGTGTTTCTATTTATAATAAGTATGTATTTAGAACTATATAAGTATTACTGTTAAACTGTTAAAAACACATCAACCTCCCTCCACCCACAAACACATCCTCACATAACACACATGAACACTCTCGTAATAACACACACTCTCCCTCACACACCCACATCTTCATATTTTATGCATTGATCCTGTTATTAGTTATTAGCAGGTAAATGCTCTCTCCATAAGGTTCTAACTTAATTTATTTGTATGAGTACCTGATGTTTGCTCTCTTTTGATACAGTTAAGTACATTTTTTATTTTATTTTTTTTGTCACCTTTTTTTTTTTTTCTCTAATTATTTTTTGATTTTATTTTTTATCAGCAAACATGTGTAAAAATTACCACCAAGGAAGGCACTGGATGTTCACGACACAGGACTTAACCTAGTGTGAGATCCAGGGTCCCTTAAACAATATTACTATTGTACTTGCCATATTGTTTTTTGCTCAAATAAAGTTTTTTTATTACATCAGCTATCTGGCCGCCATAGTACAAGCTTTGCTTAGTTCGGGGTCAGATGGTGTTGTGTGTGAATTGCCCACCAATATTTATTTATTTATTTTTATGTGCGTAATACCGCTATCTTAAAAACGCTAAAAGAAAACATCGTGAGGAAACCAAAATGTTCTTAAAATCTTTTCAGGTCATGCATCATCCGCCAACCCACACTAGGCCAGCGTGGTGAGTTATGGCTCTGACTACATCTTAGCGATAAAAGGCTTCAAGCCCCAGCTGTAGGAACATTAAATTTGTGCTAGTGCTGCATGATTATTTGATTATATATTTAAGAAATGAAGACTAAGGCACGATAAATAAGGTACTTTTAGCACGGAACCCTAAAAATAAAAGGTGTCAATTTTAGTAATTAAACTATTTAGCTAATTGAATAATTGCATAAACAAGAAATTAGTAGATGCATAATTAAGATTATGCCTACGGTACGAACAAAAGTCATTTGAATTTATCTATACCTAAGTAGACCTCAGGGTTTACAGGGTATCTAAGAACCAAATTCCTCTAAATGGTCTTAGTTTTGATATTGTTCTATCAAATAGAAGCGATTGTGAAGCCATAATCATTTTAATTAGGTGATCGAAGGCTATTGCTGTCTCTATAATTTCCAGCGAAAAGAGAGAGCAATATTTAAGCTAAGACAGTTTTTGTTTCGCGGTAGACTCTCTGGTCGGACTAAAGTCGGGGTTTTTCTGTTACTCGTAGTTTGATTTAAAACTAATAAAAATTGGAGAAGGAAAGGCGAAGCCATACCATTTAACTATGTACCATTGCACCAGTAGGTGGCTGTCTGTACATAGTTGGGGTAAAGACGTTATATTAAAGTTACGATGTCCATGAACAAGAGAGAGCGAATATCAAGCCCCACGTACCTGGGACTGCCCGTCTCTTCGATGATGTTTCCTCGAATCGTTATGCTGCGCTCACTCCTGGATCGTATATTCCATATATATATGAGTACGGTCCTGTTGTTGGTTCTCTTGATGTAGCTGACACAAATTATATCACGGATGACAAGGCGTTGAGCACTTTATGAGGATAGATTATGAGTACTTCCACCGAGTTGAACTCCCAAAAGACGAATGTATGGTATTTTTGCAACGGTAGAAGAATTGATTTTACTACGTTTCAAGGCAAACAAAAAATCACAAGACATCGGAAGATCTTTACTTAGGTACAACGTATTTATTCAACATGTTTCAATTTAATTATAAGTCCTGAAAATTTATCTAATTGACAAACAAAAAAAAACCAAAAAAATATTTATGCAAAATATACTTAGATTTAATTATACTGACAATTTATCTGATTGCCAAACAAAAAAAAACATAAAAATCGATTCACAATTGGTTGAGCCATCACGTAAAATTCATACCTACAAAAAAACAACCGAATTGAGAGCCTACTATTTTTTTGAAGACAGTTAATAAACCACAATTTAATCTGAAGTGAAGCACCGTTCCGTTCATAGTTCCGCCCAAGTCAACAACTTGTCACCGCGTCTCGCTGTGCTCCTAAAAAACAAACAACAATAGAGACTCTCCATACAATATCCTTTGTCAACCTTTTTATCAGCCGCCGGACAGAGGAAGCTGTTGAGTTGATGATGACTTAATTGTTTCCGAAATTTGGTTTTGCAAGTCATATAAGAATCCACAATCGAAATTAATACGTTTGACGTTGAACAGATACATAAAATAAAAGTGGTCAAGTGCGAGTCGGGCTCGCCCATGAAGGCTTCCGTAGCAGCAAGTAACATAATACAAAAGTTCTTATACTTCACTTTGTTACTTTAATCAGTGTTTTAAAGTAACAACGAAGTATAAGTATAGCCATTAGCCAATTTATGACGTATTAAAATAAAACTGCTAACTAGATATCATTCAAACCAATGTTCGTTGATAGTTTACATGGTAATGTACATCATACACTTTTTTTATTTTTGTCATTCTCTTATTCTAGAAGTTCTAGGGGGTGGGACACACTTTATACCACTTTGGAAGAGTCCCTCGCGCAAACAATTCAGTTCAGAAAAAAAAAATGTTAGAAACATCAATATCATATTTGATGACCTATCCATAGATACGCCATACGTATGGTATTGATCAAAAAAGAATGTTTGAGTTTCAGTTCTATGTATGGGACACCCATAAAATGTTTTGTTTTTTTTTTTCTATTTTTTGTATCAAAATCTTAATGCGGTTCACACAAAATTACATCTACTTACCTAGTTTCAATAGTACAGCTCTTATAGTTTCGGAGAAAAGTGACTGTGACATACGGACAAACAGACAGACAGACATGACAAATCTATAAAGGTTCCGTATTTTGTTATTTGGCTACGGAACCCTAAAAAGGTCTCGGCCGTATTTTATTCCAAACATTACAAAACTTACAACAATAAAAAATGTGTCATTCATTGTTCTAATTTCGATTTTTATAGCATTTGTGACGACAATCAAATTTTTGGAGTCAAACTCGATGGGAAGACATCAAATTTATTTGTTTTAAATCGAATACTAACTACGAAAATATAAAAACTAAGACAAGTATATAACGAACTAAGAAGAGCTAGAACTAGAAGTGCTTATGATGTTTGACTGGGAACCAAAACAAGAAAATAGCTGAGCGAAACTGAGCTCTGAGTATAAACAAACTAGTGTACTATGACGAATAGAGAAAGAACAAAAATCATTACTGTTTTGGGTAGGAGCACAGGCAAAAAATCTATCTAAATCGAGACACAAAAACTACCATCACTATCACGGTAAATTTCGTGATGAATGACAAAACTTAACTTAAGTCCTTAAGACAAGTTTTGTAACATAGTGGTTAGCAACCGCAAAGAAATACATGACATAGTATAGTTTAATCACACTTTGCACCTATTATTTCCAAATCGACCTTGTATCCAATTCGCACTACTATTGAATAAAACACATAGATGTACGTATAAACTCATCAGTGGACATGAAACAATAAATGACCTTTGTAAGTCAACATTGACAGTACAAAGAGTCAGAATGAGAACGGTCATGATTGTAATGATAGCAGAAACTAGATGATAAATGAATAAGTCATGATTACGAGTAATTTTATGTCAAGGCTAACACACGGAGCGTATGTAGTGACCAACATAGTTTGAAAGCTGTGGGACGGTTTTGTTACTAGATTTATTGGATTTATTGGATTGGTAGTACGTCTGATAGCCGTATCGCGGTTTGGTTACCACTCATGTCACCAGTATTTATGTAAATAAATAAATATAAATATTAGTGGACAATTCACACACAACACCATCTGACCCTAAACTAAGCAAAGCTTGTACTATGGCAGCCAGATAGCTGATATAATACCTATTTAGTTTTAAATATACACTTATTATACATAGAAACACCCAGACACAGTACAAACACTTGAATTCATCACACAAGCAGGCTTCGCAGGCAGAGGTACTACCCTGCCTAAGCTACGAGGCCAGTGAGGAAAATAGATATTTACTCCGTGTATATAAGTCATAATTATGAATTTTGTATTATATACGACATATGTACATTTTGGAGCGTACAATATGCCTAGCTCGCACTGAACAAGTTTTAAGTTATTTGGGGATATAATATCCATTTTTTATCGTAATAAAATTAGTGACCCACTTTTAGTGCCTACAAATTAGTTTATTCCAAACTGAGCCCAGTTTGTACTTTAATAATGAAATTAACGAAATATCAGATACCTACGATTACGATACCTACGCACACAATAAATGACGTTGTTACGAGTATATATCAGACGTTCTTCATCACTAGGAACCTTTAAAAATATGTCAAGCAACAATATTTGTCAAAATTGTAGCCATAGTATGCATAGTATGTAACATGGCTATGGTGTTACTTATCAATTCATTGTTTTGGATTTCTCTATTATACCTTCACAATATATATACATAATTGTTTATTTATTTTACATATGTATTATTGTACGTTATGTTAATAATTATAAATACTAGTTTATTTTATTTAGTAATAAATAAATATGTTTAAGTAGGTTATATTTAAATTCATTTGATTTTATGTATATATATATATATATACATTGTATATATATATATATATACATTGTATATAAATTTATGTCATCTGCCCACCCCGCATTTTAGGATCCCATCTTTCTTTTTCCACCCTAAGGTCGCCTGGAAAAGATCGCTATTAGCGATAAGGCCGCCGTCTGTCGCACTAACTTTAAGTGTTAAACCTGTTTCAATTTATAAATTATTGCTATTTTGGTGTGTTCAATAAAGAGTATCTATCTATCTATATAATAATACTCAGACACTGCATAAACCTGCATTTTATTTACTTAAATAATTATTTGGGTTAGACTAAAGCTATAAACCAAAAATGTACAAGTACAAAAGTATGCCAATATAAGCAACAAAGTCAGTAAAATGACGGCATAGCGTACTGTAGAGCTTGAATGACAAAATAAAGTGTCGAATTGGTAACTTGTAGTGGTAGAACTCTTGGCAAAATCCGCCTGAGGAATTATTACATCTTTGCTAGTTACTCTACCGCCAAGCAGTAATGCGCATACATTACTGTGTTCCGGTTTGAAGGAACATGTTTCCAAAGAAATTACAGGGCTTAGAGATATAACATCTTAGATCTCTGGGTAATGAGCTCAGTGCAGTACTTGGTAATGATTTGGACTCTTCATGTTCCAATAGCTGCGTGTCACTGAGCTGTTATGTGGCAGGCATGTTGCTTACCATCAGGCACATGTCCTGCTTGCCTCGTCACTCTTCAATTAAAAAAAAACTATTAAAAATGAAATGCAAAAATAATAGAGTTTAATTCTATTTCATTGGTGTATTTTTTTAATTAAATTGAAATATAATCATCATCAGCCCAATAATCACGCATTGTTTAGGCTTTCCCTCATTTAAATCGTGTATACTTTTAGTCTTTTTATTGTTTTGCTTTTTTTTAATAGGCGCACAAGAACCAGTGCCATAGATTTATCTATAATTTATATGCACGTACGACTTGAAGCATGTCACTATTTTTTTTTTGTCAAAATAGCATAATCTAGTTTAGTGTAGTTTTTTTAGTGGTTATTCAATGGTTTATGTAAATTTATCAAGTTATTTATATTAGATGCGACAGTTTTTTTTTGTTTTACTGAATAAGCTTGGCTTTGGGTTTTGCCTAGCCAAGTAACACTAAACCTTGTATTATACTGTGTGATCAGGTTGAAGAGTAAAAACGTGTATTTTCGGTAAGTTTAGAGTGTACAACACATTGTCCAAATTTATATATAGTGTAGGAAAAAATCTATAAAAGCGCTTTCTTAAAAGACACAGAACTTCTACCAAGACTGAATAGAAAGACTAATTTTGTTTAGTTTAGCAATAAGAAGATTACGAGAGGCAAATTCATTTATTCAATAACGTTAGTTAAATTTGGTTATTATGCTATAAATCATGAATAGCATAGCTTATACTAAACTACAATTTGATCCTAACTTAATCCATGCTGTTAACATAAAGTACCGTTGCTCCCGGTCTAAGTCGATACCTCAACTTGACAGTGTAATAGAAAACAGCTCTGTTATTTGCATAATCTCAATTTAATTGTTTTTATTCTCAGTCTTGTTGGTTTCCTAACTAATAATGAACAAGTTGGCGTATTTTACGTTGCCTGTGATATGTATCGGGAATAAAGTAACGAATATTGGTCAGAGTGCGTCATGACTCCATCTTCACTTGCTGAAATTTTGATAAATATTAGGTACAACAACAACACAAAACACTTAAACAAAAAAAAAATATGGACCATTTGGTACACGTAGAATCAATGTTTATTAACAAATAAAAGTCTTCAACTCATAATAATCACTCAGAAATAAAAGTCTTCAACTCATAATAATCAATCAGATTATGTGTATGATAATAATAAATCAAATGAACTAGACTTTGCCATAATTATTAATACTTAGGATCATGATTTATACTTTAGGCTCTAGTTTTAGTAGTGTTGATCCTCGTAAGTCCTCGAAGCCGTACGCACCTGTGTACCAGATTGCCTGAAAATCATTATATAACACTAATTTGTAATTGAGTTATTATACAGATCGATCTAGAAGCTAGTTATGAGTGAGTTGCAGTATATTTTTAGTCATAAGTAGCTCCACATCTAAACAGCACTCTTGTTAGCAATGGCTTGGTTGAAGATAAAGGATGCTTACGTAGAAGATACTCGTATTCAATCTGACCTGGAAAAGTTTTAAATTGTATATCTTAGGGAACAATGACGCCGGCCACTTATTCCACCTTAAAGCTGTATTTAGGAATAGCTTTTTTTGTGTTCTCATTATTGGGAGGCGGTGTTGAAATGCGGGTTGGTGTCAACACACGTTTTCTCGCGGTGTTTTTCTTCGCTGCTAAGCTCGGGAGTGATAATAAACTCGCAGTCAGCAGCAGTGCAAGCGAGATCAGAACGAATGGCTTCATAATTTTGAAAAGTGGTTACAACCACTAGGCCTCCTCGTTATTTTTATTTGGCTTTAACGGCTAAAACTACAAAAATAAATTATTTAATGAAAGTGATAGTTAAAAATCATTTGTTTTACATTTTATATGGCCAAGATCAAAATGTTTCCGTTTACGTGGGAACTGACAACATTACTAGCTCAAAAACATTTGTCAATGGCTCTATCGGTAACAAAGATAGCTTTGTCAATAAAATTAAATATAAATTTGATATTAAAACTTTCAACGTATCAGCTACAAATTATTCCGATGATAATGAATGTGGAAAGCAGTTTATTATACACTTGTAGTTAGTGGGACGGAAGTAAGAATCGGCTATAGATTTTAATTGCGGTAAACTTGAGAAAATTAGATAATGTGCATAAATTAACTAATGAAACCGAGTGATAAAACTAAATAACTATATCTATTTTTTTGAGAAACTTTGAGCATAAATTTAATTTCTGGTATTTCATTTACATTCATTTTTATTCGAAATTACGCCTTCAGCGTCTTATAAAAGTAAAAGTATCTAATAAAATACAGTTATTTATCTCGATATACAGAAGTGTTGTTTCAAATTGATGTTATGATGAAAATCGTATGAGTATCGATAAAATGTATGGAGTAGAAGAAGTATAGGAATACGATTGAAATAAATGCAATCAATAACTAATTTTGTAATGCGATTCCATTCGTTGCCATCATTACAATATTTATTATTTTTGAAATACGAAAATAATCTTAGTATATTTTTTACTTTAACAATTTAACAAAACTTTTCAAGTGGAGCATTCACTCCATCTCATAATAACTCTAAAATATCTTATTTAGACTTCATAGGTATTTAACCAAACACCAGCCATTGTTCAATCGCAGTCCGATCACTATTGCGAAATATCAAACGTTAAATCAAACAATTTACGCTCGGCTCAACAGTTTCCTTTACACTTCGGATCTGGCGCAAGCATTTAAACTTCGCAAGTGGACGCAAGTGTACATTGTTACAATCCCTTGCAAGAACAACGTCCAATCTACCCACTCCATGATTCACAACTTTAAACTTTACAGTTTGAAATTTAAAGTTACCAACCGTGTGGTCCACGACTTGAGAGTTAAGTCGTTATGTTCGAGAATTATCGCCATTGTTGCGAAAAATTGATTTACGTATTACATCTGTTCGGAGCATAGAACGCTACGATTTAATGTAACATTATTGTAAGTCATGTTATAATGTAGGTTGAGTACAGGTGTCGGGGTTATGCATATAAGTTATAATCTTAGAAAGTTGACTTGTTGATATTTTACGGTTTGGCTTAAACGAGTTTGATAATCGCAGGAAGTGTGTCGATTATGATCTTATTTATTGTTTAGCTTACTCTGGGAACTAATGCTGATTTGATTTCTAATTCATTATGTAGATTTTGCTTTATTTCCTTACTGTTATGTTTTATTTGCTGAGATTTTGGATAATTACGTACGTACTTACGTAAACATAAATATCCGTTGTGCTACTTTGATTTTTTATAATATAAGACGATGGGACAAGCAAGACATTCTAAGATGGTAAGCAATACGCTTACCCATTTACCCCCTACACATGGCTACAAAATTGTTTCAGGGCCCTATGACCAAGTTGGACTCAAGTGCCTAACAGACCCCACAAATAATGTTTACTTAAAACGGGGCTTAATCACGAGTAATTCATTGTTTAAATAGTCTTCTTGTCTTCTCGTAACCACGGCGGTTGTAACGCTGCCGAAACGTCGAGGTTTTAAGGAATTAATTATTCGTGATTAGGCCCTGTACTATATAAACTATATGTGTTTAAATCGTGAAAGCTTAAAAACAATAATCCCCACAAATTTTGGGCTAACTTAGAAGCACATGATCCTTGTAACGTGATCTTACCGTACTTATTGAGTAAGACTACTTCTCGGACAACGACTAGCACAAGAAAACGCCCGTATACAGTTAAGTATATAAACTAAGTAAAAAAAAAAACTAAATCATACTATAAAAGTGTATGACTAACCTTAAATAATAAATAAAAGTATATGATTAGACTTTTTTACCATGTAGTTTCCGTTCCCGTAATTTCCTATGCTAGAAAAAAAACCTATATCTGCTATCTCAAAATATATTCTAATTGTATTGTTATGATTTCAGTATGATCCTTTCAGCCATTTTGACGTGATTGAGTAACAAACATCCATTTGTATTTATTTGAATTTTGTGTTTTTTAATATTATTTAGATTAATAGGATATTCCTTTGGTACTTTTATATTTTTTATATTAATAGGTTTACACTTGACCGCCATCTACGATAGAGCGTGTTTACCTAGAAGAAACCGATTTCCTCTCGATTTCAAAATTTATTTCATTTTTATTAATTTTGATACTGTTTATATAAGTAATTATCTCTTTCCAATTACCTTTTGATTTGTTAAGGAAATAGTCTGACATGTGGTGCGACATCCATATGAATTTATTTGTTAAACATGTTTCTGTACTATCATAGATTTGCACTTAACCGCCGTCTCATCTGATTTTAAGCAACGATGCGGTACGATAGAGCTTGCTTACTTAAAACCCGATTTGCTGTCGACTAGGCAACGTTGTAACCAACGGAAAAAACCCATTCAGGCAATGCATTTTGCAGCTTAAACGTTGTTTATAAAGTTCTTATATTTTTAATGTCATTAAAATTTGATCATATCTATTATCGTTAGTAATAAATTATATTCGAAACTTCTTTTAAAATACGTTTTAAAAACGACATGATTTAATCAGCCAGAGAATAATTTGTAGTGTCGTAAAATGACTAGCAATTATTTTGCGTATTTGCTTACGATTGCATCGACGCATAAAATCAATCAGCGTTTGACCGATTCATTCGCACAAAATAAACAGCAGGTTACTGGAATTAGATGATATAAATTAAATACTATTTTTACAAAAAAAAACAAAATTATTTTTAAACAGATATAGCGTTTGAAAACGAAATCTAATAACAACGAAACAGCTTAACTGATTATTGACACTAAGCATGTTTTAATTATCCATAGACCGATGAAGGTCTTGAGATAACCAAAACGCTGAATTCTGAATCACACTAGCAATTTATGTGGTCATATCAAACTAAATGACAACCCTTTTCATTGAGAATTGAAATTCAATTCCATAATTATGACATGGCATAAACCATGTCAAGTAATACGTTGGCTAATAATAAAACAGGTACTCGTAATTAAAAATAAACACGTATAATAAAATATGAAAATCGAAACGACCTCAATGCTATTTTATGTCCATTTTCACTCAAATTCGTTCATAAATATTCATGCTCATAATCGAAATAGGGCAGCCCACGAAACAATTATAAGACCATTCGATTGTACTCTCACCGAGTAAATCGATTAATTATTCGATACCCGTCAAATCGAGTCCGAGGCGACATCCAATCGATCATCGTACTAGAGGCGCCGAACTGATCGATTGTACTTTTATAACTTGTGAATAAATTAAAACCGGGGATTGTTATCTTTATAAGATTAATTGTATTGCTATATTAACGTAGGTATTGACGTTTTAATTCGTGTTCCTAAGTTCAACCTTTGTTTTATGATAAGCGGCTACCGCCTCTTTTGAACAACGTAAAATTACACTTTATGCTCCCACTGATATGACTCGAAGCTATTTCTTACGAGGAGACAGTCAAGGTCAGATTACATCACGCTGATCAAGAGCGGGTTGGTGAATAACAGTAATATTTGAAAGAGATCTTTCAAGAAACACACTGAAAGAAGCAGGGGTCCCTTTATGATATTCGCAAATGTCGTACTGTCCTACGTTTATCATACTAATGTTACAAATGTGAAAGTTTGTAAATTGTCACTCAGTCACTTATGGGATCGCCTGAATAGCTCGGCTAGCAAATTGTTGAAAAATTGGAACACAGATACATTATAGACTGGAATAAGACATAAGCTAACTTTTATCTCGCTAAAATAACGGGGCACTGAACTACACGGGTGAAACCGTGGCGCATTGCTATTCATTTAATATAAACTACACCTTTCAAAAGTTACGGCTAGTCTAGTCGGGAGAACGGCGCCTGCCGATCCGGAGACCCCTGGTTCAAACCCCACACGCACCACTGTCTTTTCGAAGATATGTGCATAATGCCGCTAACTTAAAAACGGTGAAGGAAAACATCGCGAGGAAATCGACATATACCTAGAATCTTTCGAAGTCATGTGTCATCCACCAACCCGCACTAGGCCAGCGTGGTAGATTATTGCCTTAACTCTCTCCTTGCGAGAGAAGGCCCCGAGTCCCAGCAGTGGGACCATTTAGTGGGCTGTTGATGATGTTGACGATGATACCTTTCAATAGACATTGACATTTGTGCAGTGGTTTCGATGATTACCTGTCAGACTGACACAAAAAAAGAAAAGGTAAAAAAACGCTTACTCTACACGAGCAAACAGCAATCAAAAACTTCTTATTCTTTTAAAATAACACTAACCATAACGACTACAGATTTGTATTTACCTCTTATGCAACTTATAAAAAACAACTAATGTACTCGTATTTAACCTTACCACAATAATTACTTAATCATTTTTGCAATAAGGTGAAGATTTAATGAGAGGTGAATATAAAATTACAGAGTGTAATTAATTTAAAATTACACTCTAAAACAATTTAATGATAGCTCATTAGAAGATAAATCTAGCTCATTCCCACATTAGCAGGCTAGAATATCAACCAATGCTTAAGATTTCTCAGAAGTGGCGTCACTAATCTAACTTCGATACATCTAGATACAAACATTGTGTTAGTTCAATTATCTAGCCGTATGACTTGAATTTCAAACCCATTGCAATAAATTAAATTAGTTAAGTAGTAATATGTATTTGAAATCGATACTATAATCGAGAATGTATCGAATTCGACCAGTGTTGTATAAATTATCGATATGATTGTGTAACTATATACGTAAACACTAGCAATGTTCGTTATTTGAACATATTTTTGTTAAAGATCAAGTTAGTTGAGTATTTCAAATTTATATATACGTACTTGTTGGTTGTAGGTATTTTAAACGAAACAAATTATTACGTTATTTATGGCAATTTTATTAGTTTCATATATGTGCGTTATAAATTTATTATTCTGCTGCCAACCTGTATTGTACAAACATCACCTAGTTCTAATTTGAAGGGCAATGTTGCCAGAGAAGTTACAGGATCAATATATCATCTAATATCTTTAGGTGACGAGCTCAGTGTAGTGCTTGTAACCTATAAAATACTTTATGTCAAATCTGATGAAACACTTTCACATAAAATAAGGAGTTTGAGTACTTTTGTATGGACTAGTGGCGTATTTTTTTAAAGATCAAAACGCTTTTCTCGTTTGCTTGCAACATTACTTTACCTTAAATAGGTACTTACAATTACATTTGCTATAAGTGATATCAGAGCTGAGTTTATGGCATTTAAAATTTTATTTTACTATGAGAATGTAAAGCCTTCGTTACAAAAGAATGCGAAGAATCATCGTTACAATATAGTTCAGAGAAATGTGTCTATAATAACTTTTGCTTGCTTTATGCTATTCTTTCAAAATAGCCAAGTTTCATTACTGGCCATGCAAATTAAAAAAAACGACGCCAATTTTACCCATACCTTTTTCTTAATCCAAGGTATAATGAACTTAATAAGTTACCAACGTTGGTAAGATAAAGATGTGAGCAAACCCGTAAGCAAACTAGTCATCACGATACCTCTAGATCAGCTGCCCACACCTCTCAATCAAGAAAGTGGACGCGGTGTTGCGCAAGCGCAAAACAATCGATAGTTGCGAACCTATTAGATAACCCGTTTTTTGTTTAATCAATATAGAGTTAAGAATATGTAGAAAACACAATCATATTATACTATCCCACAATAACGTGACTGTAATGCTATAAATGTGAGCGTTCGCGAAAAGTGACCTCATCTAAATAACCTTTTTTATTTTTTTTATTTAAGGAATCGCGATTATAATTATTTGCATGAATCGTTTCTTTTAGATAAATATCCCCATCGTAGACCGCATCGTCGCTTAACATCAAGTGAGATGGCAGTCAAGTGTAAACCTATAGAAGTTAAACAAAAACAATAAGTATCTAAAATTTATATAGCTTAAAATTTCGCAGAGTTTTGGTACGTACCAGCGTTAAGTTAATGTTTTGGACAGTTAAAAAGGTGAGTTGGCAAAGATTAATTTCATGTACGTTTTTGTAAGAAGATTTTATTTGTTTGTTTTACTTCGTAGACGGTGTTGTTTGGTTTCTTCTTATTGATGTTACCTGAAATAAAAAAAAAAAAACAATTTACCAATGCGAGTTAGACTATTATACGTACATGATTTCACAATATTCTGGGAATATGAATGAATGAATAAAAATTCTTTATTGTTCACACCATAAAAGACATATAGGTACAACTTTGAAAAACAGTAAAAACTAGTGAGACAACTGGTAGTCTTATCGCTAAAAGCGATCTTCCAGGCAATCTTGGAATGGACAATATGTTTGTTTTCTCACGTTATTTTCTTTCACCATTCATGAAAGTGGTGATGTCAAGCTTGCACACCTACCTCTATATTTGGAAAAATACTTAGAGATGATGGTGGGATTCGAACCTACAGGTTCGATAGTGAATTACACGTTCTAGCCAATATATCGCTTAACGGCAAAAGTTATATTAAAATCTTATTACATTTAATCAACTGAATTTAGTCGCAACTGGATTTATTGGAGTATACAAGCATTTAGTATGTTAGCATACTAAATTCTGAATAGAGGATTGCTTACTTTATAACTTGCTCCTAAATTCAATCGACTAACCTTGCTACGAAACTAGCATCTGAATTCAGTCACTAAATTTATCCAAGTGTTATTCTACCACCAAGCAGTAATGTGCAAACATTACTGTGTTCTGGTTTGGTGCCGAAGGCAAAACCAGATTACAGCTCCAGAACCTAAACTTGAGATAATACGAAAAGGGCCTCAATACATGTTACATAAAATATTTAACCACTTACCTAAAAATGTGAGAGACACTAAAACATTTAAAAATACCCTCAAACAAATACTTACATTCAAGTGTTATTATAAAATAAAAGAATACCTAGAAGATAAAGACGTTTCAATATCATGAATTGTGTAGTTTTAAAAATTAATTAATAAACACTTAATATTATACGAATACTACTGTACAATACTAATCGCAACACCCTAACTACAAGGTATAATTTGTAACATTATTTGTAGTGCATTTTACTAAATGTATCCTACTCATATACATAATATATTATGTGGCGATGTAGGTAAACTTCAAATAAATAAATAAAGGGCAATGTTTCCAGAGATATTACATGTATTAGAGATATAACATCTTAGATCTATGGGTGATGAGCGTAGTACAGTGCTAGGTAATGATTTGGATTCTTCATGTTCCAATAGCTGCGTGTCACTGTGCTGTTATGTGGCAGGCATGTTGCTTACCATCAGGAACATGTCATGCTCGTCTCGTCTCTCTTTATTTGTAAAAAAGTGTAATGAGGCTTTTTTTATATCCAAAATCAATCTTAAATCAAGGTCTACAAAACCTACGTTGACTAGTATTTTTCATTCCTAGCTCTGCATACACAATCAGAAAGCGTAGTACACCAATCTATCGCAATCTGCCTAATTGATTGTTATGATTACAATATTTATTGGTCTAGCATTAGAATGGAGATGCAATCTATTCATTCTGACAATCAAGTTTGAGTACCATTGGCTCTTCAACAAAACACTGTTAGCCGTGCCACAGAACACTTGCCGCTGTTTCACTTATTCGTAACTTGTTGAAATTATTATGTTGATGAAAAAATAATCATAAATTCGTGGTTTTTAATCAATTAATGGGTTATTTGCGTTCAGGTTTTGTTAAGTCTGACAGCTAGATTTCATTTTCAAAATACGAGCTCGCAACTGCGTTCATTTAGTGCTTGTTCTCACGCCTGTCATGGATTAGTAAAGAATCCTAATCTTTGAACCAGACGCCGTAGATTTAAACCACGCCAGCTTTGATATTTTTTTCTATTTGCAATGTTTGGTATAGACGTACATCGTACTAATTTGTCATTACTGACTTAAGGTTTATACCTTCGCGCTGAGAACGCGACAGGAGACCGAGACCGGAGACCGCGACAGGCACTTGACTCTATAGAATTGTATGGGCGTCAGTTCGCGCCGAGACCGCGAAACATGTCTCGCGACACGTGTCTCGGTCTCCTGTCGCGTTCTCGGCGCGAACTGGCGCCCATACAATTCTATAGAGTCAAGTGCCTGTCGCGGTCTCACGTTGCGTATTGCGGTCTCCGGCCGAACCGCTACCTTTAGACGTTCCAAGAAAACATTGTTAGTAAACCAAAATGTTTATAAAACCTTTTCAAGAGTATGTGACATATAGAAACTTCGTTATGACCAGCTTGGTGGATTTTTACTATTTCGATATACATAATATGAGGTAATCCCGATTCTTATAAGCAATATATTAGTTTGATTGATGAAAACAAATATTTTAGACGATAATGTTTATAATGTACAGGACTTAATCACGATTTAATTCATTGTTTAAATACCTCGACGTTTCGGCAGCGTTACAACCGCCGTGGTCACGAGAAGACTGAAGAAATTGCGGGTCGTCTCATTGCGAAATGAGGGGATCTAGATCTACCCTCATTTGGTCTTCGAAAATCGCAGGGTTACCCCCACGACACACAACACTAACCGTATCACCAGGCTTCTCCGAACTCACTCCGCGATGCGTACATTTATTTATGACTGGATTCCACGACGCCGATAACCGAAAACCATCCTCCCGGTTGAAATTACGATGTTTTTTTAATTTCTAAGGCTTCCCGAACTATTCTTGCGTAGTAATGATGTTCAGTGGAGAGAATCTTCGGGTCGTGGAGCTCGATCCAATGACCAGTTCCCGCATCAATCAAATGCTCAGCAATCGCAGATTTCTGTGTCTGGCGATTTTTTACAGCGGCGATGTGTTCTTTGATCCTTTCAGCTTAGTTTGACCAATATAAGAACTACCACAGCTGCAGTCGACCTTATACACACCTGGAGTCTGAAATGGAATGACGTCTTTCGGCGTCCTAATATGCCTCGTCATCTTTGATAAGGGAGTATACACAGTTTTAATAGAATATTCTTTTAATAATGCCCCCACCTTATCCGTGATGCCTTTGACGTAAGGCATAAAAGCCGGCTGCCTCTCGACATTCATCACTTTCCTTTTCTGCCCTTTTCTGTGTTCCACTAACTTCGTCACATTATAACCATTACTTTTAAGTACCTCCTGAACGTGTCTTTTTTTCCGCTTCTAAATGTTCAGGGTCACAGAGGGCGTCCGCTCTATCCAAAAGAGATCTGGACACCGACTGTAGTTGACGAGGGTGATGATGTGACGTCGCGTGCAAATACCGGTCAGTGTGCGTGGGTTTTCTATAGACAGAGTAAGACAACGAACCATCAGATTTAACCGTCACTCTGACGTCCAAGAACGGCAGATATCTATCCACCTCCAATTCAAATGTGAACCTAATGTTGACATGTATCGAGTTGAGATGCTCCAAGAAACGGTTTACTGCTTCCCTATCTCCTTTTAAAATGCAGAAAACGTCGTCTACGTATCTAATCCACATTCTTACCGCTGCTGATTGAAAGTCAACTAATTTTTCAAAATGCTCCATCCAGATGTTGGCTAACACTGGTGCCACAGGACTCCCCATAGCTACGCCATCTATCTGTAGGTAATGCTGCCCACGGTAAAGAAAATAGTTTCCGTCTAAGCAATTTCTCAGCAACACCATCAGGTTTTCCGGTAAGTGGTGCTCCCTTAACAGCTCTCTAACGACTTCGAGACACTCTTTTACTGGAACTTTGGTGAAAAGAGATTCCACATCAAAATTCACCATGATCTCATCCGGTTCCAGTCTGATGTTTTTAACAATTTGCACAAAGTGTCGGGAATCTTTCACAAAAGACTGAGTTCTACCCGCCAAAGGTTGTAATACGGAAGCAACGTACTTTGCCAGATAGTAAGTGGGAGAGTCTATCTGACTCACAATAGGTCGTAGAGGTACATTATTTTTATGTACTTTTGGTAGACCGTATAATTTCGGCGATTGGACAACCTTAGGCCTGTGCAAATTTTCGAACATTTCATCTGTAAAAAGTCCCTTATAATCTTTAATGATGGTCCGTATACGACGTGTTACCCGTGCCGTAGGGTTATATGAAACCGGTTTATACACACCTACATCGCTCAACAAACTTCTCAATTTTGTATCGTAATCTGAAGAATTCATTACCACAGTGGCGTTACCCTTATCAGCCCGAAGCACCAAAACTTCTTCATTTGCACGAATCTTTTTTTAGCGCTAAGCGCTCCTCCACTGTAATGTTACTTTGAGGCAGTCTCGCCTTTCGTAATACAACGGAAACATCCTGCCTAAGCGTCTCAGCGGCATTGGTTGGTAACTTGTTCCGTAGTATTACCTCCTCTACGCTACAGATTACTTTTTCGTATTTTAGACGACTGAGTGATGGCTTGCACTAGCTATGTGCCTGATGGTAAGCATAACAGCACAGTGCCACGGAAAAATACGAATATGAAGAGTGTAAATCCCTGTTTAGCATTGCACTCTGCTCATCATCCTGAGAGGAAAGATAGTCTAATTTATCCTTGATGGTGGCCCTGAAATTTATCTATCAAGAAATATTTTCCTTGAACGTGGAATACAATAATGTTTGCATATTACTGTATTACTGCTTCGCGGTAGAATATGCCATATGGCATATATAGTAGCTGATTACTGCAAAAAAGTGCTACCACTACAAACACAATTTATTTAGATCATCACATTATTTTACACATACGTACATAATTTTACCAACGTTCTATAAACCCTATGGTGATATCGACAGCATTTTTGTTCTAGATATGTGTAATGTTCCAACTGAACTTGATACAAATTTTAAAATTTGTTAATACCGTGCATTACTATGTAAATAATTAAATTATTTAGATTCAAATAATCAAAACACTGAACAAATTATTCCAACAGAATCATCGTTTTTTAGACAAGGATCTTACAATTCAATACAGTAGGTACCAGAAACTCCGAAACGCACATTAAAAGCTATTATTTCCAAATCACTACTCCACAGGGTCACAAGAAAATAGTTAATCAGCTTAACAATAATACAATACATTTTTTCGTAACAAATTCAATGGAATTTTTGATCCGGGTTGAAGGAATTCTTATATTAGTAAGATCAAACTAACAAAAAGTTTGATTGTGGTCTAAAATAACATAAGCTACAAAGTCAAAGGCATTTGTTGATAAATGTACAATTTACACGTCAATTTCAAAACAAAAAAAGATTTTAAAGCTGAAACTAGACATTCCATTGTGCGATAATAAGTATCGTTCAGATAAGTATAAAATATTATACTAGTTGTATTTATTATAATTCTAATAGACAATATCAATTTCGTACTATTTTATTGTGAGTTTATCATCACACTTTCAAAACTATGTAAACTAAACTATGTAACTAAATATGTAAATAATAAAAAGACAAGACAGCTTTTTAATCGGTTTTTGAAGCTGCCCAAACTCGGAGCTGACATGACAATTTTAAGAAGAGTGTTGTAAACTTCCGGTCCCATAATGTAAGTCAGCTTTTCCGATCTCGTGATGGAGTGTGGTATACTGTCCAGCTTGTCAGCGTTGAATATATTGCATGAATGTCTCTCTCTCCGCGTGTTGTTTGAGTCTCAGTTATTTTTGACATACAAAACCACTTGGTAGATCAATATTAAATCAACTATAATCTACTTTAAATGAGAATGTAAAATTACATAATTACTAGCAGCACCTCGCGAATTCTGGCGTGATTGAGCAACAAACATCCAAACTTGCACATTTATAGTAGGTTTGATAAGTGACCATATTTTTATAAATTGCATAAAATTCTTTAAATACCTACTGCTTACGCTCCGCGGTTTTTTCTGTAACTTACCATTATAAGGTAATATCTTTTTTCAGCAATAAAATAAGGTAGCTGGTGCTACCAAAATTGGTAAAGAAAAACATAGTGAGAAAAGTAGCCTGTTTCAAGAATTTTTCGAGGTCATGTGTCATCATCCACCAACCCGCACAGATCCAGAGTGGTGAATTATGGTCTCGACGCTCTTTTTGCGAGAGAAGACTCCGAGTCACTCCTGAGAGAATATTTAGTGGGCTTCAAATACTAGGCTAAAGTTTTACATTTACCGTTTCAGTAGCACGTACTAACAAAATAAATAAAAAAAAGATTGATAGCTGCCCAGAAAACTGCAAAATGTTGTGCCTAGTGTATTGCTTGGCTAAAATTTAACAGGTCAAGAACCCCAACTTTTCAAAGCTCTCTTGAAGTTCACTCCAGTTACATTACAATACCAAATGGTTGCTAGCTGAGGTCAAGATCCACTCTAGTTCGAATTCTAGGTGTGTCAAGTGCTTCAATGTTTATCTTTTTTTGGCTTCTGCTCCGGGTTTTGTGCTTCGTCTATCGTTGCTATTTTTTTGTACTCTTCAATAGTGATTTTAGTTTTTGCAAGGTGTAGTTTAATAGCATCTAATGAGTTGATTTCAGTGAATAGGATTGTAGTGGAGAGATATAATTTTGATGAAATCATTGTAAGAACATAAAGTTTGTATCCCTGCAACTAGCAAATGGACGCAGCAATTTCTTCTACGAAGTACCTATTTGAAAAAAGAAATATGCCATTCGGAATTCTAATTATTTGCGACCAAAACCTCGCTAGCCAAGTGCGAGTTGGTGGCTGACGCATGTCTTTTTTAAATCATGGCTGTTTCTTCACGATAAAATATCGTTAAAGCTATCTACTGTATTATTTTGTACATCTGAGTTTAGAAAAATACTAAAAATACTGGAAAAAGTGCAGGCGGGAATTAAACCTACGACCTTATAGTTGTAAAGTCGGACGTTTTCACCACTAGACCATTACAGCATGCACATCTTTGCTATACTCGTACATAACTTTACGGAGCCGACACACTTATTTGTAAACTGTAAAAGTTTAATGTTCTATCTCAAGGGAGACAGATGGATTGTACTGGACTTCACGTATTTAGCTAATAATAATAAACACATCTATCGTACAAAAACAATTAAATCTTTGATGGGCTATAAAATCTTTAAGAACATCAATCGCCGCTGGATCATTAATATCGTAAGTATTGAAACATCACACGTCAATCATCAGTGAGGAACTGACCTTAACGATTGGAATCGGGGAAGATTCATTTGTTTCTTGATGACGACAGCTTGAGATTGTAAAATGAAATTGTTGTAATTTTTTTATGGATGTAATTTTTTATTAAGTAGGCTATGATGTTCAGCAATATCACAGACTAGGATATATCTCAGCTTAAAATGTACTTGCTTATTCTAGATTCGAACATACCTAAGTTGTGTGTATCGGTATAGAAACTCGCAATACAATAAATACCTCTTCTAATCCATTATTCCGCAACGTCGTACAAATTTTATGCCACAAGGAGAAATGTTCGAGGGTTGCAATCCCCCTCTTCAACTTGCACTCAGTTGGACAGCTTACAAATGCCGGCATAGTGCTGAATCTTATTATTGTATACCCTTGTATCATCTTACATAGGTTTCCTGGTGTATCATATGACCCATACATTTTGTTCACGGGCCTGCAGTCTATTAGGTTGTTCGAAATGTTCTGCACCGTACCGTGTTTGCATTAGGTAGGCATGATACTAACCATCAGGCATATATCCTGTTTGTCCCGTCATTATACACAAAAAAAAGAAAAATTGCCAAATAACTAATAAAACTTACTAAATATTCCAAACGGTGAATGAGGTAAACTCACTTGACAATGTAGTGAGTACTTAACAATCGGTCTCAATTACGAAACGAAATGAACACACGTGACTTGTACAATCAACGGGAAAAAATAAATGGAGAAGGCTTTTACTAAAAATTACTCTTTCTACAAACCTGTAAATCAATAAGGGCAAACTTTGCAAGTAAGTATGCAATTTAGGTAAGATTTGAGTGCCAAAAGCGAAGGTTTCTCAAAAATTTTATATGGCCTACGACTTGATGCAAATTTAAATAAAAGCTTATTGCTTCCCGGTGACACATTTGCATTAAGCTCGCTACTATAAAACAATAATTATAGATAAGTTTGACATGATAAGTTTTGCATACCCTAAAAATACGCGCCAAAGTTACCCATGGACAGGAATATCATGTTTAATTTAAAAGCTTGCAGCAATATTGATCGCTGAATAATATGTCACGTTTGATGTGACGAATTAAATTCATATAAAACATAAGTTTGCAGCATGCATTATCTGGGTTACGCTGTTTGTCATTTAGTTTACTCTAGAAATGTTTACCCAACAACTTACATATATTTAGTATTTATAGTTTAAATACAAAGCAAAGCAAATAAGCAAAACTATATGTCATCATCACTATAATGACGTAGTAATTACGACGTCACCTCCATCCTTCGTCGCTCCACGAGTACAGTATGCTTGTTCATAAGGTAAACACAACAACTGTCGACGCTAATCAAACAAGAAACCTCCGTGTGTGTTCGAGCGTCGCGACCAGAGGTTCTCCAAGATGAACCCGCGAACTAGCACCAAATCTGTGTGACATACCGACTGAATCTAACACACTAAAATAACTAATACGTTTTAGAAAAAACAAGTATTTTGTAGAGAGAATTTCCGCCGAGCAGAGACACGGTGGGATATGTCGGTCTCGACCGCAATAACCGCGATCTAAATTGTCACTTAATTTTAGTAAGTATTTAATTTCTTAATGAGACGACCTACGAATTCTTCAGTATTCTCGTAACTACGGCCTAAAGCGAAAGCCTTGTAAAGCGAAACGTTGGAGTTTAATTAAATAATAGTTTATATTTAGATGTCCTATAAAAACCTTTCAATATGAATTTGCTATCGTTAAGATTCACCTTAAGTATTATTTGAAACAGGGCGGTAACAGTCTGGATTTATTCAAATTTTAGTAACCCCTAAAGTAGGCTTAATAAGGTTTGGTAGTGGGCAATACCAGGTTATAAAAGGTGATCACACGAGATACGGTAAACCAGTTACAACTTTATAATAGTACGTGTAAAACTATATTTCTGTGTAATAAACACATAGGAGAATTTGTCTAATTGTACATAGCTTAACAAGACAATTATCTATTCATATTTTTTCTGAATTCAAATCATACAAAACATAATTTGTGAGTTCCAAAGTTTGAGAGGCAGTGTCCTAAGCAATCGTTACGGTGGTCCTACAATTGTCCAGACCACCGCATTGTCCAGCTGTTTGTCGTCTTTTGTTTAAGCAACTTTCACAATTAACTGCTGTGCGCGAAATAGGTGCCATCTGTGAGGAGATTTACAAATCTTCCTAATTTCTGTGTAATTATAATACAAACATAACATTTTAACTCTTTTGGAAGAAATTTTTTGAAGGTGATCCGTTGATATCTCTATTTTTTCATTATAAAGAGTGACGGTATGACCAGGACATATGCTCGATGGTACACAGTTGCCAATATTTTGGTGCATGTGCAGATGATCTCCATGATTTCAAACCAACTTGCCTATTTTCTATTTGACTGGACGTAGCTTGAAAAAGCGACGTCGTTTCACGGTTATCGTTCCCAAGAATCAAATGAAGAGATTTGAGTCGCATATTCGTAATAAGAACATTTAAACTGTGGAATACGTTGCCTGAATGGGTATTCCGCCATTGGTATAATCGAGAAAGAATCGGTTTCTTCTAGGTAAGCGTGCTCGATCGTAGACTGCATCGGAACTTACCATCAGGTGATATGGCGGTCAAGTACAAGCCTAACTATGATTAAAAAATAAAGTTGACAGTCAGACTGCTTAAATAGTAAATAACTTTTACTAGTACTAAGTAAACATAATTATTGTTCAAAATATTTAATTAGGTAAACCGGTAACTCACATGTGATTTGGTCAGTCGCATACGACTCAAGTTTCGGCCGCGTCCGGCGGTCTTAATGTTGCACATTACGTCTGCTGTTTTAGGTGTATAGCGTCAGATAAACTGCTATTATGAATGTCGTTGATGTGAATCAATAAGATTTTGAACCATTCAGAAAACGCTCAAAAACGCTCTCTTTCTCCGAAAAACGTAATTTCGAAATAAACTCGCGACTTTCCTACTCCAGTTCTACTTCAATTAAATGTTCTAAGTCTACTCTAATTAGAATTTGAACATTTAAACGTCAAACAACGTTCGATCGGACGAAACGAAATAGAACCGGAGTAGTCGCTAGTTTGTTTCGAAATTACGTTTTTCGTAGAAAGAGAGTAGACGTCATGTTCTGCCGTCGCCGTCGTACTACGCCGCCCAACATTAGATCGTCACCATGTTGGTGACGTAAACGATTTCATTCATTCATTTTCATATTCATTTTCACTCAAAAATTCTACATAGACTATTTCGAAAAAGTGTCAGTACCGTTTCGTCAGCGGTTCCAAGCGTTTGAAAGCCACTAGTCTAATAATTACACTCAGTTTTATTGTCCTTAGACTTATTATAAACAGTTCGAGTGTCTTTTGTTTGAACGTCGTGTTTGAAGTCAGATGATTTGTTATTTTAGCACTTAAACTTTTGTCTTAAAGTGAGAAAAGTAAATAATTGTTATAAGTTGAGTTGTGCAAAATAAAAAAACCATTTGTAATTACTTTATCCCAAATAACAAAGTTTTAAAAGATTATTTTGATGTATTATGGTTAGATTTTTGGAAATAGTTAAAGCTCATTGAAAAAAAAATATTGAAATAATTTTACTGTCATTTCAAAATTGATCAATGAGTTTTTATATCAGATATAAAAGATAGTATATCAAAAAATATATGTAGATACATTCTACCAAGACAGCAAATAGAATACACATACAGAATTTACGATAAACTTAAAAAGTCGCGCAACAAGTTGGCGGCCTTAGCACTAAAATCAATTTCTTTCAGTAAACTTCGGATGGAAAATAACGTGTGGACAAGACATTCAACATATTCTTTATCTCTAAACTTTCATCGGATGATCTTAGAAACCAATCCCCAAAACCGACAAATATATGTAAAACCCCCTTAAATTTATTACCAGAAATATCCGGTCTAAAATTAAATGATTGATTGAATTGAATTAAAACATAAATATGTAATTTAAAAATATTTTCTTGGGAACCATCAACAAAGTTGAATATCTCAATACTCAATACGATGTTATTTGTCCATTTCTATTTGAAACGTTCATCAAAAATTAGGAAAATAAATACGAATAAAATTACAATACCTAATATAGATTCTATTGAATCCACCACGTACAACCATCACCGTAACATAAATCCACTGAATAAGCCTTTCTATAAAGATATCGTTAAATCTAATGTGATGAGCTTACATGTCCAGAACAGAATTATGTTGTGGGAATCCGAGTTTTAATGTATTTTACTTGATTTCACTTTAATTTGAATAATCCTGAATGTGTACTATCTGAATATATTTTCTAATTGTATCTTGAATCTTGTAATTGAACTCTCTTTTGTGGGGAAAAAAACGTAGCTCTACTAAAGAAACTGCAGCGGCCTTTTGGTTAGACCAAGCGATTTCACAACCGTGAAGTGGTAGGTATTTGCCTTCCTTCCACTCGACACCACCAAAACGACACCATCGGTGGTGTCGTATGGAATCACTAGTCCATACGACACCACCCTAGTGATGTGCTGTTCCGCCATTAGTTTTTGGTTTTTTTTTGTCGTCATTATTAGTATCGGTAGTAGAAAAACTAAAATATTCGGACGGAAAGACAATAATATGCAAATTGCAATGAACAATGTCAAGATGACCATTTGAGTGACAGATAAATATAAACTTTATCAAATGACATACCTCATTAATGAAACTGCTTGAACTTAATTGGAGTTTTCATATCAACAACTTTGTATGTAGGTAACCTCACTATTAGTCGGTGGTGTCGTATGGACTAGTGATTCCATACGATACCACCGATGGTGTCGTTTTGGTGGTGTCGAGTGGAAGGAAGGAGTATTTGCTGCATCACTGAGTATTTTTACAAGTAAATCTTGACTAGTTTGTAATCATAATTAGGCTAATTAGCTTTGACGATGAAGAAACCCGTCGTGAGGACATCAGTTGTTTTAAAAAAGACACTCAAAAATAACTCTTTATTGTGTATTTTTTTTCTTGATAAGTTACCCTTAATGTTGGACCGCAATATATTGTACGAACTTTGTTTTTAACTAAATTATAAATATCGAAGTATTTTTGTCCCAATTAATATGAATCTAGTATTATTTAGCAAGAAGAGCTTATTTAATGATAAATTGAAGACGATCGTAAACCGAAAATTGTCTTAACATAAAACATAATTCAGCGAAGGATCCAACTCGGATGGGCAGCGTTCGGAAAACTTCGGCACATCTTTGAGTCCAAAATACCCCAATGCTTAAAGACGAAAGTCTTTAGCCAGTGCGTGTTGCCAGTGATGTCTTATGGAACTGAGACGTAGTCCTTCACTGGGGGGCCTCATAACGAAGCTCAAAGTCACACAGCGAGCTATGGAGAGAGCTATGCTCGGAGTTTCTTTGCGCGACAGAATCCGTAATGAGGACATTCGCAAAACAACGAAAGTGGCCTACATAGCTCAAAGAGTAAGCAAGCTGAAGTGGCAATGGGCAGGCCACAGCGCTTGCCGAACTGACAACCGATGGGGAAGTGGCCGTCTTGCGGCTGATGATGATGATGATGAAAACTAAATTATGTGCTCAAAAATATCGATATAATTCGAACACTCCTTTCGCTAACCTAGAATCCATATTACATATAACCTAGAACTTCATCAAGATCAAATCAAAACTTCCAACGTTAAACAAAAGCCTCAAACAATCCATTACCTAATCTATAGTAAAAGCCGCGGGAATCGAACCGCGACCCGCCCGGGTCAAGGCACGTAATTGATTTACACCGTCTAAGCATTAACATAAGATAATGCTTAACCTCTGACATCGGTTTTAAAGTTTCTCTACGCCAGTTTATCTGGCCTTTGTGTTCTCCGATTATTGTTGTTTGTAGACTCTGTATTGTATTAACGATTAGCATTAGCCTCTGACTTTGCTTGCTTAGCTTTAGAAAAGTGTACGTGAAGGTATTCTTGAAGCATCTCTATATTTTTGAGAGACTTCAAAAAATAATGTTCTCAGTTTGGTTGTAGATTTGTTTTTATTATTATTTGGTTTTTTGTACTTATGTTATGTTATAGCTCCGTCAGTGGTAAGTAAATTTTTGTTGTTTCGTACATGATTTTTGGTGGGTCAACAAAATGTATCCACCTAGGTATCTATCTATTCCTTACCACTCATGTAACTAGGAAACATGTTACTGCAATAAATTTATATTATTATGAAGCTACCCATGTCCTAAATTTCAAAAAGAACCGTTTAGAAGCCGTTCCAACGTGATTGATTAACAAACATCCATACTTTCACATTAATAATATTGGTACGATGTAAGTAGCATGATTATTTCTTATATAAATTAAGTTTTGAGTATAACATTTGAAAAGCTATAACTGATTTATTCCGAATTGATTTTGGTAATTAATTAACAAATAAAAAAAGTACGACATCGAGACATAACCAATATTTCTATTGATCACTCAAATATTTGTCTTAGGTGGGAATAAAACCGACAATAAACGGTTCGACTGGTAGATTTTCTACCAACTTAGCCACAAGGCTAGTTAATCTAGGTATTTTTGTGGATAACTGACCGATTCACACGATTTATTTCCTAACAAATTCTAACTCATAACCACTGAACTCTTTAAAAAAAGAAGTGTGGCACTCGGAGACTGCCGCGGTAAAGCTATTGCATGTTGCATGCATTTTTATCAACATGAGCAATAGGGATGTTAACAATTTTTTGGAATTGCTTTTATTTTGAAGAGTGACATTTGTTTACCATAAAAAATATCACGGGAAATTCGTTAAGTTGGCAACACTGCTAAGAGCATTTAGTCTGTGAAGCTAATACAAATAAGATTCGTAGTCGAATGACCGACTGGGGAGGACGGCGTTACGATCTTCCATCCCTCTTTCTTGTGAACATAAGAAAGAGATGCACGATCACTAAAATTCGGTCTCCAGGCCCGCGATAAAAGCTATGCAATAGCTTAAAACCTGTTCTTATTTATATCAATGCCTAAAACGAATACATCGTGTGTTTTATTTAGTCAATTAAGTTAACTTTTTAACATAGATAAATTAAGGTCGTTTTTATTCAAAACCTGGGAATAAAAAATAAATTGTATATGTTCACGTTAAGTTCTAGTAGGTAAGCATCAGTTAAAAAGTTAGCAGTATTTTTTTTAATTTCTTTCCACACGTTTGTACGCTGTGGTTTTACAATGTCATACCCAATGTTTAAGATTTTAAGGTCCATAATTTGCACATTTCAAGAATTCCCAAACAATTAATCAAATCACAGCGTGTATTCAAGATCTAAAGTAGAAGTTTTTAATTACCAGTATGGGCTTTTAAGGTTTTTAGTCGCCATTTTTTATGTTGCTATAATAACTGTGCTTTAACTAACTAACGTGATAGAAATATCTTTGTTTAGTTATTCAACGCGTATTTTAACTGAAATATTATCTATCTAGCCTGACTACTGTAATTGTATTCTAGGGAGCCTTCAGAGGCATGCGCGCGAGCAAGTGTGTTACTAATCGCAAACGGAACACAATTGCGCACGAAATCCGTTAACAATTTAAAATTCAAGTATATTTCTTTATATTACCTCTAGAGTCGTAGTCCCAATTAAGTTAAATCGTAGTGCAAGTTCCCAATATTTATAATTTGTCTTATTATTTATTATTATTCGGGGTGCGTGCGGAATCAAATTGTGTTATTCTTGCGCATAATCTCTGAAATATATTCGATAGAAAATTAATACGCCAGCAAAGCACCTACGACAAATACGAAGTAAAGTTTCATAAGTAAAAGACCTTGGTTTCAAAGATGAAATATTCATATTCATCAGTCTTCATTCAGGGTCTGCTTCGGTAAATGATCCATGAATGAAGCTCAAACCAGTCTTATTAGTTATTAGATCTCCTATAGCTGTGGATAGTGTCGTATCAGGAAGTCAAGGAGAAGGCCGAGTGTAGAAGTACATGGAAGGAACTCCACCGACAAGAGCGTCGCTCTTAAATAATGAATGAATAGCTGTGTATATAGAGTCCATACTGTTTCTACTGTTGCAGTATCTACTTATATTGGTCATGTGGTTACCAACATTTTTTATAACAAGCAGTCAGACAATGGTACCTGACCTCTGCATTCAGAATTGATGTTGAGTGCTGTTGACTTGCCTGTTTATTTTTTGAACCTCTAGTGGTAAGGTTTTGTTGCCCACAGCTGATCTCATGCTTGTTTTTTTAGATTCACGAGATAATAAAAGTGTTTTGTATTTTTTGAATGATCAATTTAGCTAACTGTTGCTCTACCACTTGTATTGTTATGTGCAATTAAGGTACTATTTAAAAAATAAAAGAGAGTCTTCCAATTAACCTTATCTGTTTAGCCGAAACTTATACATTTTTAAAATTAGTAAGGTACCAGTTTCTTTAAGGTAAGTACACTCCATAGTAGATGGTAATGTCTACTTAACATTAGACAAGATGGTGATCAAGGGTAAATCTATTCATGGTAAAAAATATATTAGGTTTTATTATTAAAATTATATTAATTATTTGGCGTATTTTGAATGATTTATGTTCACATTACACATTGAATTAACATTATATTTGTTATGTTTTGTTTTATGAAAACAATTAATTTAATTGGCGATATCCCATCGTGATAATTAAAATATCTTCTTAATTTACTTTTGTCAAAAAAGTTTCCGCTCATCACAAAATAAAGAGTTGTATCAAATCAAATCGTAAAAACAATTTTATTGTTTTATGATTAAACAAAAAGACTAAATTAATTATTTTATTAATATGTTATTCTACAATTTTTTTATATTTTCTGGTGACTTCAAAATCACTTCTTAATGAATAACACTTGCTTGGGATCTTGTTTGAGGTGAAGTGACGAGTGAACTATTGAACTTTTTAAAATCAACTTTTGTATGAGTTGTGCTGCACCACATCATGACTGATTTAATGTGACAATACGCTTTTAAGAAATATAAATGATCCTCCACAAATTCCCATCCAAACAAGTTTGTTCATTTTTAATTTTAGAATATCTGGGTATTTAAAAAAAGCACAGTTTTTAGAAGATGAACGTGTGTAGAATTAAAAAATATTTTTATTTCTAAACATATAAAACATATAGCAGAGTTATTAAGTAAATTTACTAGTAATACTAGTGGTATTCAGAGGTCGAAATTTAACTTTATTATTAACATAAACTCATCATTATCATCGGCCGCAATATGTCTACAGCTGAACATAGGCCTCCTCTCTAGATTTCCACAACGAATGGTCCTGAGCAATCTGGTACCAGCGGTTTCCAGCGACCTTTGTGAGGTCATCTGTCCATCTAATGACATTATACGCCGCATAAAGTAATATTAACCTATTTTCTATGTGTATGTATTATTTGTGTGTGTATGTGTACATCAAATACACGGTAGTTGTGTAGATTTTTTTACGGACGTATTTTGTACGCATAATTAAAAAAAATGTTAGCATTCTGCCCTTCTTCTCTAAATGTAATAAACTATGGAAAAGTTTACGAAATTTCATACTTCTTCGTTTTTCATAATTCTCGGAGACACGTGTTTTCTTCACGTATTAATATTTATATATGCAGCAGCGCCGCGCGGTGTTACCCACATAGTTCCCGTTCCTGTATTTTTTCCGCAATTAAAAGTAGTCTGTATATAATGTATCTGTGTTCCAAATTTCCGCCCAATCCGTTCAAACGTTGCGACATAATTGATCAGTAAATATAGGTATAGGTATTTTCGTAGTTTCGTTTCGTAGCTCGAGAAAGCGACATCGTTTTATAGTTGATGTTGCAAAGACACGAAACAAAGAGGTTTGACTCTACTTTTGTGATAAGAACGTCTAAGTTGTGGAATGCTGAGTGAGCTACCTGAGTGGATTTCCCCTGTATAGCTATAAACTTGGTGTCTTCAAGTCGAGATTAAATCGGTTTCTTCATGAGCACGCGAGATGGCGGTCGGATAAACCTAAACAAACAAAAAAAATGTACAAATATCCAAAGTTTCGTATTTATAACATTAGTATGTAAAATTCAAAATAAGAACTTTGTCTTCAATGTCACTTTTCAAGATAAGCAAATTTTAATTCCTTGCATCTTTTCAGACATACGTCAGTATTGTATCAATTTACTTTGTACTGTTATCTCGATCTACAGGTAGGTTTCGTGTCTGAGACCTGTCAAAACTTTAGACTGGTGAATTCCTCTCTGTCTAATTATCTTTAAGACTAAAAGGTAACGCAAAGGTCATAAATCAGATAACTTTACAAGATAATAGCGATTAGGCTATTGCGACTTAGATCTTTTTACGTGTCTAGATGTTTTGAGAGCTTGTACAAAAACTAAGATTTGAAATAATACTCGTTCCGTGGTTAACTTAAGCTACGTGTCAATTAATTGTGGTTATTAAACACAGGAAGTTTTTTATTTCGTTAAATAACTAATGTATACGACTCGGTAGTTGCTCTGCTGTAAGCTACTACCGGGGTCCATAGGTGGCGGATAATGGATCGGCGGTGAGATATCACTGCTAGCTGCTTTTGCAGTCCCCGACCATACAGCAGCTTGAAGCTGTCTTGGGCTCATAGACAAAATCTGTCTTACGAGGCCAATTCAGAACAATCGTGATCAGTGCAGGATGACGATTTGGGGCGGCGGCGGAAGAGTACTTCATGTACCAACGGCGCGGCCTACCGGCCTAGCTAGATGGCTACTGCGCACCTGACAACCCGCAATGGACAAGCGTGTTGGTTTAAAACTTGTCTAACCCCCTTACCCCTTAATGACAAACACAACGAAAAACAGGCCCCACGTGCCCGGCGACTCCAGTGGAAATGTTGCCGGTGGCAGTACGGTGGCACTACCTGGAGTCACGGGGCCAGATAATCTCCGGGCGGCAAATTCTAACTGCCAAACGACTAAGGCTTGCTCAACGGATTTCGAAAAACTTAAAGTATTAACTTATAATGTACAGACTCTTAGAACAGAAAGTCGCCTAATAGAATTAGAAAACGCCCTAGAAGACGTTAAATGGGATATAATTGGTCTATCAGAGGTTCGAAGAGAAGGAGAAGATGTGATAGACAGGAATGGAAACACGTTCTATTACACAGGAAACGGTAGCATGTTTGGCGTTGGTTTCCTGATATCAAAAAAATGGAAAAACAACGTCTTAGAATTCAAAGCATACTCTGAAAGAGTGGCAACATTAAAATTCCGTACAACAAAAGATAAGCTTCTCACAATAATACAAGTTCATGCTCCTACGAGCTCACACTGCGATACCGAGATTGAGGAATTTTACCAACTTGTTACTAATGCTTACAATGAGAACAAAGGTACATGGACACTAGTTATAGGAGACTTTAATGCTAAAATTGGCAAATGTTCAAATCTAAACAACAACAATATATTAGGACCTTACGGCTTAGGGACCCGAAATGTACGTGGCACACGATTAGTAGATTTTGCGCATGATCTGAATCTTAGTATCACTAATAGCTTCTTTATTAAAAAACCCCAGCGACGATGGACGTGGCGTTCTCCTGATAAAATAACACGAAATGAAATAGATTTCTGTCTATCTTCAAACAAAAACATTATTTCAAACGTAGAAGTGCTAAATACTCTCAAATTTACCTCAGATCACAGACCATTAAGGATTTCACTTTCGCTCAAACTGAAGATCATACGTTTTCAAATGATTAAAAGTCCACAAAAAAGATAGACAAACTAACGCTAGCGATACACCAAGAAAAATTTAACACAGAATTGAAAAATAGCTTTAGCCTTCTAAAAGATTCAGATCCAGATAATATTCAAACTCAGTACAATAACATTATAAACTCAATTCATAAAGCCAGCCAGAAAATAAGGACATCGAAAAAGAAAGAACAAAAGCTGAGTATACATACAAAACGACTGATAGAAGAGAGACAAAAGCTTAAATACCACACGCCAGAGCACAGAGCAAAAGACAAGGAGGTTAAAAGAAGTATTCGCAGAGATATTAGACAGTACAATATAAAGAAAATAGATAGCGCATTACACAATAAAACTTCATTAAAAATTGCTAAACAGGGAATTCAACAAACCAAATCTTCAATTGTAAGTCTTAGAGATAGTATGGGAGTAAAACAGAGTAATAGAGACCAAATTATAAATATTAGCACAGAGTTCTTCAAAAAAATATACTCAAAAAACGCCGCTCTTGAAGTCAATGCTAATGAATACTCATTGTCTGAAGAAATCAATCCAATAACCGGTTATGAGGTTCATAGGGCACTTCAAGGTATGAAGTACAACAAATCACCAGGTCCAGATAATATCTCAACAGAAGCTTTAAAAGTAGGTGAACAAACCTTGCTACCACATGTAACAAATTTGTTTAACTGCATACTACAAACTGGTTCTTTTCCAACTTCTTTCTGTCATTCTAACATTATTCTTATACACAAAAAGGGAGATAAATCTAATATTGAAAACTACAGACCTATAAGCTTAGTTTCACACCTTTATAAAACATTTATCAAAGTAATAGAAAACCGAATATCAGGAACACTAGACAAACATCAACCCCCCGAACAAGCTGGATTCCGTAGAGGCCTGTCTACTACTGACCACTTACATTCCATCAACCAGATCATTGAAAACATACGGAATTTAACATACCACTTTATTTAGCATTTGTTGACTACTCCAAAGCCTTTGACAGCGTTGCCCACGAGGCTATTTTCAAAACATTAGAACAACAGGAAGTCAATCAAACATACATTAAACTGCTTCAAAATATATACTGCAATAGCACAGCCGCAATCAAATTATCCACAACAGGACCCTCCTTCCCAATTGAAAAGGGAGTCAAACAAGGTGACCCGCTTTCGCCAAAACTTTTCACGGCCACATTAGAAGAGATCTTCCGTACATTATCACCAGCTTGGGGAGACAAGGGCATTCTCATCGGCGAAAAGAGGCTAACTAACCTCCGATTCGCAGATGATATTGTTCTTTTTCTCGTACTCAGCACTTGAATTGGGTTGCATGCTGCAAGACCTCAGCACAGCAAGTCGCAGGGTTGGACTGACGATGAATGAGTCAAAGACCAAGTTAATGACTAACAGTATAGAACGCAAAATACTAGTCGGGAATGTTGAGATCGAATATGTCCACGAGTACGTGTACTTGGGCCAATTAGTTTCCTTCCAGGCAAGACAAGCAGGAGAAATTGCACGTCGTATCGAAAACTCCTGGAGGAGCTATTGGTCCATGAAAGACCTTATGAAGGGGAAATATGCCACTATACCTTAAACGCAAGCTCGTGGATATGTGCATTCTCCCCATTCTGACATACGGAGCGCAAACTTGGTCTTTGACTAAAGATCAGAAGTCCGACCTAGCGGTTTGCCAAAGGGCTATGGAACGCAGTATTCTCGGCGTAAAGCTGACTGATCGTATAAGAAATACCATACTGCGTTCCACGACCCAAATAGCCGACGTTACCCAAAAGACAGCTTATTTAAAATGGGATTGGGCCGGACATCTGTGCCGAATGTCGGATGATCTTTGGGCTAAAACCACAACTCTGTGGAATCCAAACCGGAAACGACGTTGCGGCAGACCTAAAAAGCGTTGGCGGGACGATCTAGACCAATATCAGCGAAACTGGTATGACATAGCACTGGATAGAGACAAATGGAAAGAGGGTAGGGAGGCCTTTGCCCAACATTGGGACATATCGGGCTCATAATAATAATAATACGACTCGTCTAGATGTATACGTCTACAACCAGATGACAGGCCTAGATATTTATAATAAATACTTGCATTCAACACTCATTTAGATGTACTGAAAGAGAATCGCACCCACGACCTCTGGCTTTGCGGGTGGATATGTCGCAGCCGGATCGTATAATATACACCGTATCATATTGCGGCTAGCCGTTTTGAAAAACAGGGCCGTTTTGTAATGCGGCGGTTTAACAATTTGCCGTATCGTCATTGCGATACGTTTTTCAATACGACGAAGAAATGTGGTGCACTTACACAAGGGTCTATCATTGAGATTTGACTCCGGGTGGACTCCCGCCAGAAGCTCTGCGGTCAGCCCTTAGTGTCGCTTCTCCATACTCGGTCTACGTTTCACTACGGAGATCGCCGGATCGACTTCCCTTGAACTTCTGGCGTGAGCCATTTTTTATATACACTCTAGGGGTAGTAGCGACAAGACTAGGTGGAGTCGGTGTGCTACAAGTCGGATCTGGGTCATATGTAACCTACCCGGTCCGATTTAGTCTTAACAAGGTGGACCGTAGTAAACCAACCCAATAATACTGTGTAGGATTGTATAGGAACACCAAAATCCACAGTCAACTTAGCAATTTAGCAACACACGTACTGTTTTCAACGCCATAGGTGTTGTAATGTCAGGCAGCGCTATGAGTGTTAAGAATCAGTACTAAACATTGTCAAAGAGGCGGCTAATCGCTCGCTTTATTACATTACGGCTAGCCGCTTTGAATGATGTACCTATGGCGTCAAATACATTCCAGCTGTTTTTTTATCAGCCGCGTTCAATCTGGCTAATCGTCAAACCGCCGCTTTACAAAACGGCTAGCCGTAATGTAATACGGCGGATTATACGATCCGGCTGCAACAAATACACTACCAACTGAGTTCGTGGCTTAGACATAATATTGTGCTGTATCTATATTATAACCATCGAATTCTTTTTGTAAAACACTTTCAGTTTTTAGACCCTCGTGTCTAAGTTACGGCTGGTTTAATCGGGGGAACGGCGACTGCCGATCCGGACCCCCGGGTTCAAATCCCACACGCACCACTGTATTTTCGACATCGCGCGTAATGCCGCTAACTAAAAAAAAAACATCATGAGGAAACCGACATGACTGGCCAAACCGCACTTGGCCAGCGTGGTGAATTATGACTCCGAGTCTCAGCAGTAGGAACTTTTGTGGGCTGCGCGTAATATGATATGCACTACCTACTGAGTTCGTGGCTTAATCATTATAATGTACTATCTGATGTTTGTAATATTAGGTAAAGTTTTTAGTTTTGACTTAGCCCCTCGTGTCTAAAAACAAGCGGGCAAAGAACGCAGTGCCGACCTAAGCGCCAAGCTGATTACCATCAGGCTTACGAGATGCTCGTCCCGTCAAATATTACCAAAATAAAACCTTTAAAAGTGTTTATACTAAAAAGCTGTCAACAATGAAATGCTTGGTAAAGAACTAACCGACAACAATTTATTATTTTATCAATGATGTTCCAAAACCCTTTATCACAATGACTTTCAGTTTTACCGTGACTAACAGAATACAGTCAGCAAAAAAGTAACGCTACTGATTCACAAAGATTTTTCTATCACTCGCCTATACAATGTAATCGGGATGACAGAGCAGTTTCATGGTGATAATCTGATTGTTAGATTGTATTTGGGTGTTGTGTTGCCACTGGGTAAAGTGATTTATAATATAGTGATTTAATTTATGATTTTGTTTTGAGTTTATTTTGAAACGAAACGAAACGAAATCCTATTCATATTATAAATGTTAAGAAATATACGTTGTTTAGAGTTTTGTTGCTCAATCACATCGTCCGGATGAATACATAGGCTACATTTTTATCCCCGGAAAATAACGGGAACGCGAACTATGCGGGTAAACACGCGAAGCAAGAATAATACGGCTGTATGGAATTTCGACTAACTAAATTACGATTAACTAATTTAATTGGCTGGCCTAGTGGCTTAGTTGGTAGAAAGTCTGCCTGCGAAGCCGTGGGTCGTGGGTTCGATCCCCACCCAGTGCAAATGTTTGTGTGATGAATTCAAATATTTGTACTGTGCCTGGGTGTTTTCTATGTATAATAAGTATGTATTTAAAAATATGTTAGTATTATATCAGCTATTTGGCTTCCATAGTACAAGCTTTGTTTAGTTTGGGGTCAGGTGGTGTTGTGTGTGAAATGTCCAACCATATTTATTTATTTATTTAATTTCGACTACGTAATTTACCAAGTCAATAACCCTGAAATGATGATGATGTTACGGTACGTTTAAGTATCAATACTTTTACTTTCAAAATATTAGTTAATTTGGTCCATAAATTTTTTGTGTGAGCCGTTTTTTTATAACAATTCCGCTCTAACAAAAGTTAATGACTAATTTCTCGTCCGTAGGTGTCAATAATGCGAGATAATAATACAGTTCTAGTAATTTCCTGCTTGCAGACAGTTATTACTGTATTATTATGTAGGTAGATAAAATTAAAAGCATTTATTCGATCTTGACCGATCGACGTCGAAGCGTATACTTAACCTTAAATTAGACGTACCGAGACCACATTTGACGCAATTGAAAGTATTGCTATATTGGTTTTGCATTAATTATTTTTATATCTATTATGCAATGAAAATAAAGGTAAATATTTTTGATATTTTCGTACTTATTTAGTAGCGAAAAATGTTTTAATATAATTTGAAGTGACTAATGTTTTTGAGGGACAATTATTTTGGTACCTTTTACGCAATAAAATAATTATATTTTTTAGTGATAATGAATGAATGAAAATTCTTTATTGTTCACACCATAAAAGATACATACAATCTTGGAAAAAAGGAAAAACTAGTGAGACAACTGGCGGCCTTATCGCTAAAAGCGATTTCTTCCAGACAACCTTGGGATGGACAGAAATAGTTGAAATATAAAGCATGGTGCGCAACAATTACTATCTTATTATACCTTTAAACGAGCTATTCTTGTAGGTATATATATATAGAATTTGAATCTCGGAAACGGCTCCAACGATTTTCATGAAATTATGTATACCGGGGTTTTCGGAGACGATAAATCGATCTAGCCAGGTTATATTTTAAAAAAACGGCGTTTTATGCGCGGTTTTAGACACTGAAAAACTGTTACGTAAAGATTAGAATAGGACGGTAAATTTCGCGATGCCGCGCGACAGTATATTAGCTCAGTTGGGAAGATAGGCGGTCATAATATGGTAAGTCCGGGTTCAAATCCAACCGGCCATCTTCCTTTTTTCAAGTTCATTTTATTTTTTTGATAAAATCAGTATGTATCTACGTAACCGAGCAAAGCTCGGTCACCCAGGTACTTTATATAATAAGACTTTGAGATAGACGTCCATTCTAATAGTGTTACATACGAATACATAAAACTACAGATAAAACGAAATACACTAATAAATAAAACTAATCATATACTTACATGCATAAATATACTGACAAGGTAATTAGATATACTTAGTTATCGATATGACAAACTGACGAGCAACAGATAACAGCGAAGAATATGAATGTAAAATTTGAAACGATCACAGAAAATGGGGCATTAAAAAATAATTAAAAGATTACATTTTTGACAAATAAAACTCTTTCACGTGATCTTTAAAAGTAGGTAACGATTGCAGCTCCCGGATACAAACTGGCAGATCGTTCCACAGCTGAAAGTTTTCCACAGCAGATTTTTTTTTTTTTGATTATTTTATAAATATAAATTATATTTATCATAAACTATTGGTCCGTCCCGGTTTTGCCCGCGATTCATAATATAAAATATAGTCTATATCACTCGGGTATTACGAACATATCCACCGCTGAACGAATTTTAGAAATCGATCCAATGGTTCCTGAGATTAGCGCATTCAAAAAAGAAACCTCTTCAGCTTTATAATATTAGTATCTGTAGATCACTAGATATTTTTCAAACACTTAATTTTTGGCTTTCGCTATTTAAACTCACATTTTAAACATTATGCAGGACTTTATCGCGATCTAAATACATTTAGATCGTAGACAATTAATATGCAGTATTATTAACAAACAATAAATATGTATAACATTAAAACAACGGAATGTGGGATCTACGAGTATAACTATTTTCATGCAAAAGAAAACTCTAACCGGCTTTAAGGAACAGTTTCTTAATTTGTCTAAATCTTTTAGATTCATATATTAATATCATGTTTACCGATCATATAATAAATATAATGTTACTTTAATATGCTTGAACCGATCAGGAAAATTGTTTTCTTTTATTTCAAAGAATGTTTATAGTTTCCAGGTGGTTTACATTTTGCAGAAAAAATCAAATAGCTTAAAAAAATATATTGTTGTATAAATAACATAAATACATATATATTTTCTTTATACCGAAACGTCTCATTAAATTGCGTTTATTTTGATAGTTACGGTTTAAAAAAAAAGATTTAATATACTCAATTCAAATAATGATGACATATTTAGTTTTGGATGTCTCACAATACATAACTATTTTAGTTTTATAGAAAAGCCAAAGAAAGTTACGTATTTCGGCAAATAACGGATTTGAATTAAGTTAAGGATGGGTACAATTATTGTCACATTAGAAATGAATAGTTTTGGTTGGATATTAAATAAAATTATTAATTTGGGTTTATCAAATTTGGCGAAAACTAATGACCGTGAAATCAAAAAACTATATGTTACGCCTAAACACAACTAGTTAGTACAAAATTTTAACAATATGTATCAGTAATTGTTAAGTAAGGTACCAATAAAACATGCCTGATTGAAAATTCTGACATTAAACTTAAACTTGCTACAGAACACTTTAATAATTTTATGGTACGTAAAAAATATATGGCTGTTGGTCAAGCATACTCATTTTTTTGTTACGCCGTTTTTATTCTAATACATCTGTTGTTAACATATTTATTTTACGAAATCGTTAATGTGGATTTAATTTTGTTTGAGGTTGACGAACCGATTACAATGTCGTCTTTTGTGTAACGTCGTTGATGGATTACTTGTTCATAAAATGTCGATTGTTATTTTACTTAAACAGAAACGTGACATCATCTGTACAATGTACCTAAATTATGGGATTTTTATGATGTCATCACAATTTTTAAGCTTACTACGGTACTTTATAGTGATGGTGTTTAATTTTTTTTAATGAAAAACACATTAAAAAAAATTGGTTGTCTGTAAACTCGGTTGGTTTAAGGACGATAGTTTAACGTGACAATGTCACGTGATAGTTTATTCAAAACATTGATAGATGCGGTGCAAGCGTGCAATGAGCGTAACGGGACAAGGAGCGTAATGGGAAATAACGGGACACTTCATCATCGTTCATCGATTTATTAGACGCTGTCACATCAAAAAATGAACTAAATCTGGAAAAAGAATAACCTTTATGTAGGTATTAGGTAATTTGTTTATAACTTTAGCTTAGTTATAGTATTTCCAATAGGGGAATGAAAAATAATAGACAAGGAAAAACAAAATTAAGTATCTAATAATTTTGATCTTATTTTAGCCGCATAAAAAATCACTGCCCTCGTGGCTTATTCGGTAGTGAGTCTACTTACTGAATTTTGGAGTGTGGGTTTGATACCCCACCATAGATAAATATTTAAATCTGAACTTGTTTGTCATATCATCAAATGGTCTTAATTGGGATAACTAGATAACCATTAATATATGAATCAGCTATCTGGTTTAATAATACAAGTTTGGTTTAGTTCAGAGCTAGAAAGAGTAGTTTGAAAAAAAATAATCTATATTTACTTAATTATCTGGCGAAACAAATTTTGTGATTTGATTTTTTTACTTATGTAGTCTAATTAATGAAAATTTTAATAGCTTAATTTTTTTAAATAAATACTATTTTAAGTTTAGAATTCATCAACATTATTGTCGAATACACCAAAAAATAAACAGTTAAACAGTCAACCCAAAAATTAACTATTAAATAAAAAGTACTCAAAGAAAGTAAAAGTTTTCACAATAATATTTATATATCGTCTCGAGTACTTTTCACTTGCCTATGTATATTTGGAAAGTAGTTGCAGATAAATCTACCGAGTTAAAAATTAATAATACCATAGCGATTATAATAGCAATTTTTAAAAAAAGCTTGTTAGTAATGTTATTTTAATAGTTTTGGAGATCCTCTCAGCCGGAGTATGGTGTAATGTACGGCCGTATGATCCTCAATTTGTTGGTACAGCGATGTTTGATTTCACACTCCCGACACGCTGTTTACTTGCGCGGGTTAAATTATGAGCAGAAGCGTTTTGTTTAGTTCCTACTACAGGGAAATTACAAGGCATATACATAAATCATCTAATATCTATGAGCGACAAGCGCAGTGCAGTGGTTAGGTTAGGTAAAATGTGGTCTCTTCATGATCTAATAGTTGCGTGATACTGTGCGATTACGAGCAAGCGTATTGTGCATCAAACACAAACATGGCCTCATACCGTCATTCTATACTACCTATATAAAAAAAATCGGCACAACCACTATCGGCTTTATTTTATTTGACGTAAAAATATACATTTCTTATGAATGTCCGATTGCTCCATGATTTTTTGTGTGTAATTTTGAGATATAAAAGTTTGGTAAATATGGATGGTATAAAATAAAGGAATTAGAAGCACCAAACTGTACAGCACAGATTAATGAATATAGTTTATTAAAAAATATATGTCAAATAGTCGTAATATATATAAAGTCACACAGCCCACATGACATTATTTAAGAAAGTTATATTAGATTAATGCTGATTTTAATTGCTATCATAATTAATACAAATTATCTGTACTTGTGTATGTAATTAATTCTCTAAATAATAATTTTAAATGGCTGAATGGGCTTGAACGGCTACTTTCCCTGTAAATTCGCCAAAACCCCTAACACAAATAATATCCTACTCATTACTCGTATAATTGTAAAAGTTTAGAAATTTGGATGTCCGAATGTTTGTTACTAAATGACGCCGGGTCGGCTAAACGGGTCGAGTTGAAATTTGCAACACAATTACAATATAGCTAGGATCTACGCTCCATATTAGTATGTATGTTTATTTATTTATTTTATTTACTTTTTACTGTATGTAAACACATTTTATTATACTATTACTCGTATGTTAACCACACCCCGCTTTTTATTACTTATGAATACATTTCCATCCTAAGGTTGCCTGAAAGAGATCGCTTTTAGCGATAAGACCGCCCATTGTAACACTAGTTTTTACAGTGTTATTTTTTTGTGTGTACAATAAAGAGTATTTATCTATCTATCTACGGGGGTACAATGGGCCCTACTAGTTTTTTTTTGTTTTTTTTTTTCTGTCTGAAATGATTTCGCTACCCGCTTGTGACTTATGCAGCTCATCTACTTGACAGGTGGTCAGTGGTTCCGCACATCAATCATCGAAGTGAAACATTCGTGACCGAGGTCAAGCGTTTTATATCGATGACAGATTGTCAGTAAACTATGAGTTATTGGATGTAATGTTACGGTGTTTTACGGAGATTACATACTGTTTTTGTGACAACTAATGGTTAATGGGCTTCATGTATTGTGTCTTTGGTGCGAGTTTTGACAGTTAATAAGTCAAAAATGTTGTGTCATCGGTTTGTCTAAATTTTACGAAAGTGCTGCTCTACAAAATGACATCTTATAAGAGTATTATCACGAACTGTGGCGCAAAAAAGACACTACCATTTACTTTTTTTTTCTATGAGTGGAACTGTAGCAGTTCCTCAAGTGGTGTCTAGTGTCTTTCAAACTTTGGGCTGAAGGCACAGAGCCCTACAAACCTAATTTTTTACGTACTCAACGAGTACTATATCGCGTACAACGACTAGCGCAAAGGCACTTCAGACCGTAAGACCACTGTTAGAGCTACCACCGGTAGGGAAGATCAATCAACGACCTGGCATCCTAGAAGAGGTAAGGATATAACAGCACAGTGACATGCAGCTATTGGAACATGAAAAGTCCAAATCATTAGACATACCTAATAAATCTACCTAGTACTGCACTGCGCTTGTCACCCAGATATCTAAGATATTACGAGTATATCTCTAAGCCCAGTCATTTCTCTGGAAACATTGCCCTTCAAACCGGAACACAGTTTGCACATTATTGCTTACCGGCAGAATAACTAGCACAGGTGTGATACTTCACCAGGCCGACTCTGCCAACTTTTTGTTTTTGTCAGTTGACTTATTATTTGGGCATTGCGTTACAAAAGATGTATCTGAGTTAAATGACAGTATCACTTAGAATATTTGTTGTATAAACTTACAGCCCCCATGGTTTTACTCGCGTAATTCCAGTCTCTGTTGTTTTTCCTGTGATAAACAGTAGTGTAGATGCCCTTGCATAATCCAAGTGTGTTCTAAATTTCAACCTGATCGGTTCAGCCGTTCTGACGTGATTATGCACCAAACAGACATCCAAACTTTCACATTTATAACGTTAGTAGCATTCGGATTTTCCTATTTCCTCTTTACAGTAGAGCAGTGATTTCTGTATTGTGATAAATGAATAACCTTCCACTTTCGCATGAAAAACAGGTTTTTAAATAAACGTCTTTCAAAAAAGAAATTTTCTTTCTAGAGTTTGTAACCGACTTCAAAAAAGTAGGAGGTTCTCAATTCGGTTGTATGTATGTTCCACGCTAGCGCCGCCAACTGCTGTGAATTAATTTTGATGATTCTTTTTTTTTGTTTCGTAGATCATAGTTCAAAGGTATCAAAAAATTAATATAGATAATATTAATAATTTCGTCAAGGGGTACGTACAAGTAGACTTGATCGAAACCTTAGGTATATGAATAACAAAACATAAAAAAAATATAAATTTTTAGTCGACAACATAATATGTCCACAAAATTCGGATTATGGAGAATTCTGTTAAATTCTGATGCCACTGATGGCACTGATAAACAAACCGCTGTCGCCATCTTTAGTGTGAAGCACGTTTTGTTCCATCCAGGGGGGGCACAATAAGTGACGTCAGAATTTGCGGAAACGAGATAGTCTAATTTTTGACTGGCCCTGTGGCTTAGTGGGTAGTAGCTCTGCCTGCGAAGCCGATGGTCGTGGGTTCGATCCCCACCCAGTGCAAATATTTGTGTGATGAATTCAAATGTTTGCACTGTGTCTGGGTGTTTCTATGTATAATAAGTATTTACACAAATATATACATACACATAATTACATAAATACTTATTATACATAGAAACACCCAGACACAGTGCAAACAAGTTTCAATTTTAACACTGCAAATGTTGCAAAGCAAAGCCTGTCTGCGAAGCCGAGGGTAGGGGGTTTGATTCCCGACCAGTCTAATTATTTATTTTTGTGATGAATACACACATTTGTACTATGTCTGGGTGTTTCTATTTAGGTATAATAAATTTGTCTTTACAACTAATTACAAGAAATTTGGTGGAGTGTCTGAATTTAATTTGAGATGGAAATCGTTTTTTTTTTTGTGAAAATAGATTATTTAGCTTCAGTATATTTAGTGATATTAACAAAAAAGCAGCAACATTCTTACCGGTTTTAATTTCAAAACGAACCATCTTCTAAATCCAGCTGTATTAAAAAAATGTGTAAATTATAATGTTCGAAATCGCATGATTATAACTCGTATTTGCCTTAATTTATTCAGATTTTTGTAAATATGTTATTGTTAGAAAAAGTTGTGATGGTGGCGTGGTGTCATAAAAGTGAAATTTAATATGAAAATCAAGCTGTTTTATAATGGGCGAAGGTGAGGTCAAGGCCGGGTGAGATGTTTTAAATTTGAATCTTAAAAGAAATGTTATGTCGTGTCATTCTAATAAATCGTTAATGGAATATTTAACAACTGTCGATTTTGTAATAAATATTTATGAAAGAAAGAAATGCTGCACTGAAAATGTAGATCCAATTATTCGTTTCGCAGTGCACAAAGCGCTCTAAGGCCTGAAAAATAATTTGATAAGCATTATAAATTCACATATAAATTAACAGTAGTCAGTTTGTACGTGAGCATGGTGAATAAAAGTACATCGAAATATCGGAGACTCTCTCCACCATATCATAATAGTCTAAAAAATGATAAAGTCGATCGACGAAGACGTCTAGATAGGGCTATTGTGTGCGGTGTGCGGTGTGCGGGGCAAGACGCTGCAAGCATGCTCCCAAGCTGCTAACAAAAAAATGTTAGCAGCTTAGGAGCGTGGTTGGGGGCTTGTAACTGATAATACTAGCCAGTGCTGCGAACGACTGTGCTTTTAGTTTTATAAAGATTTTAATACCTGCCTGTTTTAATACATAATATACTTAATACCTATACTGCGCTAAAATGTGAAGTGGAAAAAAATGCCGAAAAAAACTTCTAAACACTTATTTATCACTTTGTACTGTATATTTTCTAGAAACTCTTTTTAATTCTTCTACCTTTAAAATTTCCCTTCAAATCGGAACACCGTCATGTTTTCGGTAGAATAATAATTGGTTGTTGCCGGTAGAATAAATGACAAAGATGTGGTAGGTACTTCGCCAGGCGGACTTCCCAAAGAGTTTTCCTAAGCATAAAAAGGCCACAACCCACCACCTAGTGTAGGTCTAGTGTAGGTGCAAGTAAAGTGTATTGTACTGTATATTTTCTAGAAACTCTTTTTAATTCTTCTACCTTTAAAATTTCCCTTCAAATCGGAACACCGTCATGTTTTCGGTAGAATAATAATTGGTTGTTGCCGGTAGAATAAATGACAAAGATGTGGTAGGTACTTCGCCAGGCGGACTTCCCAAAGAGTTTTCCTAAGCATAAAAAGGCCACAACCCACCACCTAGTGTAGGTCTAGTGTAGGTGCAAGTAAAGATTTTCGGAACATTGGTTTCTTCACGATGTTTTCATTCATCATTAAATTCAGTGGTGACTTCAAACTTGCATATCTACACTTGTAAAATACTTAAAGTTGCATGTGGGCTAAGAATTTAAAAAAAGTCCTACAACTACAAAATCTTTTACGGTATTTTTTTTAATCATGCTAGAATATAAACACCCTATGAATGAACTTCGCAGACGATTCTCATGGTCTAATCATGAGGTCCGGTTATGTGGTCATACTACTTTCTACATTAGTTTTTTACACTTCGCTTGGAGTACGTCTTCTCTTAGGGTCACTACACACTACGCGGTTTGCACAAAATGTATTATTTTTAATCTATTTGCTAATCTAATCTATCTATATTAAGTCTGCTTGCAATTCCATAGATCGTGGATTTAATTCCCACCCAGTGCTAATATTTGTATTACGATGAATACAAATATTGGTTCTGTGTGGGTGTTTCTATGTATGATAAGTAAGTATATATTTACAACCATATATTACCTAGAACAAAAAAATAGACTGGCAATTTTTTTAAACAGATTAAGGTATAGATATACCTAGATTCCGGATCTACTTTCATTACACAATATGTTTTGACAAAAGTTAATGACTCAAGTTTTTTTTATAACTAGTTGTATAAATAGTATAAATAAATGTTGGTGGACATTTCACACACAACACCATCTGACCACAAACTAAGCAAAGCTTGTACTATGAATGAATCCTGAACAAAACGTTTTATATCAAAATACGCTAATATGTTTGTAGTACTCAATCATTTTTATGACTTACTCTTCATAGTAGCATTTAAGAGGATTATATCACTATCTAATGTACCCATGCATGCATAATAGATTAGATCTAGACCGAGCCATGTTTAGAAACGAATTCGACACTACGCCATACGTAGGTACCTACTACAACGCATAGTAATAGGTAATGTAGTAAATGCAAACATAGTGTTTTGGTTAAAGGCAAGTTTCAATTTTAACACTGCAATTGTTGCAAAGCAAAGCCTGTCTGCGAAGCCGAGGGTATGGGGTTTGATTCCCGACCAGTCTAATTATTTATTTTTTGTGATTAATACACACATTTGTACTATGTCTGGGTGTTTCTATTTAGGTATAATAAATTTGTCTTTACAACTATTGAAGTATAATTTATCAGCTATTTGGCTTCCATAGGGCAAGGTTTGAGGTCAGATGGTGTTATTTGTGAAATGTCTACCAATATTAATTAATATAAACCTGTCAATTAATTGATTACAAACAAACCGAAATAAAAAAAAACGATATACGTTAGGGTCAAATGAACTCAAATCATCGTATACCAAATATTAACTCAAGACTTACGTAAGTCAAAAATTTGTCCCACTGTTGAGTAGAGTAAAATCAGTTTATATTTTGTAAATGTTTGAGCAAACACAAAGAGATAGTTGAGAAAAATGATTTAAATCAGGCTTTGCAGTAAATCGATTGGAAACAACGCTATGGTTAAGATTTTTTTTTTAACTTAAGATAATTTACATTTCAAGCCTTTTTTAAATTTAGTTTTTTATTTATTTAGTTAAATATTTAGCAGACATGAATGTTTAAGACTAAAATATTGCTATGCATGCATATTGCGACCAGCGCCTCACAACTTAAGTAATGTTTTCGACCACAGAGGTTAGTGAAGCTGCACCCTTATAAATCGCAAATAGATTCCCACTGAACAGCGATTGACAAAGCACTGAATATTTTATTAACGACAATATATTTATTTATGATATTAATGATCGATTCTATTTTCATTTGGACCATAAAATATACATTTAGAAACTTGTGGTTTTTTCCCCATCGATATCTTCAGTTGCTGTCCGGATTCATATAACGGGTGTTATAACACAGAAACGTTAAATTATTTTACAATATTAAAATACAAGTTCTAATGAACATTTGTTTTTACATGACTGGCTGAGCAAGTTTCTTGCTTTAACTAGTATCTGCCGATGAGTCCGTTTGAGTAGAATAATCCGTTTTCATCGATACCATTTCAGAGAGTGTGCAACAAATTAACTGTTTCTTGCCTAATGTTCTATAGGACTGCTCGTAGCTGCAAACATCGTTTCATGGTTGATGTGCTATTGACTTGAACAAAGAAATTTGACTCTAGTTTGACTGGCCTCGTGGCTTAGTGGGTAGTAACTCTGCCTGCGAAGCCGAGGGTCGTGGGTTCGATTCCCACCCAGTGCAAATATTTGTGTGATGAATTCACATGTTTGCAATGTGTCTGGGTTTTTCTATTCATAATAAGTGTGTATTTAAAACTGTATATGTATTATATCAGCTATCAGGCAGACAGTACAAGCTTTGCTTAGTTTGGGGTCAGATGGCATTGTGTGTGGATTGTTCGCCCATATTATATTATTATTATAGTTTAATAATGAGATCAATGATGGATTCCAGGTATGCAGATGATATATGACGTTATAGAGAGTTACATATCGCTGGGGTCAATGGACAACAAACTTAGGCACTGAGAGAGAGAGTGTGTGACCACAGACATCTGAATTTGACCCTTGAACCATTCTCTGTATGGGATGATGCCAATCTAGCCAAGTTTAACGAAAGACAGACACAGGTGTCTGTTCTCTTCAAAAAAGAGCTAATATCAACAGAGCCCCACTTTTCGAGGTATATCAGTAGCTCTTACCGAACATCTGGAGCTTTGGTGTTACATTGAGATCTACGCTCAACTTTGGCTCTTACATTGAATCTTGGTCTTATATGGCTTATTGGCTGTTCAAAAACTAGGTACACAAAGATGCGAAAGTACTTCAAGTATGAATAATTGCTAAAAGCGTAAAGTATAAATCACCAATCATATCCTACATCGCACCATATGATTAGTGATTTATGTTGTGATGTAGGCTCCGCCCCACTACTTTTACGTTATTTCCTCTGATTTTAGGACTCGTGTGTGGATGCTTTAACATTATACCAAGCACAGATCTTGTAAGGAGTGCTGTTTGCACCTTTGGGATGATTCGACTAAGTCGTACCAGCTGCAAGCTCTGGAATCGATTGAGAGACGTGCCAAAAGGCTAATAGGTCAACGCTTGTATTTTTGTGCGAAAAAGACTTCAAAGTCTTGAACATCGCCGAAAAATTGCTACGAGTAGTTTATCGGTTTATTATCGGATATTGGCGACTAATCTCTGTGATCTAATACCACCTTGCTTTTTTGTATCGGGCTGCTTGTAGCTCAAAAAAGTGACATCGTTTCATGGTTGACGTTCCATAGACGAACAAAGAGGTTTGACGCTACTTTTGTGATAAGAACGTCCAGGATGTGCCTGAGTGATTTTTCCCGATGGTTACAATCTTAGTGTCTTCAAATTGATAGTGAATCAGGTTTTTTTACATAAAAACGTTCCATCGTACATCATCAGGTGAGTTGGCGATAAAGTGTAAACTTGATAAAGTAAAAAAAACTTTGGAATGTTTTGCCTGAGTAGGTATTGCCTGATGAACGAAATTTAAGTGCCTCCAAGTCTAGAGTGAATTGGTTTCTAGTTTTTGGATTTATTTTATTTAAACAGTCAAAAAATATACAGACAGATTTAATCAACTAATTAGCTAGATTATGTACATCAGAGAGTATCCACTTAGGCAACCCATTCCACAGTATTTATTGATTATTATTTATCATGAAAGTGGATTTTTTAGAGCACCAGTTTTTATCAAAGGCTCGCGTTTAACCACCATCTCACCTGATGCAAATAAAATAAGTTAAGGTTTCAAATTAACATTATTTTCTAATTACGAGTACTATTTTTTTTTCATTAATTAACAGCTTGAGTAACGATAAATTTGCAAACCAGATATCGACTTCTTACTAAGCTGTGTTCTCATCTGTTTGTTCGATCTGTCGATAAGAATCTCGAGATATATCCCAAGATACCGTATTTAAATGTGCTTATTTGCATAAGACGTCTCGGTAAAATAAAATTAATAATGACTTATCAAATTTATGTCTAACTAAGTCATTAAGTGAAAACTTTGAGTTATTGTGTCGTAAAAATATGAAGGTAACAAATTATAACACTTGTAAACATTATTTTAAATATGTATTTGTCCTTGCAATTTTTTTTTTGTCATAAATGTACAAAAAAAACCTTTTTTTTCTTAACTGAATTATAAAGCGATTGATATGAAGTTTACCTACCATCAATTAAAAAAAAAATATGATTCACGAATAATTTTCTAAAAGCAGAAAGTAGCATTTGCTTATTTATAATACATATGTAGATAAACGTTATTCTGTCATTTAACTTGTCGACCGAAACAAAAGTCAAAATGACGTGACACTATACCTAAGTAGGTGTATGTATATGACTTTACGTCAATGATACACATGAATTATTTGAATTTTAGTCATACAAAAATAATATTATTTTTAATTATTAAAAAATGTACAGTGAGACAAGAGTGTGAAAAATAATATACGAACTATTTAAATACTCGTATTACCTATCGAAGACTTGGCAAAACAAATTGGCAGTCACAGGGACTGGCGATAGAAGTGAAAATTGATAACTTTAAACTTTAGTATTAAACAGCTGTAATGTTATACACTTTAGCTGCATTACCGTAGTTCCGACGTCCCTAACGTTCGTTCTTCGTCGGATCTCGGTATTTCGGATACGGTCCTGGAGCTTGATGCCAAGCATAGACCTTTCCATCGCTCTCTGTGCTACTCTGATGTCGTGTATAGCCTCCTGTGCTGGCCACGTTGCTAGACGCGGTGATAACAGGTGGAGTAGAGTAGTGACCGAGTGGTGGCCGAGGCGAGGTAAGCGGAGTGTAGGACGTCCAGCTTATCAGGACCGAGGAAGATGGCATGGGAAAAGAGAGGCCTATACCCAGCAGTGGGATAGAGAAGGCTGTGGATGATAATGATGATGAATGTTATACAAAACATGAAAGAAGACAAGGATAACAAAGGAGTAAATTCAGCTTTGACAAATGATAAAAAGGAATGAAGGAAACGTACATGTTGTACCGATCCCACATAAAGTGGGATAAGGGTAGGCCAATGATGATGAATGTTATACAAAAATTAAATATCACCTGTATAGATACCAACGTACTGTTACAAGTATGTTTATGCGTTCTTGTAGACGGACATTCTTGTCGCTCCAGCAAAGCGGTTAAAACTTAGACAAGAGGCGGTAAAAAGGTAGAGGCGCCTAAAAACTGAGTTATAAAAGATAGATCAATAACTCATTTTAATTGAATCATTCCAGCTAATAGTGCTTTCTATACGTTTGACAGCTCAGTCATTAGAGTTGATAGAGATACATGATTGAAAAATGTCGATTAAAAATGAAACAAGCGGCGGCTACTACGTTTATCTCTAGAATTGGAAATGGAACTACTAATTTAAGTCTCCACTTAAGTTAAATTGTGTTTTATACGTGTTTCTAACGGAATTTGAGATGTTCCAATCGGAGCATGTTACGTAACGTAATTTTGACTAAAATAACTTACTATTTTTTAACCGACTTTAAAAAAAGGAGGTTTCTCAATTCGACTGTATGTATGTTTTTTTTGTGTTCGCGGGTAACTTCGTCGTTTATGAACCGATTTTGATGATTCTTTTTATTGTAAAGAAGATATTCCAAAGATGATAAGGAAACCAGAATCTGATGATGGCATCCTAGAGAAATTGAGAAAAACTTTTTTACTTTATAAGTTTTCCGTTGAAAGTCGGTTCTTTTTTGTTAAAATTATGTTCTTTATAAATTTTATGTACTTTATGGATTAAGACGCTTTGTAGCTACTGAACTTTGATGTACTGCAAAAAGTACATAATTGTATTAGCCTAAACATACTCGCACTATACTTACAAACACTATGCATACAAGAAGATAATTTATCTGTGTAGTATTTGTGTGGTTTGCGTCATATACTCGTGGTATCTAGTCGTATCAGTCTTCTAAGTTACGCAGCCTAAATAGTATGTCTAGTGAGTTGGACAATGGTGCATTAAATTCATTATTAGCAATCAACTTACAGGTAAATATAGATAAATGTGTTCAATTTTTTTTCTGAATTTAATACAAATAGTATACTTGGATGCTTGCCGCCGTTATCTATAAGTACATTTATTTAATGCTTACGCGAACAAAATCCTGTCAAACTTTGTAGTACAAATCTTATATCGGTATGTTTCGGACGTGATATCGCACGAACCTAAAAGCACGTAAGCCCTGCCAACGAAAAACAGTGCTTGTCACCTTAGATAAAAATTATAATATTTCCTCGTGAAACAATCCTATTTAACTGATTTAAAATTATTCAATTAAATATTATAAAACAATTCGCAACGGTTCAATTTCTTTAGAGTTAATTGCTAAAATATGATAATAATAATAACTTTATAGTAATACTAATAACTTTTCGCGTAACGTTACTACACCCCAAGGCACCGGTTGTCCTATTGTAGGTATAATATGAAACCTACGACAAAGTTTGCGGTAATTTGGGAATCCCACGGGGCAGGTTCCCTTAAAACAGATAAGTAGGTTTAGTTGTTGAAAATAAAGAACAGTTGTTAAAGGTTTTTTTGATAAATTAAAATCAGAGACTACAGGGTCCATTCTTTTTTATGTTATTGGTACAGATTGTTACATTTGGCATTGATTTATGTTATAGATATCTAGATTGAGTTATATTGCTTAGGAATGTTCCTCCCGACGTCCCGACCCAGATTTCCCATTACCGCTGCGTTACGATCTTTAACTGCAGTCTGGAAGTTTTGTCTGATGGTACATGGTGGCGCAGCCGACAAATGCTGAACACAAAACGACATTATCGCATCGTCCTCAATGTCATCGGTGTAATGAACCTCGCAGTGAGCTAATACCAAATCAAAATAAAGGCTACTCTAGTGTAAGTTTTAATGCACAACCATGGGTTGGCGCCAATTAGTTAACGATTTACAAATACATTAAAGTTTTGCAGTTTTGTTTCTTTTATTAGCTCATTGACCTCAAAGTGGGTCTTAAGTCTCAATAACAAAAGGTGCAAGAACTCGCGACAATGCGCAATTTCGCGGCGCTTGGGGCCTGTATTCCTGATGTCTAAACACGAAATCGTGTATTTGTTGTAAATTAACCCCATTAACGATCTCAATCGAAATGATTTAGTTTTGTTTGTTGGTTTTTGTGAATTGTGAATCATGATCCAGATGAGTTATATACATATATTATGATCTTCATAATATTTTGGCAGAGGCAGCCCAGTAGATGACTTTATTAACACAATATCGAATATATGTACGATAAATATACATTACTTTGAACTTATCTTGATGTGAAATAAGTTTAAAATCTGTATTTTTTTGTATTTTCTCACTTTAAATTAAGAAAATTTAGTGGTTTCATAAAATGAGCTTTGTTCGAAGCGTATAAAAATCGAAGTAATATACTGCCTCATTTAAATTTTCTTTTGTAGGGCCGATCCGCCAAACGACAGCAGTGGTGATCAGATGGTTATCTGTGGACAAATCAGCTTGTGTGTGTGTGCGTGCTACCACTACAAGCACAGCGGTGAGAACTTGCGCACCTGTATCGTATCTACCGGTTCAGATGCCGGTTATAGGGATGGGAAGATATCAGAAATCAATGTTAGCTGTCAGTTATCGATATTTTTTATGTCATAGCATATTGAATTTGAAGTTTTAAACAAGTGCAAGTACAACAGACTGAGATACATAAAAGAAAGATTCATAGATATATAGATTGAGAGAGAAAGGCTGTGGTTCAAAATGTAAAATGTGGATCGGGCTGAGTTGTGTATTTTTGGATTATAAATGTGCCCAGTGTAGTGAAAAAGTGTGGGCTGGTTTTAATTATGATGAGATATACTTATAGAATATTCGTGCAAAGACCGAAACTGGGACTTACGCTAGGGAAGCCCTACCAGTAGGCTAAACAGATTATTCTGATTAAAATATGTCAGGAAAATTCAAATATATCACGTATCAGTAAATTTATCGGAAAACTACTAGAAACTAAAACCTGCATATCGCATTTGAAAACTGTTTTGTTTGGCTATAATTTTTATAAAATATAAAATTGGACACTTATTCGTTGGTCCGTTTGCTACAGTGGCAGTAGTAGATAGCGATCAGGCATTTATTTGAATGGTGGTACATTTTAATATCTTCACTGTCTGTTAGTATTATACATAGATGTACCTATTGTGTTGCTTGAAATTTTTACGCAAGTATATCTTAATACAACCATTTAGGTGCGACAGGTTAGTAAACGTTGGGTTAGGAGAGCGAAAAATATTCGAAAAAGTGTCGATAAAATAAGCGTAACCTTTTCGCAGCACTAGATCTCACGCAGCGCAGCAACGGCCCATTGCGGCGCGGAGTCACATAATAAATCACGAGCTAATAGCCACTAAACTCATTCGCTAATCCGCGCCGGACACTGCGTCTGACGTGCGTGTACGCTGCGTTTCTGATGCGGGACAGTTAGATTATTTGTGTTGAAATTCGAATGACGTGTTGAGCCACTGAACTCAGTACAAGGTAGACTTTTGTAGTGGTAGGACTCAGTGCAAAGTCTGCTTGGGGAAATACCACGCCTTTGCCAGTTATTCTACCGCTAAACAGTAACGTGAAAGCATCGCAAGGACCCGGATTGAAGGGCAATATTTTGAATTAAATTAAAAGGCATGTAAAGTTGATCGCTATGATGATCTAGGTAATGATTTGGACTCTACCTCAACATGTTCCAATAGCTACGTGTCACTGTTTTATGGGCAGGCATGTTGCTTACAATCAGCTACCCAAAAACGAATGGGGACGTTGCGTTTGTGCTACAGCACAGTTAGTGTTTTTGTTGATGTGCTAGGGAACTGTAATGAGTCATTAAAATCGTTCGCTAATCCGTGCTCAACGCTACCTACGGTTTCAATTGAAATTCACTCTCAATTCCGAAACAACGGAATTTACTTTATTCCAAAATAACGGACATATAAACAAACGCCTGTCATATAACAAGCTTTAGTATCGATTAGGATAGTGTGAAAATTGTAAGTTATGTAGAATTTGCAACAATGCTCTTTTAAAAATAGCGTAACTACGATGAATTCGTATCGGAACCAACATAAGCAGAAACCAAATCCGTACCTAAAGTAAAGGCACATTTATATACTCGTAAATACAAAAACAGTCTACACTTGTACAACAGAATTGTCGTCATTTAGAATCTAGAAGTGAGACCATTAGAGCTTCTGGGGTTCTGAAAGACCGCTTCAAGGTCATTTATGAGCAATCGTAAGTTTCACTTTTATTTCATTGATAGACTAAGGTTTAGCAGAGGCCTATACCCAGAGAGAGGATTAAAAAGGCTACAAATGTATGTGATGTTAAAGATAAAACTTTTTTTAATGAATTTTAATGGTTTTGACTTTTATGGAAACAAAAAAGTATTCACATTTTGTAGGATAGAACTACATACCAAGTACAGTCAGGTAGAACTAAACAAAAGTCAAATCTATAGGTACCTACTTAAGCTTAGGCGTACGTTGTGTCACTGCAAAGACTGTGCTTTCACCAAACTAAAAATAAAATTCTCAAATCATAACGAAGATTTATTTACATAAATACACGGGTAACTCACGTTTAATGTAGTCAGTCCAGCCGACTCAAGTTTCGATCGCGTCCGGCGATCTTTTCAGGAGAGTGCGCGCGCGGGTTCGCAGCTCGTTTAGCACTGTCAGCGCGCGGGTTCGCAGCTCGTTTAGCACTGTCACGTCGGTGCTAAACGAGCTGCGAACCCGCGCGCACACTCTCTTGAAAAGATCGCCGGACGCGATCGAAACTTGAGTCGGACTGACTGACTACATTAAACGTGAGTTACCCGTGTATTTATGTAAAATGTGTAATAACCACGTTAGTTTTCATACTAAGATTTATTTATTTATTAAATTTCAGTTGCCTTCTGTGCTTACAGTATACACCAAAGCGACAAAAACAACTTAAGAATAAATTACAAATCAAACATCATAACTTGTAATAATACCTATAACAAGAAACATTCAGGGAAAAAAATTACATAAATAAAATGATTATTATACCTAAACGCTTAAGCTTTTAACATAAGGTGAAATTATCTAAATCCATTCACTTCTAAGATTATTTCAATCACAATCGAGTACCAATAAATGCAGAAAGCCAGCGCACAATATAAACCGACATTATCTGTAAATAGGCAAAGCTAGATAAAGCGCGTCCTACACGACGTTAGTAGATGGACAGGCTAGCTATTCACAGATTATGAAGCTTAGAAGCAAAACTTCGTCCACATTTTATTTTAAGCATTTGTAGTATAAATCTTTCGTAAGTATGGGGTTTTTTGATTAAAATAGGTCAAAGACATTTCTCAATTTCGGCAAACGTGTCGTAAATTTTTCATGTTGTTAATTTCTCTTACAAAGTAAAACATTGACGTCACCCCTCCCAAAACTAAAAACTATCTTTGACACTGTATTTTAATATTATATTTGAATTCTGTAACCACCACATTGATAAGGATCAAATCACTTATAAATCACGCCAAAGGCAATTTAAACAGTTTTGTTCTGATGAAATACCACAAGTCCCGTAGTAAAAATTGTTGTAAATGAAGAGTAAAATAAGTAAGTCACTTATCAGCTTGATTCACTGAGAGCACTATATTACACCAAATGACGAAAACCAACAAACTTAACTTTGCGGTCGGGATTTAGGCGAGAGTTTTTTTTTCGTTTTTTGTTGGGAAGTTTTACCCATAAATTTGATTTGTGTCAAAATTGTTAGTTGAAATTTCAAGCACATTAATTATAAGCAAACGAAACAAACCGCCGCAAGCGTCATGAAACGCTCTTGAGAATAATGGGCTTATACAGGTATAAGTAAGGCGGCATTCCATGTGCCGAAAGCGTAAACAAACGTACTTAGGTAACCTAGCACCCATTTTCAAGACACAATTGTAAACGCGAGTGGCCGCCTGAGTAGCAAGCGGTTTTAAGTGAAGAAAGTAATCATCTCGAGAAGACCATATTTTTTAAAAGAGGCAGATTGAATTCATCAATAAAAGTTTTTGCAAGTAGCCAAAGTCAAGAACTGCATATTACTCGTATATTAAATTTAATCTTACAGAACATAAGCTTACAGCCTAAGCTATATGTATTATCTGAGATGTCAAAAAACAGAATTGTAACTTTAACTCTGTACTTAAGAATATAAAAACAATTTTAAAAGTGAGAAATTAATTTACAACATCCATAAATTGAGTAATTAATCTGCTTTTTCTTACTCTGTGCATTAGTGGATGGACTGTCTCGCAACCGGTTGTCGAGCAATGAAAAATATAGCTCGATTTGCGCGGTTGCCACTCGCCAGTCCACTTGCCAGTCCACTTGCTATTCCAGTAGGTGGCGAGTGTATGTTTCCATTTATTTACCTAGTAGAGCATCTCAGGAGAAAGTGGATTGAAGAAATTGACGCGCCAATTGAATTTTAATCAGAGATAAAGTTTGGTTTTGTTTTCAATACCAAAAGTGACAAAGTAGAGAGCTTAAAAATAAGCAGTTTTTGTAGTGGTAGGACTCTATAAAGAGTCTGCCTGTGGTACTACACTTTTGTCAGTTATTTAACCGCCAAGCAGTTTATGCAAACGTCACCAGTGTTCCAGTTTGAAGGGTAATGTTTCCAGAGAAATAACTGAGCTAAGAGGCAAATTATCTTATTTCTCGGGGTGATGAGTGCAATGCAGATCCTGGTAATGATTTAGACTCTTCGGTCTTTTTCTCAATCTCTCAAGTCTTTAACAGACGTTTCATCTGGAGCATATTAATTTGTTTTCTTATCAAATGGTTTTATTGTGAACAAGTCTTTGGACTCCCAAGATACAGGCTTAGCTTAGTTTGGGGTCCCTTGACACGAACTTATATGCAACAATAACGCCTACTACTACGTTTGGACGTAAAATAGTACATGTACTTTAAATATTGTTTCTAAACTTTGTGCGTGTAAATAAAGCATAATTTGATGTGAATTGACATATTCTTCCACCTTTAAACTTGTGGTAATGACAAGCTTGTACATGTTTTTATATTGCATAAAAACAGTTTTCTCTATTTCTGGGGAAAAATCGCTCCCAATTTCTTACACTTATTCTGAGCCTAAGATTTTGTGGTCATTTTGTTTAATCGGATCCGAGGGTCGACTGATTGATAATGTCTCTTTTAAAAAAAACCCTGACCCAATAAAAGGGATGCATTTCACTCACATAACTATCTACTCCAATTTGAGTTTGGTAGATTTGAATTCTAGCAGACCTAAACTCTACGTCTGTTACACCTGTAATGAAATGCAGTACGATGTTTTTAACGCGATGTTGTCTGTTCATGCCCAAGATGCAACGTTCCATTATCTGTTGACAAACTGCAAGGTAGAACTTCTGTGTATTAGTTAGCGATTTTAGATTGTGCATAGGTTAGGAAAAGCAAGAAATTGGTGTCGAGCAGATTGCTCTTTAAAAACACTGAAAGCTCTGCACTTAAACATATTATGCGTTTGAAAAAAAAAACAGAGATTACCTACACTTGTGAAATCGCTCTAGCCACTGAACAACCAAATTATAAAATTGGTTAGAATTAAATTCAATCAACCGAAGTAAGTTAAATCGTTTATTACTGTGAAAAATCGCAAACAACTACAGTAAAGGTAAAGATAGAAAACCGCGGCAACGATTAAATTTGACCCGTGCCTCGAATGGCTACGGATAATTATCGTAGTTATAACAACTAAAGTTCCAAATTGCTTAATTGTGTTTTCATTGAACGAAGACTGGGAGATTTTTTTGGTGATGTTAGTTTAAGTCCGTATGTGCCTTGCTAAATATACACAAAACCTCGACCGCTTTTTATTAAATTTTACGTATATTTAGTACTCGTAGTTACGGGAGAGCTCTTATAACGTCTATATGTCTGAGATTTCATAAATTGCAAAAACTAGAAAATCAATAATTTACCTACTTCCTACTTACATTACCTATAAAAATAAAAGTTTGGGTGTATAGATGTTTGAATGTTTGTTGCTCAATCACGTTGAAACATTAGACCGAATCGGGCAAGAATTTGGTAGTAGTGCAAACCCTTAAAATATGAAAAACGTATACTATGGAGGCTCGAAAGGTAAAAAAAATTTTACTATAAGAACGAACTCGATTTTTAATTTGTAAACAATTATGCAACGACAGGATAGAAGTTCTGCCTTTTGCTGTAGACCATAACTGCATTGCCAAAGGTATAATGTACCTATGTCTGAGTACCCATCTGTGGCATCGTAGATGCTAAACCAATTGTCCCACTTCACAGCCGTTAAGTTGAATTCTACACCATGTTGGAGATAGGCGAACATAATCCGAACATAATTCTGACAAGCCGGCGTCGTTGACAATAAAATTTTCTTATTTATTGTTACTGATGAAATGCCAGTATAATAATAGTTGTATCAGTTAACTAAATCATAATAATATTACATAGTAAAAGTTTGTATGCTTGACTCAGTTTACTCGGTGACTAGTGGTGCTCCACGATTTTACCCGCGTAATTTCCGTTCCCATTATTATAATATTATAGATGTCAATGTTTCGCTGTTTGGATGCTTGTTGCTCAATCGCGGTATAACGTCTGAACGGATCAGGTTCAAATTTGGAACACAGCCAAATTATTGTCGGAAAAAACATATGTTTAGGCTTTGATTACATACTTGTCTAGATGGAGCGTTACGCTGTAATTGCGAGAAAAATAAAAGACCAGGTTTGAAACCCTTGTGTGCATGTCATGCAAGTGTTGCAACACAGACACTTGTGTTAGTGGCATGTTTTTAAATATGACGTCGAATGATACTGTCCTGAGACACAATTATTTTTTTAATATCAATTGTTTCTGTAACTAAATGATAATTTAAAGATTACTTACCGATGATAGCTAACGTTTTAGTTGTTTAAATCGTTCTTTGTAATTTTTGCAGGCTTTTATAGCGCAAATCGTCATATTTGAGAGTCAGAAAACACGTGATTACCGCACAACGTCAGTGTCGCAACTAAACTGGCAGATCGAGAAAATATCAGCCAACTGTTGGCTGAATTTTTTTTGTGTTTCTACATTCGAAAGGACTTTCTAGACAAATGTATAATTAAAGCGTATAGGCTACTTTTTACTCCGGGAAAATAACGGGAACGGAAACTCCGCGGGAAAAACCGCGGAGCGTTGCTAATTTTTTATGTGTAGTAAAGAGTGACGATACGAGCAGGACATTTGTGTGGTGGTAAGCAACATGACCTACCTACAACAATGGAGTGCCAAGCAGCTATTGGAACTTGAAGAGTTCAAATCATTACTTGCCTAGCACCACGATGTGTTTGTCAGTTTCGTGACCCGGAGATATAAGATGATTTATCAGAAATCCCAACACTTTCTCAAGGGGCATTGCCTTTCAAACCGGAACACAGTTAGGTTTGCACGTCACTACACTGTGGAACATTATACTCTACTGAATCATGGATCTATGCTTTTGATCAACAACTGCAAAAAAAGTCAAGAACAGTTAAGATTTTATACCTCAGTCTAACGATGGATTCAAGAGGAAAAAAAATGTCCGTGGATCCATCAAAAAGTATCCGTGGATCCATCTAAAAGTGTCCGTGGAGCCTAGCTGTGGATCCAAGTGCAGGGAGTGTAAAATCAAACGTTGAATCCTTATGTGAAAGGGAATCTCGTGAGAAAGTAAAGCTTAACTTCGTCGTAGTAATGAAGCTGTGGTATTTGAACACTCTATAGTTGTACAGGTATGACATCATGGCTTTGTCCGACAGTGGGCAGACAAAAGGCTTAGAGTGTGTGGTGTAGGATGTTAGCTGAGTATTCGCGGGATGTGCGAAATATGGATATTGCTATCGAACACAGAACATCAACAATGTTTTTTTATTCTACCATTTATTTATTTATTTCAATTAGTACCGTTTAACATAACAAATTACACTAATGACATTTAAAAAATTGAATTAAACATGGAACATTATAGCCATGTTAAGATATTAATATTACATACTCTTATGATACATACCTAATCGTCAAAAAATAAAAATGAAAAAATTACTGCTGAAAACAATACGTAAATTCACACTATAAAAAAAATAACACATTTAAACAATACTCAAAATAATTATACCCTAGAAATGAAATAAATTTAATGTCCAGTAATAATAATAGTACATTCTACGTTATTGGACCAAATTTTACCATAGTTTTACACTTTACAAAATACCTATACTAAACCAAAACAAACGATTGTTTTGCTGTACTTATCAATATAATAAAGTTTTACTACAAATTCAGGCATAATTTTGCAAAACTTAATAGTTTTGTATTCATGACTTTGAAGATTTAGTTGGTAGGAGATTCATAATAATGTATCATTTTCTCGGGTACGAAGTATTGCTTTGTTACATACAGAATTTATAAAAGTGTAATGATTTAAAGTATTTTTTTTCTTAGCTAAAAGTAAAATAAAACTATAAAAAATATAAATAACTTTAGTTATTTGGACTCAAAATCAGACTTATAGAATGGCGCGTTTAAGATCACTTACTTTTATAAAAAAACTGAATTATTATTTTAAAAATTAAAACAATACAATGAGATCATAAATAAATAGAAAGAACACAATCCAAATGGTCAAATTCTACAGCACGACGCATCATCGAACATAATTTTAAAATAACATAGACGATTACATTTTGAAAAAAAATGGGATTACTCGAAAAACAGCATCTTTCAAATAAAATTATGTAACGCACCAAAAAAGTATGATCGAATAAATAACCTATTCCTATTTTGAGGATGATTGATAAAAAAATATGATGATTGCATATGATACAAAGTTATATTACTTTTTTGAGCTTTCGTGATATTTAGACGTATAATCGGCAAATAAAATAACCGGAAACAAACACATTTTACTTATATTCTTTGTTCTTGTTCTTTGAATAATGTACCGTTCCATGTACTACAAAATATGTACTTACTGACCTACAAAATACCGCATCCAATGTATAAACTTTATGCGACCATTGTCCATAGAATTTGACCAACTCCACAAACAATAGAAGCTGCCTCGCGGCGTGTTTACGGAGACCGCTGTTTACACTGACAAAACTAAGTTGCGTCATTTCTACACAAATAGGCGCGGGTTCCGCGATCTGTTCACGAAGAATGTTAGGCTTGGTCTTCGAAATCACTCGTGTAGTAACGATTTTACTTAATACAATAATGTTATCCTTTGGGTCATTTGAAAAAAAAAACGTACTAGACATGTTTATGAAAACGTTAGTTTGTTTTCTCAAAACTTAGCGTGTATATAAAAATATCTTATTTTACTTGGAATGGATATCTATCTGGAGATTTGCCTTCTTTTCGGGATATAAAATAGCCTACGTCCAAAATGTAAATATATCTACGTTCCAAATTCAATCCGAGGCGTTAGGATCCCAAGTCGAGTACACATCTAGACGTACGTACGTAAGTGTGTTGGTGGCAAAACATATTATTAGTAAAAAAAGTAGAAGCACTTTATGCAAATGTAGATAATTTGAACGGATTACTATTGCTACGAGTAATGTCGTATTGCAATATTTAACTTACCTAGTAGAAAAACGCTTCATAGATAGAAACTCTTTATTTGTACACAGTACAAAATAAAAATTAACTATATTCTTAAATTTGGTGAAACCAAAGATGATATTTTCACTAAGAACAATCTCCTCTAGGTAACCGAGCTTAGAAACTACATACTCATAGATCAAACTTGGGTACTGCATTTATTTTTGTACTAGTATTCTTTGGGTTATTTTAATGTTATTGATATCGAAAATTTCCACAAATTTGATAGGTTTTTGGTTTGCCTAAGCTTTTAGCAAATATTTGAAAGACAGTGGTAATAAAAAATGCTTGAAATAAATGGTTTGTTTTTACTAAATATATTTTTAATTATTTAAAAAAACGATTTATTGTGTCGCAAACTAACAGACATATTACAAGAAAAGCATTTTATAAACTAGCTTTACAAACGGCATTATTACTGAGAGCAATCTTTTTCAGGCAACTAGCAAAAAGGAAATTCGCCTATATAAAGGCAAGGCGAGAGAATGTGACATTTATAGTTAGTGTTATGACCAAAGTGTACTCGTAAACGTAAAATAATGTCAATTTTCAATTAAATCTGCGGAAATACGCCAGCGTATCTAACGGAAATTGTTAAATAATGTTTACTTTTATTAGATTTTCTTGTAATAATATTAAATCAAGTCACACGATTACTGCAAGGGAGCAACAATGTTTAAGAGTTGGGCTAGAAGATAACTCTTGAATACACGCAAAACCAAATTCCAAAGCTTCGCAAAACAGTACTTATAATTATTTTTTTTACTTTCTAGGTTTACACTTGTCCGCTATTTCGCCGGATGTTAAGCAACGATGCGGTCTTCGATGGAGCGTGTTTACCTAGAAGAAATCGATTCACTCTCGATTTGAAGACACAAAGATTGTAACATCGGGGAAAAGCCACTCAGGCAACGTTATTCCACAGCCTAGAAGTTCTTATCACAAAATTGGATTCAAATTTCTTCTCTTCGTGTCTTTGGAACATCGTCCATGAAACGATGTCGCTTTTTCAAATTACGAGCATTCAAGCAGAAAAAAGCATAAAATAATGGCAACACACTATAAAACACCTACAAGTTATTAGTTGTAATTATAGTTACTTAAGTCTGTCCGCGAAATTGGTTGGCGTAGGTTCACTTTCGGCCGTATCGAATGATTGTAAATATTTACTTACTTGAAGGTTGCAAATGTCATCGATATAAAACTGGTGATGTGCCCTCCCAAACTTCAGGCGCACGGTATTATGTCTAGGTTTACTGCCTTAGCACTCGGGGATTACGTATATCCAAATGTGTGTCTATCAAACCGTAGTTAGTAAGGATGGTGACTTTTGGCCATGACTCTCATCTTGTGAGAGAACATTCCAAGTCCCAACAGTGTGAATATAAAATGGGCCGCTTATGCTGTAATAAAAAACAATTATAATCAATCATCTGACGCATTATAAGCATAATAATACTCTCCATAACTCGTTCAAAAATTACCTAAGAAAGGTGCATTAATAAATTGTATTGAATCAGATCCACTTTCACTTCGCCAACTTGAAGTCAAGCTGACTCCGCACACTAATTAATAGTCCCATATTGGATAACAACGTCCACATATACACTAGTTAATGCACAGACTTAGAGGATGACAGATACTGCCAATGTCTTAATGCATGTTTAATCTTCTTATTTGCAGCTGTATCATAGTTAGTTGTTTGAGGCAATACAAGGAAAGCTTAAAAAACTGTTAAAGTTTTGTGCAAACTCAAAATAAAAATGTTTTTGGTGTTTGTAACGTTAAACGTTTTAAAAAAAAAATAAGTTGGGCTTAAGTTAACTTTTTTCACACAACGAGCGGTAACTTTTTATAAAAATGTGATATTGAGAAAATCCTGATTCAAATTTTGTAAATTTTAAAAAGAGGAAGAACGCTGTAATTATACAATAATTCAATGCATAACATATTTTTTTTGTTTATTTGCGCATATTTACAAAAAGAGATTTTGTTGTGGCAGGTATATCGTTAGTAGAGTTAGTTTGAGGAAGTAATACATCTTTACTGGTTTTTGTTACCAACTAGGTACTCCTAGATGATCATTTAATCATATTACTATAATAGGAAGTATTATTATGTGTTTGACGGACAAACCATCATATTATATCTCTTGGAAACGACAACAATGCAGTGATTTGAACTTTTTTGCGTCCAAATAGCCGCGTTGTTGCGGATGTGCTGTTGAGATTATCTTTGTGGATGTCAGTTACCATCATGCGCGAGTTTTATTCGTCTTGTCGCTCACACTTTGTTATTAAAAATCATAGTTTAATAATATGATATACTAGATTCTTACAACTTTGATTAAAAATATAAATAAATATCTTTTTTCGTCAGTTTTTTGTTAAACAAATAAATATTGATGGACAATTTACACACAGTACCATTTATATCTTCGATTATTTTTAAAGTATATTTCCACAGTTATTTAACGAAACTTTTCTATTTATTTTACAATTTTAAAAATTTAAACAGACCTAGGACCCAGTGGGGTCCTACATAATATTATGTGCAAAACATAGTTCAATTGCGAATTTATTTTTGCGAAATCAATGTATTATTAATTTTTGTTCAATATTTATCCATCGCACTAGAATTTAAGACCCTTTATGACAACAAACTTTATCTATCTCCCAAGTCCGCGGCCCACATACAACAGGTAGCAAGCCACCGACATTCCGCCTCAACTGAATGGGACATTAATATCGAAAGGTACCATTAAAATCCTAAATGTCGTTTATCTTGATTTAGATTTATGATAAGTGGTCCAAGATTGAGACACACTATAACAACTTCTACGGTTTCAACCGTATATCTACAGTTATTTCATAAAATATATTAAGTTTTTGATTAACTAAATCAAAAACAGGGCAAAATGCTCACTACATGACAATTTTTTTTTAGTTTTGTAATACATTGGTGAAACGCTGGCTGTCGAGTGTAAGTAGGTGTTATCTTGTTTTGTTTAAAAGAAGACCAACTAAAAAAAACTTAATTTAGCAAAATTTGGCTTAGCAATGTTATCATGGCAAAACTATTATAGCTTCACAACTAAACTGGCATGAGACATTTTTTACATTCTACAGTTTTTGTTGACACAAATCTGGTAACACTGATTGAGACATGCTACGGCCCTACTGATGAAATCATATTTTATTGTTGATAGCTGATGTCGTTAATTTTTTGAACTTGATAGAGTTGATTGACTGATTATTTCGGTTTGAGTCGTAAAATAACGTTTCTACGACTTACTTACAGTTTTGAATTGCTCTAAATAATTTTATAACGGTCATTTAATGAGGACGTGGAAACTCACATTTTAATATCCACTACTTCTTTTTATGTATTACAAAAAATTAATAGTATTACTTTCTGCCAACCGGCCTACTAATTTGGAATCCGGCAAACTCAAGACTGACACGATCTAAACATCTCAACATTTTTTTTGAGTAAAGTGAAATCAGTATGGCTTTTTTCGATTTTATCCTGTTTCATTATTTAATAAGTAAGTATTAAGTTTTTTTATCACGGCATTTTTTTGGGACAGGAATGAGAGAATTGGCATTACAAAACAGAGGGTATACCCAGCAGGCAAGTGGAATAAATGAGAAAAACATAACGATAATGATATTTTGATACTTACTCCAGAACTTATTGAGTAGTCTCTTTTTTGTTTTGTGAGGCGAAAATGTGTGTCAGATTCACAATCAACGGGTCATCAGTTCGAACCCTACTTTGACTTCTGAATACTTTTCTAATTGCAGATCAAGTATCTTTTCTAAAGGATGTGGGAACATTTAGTATGCTGCTTGTGCTTATTACACACCATTTATAATATCTGAAAATACATTTCTTCTTTTTACCATAACAAGATTTATCTTAAAAAACATTTCTGAAGAATCTATGATTTGCATAATCTTATCTTGCATTGATCCTACAGGGTACCAGGTGTAATTACGCGGCGTGCACTACAACAACTAAGAAACGATGATTATACGTTCATAATACATCGTAAATGCATTGCATCATCGTGCGAATACCTAAAAGTACGTTTAACTATAAACTAATTTATCGTGAGTGACTGAATGGCTATAATGCACATATCAATATTAACTTTTGTCTAAGCTATGTCTTGCGAAAAATAAATATTAGTGAATACCAAGGAAGTTAAGTAAGAACTCATGCTATAGCACAACCAAATCACTTAATACCCATATGGTATATTTGAAAGTACGTGTAGATAGATGGACGTACATTTATTCCTCGTTCATGCATAACTTACAGAAAATATGGGGAAGAAACTATGATAAAACCTTTACACCAAATTAACGCACATAGTACGCAATATGTTCAAAATTAAATGCATTAAATATAATTAAAAAACCAAAAAATATTTCTAGTAAAATAGCATATCAACCTACATTATGTTCTCACTGCTGGGATTCGGAGACTTCTCTAACTAGGAGAGAATAGATGTCATAATCCACCATGTTGATGCAGTATGAAATAACGAAAGGTACATTGCCTCGAACCTACAACCTTACAGTGAACTGATCGCACCCATATGGATTTCCTTATGTAATGCTTATGATACAACAAGTGAAACCGCAGGAAGCACCTATTAAGAATCATAATAAATAATTTAATAACATCCATTGTATTCCGTTTTCCTTGGCGTGTGCAGGTTTTCCTTGATATTTTACATTGTTATGTCCGTTTCTTGACAGTGATTTATCTATCTTATAGAATTTACAATGAGTTTATTTAGTTTTATTATGTTGCATTTGATGGCTGAACTCGCAAGATGTATGACGGTGCTTATTGTATTGTAGAATAATATTGAAATAACATTAAGTACTCCGCCGTTTTATCAGCGTAGTTCACGTTCCTGTAATTTTACCGGAATGAGGTGTTTTCCAGACGCAAAAAGACTTGTCAAAAATAGTTTTAAATATTGCCAAGTGTAGCACCACTGTTAGTTTTGTGAAATTTCTCTTACAAAATAAAACAGTGGCGCCACCTACGGCGAAATTGGGAACTGTCTTTGACAGGTATTTTTGCCTCTTCAAAACGCCCCATTAAAAGCTGTCGTGGGTTTTATCCGACAAAAATAATTTAAGTGTGTTACAAATTTCAACCCCATTTGTGAAACTGTTCGGATATGATTTATTAACACCGAAATTTAGTAGGACTAGATGACCCGCCCTACCTCCGCCTAATTAAATTGGCTATGGCTTTGCTATTGCAATTGTCTCTATCACTTCAAGCGAAAAGAAAAGGGAGAGCAATATCAAAGCTAACACAATTTTAGTTCACCGGTAAATGCTTTACTGACAAATGAATTATCTCCGACTAAAAATGGACAAGTTATTTTGATAATAACAATAAAAGTTATCGGAACACAAAAACTAAACTAAATGACTATCAGATTTGACTCTACTTTTGTGATAAGATCGTCTAGGCCTTGTAAAGGAATATGTTGCCTGAGTGGGTCTTCCCCGATGGTTACAATCTTTGTGTCTTCAAATCGAGAGCGAATCGGTTTTTTCTAGGTAAACACGCTTCATTGTAGACCGCATTATCGCTTAACATCAGGCGAGATGGCGGTCAAGTGTATACTTATAAAAGTTTTAAAAAATCACCAACTTAACAAACGTTAAGTTAACATTACAAAATAATTTCTAATGACGGGCCTGGATTGAATGAACCTGGAGTTTTTCTGAGTGTTTTGGAACAATTAAGTACTACACGCAATTGAACCCATTACGAAATTTAATATAATATACATAAATATTAATCTATGAGAATCGGTTCCTGAAAATAGAAACGTTTCTAAGCAACTGCTTAATTATACCATAGAACGTTTCGAAATACGAATGAATAGCGAACCTTCATAGGAAATATCATTCAACATCACACAAGCTTGTAGACAAACGCAAATTTTATGTTTGTAGAAAAAAAGTTTTGACAGACTATTTAAAGGAAGATTTTTAGGTAATCTGACTGAGCAGGCTATGCTTGTTTTTTTGTTCAAGTTACTTTTATCTATCAAACTTTAGGGTTGTCTACTTTATTTTAACTTTACTTATAATTTAAACTTGCTAACTATACTTACGCACATACCTCTAATAAGGAGACATGAACGTATAAAAAAAGTCAGACGTAGTCTCACTGAAACAAAAACTGTGTCACTAGAGTCGGTCACATTTGCTCGTGTGCGTTGTCAGGTTGTCACTGATAGGCTGACACGCACACATATACACAAGTAGCGCGTGTAATGACCCACTAATATGTGCGTGTCAGCCTGTATGTCACAGAGCACACGTGCATATTATTTGGCCAACTCGATGGACACAGTTTTTGTTTTAGCGAGACTACGTTCGGCTTTTTTATATGTCCATGTACGTAGACCTTATCTTACCTGAAACCTAACGTACCGTTCTTAATGAGTGCGTATTATTCTTTTAGTGCTATTGTGGACAGATAAAGCATTAAAAATTGATTCACAAAGCTGTATTTTTCAAAGAATTCAACTCTTTGTTGTCCCCTCATTCCACCTGCGTTCATTAGTTGGTCGTAAACAATCGTAGTTCATTGTTCAGATAGGTATCGCTAGCCCGGGGGTCGGACACACGGACTAATGTCTCATCGCATCGCAACATCTCATCTGCGGCCACAGATGACACATGTCGATATGACAAATGAAGTTAACTTGTCTAATACGTCCATAAATTAGTTAAGCAAATTGGTTTTACCGGCGTATTTTAAGCCTTTTCTAAGTAAGACATACGTGAGTCAAACATCAGTCAAATTTATAAGTAAATTGTTACAAAAACATTTGACGTTTGTGACATTAAAATAATTTAAATATTGTACCCTGCCACGCTTCGCTGTGGCACATTATGATCCAAAAATTAGTTAAAAATTATCCTTGATGCGAATTACATATCATTGTAAAATTTCAGCTCGATCGGTGCAGAACTTCTTGAGTTTTTGAAGCGTACACAAACCAATATAACATTTTTATATATAGAGATTATAGCGCCATGTAGTTAACACATTAATATGACATAATACGATTGTTTTATTTGATTACATAAGTTGCAAGAGTAAGAGCTAGGTTATTAAAATTCACATGAAAATAAGATAATAGAATCTAAATTGACGTAGAGAAAAAACTCTCCACATTTTGGAATATTTTCTTGTTTAATTACTTTTACTATGTCCTTATTTTCTTTATTAAGATAATAAAAAAATTCGTAGTTATACAAATGAAAATAGATAAAAAAATCACAATTAATATTCGTCAGAAAAAAAACTTTGTACCTAACTTTAAAATTTATAATAAAAATAAAACTAGGAATTAGTTGTTTTCGCGTGCGTAATTCTGGTTTCTACGATTTTCATCAAATTTCAATAAAACATGAAATATAATTATGTTACAAATTTCAGGCCGATCAGTTCATGTATTCAACAGCATTCAAACATCTATTCGATTTTAACTATATATCGATTTTAACTAAGTTGTACTGATACTATCGTGTCATCTGTTGCAGTTTTAAGGAGTGCATAATATATTTATATAGAATTCACTACATGAATGAATTATGAAGATATTCTCGATAAAAAATATTTTTATACACATTAAAATTTGAATTTTCTAAAATGAACACAGTTGTGATAACTTTGTAGCACAAGAATAATTGACCTATAAAACATAAAACAGAATCAGTTTTCTATCGACTTCTGTTACGTAGAAATTAATTCGATATAGAAATCGTTAACTGAATCGAATCTTAAAATCGATACCGTATATCGAATGAGATCGGCTACCAAATGCTTAACATCGGTTAATTGCAAAGGGCTTAGATTGTGGTTCATTTGGTTTCGTAGTGTTGTCGGTAGTTTTTGTATATTTACTTACTATAGTTAATGCTTTCTAATACCTAACATATGATTTTTTAAATGTATTGCATCCATGCACGAATAAACTGTCCTCTAAATGTTCCCATTGCTGCCATACTCGGGGCCTTCTCTCGTAAGGCGAAAGGCCAAATCCACCACATTGGCTTGGTGCGGTTTCATAATTTCGAAAGATTCTAGGTACAGGTCATTTTCCTCACGATGTTTTCTTTCACCGTTTTAAGTTACCGGCATTAGGTACGCAAATTACTTCGAAAAGACAGTGGTGCGCGTGGGATATGAACCCTGGGCTCCAAAACGGCAGTCGCCGTTTTGCCGACTAGACAAGCAGTAGCTTTTAACGTAATGCCTCTTTTATTTTAAACTAATACTCAAATTAACACATATTTTTGTTCTAGGATATAGACCATTCATTGTCTTAAAAAAGTTAAAACATGCAAACGAATATTTGTATAGAGTATAAAGAATTGAGTACAGAGAACCTAAATTACCCTAAATCATTACACTTTTCAGAATTTACGATACGATCTTTTAGAAATCCCCGTAATTTTCATCTATAATCATAACATTTATGACTCAGTATAGGTACCAGAATGAAGTGCCTTGATCACGTCTCATTTTTTCTTTATATAATACTTGAACAGATTCAGCCGTGATAAAGTGTGTTTAGTTAAACGCTTCTTGGGAATAGAAGTAATGGGGTATGTGTTTCATAGAAAGGAAATGAAGCCAGTTTTTCTTTGATGGAAAAGAGCCTAATGCAGTATCGTGGAAACCATAATATAGAATTACATAGAAACTCACTTAGTCATTTACATTGTATATAAGGCTCATTGCATAGCAATCTTAATCATCAGCGTAAATAGGTATCAGAATAGTTAATGAGGATTTGTAAATTGTAATGTAATTAAATGCCTAAATAAAAACCTATATTCGTTATTTACCATCTCCTTTTTACTACCCCGTTCCACCCTCTCACCGTATCCTATTCCTGGGACTCGAAGCCGTCAAGACCATTGCAACATAACTAGCCAAGTGCGGGTTGGTAACTGAGCCATGATCTTGAAAAATTTTTTTTTATAGCATAGAGGCCATAGAGTGACGAGACGAGCAGGACATTGTGCCTGATGGTAAGCAACATGCCTGCCACATAACAGCACAGTGACACACAGCTATTGGAACATGAAAAGTCCAAATCATTACCTAGCACTGCACTGCGCTCGTCACCCAGAGATCTAAGATGTTATATCTCTAAGCCCTGTAATTTCTCTGGAAACATTGACCTTCAAACCGGAACACAGTAATGTTAGCACATTACTGCTTGGCGGTAGAATAATAGGCAAAACTGGTAATTTAGGTAGCAACTTGGCTTCCTCATGATGCTTTCCTTCACCTTTAAAGTGAGTGGTAATAACAAACTAGTGCATTTGACCTTACTTAAGAGGTTGAGCGAGATTCAAACCTGCGACCACACAATTTTGAAATCGAACGTACATATTAACCTCTAGCCCTCCACGTCTTTTTTTAAAGCTGGAAAATTTAACAATAAATGTAAAATTGCTGTAAAGTAAGTAATAAAATGCAAAATACCATGAAGCGTGCATCAAGACCGTCATTTAAAAGCATCATCAGTTCATAGCGTAAGAAATCTAGTTTGTCCAGTCTGTCTGTCGTCGAAAATTACGCGATGCTTTCTATTCGAACAAACGAATTTCACCTCGATTTTTGTTATTTATATTTATAGCGACCGGACAGGTGTTCGCCGCGTGGGTATACAGGCTGTTGATTTATTTGGGAACCTTTTCCGAACTCTGCTTTATGCGTGTTTGATTTGTACTTTTTTGTTTTATTGTGTGAAAGTGTTGTCTTAGAGAAGTTGTTTTTTTTAATCGTTTGTTTTGTTTGTCGTTTAACTTTAAAAACTTTACTAGCGGCCTGTTCCGCCCTCGTTCGGATATTGTCATATAAATACTTTGTTATTTATACACAATTAATTGAAATAAACGAAATAAAAACTATACTATCACTCAAATTAGACCAAATTACACATTAATGCTAACTTTCGTGAACACCGGTTGACTTGGTGAAGAGTTTACTAAGAACAAACAATATGATACTGAGTTTTATATATAAAGACTAGCATTCTGCGGTTTCACTCGCATAGTTCTCGACCTCACTATTTTTCGCTGATAATTAGACTATGACATCAGACTATTATATAAGTTCGTAAAAAAAAAACAGCCAGTCTCTGCTTCAGTATTTCTCCTAGAAAGATTAAATTTAAAAAAAAGTTGGGAGACCAAACATCCAAACTTACAAACAAACTATCACATTTGTAATATATTAAGGATAGGAGTATCCAATCTTGCGAACTCAGTAACGCCATCATTTGTGTGTCCAATTAGCAAGCTTCTAATTTGAAAAAAAAAACGTTAGGACTACATACGAATTTAATTTTCTATTGGTAAAGCTACCTCTATAGAGAAAAGATTCGTATTTTTGTTTGTAACGAATTAATTAACTGATAATGCTGGAAATTCCTAATACACTAACTAACTAGCTAACTAGGTAGCCTCAAACTCAGCAAAGCTTGTGGTTTGGAACCTGACAAAATTCTTCGAATTTTAGAAATGCGATATCTGTTTTGAATGATCTTTGTTGTACAATCACGTCATACTTTACTTTAGTCGCTTAACATCGGCGAAATAGTGGTCAAGTTTAGACCTATGAAAATCAAAAATTAAATGTAGGTCTTCCCAAGGGGCCACGGGAAAGAAACCAAAAATTAAGCCCCCTGTGTTATCCGTCTGCTTTATAATGAAACGATTCACGCCAATTTGTAATTTAAATTCTCGATACATTCTCGAGCTTCATTTTGGACACACATTTACTGACAATCAGGTGAGTTAGTGAAGAATAATCAGCTTTAAGTATGATAGAGTTTTTGTGTTGTTTTCTAATTTAATTTCAAAATTAGAGCAAAACAGCCCTATTTACAATCTCACTGTTGGGAGTCAGAATCTTCTGCTACGATCAGAGAGTCAAGGTCTTAATTTGCGACTCTGATCAAATTCTATTTGACAAATGTCCTTGAAATATCTTACTTTTAACAGCCGTTATCTTCATGTTTTGTTTCACCATTAAATCAGTTATGATTATAAATTTGTAAGAACGACTACATCTGCTATTGGAAAAATACTTAGAGGTGCAAGTGGAATTCAAACCAACGACCCTACGACCATGAAATTGAACGTTCTCACAACTAGGCCACTATAAGTTAGAGATTAGAGACCATATTTAATCCGAAATAGAATACTTTTATAACAAACATCAAACATTTCGATTCAAATTGGGCTCTTGTAATATTTCACAGTTTTTGGGCTCGAGTAAGCTTGATAAAATGCTTGAAATGTGTCAGTGAGATAAATAACGATCATAGAAAACCTTCTAATTGTTTTCTAATTTGTATGTAATCAATTGTTAATGATGGTGTCTTGTTGCTTGAATAAAATTTGGTATTACGTTGAATAGTTTTAATTTTCAAAATATACAATTTGAGTTTAGGTAGTAGATAGTAGTGTGCGCTCATCGAGTCCTTAGAGCGAAGTGTCGCTGCGCTCCCGCTGCGCCGCTGCGATTAACATCAATGTTATATATATCTTGACCGAATGAAAACCCTAACTTTACCAGTTCCTTAATAATAATGTCTAGACTGTGGAATGCGTTCCGTGAGTGGGTTTTCCCGATGGTTACGATCTAGATGTTTTCCAATAAAACTGTGTTAAAAAATAACCTTTAGCTAGTAGATTTATTCAGCGTTTCCTTACCGAAACTGCTCAAAAGCTACGATAAAATAGTGCACTTGTTATCCAACATTAAAACGTCCCAAATTGATTGATATGAAGCCGTGCTAATGAATATATGAATGCCTAAAGACGAAAGTCTTTAACCAGTGCGTGTTGCCAGTGATGGCTTATGGAACTGAGACGTGGTCCTTAACTGTGGGCCTCATAACGAAGCTCAAAGTCACACAGCGAGCTATGGAGAGGGCTATGCTCTTTGAGCATAGCCCTCTTTGCCTTTGCCATAGCCATATTTTGCATAGCCCATATGCTCTTTGAGGGCGACCTTTATGCTAATGCATAAAGGTCGCTGGAAACCGCTGGTTGCAGGTTGCGCAGGACCGTTCGTTGTGGAAATCTAGGGGGGAGGCCTATGTTCAGCAGTGGACGTCTTGCGGCTGATGATGATGATGATGATGAAGCCGTGCTGTCCTAGTAACCAGTTCGTTGGATCGAATCCTGCCTCCATCTTTATATGCTTTCGAGAGCAAATTCACAAGGTTGTCATTAATATCTACTGGAAGTTTGTCATCAACACTAGCTAAGTGAAGAAAAACATCAAGTGGAAACCAGAGTGTTCCACGAAAGTCATCTTTCGCGGGTACGAGACATCCATCTACCTACCCGTACTTGGTTAGCGTTGTCGATTTAGATCTTGACTCTATCCTTGTAAAAGACGGTCTCGAATCACAGCAGTGGAAACAAAGGATTCTATGCTAAATATAATTATATTTATATTGAAATAGTTGAAATCGAAGATCAGTATCATCCTATATTCTTTAACCGCAGCGATGCCCAGAGGAATGTTATTAATTTGGAATTTGTTACAGCCTATACTTAATCCGCTTCGTCGCCGTTAAAGCCTTTTTATGAATACATCACATCACTAGCGTGTGTTATTAGGACGTGTCCTCAATAACGAAAAATTAATAAATATAATTAATATATTGCCAAATCGTAAAATATATTAAATTATTTTTCGAAACTTAACATATTTTGACGCCGCTGCATGCACGTAAAAGTGTCCCGTTATGTCCCGTTATGCTCATTGTACGCTTGTAAAATAGTTGTTTTAAAATTATACTATTTATGGCTACTTTTACTAGTTTTGCTAACAATTCGGCTCCTGATTTATATAAAATGCAATATAATTTTTACACGCTAATCACTAATGTACGTACGTACGTACCATATCTGCATAAAAATAGCAATGAAATATTATGTAAGTACCATTACTTGTGTTTTCCAGTGAAGTTGATTGACCGTTCGATTATTTTATCCTCGAAGTAGAAAGTTGACTAGGTTTTCCTGTGACTCACAGAGTCTAGTCTCAAGTATCTGGTTTTGAGTCATTTGCTCACAATAGTGCTAAATATAAAAATTACAAATCATTGTACAAAGTGTCCGCAACTGTTGTTCGTGATTCACAAGTTTTGTTCAAATAATGATTGTCAAATTTATAAGCTTAAGTCGAATTGTATTTGTTGGAACGATTTAGGAACAACCTAACTGTGCAAATCGCTTTATATTTTAAGATAGATACTATTAATTTTAATAGTAATTGTTATTACAACTTTGTTGCTTCTTTTTTTGATAGTGTTTGATGCCTAGATTTATTATTTTATTTACAACAAAACGTTTTAAAAAACCTTATTTAAAGTGTCAATTAATTGGCGTAAGCATAAGTTGCCAACTAAATGTTTCCACTGCTGAGACTCAGGGACTTCTTTTGCAAGGAAAGAGTTAAGGGATTATACACCATACTACCTCAGTACGGATGATGACAGATGACGTATGGCCTCGAAAAATTTAAATAAAGTTTGAAGCTACGACTTCACATTTATGAGATGTTTTAGCTAAATTAGTTTTAATCAATTTAGCCAATCAAATTAATGAATAAAAAAAAGTTCAACTTAATCCCCTAAATTCGTGATAACTAGAATAACTTATAATTATTTATGTATTTTGAAATAATTTTACGAAATTTTCAGGAATACTTTTTGATTCATCAAAATTCGTCCCTTGATGTAAACGCTGCCTTAAAAACATCACTGAACGAACATCGACAACAATAGACGTAGAGTAAAATATTTCTAATCGATTAGTATTGCTTACTGACGATTTCGAAGATTAAGAACACGATGCTCGTTTATTCTGTGGCCTATAATTTCTGTAACAATGGTCTAGAGTCGTTATAGAACTGGTTTTAAAAGGAAAACCGTTGATTTTGATACAGAGTTACCGAGAAATAATGACTAAGTTGACGGACTCATTGTTTTGGTATTTTTATACTCATATTAGGATATTTTTCTTGGTAATCTGTAAAACTTGGATAATGTATTGTTTTTAGGAACAAAATATTTGTTGCATTACGTACAAAATTCTTCCTCTGTATAAAAGCTGATTTAACGTGAATTTTATCTCTTTGACTTTAATTGAGCTGCAAGAACTTAGTAGTGGTAGTGACCCTTCACGAAATCCGCCTGAGAAAGTACCACATCTTTACCAGTTATTCCACCGCAAAGTATCGTAAGTAGGATCACATTGATGTTTGCCATCACAGTGTTCCGTTTTGAAAGGCAATGTTTCCAGAAAAATTATAAGGGATAGAGATAAATCTTCTTGTATCTCTGGGTGATGAGTGCAGTGATAGGTAGTGTTCCAATAGCTGCGTAATGCTGGGTTGTTATGGCAGATATGTTGCTTACCATCAGGCATATTTTCTGCTCGTCCCGTCACTCTATTCTATACTTTAAAAAGTCCTAGCTAAGAAAATTTCTAAGTGCGATACTATCTATGAGTTTGTCTGACCTTATACTTGTTTTCAGCTCGCGTAAGCCTTAAGCAATGTTTGAAATATGGCATTTAGAAATCAAAACTGTTTTTTCATAGTATATAATAGTGACAAGACGAGTCGAGTATGTGTTTGATAGGAAGCAACACATTTGCTCCTAACACCACAGTGACACATAGCAATTACAACATAAAAAGTCAAAATTTGGACACAAATGTAATTAAAACCTTTTTTTTAATAAAGAGTGGCGATACGACCAAGACACGTGCTTGATGGTAAGCAACATGCCTGCCACATAACAGCTCAGTGACACGCAGCTATTGGAAGATGAAGAGTCCAAATCATTACCTAGCACTGCACTGCGCTCGTCACCCAGAGCTCTAAGATGTTATATCTCTAAGCCCTGTAATTTATCTGGAAACATTGCCTTTCAAACCGGAACACAGTAATGTTTGCAATAAAGTATATTGATGTGTAGAATAACTGTCAAAGGTACTTCCCCAGGTGGACTCTGCCAAAAGTCTTACCACTACAACTATTAAGACCATGCTAAAAACAGGCTTAAAAACATTGTTAAAGCCAGAATTTTCCTATACTATAATATGACAATACGCCAACACACGTAGGCTTTGAGTAAACGTTTAAAATTTAATAAAAGGTCCCTACAAAACATTTGTTAATAAGAATGTAAGGTATTACTTCAACTAGTCACAGGCATTAAACGCTAGAATACCAACTAGGTGCAAATTAGAAAATACTCCACAGTAAATCTAAAGGCACGACAACCCAGGCTGAAACATCCTTGTCCAACAATAACCGTAATTACGACAATAAACCAGTAGCTGGAACCAGTCCTCATTCCAGTGGCTGGCCACTTGCACTAAACAAGCCGAGGCGCGGTAATCACCAACATCCGAGCCACTGTGCTTGCGCAATCCACAGCCTGGCTACCTCACTTCCTTTGCGTTACAACACTGCCTTATGTAGGATTTTTGTGAAGCAATTTCGCTAGTCTGTGCACTTATGGCACCTTTGCAAATATAATTAGCTTATTCTATTTGCGGTTTTAGAAAAGTTTTGATTAAGTATACAACTGATGCCCTATTTTTCATACCTACTGCCTTGGGACTGTTGGGGCTTCTATAACAAATAAAAAATCAATGATATAATCCACCACGCTGGCCTATTGCTGATTGGTGAATGAGAATTGTAGGTGCCCAAAAGATAGCTCTCTTGAAACACGTCGGTTTTCTCACGATGTTTTTTTTATTGTCAATATTGATGAAAAACTCGTGCATCAGCTATTGGGAAAATACTTAAAAGTTCAGACGTGTTTTGAATCTACGTAAGTGTCATACTTTTGTTGCGGCACATCGCTCTGTTGCCATAGAAAGTATCCACGTCATATGCTTACGATTAACACAAAGAAACCGTGCGGAAAATCTAACTAGCTCTAACTACGTATAGACGTAGTATTTGTAAACTCTATGACACCTAGGTACTTCTTTTGGCACTATGGGGAAAAATTAAGACAGTCAATTTCTACGATACCACTATTTATTACATACACGTAAAAAACACATCTAATGATAATTCGAAACTAACAGGTTTACGCTTAGAGATCGAACTGATTGCATACAATTATCAATAAATTGTTATTCAAATCCATAAAATATATACTCAATGATAATTTACTACCAAATCCTCAACACTCTTTCAGAAATTCTTCAAATATCATTTCAAATTCAAAAATGCAAGTCGCTCTGCTCCACTGCATTCTTTGTCGATTAGTTATCTGGTATTAGAAAACTATTCTCATTACTATGGTAATACTAATGTTATAGTAACACCTACTAGTATAACTGTCCATTATTTATATGTAATGAATAAATTATTGTATACATATTTCGAAATCTAGACGTATCTTTGTTTACTTCTTTAGGAAATTTGTATGACATAGGCGGGAAATTATAATTGGGAGATTATATTTTTAATTATAAGTGTTTTTGAGTATCATAAATAGGTATGTAGTTATTATTATTATATTACGAGTATCTATCTCGTAATAGTACCTACTCACTAAAAACTGATACTCCTGTATCAGTTTTTAGTAAAAACAGAAACAAAAGTTAAAATTAATGTTACAATAGGCGTCCGTATCGTTAAATGTAGTCTGTTCCAGACAACTTTGGGGGATAATAGTTTTAAAGAATAAGTTAAAAGTGGGATGTTCCTATTTCTTGGAATACTAAAGTAGGTAATATAGTATAGTACTAAAGAATACTAAGGTAAAGTAATAGATACAGTTAAAATAAACACACTACATACAAAGTACAGTTACTTATAATAATTTTGTTTTATAGTATAGAGTTACGAGACCAGCTGGACATGTGCCTGATGGTTGCTACGTAACAACACAGTGACACGCAGTTATAAGAACATGAAATCATTATATAACCATTACCGAGCACTGCACTGCACTCGTCATCCGTAGATATCAGATGTTTTATCTTTATGCCCTGTAATTTCAATGTAAACATTGACGTTCAAACCAGAATACAGTAATATTTGCACATTAGTCCTTGGCGGCAGGATAACTGGCAAAGGTGTTGTACTTCCCTATCCAGACTCTCCAAAGAGTCCTATCACTACAAAATTGATGTGATAATAACACAATTACAATGCTCTCCCTTTTTGAATAAGTTATTCTGATAGTGTTTCCACCCTATTCTGAATAGCCCGATGGTTAGCATTACCGTCAATGGCAACATAAAAACCGATAAAAGACCAGAAACAGCGAGAAAGCAATAAACTATGCTCGTTACATAATTACTATGAAAATGATCATCGCACAATCGCAGGAAAACTGTTCAAGTTGTTCTATAAATAATTTACCATAGACATTGATAGATACCTCAAAACGTGTATGTGCGTGTGTAAAGACATCTAACGGCATGATCCGTGTGCCGTGTAAGTTGAGACAGTCCTAGTATTGATAGGCCGCAACTTGTGTACATGATGTATTTGACGCCAACACATCTTTCAAAGGTTGGTATAATGAATAATTCCACAGAATCCCTCAAATAACATCTTACGCAGTCAGTGAAACATAAAAATACGTAAACTCATTTTGTCATATTATGAATATGTTAATAAGACAGTAAGAACATTTATTGTTTTGAGCTATGAATGTTGTTCACTACTCCAACAGTATTTTTAACTTACGGTCTGCTTCAGCTTCAACCGTGGTACACAACATATAGCTTAATAGCACTCAAAGATCACGTGGATATGCAATAGTGAAGGAATATTACTTTAATTACTCTTCTGCTTTAAGATATTAGTATAGATATCCATAAATTACGGAATATATACCGCGGTTGAATAGTAGAGCCAGTTCTTGATATTTTAAAGCAGTATGATGATATTATGTGTTTTATTCCATTTTATCTTACCCAAGAAATAACACTCGCGACGTGTTTTGTTAAAATGTACCGTACACAACACCAAGGTGAAATTAATTATCTTTATCGCGTATTTCGATTTATTAATTTTGACCAAAGCAACCAAGTCCGAAATAAGCGACGGACCAGAGATAGGTAGATGCTGCGTCTATCTTGTTGTTCGTCTGTGTAGTTTACTTACGTGGGTGCGTAAAGTTTTATAGGCAGTACCTGCAACAGAGGAATATTAATTAGCGTGGACAGTGCAAGAATCTAGGATACTTGTTTGGCAGGAATTGAGTAAAATTACCTCGTAAAAATAGCATTCCTGTCTTTAGAAATGTATTGAAAGTAACCTTAATCGTAAGATAATTAGTTGTTTAAATATTACGCAGCTGAGCTTCAGGGTTTTCTTACACAAGGGAAGAATCAGGGTCGTAAGCCATCAAAAGCGGGTTAGCGGATCATACAAATCGTCAATGATGATCTTTTCCTTCATCCAGGTCATGTGATGACAAATTTATACTGTACTTGGAGTTAAAATGAAATTTGAACCTACGACTGTACAATTGTAAAATCGGTAGTTGTCACTAAGCCTTAGTGAGTTTGAAAAAACACGGCAAAGCCAAGAAAGAGACAAAATTAAGGTTAAGTAAAGTTTTGTAACATAATAACACAAGCAGCGTTCTGCGATTTTACCCGCATAGTCTCCTATCCCATAATTTATGTATAATTATTCCAGACCATTATCTATGTACCAAATTTCATCCAAATTCCTTCAGTAGTTTTTGCCTGAAAGAATAACAAACATACATACATCCATACATTTTTACAAACTTTCAAGATAATAATATTAGTAGGTGTCGGTGTACGATGCACAAACGAAACTTATAACAACCTTCTTTGAAATTAAATTTGTATCATACACATTAGCTATGCATAAAAAGAATGATCAGACTGTCTGACTCTAATAAACAACGAAACAGGTTTCCAACATCATTGTTATCAAGACGCCGATTCAGTTTCGAAATGACAACTAACCCAGATGCAACTAATTAGAAACAAAAAATTGGACGACAAAAAGTCGGCCGACAATTTCACATGCCGATCGGTTCTTGTCTATTGGTAATTCATTATTACTTATGACAATAAAAAGATGAAAAGTGACCGAGTCCTCTGATTGTACTATAAAAAAGTGATTTGTCATATACTGATAAGTGTGAGAAGTTAGGTAGGTTAAAGGTTCAGTATCTAGAATTAAAATAAAGAAGTGAGGTGAAGCGGAACGATAATAAATAAACTAGTGTACTTGTATTTCCAGGTTTTTGCACTCACCCATATTCAAAATATTCAGTACTAGCGGTGCCCCGTGGATTTACCCGCATGGTTCCCGTTTCCTTCGTTTCCCCGGAATAAAAAACCTATAACTTCTTCCCGACTACAGTCTGTGGTCCAGATTTCAGCCCGATCCTTTCATACGTTACGATGTGATTGAGCAACAAACATCCATATATTGAAATGTAAAATATTATAGAAAAATTTTGAATACTAATATTTGAAAATAAAATAAGAACATTGTATCATTAATAACGATATAGTACCTACGTATTAAAACATAAACTTAGCTACAAAAAAGAAAAATCTTCAATATAAGTCGTAAAATAACACTTCCATACCTATACCTACCTTATTTGAAAACTATTTCAATAATTTTTGTATGTGTGAAACATTCTGACGCAATTAAAACAATGATTTCATTATTGTTTGGCCAGTATGTAGGTAGATACCTAGTAGTTGGACTAAAGTTTCATGTCAAATTTTTTAATTTTTAGTGAAATAATTTTAAATATTTGTCTAGTTTACTGGTACGAATTAAACTGTAACTTTGTGTTAAAGTTACCGAATATAAATACACAGAGTCAACATTAAATCACGACTTTTTAGTAGTAAAACTAAGTAAACAAAACCTTGTTTTTCCATCTCATTCCAAACATGGCTTTCTGGAGGCCAAAACCTGTCACATTTTGGGGTAAAATAGCTACAGATCATTTTGATATCGTACAGCTCTAACGCAACAAAATTGTCCTTAGAAAAGTTTTGTAATTTTGACGGTAAACTGGTTTTTAGACAACACTTGTTATTGGGCCGAAACCCTAATAAACGTAGCGGTAGATTGACAGATGTCGGTCCACCGCGGGCGCGGCATGCTCGGTCGCACAAAATCAGGTATCACAATTAAATTAAAAATCACTCATGAGGAATATCACAATCGATAACATTGTACCGTTCACAAAAAAATAACCTAACGTAAAAAAATTGCGTAAAAAACGATTACGACAATTTCACGGTTTCCGTCATCATCTGTCACATTTGAATTTGGAATGATTTAGTTTTTTCACAATCCACAAGTTTCAACCGAATTAGTCACGTAAAAAAAATTTCAACAGTCAAATTAAATGAGTGGAACAGTATTAAGAATTAAGAATTAATTATTTTGAGGTAGAAAATACGACATACATATACACAATTTTCTTAGTAGAATATCTCTACAACTCTACATGCAATATCTATATATAGAGGGCAAAATAAATGGCCAGCTACGTTCTTAGTTGAATAAACTCTGAAAAGTAGTGTAATTTTTTTTTATTCTAAATTAATTGTGTATCAGTAATGTGTTTAAATCAATAAAATGACATTTGGTGTTTATATACATTAACAAAACTACGAAACTATATCTCAACTTTATTTTGAAGTGAAAACTTCATTTGGCGTGCCACATGCAGTTTTTCACGTCACGCTCGGGAATGATAAGAAATCTACGGGTAAACTTGGGTAACTACGGGGAACCATCGCTATTGGCCGCTTAGAAACGCGTCAAAATTTCCCATTGGCTATCTAGCAATGCGTCAGCATTTATAGATGGCCACGTTCATGGCCACGGCCTCCTGTTTCAACCTTGTAGTTTCCAAAGTTCTTTTTTTTTATTATTTGTTCGTGTAACATATTTGGTCATACAAGAAATTTAAGTTCCAATGTCTTTTAATGGACTTTCGCAGGTAAGCCTACAAAATAAATGTACACAAAAAGAAAGCTTCACCTTACAGCGTAGATAGCTGACAGGAAATGTAACAATGATCATATTTCCCTTTTATAGTAATGAACTGTAATTGATAATTAATTTTTGTTTTTCTAATTTATGAGTATAGTAATTAATCTGAAAAAAAACTGGACTAAAAAAAAACATTCTCACATTACGCTAACATTATCCTTAGCTGGCTTTCCCTATGGCTATGGCTTTTACCTCAAATATTTTTTTAATCACGTCAAATTTGAAACTGTTTATATTTGTTTTTTCTATCCCTACTTTGTTCATAATTAATAATGAACAAATCCAATCGAATGGCGGCCCGCATTGTGGATTGTGGTCGGGTCCGTGCGTAGCAGGTGTCACATTGCTCGGCCTGTCGCATTGCTGCTACGCTGTTGCTTGCTCGATGTGATACGGATTGACAACGAATATAATAATAAAAAATTAATGTTTATTTTCCTACTTATATTGTATATGTGAAAGTATATCACTTAATATATTTCTTTTACTTTATTTGGTCTGACACAATGCCAATCATTTATACTTTTTTTCAAAAGAGTGACGAAACGAGCAGTATTTGTGCCTGATGGTAAGCAACAGCCCTGTCCGTAATAGCACTGTCACGCAAATATTGGAATATAAAACTTCACATTGAACGGGCTTTAGCGTTATTGCTACAGCATTTCTTGCTCGATGTGATTCGGATTGGCAAATGTTGAATAAAAAACAATTAATTCTATGCTACTTATATCATAAATGTGAAAGTTTAGATGCTAGAGATAGGTAGACATTTCTCTTTCTTGCACGTAGTTTTAAAAACAACAAAATAATTGCAAAACGCGATCTCTTCCAGATACCGTAAATATTTGTAGATCATTTGATGACGCTGAAATTTCAAACACGAAATAGCCGGGAAATGTATATGTATATTAACTTCTTTTTCTCACGAAAAATGCGAAGTTCCATAAAAGTATTTGGTAAATTTTTAACCAACTAGTTAATTGCCCATCTTAGTACGTACGAGTATTAACATTGTTGTCGTGGTACATTCGGCGCGAAAAACTCAGTAGGTAGGATTGATTATATTAAGATTACAATGTAACCAAAAATAGTGATTACGAAAAAAATAATGTTATCCGTGTTTTTTTCTTGCAAATCAAATAGATCTGTCTGAATGATCTACAAATATGCTTAGCTATTTACAAACATTTGATTATTATAATGATCATGGACGTCATTGACTATTAAGAAGACTATTAATTAACTTATTGTTTTAAGAAACATGAGTCATCTTTTCAATGCAATTGGCAGACCGAACCAGACCAAAGGCTGGTGGGAACCTTTTGCCAGCATGGTTATAGCTTGACTTAGTATTTATTTGTTTGAACATAAAGTGGTCTGCTAATGATTAAGCTTAAGAAACAGCAGAATCTGAGTATATTTTGGAAAATGATATAAATATCTCTAGGAGAGAAAATCAATTATTTTATGTAACGTGGTCCTGCCGACGTGTTTCGAATCTTACATTTGTCTTTTCGGTTTATCTTATCGGATTAATTTTCTTATTTACCGATATGACTACCGATTTAGCCATGTGGTAGCTCTAAATACTAGATTAAAAAACGGCGGGAAGTCAAAGCAGCAGTGAAAAAACTTTTCATATTCAAAATTAAAATTAAATTAAAAACGATTATGTTTTCTTAAAATAATTTATATCGTCTCTATCGGACGTCGAATTTGAAATCAATAGGTATATACTAAACCATTCAACTTAGTCCGTCAGCCGTCAGCTAGATCATAAAAAATATGTTTTTATGTTATGTTAAATATTTTTTTCTGACAAAATAAGTTAAAATAAATAAATAAATAAATAAATATTGGTGGACAATTCACACACAACACCATCTGACCCCAAACTAAGCAAAGCTTGTGTGATGGCAGCCAGATAGCTGATATAATACTTATATAGTTTTAAATACATACTTATATAGTTTTAAATACATACTTATTATACATAGAAACACCCAGACACAGTGCAAACATTTGAATTCATCACACAAATATTTGCACTGGGTGGGGATCGAACCCACGACCCTCGGCTTCGCAGGCAGAGTTAAGCAAGTACCATTTAAAATCGAAAAAGATATAGATGATCAAACTTCCAGAGTGTTCTCACGTTCTTACTTCACATACTTGTGAGTGTAAATCGTAAATACAAGTGACGTCACGCGAAACTTCCATTCACAGTAGTTTCGTCATTTTCTGTTTGTGAAACAAAAGAAAAAATACGTGTGCAACTTTTTTGCCAATCTAATACAATGGAAAGACATTTTTTTTAAGGATACCCTATTGGTACAGAGACGCCTGAAAGATAGGATCATTTACCTCTTTATTTGTAAGTAATTTGGAAACAGTTCTCTTCAAATCGTAAAACAGTAATGTTTGAACACAGTTAACTGTTAGAAAACCTAGAGTAGTACTCTAAACTTTAACTCTACAACATATAATAAAACATGCACCATCAACAGTTGCTTAAGTAAATAAAAATAATAAAACACGCAACATTTTGTTCCCAACACCCATCAAACATCAAACGTGTTCTAATTAGAGCACTTGCAATAAATTTTATAGAACCGTCTGTCGCCACAATTAACGATGAAACACAAATGAAGAACAACAGGTTTTTATTTATTGGGATCTGTAACACCATAAACAAAGTACAGGTAAAAGTATGCCATCTAATTTTATGGTTACAACATACTGTTAGACAATATACTAGAGAAAGGCACTAATGAACGGGTCTGACGCTTGGTTTTGGTCAATTTATTGAATATTAATGCTTAACTTACCATTTGCCGCGCGTTGCGGTTTATCTAGAGAGGATCTTTAGAACTTGTGGTCTTTGAACATATACTACGAGTAGTAGCGCCCTGTGTGCTACGCTATTAGTTTCCATTTAAATTAGTATTTAATTCTATGTGCTATTCTAGATATACAATCCAACTATATTCCAAATCGTTCCGTTCGGCCGTTCCGGCGTAATTGACCCATAAACATCAGAATAATCGAATATCGAAACAACCAAACTTTCACATTTATAGTACACTAGCAGCAACTACAGGATTTGAACCGGAAGACGCAGTGTTGGACGGTCTCCCACTGGATGGACTGGATGACCTCACAAAAGTAGCTAGAAACTTCTGGTAGCAGGTTGCGCAGGACCGTTCGTTGTGGAAATTTAGGGGGGTGGCTTATGTTCAGCAGTGGACGTCACGTTAAGTGGCGGCTGATGATGATGATTAACTACGGGATTAACAACTGTTATTCGCGACTAATACTGTAATTCGCGACTAGGGTACAATCCTTAAAAAACTAATATGTCCATCACTTAGATTGTTAAAAAATATCTATCTATGTCTCAAATTTTATCCAGATCTCTTCACTAGTTTTTACGTGAAAGATCCATCGCATTAATCCATCCATACTCACAAATATTAATATTTATCTTAGTCACGTAGTATGTGTAATATTAGCAGTATTTTGTGTTTCCCTAAAACATTTCACCATTTCTATGGAATCAAACGTGAGATTTTCGAGTATTGATGGTAACACATAAATTCTTAGAGGCCATATTATGGAAAGCCGCTGGGCACTACTAGTGGACACACATGCCTGTCATAGGCAACTTTATAGCCTTGATATTAAATATTACAGTACCTAATCTAAGTTATTTACAATACTTTCGACTCAATAGCTCCTTGAGGCGATCCGCTAATATGCTAATACCGTTATTTCTAATCACTAACGCTCTAGAGAAGTAATTTTGCAAACAACCGCATGGTAGGCTCGGAGGCTGTTCTTGTTTTTGTAAAGGTACCTACTTATTTTTTTACAAAACATTTTTTACATTTATTTTTCTCAAAATTATAATCATAATCGTAGTGTTTTGAAATCTAGAGAATCGGTTTCTTCTTGGTAAGCTCTTACCATCCCCGACCGCATTATTGCTTAATATTAGGTAAGATGGCTGTCATGCGTACACTTGTAAAGTAAAAAAAAATATCCGACTTTATATGTATATATTATTTAATTAATGTTGTTGAATGTTTTGAATTGTTCAAAAATACTTTTTTTTTTAAAGATTATTGAATTAGCAGCCTCTGCTATCAGTTACTTTTTTTAGAAGTTGTGAATTTATTGTAAATTTACATAAGTACTATATCTTATAAAAAAAATCGTCCTAAATTTAAAGACGAATCCCAAACGTCTATTGAGACCAAAGACTCGATTATTTTTTGGATAAATATTCGGATCTTTTCTTTCGATATTGACATGCACTTCACGGTCATCACGGGTTATGTTAAGCGACGAAGCTATGCACAACAGAGCGTAGTTAACTTAAATACACCAGATTTGGTCTCGACTTAAAGATAATTTTTTTTCTATCAATTATCCTAGATTTGACTGTCACGATAAACTTACCAAAGAGTTAAAATTACGCACATTATATATGTATATGAAACCTGAGATTAGTGGTTTTATTGATACTATTTTTTTATTTTAAAATGTAACAATTGTGCATACATCTTAATTGAACAATCCGCGAGCTCCTAAACTAAATATATGTCGATAGGATAACTTCATAGGTGGAGTATACATTATTTATGTAATTGCGGCCGTACACCGTATCATAATTATATGCAAGGGCTTATGTGAAACAAGTCGCTTATATGAAACTGTTCTTCCTGGATCAACCAGGGTGCAGAAACAGGTGTGGAGAAATCACTAACTAGGTGCCACAATACTGGGTTTTACAGAAATAGTATGACATGTATACAGTGAGCGGTATGGGTGTTTAACACTGGGAAAAAGTTACTCGACTGTATAATATAAGGTTATAGACAATTGACTTCTGTCTTCAAATGGAGAGTGAATCGGTTTCTTCTAGGTAAACACGTTCCATCGTAGACCGCATCATCATTTAACCTCAGGCAAGATGGCGGTCAAGTGTAAACCTATTAAAGTTATAAAAAAATAGACAAAGAATTTAGTGCTATAAATTTGAGGCCTTTTTTCACAATGAATCCAAATATATTATGTAAGTCCTAGTTGGGTGAAATATTAGGTATGTTAATCAAATTAACAGTTGTATTTGAGAACTATTTAGACGGAATTTTTGCATTCATCTAACTTTATGAAAATTAGTTATTATTCTGGAAAATAACGTTCTAGCAGAATTTATTAGTCCGAGTTGTAGGCAGAGCTAAATTACAATAAATTACAAAACCACTAACACTACGCAGCTAAATTGAAAAATATCTTGAGTTAATACTCAGCATTCTAGCGGCATTACCATATTAACATAAACAGCCCACCTAATGTTCCCACTGCAGGGACTCCAGGGTTTCTCTCGCAAGGAGAGAGTCAAGGCCATAATCCACCACGCTGGCCCAGTGGATGACACACGATTCCGCAAGATTCTAGGTATAGCTCGATTCCCTCACGATGTTTTCCTTCACCGTTTTAAATTAGTGGCGTTACGCACATGACTTCGAAAAGACAGTGGTGCGCGTGGTTTTGAGCCCGGAGTCTCCGATAGGCAGTCGCCGTTCTCCCAAGAAGACCAGCCTTAACTTATTATTACGGGATTACCACGCTCAATGTAAATTAATTTATTTGCACGAACTAAAACAAAAATTAAATCAAAAATATTTTTAATAAGTGATTATAACATGGCGCTTTCATGGCGTACTTTTCCTGTGTAATCTCGTTTACTAATATTACCTGTGTCTGTACGATAGAGAAAATAAAAGCGTAGCAAAAAGAGAATCTACCTACATATTGTTAATCAGACACCTTACCAAAATATTTTGTTTCAATGCTTAACTCTCCAGTTAATAAACTGACACAACAGTTGAAGAAACTCTTCATGTTCCAATAGCTGCGTGTCACTGTGCTGTTACGTGGCAGGAATATTGCTTACCATCGGACACATGTCCTGCTCGTCTCGTCACTCTTTATTAAAAAAAACTACGAAGAAGATTTAAAAAAAATCTTCACTATATTAGATGGTGAGATAATGGTAGCAAAACTATTATTGATTAAAAAAACTTCAAACTATATGAACTATACGGAGCTATGTTGCCAGAGTTAATTAATGGCACCTTTGCGAGGGTTTCGGGTGATTTGATTGGTGTGTCTGTATGTCTACTTACTTTTAAACTTATATGACGTGTTTAGTGTGAGTAATTGAGAATATAGTATAGTTTTCATTGTAATTTATTTGTGTCAATAAAATTCTATCCCTGAATATATTTACGTATGATATTTAAGTTTAGCATGATTTGAGTAATATCAATTTGGCTATAAATTAATTATTCAAAATTAATAAGATTTTTCTGAAGTAATGAGATTTATAAGATACTAGCAGAGTCTCGTAAGTTTACTTGAGTAGATTTCGTTCCATGATCGTTGTGGTGAAGGAAAACTTCATAAAAAAGCGCATGTTCCGAGAGTGTTTCGCGGTCATACTCGTACATTATTCTTATTTTTATTATTCAGTATTTTATTGATTGTTTTAAAGTTTGATATAAAACATTAGAAAAACTTGAACCTACATAGATAGCCGCCAGCAGCGAAGCAATTTATTTATTTTTATTATTTTATTTCTCCTTCTTAGAGAAGGCTCCGAATCCCAGCAGTGGGAACATTGGTGGGTTGCTCATTTATATGTGTTTTTAATACTTGACGCAAGTAGAACCACTACCAAATAGCTAGTAATTTAATCAAACTGGTTCCATTTTGAACCGGTCGAGTATTTAAATTTTACAATGCCGCCAATAACACTTTCCATCATCCTCAGTCAGTTTCCCTAAGTTATATAAAGGTCGTTTATTGTGTTTTAAAATTAATATTGTGTAAAGGCTAGTCGTCACTTAATAAAAGCAAATGTAGGGGTTTCTCCACCGCAACTTCTGTGATTTTTGTTAGTTGTTATTTTTTTTTTATATGTATATTTCTACGTAATACGCATACGAATTCGCATGTCCAGTATGGCACCGATCCACTTACGCGAAAGAAGTAGATACTGCCCTAAAAGACACATGCAGGAAAATAACAGGCTTTCTCCAACCTACCCCACTTAATTCACTTTACCTCCTATCCGGAATAGCTGCACCAAAAGTTCGCAGAAGTGTGATCTGGTTTGTAAAAAAGGAAAAATAAGAAACTGCCATCAGACACCTTCTCTACGATCCTGTATACACGCTCAAGAGTCGCAGAAGCTTTCTCATTTGTTTCAGATAGTGTAAACTAAGCTTAGTACGAAATCAAATCGAAATAAATAGAATGGATCCAGTAACACAGTAGAGGCGTGCCCAACGGTATCGCTGGCTCGGGGGCCTATTCTAAACTTATTGATATTTTTTAATAAATAATCACACAATAGAAAGTTCTAAATTATGACACCGCGATATAGTAATTTGGGCGTAACAAAAACGTATTTAATTCTGTATTTTGTAATTGAAACAATGTGTACGGTGCTCATAAATTTTCTATGTGTCGGTTATTTTTAATTGAGTGGGTTATTCTGCGTTGGTGGTCGATAAGATAAATGTTTTTTTTTTGTTTTATGTAGACTATTTTATTATCTACTGGCACGTGATGTTTTTTGTAATTAAAACACAGTTTTTCAATGCAAAGCTAAGGGGAAACAATGTTATATGTCGAAAGTTAATCGGTTACTTCTAGGTAAACACGTTCCATCGTAGACCGCATCGTCGTTTAGCATCAGGCGAGATGGCGGTCAAGTGTGAACCTATAAAACGTTACAAAAAAATTACCTACGCTAATACACAAAAGGAACTTTCTATGCGATGCCAATATTGCTGATGATAAATTAGGATTAGAGTTTTTAAAAATACTCTTGCATAAAGCATTATTAGTCCACTTTATATGCTGTCTGTTAGGACTTGGAGCTGTTCCCAAGGAGAGTGAATGTTTTTATACCTCTAATTTGAAGTATAGTATTAAGTAAGTATAGTATATAACTATACATAAACTCGAAAATATATTTTGTTCTAGTCAAAATAAGTATTAAATGAATCAATTTTCAATAAACAATAATTCACTTTCATCATTTATATCAAGAAAAATCACTCGCTTAAAACTGAGACCTAAAAATGTGTTAGCTTTCGCTATTGTTGTCATATAACACTTTATTATTTGTCAGAATATTATCACATACATAACGTCACACAAATATCATACTAATGAGAGGTAACAAATATTAAAAAATTGTTTATTTTTAGCATCATCACAATAGTAACAATTGTTAAAAATTCCAAATTATATAAAAAAATGTTGTCACATAAGCCTTTTTCACTTTAAAGCTTTATTATTAATTTACTACTTTCTCATAGCATTATTATTAACTATATATAGCACGTGAATCGAAGAGAACTAGCTCTCACAAACACAGGGAATCCTACTGTGGGAGCTAGGGCTACATATTGATATATATAATTCTGCATGTTAGTTTATTTAAGTCAATTTACCATACGGCCATATTGTTAAAATGAAATAAACTATTATTTATTTATTCGTCAGTTTACAGGAGCATGACACTACACCGAAATAATATAGAGTCACTCCACTATATTTTTGAAAAAATATATAGTTTACTGTCAATACTATTCTAGTAAACTGCAACACCTTATTTAAATAAACGTTCACTTAAAAACCTAAAAGATAAAAAAAACACCTAAAAACAAATAAAACAGATGTAGCTATTTAGACATAAAAATAGTTTTCTACTCTCCATCATTAAACTGTGACGTCGAGCAATAGAAAACTCAGCTTTAAAAATTACACGCTAATAGTAAGAAGACCGGTATTCAAGATTTTTTTGTAGCTATAAAGCTAGACACACATTATTTTTTGTATCATGTAAGAGAATTAAAAATTTAGCAACTTTGATGCGATAAACTTTTCTAACCCGGTGACTAAAAGTGGAACTAACGATACCAGAACGCTGTTGATATATCATAGATTGCGATTGTAGCGACGCCTTTCAGCGGGCCAGATAAGTTTGACGCGTTGTACATAATGCTACTTTTTCGTCCGACATGTAACACGTCAATTGGAGTCAAACGGTGAGTATGGACATTGACAGCGACTGGGATTTGGGGGATTAGTATCAATCACAGACACAAATTGGTTGTTGCGTCAGCTACCAAGTCTGGGGAATTAAGATTGTTAAGCAGAGTTTAGATGATATACTTTCATCCTTATATAATTTCGAAAAGAAAACTTATTTCATTGTGTTGAAAACTGTTTGGTAAGGGAAAATCTCTTGGATTTGCGTCATGTTTTGTTTTCGATCAATTTTTTTTTTAATTTCAATTCAATCTGGCTATAAATTTTCACTATTAAGTCCTTGTGACTGTTATTTAAAAAAACAAATAACATAAATTATCTTTTTTTTGTGACATATTTTTATTATCTTTTTTTTTGACCACATCGCAGTGTTAAGTGATTTTGCAGGTTTTAGACTCTTCATATTCCAACAGCTGTTATAGGAAGTCGTGCTGCTTACTATGAGGCACATGTCTGCCTCGTACCGTCACTGTACATTTTAAAAAGAATAAAAATACATGAGATTACAAAGACACTGCCACATAAAAAAATGCGTAAAGAGAACAATGACCAAACCATTTATTTAAAATTTAACATTTATTTGTGTTTTTTATCAGCCTCAAATTTTTTGGTCGTGTTACAACGATCACGTGGTCAGTTGTATTCGAAAAATCAGTATGCGATTGTATTCTTATTCTTAATTGTTACCTATAGTATGCACCTACCTTTACACAATTCAGTATTAGATAAAAAATTTTTTTAACCACATCGCAGTATTTAGTGATTTTTTAGGCTTTTGACTCTTCATATTCCAACAGCCGCATGACACTGTGCTGTTATGGGAAGTCGTGTTGCTTACTATGAGGCACATGTCTGCCTCGTACCGTCACTGTACATTTTGAAAAGAATAAAAATACATGACATAACAAAGACACTGCCACATAAAAAATGTGTAAAGAAAACAATGATCAGACCATTTAATGAAAAAGTAACATTTGTTTATATTTTTCATCAGCCTCAAATTTTTTGGTCGTGTTACAACGATCACGTGATCAGTTGTATTCGACAAATCAGCATGTGATTGTATTATTATTCTTAACTGTTACCTATAGTATGCACCTGCCTTTACACAATTCAGTATTAAAAATACGAAATCTTTCTTTCTATTGCTTGAACTCTTAACGATTTGACGGCTTAAAGAATTGATTGTAATAAGGTATGGAAGGCCCTGATTGATGATTGCCATTGTTGTATGAGTTGTATGAAAGCCCATATTTGTTTGGAATGCTTAGAACAAGCAAGGTCGTAAAGTATTTCGCTGTGACTGTCTTGTAATTCTTTTGATTGGTATAAACAGGTAACGGTTGTTGAGACAGTGTGAGATTGCCGGAATTTAACGTTCTGTTGTTTAAGTGGGAATCTTATTATTGTGATTGGTTTGTTATTATTATAGTTAGCGTATAGTTGTTATAATAGGTTTGTACTTGACGACATCTCACTTGATGTTATGTGACGATGTGGTCTACGAAGTTATTTTTCCGTTTCGGAAAAAAATAACATGCATCAACTGCTCTCTACGTATTCGCATAAAATTTCGCACGAATTGAGCATGACCAAAATAATGAATTATGTATTACAGTATTTTTCAAAACTCACCTCCAAAGGGGTGAAATAAGGGACGAAAGTTTGTTTGAAACTTCTTATTATTTGAAAAATATTTGCATGAGATTTCGTAAGCACTCAGTAAAGCCAAAATAATAAGATATGTTATATAGTTTTTTTCTAAAATTCAATAAATTTAAGTGATATATTTATAAAAATGATTTGTAATTGTTAATTAATCATATTCTGAACTGAAATTTTTTAGGCAACCCATTTGCAATATATTTGTTGACATATTAAATTACATATAAAAAAACTTTTCATCCAATAAACAGCTCGGTGAAGGTCGTAGTATAGCGGGATCTTAGACACTGATGATCAAAGAAAACAAAGTTTTTAATGACGTCAAATCGGGATAGAAAGTGAAAAGGACTCGGAGAAACAAAACTGTAATTAAAAACATATTTTGAGTAGTCGAAGGTATAATAATTCATTAAAATTTTATTGTAAAGCAACAAACAAATCATCTTATTCTAAAAGCAAACCAAAATATTGTTAACATAACTGCATTTAACTGACGATTAGGAAAAAAATAATACCATAAATACTACAACATTTCGTTCGATAATCGTTCATTGTCGATTCGAGTTATCGATCTCTTACTCGATACAAGCGGGAATCGATGTATCGGACGTAAGCCTCATACGTCTTTCTGAAGTGTCATTCGATTCTTATCACAATGAGGCATCTTGGGGCTATTACTCGTTGTTACAAAGTTAACAATGCTCTTTAACTTTGACCTAAGTGGAATAATCTATATAGGTATCTATCAATTTATGTTTTCAATTTCACAACTTACAAATATGTGGCCTAATTACCTAATTTTATAAACACGAAACTTTTTAAGATTGAATGAACATATGTATGTTCTATTTCACACAGAAACTACTGAAGGAATATAGAGAAAATTTGTTATTAAGATAGATAATGATTTGAAATAGCACATATGCCATTTTATAACGCGAGAAAATATCGGGTCCGGGAACGAAGTGGTTGAAACTGCGGAGTGCTGCAAAACATTAAAAAAAATACTGATACTGATAATAAAATATACTCTTCTGTTATTTGCCTTACATTTTCTTTATAAAAATTTAAGTCACTTAAAATAAGTGGTGCCGGTTACGGGCAAATCTAATATTGGTAAAAAACTAGTCTACAAAATTTAATAAAACATTGTATTTAACAAACAAAACATTGAACCAAAAGTCCAGAGCGTTAATTTAAAAAAAAACGAGCTTGGTTGGCTCAGCTAGTTATGAATAAACTGACGTCATTTCGTATCATCTAACTACCTTTTAGTGCTGTATCTATCCATATTGAGCTGTTTCAAAACTGAACCATAAAAATATGAAACGCATTAAAGTATTATAGAATATTCACATTCGTAAATATACACTCGCATTTCCCACACATTATTAAGAATTCACTAAACTCAGTCAAAACCAATGAAGAGTTATGATACAAATACCAACAGTTATTCAATTTACCTATCGCTTTATTCGATATCTATTCGATTTGAGTCGAAAAGTAACATTTTAAATTATAATATATCGCCGATATCAAGTCCAGTATTGGCTTTCGACAATACCTCCGTGGATAGAGTCATTTTCAAAGAGATTCGGATTACACAAATTTGAATTTGAAATTGAAATTTTATACGTGTAGTTGAGTACATGGAATTTGGGAAATGAATGCGAGCTACACTTAGCGGTATCGAAGCGTGAGTTTTCATGATAATTTTTGAGTTGCAGTTGAGTGTAAGCAATTTAAACGAATTTGTAGGAAGAAGATTATTTTCTTACAACATACTATTCGGGTGATAAAATGTATGAAATAGACAGTCATAGCTCAAATTACTATTCTGATTATCGTGTATATTATATTATTTGCCTGATCCTTTGGGTAGTGTTTAAATACAGTAGTTTTTAATTCAATCAAACTGCTCGTATCTGGAAAAAGCAACTTCGTTCCTTGGTGATGAACAAAAACACATTGGTAGTGGTAGGACTCTTAGCAGAGTCCGCCTGGAGAAGTATCACACTTTTGCCAATTATTCTACCGCCAAGCAGTAATGTGCAAACATTACTGCTTTCCGGTTTGAAGGGCAATGTTTCCCGAGAAATTACAGGGCTTAGAGATATAGCATTTCAGATCTCAGGGTGACGAGCGCAGTGCAGTGCTAGGTAATGATTTGTATTCTTTATGTTCTAATAGCTGCGTGTCACTGTGTTGTTATGTGGCAGGCATGTTGCTTACCATCAGGAACATGTCCTACTCGTCTTGTCACTCTTTATATAAAAAATAAAAATAAAAGGAAATGGTTTGGCAACATTTTAAAAATGACTAAATTACACAGTAAGTACTCAACTGTGATCTAAATAATTATGAAATTTATTTAGTCCTGTAAAAATTCAAATAAGATTTGACTCCTTTTTTGTAATAGGAATATTTAAATTGTGGGGTAAGTTGCTAGAGTAGGTATTTTCTTGTTATAATTTGGATTGAATTCTAGAGTACATCGGTTTCTTCTAGGTAAGGTGTTTCATTGTAGATCACATAACCGCTGATGATGTAGACAGACTGGTAACGCGGTTTCTATCTCCTTTGTCAGATAAGTATAAGCCACCGAGAATAACAGTTTTTTTCAGTCGATATATAGAAACACTTTAGTGACACACCAAAAGTACTGGATACACAAAAAGAATTAACGATAAATTTAAAACTACTGCGACAAGGCAGCCTCATCGCTAAAAGCGATCTCTTCCAAACAGTAATATGCCACTTTATGTTCCCTCACATGCCCTTAAACGTGGTATTTATTAGCATATGCCTGTTTCTTCGCGATATTTTCTTTGACAGTTAAAGTAAGTGTGAACTTGTACGTTTGCACTTGGAAAAAAATGAAGGTGCAAACAAGATAGGAACCTATAAGCATATGCTTGTAATTGCATTGAAATAAGACGTTATCGTCCTAAAGTCTTTGCTCAGTAGCAAGCAATAACTGCGAATAGTGATCAGAACTTTCTCGTTATATTTGATTACCGCGTCTATGCCATAAAACATCACAGCCTCTCATTTCCTACCATAAGACAAAGGGTATGCATAAAGCGTCTTTAATTGTTGCAGCGTAATAATCAACTTAATGGACCGTTTAAATAGCCATAGGAACTATTAAAATCATACAAGTGAGACAACGTTAAGCTGGGTACATACAAACAGCAACGTAGATAAATGTAATCAAGGGTAACTTTTCTAAAAAAAATAAAACCATTAACTACAGGTTTAAGATAAACGATTAAACCGAGACAATAGTATTTTCGTAACTTCTAAAACACAAACACATTGAGAAACTTGTGTATTTTGACGTTGATATAAACAACTCAGACTCACTGCTAACAAAACATGTTATTATTTTTATATTGTAAATTATCTTCTTATATATATTGTCAAGCTGAACTTTGACTTTGAAGAGGTCTTTGACTTTGTTTGAACACGCAAATCTCAGGAGCTGCTAGACTGACTTCGAAAATTCTTTCACTGTAGGATATGTGCGTAATATGTGAGTACCATAAGCTGTGTATTATGTACCACCAGCGGAGTCAAGGCGAACCGCTAGTCTTTTATATATATTTACCAAACCACTTACGAACTTATAATAAACACATTAGTCTGTCAAATTACATAGTGGTGTGTAGAACACATTGTATTTCATACCAGTAAATAATTATATTTTGCAAAAAACAAAATTTGTTTTCTGATCTTAATATCCAAGCACATTTCATGCTTTTACTACAAAGCTACTAAGCTTACACCGTGATAATCATATACTTCAAACTCACTATGTGTGACTTATGTCATACTTCAACAACTTATTTTGAATGTGAATTAATGTTACTTTTGTGCGTAATACAAAACTCCATTTTCTGTATTTCGTACTTAAATTACCACTACCATATATTTTTGAATTATCGGCTTCTCAGACATTGAAAATTTCAGTACGTACGAGTATTATTTTGATTATGCTCAAATTTTTTACAGCTTTTTGGTTCACGGAACTCTTTACACGGACTATTATATTCTTTTCATATTTTATGTTACTATTTAATTAGTTTTATAAGTCTTATTATTGAAATTCATGATGCTTACTTTATTGCCTGCTATGAGTACCAAGCTTAACTCTCCGAGTCTTACAATATACGGACGCTATTACTCCACTACCAGAGTAACCTGGCCCGTCCGATAAACAAAACTATGGGATCACAGGGGTCACAAATGCGTGGTAGTAATTCATACTTGCCAATTATAGTAGAGCTCTACAACAGGTGCAATTGTTGGTATATCGAGATCACATATAACTGGTAGATGTACCGCAAGCAGAAATGTTATGCGGTAACGTTAAATCTGTGCTTATAACTGAATCTTCATTTACGGGGTAGAGATGTGGTAAGCACTGGGATAGGTGGAGAAGGTAAATGTATTCTAGAAAATAGTTAAATTATACCTCTAGATTGGAGATTAGTCTTTTAGTATGTACCTTCTTCTGTGGTTTAGACTGTTTGTTGTAAACTTTTGCAGACGTACGACCGTACAGAGAGACAGTAAGGCAGACAGATAAATCAACAGATAATAATTAATCATGCACTGATTTTTGATTTTTTTTTGTAATAAAAATTGCGTTCAGAAGGACAATTAATAAATATTTTACATATAGTACTAAAATTAGCAGGTACCTACCTAATGTATTTTTCTTAACACATAAAATATATGTATGCTCTGTTATTCGGCGTGGAAATTTGAGGAAATGTGAGATTTGAAACTGTAAATATTTAAAACAAAGTAAAATGTTTTGTTATCGATTTTTTATGATTGTATCAAAACAATTTCTTCGAGTTATTGTGTTTCTACTATTAATTCCAAGCCTGTGCAAGCCAAAAACCTGACAAATTTCTAACCAAAGACGAGAATAGAACATTGAGCTTAGGCAATATTTTAAATTATGGAGATAATACCGTGTAGAGATGTTGAGCAATTTACCACATCTAATCAATTATTGCACAATGGTACTAGAACTGCGGCATTCGCCAACAAGAAAAACAATTTGTGCAAAAGCATGCAAATGTTCAAAATTGGCTTGTTTACTAGCAGGTGGCTACTGGCTAGTAATGACATACACGGCTGTGCACAAATGGTAACCTCTGGTGAAGGGGTCAAGTGTTTCAAATAAAAGTGTTATGAAATAATTATTGAATTTAGTTGTAAGATTTATTTAAAGAAATATTGGCATCGAATGTTTGGTAGGTAACATTTTTTTATTTTTGAGGTAAAAATTTTCGCAAGCAAAAACTGTGACATAAACAAGCCTTTTTTGTTGCACATTTTTTTGCATGTTATAACTAAAACTTCGATAAATGATCATTATTTGCAGTTATCGTGATTTCAGTGTTGTGTATACACTATAATACGCTTATTAACATTTTATTTACACAACAACAAACTGCATTTTACTTACCCAGTCTCAGTGTTATCTGAAAAATATTCAGGTGTCTTCAAGTCAGAACATTTTTATGTTCTAAAAGTTAGTGGTCGTTAAACCGCAATTTACACTGCGAAGAACAGCTAGAGGTACTTTATTCATAGATTTAATACCATTTCAAAGGACTGGAATAGTACAGACGTATCTAACGAGAGCTTAAAATTAAAAGTAATTTTGTAAAACTACCCTAAAATAGCATGGGTTTTCACAACTATTATAATAAGTACAATATTAATAAATACAGTAACCCACCATATACACGTCGCACAAAGTTGTGTCGAATAATGAACATTTTATTTTACTAATTAGCTACAGTAAATATCTTCTTACTAAAAACACTAAATTCAACAATAATAAAATAATCGTTTGTCCCCATTGATGTACAAGTAAAAATTGTTCACAGTAAAAACAACAAGTCCCTTTCACCAAGTTCATTTTTGCGCACCCTAGTCTACTACTGCTTATTCTGTGGTAATGGTAATAGTGCTAGTAATACCAGTACCGCTGTGTAATTTGCCATTGTGGGTAAACAGCGTAATTTCTCGTACGGCTTCCTTGGTCATCGTCTGCTCAGATTTGAAATGAGAGTACCCATGTGATTAGCTGAGGTACCGTGATGTTAAGTACTTCCAATTTCACAAGAGGAGGTGGTAAGTTCGAACATCGCACCTGCATCATGTACCACTGTCTATTTTTGCAAATTTAAATCAAATCTAATTACATTACAAATTTACCATCCCCAGTGCAAGTTTTCCAGTGAAACTACATAGAATAGAGATAAAACATCTTGTATCTCTGGGTGACGAGCATAGTGCAGTGCTAGGCAATAATTTGGACCTTTCATGTTCCAATAGATACATGCAACTGAGCTGTTATGACCAGGCATATTGCTTACAATCAACACAAACATGTTCTATTTATACCGTCTCTCTATACTGAAAAAATGATATAATTAGTAATGTTTTCCATATATCAGTTTTTTTAGGGTAACTTTGATAATATCTGTGCGGGATGAACCTTGATAACATCGTCACCACGTCATTTTCATGCCTTAATTTTCCCCCGGTAGAAGTTAAACATTTTCTGAGAAAAAAAACATATGGGAAGCAAACATTAAAGTATTAAATTAAAACAGAAAATCAATCATCTACAATAATGAAACAATGCGTCTGTAATCTCCCCGTTTACATCAAATTATTCAAACTAAGCAATCAATATAAGCATTACTGGTTTCCGCTTGTTAGTGCACAGTTTGAGCTCATTTCCGGTCAGCGGTGCATCTCTAGTTTGTAGAGGCATCTCTAATTTTGTTGTGTGTGCTTTATAGAGGAAACTTGTCGGAAAACTGGTTGTTAAGCTTACTTTCTTGTTAACTAGGATGAGAAATTGTTGAGGAATATTCTGCAACTAAACATAGCGACGTCACGAGAATTGATCTACCTATTTTTTTATCGATTGTGCATTTGTACTAGACTGCTATCTCTTCTGATGTAAATCTACGATGCGGTCTATGATAGAACGTGTTAATTTAGACGAAATCAATTCACACAATAGACTGCAAGACTAGAGCCAGGCCTAATTTATATTCACAGGAAGAGATTTAACGTTACTATCGTAATACGATCATGTAAACTGGGGAATGCGTTACGAGCGGGGATATCCAGTAAATTTAATATACCAATGAAATTGAGAGATAATAGAGTGTTTTTGTCAAGTAAAGCACACTTCACTGCACACAGATTGTAACGTGGAAGACCTTGAAGACCTTGAAGATAAACAAACTATTAGCTTAACGTTTGCTAAGCGCAAAACTATTATTGATAAAACAAAAACTTTCCCACAATAAATAACATAGTTTAACTCCCAAATTAACAAACTCTTTCCAAAAACCTCGATAATGCTTTCATTGATTGCACTGGGTTCACAGGTGTTAATCCATAAATATGGAATAACGACGTTTTGAATAACTAGATTATACCAAATGAGGTGTTAATCAAGGGAATTCGTATGGAAATTACGTCAGTACTTCTGTGTTAATTCTTGGAAGTATGGTAATGTGGACGTAGTGATAACAGTAGGTTACATATTACGAAATTATTCTTTCAGAGTGTTTTATTTCTTATTCAGAATTTAGTAAACATGAGATTATCTATGCTTTGTGTGAGTACTATTATTCATATGAAATAAATACATTGAACTCTCAATATCTCCAAATTTTGGGTTAAAGTTTCTATCTAGTGCTAAAAGAGGCCAGCTCTATTGATATGGGTCTAAGACGCCGCGAAGTTGTTTTCGATTTGGATTCTGGATCGTTTCTGGATTTCGATTCTTGTAATGGGAGCTATTTATGGCCATAATTGGTTCAGATCGCCTTTATTGTCTGCCAAACTTTGGTGTAGCGCTGAAAGGTTTCATTTTGACGTGACAACGTCTTAAATTAGGTTGCGGCTGGGAGTCACTTATGAAAAAGTGTAACGCTCGGTAACGTTACGATGAGTCACCGAACGAGAGAGAGGCCCCGCCGAATGCCTTGCGTCTCTCTCCCACTCAACTATGATCGGTCTGCCGCGCGCGCAGCACTAGAGAATTAGGCGCATTGAATCGGCGCATGCTTGTGTCTCTGTCTTTGTCTTTCTCGAACGTTCTTGGCGTTGGAAAAACAAGAAAGCGTCATAATACAAGTTCACACGTGTGGTTAAAGTATCGTCAGCTGTGTCTGTAGTGAAAATGTGGAGTGCTTAGATTCGTCATTTACAACAACTACAACAATAAAGGTAAATAATTGTACACTGATATTTCATTATCGTAAACTATGATTGATTGATTAATTTCTTAATTTCATGAAAAAATACGTATAATCTTGATTGCGTATCAAACGTTTCTAAGTCAACTACGTTAAAAAAAACAACTATCGACTTGACTTTCGCAAGACACATTACAGCAGAAACACTTCCTTTCATTTCATATTTCTCCTATCATCGTCCTATCCTCAACAAAATCACTCAAATAGGAATTAGTTAAGTTTAAGTTTACATGTACAATGTTTTAGTAAACAAAATATATTTCTATAGTTAAAATTTGTGCAATTCTTATTTTCATTCAATTCCTTGTTCCTATTGTGCAATTTAATTATATTCATATCAATAAATATTCTACCGAGAAAAAGACGTTGTCACGTAAAATCTTCGCCCGTAAAACCGACTTTACAGGCAACCAGATTTTTTAACTATAGTTATACACATTCCTAGAACACGACTAAAAATACACAAAACATTCTCGCAGGCATATTGTTTACTGCAATTTGCAGGCAAATTTGGAGCAAATGCATAAATCTAAGAGTACCTATAACTTTTAGAAATTTCTATTTTAAGACTTTGCTTTTTATTTTTGTATTTCTTTTTTTTCTACTTTTACTCCAGTGAGACGAAAAATTGCGTCAAAGTCAAATTGCCCTTACTGCACATAAACAAATACTTTGTTCTACATTTGGACTAATAATTTCATTTGTAATTTATAATAAAGTATCGATTCTTTTTGTTATATGCAATGGCCGTGTGATGTGGATTCGATAAGATATTCTTAATGTGACTCAGAATTAGCATTAGAATTACAAACTTATGTATAAAGCATCAATTCCGATGGACAACCAATAAAGAATTGACTACTAGTGATGTTTTTATTCTAGTTTTTAAGATGTAATTTTATGCTAGTATTCGAGCTTGCATATGAAAGAAACTTGAGAATGACTTGTTTTGTCTATATTTAGTTCTTTTTACGAAGCTAACGTGACTGGACTGATCATAATTATGCTATTAAATCCTGACTAAGGAACTTGTATTCTGGTACAGTTTGTTAAGCACTGTTGGGCATTATATTCATGGGCACTATAGTTTGGTGATCAAAACTCAAAAAACAAACTTGACCTCTTGAACGAAAATTTCAACGTTTGTGGCATACAATCTTTACATTATGAGACGTATACGTACGTACAATCTTTACATTCATACCCATATTGTATGAGACGGTTTCATATTTAGAATATTATCACCGCATCACAAAATGAATTTCAATCTCGAAAATTGTGTGACACAAACTTTGAAATTTTGCAAAACTAATTTGATTTTATAATCAAATTGGTTTTGAAGTACTCAGAAACTTGACTCGTTTTATACTCAAATAAGGCCTGAGCATAATGCTTAAAGAATTACGGTTAATTTTTAAGTTTTCAAGTTTATTTTTGGTCAACAAACTATAGAATATAATATAAATACAACGAATTTTAGAAATGAAAATAGTAGGACCCATTATAGAGCCCACTCTGGGAAGTACCACACATTTTGCTAGTTATTCTTACGACTAGCGAAAATTGGAGAAAGGGCAATTTTTCTAGAAAAATTGCACGACACAGAGATAGAACATGTTGTAATACAGAGTTTTGAGTGCAATACTGTGCTAGATAATGACTTGGACTCGCCGTGTTCTAATAGCTGATTGACACTTATCTGTTATGAGCAGGCAGGCAGCATACCATCAGGTGCATGTTCTGCTCTTCCCATCACTTAATACTTTAAAATTGAAACATCAAGATCCGATTCCAATTAGAGCTGCATTCATAATCCATGTGAAGAAAAAGACATACTTAAAGAAGATCCCAGCTCAAGTAGTATGTGTTAGAGTAGAAGCAATTAAGAATCACCCAAATAAGTCTCATGGAAATAAAATTATAAATAATATATATCTTTTCTTATCCAAAACTGTCAAGTCCACCAAGCCGTATAACAAGACAATATCTCGGCCAAAAACAATAATTAAAAGAGACCTCTATAACCGCACCGAGATTTACACTTAACTGGTTCTGACACCCGTTTGACAAATAAGAAATTTAAAAAAAGAACAAAGTCCAAAACCCATTTAAGCCTTATTGTGGCCAAAAAGTTTAACCACAGTTCTCGTACAAAAATGTCAAGTTGCGTTGAAATAAGCGATGGTAGCGCTGTCAGTTAACTGATATTGGTGTTGGCGTGGACTCTACGGTGCGGCGTTTCTTTGCGCCTACACAGGGCATTTGACAGTTGTCATCTACTAAAGAGGTCCGTTGTTTTTTTTCTCTACCACTTCTGTGGCGTTATAATGCAATGCTACTTAGTACTATCTATGATTGACTTTTAGAATTTTGTGACATTGTAATCCCGTTTTTTTTAATTATATTGTACATAACCGCTAAAACCTAATTGTAACAAATTAGAAGCAATAGTTCACGTAAAACATCGTAATCATGATAAAATATTCCAAATATAACATTTCGAACTACCACTACCACAAACTTTTTTTTTTTTGTATATTTACCATGAATTACGCGATGATTATAAAACAAGCTTTAGTTCATTCACCATTAAGTACATAATAATATTAAGTAGTATATTTATCGATTAATAGTGACGACATTGTTATTTTTGTCTCTTTTTAGGGTTCCGAAGCCAAATGGCAAAATACGGGACCATTATAGATTCGTCATGTCTGTACCTATGTCTGTCCGTCCGTATGTCACAGCAACTTTTCTCCGAAACTATAAGAACTATACTATTGAAACTTGGTAAGTAGATGTGAAAGGGCTTCTGCTATCAGGCAGAAGTCCTGCTTGTCTCATCACTTATTTTAAAAAAAACTGTGAACCGTATTAAAATTTTCAAACAGAAAATAGAAAAAAAAAAACAATAAATTTTGGGGTGTCCCATACTTAGAACTGAAACTAAAAATTGTTTTGACGTGACAACGTCTTATAAATTGGTTTGCCGGGTGACACTTAAAGAAACTGCGTTACGCTCCGCTAACGTTATGCGCTCACAACGAGAGCGAGTGAGAGGCACGCGTCCCTTCCACTCGGGCATGGTTAGCCCGCCTAAGAGCGAGAGAGACAGACATAAAAAGTGAAAGGCACGCGTCCCTTCCGTAAAATTATTTTACCACTCAAAGTCGTTGTCACGTAAAACTTTCGCCCGTATACCGACTTTACAGGCAACCAATTTTTTTTTCCATCAAAACCATACGTGTGGTCTATCTATGGATAGGTTTTTAAAAATGATATTGAGCTGTCTAACATAATTTTTTTTCTAAACTGAATAGTTTGTGCGAGAGTCTCTTCCAAAGTACTTTGCACCTTTAACCATGTTTCTTCATCTTACTTTTATTTAAGTTCTTTTTTTTAAGTTTGACGTATGAGTTGTACATATTCTATAAATAAAGAACTTTGACTTGATTTTGACTAGTACCAACGACAAGACCTTTTCGGTAAAAGCTATCTCTACCAAACAACCTTCGGATAACTGTTGTATTTTAGTAAGAATCACAGAATGTTTATGACTGTGTCAGTCGTCACTCGAGATTTCTGTGTTTTTATTAGCTGTTTTATGAGTGACAATGTCAATAGTTAAAGAACGACCGAGACTTACAAATCTGTTCTCGTTTACAAAACCATCGAAATACATAAACAATAACACATTTAGATCCGATCAAACCCATAAGGTATGTTTTTTATTACTCGCCAGTTTTATAAATCAACGAATCGGGAAATTGCCGTTTTCGATACACGATGAAGTAATAAACGAAAAGTTAAACCGATTGGAAAGTATAATTTTATAAGAACTACACTTCTGGAGCACTTTACGGCTAATAAAAATCAGAATAATATCAACTCATCCCACGCGGTTTAGCGTATCGGCATGTTTAAAACAATGGCTATGCGACATTTTGACACGTATTAAGATATCTTCCTACGCTATGAACGATATTTTTACAAGGCCGATATTTTTTTAACATATTATAATATAAATGAGACAGCCAGTATCAGGTGTAGAAAATTTTTTTGATGATTTTATTTTGTTCTTTCAATTTTATTGGCTCAAAGCGGTTTGTCAATGATAGGTACGCCTACACTTTGGAGTGAAGCTCGTCTATTAGGCGAAATAATTTAATTTATTTTTGCCACCTCTGTTTTACTATTTATATTTGTATGAATTTACACATTTCTGTATTTATTTATTTTATAACACCGTAGTGAATAAAGTTCTCACCTTATGTTGAATTAACTCGATATCTTCTCTCACTTGCCGGCTTAGTACAACTTTCGTCTGTAATTTGTTTGTATTTAACATAACTACCAGCGATGGTTGGCTGTCGTTTTTCCCTCGTAGTTCCCAGCGTTGTTTTTTCCAGGATAAAAAGTAGCCTATTTGTGTGTTATTCTAGAATAAAATCTATCTTTATTCCAACTTACAATTCCATCTGTTAAGGCGTTCCAACTTAATTGAGCCTAAAAACATCGAAACCTTTAAATATTTGCGTTTATAATCGGTAATTTTTTGTCTGTTATCATTTGTTATGTATTAGAATAAAAAGTTTGTTATCTAATTTTTTATTTTATCTTTAAATTAATTATTTTAGTGAAAAGTGGGTGACCTGAACCCAATCGGGCTCAGTAGCGAACCATGTAAGTGGCATATCCAGTGGACTAAGATAGGTTGATGATGATGATAGAAATACTAAACAAATGAAACGAATCAATTCATAAAACTACAATGTTAATAAAGAAACGTGTCATTGTTTTTCTAAGCCCTGTTTTTCTGCACCCGACAATTAATTTTTTCAATCGCAAATTAATCAATAACGTCAATGATTCAAGTTCGTTTAAATGTCAAAGATTTAATTTGAGAGATAACAATGCATTTTGTGATTGTTAATACTAGCTGCGGCCACTGACTTTACCTTCTTTTTTGTGTGTATAAAGTTTCGTTAGTCTCGTACTCGTAGGTACCTAACTCTACAAATCCCTTTTTTAACAGAATGACGTGATGGGCATGATAATGTGCGTGATGTTAAGAAATTAAATCCAAATCATTATCTAGCACTGCACTGCGCTCGTCACTCAGACATATAAGATGTTTTATGTCTATGCCCTGTAATCACTGGAATTTAATGCAAGTTTGACGAATAAAATATCTTAAAACATTATTATCTTCGTAGAGATAAGGTCAAATTTTAGTATTAAAGTGGAAGTTTTTGTGGAAATAAAAAACTTTTGCGATCAAATTTTGTTAACTAAGTAGTGCGAAAGGTTACAAAAGAGAAAGATCCAAATTTCATCAAATTTTTACAAGTTTTGTGTCTCAAACCATTTGAAATCTATTAAAACTTTTGCAAATAACTTAAATATTCAAACATTTGAAATTTCGCATACATAATTCTGTGTAGTTTATTTTTTGCTGGTTTGTCCTTTTACATCGAAACAACAAAAGGTTATTGTATCAGGTAAAGGATCTTTGTTGTCTTAGTTCTGAATGTAAAATAAATAAATAATTTTATTGAGGCATTACTTATTTTTAATAAACAATTTTTATATGCGTCGCACAAAAAAATGGAATTGCCTTTTTAACCTGCTGAATCCCAATATTTTGTCTCCTGTCCGTTTGCTAGTTGGCGAAATAAGCCACAGTTATATGCAGATATATAGGTAAGGAGTAGGTATAGGAACTAGTAACATCCTGCGATTTCATTCGGGTACATAGATAAATAGGTATTCTTTATTGAATTAAGTTACGAATGGTATTGTCGGAATAACGGGGACTGTCGATCCGGAGCCCCGGTTTTGAACGGTCTTTTGGAAATCATGTGCGTAACTTAAAACGGTGAAGAAAAACATCGTGAGAAAAGCGACATTTGCCTTTCAAGGTCATGTGTCATCCACCAACCCGCACTGGACAAACGCGGTGGATTATGACCTTGACTAACGAGAGAAGTCCCTTAGTCCCAGCAGTGGGAACATTTACTGAAAATAAAAGTGTAGTGAGAGAGTAAGTTTGGGCATAGATAAAAGATAATGTATACCTACTAGATGACTCCCGATTCAACTTGTATTTGGTAAAAAAGATGGGTTATTGCAATGTGGACGCATAAATACCACAAACCCTCAAGACGAAAGTCTATAATCAATGTGTGTTGCCAGTGATGACATATGGTACTGAGACGTGGTCGCTAACTATTGGCATGATATGCAAGCTCAAAGTTGCGCAACGGGCAATGGAGAGAGCTATGCTCGGAATTTCACTGCGTGACAAAATCCGAAACGAGGAAATCCGCAGAAGAACGAAGTTCACCGACATAGCTCTTAAAATTAGCAAGTTGAAGTGGCAATGGGCAGGCCATATAGCTCGCAGAACCGATAACCGCTGGGGAGTAAAGGTTCTCGAATGGCGACCACGAACCGGCAGACGCAGTGTAGGACGGCCCCTCACACGATGGACCGATGATATTGTCTCGGTCGCGGGAAGTCGGTGGATGGAGGCGGCACAAGATCGGTCATTGTGGAAATCATTGGGGGAGGCCTATGTCCAGCAGTGGACGTCTGCAGGCTGCAGATGAAGATGATGATGAAGATGGACGCATAAATAAAAATATGTGGTATTATGGGACACCAGCCCTTCCTTCTACCACCTAACTCAATCGGATATGGCTTTGTTATTGCTGTCTTTATCATATCAAGCAATAAAAAAAGAGACATCAATATCAAAGCTAAGACAGTTTTAGGTAAGCGGTGGACCCTCGGTTCGAAGTTCTTTCGCATATTATAATCGTAGAAGCAAAAATATTAGCAAAAAAAAACTTGAGAGGTGTCAAGGGACACCCGGATGGAACGAAGTTCCTTTCGATTAATTAGTGAAGGAATTTTTTTTTTTTATTATTTACAAAAAACCTATATACACTCAACAAAAATAATCGTCGCGACACCACACTATTCAATGCGAAATAGAAATGAAAATATCTGGCTTGCTTTTTATAAGAGAGAGAGAGAGAGACAGACAGAGAAACATGCGACGCCGCCCAGCTTACAATAGCAAAAAGTGTCGTAACAACTTTTCGTAAGAATTTTTTTCCGTCTAGCCCCCTTTCACAACGCGCGATAAGGAACTTCGTTCCAAAAAATTGGTTGCCTGTAAAGTCGGTATACGGGCGAAAGTTTTACGTGACAACGACTTTGAGTCGTAAAATAATTTTACGGAAGGGACGCGTGCCTTTCACTTTTTATGTCTGTCTCTCTCGCTCTTAGGCGGGCTAACCATGCCCGAGTGGAAGGGACGCGTGCCTCTCACTCGCTCTCGTTGTGAGCGCATAACGTGAGCGGAGCGTAACGCAGTTTCTTGAAGTGTCACCCGGCAAACCAATTTATAAGACGTTGTCACGTCAAAATGTTTTGTTTATGGTGCATCATCAACAGCCCACTAAATGTTCCCACTGCTGGGCCTTCTCTCGCAAGGAGAGAGTTAAGGCTATAATCCACCACGGCGGCCCAGTGCGGGTTGGTGGATGACACATGGTAGATGTCGGTTACCTCACGATGTTTTCCTTCACCGTTTAAAGCTAGCGGCATTACGCACATGACTTCGAAAAGACAGTGGTGCGTGTGGGGTTTGAGCCCGGGGTATCTGGATCGGCAAGAGCTGTTCTCCCGACTAGACCAGCCGTAACTTTACGGTACAATCATCTGAAAAATAAAGCAGGCATCTCTGGTCACATGCAGTTTTTACTCGTCACTTCCGTCATGTATCTTTCTTACTGTTTTAGTCTCACATTTATTTCAGTAAAACTTGGTATCAATAAATACCTAAATACACATGCTTCATTCGAATTCATTGCGATGCCTGGGTTACGTGGACTTTTGCACCAGGTACCGTTTCAATTTACTTATTAATAATAATAAACTGTAACATTTTAGAAACTTTCGCTATATGTTTGGATCAAGGGTCAGATGCAGAAACTAATTATCTTTGAAACAGTGCGCATCGTCAGGAGGTTCCTCATTCTGCAACTCTAATACTAACACAGTCTATTACACGGTCTATTCAGTCATCCGACGAAGCCGTCTAGACGGGGAAATCTTACCGGGCGTGCGGGGTGAGACGAGGAAAGCGAGCTCCTGCATTGCCTACATTACAATGTTAGTATTGCAGGAGCGCGGCTCAGGGCTGACGTCTTCCGTATGTTTTAATTTTATTTTGGTAATTAGCATTTTTGTTTGCGATAACCCTACCCGTGTCTAGACATTATCGAAGTTTCTCCCAAGATCAAAGGCTATGAACTCCTGGTAGCATTTTTTATACTATGCTACTAGTAACTTAGGCTCTGATACAGTTTTGAGTATTTATATTGTAACAAAATAACTATAAAAAAATGACAAATTTTTAACAACTGGCTTTGTGGCTTAGCCGATAGTGACTGCCACTTTAGTGTAGGTAATATAATTAATTACTACTAACATGGATAAAAATAATAATTTAAGTATTCAATACTTTGTTGGTAGTTACAAAAAAATAAGAAACACAAGACAAAGTCTTTCGAGTCAGTTAGTAAGATATAAAATATCTACTTCATATAGCAATATCGTACATAACCAATTAATCATACAATTAAAAACATATGACAAGCAATCCGTCATTCGCAATTGACTCAGACGAGACGAGCCTTAATTATAAAACACTTGACGAAAAAAGTGAAATATTACGCATGACAATAATATGATAAGTCGGTCAGACTCGCCTACGCGTTTTGTTATTAGTGATGTTTTTCTAAAGTACAGTTCGATCTAATCAGCATTTTATTGGTACCAGTTTACCAGTTTTAATGAATGTTAGAACTGGAATAATGTAACAAGTACATATTTTATGGATTGTGCTACATCACTCGTTACGACAACTGTAGGAAAGGTAGACATTTATCCAGAAGTGGGGCAAAGTAAGCCGAAATAAAAATGACATACAAGCAACACAACATATTCGCGGTGTTGACTCAGTCCACTAGGAAAGAGTAAATGCCGTAATACACGGATTCCACGGTTTCCGAGGGCGGATTGACGAATGAACTCATGAATTCAAAATATTTTTTAGAAACGGCCGGTTTTTTCAAGATATATATAAATATCGGTGGACAATTCACACATAACACCATCTGACCCCAAACTAAGCAAAGCTTGTAATATGGTTGTCAGATAACTGATTTAATACTTGTATAGTTTTTAAATACATACTTATTATACATAGAAACACCCAGACACTGTAAAAACATTTGAACGCAAGTAATAGCCACGGATTACATAATAATTAAAATTTTAGTAGTAAGTCTTCCTGCGTTCGGGGTTCGATTCCCATCCAGTGGAAATGTTTGTGTGATGAATACAAAATTTTGTAATGTGTCCGGGTGTTCCTATGTACTTATAATAAGCATAACATTTCGCATACTAATAGTAAACTATAGAAAGTTAAGAAACGTTTCCCTTCAAACCGAACCATTAATTGAACATAGTAAATAAGTAGTCACATTGCTGTATGGCGGTTAAGTAACTGTTAACGATGTAGTGCTTACCCAAATTGAGTGCGCAAAAAGACTCATACCATTACAGAGTAATATCGCACTTGTACTATTTCTTCATTTCATGGAATTCTGGTTGCCTGGAAGAGACTGTCTTCGTCAATAAGACCGCTATCTGTAACGCTAGTTCCTAAGTGTTTCGCGCTACAATATTTCTCTTTTTTTTGTGTCTTAATAAAGAGTTTCTGTATTCTTTCAATCAATCTATTTTGCTTACCGCGAAGCTCAAACAAAATGGTTAAAATTTTGAATGCCTCCAAAATCATTGTTACTCAATTATAATCTATGATCATATTAAAGTGTTGAACTTGCTCCAAACTGATGATCAGTTGTTATGACAGATAAATGGGCCGCCTCAACTACTACAATAACTCGATTTAAAATGTATTTAATACTAGCGGTGTCCAACGTTTTTCCCGCGGAGTTCTTACAATCTTTATTTTCCCGGAATAAGAAATGATATATGTGCTATTCTAATTTATTATCTACGTATGTACCTACCTACCTACTACTGAATTTTATCTAATTAAGCATTAAGGGAAGATGTTGGGACATCTGATACGACACGACAACTTCATTAGAACAATAATGGAAGGTAAATTAGAAGGGAGGTGGAAGAGAGGTAGACCTAGGAGAAGTTTCATGAACCAAGTGAAAGAGAAGATAAATGTACTGTCGTATCAGGAGGTCAAGGAGAAGGCGGAGTGTAGAAGTACATGGAAGGAAATCCACCGACAAGAGCGTCGCTCTTAAATTATGAATGAATGAAGCACTCTGGGCCAGCCACAGGTTTAATTTAATGAAATTTTAATATACTGTTGTTAATATTGAGTACATAATTGAATAGTAATTATTTGCAAAAGATATTCTGATATTCTGAGCGTTAAATATTATGTGAAAATATTTATAGCTATATCCTTCTAATCTTACTTCCTATCCTACTAATTTAATAAGTGTATACATGCTTGGATATTTGTTACTCAATCACGACGTAACGTATGAACGGATTGAGCTGAAATTTGAACCAAAGTTAGTTTATAGTCTGGAAGAACACAAAAGCTACTTTTTAACCCATAAAATTAATGGTAATGGGAACTACGTGGTTAAAACGACAGGGCTCTGCTAGTATTATAGAATCACTAAAGTTAGGATGTGTCAATGTTAGTGGCTCAATCACGTCACCACAGGTGAACTAACAAAGTTGAAATTTAGATTACAGATAGTTCTTTGTCTGAAATAGTGCATAGGCTACTTTTCATTAAGGGAAATTAACGGGAGCTATAAATATGGATTCGTGAGGTACTACCGGTAGACATACCTATATGCCTACATTTTTTGTATAACACCATTTGGCCTCTAAATAAGCAAAGCTTGTATATGGGGCCAGATAGTTGATATAATATTTTAAAAATAAACATACATTTACACTCACAGTCGCAGAAGAAATATTCGTATTTATCACACAAATGTGTGTCCTGGGTGGTAGACTACAATAGTTATTCGCTAAAAATACTTTAATGTAAATAGATAGAATGTCAAAGTTTACTTCATTCTGATTCTAACTTAACACAAACTTGATTCTAAGTAGGGTTATATGAATTCAAACTATTGCTTACGAGTACAATTGTATGTTAGAGAGTGGATTTTGCTGTCTGGATCCCATTACCTAGGTGTTTTGCGATAAGTATTTACATCTTCAATTCGAACAAACATTGCACGTAAGTGTAGAAATCTAAAGTAAATGTGGAGTAGTTCGGTACATTGTGTAGTTTTTTAATTTGGTAGTAACGTTGAGTAAATTACGCAAAAAAATTTGTAGCCAAAATCGGACGAGAATCAATTTAACTATGTATTGACAAAAAAAACACCATACAGTTGAATGTAGCCCTTACATTAATAATATATTTTTTGCATTTGAATGGCAAGGCAGCAATCAGCCTATACAGATTATTTTATAACGCAATATTCAAATAGTTAGTCATCAAATACTAGAAAATTACAAAAAATATTAGTATTACATTACAGCTTTCAGCAACAAAGCCACCTGATGGCGGCAAGGTAACTAACAACGAATTTGTCCGCTATTTAAGTTATTAAAAAATATCGTATACCTACGTATTTTTTATTTTGTTTCACAAACGAAACATGACGAAAATGTAGTGCATAAAAGTTTTGAAACACGTCACGTCTGTATGGGATTTTTATGTAGTCGTGATGTTACTATACCCCGCTCCAAAAGTTTTATGAACGGGTTCTATTTAGATTTTTAATAAAATAAGAATGCTAGATAGATATATACTCTTTATTGTCACACCAAAAAAAAAGGACACAAAGCAAAAAAATAGTAAATTAGTGCGACAGTGGGCGGCCTTATCACTAAAAGCGATCTTTTCCAGGCAACCTTAGGATGGACAACAAAATTACACTATTACAATTATTTTGTAACAAAAAAGAATTAATTTTTTCAACTTAACTACATGAAATGATTTTCTCGATTAATATAGTATAGTTCATAATACATAGGCAATATATTATGTCCAAAATATAGTCGATTTAATAAAATCGAGTACATTCTGGACATATTTCTATATTCGGACACTAGTAATTGCAGTAGGATACCCTGTGCTGTAGGATATTATATTTATAAAATTACTAGCTGTACCCTGCAATGCTTCGCTGTGGCACATTGTGATGCAAAAATTAAATAAAAACAATCCTTGATGCGGGTTATATATCATTTTAAAATTTCAGCTCGATCGGTGCAGAACTTTTTGAGTGCTTGAAGCGTACACAAACCAACATAACGTTTTTTACATATAAATTAAAATAAATAAAATATATTGGTGGACAATTCACACACAACACCATCTGACCCCAAACTAAGCAAAACTTGTAATATGGCGGCCAGATAGCTGATATAATACTTATATAATTCTAAATACATACTTATTATACATAGAAACACCCAGACAGTGCAAACATTTGAATTCGTCACACAAATATTTGCACTGGGTGGGAATCGAGCCCACGACCCTTGGCTTCGCAGGCAAAGTTACTACCCACTAAGCCACGAGGCGATTCTAAATAATATAGAGATAATAATGATGATTTTAAATAATAAATGGGTAATAGCTCTACATGCCGGCTACCTACAGGTGCAAAGTCTCCCTGCTAGAGCCGCAAAGGATGCCAGGTACTCGACACTCCGTACCAGCGGCCACCCAAGCCACGGTCAAACCATCTGAAATACTCCTTCAACTGTTGTCATATGAGATGTACATTAAGTACGGTGAAATTGCCTAGTAAATTGAATATACTTATGTATATGATTTGAATCCGCTTTTTGAATGTTTAAGGCATACTCATCGTATGATTATTTGTGTATCGGCGCTGTAAACTCCACTGTACGCCAAAGTGCAGTAGACAATAGAGGCTTCCTGATACCAACTGCGATAAAAACTTTAAATAAAACTGTTTTATATGGACTCTCTGGGAATATCTCTCTATCGGACACTCCGAAAGTTCCAACAGAAGTAAGAACAAAATTGTTACTTATGTTGACACTTTCGGAATGTTCAATAATACATTCAGAGGTGACGGCATGGGTTGAGTATTGTAAGTTCAATTCTTTTTACAATCTTAATAAATTTTCAAGGCATCTAAAGAATTATTTCAAAAACGCTTGCAAACTACGACATTTTGGAATAGTAACTGTCCGTAAAAAGATTCGTATTTTTATTTAGTAGTGTTTAAGCAACATTAGATACCTTAGTATTCATATATTACCTACAATAATAGTGGCTAAACAAAAAAGAAATCAACACTCGAGAACCGATAGTACCGCGCTTGATCATGACAGCCGTGAGTGGCCGACAGGTGCGCGCGCGCATTACCATGATTGAGCTATTGTTTCCCACGACACGGATGTTCTTGAGAGATTGTATGGAATACTGTATATTTTTGTGAGTAGTTTAATTAGCCGCCCAGGGTAACACAATAAAAGATAAAAACAGATTGTTGACAAAAAAATTGAATAAAAAATGATAGCTTTATTAGCTCAAGTTAGCTTTAAATAAGTTTTCATTAAACAGCGGTTAGTTTTTCAAAGCAAACATAAAAAACACCTTTTTTGTAAAATGTAGATGACGAGACGAGCAGGCTACGTGTCTGATGGTAAACAACATGTCTGCTCATAACTACACAGTAATATGCAACTATTGGAACATGAATAGTCCAAATCATTACCTAGCACTGCATTGTGCTCGTCACCCAGAGATATAAGATATATTATAATCTCTATGCCCTGTAATTTCACTATAAACATTAACTTTAAATCGGGACACAATGATGTTTTCACATTACTGCTTATCTTTCAAATCAAAACAAAGTAACTGAAACCACACTTCACTAATTGAAAAAGTTTCAGTAGATCAGTAAAAAAACTATTTATATATTTAATCAGTTAGACTAGATTAGAACCAATAACACTAAGGATACATAAAGAAATCAATAAATAAATAATAAAAAATATTGGAGGATAATTCAGAGATATTACCATCTGATACATAAATTAAATTTGTTACAGAATAAATAAAAAATAATTATAAACAACTTATCTCATGATAAATACATACTAAAAACATGACAAATTCAAAATGTATCAAACTAAATTAAATAAATAAAAAAACTGTCCTAATATTACAAAAAAAATATCAAAACGCCCTCAAAAATCAATGCCCTAAATTAACGAAAACGAACCGCCCTGAAACCATCGACTTAAAATGAAAACGCATAAAGCTTTCCTTCATTTATAAGAAAACATAACCGTTTCTTCCGAGAGAGCAAAGTGTTCGTCCATCACTGACAGACTGACTGACGTTGTATTTAAGTACACGCTGTTGGGTGCCCGCTACAATTAATATTTGGAATAGACTCGAGATCGTACAACTTAGCAGAACTTGACTGTTCAGTTCCTACGATGTAATGGAACTCTAACATAGTACTCTCACTTTTATCATCATTTTTTCTACACTAAAATTTAACGGCAATAGTTCGAAAACTCACATTTATCATCATTTTTTATACACTAAAATTTAACGACAAGAATTTGAAAACGGTATGATTTGTCAGAAAAAAACGATTTTTATATTGTTAAGCTTCTAGGGAACCCTTAACTAGACAGAGTTTATTACTTAGTCAAAATATGTTTACTCGTAGTGCTAGCAGTGACCCCCGGGGTTTCACGAGCGTAGTTCCCGTTCATTTCCCAGGCTAAAAAATACCCGGTGTGTTTTGCCAAGATAGAATATATATTTCTTTTTAAATAAAAAATGACGAGACGAGCAGGACGTGTGCCTGATGGTAAGCAACATGCCTGCCACATAACAGCACAGTGACACGCAGCTATTGGAACATGATTTCAAATCGTTATTATTACATTATAATCTGTTTTACAAATTTCAATCTGTTCCATTCAGACGTTACGACGTGATTGAGCAAGAAACATATAAACTTCCAAACATTCCAACATTTGCAAATCTAAAATTAGTAGTAGGTATTTAGGTTCTGCTAACAGAAGACTTCATAGAGTGAATGGATATTTTATTTTCGTAATATGCCTACATTTCAGCACAGAATATTTATCACGCTATTTATTAATATTTTTTGTAGTGGTAGGGCTCTTTGCAGAGTCCCCTAAGGAAGAACCATACCTTTGCCAGTTATTCTGCCGCCAAGCAGTTCTGTGCAAACATTGCTGTGTTCCAATTTGAAGGGCAATGTTTCCAGATAAATTACTGGGATAAGAGATAAAACACCTTATATCTCTGGGCGACGAGGTTTTATTAGTTTCTTTATACTGTTAAAAAAACTAATGAATAATACCTATTATTATAAAGCCGATGTATAAGTGTATTTGTTCCCAAGTATCTTTGTAACTGCAGTATGAGTATAAATTGCAGACATAAGTACAGGTAAGTACGAGTATCTTACCTAATTTAATAGGTACATAGACTACTTTTTTATCCCGTTAAAGAAAATATGTATATAGTTAAAGGTAATACATAATAGACAAGGCTCGATTATACCACGGAGTGCAGCTAGATACACAAAAGATTAAAATCGTAACCGTATAAAAATACTAATGTAACCATAACTACAGTGACGACAAAAAATATGTTTTCAAAATCAATTCTTATTTAACAAAATTTATAATGTTTCACTAAAAAGTAAATGGTCCAAAGAATACATAAATATTATAAATAAATATAAATATTGGTGGACAATTCACACACAACACCATCTGACCCCAAACTAAGCAAAGCTTGTGTGATGGCAGCTAGATAGCTGATATAATACTTATATAGTTTTAAATACATACTTATTATACATAGAAACACCCAGACACAGTGCAAACATTTGAATTCATCACACAAATATTTGCACTGGGTGGGGATCGAACCCACGACCCTCGGCTTCGCAGGCAGAGCTACTACCAACTAAGCCACTAGGGCAGTCAATATTATTTTATATCTGTTTTAATGTTCTATTTAGTCTCTTCTTATTTTAGAATCAGCTTTACTAGACTTTTTTGTGCAATAATTACATTTTTTTATTAAAAAACTACACATTTGCTGTTCTGATGTTTAGTTTTTGTGAATGATCTCATAAACCATATACAAATGCATTAACAGCTTAATTTTATGCCCCCACTGCTGAAACTTGAGGTATTACCTCAAAATATACCTCTTCCTGCCTGGTCAAGTGCGGGTTAACGTATGATATTTGTCTTCAGAAGGTCTTTGATTGAAGCTAGATCTTTTGTGGAATATAGAGAAAATAGATTTCTAATTCCTTTCCTACGGAGAAAGGATTACGATATTATTTATAAACTTTACGACATATATTTTAAAGCGACTTCAAATAACAATACGGAGTTATTTAGTTTGAAAAAGTCCAATTTACTTAACAATACAGAAATATATAGAGCAGTAAAAACTAAATGCGTCCCATTAAAAATGATGACGTCTTATATTTTTATGGCTTATTCTCCATAATAGAGCAAAATGTGATAGAATTTTTTAAATATAAATTGTTAGAGCAAATCAGAACACAGCATAATATAAAAAATATTATACTATTATTATGACTTAGAATTCACAATAAAATTATACAAAACTCTGAGTTGTAAGGAAGATAATGGTGTTAATAAATTCGTATGAAACTCCATGTCTTCTAAGGATATTATTTTCTGGTTCGTGACTTGAAAGCCTTTGTTTGTGTTTGTAGGTATTGGAAATAATGGATTTATTTATTGTCAGGTGTTAGTTATTTATGTATCATAAAGTGTTGATTACAAGTATAACATTTACTTATTAAGATAAATAGCATATGAGTATCACAAAAGTTGTGAATGGATCAAATTTGTAGAAGTATGACTCTGTGCAGAGCCTAATTTGGGGACGTTACACACATTTTCTAGACATTCTACTCTTCTAAGCAGTAATGTGCAAACATTACCCGCTTGATACACCGGTGTGTAATATAGTACCCAAAAACTTGGTTGATGACGACAACAAAGATGCGTTTTGGGTTTTTGGCGTGAAAAAATTTTTTTTCGTGTTTTTATTTGGGAAGGTATAGCGTTAAATTTGTGTTTAATGGCGTCTACTTTAACCGGTCTTTATTTTGATATAACTCACATTAAAATTTGAATTCTAATTTTAATTTTACATAGAAAAATCGTAAAATTAAAAAAAAAAACAAAATTCAACATTTTTGGCGGGAAAATGGTTCCGAAGTATTGAAAAAAAAAAATGTGCAATCGAGTGCAGTTTTTTTGGTGTTTCGAATTTGTTATTTTGTATACAACACATTTAACCCATAAAACCACTGTCTCCCTTATAAATAATTAAAGTTATAATTATTAGACTACTAGAGAAATCGCGAAAATTTTTACTCAAGTGTAAAAAATGTTAGTTAATATTTTAAGTACATTAATTATAATTAAATGACACCGCTAGAAGCGTCTTGAAACGCTCTTGAGAGTATATGGGATCAAACGGGTACAAGTAAGGCGCCATTTCATATGCCAAAGCATAAACACCGCACTTATGTAACCTGATACCCGTTTTCCCGCCAAATTTGTAAGCGGTTTAAAGCGGTTACAGTGTTCTGCTTTAAAGTCATTGTTTCCAGAGAAACCTTAGGACAAGAATATAAATACATAATTATATATTTCTGGGTGATGAGCGCTGCGCAGTAATTCCCGTCTCACTATTATTAAAAAAAAGGAAATAATGCATACATTCATTTGTCACAAATGTCGAAAATATCTATACTGATCTGATATCGACCAAACATTTTATAGGTTTTATACTAATGTAAGCTTTGAGCCAATTTACGGAGAATTCACTGCAGAATCGAATCGAAGAATTCAAATATTCGTCGAATCTGCGACAGAGACCCCCTCAGATTGATTGTTGACAAAACATTGAACTACAAAGTTGAAAATCAGTTGTTTTGCGTTATTGTCTTCTACACAGTTAGAAATATATTAATACTACCAACCGCTGTGGTAAATATTCATAATGTTCAATCGAGAGATTGTGTTGCATGTAATCGGTTATAATGGCCCATTGTGGTCCAACAATAAGGTAAATATGTTACTGTTTATCTAGCGTATATCAGTTAGGATGTATGTAGCCGTTCCGGAGATTTATTTCGAGGTACGTGGTTTTGTTCGGATTTATTTATGAGAGTTATGTGGTTAATGTTTTCTGGTTTACGTAAGTACGTACCAACGAGCCAGCCTCAGTGCCTAGTTTTTAGTTTACGAAGAAAATACTTTGAGATTACATGATAGTTATAAATCTCCATCAACATCAATCCTATTAATGTTATGAATGTGATGATAGCTTTGATGCTTCTTGCTCAATCATGTTGTATAAACTGAACAGATCAGTCTTAAACTTCGGATATAGATTATCGCATCGGCTGGTTTTTATCCCTAAAATGTAGAGTTATTTATGGCAGAGTATTTTTATAAATTCTACGTAGACATGATAGAAATTAGTTTTTATCACATTATCATTATTATTAATTACAAGATGTTTATCATGGTTTCATTGTGGAGTGACTTCTAAATATTTTTAGGTAGTTTCATGTACAAAGTTCGTGTTTGTAGGTAAAATTACATGTATGTATCGGGAGTCGCTTCATCATGTGTGAATATCGTGTAATTAGCAATACTAGTGAAAAGTACAATCGCGATAGTTTAAATATTTGTTGTTGCCTGTGAGCAACGGTTACTGCATACTATTAAATTAACTTATGTGTATTACTTATGTGTATTGCCTTGTGGCTCTCCGAAATAGTAGTAGTAAGTACTAAGAAATAATCCTTAAATAATCCTTATAATTATACTTACTAAAAAATAATCCTAACCAGTGCGGGTTGGTAGACAACTTAGAAACTCAAAACATACCTTCCCTGGAACATTCCAGTTACCTCACGACGTTTTTCTTCATCTTCAAGAGAGTTGAGACGAAAAATTTCTACATCTGTACTTGGAAAATACTCAGACGAGATCCGAACCTAGAGCCTTACGATTGCGATATCGGACTTTCTTGCTACTAGTCCATCAGGGTTCGTCATTGGAAAATACGTCAAGAAGGATGATCATTTTCAATCAAAAGTCAGCTGCAGAAATGTACTGGACTAGTGCATTAGTTGGTAGTAAGTGTGCCTGCGAAGCCGTGGGTCGTGGGTACGATTCCCATCCATTTCTATTAATCACAAATATGTAAGTGCTAGGGTTCCACCCCGGCTTTGCCTGTGGTACACTAAAGAATCGTGTATCCAACGGTGAAATATTTTTTTAAATTGATCTAGTGGTTCCTGTGGTTAGCGTGACAAACAAAAAATCTCTTCAGCTTTATAATTTTAAATATAAATTATCTGGCTTTTAACGTACAAGCTTTGCTTAGAGCTGGAGCTAGATGGTGTTATGTGAGGAATATCCTGCAGTATCTATTTATTTAAAAAAGACCTCAACAAAAGACAATTCTCATTAACCAACTCCAAATTACCACCAATTTCCGATGTAATAAGATAAATGATTCCGGCATGTACCACACGAGTTGATCAGTACTATACTTCTGAACATTTCGACCCGGTGACCCCACGTCCGGACATTCACCATTAGGTAAAAGGTAGTTATTTGCTTGAGCATTATAAAACTATTAAATTCTTCGTATGGTGTTGCGAGTAATAGATTAATTTTCGCTTTACTATAACCTTAGTTGAAGATCATCTGACCAACGTTTTGGAGATCCTGAGTCAGTAGGTTATACATAGCTTGTGGTAGTCATAATAATAATAATCAAAAACGGTGTCGGCAAACGGCCTTATAGCGAAAAGTCTCGACCAATATCTCAAGAGACTTTCGCTAGACGGTTGGGGTAAGGGCCAGATCCAGAAGGCAGTCATCCACACACACACAGCGCGCATCGTCAGGAGGTTCCTCTCTCTACAGCCCTAACCACCGGTAGCTTGGGTCCTGCCCCGCTGCTGGCGGCACCCTAGTTTTTAAGTTTTTTATAATGTTTATATTTATTGTACAAAACTTAGAAATTAAGAAGAAAGAATAAATAACTGAATAATAATAATATCAACAAGCCTCTATTACCTTAACTATTAAATTACCAATATTATATATTTTATTAACAACCATGTTTGAAAAAAAACTACTATATATACGTTTTAGTAGAGACTCCCTATTCTGGATATGCGAGTAAGTCTATTCCATTTTTCTCCATCTTTTTATGTACCTGTTCATCCTTAAAGTACTTACCAATTGTTTTTTTTTTTAATAACAGAAACCCAATGGATCTTACTGTATGATGTATGTATGTATTAAAATAAAATAAACACAGCGTTTTCTTACATTTTCTTGAGTTGAAAAGCCATTTTGTTATTGGAACAAGTGACAGTGTTTTCTTCTTCTGTTGCCATGTTATTGTCCTTTACGGGTAAGATAGCTAGTATACATGGAAAAGTCTTAGAAATTATTTTTATCAATTTTGAGTAGTGTTACTAATGTATTATTGTATTAAACTAAGCAATTTTTGTTTATGAAACATATAGTTCATTTTTTTGCTGTAGATTTAAGTGGTGCCATAGACACCCCGTCTATTTCAATGGATATAAGTCCATTTTAAAGAACTATCTCCCCTAATAGGGAGATCTGATAAAATTTTGGAAATTAATGCGCACTATCCAATCGTAAAATAATAAATACTTTATCTTACAGGAAACACTGAAGTCGGCAACATTGTCCGACATTCGCTTATTCACGTGCACTACGCAATCTAGCTCAATGGTTACTGATTTTGCGACAGAGACTCTCCCAGGTAGACTAATCAAAACATTGGTAAAGTAAAGATTACACTACATTTTTAATTACGGCAGAATCACATATGCGCGATTAACGGTATTAAATTAAATAAATAAGTATACATCCAAGCGTATTGTTAAAATAACAGACGATTCCAACTTGGAGGTATTCATTACACAACCAAAATATTCTGGTTTGTGTTTATCAAAGCACCTTTTACCATTCAATTTAATTTATATCTGATGCGTTTTATAATCGTACGTTTTATGGGTTCAATACTACTTCAATTACCGGCAGTTGCATAAGCACTTACATCACTTGTGCGTCTTCATAGAAATTGTATTTTGATGTTGATTGTCGTAAATGAAACAGAGGATAGATATTATTTCCTGCAAGATTTTATATCATTTCACAATAAAATTATGATTAGAGTAACTAACCCTTTCAACGGTATGTAGACGTGTGGTAAGTAAATAAATAGAAGCTTGTACTATGGCGGTCAGATAGCTGATATAATACTTGTATAGTTGTAAATACATACTTATCATAAATAGAAACACCCAGACACAGTACAAATATTTAAATTCATCACACAAATATCTGTACCAGGTGGGGATCGAACCCACGACCCTCGGCTTCGCAGGCAGAGTTACTACCCACTAAGCCACAAGGCCAGTCAAATAGTTAGTAGACTAGTTAGTTTTGAACGCTTTGATTTAGTTTACTGCGGCTTCTAGGCAGTAGAGGCTACCCGAGGTCAAATATCGTTAGGTCTCTTTTAGAAAAAAAGGCCTTTGCAGAGTTTACCCCGAAGAGTATTTCATTATTTGCCAATTATTATACCAACAAGTATAGAAGTGCAAAACCATTGTGTTCTAATTTAATTTAATTGGAACATTAATTTAAAGGACAATATTTTCAGGGAAATTACAGAACAAAAAGGTAAATCGTCTTATGTCTGGGTGACGACAACAGTTCAGGTATAAACCAAGCACGAGGCAGTCATTTGGACTCTTCATGTTCAAAGTTCTGATGGCACTGTAATCTTATTAATGGTTAACTATTTGCTAGTGGTTGCTCGTCTGGTCACCCCATATCATAAAAAAACTTAAGGCGCGATCCAAAAACTTGTCAAAGTTTAAAACAAATTCAGAGTTTAAATGAAATCAATGAAACAAAATTTAGTTTTTTCGTTATTTATTTCAGCCATAATTTACTATATTTACGACAATTATTACATTTAGTCGGTATATAAAGTTATATCAACAAAACAACAGTTTTCAAACGTACCCAAAGACACAAAATTGAGTTTTTTACTTTCCATTAATTACATTTAAAATAATGTTTTTGCTGTTATATAAAGTCATAGTAGTCAACAAAACAGCAGTTTCCGAAAATAATAGTTCGAAAAACGTGTAAAAAGCGACGAGTCCAGTTCGGTGAAATCAAATATTTTACAACCTACAACCGTGTTTATGGTCACAATAATACAGCAATAAATTGAGAAAGGATTAACCGACTTGATATACGATGTATTATTTGTAATTAATACAAAGTCACAGAATATTCTAAATGTTTGGCGTTATAATTTATAGTGCGTGAATAAAATATTTGATAGGTTTCTAAATTAAAAATGCGTTCTTAATATATAGAAATTTTGATCGTGGTGCGAAAAATCACATAAAATCTTTGGATTACTAGGCTGGTTTTAAGGTTGTAAACCCAAATGAACCTTAAAAATAGCTAAGCCTAGGTGAGGCTAGGAAACGTGTAAGGAGAAAGTTATGGCTGTTCTAATAATGTACGTAAAATCGTAAAAACGACAAAAAAAAATACCTTAAGAAAACCTGCTTGTTGGAGGAGATTTAACTGTTCAAAGAAAAGTGAACTCAAAAAAAAAAGCAATTTGCAACACATGGCCAGCGTGGTGGACTTTAACCAAACCTCTTTACTTGATTATGTTTTTTATGGTAGGTATAGAGTGACGAGATGAGCAGGGCATGTACTTTATGGTAAGCAACATGCCTGCCCATAACAGTACAGTGACACGCAGCTATTGGAACATGAAGAGTCCAAATCATTACCTAACACTGCACTACACTCGTCACCCAGAGATTTAAAATGTTTTATTTTGATGGCCTTTAATTTCACTGGAAACATTGCCCTTCAAACCGGAACACAGTTATGTTTTCACGTTACCGCTGGGCGGTAGAATAACTCGCAAAAGCTGACGTATGCATTTAAAATTTCTACAACAAAACGAATTGTTAACAACATCTGTGGTGTGACCGAAAACTATTTGTTTGTACCTTTTGACAGATATTTGTTTTCTGAAAATATCTCAACGTAATTAAGTATTTGTTTCTAATTTAGAAAAGCTTTCCAGTGTAAAACACACCTTCAGACCAACTTTCGAACACATTGTCACCCTTTCAATCCCACACACACTAAAATAAATTAATGTGAGAAATATAATGCAGCAATAGGTGAAAGGTCTTCAGGGATGCCAAGAGTGAGTTACGAGCAGGCTTTTGTACTAATGGAACTTATGGAAAAGCCGATTCGTAATATTACACCAAAGGTTCTCGTTTCTGTGTATGTGCAACGGTGAAAGTTAAGATGCTTGGAAGTTATAAAATACTTTGAAGTAAGCACCCAGGTAGGGAAGAGATCGCTAAACTGTTTAAACAGTCTATTTTATGGATAAAACGAGAGATAGATACTATACACAGTAATAGTAGAATACATAGAAATAATGAACAAAATGTAATCAATTTTTAATTAGTGTGCCTTTTCACTTACATACTCGTATTTTATGCTCCCTAAAAACTGAGGAGCCTTACTTAGCTCTCTCTTACAAGGAGTGAGTCAAGGTCATGATCGGCCACACTGGCTAAGTGTGACTTGCCGACAAATACATAAATAAAATATGTCTTTCTCGGATAATGCAAGTTGGTCGTCAAACGCGAAGCAAGCTATGCGCAACTAAATTTAAAAAATAGCCCTTCTTTCAGTCGGGCAAAAACTCGATTTCTTTTCTCTGTTTTCATTCGTATTAAAACTAGAGGTAAACTCAAAACTATGTTTGTAGGCAAGGAAAAAAAATCCGGATGCCGGTGGTTCGAATCAATGGCCTGACGATTCTAAATTAGTATTTTCTCTACATTGCAGCAACATAAGTTTTTTTTTTTTTTTTTTAACTTTTATAGGTTTTCACTTGACCGCCATCTCGCCTGATGTTAAGCGACGATGCGGTCTACGATGGAGCGTGTAAAGTTGACTTTTTAATAATGACTTATAGCGATTTGTTTCTTCGTTTCAAGGGATCTCTAGAGGCACTTACTACCTATCGAACTTTGGGTTAGCGCAAAAATCGCAGGTATCTTCTAAACTAAATAATTTCATACAAATACAAAAATCTTTATTGCTGTTTGCTGGTAAGATAAGGTGATACAAAACATTTAAATAAATGACCCATACAAACTGGCCTCTTCTTCTAGAGGCAATATGTCTGGCAACACAGTTTCCATTGGCCTGAATTTATACATTGATAATAATAGTCAGCTGATAAAGTCTTCTTCTTCTTTTTTCATTTTTAACTTTTAATCGGTTGTATCATATTATAAAATATGTCATCTGATTCATCGTCTATTAATTTCTGGCTTCAATCCATTTGTGCTATGTTAGTGTGATATGTTTGGTGAGCCCAATTTCGCCAACGTCTTGTGCTTCAGCAGGATGCTGTTATGGACTTTGATAAGTATGTAGTTTCATGTAGAATCCAAGGTCTTGCAGTAGTAGCTCTTGCAGCTCATTGCTTACAGTACCTTCTTTTAAGATTACGTGTGAATTGTAGTATTCACCATAATAAGTCCACGCGTGTAAAACCGCGGGCAATTATAGTTAATAATTTATTATACATGTAGATTTTTTTAAACGAACACCTACTACAAATGTTTTAAAAAAATTGAGATGGCAACGTAGCAAAGATTACATTATTACAACATATTTATTTGTTCTCATATGTATATAGTGTTTTATACAAAAAAAGTGTTTTGTATATAAAACACAATACCATCGATTGAGCCGATTCAAATGAGTACCGACCACAGACACCAGATTTTTGTTAATAACTTGTTTATATCATTGACTAGTAGAATTCCGCTGTTCCACTCGCGGTATTCGTAATTCTTCTATAATTTTACCACAATAAAAGTAACTAATATATTATTCCAAACTATTATCTGTCTACGTACCAAATATCATACAAATACTTCTAACTTCGTGTAGACAACGCCACGCAACGCAACTTTTGACAAAACGAAGCTATAAGTACTATCTTGCTAGCTTATTAACACTATCTTGCTATCCTAGCTTGAAAAACTAGCCTCGTGTAGCTTGAGCCTCAGGTTTTGTTTTAAAGAGTTACAAACATCCATACTTTAGCGTATTTAATAGCAGAATATTAATATCAAATATCAAACCCTGTCAGGGCAGATAACTAGTCTTACACACGCTTAGAAAAGGAATAAAAAACCACAAACATTCACAATGCATCAACCGCTGCGAAGAAAAAGAAGGTAAGTTGAAAAACAAACAAAAACCAAACAAAACAGGAGCAGGCGTTTGCGTGCCACCACATCGCGTTTTGCGCAAACGGATTTTTTGCTTCGTCGATTATGGGGACTCAAATTGAAACCTCGATAATGTAGAGATTAAAATGTTTATTTTGGGAACAGTAAATCTAATTTATATATTATTTTACGTATATCAAGAAGAGGAAATATAATGTCGATTTATTATAGCAAATTCTGAGAATTGCTATCGAAAATTTGCAGTGTTTTAGACAGTCCAATTGTGGGAATAAGTTACCTATTTCTATGAGAAAATGTTCATCTCTGGACTCTTTGAAAAATCATGTTAGCCCATTAAATATTTCCAATGTTAGGATACACGGCATTGTCTTGCAAGAAGAGATTCCACCACGCTGGATCAGCGCGTGTTGGCAGATGACCCATGACCTCAAAAAATGCTTGAAATTTGATAGTTTTTATGTTAGCGTTTTACACATATAACTTCGAAAAGACAGTGGTGCTCGTAGGCATCGAACCAGGGGCTCCGGGTCGGCAGTCACTGTTTTCCCGACTAGACCAGCCGTAATTTCTTATCATTATAGATGATAGGCATCACGGTAAAGATTATCATCAAAGCTGCAGTTAGGTACATTCGTTTTATTTGTATGTATCTACATTTCTAATATTTATACATTTATCTGTCCACTATATGCCAACAGCGCATCCTGGCACATTTTGGCCATACAATGCGAAGAGTCGATGGGAATCTGGAAAAGCTGATCATAGTTGGGAACACCGAGGGCAAACGATCGTGTGGTCGCTCACCAACTAGATGGACCGATCAAGTAAAGGGCCCGTCTTCCTCAAAATTTTACTCGGTCGTAAGAGACGCGCGGGACAGAAACCGGTGGAGGCAGATCATCCGCCCCAGATGCAACCCTGATGCTGACCACGATCCTCAGACATGAGGGACCGACCAAGAGAGAGATACATTTATCTACTTCTATTCTATTTTTGTATAACTGTCATTATATGTATGTATTTAGTTTCATTCACGAATTACATCACGACATATTATAAAACAACGTCGTTGTCCCGTCCCGCATCTGTCTGTCCGTATACATGCTTAAATCTTTAAAACCACCAAACAGATCTTGATGCGGGTTTTTTAATAGATAGAGTGATTTAAGAGAAAGGTTTATGTGTATAATGCGTACATAAAATAATATTACACAATAATTTTAAAGCATTGTAATGGAATGTCCTAATTAAACATATTTTTGCGCTTACACTGCAAACACTGGCTGAACCCTATGAGCTAGATCAAAATAATGTACAACTATATTGTAGCCCTTCAAAAGATCTGCGATAGTAGGAATAGCCCACAATAACCTTTTTTAGTAGTACTTATATTTAGTATCAGCATTGTACCCGTGAGAAGCCGAGGCGGTCGCTAGTTTTACATAAAAATATTGTTTTTTTCATGCAAAAATATTTTTTTGTAAAACGAACCCCAGCAATTTACTAAGATTACCTTTGCAACAATGTAAAAACATTCAAAATCACGAAAACAAAGTGTTGTTCTCAAAGAAACTTGTTCCGAAATGCAGTTCCAAAATGCACGGATTCCAAAAACATGCAAATAAAATGGCGTATGATTACCATAACCACAATCTTGTCTTACTTTACGTCCGTTGTACGCGATTTGTTCAAAAAACACGTGAAAATTCGAGCAGCTTTTATTTAATTGACCAATTGTATAAAACACTTCAACTTAAATATTATTTTTAAATCAAACACAACTAACTCCAAGTTGGGAAAACATGTATCGCGAAACAACAAATAAAAATAATTTACGATTTGAAATAATAAAGTGACATTTAACGCTGTTTTTTTTACTTTTATAGGTTTACACTTGACCGCTATCTTGCCTGATGTTAAGAAACGATGCGGTCTACGATGGAGCGTGTTCACCTAGAAGAAACCGATTCACTCTCGATTTGAAGACACAAAGATAACGCTGATGACGATTTTGTGATAGTTATCTTATAATGACTATGTGGTTAAGTCGGTAGTAAGTCTGCCTTTAGTACCGTAGATGATGGGTTCAACTCCAACATATATTTATGTTAAATAATTGTGGATAAATTTGTACTGGGTCGGGAGGTTTCTGTACAATGTATGTGTGTATTTTATTTCGATCTCGTTATTTTCTTGGGATAAAAAGTAGCTTATATGTTGTTGTTGCAGTCTTTATCTATACATATATTTAGCCACTTTCACTTAATTTTCTTTAGTGGTTTTTAGTTGAAAAAGTAAAACATTTTTTTACAATTATACATTTATAACATTAATAGGAAACGTTATATATATATATGTAATTATGAGCTGTATTTCTTCTATGTAACTATGGCACATAGACAATGTTGCATTAAATGCCTTGTATGGAATACTGTTCGTTTCTTCGGGATGGACTGGCTGAAGCGTTTAATGAAGCTGAGCGGATTAAGAGAAGTGACAAAAGATATATAGGCAACAAAACCCTTATTGAAAAAGTATTTCTTCCCTTATATAAAAAGTCTGGAATATCGCCGAGAACTTGCTAACTTAGAGTTTTTATCGGAAACACTCAGGAGAATGTCATGTGCATGGTTATGGTCTGCTTGATCTACTACTACCTTTTCTTTTTTTATCTAACTGATTTCAGCTCAGAAAAGTGACTTCGTTTCATGGTTAACGTTCCAAAAACTTTAACGAAAAAGTTCTCTCTATGTCTGTGATAATAACGTCTACACTGTGGAATGTGTTGCGTAAATGGAAGTTTCCCGATTGTTACAATATCGGTGTCCTCCAATCTAGAGTTAAATGGTTTCTTTTAGTTAAACGTGCTTCATTGTAGGCTGGATAATTGATTACTATCAGTACCAATCTATAATAGTTAAAATATAAATGTCCACTTATTTTTTTAACTTAAATTAAAGAAGAGATTGTTAGCGAATTGCGAGTCATGTTTGTATTCGTAGCTTATAATATAATAACGTAGTTAACAGAAAAAATACACAAAGTCGTGTTCAATTAAACTTAACAAAAAGTATATAAATTGCTCACTTAAAACAAGCAATTTATACTTTTTTCTGACAATAAATAAAGTAAAATATATCGCTTAAGAGCTCAGTAAGCCTAAATTCCTGACAAATCCGCGCCTATCATAAATAAGTTGTGTCGCATTTTTATCGTGTTTCCGAACGATAAGCAATAATTTTATCAATGTTTATTACGCTAGGTCATGTATTATGCATGTTGGTATGGGTTTCGAGAAATAAATTGGGTATTGAAGATATTTTTCGGCGTGTTTCGGAACTTCCATGAAAGTACGATAAAAGAAAAACAAAGTACTTGACAGATAGGCGACTATCTAAAAGAGCCCTTTTGGTATATATTTTTTAAATTTTTAGATGTTTATTGTAAGGATGAAATTTACTTAGCCTATTTTTTTTATTATAGTGCTTAAATTAATTATGTGCTCAAATTAGAAAGATTAAAAAAAATGACTTTTTTTGTTAAAATTTTAAAGAGTCTGCAGTAAATCTGCACAATCAAATAATTACCTTTTAGCACTTTTTTATCGGATTATCATGTCATAGTTGATGTTCCAATGATGATTTTAATGAAGAAGTTTGAAACCACTTTCGTAATATGAATATCTAAGCTACGGCTTACGGTATTTTTAGAGGCAGCCAAAATAAATTGTAATTTTATTTTATTATTAAAGTTTTTGCCAAAAAAAATACGATTAGCACATAACATGCGCAAAAATTTTGAAACTCTACTAAATATCCCACTGCTGCGATTCATTACCATCGCTTTTGCTCACTAAGGAGTGCAAATTTTCGAAAATTTATTTCATTAATTTGTATAAAGTAAAATATATCATATTTGGAGCATCTATATTTATATGCATTTGTAAACATAGCAAATTTGATCTACTTTGATAAATTATGATTTTTAATCCAATAATTATTTTTTTAGATTCAGCGTGTAGTATGTTTGTGCGTCGGATACAAGTCTGGCAAGAAAAGAGTTCAACGCGCTGAAGTAAGTCTTGTGTTAAATTAAGTTGTAACTTGGCTGAATTAAATTATTGTTTCATCGATATTTTAATACATTTTATAGATTCAGGTAAAAAACTTGTTTATGGCTTTTCTAATCAATATTTGAATGATTAATTAATCAGTGATCTCATTTTATTTGGAATTTCCCCGCAGAATTGTTTATAAGTTAAAATTCGTTTAGTATTTTAAATAATTTTTAATGATGTTTTAGTATTTTATACGCTTGTAAATTTAATAAGTATGACAAGGAGTAGTTTTAGTTGAGTTTTTAAGTTGTTAATTATCATACTTATTCCATCTTTTGGTCTTTGCATCGCTGTAAATAAATTTAACTTTAATTTTAAAATGTGATTATAAAGCAAAACAGTTTCTTTATAATAATTTATTAAAATATTCATAAGTAGGTACTTATAAAATGATTACTTATTAAATTACTTAAACATTTTATCTACCACCATTTTATCGATAAGGTCCTAATTCTTTATTGCTAATTTGAGTTTTTAACTGTAGGTATTATAAAAAATATGAGGTTGTCAATTTGGTTGATTTTGTTGTATTTGTATGTTTTTGAAAATATAAAATTTGCTTAACTTGATTTGTTTTATGTTGCTGTGTCTTTGAAAAAGGGTGTTATGTTGGTATGACAAAAAATATGAAGTATCAAAGTGATATTAAATTGAAGACGGTTTTGTCTCTTTGGAGAAAATTTTATAATTATCTCTTCAATTTACTATGAAGAGTTAATCTATGTTTTAGTTTGAGAACGGTAGTAAAACATAATACATTGATGTAAGTAGCTTTCATCCGACACCCGACGTCAGGGCGCTGGTTACGGAGTCACCACGGTTGAACAGGCAACTGGTGGATAGACAGGTTGAAACAAAAGCCCTTGTCACTTGTCTTTTTTCTGTATATGTACTTGGGAAAACTGTTATGTTAGCGACAGTCTTTTATTAAATAAAAACATAACTTTTTTGCCAAATGTTTACAATATTTGTAAGTCCATTCGTATTGATCCTAAAGATTTAATTGAATACGGATTGTTCATAAAAGTAGAATACTTTTATTGTGTTTAATAGACGTGTTTTGTTAGAAACGCTGCACGTACTTAGTTAAACTTAAATAATAACTTATATCAAAAGTATATTGCAAAGTATAATTTAAAGAAAACTAAAAATAGTTACAAATATATCAAACCTATTTCTTTCTATATTCAAATTCTAATGAAAAAAAAAACATTATTTGTAGCTTGTTGTTTGAGTTGGAACCTGGAACTACATTTGTACTAACTTAAATAAATATACATTATAATTTGAAATAAACGTTATTTCAGACATTAGTAGGTAAGCTAAATTGTGTTATTAATTCATTTGTGTAGCAAAACTTTATAAAGTACAAAATTTCAAAATCGTAAATTGTCTCCAATTATATTGTTAGAGTGCTAATATTTATCTAGAAAAGTTTTATACATCGCAGAATAGCTATATTATAACATAAATATATAATATAGAATATATGGACACTGTTAGGCATATAAAACATTATGTTTATTAATTTCAAATCTTTTAAAATGTACAAGTAAATAAATCAGAGTACACCTTTATTTAGAAAAGTTTCGAAGTACATAAAGGTGTAAATAGTATGTAAATTAACATTTTTATATACCTACTGTTCATAATGAAACTTCGTATATTTTGTTACATAAAAATTAAACGTAGTTAAAGTCACTTTTGCTATAATACCAAAACATTGCCTAACTTGAATTTCAGTGCGTTATTTTTATTAAAAGAAATAAAATATTTTTATAATTGAGCCCATACTATCGAAGAAGATAAATTTCACTTCCAAACAATTCACTAATTGCGATTGCGATGTGGTTATGAAAAAAAAACCTAAAACTGATAGTCAACTATGTAACCGTTAAAATTGTCGTTTGGCGTTTAGTGAACTAAGGTTCACTAGTAATCCTTCCTGCACATATAAAAAAAACAATAAGTAAGTATACAAAACGAAAAACTATACCAAAAAATCATGGTCCATAGAGTTGATTGATATTGGTTTGTATAGGTAACAATTTACTTAGCTCAGTTTTACATTAATCTTTGATTTTTATAAACCATTTTTAATCACAAAATTGAATTTTTATACCAACATGATTATGTTTAAACAGATGGCAGCTGATTTGGTTCGCGGTAACTTTGACTGTCTGTTTATTTGTTATAACTTTTAGTTGTATTTGTTTAAGATGATAGTCTAGTGAATGTGATGATCAAAACAGTCCAGTAATTGAAAGTAATATAAGGTATTACAAATATAATTAAGTTAATTATTATCTGGCGCAAAAAAAAAATTGCGCACTTGACGCTCTCCGATATGATAATTATCTTGATAAAGTACTTCAATTAATTCTCGCGAGAAAAGCAGCTACACGTACCTTATTATTCGACGATAATAACAACTCCCGCTCACAATTCACAAATGAGTTTCATCAAAAACAGCACAGGTCAATCACATACTCACTGTCACACTATATTCATACAAGTTCACTTTCGAAATGTCAAATAAATGAGCACAGTTTCAAGTTTTTAATTCGCACGAATTTGTACTAAAGTAACATTCTGATACATTACCATTAGTCTGAATCATCCCCAAACGTAACGTAACCTGTCAACCCGCGTTTTTTGACATCGCGTACGTGAAAACGCCGATGTGTGCGTAACAACCTGACTATAAGCTTGCGTCTACGCAACTGAAATCACCTTGCAAGGCCCACTATATCTCTCTCGCTCTAAACTGGGGTTGGTCTCTCTCTAGCGGGCATTGTGCTCGACTAGAGGACCGGCTTCCATCACTTGACAATAAATTATGTATAGGAATCTAATCAGTTTAATAGATGTGTGATTTTTTTAAATTCTGACCGCTCTTCTAATGGTGCCGGACAATGATCGGTGGACGTATAAAAACATCAATTACGGTGAAAACGTCTCGACATGCCTAGTTAATGTGGTGATGGAAAAAGTTGAAGCTGCTTGGTTGGATTCGTAACTGGTGTTTGCGCGAAAGTGTGGCGGTTACGTGGGCTCTGAGATCATGACATCCTAGACTAGACTTAGACTTAGCACTTCTGTTTGGAGATAATAAATTGTAAATTGGATACAATATTAGATCTAAGGTAATACAAAATCTATAGACTAGCTTCTATTAATTTCTTGTAAGGTAATTATATTTATCGAAGTAACTGATCACTGTAATCAGAGCACGATGATATTTTTATCTCCGTATGCCAAAACATTAGCAAATGTAGTCTCGTTGAACCTGATTTTCGTCATTAAACTTGTATATATCTATCCCCATTTCACATTATTAATCAGCTGGACAGCTTTCAGCTCTAGGAAGCTTTGAGTAAATGTTCAAAATATGGCAGTTTTACTTAAGCTTGTCCATGGCCTTTTCAGTGTTTTTAGAGGTATATTAAGAGGAAAAGAAACAAAAAATTCACAGAATTCTACGTTGAACAGCCGTTTTTGTTATGGTATATAATAATGACAAAACAAACAAGATATTTATGCACTAGATAAGCAACACACCCATAAAAATACATTGCCACGCATTTATTTGAACTTGAAGGGTCCAAATCGGTATCTAGTACTGAGCACACTACGCATATCGTTCAGGGATTTAAGATAATCCATCTCTTAGCACTAGGTATATTTTCTCTTATCAGCATCCTACGGTTTTACCCGCGTAGTTCCCGTTTCCTTTATTTTCCAAGAATAAAAGTAGCCTATTTGTTTTTCCAAACCATAATCTATCTGTGTTCCAAATTTCAGCCCGATCCGTTATTGCGTTACGACGTGATTAAGCATAAAACATCAAAATATCCAAACATTGACATTCCTAATATTAGTGAGATAATAACGTTGTCCTTCAAACTGAAAAACAGTAATAGTAACACATTATTTATTAAATAAATAAATAAACATTGGCGGACATTTCAAACACAACGCCATCTGACCCCAAACTAAGCAAAGTTTGTAATATGGAAGCCAAATAGCTGGTATAATACTTATATATTTTTAAAAACATACTTATTATACATATAAAACACCTTATTATAGTAACACATTATTCCTTGGCGGTAGAATAACTGGAAAAAGAATGGTACTTCCCCAGGTGGATGCTGTAACAAGTCCTGCCACTTCTATAGAGATAGTTTATCGTAATTGTTATTTAAGTGTTTTTGATAATTGTTTTCGAAATGGAAAAAATGCATTGCTGAAAAACTGTATGTGTATCATTTATCCATATTTTCTTGCTGTATTTATTACTTATTTAGAAATGTTTTTGGCTATTATATTTATTGTTGTAATTACAGTATTAAAACAATCTTTACGAATGAAATATGATTAGCAGTTTATATACTCAAACAAATTAAAAAAGGGGCAGTAAGTATTTTTCACAGATAGGATTACTTTCACCAGGCCATTAATTTGTGTATTTTAATCTGAGTGATTTTTTTTTATCGTAAGCCGCATCATCATTTAACACTAAGTGTGTTGGCGGTCAAAAGAAAATCTATTATCTTCATAAAACTTAATTTGTTGGATGTTTTATGTGTTAGAGATGTATAAGCTCTCACGCCAGTTCCGTGTTGCTGTTATCCACTTCCAACGGAAGCGTAACTCTTGATTTAACGCTACTTAAATGAGCAATTTAAAAAAAAATCAGGCTAATTATGATGATGAATTGTGATGATAAAATATGAGGTTTTTGTAACTGTTTAATTAATAGTTAAAATTTGTTGAAACTTTATCTCAAACTAGGTTATTTAAAATATTAGTAAATGATAATTCAACGGTTTTATGATTTCACATAACAGTTATACTCGTATACATGGGTAACCATAAGTTACTACACTAAGTCAACCTGGCTACGTCCCAGTGCAGTCAGGTGTCTGCAAATATATTACCATATCTCGAAAAAATACGGTAGTTAGAAATTTTGTGTGATACATAGTGAAGTTTTCGGTTCTAATTTAGTTTTGCTAAGAACACATCCCGATAAAAATAATACATAATTAAATTAGAAGTAGATTTCTTAAAATTTGCTCCCTTTGGTCCAAAAAACCTTGCTTTCAACATCCTTTTTACGTTAATTGGAACCTTCTAAAGTAGGTCATTAACTTTCAGGGCTGTTCTTTTGCAGAACAAATTAACCATCCTTATCAATAAAGACTCAAACGGAGTTCGACTCTACTTTTGTGATACGAACGTCTAGATTCTAGACTGTGGAATGTGTTGCCTGAATGGGTTTTCCTAATGGTTACAATGTTAGTGTATTAAATCTAGAGTGAATTGATTTTTTCTAGGTACCTAATCATATTCCATCGTAGACCGCATCGTCGCTCAACATGATGCGGGATGGCGCTCAAAAGTAAACTTATAAAAGTTAAAATATAGTAGGTATATAAATATAGTATAGTAACTCTCAAAAACTTGTCAAACAGTTTTGTTATCCAAAATTAGTAGCCTGTATGGACTATTTACAACGTCAGTCGCTTAAGATTACTGACCTGTGTCATCTAGTCTTTGTCAAGAATAAGCTATACAACTAACAGATTCAGATAGAAGCCAAGGAGTTTAACCACTTTGTCTAAAGCCTAACATTTTATTTGTGTATGTAAAGCGAGGGATTATTCTCGTGGAATACGCAATGAGCACGCCACTTGCACCGGTTCTGGGAGGAGCTGTTATTGCATAATTGCTGTTAAATACTTCCAAGATTTTTGGTTTATGAACATATTTAAAAAATTAGACACTCTAAGTAAAATCATGGTATCTTCCAATCGAGAATGAATAGGTTTCTTCTAAGTAAACACGCAACCCAGACCGCATCGTCGCTTAACATCAGGCGAGATGGCAGTCAAGTGTTAACCTATAAAATAAATATAAAAAACATGTCAAAAAAGTTAAGTAGTAATAACTAGCAGCATTACGCTGTTTTACTCGAGTAGTTTCATTTCCCGTTATTTTCCTGCATTCAAAAATAGCTAATGTACTTTTATCTGAATGTGTTCTAGAGGTCAACTTTCCGACACGAAAGTGACACGATTTTCCAAAAATCATCCAACGTTACACCACAACTGTAATATTAGTACATACGATTACACCACATTAATTATTACGGGATATAAATCGCGGTTAAATGGTAAAGTGAGTTTCTAATATTTCGATGTACTTTCGTGCACTACGTCTACAAGTTTAGTAAACTGCTTGAATAACAGTTTACTCAAAATATAATATACTAGATGCCCGCCCCGGCTTCGCCCGTGGTATATTATATAGCACTCATCGGGATCCCGTACATATCCAACGGTGAAATAATGACTGAAATCGGTTCACTCATTCCTGAGAATATCGATTTCAAACAAAAAACCTCTTCAGCAACCTGCTACGCCATCTGTCGGAAATTGGTCGTACCAACTCAGATTTAGAAAAAAAAATTAGCAAAGGTTTATATTCAAGGCACAGATTACTGAAATTCAATGACGCAATCTTTGACACATGCTGTCATGTGTCATGTCAAAGCACGAAACGTACGAAAACTCTCAAAAGGGGAATATTTTTTCCCGATTTTGTTACATTCTTGTTTCATGCTCCGCTTCAATTAATAGTAGAGTTATTTTCTATAGCCTAAAGCCTTCCTCGATAAATGGACTATCCAATAGAAAAAGAATCTTCCAATTCGGACCAGTACTTCCCGAGATCCTAGCGTTCAAGCAAACAAACAAACAAACAAACAAACAAACTCTTCAGCTTTATAATATTAGTATAGATAACAAATGTTGTGAAAAACAGCAATATGTTTACACAATGTTCGACTGTAAAAGAGATGTGTTACGTTTTTAAGCATCCTTTTGGCGCGTACCGCAAAGGAGTGGAATGGTATCTCAACTTCGGTGATTCCTGAAAATTACACCTATTACCAATTTATTACTAGCTCATTAGAAAAATAAGTTCCTAATAGTTTAAAAAAATACAAAGGATTTTAAACAAATGAGTGTTTCTTTAGCTGTGGAGTGTATTTAATATCTCTGTGGGCGAGTGTGTTTTTATGGTAATTTGATATATTTTTTTTTAGTTTTATAGGTTTACACTTGACCACCATCTCGCCTGATTATATTTGTTTGTGTTGCGAGAGCGTGGATTCGCACGAGTTTGCTTTTGTGTCAGTGTGATTGAATCTATGTGTGAATGTGTGGGGTGTGTGTATTTGAATGGGTGTTTACTTCTACCTTATATTTTTACATAAAAAAATCCACAGTAAATCCGATACCGATACGATATCCGGACCAGAAATAAAATCTAAATAGATGGGAAGAAATCGCAGTTTGAAAATATTATTCAAATTTGTTACACTTACGCGAGTCATAAGCCTATTATTACGAGAGCTGGTACCAATCAAATGGGAGGAATCCTTTTGCCCCATTACTCACCAGTCAGGTCTGCAGCTCAGTGTTAGGGTATAGGTAATAGGAGAGATTTGTGACAAGTTTTCAACTTGCCTCAAATACCTACGGCTAAGCCACCAAGCCGCTAACGAAAAAGTTAAGTAAAGCGCCTAATTTAAGCCCAAGAAGGCCACCGCCAAGAAGGCGTCCGCCGCGAAGAAGTAAGGAGATGCTTCTCGCGTGTGCGTCCATGCACGCATTGTTGCAGTGTGTGTGGCGCCCTGCCCGTTCGCTGTACTGCCCGTACGGCACGCACGAAACCCAAAAATTGGTGCCAGCTCTCGGAATACGAGTATATAACATTTTCAGCAAAGTCAAATCGATAAATAAATATTCGATTAAGTCACGTCAACTAGACAGAAAGTGATAAAAAATCTGTAAATAAATAAAAAAGTAAGAATTTTTCTTAGTCATTGAATTGATTTCCATTTACACCATAGCCCACAATCTACACTAATATTATATAACTGAAGAGGTTTTTTGTTGGAACGCGCTAATCTCAGCCAATACTGGACCGATTTTAAAAATTCTTTTACCGTAGGATATTTTTGTGATCCGGAGTGCTATACACCGCACCGCACGGACAGACCGCTAGTTTCTAGAGGTAATATTAATCTTATAATTTATAAATAAATGTTTTTTTTTAATTATCCTGTTATTAATTTAACTTTATTTATTAAGTTTTTCACGTTAATGCTGTTCATGTGATTTCCAAGTAATTAAATAAAAGTAGTATTGTTTGGCATATAGATTGAAAAGTTTGGCATATCAAATGAAAAGACAATTTTACTAAAGTTTTTAAATGTGACCGTACGTTACAATGTTACGTTTTGGGACGGAACCCTAAAAAATAAATAGTTCCATTACCAGTTATCTATTTATTTATGTAGAGAACTAACAGTACTGCTTTATCACAAAGTCTTCTATTTGCTGTATAAGTCATGCGACGAGATGCCTCTTGTTTGCATCGGAACCTGTTTAGTGTGAGATCAAAGTCTGCGTTTTGTGTTTTGTGTTTATATAGACAATTGTTCCGTAAAATTGTAAGTTGAGTAACATTTTGGTGGTTTAAATTAATTAATCGTTGTTTAATCTTAATTTGTAGCTAACGATTTATTAATTTTATTTCCGAAATTTACCGCTGTTCGTCCAAATGTTTCCTCAAACCATACATTCGGTATAACATGGCAAATAATTGATTAAAAAATATCTAATGTTATAGAACGATTAAATTTTTATAAAATTTAGGGCTTCTGCCTCTCTCTCTCATAGTCTCTACAATAATTGAAACAAAATACTGTGGCTCTATAGTAAAAAAATTGAGTTTTCTAATCTTGGCAACGTCCCCCTCACTACAGCCGGCCAAGAGAAGAGGAAACGACCAACTAACTGGAACTGATAGTGGTAACGCAAGTGGCGTCCCATACAAAGCACCTGCAAATACCCTGCCAATTCGCAGTGGTACCAAGTTCACTCCATTTAATCTGTTGTTATCAGAGCTACCAAAGACCGGTGGTCCACGCAAGTGCCATTGTGACGACACGAGGGGATACGAAGACTATCAAAACAATATAACAATGTACGTAAATTGCATAGGTACAATATTATTATGTTACAATCATAGTTTTGGTTACGACAATTATGTTTTAAAAGTAGTTTGTTGATAAAAAAAATACGCATGATAAATAATTTAGTTCAATTTACGTTAATAAATGTTTAATTCAAATAAAGGTTATCAGTGCAACGCTAAGACGGTCCGTAAGACATTAAATAAAGTTCAAACAACATATAAGAGGAACTTCTTCACTTTACGGTTGTTATAAAAAGCAAACAATCTTCTCGGAACAAACAGCCTAACAAGGGGAATATTATAATTTGTAATACAATGCGGGTCGCTCCTCGAGAGATGCCGCAAAAACTAGGCTTTACCAAATGGTAGGACGTAGTGATGGGAAATGAACATTGAACAATGTATTTTCTAATAACTCTTTAACGTAAGTAGTTAGTAAAATATAATATAGGATAGTCTAGTTTTCAATGGGATTCAGTTATGTTGCAACAAATCGACTGCTTTTAAATATTTTTTTCTTTTTCTTTTTGCTCGGCAGGATAATCTGTTTATTTGTTTAGGTATGTTTATATTGTAAACAACACCAAGTAAAGTTAGGTAATGGTAAAAGTTTTCCATCACGGGTCTGCCTAGGGAAGTAGCAATAGTATGGTTATTTCCCTGCCAAACTATGTGTATACTACTATGTATGTACTGTGTGTGTACACGTATAGTTATTAGTAAAAAAAAAATCTTTAAAAAATGGCAATATGTACGCGTACAGGCTTTATTTGTAAAAAAAAACTATTTTGAAGTTTTTTTTTTTTTTGTATTTTTTCAAGTTTGACCATCTTGTTGACTTGAAACTCCAATGAGACTTGCGATGGAGCGTGTTTATTAAGAAGAAATCATAATTATCATCAATTACCACCTTTTTATCGAGATTTGATCGCCATCTAACCTGGTATCAAGCGACGATGTGGTAAGCCTATGTCAGTTTCGGAAACGAAATAAAATATTTGCGTCTGACAGATATAATACAAATACGTAAATTCTTACAAGCTTATAGTATCTTTGAGACATCACTACAAAAGGCTCTTGACTCCTCTCGCGGTCAGATCGTCCGCACCACAACAATGTTTTGCGAGCGTTAGTGCTGTATACGTGGACTTTAATGTCGGTAAAGGCAAATACGGATAGTTGTTTACGGTTAACACCGGATCTCGGTTGCTTCACAACAAATCAGTTTGAGAAAAACGCTGCACTCTGGAAAATAATGGCGTAAACCTCATGTAATGAGGACTGATGTATAAACAAAAATGTTTTTGCTTCTGTGTGGACCTGATTGATTTTTCTATTACACTGGTGCTAACAGATTTTTGAATATTTTTTTGCTGTTAGAGTTTACTGATTTTTGATTACTTACTACACTGTATTTTTTGTAGTAAATTTGACCTTACTGGCGATGTTACCATAAAAAAGTTGGTAGAGAAAAGGAACTGTCAATGGAAAGGAAAATTTATACAAATACAAATATTCAAATTAAAAAATCTTTATTACTGTCTGCAGGTAAAATAATAGATTAAATAACATGTTAAAAGTTTAACGGAACTACGCGGGATACTAGTAACTAATATAACAAATAAATACGGACGTATTCACATATTGGCCGTAACATGATTTGATTTTATTTTTCATTTGAGTTTTAGCTCTTATGTAATAAGATTTTAATTAAAATGAAGCGGAAAAAATTCAGGACACACATAGCAACTGACCATACAAAACAATATTTAAACCGATACAGACATTTAATGGCCCTTTGTTTCAGTATTTTATTAAGCGCACGTAATTGACGAATAAACCTATATCTCAATAAAACCATTCATATTTTTCGCAACACTTTCCCAACCTGCTTTTTACCGCTATCTGTGGAACAATGAAATTACTGACCAGCCCACTGGAGTACGTAGTGTAGAGAATACGGTAGGTCAACTTACTTCTCTGTAAACAGTTTACACAAGACTTGATCACGATCCAAGTTATTTAAGTGAAAACTTTTTTGGAACGCCACAGACAAATGTTTCGTAAGCTGTGAATTTAATTCTAGCGTCACGTTCGGGAATGATAAGAAATCGTTGGGTGAGCTCGGGATCATGGCCATTGGCCATCTAGAAATGCGTCAGCATTACCCATTGGCCATCCTCATGACCACGCCTTCCGGTTTTACCCGCGTAGTTTCTAAAGTAATATATAGTGTATTAGTGTATACCTACATTATGTGTTCAATTCACGAAAGTTTAAAAACAAAACTTACTTTACTTTATATTTCAAATATTTGCTAAAGGTTTAAACTTATTTTCTTTAAAAATTTTGAGCATTCTCACATTACTTACTTAGTATTGAATTACATAAATATTAAACTAACCACTGTATACTAAGCCTACCTATCTTTTTACAAAACACTTTTTTTTTATGTCTAGCCATATATACATTCGAGTATGTGTGAAAACAGTTCTTCACATCAAAACAGACGTTCTTCACATCAAAAGATAGATACCAAATAAATGTCAACTTCGTTCATATAATTTAAAGTTTGGAAATACGGGAATGGCAATGGAAAGGCCAAGTTGTCCTTCTGCATTCGAACTTCAACTATAACCTATCGTATAAATCAACGAAAGCACAATTACACGAAATTACCAACCGATCGTAATTAAAACGGTCGAGATCCCATCGGACGTGTCGATTGTAAACCAATAGTTACGGACCACCTACCTACCGGCCGGGTTCATTTGGAGCAGGAAATAATGGAAAAATTATATTACAATACTTCAGAAGTGAGGGTTTTGTAGTCTTCAAGCAATAACCAATTTATAGTTGCCGGCAAACAAGTTGACCTAATGAAGCTAGCTGCGCATGAAACGTTTTTATGTCCTTTTGGTGGAATTGAACATGTGCGAACTTTCCCCTTCCACGTTACATTTGGATCAACTTGTTTGCCGGCCACTATACACCTGTATAGTCTAGTCGGGAGAACGGCGAGTCCCGATCCGGAACCCTAGGGTTTTTTTAAATAAAGAGTGACAAGACGAACAAGACCTGTGCCTAATTGTAAACAACATGCCGGCCACATAACAGTGACACACACAGTGACACGCAGCTATTGGAACGTGAAGATTCCAAATCGTTATCTAGCTCTGCACTGCGCTCGTCGCCCAGAGATCCCAGATGTTATATCTCCAAGTCCTGTAGTTTTTCTAGAAACATTTCCCTATAAACCGAAACACAGTAATGTTTGCACATTACTGCTTGGGGGTAGAATAACTGGCAAAGATGTGGTACTTCCCCGGCGGTAAGATAAGGCGGAATCTGCCAAGAGTCCTACCACTACAAAAAATCTAATCAAATCCCACGCGCACCACTCTCTTTTTGCAGACATGTACGTAAAGCCGCTAATTTAAAAACGGTGACGGAAAACATGGTGAGAAAACCGACTTGCTCCTAGAATCTTTCGAAGTCATGTGTCATCCACCGACCGAGACTGGGTCATAGGTGGATTATGGCTTTGACTCTCTTCGAGAGAAGGCCTCAAACAAACGGTGAGAACATTTAGTACAACTGTGGTTGTGGACTGCTTTGCCTGAATGGGTATTTCCCCGACGGTTACAATCAAGCTGACTTTAAATCAAGAGTGAATCAATTTATTCTAGGTAAGTACGGTACATTACATTGTGGACAGAGATGGTTGTACACACACACACACATGTACACACACATACAGACAGAGATTTGCACATGAATCTGTAAAACGCTCTACACACGGAGTCCTAAAATCAGAGGAAATGACATAAAAGTAGTGGGGTGGAGCTTACATCGCACCATATGATTGGTGGTCTATGGTGCGATGTAGGGTCCTCCCCACTAGTTTCACGTAATTTCCTCCGATTTTAGGGCTCGTGTGTAGAGGGCTTAATAGTTATAAAAAAATGTCGCGCCATTAATTACTGTAATAGTGTAGTGAACAACTGTCATATCATAAAACAACGGAAGTAAGAATGTAATCATTCTGAAAGTAATTCGTTTAAGTACAAGTATTTCTTCAGTCTCAAAGTTATTAATCACACATAAAATTTTATCGATTACTTAAAGATAATTATGGCTGCAATATTTACGATGTTTTTACACGTTTCTTAAACGGTATTTTACTTTATAGTAACTAATGGTTGAGAAGATGACTTCATTTGTTTCAACAAACAATTTGATAGCTGTCAAACGGTTTGGTAAGAATCATTAGTTAAAATTGTAATGATGTGTTTAAAATGGCGGCCTGTGTGTGTGATAATTTTAATCGAAACTTTTGATTAATTAAATTACTAAGCAAAAGCAGAGAAAATGTTGTGTTATTGGTAGGACTTTTTGAAGAGTCCGCCTAGATAAGCACTAAACTTCTGCTAGTTATTCTACTAAGCAGTAGGTACCTAACAGTAAACCATTAGATACTAAGTAATCTTATACCTTTAAACGAGCAATTCTTGTAGGTATATATGTATATGTAATATATAGAATTTGAATCTCGAAAACGGCTTGAACGATTTTCATGAAATTATGTACACAGATGGTTTCGGGGACAATAAATCGATCTAGACTGGTTTTATTTAAAAAAACGTCGTTTTATGCGCGTTTTTAGATAATGAAAAACGGTTACATAAACATTAGAATGCGACGGTAAATCTCGCGACAGCGCGCGACAGTGTATTAGCTCAGTTGGGAAGTTTGGGCAGTCATAATGTGGTAGATCCGGGTTCGCATCCAGCCGGCCGCCTTTCTTTTTTCAATTTCCTTTTTTTTTAGAAAATTTGTATGTATGTATGTAGCATAGCTCGGTCACCCAGGTACTATCATATAATACAGGACTATGTAAATCAGATTAGAGCAGTGCCAGTCTATTGTTTGGACTCTTCATGTTCAAAGAGCTGCTTGACAGCATGCTGTTACGGTCAAGTGTATTGCTACCGGCAGATACCTACATCTGTTGTTGAAGCCTGCTCATAACAACACAGTGTCACGTCACGTAGCTTCTGGAAGATGAAATCATTCAAATCGCTAGCGCTGCACTTGGTTCGTCACCCAGAGATTTCAGATAATTTATCTCCCCATAATTACCCTGGAAACATTGCCTTTCAAACTATAACACGGGTATATTTGCACATTACTTTTTGACGGTATAATAACAGGCAAATATGTGGTACTTTCTAAGGCAGACTCTGCAAAGAGACGTGCTACTGGTATCAAGGCAAAATAGATTCTTGAATAAAATGTGTTTTTTATTAAGGATAAATAGAATTCGACCCTTTCAACTTAGCACAGGGCATCTGCGTAATCCTGAATTACATATATTGCTTATATTTTCAATTCATTATAAAAATAACCAATTGTCATCATCTTATTAAAATGTCAACAAAGTTACAGCCGAATTAAATACCACAAATGACACTTTTATTGGTAAATTTTACATTCACGATAACAAAGTCCCACTTTTATGCGTGTAAAATCGTAAATTCTCAGATTTTGTACTTAAATTTTATACTTACCGTTTCTAAGTTAGTTTTTTAATCTAAATAAACGCATTACGTGCTGTTGGTTGCCGCTAGTTGAAAGATAAGTCGGTGAAGTGGCTTAACAGTAAACAAAGTTTAAAAAAAGCGCCGCCGTACGAAACTCAATTATCTATACGACCAATTGTCCGAAGCTGGGGCCAATAAAATTAATCTGAACACAACCGACACCATTACCTAAGTCACTGGTTCTCAAATTGTGGACATTGGTCCTAATACATATCTATCATTGAATATCGGTCTCACTTTGACTGACCTCGTGGATCAGCCGTAGATAAGCTGATCCATAGATTTGATCCCCACACAGAGAGAACTATTTTGCGATGATTTTATTTTATTTTATTTATATAATCAGTCAAAACGGCACATCGCCAATTACACTAACGAGATTTAAACAAATTAAATTTGTAACAGAACATTTTAAATAAACATTAAAATGGAATAGTTTATGTCATGCTAATGATGGATGTTTGTACCTTTTTTGATGTATCTGGTAATTCCAAATTTGTATTTAAAAGTATATTTATATCTACAATATCAGTTTTCTGGATTCTACTTCTTTTTTGATTTCTTATTTCTTTGTGTTTATCAATATTTTTCTGTGTTTCAGGGTTCACGTTTAGGTTAGGTTCATTGAAAACAAAACCTTACCTACAAAAAATTTGACTCGGATTAAACAGTTACGATTTAGGGACGGAACCCGGTGGCAATTGAAAGCAAAGAACATGCAAGTTCGTGTAAATGGCGAGTCATAAAAGAGATTTACGGCTACCAGTAGATAGATTAAGACTCAGAATAATGATCATGGGTTGTTTGATAATACTTTGATTGAAAAACAGATTTTATAAACTTTTGTTACAGCTCATATAATAAATATTTGATAAGTAGTCATTATTATTACTATCCATAATTTTCCAGATAGTATTTAACATAATTTTTAAATTTTGGTCACAATATAAAAATTGAAAATTCAGTCAAATCTTTGTACAATGCAGTGCAATATAATGTTCAGTACAGTAATTTAAACAGAACTAGTACATAGAGAAAGGTCTAAAAGCGTGCCTAAAAGCGGGCATTACAAAAACGTTTGAGAATCAGTGACCTACGGGACCGTATTAATCCGAGAGCGTTGATTAGTAAAACTATAAAAGCGGAAGTATCACAAGAATGCGGTTAATGAGAGACTGAAACCCGATTTTATGGGTGATCGTTAAAATGGCCGACAATTGTCTAATTGTTGCCTACTAAACAAGTAACATCGTGGGAAGACGGCCACAAAATGACGGTGAAAGTCAAAAACACGGCGCTTTTATAGCGTCACCAGTTCCAAATTCGAATTATATCCAAACAGTGAATAGCTTTTAGGTTCTATTTTCGAAATTGGCTGTTGATTTGTTTTTTATTGTTTTAAAAGTGTGTAAATGGCCAGTAAAGTCTTGTCATAAAGACCTTCGGTCATTTTCTATCGTATGGTTGAAAAGTTTGTCTTTCATTAATTTAAATCATCTCAATTGCTTAAGCTTGATTAGAAGATCCATTCTAATGACGTGATTCCACAACATGATTCCTGACATATAAACTTTCACATTTAAAATATTAGTAGGATAGGCAAAATTATGACATTTCACTCTTTGGCCACTCATCTAAAGCTCTTTGCTGCTGCTATCACTCTAATTACAAGACAAAATATGAAGTCGCTAACTTAAAGTAAAAAAAAACGGACTGTTGATATCTGCAAAAACTATTAACTTAAGTAATTATAAACTATTTTATAATTATTTAATAGTTGTAAACAGCATTAATCTTACACAACACATCGTTACGTTAATATCTGTAATCAAACTACATATAAACTACTATTAAGCATATTGGTGATTCGAATTCAGAAAATTTAACCCATCCAAAAAGCGTCTAATGCTTCATGTCCCAGTCCGCTGCTCTGGCGCTGCTCTAACGCTACGCTACTACACCGCTACATTAAGATCTGCGCCAACTTATCTACGCTCCCACCCGACAAATAAAATACACTCAAATATGGGCTTTATGTCATGCCGCTTAACATATAATTGATTACATTGGCAACATAAATTAGCGAGCGGTCTGCTAATTTGTGTTGCCTATGTAATCTGTATCTTAACGCGCATAGCATAAAGTCTACATTTTATTTTCCGGTTGTAACCGATTCGTATAAATCGCCGCAAACCTTAAGCTAGCGAGCATCACGGAAGGGAGTAGACATACACAGCGTTTCCCCTCTGTCAAAGTACAAGTCCGCGTGGACCATGGAGTTTGATAATATACAGTGGCTGAGGGCAGGCCTAGATTTGTGAATGGTGCCTTATTTTTTATGTATTAGCAATTTGGCTGTGTGAGTATGATCGGCAATGGATCGGTACAGGTATGTTTTGTATGTAATAATGCGCCTTTGCGCTAGTATGCAACTTTCCCCTCCCGCAAGAAATGACAGAAAGATTTGAACAATATGTTTTAGCTAAGGCTTCTCTCTTCCGTGCTTGCGCGGAAGGTCGAGTTGCTCGATGCCTTAAGCATGTCGATGACGTAAGCCTATACAATTTTCTCCTGTCAAAAAGTGTTCAACGTGGTTAAAGATATTTTTAGTTCAAATATCAATTAACTAGCTTGAAAACAGCAAAATAACCCTTAAAGACTCATCAGATCACCTTTCCCAATTAGACCGGCAAGCAACGACTGTTGCGGCGGCACTTGTCGTGTCGCGCGACGTATTGTCGCTGTCGCACGTCGCATTCAATGCCGCAAGCAAAAATGTCGCTTCAATGGTACCGCTCGGTTTTTGTCGCAATGCGTGTTGTTAGATTGAATTGAATAAGCAGATTAGAATGTTTCAAAGACAAAAATCGATATTTTGTTGTTGGGAAGTATTACAAATCATCAAAAAACATATTTTAAAAAATTTTTAGGACTATTAGTAACATAGGTAACTATATAACGTCAAAAACTATTACAATATATTACAATTTACCTAATTACTTATAGATACTAAGCACATCTAAATTATTCCTAAACTGATGAACATTTAGATATAATCAAGTACATTTCTAGTAGGTCATCTTGCTGGCGTCATTACAATGCTGAATTGAAATGCTTTTACATAGAGCTAAATAGTATTTTAGTCACGAGTCGCATTGACTAAAAAACTCAGTTTTGGAAAATGAGATGAGTTTCCGGTCCAGATGCACTCATATCAGGTTTTTTCCAGTCTGAAATGGAAGCAAAAATCAAAAATATATCTTCCATATCTTTCATACAGCCAAGTTTCAAATATATACACCAGGATAAACCAAAAATCTACTAAATCACAGTCGAATCAACCGACCAATAAACAATCTTCTATCAAACTATAATCGAAACGAAAAAACAGATGTTTGTGGTAAAACGAACTGAATTTAAATTATATAATATAAAATTTACAACCACTTTTTTTTTTTTTTTTTTTTTTAACTTTAATAGGTTTACACTTGACCGCCATCTCGCCTGATGTTAAGCGACGATGCGGTCTACGATGGAGCGTGTTTACCTAGAATAAACCGATTCACTCTCGATTTGAAGACACCAAGATTATAACTATCGGGAAAAACCCACTCAGGCAACTCATTCCACAGCCTAGACGTTCTTATCACAAACGTAGAGTCAAACCTCTTTGCCCGTGTCTTTGGAATATCCACCATGAAACGGTGCCGCTTCTTCGAGTTACGAGAAGTACGATAGTAAAAAGGGCAAGGTGGTATAAGATCATGCAGATCAGTTGCACACTCTCCGAAGTGTATCCGATAAAAAACCGATAAGCTAGCAATTTTGCGGCGATGTTCAAGACTTTGAAGTCTTTTTCGCACTAGAATGTCTTTGCCTATGAGCCTTTTGGCACGCCTCTCGATTGATTCCAGAGCCTCAAGCTGATACTTAGCTGATCCATCCCAAAGGTGCGAACAGTACTCCATACAAGAGCGAATCTGTGCTTTGTATAACAAAAGCAATTGTTCAGAATTGAAGTACTTTCGCACCTTTGAGAGGACACCTAGTTTTTTGCAGCTAATTTTGCCTTGGACTCGATGTACGAGCCAAAGTTGAGCGTAGAAGTCAAGGAAACGCCCAAACGCTCAAGATGATCAGTAACCGGTACGGATACACCTCGAAAAGTAGGAGTATGTTGAAATGGACTCCTTTTTGCGGAGAACAGACACGCCTGCGTCTTTCCCTCGTTAAACTTGGCCAGATTGGTTTCTCCCCATTCAGAGACTTCCTCAAGGGCCAAGTTCAAACGCTCAATCATACTCTCTCTCAGTACTTTAGTTTGCTGTCCACTGGCTCTCGCGCTAGATATGTAACTCTCTACAACGGTGCTATCATCTGCGTACCCAAAGATACCGGGCTTCAACAGATCGTTGATATGTAGCAGAAAAAGCGTCGCAGAGAGTACCGACCCTTGAGGGACTCCGGCATTGATAGCCATTCGATCCGACGAGCAGCCATCAATGACAACTCGTATGGATCGATCCCTCAAGAAGTCCGATATCCACGCAATAAACCCTGAAGACAATCCATAACTAGGTAGCTTGCTAATAAGGCCATCATGCCAAACCCTGTCGAAAGCCTTCGAGATATCCAGGGAGACTGCAAGTGCTTCCCCGTGTTTCTCGATGGCTTCACTCCAGATGTGGGTGACATACGCTAGAATATCTCCAGTGGACCGGTTTCGGCGAAACCCGTATTGCCGGATTACACTTTGCACGCATTACATCTTAAATAAGCAATTAAAAAAAAAAAACAAACAAAAAAACATTCGTGATCTTAATCAAGACGCCACGCTTCCATAATTACCCTCGTATACATAACTCAGAAACACACACTCCCTCACATTCGCACGTAATTGAAACAAAACACTCCCGTCAACAGTTAATTTACGTAAACAACGCTTTTTGTCGACCAATCAGACACAATCATAACTATTACATGCCCTGTTAACCCCGTAATTGCTAATAAAAAAACCTAAGCTTGGATCGTGCAAGTCTGCTACAAAACAAAGTTAATGTTATCGCCAACTTGAAAAATTTACCTGACTTTGAACCTAATTTTCTAGTACAATAGAGTTGTAACATTCAAGTACCAAACGCAATTCAAATTACAAACTCTATAAACTTGTGTTAGTTAAAATTTAACGATTAAAGGCTTTATGTCCAAAGCGATAAGGTTTGATAAAACATTTTTTTGTGGCAAATAAGTGGCGCGCTGTGCCGGAAAGGTGCTGATTTTGGTATGGAACGCGCTAGGGTGTCTCAGGTTTAATTGACCTGAAAATGTTATACAGTTTGCAACTAATTTATTTGTGTGTTTTTATCGAAGACCACGTAAGCATGACCCTTTTCGTAAATGAAAGGAAAAACATGTTTATTTGATCACTGACGTTAGACACGTTATCTGTATTGATAATCCTACTTTAAACACCTTATTTTGTACAGAAAAAGATTATACCTAATAATTTTATACACGCAAATGTTTTGGATTTATTCTCAGATATTTGCATGTTTTTTTTATCAATTGTGTTGTAAGAACTGAACGAACCAGTATACATTTGTGAAATTACCAATACAACATAAAATTAATAAAACTCAGTTCGTCTTAATAACTTAATGTTCCCACAGCTCTTCTCTAATGAGAAGATAATCAGATCCATAATTATGCCATGATGGGTTAGTGAGGGTTGGCCATTGACAGAAACATGTCTTCGAAAGATTGAAGAAAATTTAGTACCCGTCTAGACCATGCTAGTCTAATGAGATTTGCGGATGATACAAATATGTCTTAGAAAGATGAAAGAAAACTTAGTACATGTCGGCCAAGCTGGTCTAATGATATTTGCAGATGATAATGTTTGCAAAATCTTACATCCGTCATTGTACGTACCAACAGCTTATTACCGATACTGATGGACACACAAACACCTCCACGCCCAATTACTGCTAAATAATCTATCACCTCAAGCCCTTAGCCCCTACTAAATGGTCATAGGGTATCCCCATTGTATAACCGCAAATCTAGAATCCTTACCAACATTTATTGTTTGTGATGAGAACTGTAAACTATAAGTAAGCTTACAACTGCTCACGACTACAACGTAACTTACGATAGTACCGCAGCAAATCCGTCGACATGATTATTATTGTTGACTCTACCTTATTTTCATGTATTTTTTTTTGAGTTTGATTCTTAAATCTGGTTAGTTATGGTTGAATATCAATTGGCTTTTTGTGCAGTAGTTGCAATGATGTGTGTTTTTGGAGAGCTGAGAGACGGATCAATGGAAAGTACTAACTAGGAACCGCGAAACTTACAAAATGGTGCGTGGAATTTAAGATAGCTGAACAGATTGATTTTGGTTGTCCTGTCATCCAGTCGCTATTGTAATATACTAATATTATAAATCCAGAGATATAATATTATTAGATCTATATCTCTTTTACTGTTGGAAAGTATTATTAATTATTAATTATAAATATTAATTATAAACCTACAAAAAAGACGAGAATTATTTGTAATTTACTTAAATTTTTAAGTGACAATTTAGTTCCATGGATTATATTTTACAATACTTTTTCTATTTTTTATATAACTTGCGTTGAATCAAAGAGACAAAGTTAAAAAAATGCAAATGCAAGAGGTCCATTGCTGAACATAGGCTTCCCTCCCAGATTTCCACAACGAACAGTCTTGCGCAACCTGAAACCAGCGGTTTTCAGCGACCTTTGTAAATGACCTTTTGTTTGTCTGTCTATCTAGAGGTAGTGGGACGCCGTCCAACACTTCGTGCCACTTCAGCTTGCTTACTCTGAGCTATGTCAGATATTTTCGTTCTTTTGCGAATATCTTCATTTCAGATTCTTTCGCACAAAGAGCCTCTGAGCATAGCTCTCTCCACAGCTCGCTGTACGACTTTGAGCTTTATTGTGTGACTCACAGTTATGGACCACGTCTCGGTTCCATAAACCATCACTGGCAACACGCACTGATGAAAGACTTTCGTTTTTAGGTATTGGGGTGTTTTTGACGCAAAGATGTGTCGTAATTTTTTAATGGTATCCTGCTTAGTTGGATCCTGGAGTTGGATGACAATTGTTATTAATTAAATCATAAACTTTACGTAGGTATTTCGTTTACTCTGCCGTTTTTCTCGTTACATTATCTTATTTATAAAAATACTAGTATGTAAGTAACGTATTTCTTTTTGTTTATCAATTTGTATTTGTCTCTGTATTATCGGCAGCGGTCGAGACGGCGTACATCAGAGGATTGATTTTAGATATATACAGAGCTGACGTAACAATAATGGTGGATGGTGGATGGAAAAAAGTGTATCTAGTCTTATTTTTTGACTACTTATTACCCAGATGTAATTTGCTTAATAAAGTAACACTCATTCTGGTGAATTCGCAGTCAAGTAAAGTTGTATTTTCTATAAAAAATATCCCTTCAATTCCTCCGTGTACGTGATCAATGAACGAATATCAACAACAATCAAATCTTTACATCTTTTATTACAATTACCTAATCCTTAGTTTTCATTTCTTTTTTTTTTGTAAAGTACCTAGCCTATTTGTTATTCATGAGTAAATAAGTAATAATCTATCTCGGTACCAAATTTTAACCACATATTTAGTAGTTTTTCCATGAAAGAGTAGCAAAATCTGTCAGTTTATTTCTGCTTTTCTTTTATATTGATTTAGTAAGAAGTACAGTAGTAGTACTCAGTCAGTAGTGTAATTTCATGCCCCATGTTCACGGCTAAACATCAAAATATAGGGGTATATTTATATACAACTAGCAGGAGTTACGCATTAGTTTCACCAGCGTGATTTTCCTCTAAAAGAAAATGTTATGCCTATGTTCTATTGAAGATTGTAATTTAACTATGTTAAAAATTCCAACACGACCCATGCATGCGTGTGTTCTAACGTGATTGAGAAAAAAACAACTAATTGCGCGTCACTGTGATGTTATGTGGCAAGCATGCTGGTTACCATCAGGGACATGTTCTGCTCGTCCTATCACTCTTTATTAAGAAAAACATCAAAACTTTGATGTTGATAAATATTTGTAAGATATATATATAGTAGAAAAATCGCAATTTTTGAATTTCAATAACAATACTGTTATTGTGAACAGTAAAAAATAGCATTAAGAAAGTCTGATAATGATTGGTTGAACTGCTCTATATAGATCCATTTGTCAACGTCTCTCATATAGGTTAGTACGGAGGCGGTTCATCGTACCTTTTATTGAGCGGCGTTTGTTACCGAGATAAACTGTTGTATTAGCTCTTATAATCCTATCTTTAAGCTATATTTCTCACATTGACTCATTCCAATATGGAAAATAAAAATACTACGAAACTTATTTTTATGGAATAAACGGCAAAAACAATAAACATTTATTAAAACTTGTCTTAAGAACAATTTTGTCTTTTAAATTTGTTTTACATTGCTAACGAGAAAAAAATATTTGTCGAATTGAATTTGTTTGAAACCATAACTAGTAATTAACCCATAACACGACTCTGGTAACGAGAAGACTGGAAAATTGCAAATTGTTTTTTGAGTAAGATATTCCTCATTTGAACTCCAAATATCACAAGGTTGATGTCATGGCACACAACACTAAACGTATCAACAGACCTCTCCAAACTCGTTTCAAAGTAATATAAGTTGTGAGTGGCTTAATCACGACATAATTCTTTGTTTGAAGACAAATGAGGGTAGATCGAGATTCCCTCATTTCACAATGAGACGACCCGCAATTTCTTCAGTCTTCCCCGTGACCACGGCGTTTGTAACGCTGCTAAAACGTCGAGGTAATTAAATAATGAATTATATCGTGACGAAGCCCCGTACAACATAAACATAATGTTTTTAAATCGCGAAAGTTTAAAATCACTATTCAATTCAAGGTGCACATATTTCTTATCTATAACATGCGATGTTTAGCAGCCTATATAATCTTTTGAAAATAACTTCCGATGGGAAAAAAATTAAACCCAAATATTCCAATTTACTGTCAAAATTATAAAAACTATGTAAACTCATTGCCATTCAGCACGGTAATACATTAAGGATACGTTATTACAACGCATAGTGTTATGTAGTTCTCATTATAATTTGGTTTTATATTTTAGTATCAGAAACATTTAATTTACAATACAAATGAGAAAACAATTTGAATGTTAATGTAATTCCACTTATTTCCTTGGCTTCAAAATTAACAAAAGATTATATTTTCAAAACCCCATTTTCAATAACAATCAAGTTTACCGAACGTCTCTGGTATTAATAATAATAATTTACGTATAATACTGCCTTCACAGAACAATATTCTAATTAAATTCATGTTGACAGGCGTAGCCACCGTTCTTTCTTGTCAAAGATCGTCATCAAATCATAACTTACAAACATTATCGTCTTAAACTCACCGTTCTTAAGTCTTGCCCACTTTATATGCAAATTGCTACCACTGTGGTTAGCTGGAGAACAGTAGCCTAACTTTCGTTTGGTGTTCTTGAGATGTGCGAAATACCATCGATATAAATCAATGTACGTGCCCTCCCAAACTTCAGGCGTATGGAATTAATTATGTTACCGTTGGGAAGAGTGAGCTTACCTTTTCGTTTTAGTCTATTGTAGGAAGTGGTGAACGCTGGACGTTTATATATATCGCTATTCGTTGACAATCGGCAAAATAAGTAGAACCGCAACATACCTCGCCGCTAGCGATTCTAGGGGTCAAGTAGATTGGTAGTTGTAAACCACTCACGCTACACAGAGATACGCAGTTTGTTAACATTTTCAAGGTGCTCAGGGCACATCTTTAGATTTACATCGATGTGAAACATTAGAATAACGCGAGAAGAAATCACTATACATCATACAAGCTTTTGGAGATAATTAGATTGCGTTATGAACGTACAGCGATATTTCTTTACTAAAAGAACACCTTGTTCAAATAATGCTCAATACGTAGCTATCGCAGGACCCTGAGTTCGTCTGCACAAATGTTTTACGGCATTCATTGAATGCATCAAATTTTAGTTTTGATTACATTTACTAAATGGTTTTATGTCCCGTGATTTAACCCGCATAGTTCTTGCAATATGAAGTGGCTTTGGTCCTATTCCCGTCTGCACCTGTGTTCCAAGTATCAACTCGATTCGTTCAGACGTTTCGACATGATAGAGTAACAAACATTCAAAAATTATCATCCATAACATTAAAAGGATATTTGATCATTGAGCATTGAAATATAACACTGGACTGATCACGATCTCAACTATTTCAATACGGTTTCGGCAGCGGTACGAGTAAAACCACCGTCACTAGAAGACTCTGTATATTAAGTTAGATCGTGATTACATCCTATGTTATGTTTACAATATGAAAAAAAATTTGCCGTGCCTGAATAAAAATATTTCAAGATTAGTTATAAATTTTCATCGACCAACATTGACAAATCCAGCTTTGACTACTGTGGAAGTTCGTATAGCGTGTCTTCGCGGCTACTTCTGCACTTACCTTTTGTTACGAGCAAGATACCGTCGACTTATAGTCTCGAGTGAGATAAGAGCGTTGTTCCTTTTTCTGTGGTATTGAGTTACATTTCATAATGGATTGAAATGTCCCTGCTGATACATGAATATGTATTAGGATCTCGTTGGGATGAGATTTGCGGGAAACATTTTAACCGCTGCATTCAAAAGATTTTATACCATTGATTGTCTTATGTTTCATTATCAATTCGTCGGACGTTAAGCAAAGATGCGATCTATGAAGAAATCTGCTTAATCATAGAAAACAAATTAATTCTTGCCTTAAAAATACTAAGATTGTTTCAGTATGAAAACTGGCGTGGTTATTTTACACATTTTTAATTAAATACACAGGTGACTCACGATTGATATAGTCAGTCCAGTCCGACTCAAGTTTCCGCGCACACTCTCCTTGAAAAAGATCGCCGGACGCGATCGAAACTTGAGTCGGACTGGACTGATTATATCAAACGTGAGTTACCCGTGTATTTAATTAAAGACTTATGTATCCATTGTAAACTACATAATCATGCAACTCAATCTACTATACTAGGATTATTAATTACGAGTTATTTACTATTAATAGTGCTTAATTGTGTCCTAAATATTTTGGTGTAATGGTTGTCTGGAAGAAATCGCTATTAGCGATAAGGCCGCCATTTATGGCACTAGTAATAAGTATTTTCTGTTTTGTATTTTTTTTTTAATTTTACTGGTGTGCATAATAAAGTGTTTCTGTCTGTCTGTCTGTCTGTGTAGTTTTATGTAGCATGTTTACGGGTAAACTGACCAATAGTAGGAGTTGATCTTTTTATGATTGACGTTCTTCAGACTCATACAAAGAGGCGTGATGCCACTTGTTATATGAACAGCTAGAACATGTTAATAATTGTTTTAGACTATCTGAGTTGTTCAATACATTAACACACAGCTTATGTGGTTGCCAATTCGTCTTCGACGGGATGCTCACATTCTTTCTCGCTAGCAGAGAATACGCAGAGTTCTAGCTATTTAACAGTAATAAGATATACCATAAAACATGTTTAGCGTTCTGCTGAATAAAACACCAATCTATGTATCTTGGAAATATACCACCGAATTGTATTTCTTTTTGAGTATGGTAAGTACATGGTACGCTTCTAGTATGCTTTCAGGTATGTTTTTACTAGTCAGCGATAAGACGAGCAAAATATAGGCCGGTAATAATAATTTAAAATATCGGATACACAAAAACAATAAAACAAATTAGCCTAGTTACGCTATAACATAGGTATACAACATATAGTCACTAACACTCGAACGTTGGAGAAAGTTCAAAAGACTTTCTTGAGATCACACTATAAAAAATCTTATGGTTTTTATCCATATCTCTATCCGACAAAGTTTCTACTCGGTCAGCTCGGGTACAACTCGTTGGTAGTCAGAAGACTAGTGGACCAACTCCTCACTGGGTGCAAAATTCTTAGGGGATAGATTGACTCCCTAGATTTACACAATTTAATGAGCTCTTTGAGTGTGCCAGACAAACCAGGTCTCACGAACAGACGAGGACAATTACATAGGTTTTCCACCTAAAGAGCAGCCGAACTGCGGCGCGCGCTATGACGCCGCTCGCGCTGGTCCAAATCCAACGTCACCTTAATGTTCTTCTCTCCGCCAACACTGATATTGACATTTTTATGATGATTGGAACACCCTACGAATGATTATATTTGAATATTGTGCGAACCTTACTGACCAGTGGGATATGAATGCTAAAGAAGATATATCGATTGACGACCACGATTAATTGGACTGTTTTTTTTAATTACATTGACTCGTTTCATTTGTATAGGTACGTTGATGTAATAAAATAATTTAATTGTATTTCTGGTAATAATAATGTAGTATGTAGGAACAATAATTTAATGGTATTCTATTGTTATATGTTAAAGTTAATAATGTGAATATTGTGTGAGATAATTGTAAGTGGAAATCCGTTTTTATCTCAATAAATAAATAAATAGGCTGGTAGTCAAAGAATTTACATATACCACGTATAGAGCTAAAACAAACGCTTTACACCGAGAGCACGGGTTTGATCGCTCTTGTGGAAGTGTCAAACTTTTGTTGGCACATCACTTTGTCGCCACAGCTAGCATACATCTCATGTGCTTACGATTGGAACAAAGGAACCTTGTGGACACCCCTGATCTATTTGCTTATTCATTATCTAACCTGGTCGTTATAAAACAGTCTTGAAGATATTACAAACTCTTCAGTATAGTAGACCAAACTCTTTTAGTACTACATCTCAAATGACGACTAGTCCAAGGACACCTCATATAATATTATATGACCCGTTAATTTACTTAAACTAACTTGCAAAAAGTTAAGGAAATATAGACTCTATCCTATTGTAATTTCGGTTTAAAGGTCGCCCAAACCCGTATGAATACGGCGCCGGTAAATTAATCATTATTTTACAGTATGACTACTTAAAGCTGAAATATCTCTCGGATACAGTTCTTCATCTTAATCTCTTAAAGCACGCAATTAAATACCGAAAGCCTTGAATTCTTAATCTTTCTATGCAATTAAAACTTCCCACCATCCATTGAGCTTTTCTTAGCCATTTTATCCGTCACCAACTATGGAAATGTCACCCGATGGTTATCCATCTAACTTGATATACAAAAAGGGCATCCGATGAGCATTGACAGCAAAAAGAAACCCTTAATGAGTTGAAGATAAAAACGCCGCCGCGGCAAACTACAAAGGGCGGCATAAAATAAAGAAGTAGAACGTATTGCTATTGTTTTAAATCGAACTGAAACAACAATAGGTAGCCCTTTCAATGGGTAAAGCCGCCACAATGAAACATGTAAGGGGGAGGGTACATCCGCTGAGACGCTGTCCGGGCTACTGGTTTTGTTTTGGCCCTGAACGTATAGAGAATAAAATATACTGTGAAACAATATTTTTATATCTCGTAGTTTTTATAAAGAGTGAGTGAGTGAGAGAGCTGCACTACGCAATTTAACGCGCGGCTCAACAGATTTTCACGATAATTTATTTTTGCCAAATGCTTACACTATCTTATACTCACAAGCACACATACACCCTCTTGCCCCTTTAGAATATTAGTGTAATTACGTATAAACTACTAGTGTTTGCCCGACACTTAATTTGCTTATAATTTTATGAACTTATTATAGGACTTTTTCTTTTACAATCTTAAATCACGATTTTTTCAGATAAAAACATTTGCATTTTATCCAAATTCACTGTGTCTAGCCTAGTCTAGTCTAGTTCATAAATTCTTGTGTCACGAGTCTAGCCAACAAGTGCGTTTTTGTTCAAAATTATTTCGAATTCTTCTAACATTATGATTGAGGTATTATTAGATTCAAAATGTCATTTCCTTACATACCTATTTCTCGCAGTCTCAAATTTTTGTAATCGGTCATCGTGAAGGAAAAATCTCTCTCTTCCGAACCTGCTTTAATAAACTTCTTTCCGAAAACTCTGATAGCATCCATGTAGCCTTACCTTACGCCATCGTACATAAGTGGACAATAGTGGACAACGCTCACCTTGTGAACATAATGTTAATGTGATATACAACATCACATTGTTCAGTCACACGGCCGCGCTGGTCATTGGCCGCCGCTGTCATTATGGACTCTGTTCCAAGCACAGGTGACAATTGTCTGACGTCTTTGGTTCTTTGAAAAAAATATCTGCACACGGCATAACTGAAAACGTAATTATTTAATTATATACCGTAATATAGAACGTAATTAATTAATTATAGAATTATATATTATAGGCCCGTGAACAAAATGTATGGGTCAAATGAACCACTATGTAGGATGATACGATTTACATAGTAAATTTGATCATTTGATTATGTATGGCATTGGTACCATACAGTTTCAATAACTCTTCTAATCTATTATTCTGCAACGCCGTGCAAATATCACGCGACATGGAGAAATGATCGAGGGTAGCAACCCTCCCTCCTCAATTTCACTTAGTTGGACAGCTTACAAGTGACGGTATAGTGTTGAATCTTATTACTTTATACCCTTCTGTATCATCCTATATAGTCTCCTGGTGGTTTGTTTGACCCATACATTTTGTTCACGAGGCTGTACTATTAGTATTATAAATGCAAATAGACTTCGAAATTTTTTACACAAGCACGTCTTACGCTACATAGTTACGTAATTACGTTACAGAAGTCGCGGCATATTAGTAGTAGTAGTAGGTAGTCTAGTCAGAAGAATCGCGACTGCCGATCCGGAAGCCCCAGGTTCAAATTCTACGTGCACCACTGTCTTTTTTGAAGTCATGTGCGTAATGACGCTAACTTAAAACGGTGAAGGAAAACATCGTGAGGAAACCGTCACGTACGTAGAATGTTTCGAGGTCATGTTTCATTCACCAGCTCGCACTAGGTCAGCATGGTGGATTATGGCATTGGCTCGTTTCTTGCGAGACCCCGAGTACCTACCAGCAGTGGAAAAATATACTGGGCTGCTTGTGCTGTACTATTTTTGTAATCCCCGACCAAAAAAAGGGGTGTTAAAAGTTTGACGTCGATGTCTGTCTGTATGTCTATCTGTCTGTGGTGTGTCTGTCTGTCTTTCAGTCTGTCTGGCACCTAAGATCTCAAACGGATAAACCGATTTCGATGTGAGTTTTTAGGGTTCCGTAACCAAATGGCAAAATACGGAACCCTTATAGATTCGTCATGTCTGTCTGTTTGTCCGTCCGTATGTCACAGCCACTTTTCTCCGAAACTATAAAAGCTATACTATTGAAACTTGGTAAGTAGATGTAATCTGTGAACCGCATTAAGATTTTGATACAAAAAAACAAAAATTTTAGGGGTGTCTCATACATAGAGGTGAAACTCAGTTTTTTGGTCAGTACCATACGTGTGGTATATCTATGGATTGGCCGTCAAAAATAATATTGACTTCGATTGTTGCGCGAGGGACTCTTCCAAAGTGGTAAAAAGTGTGTATCCCCCCCCCCTGTAACTTCTAAAGTAAGAGAAAGACAAAAATAAAAAAAGTGTATGATGTACATTACCATGTAAACTACCAACGAAAATTGAACTGAATGGAAAAAATTGGAAAAAATATCTACTAAGTAGTTTTATTTGAATACGTCATAAATTGACTATTGTTAAAACACTGATTAAAGTAACAACGAAGTACAAGAACTTTTGTATTATGTTACTTGCTGCTACGGAAGCCTTCATGGGCGAGGCCGATTCGCACTTCACCACTTTTATTTAATTGAAGGTTATCGTGTGACGAAGTGTCACCCAATAAATAATCACTGAATAGTTTTTTTCTAGAATAACCGATGGCTGATCATTCTTATAATATGCTTTTAAATAAAGTAGTATAATATCCATTCCTAAAACAATGTAGTAAAATAATCATAATATAGGACATAGGGGATGAAAATGTCATATAAACGCTTAAGCCTTACGCCAACGACCTACAAAACGCGAACGAAACAGCGGACGAAATTAGTATTTTATAATTACCGATGTTTGTACACTCCAGTTATAAATTACTAATTGCCCGTGACGAGACATCTGTTTAGTTTAGACTATTTAGTTACAAGGATAGTAAATCTTAGATACACCCATATCCGCCCTCACGGCCGTCACTGGTGGCAGCCCTACGACAAGTGGTCGTAGTACAAGTAATTACCACTAATGGTACAGATTGCCACTGACAAATGAATAAGCCAATTTTTAGAATGTAGTTCTATAAGGAAAAAGTTAGATTAAAGTCTTATAAGCTTATAAAGGCTTTTTTGTTAACAAATACATGAAGATAACACTGCGAAAAAAAAACAATCTTGACCCTCTGTTAGTAATAGTAATAATCTACTAGTTAATAATTTACGCAACCCTATCGGCTCTCGTAAGTTAGATCTAAATGTTTGAGCCCCCTTCAGTCCTTATAAATAAAAAAACACTGAACTCATTTGTTAACTCAATCTTCTCGAGTAACATTGTAGTAATAATTGTAAACGATGTACTCTGAGATGGTTCGATCGATCTTCAGTATTAACATCGCTGTATTTGAAGATTGCTTTCGAAGATGATAACGCCTTAGTAAAAAATAAATTGTAAATGATTAATTTACATTCATTTTGACTTAACAGGTACAACTTACTTGGACTTTAATTAACGTTTATTTTGGCTTTACAACTGTCCTACTATATGTTAAGATATAGTTAGATGTATTGTTGTTTGTTTGTATTTTAAGCAAAAACTGAAAGGATCTGTATGAAATTTGGCACAAAGATAAATCATAATTTGCAAAGAGATAAGATATATTCATATTTATTTTAAGAATTTATACGCTATGTCGCCTGATGTTAAGCGACGATGCGGTCTACGATGGAGCGTGGTTACCTAGAAGAAAACGATGATCGTATATGATCTCCAACTTATCTTTGGATTATGTACACAGTGTAGTGCTATCAAAGTAAATTTGGGTTCTTCAATTCATTTGGGGTTGGGTTGAAATGCCTGCATCGGGCAGACCTATTAGAGCATAGTGCCCCAGCCATTATAACAATGTGCTACGTGGTGCAAAGTAGTAGTAGCAATCTTCGAGTCTAACTAACTTTACACGTCATTCTACCACCTACCAATAATAGGCGTGACGAAAAGTCCAGCAATTTTATTAAATTATTTGATATAATGACAGTATTTAAATAGAACAAATTATGTATCAATTTTAATTTAAAAAAAAATTAGTTTAACTTACTTTATGATCATTCAAAGCTAGATGTGCAAGCCCATTTCAAAAGTACGATTTTACCTATTGGAAAATGTATTTACCATTGGATAACCCATTCAATTTCAAGTTACTTTTGTTATGAAACCAGTTTCCTAAACGCAATATTTAATATAGCTACTACATACTATACAAATTTTACGCGCGACGCATAGAAAATACACCAGTGTGACGTCACGTTTCTATAGTGATTTGTATGAAGCGTTATTGGAATAGTCAAAAATTGTGATTTTAAAATCGTGATATCACGGGAAGATTTTAAGATAACAAAGTAATTCATTCACCTATGTTTCAGTTATTGAGTAGCTTTTTGATGGCACATTAAATCAAAAATAAGTGGTCATGCCTATTGTGATCCAGTTTAGAGGGCAATGATTTATGAGAAAATAAGAGACAAAGAGATTAATCTATACTAATATTATAAAGCTGAAAAGTTTGTTTGTTTGAACGCTAGGGTCTCGGGAAGTGCTGATCCGAATTGAAAGATTCTTTTTCTATTGGATAGTCGATTTATCGAGGAAGGTTATATATAGGCTATAGAAAATAACACTACTATTAACAGAAACGGAGCATGAATCAAGAATGTAACAAAATCGGGAAAAAATATTCCCTTTTGAGAGTTTTCGTACGTTTCGTGCTTTGACATGACATATGACGACATGTGTCTAAGATTGCGTCATTGTATATCACAGAAGAACTACAGACCCATCTCACTTCTGAGCCACGTTTATAAGTTGTTTTCGAGGGTCATCACGAATCGTCTCGCACGCAGGTTTGACGACTTCCAGCCACCCGAACAAGCCGGTTTCCGAAAAGGCTATAGTACCATAGACCACATCCATACGCTTCGGCAGATTATACAGAAAACCGAGGAGTATAATCGGCCACTATGTATAGCGTATGTGGACTATGAGAAAGCCTTCGATTCCATCGAGACCTGGGCAGTGCTTCAGTCTCTCCAGCGATGCCGCATTGACTATCGCTATATCGAAGTGTTGAAGTGTATCTACAGTAAAGCCACAATGTCTGTCCGATTACAGGACCGGTGCACAAAACATATCCAGCTACAGAAAGGCGTGAGACAGGGAGATGTTATATCTCCGAAACTGTTCACTGCCGCGCTGGAAGATGTTTTTAAGCTACTGGACTGGAACGGATATGGCATCAATATCAACGGCGAATACATCACTCACCTTCGGTTTGCCGACGACATAGTCATTGTGGCGGAGTCGCTGGAGGACCTCGGTGCTATGCTCAGGGACCTCAGTAGAGTATCCCAACAGGTAGGTTTGAGGATGAATATGGACAAGACGAAAGTCATGTCAAATGTTCATGTCTCACCTGTACCGGTTATTGTTGGGAATACCACACTCGAAGTTGTTGACGAATACGTCTACCTGGGTCAAAAGATCCAATTAGGTAGATCCAACTTCGACAAAGAGGTCCAGCGAAGGATCCAACTCGGATGGGCAGCGTTCGGGAAACTTCGGCACATCTTTGAGTCCAGAATACCCCAATGCCTAAAGACGAAAGTCTTTAACCAGTGCGTGTTGCCAGTGATGGCTTATGGAACTGAGACGTGGTCCTTAACTGTGGGCCTCATAACGAAGCTCAAAGTCACACAGCGAGCTATGGAGAGAGCTATGCTCGGAGTCTCTTTGCGCGACAGAATCCGTAATGAGGATATTCGCAAAAGAACGAAAGTGGCCGACATAGCTCAAAGAGTAAGCAAGCTGAAGTGGCAATGGGCAGGCCACATCGCTCGCAGAACTGACAACCGATGGGGAAGAAAGGTTCTCGAGTGGCGACCACGAACCGGAAGACGCCGTGTTGGACGGCCTCCCACTAGATGGACAGATGACCTCACAAAGGTCGCTGGAAACCGCTGGTTGCAGGTTGCGCAGGACCGATCGTTGTGGAAATCTAGGGGGGAGGCCTATGTTCAGCAGTGGACGTCTTGCGGCTGATGATGATGATGATGATGATATCACAGATTGCATACCTCTTGAATATAAAACCTTTGCTAATCTCTGAGTTGGTACGACCAATTTCCGACAGGTGGCGTAGCAGGTAGCTGAGGAGGTGTTTTGTTTGAAAGCGATATTCTCAGGAATTACTGACCCGATTTCAGTCATTCTTTCACCGTTGTATACGAGTTTAGACCATTCAAGTTCAAGTGGTTGCATGACACTATGCTGTTATGGCTAGGAATCTTAATTTCGTTACTTTTAATTATAAAAATAACACACACCGCACATACATACATGCAATTTCTTATTATGAAAGATCGTGTGAAAGAATAGTTAAATTTTTACAAAACTGTATAGTTTAATAAAGAAAATTTTGATATTACGAACACAGTCACTGTTTATTCTAACAACATTTTAAGTATACTTTAGAAGTATATCAGCAGATACCTATCCGCAAACACATAAAAAGTTGTCGTTTTGTTTTTAAAAACAATACAAAAACCTGCTGTCATTTTGTTCCGAAGATATAAAAAGTACATTTAATAAAATGAACCCACAAATGTGGCCAGTATCCCGGAATCCCAGGAGTATTTTTATCCGTTTTTTGTTTACTTTTGTTTTCATTTTTTCTCGGACAGTGGTGTTGTTTTGTGAACTCAATATGGCGGTTCATTTAGTGGATTAACAATAAAAACGAAATTTGATCATTGTGGTGAGACGATGGTTTCTGTTAAGGGCAAGTATAACATGTAGGGTACAGTGTTATGAGGCGTGTTTGTTCCACAAAATGAGTTTTAAAATTGAAGTTTTGAGCAGTATTTGGACAAGGCAATTTATTGGAATTGTTGTGGCTTAAACATGGCTTAGACATTCTTGCTGTTTTTTAGTGAAAAAAAAATCCATTTACAATTTTTTTTATTTAATGCTCAGAAAAAATCCAGTATCTAGTTTAATTATTTTATTCTATAATTTTATGTCTTCGTAATGGGTTATGCAGTACGTAGTTCTCATTCCAGTTATTTTCCTGGGATAAGTTACCTACATACGTATTCTTCCAGACTACATAGGTAAAATCTCACAAATTTCAACCCTATCCGGTAATACATTACGACGTGATTGAGCAACAAACATCCTACCAACACCTGAACATCGACATGGACATTGACATATTAAACATTGGTAGGATTAGAAGGACGTAATCCCTCAACGCGGATTGCGAATAAAACCTGTTTAATATTTTCAAAACTAGTTCAAATCACAAAAGTTTACGATCTTTAAATTGGAATCAAGGACGTTTAAAAAAGCCGGACGTAGTCTCGGCAAAAACTGTGTCTATAGAGTCGGCCATTACATTTTGTATGGTATGTATGCTTGTCGGGCTGTATGTGACAGCGCACTGGCCGATTCTATAGACACAGTTTTTATTTTATCGAGAACACGTCCGACTTTTGTATACGTCCATGATCAATTACATAAAACAATTCAATAAAGTAAACGCATCACCGCCTTAACCCTTCATCGCGTTATCAGACCATCGGCCTCACTGACCACTGCATATAAATCCCATATTTTAGTACCACCATTGTTATCCTCATTAACCTTTGTTCATTAGACCCTTCTCTTCATATCTCTCGTTATTTCTCGTCGATGACAGCACACGATTAGATTTCTTTTTTGAAATTTGTTTCTTTTTTTGAAACTCGAGTGTTATTCTTTTTTTCTAGATAGGGTTTCTTGTGGCCAGTGCGTTGTTTCGTTTAATGTGTTTGAGTTTAATTGTAATCAATTGTGTTGATCTTAACTCCTTACTTGTATGTAAGACGCTACCTAATAACTATTGAATTCCATACAGTTATTGAGTTTATAAAATAGATTTTGATAAAATACAAACTTATATTGAACGACTTAAGACAATAATATGGGAAACAAAAATCATTTTAAAAGTTGTTTTCATAATACATTCATTTAATATGACAAAGTTTAAATAAAGATATAAGCTACTAAATCACACAATTAAAAATAACATCATAAATTCATCAGTCACATAACCCACCCCTAACGGTACCTGACACAAAGGTGCCTATTACACTGGCAGCATTACCACGCTGAATAGCAATGGACAATCTTTGTGCCAAGTACAAGCCGGAGCGGGAGTCACAGCCATTAATATGCAAAGAAAGAATATGCAAAGAATATATTCATTTAAATTGGTAATTTTTTCATACCTTTACTATGTTTAGTGTCGAAAACATCGGAAACGTACACACTTGTAAAATCATACTTCCGAATTCTGTTTCTTAGTCATTTTTTATTAAAAATGTATAAGTTTGTCATCAGCTCTGTCTATAACAGTAAAATAATTAGCTCTATGAGGATACAGGCATGTCCTAGGAAAAACGTTTTTCGCGGACATGCGTCAACCGCCAATTCACACCTGGCCAGCGTGGTGTATTATGGCCTTGATTCTCTCTTTGTGAGAGAAGACCACGAGTCCCAGTTGTGGGAACAAATACTGGGCTGCTCATGCTGAATAGTAAGCAAGAATATATTCAGAAAATACAAATTTTAAGAAAATATTCTTCACTCAACAAGTCTCATAAAAATTAATCAAATATGTATGTTTATAAATTCTAATTCTCCGTATATGTTCTACCTGTATAAATAGTGAACGTACTAAGCAATATAACCGATGTAGACAGCACTCTCAGCGCATCCTCTATACAAGCTCTCGCGTTCGACGTGGTTTGACAATCGGTCGGCGAAGGCAAAGGGCTGATGAACAGGTGTTGTCGCGCTTCGATATGGAACCCTTTCTTGCGTACACGCCGCGCGCCGCGCCGACAGCGCACTGCGTCTGTCATGAGAAAATAGCGGATAGAATAATTTTCATTTATTTTTTGACGTGACAACGTCTTATAAATTGGTTTGCCGGGTAACACTTCAAGAAACTGCGTTACGCTCCGCTCACGTTATGCGCTCACAACGAGAGCGAGTGAGAGGCACGCGTCCCTTCCACTCGGGCATGGTTAGCCCGCCTAAGAGCGAGAGAGACAGACATAAAAAGTGAAAGGCACGCGTCCCTTCCGTAAAATTATTTTACCACTCAAAGTCGTTGTCACGTAAAACTTTCGCCCGTATACCGACTTTACAGGCAACTATTTTTTTTATTTTCAATCAAAAAAAGTAAGTAGTTTTACTTTCTGTTGCATTTAATTTTAAAACATAACAAAACCTACAAAATAAGCTAGCGCTAAGCTTAACCTTACCATTAAGCGCGATCTCGTCCAGGTAACCGTAGAAATGGAAAAGAGGACGGGAAAACAGGAAATAAAAGTAAAAGAAATAGACATGAAAGTAAACTAGAACTAACTAACTAGATATAACCAAATGAAAGGTCATTTCAGAATAGCAAAAATTGGAAGGAAATAAGCCAGTTTACAATATGGAATTGAAAAAGCACATTTACTAAAAGGGCATTAATTTATACCTACTCAGAAAGATTTTTGTGTGGTTTGATAGATTATGCGACTGAAAGTACCAGTTTTACCAGTTATTCTACCGCAAAACAGTAATGTGCCAACATCACTGTGTTCCCGTATGAAGGGTAATGTTTCCAGAGCACTTACGAAGCTTATAAATAAATCATCTTATATCTCAGGGTAACGAGCACTATATGAAGTAGTACTAGGTAATTATTTGGACTCTGCTTGTTCCAATAGGTGCCTGACACTGTACTATCAGTAGGCGTATTAGGTAACATAAGACATATGTCCTGCTAGTGTCGTCAGGTCGTCACTCTATCTTCTATATTAATAATTTCGTCAACGGGTACGGTAGACTTGATAGAAACCTTATATGAATAACAAAACAAAAAAATATTGATTTTGAGTCGACAACATTGGTCCACAAAATTCAGATTATAGAGAATTTCGTTAAATTCTGATGGGACTGACAAAAAAACCGCTGTCGCCATCTTTGGTGTGAAGACCGTTTCGTTCCATCAATCAAAACATTGCGTGCGTCCGTCGCGCCAAAAAAGTATCCATCACAAAAAACTGTGACTTATGTGACTACGTAAAACGAAACGTCTTGCCGCCGGACCGGAATTTTATTAGTAGGTACTTATATTTAGTATAAGTATTGCACCCGTGCAAAGCCGGGGCGGGTCGTTAGTACTATAAAAAATCGCCATTTTTGGTATGTTGTTACCATTCTGTAATTACATCTAAGCTAGGTTAAAGTCGCTTTCGCTCATGTATTGCCCCTCTCTATTATCGATGCGGCATTTCAGTAGACGCTTGAACATGGCAATAGTGCCAATTTGTTTCATTATCCACCAACAGAAGGACAGATAAACTGACAGATTGGCATGTACTTAGCGTATGTGGGGGCTGGGAAAAAACCCCTTTAAACTTAATGGCTGACCATTTGAATGATAAAATCCATTTAGGATCGGCCGTTTGTAATGGACGATGCTAAAGCTTGTAGTTCTTGAATCTGGTTTGAAAAAGGAATTAGTCTTAAGGATTTGTCACAAGCATTCGTTTTGTGTTAGAACGCATTGGTCAAAATGGACCTCGGGCTCCTTTCGACCATTTACAGGGTTATGGTGACTTGTAACGAATGCCACGCTACACTCTTAGCACCTCTAAAATGTCAGCTCACAAAAATATATATATGGTATGGTTTACTAATATTATTTTGTTTTTATACATTTGTGAATAAATGAAATTTTTTAACAGTCTTCTTTATGTTTTAATAGATAACAAATATACATTAAATTAAATATTGAAAACAAATCTCCAACGCAGTTGTTTCATGGTTTAGGTGACATGTACATTGTACACGTATGTACATTTGCAAGTATAAAAAAATACCCATTGTGCGTTTAAAATTCCTACCACGGCTAACAAAACAACTGATAACTTTGAAACAGACAAACAGATTTTGATGAAATATAGTTAAGAACACTATCGGCTTAGAGTATCGGACTGGGCCAAAATTAAACGTAAAATACGGGACACGTATTGTTTGCTTTACAAAATTATGAAAAACCGACAAAGATATAGAACATCAAACTTCCAGAGTGGGGGGTCGTGATGTCACTCGTGGGTAAAAATCGTATGCACAAGTGACGTCACGCGAAACTTCCTAGAACTGTATCTTCGTCATTGTTTGTTTGTGAAACAAAAGAATAAATACTTGTAGAATAGTTTTTAGCAATCTAAGACCCTCTACACACGAGCCCTAAAATCCGATTAAATTACGTAAAAGTAGTAGGGAGGACTCTACATCGTACCATAAACGACCAATCACATGGTGCGATGTAGGCTCCTCCTAAGCCCTCTACACACGGAGCCTTAAAATTCGATTCAATTACGTAAAAGTAGTGCGGAGGACCCTACATGGCACCATAAATCACCAATCATACGGTGCGGTGTAGGCTTCGCCCTACTACTTTTACGTAATTTCCTCTGATTTTAGGGCTCGTGTGTAGAGGGTTTTAGTGACAGACTAAAAACAAAATCAAGGTCTACATAAAATATGATGGGTTCATCATTTCAGAAACTATATATTTTCACTACTATCGGCAGTCCCTATGACTGCCAATTTTTAATAGGCATTTGATTTCAACGCGCCTAATATAAGCGATAATGTTTCAAATGTATATAATGTATGTATGTTGTATTAAAATATAAGCATTTTAATCAAACAAGTTATTCACACAGATCTAACATTACACAAAGTGCTCAACAGGAATGTTCAAAATAAAAGAATCAGAAACTTGTAACAATAAAAGTTTAAGTTACAAAGATATAAAACGTATGATGAAGTGATAAGATCACAATATTATTTTATTGTCTGAATAAAGAACGTTTTCGAGAAATCCAGAAATTGAATATGATTCATCGTTAAGGAATTAGGTAAGCCGTGGTGCTGGCAAGTAAGACCGATTTTATTGTTGAGAAGTCATAGGTGCAAATCCCACACACACACACACACACACTGTGTCTGAGTCTGGGGTCTAGGTATTTTTATCTATATGCCTGTTATACGAGTACACAGGCAGTTATATATTTACAACTACATAATTATATAAGCATAACATTATAAAATTTGGGGATGGATGGTGTTATATGTGAAATTACCAATATTCTGTTTTTTTTCAAGTATAGATGTATAACTGTGTTACTACCAACTAGCTTTTAAAACAGAAACTATCTAACCAACCATCGTATTGACTGGCCTCGTGGCTTAGCTTAGTAACTCTGCCTGCGACGCCGAGGGTTCGATTCCCTCCCAGTACAAATATTTGTGTGATGAATTCAAATGTTTGCACTATGTCTAGGTGTTTCTATGTATAATAAGTATGTATTTATAATTAGAACTATATAAGTATTATAACAGCTATGTGGCCGCCATATTACAAGATTTGCTTAGTTTGGGATCAGATGGTGTTGTGTGTGAACTGTCCACCTATATTTATTTATTTATTAGAAAAACATATTATTAGAAAATGTTTGACATTTGTCATATGGCGCTTAAATTTTACCGATATTTTTTACTTTTCATTGAAATATAGAGCCGCAACTCCATTATAGCAATAAAACAGGGTTTCATACATTTTTGTCATTTTATTAAATCTGAAAAGCTGTACCTCGTAGCTTTAGCATTTATAGATTCAAAAACATATGGGGGGGTTCAAACATATAAGGTGTCATCATGATTTCTTAAGCAGGATGTGATAGTAGAGACGCGATGAAGATTCTGCAGTATTGTTAAGTCAGTAAAAAAAAAATATTTGTGCTACTTTCAGAACCGTTCGTTTCTTACAACGTGATTGAGTAACAAACATTTAAACTTTGACAATTATAACATTAGTAGGACGCTGTGATAGTTAGTTCAGACTTGAGAGTATAGTTGAAGTCAAGAGGCCATCCTCACTATACCACGTAACACACTTACTATCAAAATACTAAACCTATTAAACTTTGGACATGAAATTCAAATCACTCTACCCAATTCTCAATAGTTTTCTGCAAACGCGATGGTAAGTTTATGACTATTATTTTTATGATGGCTATGATTTGAATTGTTTACAGAATTCTCCTCACTTCGGTTATTCTATTGCTAATCTGTACTTTGGAAACATTTCTGTGTTTCGGTTTACTAAGCAATATTTCCAGTGAGCTGTGGAAAAGTTTAAGACCTATGTTCAGCAGTGGACGTCTTGCGGCTGATGATGATGATGATGAATTATCCCCAACAAACAGGATTGACAGGCTTTTTTTACTTCTTTTTAAATAACAATTCAAGCTTCAAGTATGTCACATATTAAAAGTTACCAGTTTACAGGATTGTTGTCTTATATTAACCATATCTTGGTATAGCTACGGCTGCAGATGTCACTTAATTTCATTTAAGAAATATTGAATAATTATAATATTTATAACATATAAATTTCAGAGGTTCCTACTGCCCGTTTACAGCTAAAAATGACAATTATTTGATTTGTTGATTAATTGTATCACTGCATGTTCTGACGAGATATTTTCTAAGCCCTGTTATTCATAACATTGTTTTACAATTTATTTATGTAAAAAATGTTATTAGAATGTTTAAGTATGTCAATAAAGAATATTATATTCTGTTCAAAGACAAGCCATGTCTATTAACGTATTAGTCCAAGCAAAGAAAGTACTGATCGATATCGTCCAGTTCAGGAGGTCGTAATTGTGATATGGACCGTGAGAATATTCAATTAAGTTGCAAACTTAATTGCAACTTGACAAAGTTAAGTTCCAAGTGAACTATCTTCGGAAGGAAGTTAGCTGACCATTATCTTTGCCTTTGTGCCGTGGTAGCACCGGACGGGACTAATTAGGGGTTGGTTGGGGACTTAGTGTGGACATGACGGGGATCTAATGATATACATTTAGAGTGCCATACATACGCAGACAAACATACGTATACATTACACATATATTTATCATGAGTAGGACTTGAACCTACAATGTACTGTTCAGCATAGCAAAGCAGTAATATACCATCACTACTACCTCAAAGTACCATGTATACTTGTTTTGTAGTGGTAGGACTCTTGGCAGAGTCCGCCTGGGGAAGTATCACACCTTTGCCAGTTATTCTAACGCCAAGCAGTAATGTGCAAACATTACTGTGTTCCGGTTTGAAGGGCAATGTTTCCAGAGAAATTAGAGGGCTTAGAGATATAAGATCTTAGATCTCTGGGTGACGAGCGCAGTGCAGTGCTAGGTAATGATTTGGACTCTTCATGTTCCAATAGCTGCGTGTCACTGTGGTATTATGAGTGAGGCATGTTGCTTACCATCAGGCACATGTCCTTATCGTCTCGTCACTCTTTATAAAATATATATATTTAAATATATATATATGTAAGCACCATGATCCCAAAATGTATACGGTCAGTTTTCAAGATTTTATATGTAGGGTTTCTGATTTTTTTTTGCAGTAGAAGTGTCGAGACAAGCAGGGCCATAGCATGTTAGGTAAGCAACATTCCCAGATGGAACACCATAGCGTCACGAAGCTATTGGAACATGAAAAATCCAAATGATTACCTAGCACTGCACTACGTTCGTCAGAGGCTTAACATGACATAACTCTATGCCCTGAAAGTTCTCTGGAAACATTGCCCTTCAAACTGGAATACATTAATGTTTCCACATTATTGTTTGGCGGTAGAATAACTGGTAAAAGCGTGATACTTCCCCACACTGACTCTGCAAAGAGTTCTACTTCTACAAGAATTGTTTGACTGCACATTGTGTGATGTTCATCAATATTCCTAGGATATCAACACTAGGGTTGTCGACAGCATGTCCGGCAACAGGGGTCTAATCGAGTTATTGTGAACGGCACAATGCGGTAATCAGCGGCGGCCGCAGCGAACGGGCACGCGACGGCAGACCGTGGACCGATTCACGCTCCACTTATACGTATGCAGCGTGGAGGAAATTGATACTGAACTTCGACCGGTGCACTGAAGCGGTGATAGCTTAATTTTGTAATATCGATCAAATATTGTGCCATGTGTTTAATACGAAAATGTTAAGGTTCGATGCCTATACTTTGTTGTAGGACTCTTTTTGTAGTGCTTCTTTGCAGAGTCCGTTATAACTAGAATAGGTTCGCACTTGACCACCATCTCGCCTGATGTTAAGCGATGATGCGATCTACGATAAAGCGTGCTTACCTAGAAGAAACCGATTCACTCTCGATTGGTGTCTTCAACCAAGATTGTAACTATCGGGGAAAACCCACTCAGGCAACGCATTCCACAACCTAGAAGTTCTTTTCACAAACGTGGAGTCAAAGTTATTCTACTGCCTAGCAGTAATGTCAAAATATCAGTGTGTTCCGGTTTTAACAACGTTTCCAAAAAAATACAGGGTATAAAGATATTTTTATCATCTTGAATCTCTGGGTAACGAGCGCAGTGCAGTGATAGGTAATGATTTGGACTTTTCGTGCTCCAATAGCTGCGTGACTATGTTGTTATGGGTAGGCATGTTGCGAAGCATCATATTTAATTATATCATATTAATTGTGTAACTAAATAATAATAAGTCAAGTAAACTTCACACACGAGTTCAATTAGATAGATGATTAATTGTTTGATTAATTTATTCCTTAAAGACTAACAACTCAGTTAACTCAGAAACGAGATTCTCATTTTTATTGATTTGTGTAATTTTTTATTAAAATTTAAAGGAACAAACCGCTGTTGCTCGTTGATAATATGATAATATAGTCATCCTATGAACCGCCAGCAATTTTGTGCTTTGGTCGGTGACGCTGCGTCGTATAATGAAAATTGACACTACTCAATTGGTGTAGTTTGCAGTTCAGACGGATTGTAGCCTCATTTGATGATTAATTTATTTAGTAGTGGTATGACCATTTGTCGAGACCACTTGACAGCCCCGGATCTAGGACGAAGGGGGGGGGGGCGGGCAAGCCGGGGCTCGTGCCCGGCGGATGGCCTCAGGGGGCGCCAAATGTGTCAGGCATGTTGCTTACCATCAGGCACATGTCCTGATCGTCTCGTCACTCTTTATTTAAAAAAAATTGAGCGACTTATCATGTATCAAGTAAGATCCGCCAAATCAAGTAAGAGTCGTAATATCCTATCCAATAATATCCAGTCCCTCCTGCTCATGGTGGTCATGAGTAGATACACCGATGCATCCCATCCCTCCCGATTTTGCTCCGCCTAAAAAATATTGATGATCCGGAGCTGCTTTGGGAACTACCACAACTTTCCCAGTAGTTATACTGCCAAACAGTAAATATTCAAGCATTATTATTTCATTCAGTTAAATATCTTATTATTATAATAATACAAAATATGTCAATGTTTGGTTTTTTTTTGTTCAATCACATATGTAATCGTGCCACGTGTGTACGTAAACGTAACGTATGAACGGGTCAGACTGTGAAGATGGTAATATCGCGGAACGCTGCTATTACAAGATAAAATTACATGGCACTGAGATGAATCACATTTATCTGAGTGGCATGCGAAGTGCAGTGGTGGCCAGTAAATAAATAAATATTGGTCGACAATTCACACACAACACCATCTGACCCTAAACTAAGCAAAGCTTGTACTATGGCGCCCAGATATAATACAGCTGATATAATACATGTATAGTTTTAAATACATACTTATTATAAATAGAAACACCCAGACACAGTGCAAACATTTGAATTCATCACACAGATATTTGCACTGGGTGGGAATCGAACCTACGGCCCTCGGCTTCGCAGGCAGAGCTACTACCCACTAAGCCACGAGGCCAGTCAATAATATGAATCTTTTACATTCAAAATATTGAACGAATCTGGGCTGTTTTAGCTAATAATATTACTTAACTTCAGGTATTCATCTTGCTCATCTCTTAATTTCTTTGAATGAAATGTCTGTGCATTCTTCTCTCAGACTTTTCAGTAACACACACCAGCAACAAAGTAACGGTACCTACGGTAATAAAACACCACACTTCGTCTGAAACAAATTGTCCACCCATTAAATTACTCTCCAAAAATAACCATCAAAGTTGAATTGTCGTCCCGAAACAACAAACACTCAAATATACACTTACAACTTAATTTAAGACCACATTAATGACCCATAAATTATTAATAACAACAAAGTTACGACCTCTATATATTACTGTCAGTAAAAAGGCAATTTGATTCGAAATTCATGTATGATACATTGTTTTTAATTGCAAAAAATTGTTTGCTTATAATCTCACCTCTAGTAGAAATATATTGTGTAAATAATTCGTTTGTCTGCTAGTTCATGTAGCGAATAAGGGCTACAATTTTTTTCAGAAACAAATGAACCTCAATTCATAACAATTTTATTTCGGGTTTAATTTGTTTTTGAGGCGCTTAAAATACTTCAACAGTCACTTTATTGCCGTTTTATACCTTGTGATGTTTGAAATTAAATTGCAGAATCAGGGATTGCTTTGAAAATACGTGTTAGCGTTTAGGCAATTCAAATATTTTATTATATATATAAGGCGTTCGCGAGTATATTGTTATCACCATTAGCCTATTGTGGCGCATTGCTCGATATAAACATTTTCTAAAGCTAGAATCTCGATCTTTAGCTGCTTTACGTATGTCGTCACTTTATCTAGTGTCAAGGATGTTGTTTAGTGCCGGTATGTGACGTCGGAGGACAACGAAACCTCGAAAATAATTAATTCAAGCACATTTATTCCTTAGCCGACTGACCACCGCCATTGCACGACACAAGGGAGTGGTGGTGATTCGGATACATGCACGGTACGTACGCGATTCACCGCTCAAGATCACGTATATCCCAACAGTTATTGATACTGCGCCAGATAATTTTGAAACCAAATTAATTTGAATTTAATTGTATTTATTTATGTGGAAATTATTTTGAATTCAATTGTATTTTTGTTTGAATTTTAATCATTACAAACGATTGAATTATACAAATTATTATACTTACTGTTATAAACATTTTACATTTTACAATACTATTGTTACACTTTAGCATTTTTTTTATTTTTTTTTATCAAAAAGTTGCAAAATAACGGACAAAATCGCGAGGATCAACTAGCGAATTCACACAATAGCAAGTGGACCACCTCATGCAATAATAAACACACAATAAACTAAAATAGAGTAAAAACTCTGAAGCCTGTTCCAAGACAATGCACTCCGCGCGGACTCGCCTGACGTTTTTATCATCTCGAGCGGAGAACAAAAGCTGAAGGCTTCCTGTTCAACTCGCATCACCATTCTTGTGAAGCGACTTGCCATGATACGTACAGACAGGACGGTTGAACAGCTTTTTTGCAATACAAGCTTATTATGTTCTTATGTTATTTTGTTTAATATAAAAAAACTTAGTCTCTTGCAGTTGCAGTGGCGTGCATTTATTTTATTGTCAAAGAGTTGTGTGAGAGATTACGGTTTGAAAATAAATGTTTCCAGAGAAATAACAGGGGTTTGTCTTCAAATCAAGAGTAAATCGCTTTCGTCTAGGTAAAACGCTCCATATTAGACCGCATCGTCGCTTAACATCAGGCGAGATGGCGGTCAAGTGTAAACATTTAAAAGTAAAAAAAAACATCTTAAACCTCTGGGTGAGGAGTCCAGTTCAGTGCTAGGTAGTGATTTGAACTCTTCATGTTTAAACTGCTGCGTTTTATTGCGTGCTAATGGATATCCTTGTTGCTTACTATCAGATGCATGTGCATTCTACTTACTAATATCACCAACGTAATATTAACTAATCTAACATAGCACATCAACATGTTATCAATCCTTAAACATTTGAACGTTTTAGCCACGCCGATACAAATTGTGTTTATTTTTTAACCTGGCTAAATTGTAGGTTTTACAGTTTATTGCTTATTTAATTTCTTTGAAAGTTGGTAAATTGTCTCCCGTCTGAGCTTTACTCCTTTCTCCATAGATAGTATGCTTATTTTTACTGAGACACTTGCATCTTGTACATTCCACATCGCTCTAACGTGTTTGGGTTACGCCGTTGTACTGCATGTTTAATTGGTTAGAGTTAATTAGACAATGAATCTTAGGCGCGTCGTTTTACTCCATATTTCAATGCTGAGAGAGACTTATGTGCCTTAGCCTCACCATATTTCTTGCTATACGTGTATATTTCATGTCCCAAATGTTGGACAACTTCATCTTCCTTGAGTCTCCAATCTTGTCTCCGAACATTAACTTACAATAGAGGTGGACGATCTATTCATTGGCGCCAAGGACCGATCTGATCGCACGCCACGCCGATGGGAGTCCGATGCGTATACTAATGCTAATCCTGCATCATTCTATTTCGCGTCATTTGAATGTTACGATTTGCAGCGTCATTGTTGTTTTGTGTGATAATTTTGCGGAAATCTGGAATTTTGAGGTGAAAGACAGTTGGAACCGTTGCTTAAAAGACAGTTACGAATGGTAGATGCGAATGGTATATGCACAGATTTCTAAAACAAAAGGCAGATGGAACGTGCAGAACACAGATCCTTAGGTCCAGAAAGCAAATATCAAACGCCAAAGCAAATACAAACTCCAGTCAGTACGAAACGGACTTCCGTCTCGTACGGGAGTCCCGTGTGATTTTAAGTTTTGTACAAGATTATGCCGTCTTGTGTCTTCAAACATTGCAAACATTGTTCCCAAAAATAAGAAAAGGAAAGAAGAATATCATTTCATAGGAAAGTTTGAATATTTTTACTGCTTTTTGTATAATTTAGGCGATTTCATTTCGATTGCTGAATAGAAACACAACACCTCAACGAAAATTGGTTAGTGTTCCTGTACTAAACTGAAATTATTTTCCCTAAAGTTAAGGTAAAATATAGATTATGATTTTTTTTTGAAGCTACTCGTAGACCAAATTATTTATGTGCTTAAGTAGATTGTATTATTCTATTTTAAACCCTATTTTTATAATCGTATTTTTTTAATTTAATGTCAATCGATGCCTAGCACAAATCCACGTCATTATTAGTGTTTATAAAAATACTAATAGATGAAAACTATAGCTATGAATCAAGTTTTAATTCTTGTAAGTAGGTAAAGTGGAGCTTTAAAAAGTAGGCGAGTTCTTTTGAGAGATCTAATCGTTTTAATCAACCTCATGTTATCTGGTCGAGACAGTAGTGATATTGTCGAAGTTTTATACGGTGCTAATTTGTGCGTACATACTTACCCAAAAAAGATGTTGGGATCAGGCCAATCGCCAAATAAAATAAAACTTTTAATCTTGTCCCGTTTAGTTGACGGACAGCCGTAAACAGCACAACAACCCACCATGATGATATTTCGTTAGGAATTAGATGTTCGATACCAGCCCTTCGTTGAGTGCTCCTAGCGTATCCGAAACGGCCTGAGGGGTGAGGAAGCTTGAAATTGGCGGGGGTGGGGTGTCCGTTCTATCTATATTATCTATTCTAGGGCTAAGGTGGGTTGTAGGTATAAAGCGTTGCACTTTCGAGCTCCCTGTCCCACAAACTTGATTTTGGTTCTCTGAGTGGACGTGAGGCTGCTGTTCATTCTGTCCTGACTTTCTTTGTCTAAAATTGGGGAGAGGATTGTTAAAGGTGTACGTCAAAAACGCCTTTAATTTGGTTGATCGTGGAGCCCCGTTGTCCGAAGTGAAGAATAAAATTCTTGACTTCTACAATTTTCTTTGGCATTGTTATGGCAGACCCACAAAATTATCAAAACAATCCTATGCTATCTTCCGTTGGCTATCAACTTGGTGAATCTTCGGCCATGCGACCTTCGCCCTGGCCATTCGCTTTATCATTTAACATCTCTAGTCCAATGTAAACGTTAGGTATTTGGACGACGTAACTTTGGGTAGCGATGTGAATAATGTTCAACTGATTTACATAATCTCTTAGACGGTTTTCGTTGGTTTGTATCAACATTTTTGAAAAGGTGAACTTTTCGTTTGCGACACGCGTCCAGACAAAGATTGGATAACAAACAAATTGAATGATCTGGCCCCCCAACATCAAATCAGTTGACAAAAATTCTCTGCACCTCCTGTGTTCACCGATATTAAATGAGTAGGTAGTTGCCACCTTATGTCAAGCATAATATTCAAAATTTCACAAGAAGCTCCTATAGAATACTCAAAATAAACACACACATGACTTTTACTATTATTCGGCGTTGTCTTTTTATTCCGAATTTTCTGTACGAATATTCGAATTTTTAGTTGCATGCTAAATCAAACTTCTTAACTTCATAGGATGGAAATAGTAATAACAAGAAATTCTTGCATAATTTATAATCGGTGTCATAAAAAAATATTTTAACATTATAATATATGTGTTTATTATACGCGAAGATTTCCGAAGCTAAGACAACAATAGTGGGATTTTTTTCTTAAGACTGGGAACATTACACGCACACCAAAGTGAGTAATTTGACAACGTCGGTGAGAGCTGTCACGCATACATAACTAATTACTGGCCTCACAGTGTCGTTCACGAAGGTTTCATCTGTTTAGAAATCTGTGGGTATATGGATAAACTCATTTTTGCACTTACAAAACAAAATTAAGAAAACATCTACGAATATAATACTGCAAATAGCGATTTTATTTCTTATATAACCTCTTACAGGCAACCGTGGAATGGAAAAGAAGTTATACTGTAGGAAGTGTTTATTATTACAATATCTCTGTAGTGGCAATCTGGGAAAACTAAATGACATTGAAACTGAATGAAAAAACACGTGCACAGTATTTTTTAGTGATGGACAAATTATTTTTTTAATGATTGTACCCTATTCTGTCAACAAGATGGTCAAAATGGGTCTTTATTGGTATTGGTATCTTGAAAATACGTGTATACCTAGTCAAAGTAGTTCAATCATATTTTCACGACACATCATTTTACAGCTGGTAAATACAATTGTCTGTGAATTTTAATTGCACAAAAAATTGTGTAAAAGTTTTCTCCTTTTTCAATTTACTTTTCATTAATACGAGGATTAATCTTCAATATTGAATCATATTTCGTCTAGACAACCCAAAACTAACATATCATTATGCATTAACCATACGCACATAGGTACTTATAGTTGAAATAGTACAAGAAATGTCATACGTAATAGATGTTCAAATTATTCCGTAATTTATATACGACCCTTACACCTAAATATATCATATTCCATCGTAATTGGGATACTTCTAAACTATGATATTCACGAAGAGTACTGGGCCCCATTTCTCATTTAAACCACAATAGCGTAATGGATAACCAATAGTTTGTTGCTAGTTAACCAATAGTCAGGTGTAACGATGCGCCCGCGCATTCTCGTGGAAGTTTGGTAAAGTGTGTGGTACATTAGGAATTATTTCTGAGTTTATAAGGAGAAATAACATAGAGTTTATAAAAAAATGTCACTGATAAATGTGATTATTTGGCGGTTTCCCGATATATTGTTCCAGTTTCACACGTTGTGTTCAAGTGAAAACAATTGCATTGTCCCAATTTTTATGGCTGTTTTCACCAGATTGTTAAATACCTATAGATTTACAAATGAATTATTTATTGACCTTATTTTACTATACCTATTTGTGTACAAGTATATGTATACCCTAAAATAATTGCAAATCGCAGAATCCTACTAATATTATAAATGTCAATGTAAGGATGTTTGTTGCTCAACCACGTCGAAACGTATGAACGGATCGATGAAATTTGGAATACAGTCAGATTATAGCCTAGAAAAACTTCTATTTTTCAATTTTTCTAGCGTACTTTTTATCCCGGCAAAATAACTGGAATGGAAACTACGCAGGTAGTACTGCGGGACGCTTATAGTATAAAATAAATCCCTTAAAACCTTAAATAGTGTACCTATCTATTTTACTATACATTTTTTTCTGATCACTAAGGAAGTACATATGATGTAACAGGCATTACACTTTCTAAATTACTCTACAGCTGACAATTATTGCATTATAAATGTAATAAATGCATCTCATTGTAACCCCAGCAGCCAAGTGACCACTTACAAATGTTAGCTAGCGGGGGTCCGGCGTGCATTGTTGCTCGTTACTGCGACAAATCGCAACCGCGACCCCGGTGCGGTGTGCCGCGGCCCTTAGCTTTGTTAATTGGTCAGTAAGGTGTGGGAATGAGAGTGATTACGTGCTCTGTGTTTTGCAAAACTCATTTGTCTTCGAAATATTGTATAGACTGATACTATCCCGCAGTTTTACTCATTCTTTCAATCTTTGTGTCTTCAAATCGAGAGTGAATCGGTTGCTTCTAGGTAAACACGCTCCATCGTAGACCGCATCGTCGCTTAACATCAGGCGAGAAGGCGGTCAAGTGTGATCATATAAAAGGTAAAAAAAAACAATTTAGATCCCGTTATTTTCTACAATACAATACAAAGCGGCTAAACGTTGGCCGCCGTATTGAAGAACGTACCGCAATGACAATGCGGCTAATCGTTGAACCGCCGCATTACAAAACGGCCCTGTTTTTCAAAACGACTAGCCGTAATGTAAATACAGCGGATTATACGATCCGGCTGCGACATATATACCAATGAAGGTGTAAAGTAGGATTAGTATTTTAGGTACTAAGAAAATGTGTATGCTTTTTTAATCACTGATACGCTATTAACTACCATCTCGCATGGCGTAAAGCAATGATGACTCAAGTTATCGATAATGATTTATTAAATGAATCTAGAGTGAAAACAGTAAGCAGTTTTCGTCTCTACGTGGTTTTTATTACCCATTTTAAAATATCAATTTACTGCTTAATATGTAAAAGTACCTGGTTGACTGAGCTTTACGCGGTTTAAATGCGTTTGTAAAGGGATCTAAGTAAAAGATTTTCTCAGAAAAAAAAGAACAAAAAGAAAAGACCCGAGTGTAACCATCAGGATTCGAACCGAGGTCTGTTGACTCCGAGGGCGAGCATATTCCGTCTGAGCCATTTAGATTTAAAGAACAGTGGCGAAATAAGTTATCGTATTCTAATGACGTTGTAGGAGTTTTTCATAGCCTAAAAACGCGCATAAAATGATGTTTTAAAAAATAAAACCTAGCTAGATCGATTAACCGTCCCCGAAAGCCCCTGTATACATAATTTCGTGGAAATCGTTCGAGCCGTCTCCGAGATTCAGATTCTATATAAATATATCTATAAGAATTGGTCGTTTAAAGGTATAAGATATATGTAGCAAAATTAGATCAATGCATACAATGCAAATCCCACTTAGTGTTTCCACTGCTGGAACTCGCCCACTCGAGAGAGTAAATGGCCATAATCCACCGTGCAAGCCCAGTATGGGTTACCGGATAACGTATGGCCTTCGAAAACTTAAAAGATGCCAGTTTCCTCACGATATTTTCTTTACCGTTTAATGTACTCTGCACTTGGAAAAATACTCAGCGGTGCAGGGGAGATACGAACCTACAACCTCAAGATTGTTTGTTGTACAATCGCATGTTCTACTAGAAGCCACGACGGGTAAAAAGTGAATAGTTACTATACACGGCTCAATTTATCGCAATAGTATTTATGCAACAATGTTTTTGTTTCTAGAGCTTTTTCCAATAATACAATTTTAATACGAAATGTTGAGAATATACACGTCAACACACAACAATGATTAACAAAAAAGGACACAAGAAGTCAATTATCACCAACGAAAAACTTTTAAATTCGCATTCCAGAAAACAATGTCCTGACGCAGCCTGAAGGCAGCGAATGCATTAACGAACTACATCTTTGATATTAAGCGTATTATTTTTTACGCTCGCTTTTTTCGCTCGCTTTTTTTGCTTTTTCCGCTCAGTATCAGAGTACTGGTAGCCGAGCCAGTCGCCCGAAGCAAATCGCTGTTTATTACCCACCACTCCGTAATTTATTATTGCATTTTTTGTATTATCAATAGCGTGGTCTTCGACTTTTTGCTGTTATTAAAATGGCTATTGTTTATGAAAAATCGTTGGGAGATTTTTATCGAAGTTGTTCGCTTGGCTTTTGTTATAAAATGAGTCGTTAAAATTCGCTCCTGTTTGGTGGTCTTGTTTTATGATTTAGTTAGATGGTTATCGGTCAAGCCTTCTGGCTTTGGACGGTGCGTTTTGGAATTTGGCACTCCTGCTGTTTTATCTTGGCTAAGAATCTTTGAGCGACTTCGTCCAAATTGGCTTCATAATGAATATGTTTTAAAGGCTTATTTCAGATGCTGGTTAATAGGTTATTATCTTTAGTAATTATAATTACATATTTTACACTGCGAATGTTTAAGGTAACATTAATTTCTGGCAAAATTACTAAACCAAAAAGAAGACATTGTGGCCCTAACAAGGCGTTTTCAGAATAACAAGTATGAGTGATAAACAAATTAAACAATGTTATGTCAAATTATTGATATCAACATACTTTCAGACATAGATTAAGTATTTTTATTCATACACTAGAGGCACACCCCGGCGTGCTACATTTAGACACTCATCAAGATCCCGTACATATACAACGGTGAAAGAATGATTGGAATCGGTTCAATAATTCCTGAGAATATCGCTGTCAAATAAAACACCTCTTAAGCTACCTATTACGCCACCTGTCGGAAATTGGTCGTACCAACTCAGAGATTAGCAAAGGTTTTATATTCCAGACGTATGTAATCTGTGATATTCAATGACGCAATCTTAGAAACATGCTGTCATGTGTCATGTCAAAGCACGAAACTCTCAAACTCTCAAAAAGGAATATTTTTTCCCGATTTTGTTACTTTCTTGATTCATGCTCCGTTTCTATTAATAGTAGCGTTATATTCTAAAACCTAAAGCCTTCCTCGATAAATGGACTATCCAATAGAAAAAGAATCTTTCAATTCGGACCAGCACTTCCCGAGATCCTAGCGTTCAAACAAACAAAGTTTTTACCTTTATAATATTAGTATAGAAGTATAGATATAGATATATGTTTGCCCTAGTTGGTGAATTGAACACACGACCTCTGGCTCCAAAAGTTGACATGCTTAAATTAATTAAGCCACACAGATTATTCCTTAAACTTGTTATTCCTACGCAAACCCCTAAAATTCCTACGATTAATCAAAAATTTAATATACCTGTACCTATATGTATTGGACTGACGGAACGAGTAAGACATGCACTTGATGGTAACCACACACGTTGTATGCACAACAGTTCAGTCTCACACAGCTATTTGGAACAGAAGAGTCCAGATCACAGCCTAGCACTACATACTGCTCGTCATCCAGATAAAATGTACAAAACGATGCCGATGTTACAGGTTTTTGCCCTATAGTTTCTCTGGAAACATTCTCTTTTAAATAAGAAGACGGTAATGTTTTCACATTACTGCTTAAATTTAGAATTACTCACAATGGAGTGATACTCACCCATCTGGACTCAATAAATGGTCATGCCACTGCAAAAATACATCAACAACATCATTCTGTTTAAATCTGGATTGGGAAATAGGCTGGAACCTGTTATTTCTAATCTACATTTAAAAAGTCAAGACGTGATCACATTCAATTTTGTTTAGTTTTTAAGAAATAATGGCTCAAATATGTTATTTTTAAGTTTTGTTCTTTCGTCAGGTCACTTACCCTATAATTAGATCCAGATACAGGTAAACACTTATTTGGGCAATAAACTGTTTTTTTGATGACAAGAACGAATTTGATTACAGAAGCCAGCGGGAGGCAAAATATGGATTACCTAAACGCATTCTCGGTCCAAACCGTAGACAATAAAAAACAGGTTTCCGTACTTTTTGCGGATCATCTGTACAACATATCTAAATTACAATCACAGCCACAAAATAAGATAACTGTCCATCAAACGAAAACCCTTTACCATACAAAGTAGCTGAGAGAATTAGTGAGAACCACACATTACCAAAAAAAAGTCGAGCCGAATGTGGCAACGATTTGTACTTTTCGCCATATTTGGCGGCAAAACGAAAAGAGGTTTGATACACAACTACTGGTCTTCAGTGACAAACCGCTTGCATGACTTAACTGGCGCAATTTGGGCTGGCTGGAAAAAAGTGATGGAAAAAATAAAAGCGCGCGGAAAGCCTCTGGCATTGTCCATTCGAAATTCAAAATGAGGAAGACACAGGAATAATGGCCCAGGTTCTTGAAACAGGAACGTCGAGTTTTAAAAAAGGAATTGGTTAAACGGAGGCCGTTCGCGGGTAATCACAGGCGACGAGCGCCCAACATAAAGGTTTGTTCAGGTTGTAGTGTGAGTTTAGATTCTAAATTTTCTTTTGGTAGTACTTTACTGCCACTGAACAATTAACCGTTGAAGTAAACGTTTTTCTTAGTGGACACTCCGAATTAGCAAACAGAGTACACTCCGCGAGGCATAAGCTGAGCTTTGCATTTGTGTGAGTGTACATGGATAGTGTAGGTGTGACAACCGGCCTTAGGCGCGGCGCCATTCTGTCTCGCCGTGCTCCTGCCTGATTGGTGATCACTCACACTAATGCAAAGCTCAGCTTATACCTCGCGGAGTGTACTGTAGTAGTACTGAGTAATAATACTATGGAATATTAACGTTTTCCAATTTGCAACACAGTATTATATCGACACTTCACCTAGTCCAAAGGCACTGTGAGAAGGATAGAGCGGAATAGTGTTCTGGCTATATAGGAAAAAGAAAAAATGGTCCTTATGAAACGGAGACAATCCTATGATATTTGATTACAAACTTGCCCATAAGATTACAGTGTCACATAGTTATTGGAACCCGAAGAGTCTGAATCTGCTGATAGAAAAATAATTTGGAAAGTTGTGGGACCTCCCTAGGGGACTCGGTAAAGAGTTCTACCAGCACATGATAATATAGCATAAGCATATCAGCCCACAATATTTAATATTCAATATTCAATATTTTCCAACTGCTATAACTCGGGGACTTCTCTCGCGAGGTGATAGTCAAGACCCTAATCCAGCACAATGGCCAAGTGCATATTGGTGAAAGGCACATGACCTTAAAAGATTCCAGCTACATGTTGGTTTCCTCACAATGTTTTTGTGTTATATTACCGTTTTTAAGTTCGTGTTTGTTTTAAGAATTCGAAAAGAAAATGGTGCGCGTGGGATTTGAACCCCGGATCGCCTGTCACCGTTCTCCGGACTAGACCAACCGTAACTTCATAGTACAATATTGTATGCATTATTATCAATGAATAAAAATCGTGTTAATTCTAAAGTACATCAATATCTGTGAACGCGCCCCGAGATCGCGTGTACTAGATACAGGTGCGGGCCTGAGGCGTCGCAACTTCATTCATTGTTACTGGCACAAAGATGCGCTGCCAACTGCTGGTAATAACTACCCACTCAGGAATGGTATGCTGATTTCGACGATTATCTGGAAATACTTTTTTTTAAACGTACAAATGAGACGAAGTATTACGTTTTGCTTATTTGTTTTGAAAAAGCCCTTGTCTAACCTTTTGAAAAGTCTCATGATTATATCACAACGAGAACTACGTCATTTAGGCTTGCTTTTTGGCAACTTTTGTAACCTTTTGCATGGGGGATCAACAAAGACTAAGGAAACTTTATATTCTACTTAGCCCAGAAGCCTACCGGAAGTAGATGGCGCGAGAGTGTGATCTTGGCTAACTATCGTCTGTGTTCATATCAAGTAAACACTAATAAAATCAATGTATCTTACTGATGATTAATTTAATTATAAACTCGTAAAGGTATCGTTTCTTAAATAATATTATATTTTAAAACAGAAAATACTCGCTGAATCCCAAGGAATGTACGACTCGCTATACTGTAGCCTAAATAAACAAAGATAAGTGAAAAATAACTTGTATGAATTTTTGTTTTTGTTATTGAGGGACTATTCCTGATAACAGAAGCAAAATGGGTCTGTATACCATCCACGGTGGGGACTAGTGAGACCAAACTTTGCTCTCTGACATTGTCAACTGTTGTTAGACCAGACCTAGTTACACAGACGATTAAAGTAACATTGATTCTACTAACATTATAGACTAGCGGTCTGTACTAACTAGTACAGACCGCAAACGAATATAGTAAAAAAACATTTTTAAATCGGTGCAGAGGTTCTCGAGAAATCAGGTAATATACATTAAAAAAAACAGTGGTCGAATTGATAACCTCCTCCTTTTTTTGGAAATCGGTTAAAAAGTAAAAAATCCTCGTTTTTAAAATTAAAATGTTCTAACAAATTGTTATCTGAGACATGAAGTTTCGTATATTGTTTTATTTTCACATATTTTTATCTGCATTATATGATACCTACTTATATTCAACGGTTGGTGATATAAAATATTTATTTTGAACTATAATGTTAAGAACTAAATTTATGTTGATATCGCATATATTACCATAATTTTATCCATGAATTCATAAAAATACTACTTCTGTTCGAATTCTGCCCCTTGATTTGTTTTGTTTTGATCTACATCTATGGTGCTATTTCTAAATATAATCATGGTTTCAAGCTTTTCTGTACCGATCCCATTTCACTCAAAAATTGTCAGCTCCGCATATAATTTGGTGAAAATACTTATGTTAAGTAGTCTTTTTCTACCGTTTTGTGTATAAAATATGTTTAGAAGCCACTGATAATTTTTTGCACAGCGGTAATCTCAGGAACTACTGAACCGATTTAAAAATTTTTTTCACTATAGGAAATGTACGTGATTATTGAGTGAGGAAAGTGTTAAAGGTAGGTATGCATCACGGGCAAAGCTGGGGCGGAGAGCTAGTATTGTATAAAGAGAGAGGGACGTTTGGATTACAGCAGTAGTTACAGAACACAGAGCCAAAGAGCACCGCTTCCTTCTAACAAGCTTTCCACTTATGCCGTTTACACGCGCAATCAAAGCTCGATCAGCTTTCCTACACTGTCACGGTCATAAAGGAAACGATTTGTAACATAAATAAAATAATTACAACGTCCAAACGTCAATGTACAGATTTGAGAGGAAGAGATGTGTAACACTCAAGAAATACATATCTTTGTGAACATCAAGTACTAGCGGCCCATTCCAGCTTCGCTCGGATAATAACCTAGATACCAACCGCAGCGCCATCTCTCGGGTAATTTGTGAATCTAAACCATGCTGAGCTCGACCCAAACATATACAAAAAATCATTCAAATCGGTCCAGCCGTTTAGGACGAGTTTACTCACAACGAAATGTGGCATTGACTTATAAATGTCACCGGAAAATAAATACTATATATGTATATGGAAAATCCAACCTACTTTGACGTAAACTAGTATGGTATTTTTGCATCTCTGATATCTGCTACCTGTGTTACGACCCGTGGTTACGACACAGCTTACAGCTTACTGAGTATTTAGTCCTTTTTGAGTTTATGTTATACTACCGTAGTAGTGGTAGGACTCTTAGCAGAGTCCGCCTGGGGAAGTACCACACCTTTGCCAGTTATTCTACCGCCAAGCAGTAATGTGCAAACGTTACTGTGTTCCGGTTTGAAGGGCAATGTTCCCAGCGAAATTACAGGGCTTAGAGATATAATATCTTAGATCTCTGGGTGACGAGCGCAGTGCAGTGCTAGGTAATGATTTGGACTCTTCATGTTCCAATAGCTGCGTGTCACTGTGCTGTTATGTGGCTGGCATTTTGCTTACCATCAGGCACATGTCCAGCTCGTCTCGTCACTCTAAATTATATTTTAAAAAACTAGCGATCTAAAACTTTCATGTTTCCTAAAAAGACGTAAGTTCAGGGTGACTGGGATTTTGGACCAAATTTAAATATGAAAGAAGGCATAAAATTACTTATCTCCTTACCCTACTTATATAATAAACGCGAAAGTTTGTATTGATGGATGAATGTTTCTTACTCTTTCACGTAAAACTACTAAAGGGAAGTGGATGAAATTTGATGCATAGAAAGACAATGGTCTGGAATAGCTCATAGAGTACTTTTTATCCCGATAAAATAACGGGATCAGGAACTGCGCGGGTGAAACCGCGGAATGCTGCTAGTTAATTAATAAATTTACTACTAGACTTATTTTCGCATCTTTTTGTACCATTTTTTTCAGATATAGATACTAGGTGAGTACCAAAAAGACGTCAAATGTAAAAAAAAAACGAAATCTGTACTAGAAACTAGTCGTATTTCATCATCATCATCATCATCATCATGATCATCATCATTCATCATCTGACTGCGTATTTATACGTTCATAATAAATTTTAGCCAAACGATCATCGAACTCTTAAAAACGACAGAAGCGGCAAACACGCTTCTACTATGGCGATGCATAATCAGGTGACGTCTCCTGATTTAGTCTCAGTCGCAACAAGGAGTTGTGTACGTTCGCTGACAATTCAATTTTCAAATTTTTCAAACAAATTTTCGCCACGTTATGTTGTCTTTAGATTATAGCATACCTCATCTTCGTTTCTTTAATTATATCGATGCAAACGATATAATTTTGTGTGAAGAACGAACTCCCAGGAACAGAACAACCGTTGACCAGAACAATTGTCCTTTTTGTGGCCAGTTGTCCATTTCAAACGTTCCTAATCTGCATGAATGCATGTCGGATGCGTGGAAATGGTCGCGATCGGTCATGTGGAGCGATTAGCGTCCGGCGCGCCGTCCGACGTTCGCAGTGGAAATTGATGGATTTGCTCGTTTACAAGGAAAGTATACCTAGATGTTAAAAAATCTCTTGAAAAAACATTGACTTTACTATATTATCCTTCTTTTCTGCTATACTCTCTTATCCTTCCATTAGGCTACCGTGCCATTCGTTACCAGCAATGTCACTCATATAACATACTTGTGGTTAACTCTGGCTGCGCCCGCACTCAAGGATCAGTAAATATCCTACGGTGAAAGAGTTTTTGAAATCGTTCAGTAATTCCCGAGATTGCGCGTTCAAACAAATTAATCTTCTTCAGGTATATTATACCTGTTAGTATTGATAATCTAGCAACGTTTGGTGATGAAAAAAATAGTACCTACTCAGGTGGAACTTCATCTGAGCTGGGTTCAAAGGCTTTTTCTTTCAGTCAAAAATAAATATTAATTACATTTTATAGTCCTTTATGCACACCACAAATATTAAAGCTTTCTCAAGTTGTTAACCAAAGGGGCATGAATTTCGATCTGACCCGCGGTATCAGTCTGCAATTATTGACAATTCAATTCAATGCTTTATCTGATTCTACGTGCCTACTCCAGAGGTAATTTAAACCTCGCTTTAATTATTAGTTTGTTGCTAGATTATTAGCTTAGAGTAATTGGTTTGTCGAAAGCTTGGAGTGGTAAACATGGACTCATAAAATAATAAATAAACAATACCAAGTTTTTTTTCTATTTGTATTAAGTGATATGAATACACCGTGGACTGCATTGTCGTCTAGCATCAGGCGAGATGACGTTCAAATGTAAATATAAAATAATCTTTAAATCTACATTTTTTTCAAAGGTTCATTAATCCTTTATCAACTTAGTAGGTCAAGCAACCGCGCTAAGACCGCGACATGAGACCGCGACAGGAGACCGCGACCGGAGACCGCGACAGGCACTTAACTCTATAGAATTGTATGGGCGCCAGTTCGCGCCGAGACCGCGACACATGTCTCGCGACACGTGTCGCGGTCTCGGCGCGAACTGGCACCCATTCAATTTCATAGTGTCATGTGTCTGTCGCGGTCTCTGGTCGCGGTCTCCGGGCGAACCGTTCGTTACCTTTAGATGTTGTACGGATACCTACTTAGAAGAAACAGATGCGTTTTCGATTTGAGGCACCAATCATCATGTTCATTGGAAAAGGGCCACTCGAGCAGCATTTAGGTATAGGTAGCGTATAGGTTATATGATTATTTGGCAATGATTGTCAACAGTTCTAGCTTAATGGCAACTCGTAAATTAAAGATAACTTATGAAGTTAATAATGAAAACAATACGTAGGTTTTCCCCTGACAATTTTGTTCATCAAGGGGTTCATCACATTATAATTGTAAGTTAATTAAGATTAGAAATAATAAGACAAATAGACAGACAGAGCAAGTTTATACATTTACCGTGCCATAGACAATCAATAAACCACCTTACGAGGCCTTCAAACCGTCAAGCTTACCGTCAAACTATTCAATAACAACACGCTTCTAACTCACTGCAAACACACTGGGCCGTGTAGGAATCGTCGCTGTTAGTCTATGGCCGCCGATATATCATAGCAATAGACATTAGCATCGGACACCATCTTGGATTTAAGATTTCAATCCACATGTAAGAATGACAAGAGATAGATCTTTTATTTAATAAAATAAAAATGAAAGACACTGTCCGATGTACTTATAATATGCTCGTATACAGCGGTATCGGTGATGGTTATAGCACCGTGGAATTCGACAATTTTAACCGATTTCAAAACAGGAGGAGGTTCTTCATTTGGTTGTCTTCTGGTCGGCTAAGCCATATAATTTTCACATATTATTTAAAAAATACAAAACCAAAACCAATTTATTTATTGCGTTTGATATTTTAAATTTATTTCAATTGCTTGGTAATTACATCATAGGTGGTCCCATGTATTTTTTTTCGAAATCAGTGTGTTGGTATTTAAAAAATCAACAAAAACTTGAAATTGATTGACGTCATCCATTTATAGAGAGATAATTTTATGAATGACGTCATTGTAGCTTCCACAAAAATTATGTTTTTAATTGAGTGTTTGAGTTCAATTTCAAATCGAAGTCGGTCATTTTAAAATAAATAGTTTCCTTCTCAAAAAATACTCAACGCGCTTAAAAAAAGTGTTGACTTCAATAACAAACAAATAAAAAAGCTTCGCCTAGCATATCTTGCGATAAATGCACGTGGGAACACACACGCCCCATTACACGCATGCGCGTGATTGAATGGTCTGCGCTTGCTGTGCGCAACGGTATATATTAATAGTATTTAGCAGTAGCGGCGATAGCCTGTGGCGAAGCTAACTGCGGACGAAGATTCCAGAAGGTAATGACTGGACATTATTCTATTGCACTGAGTTTACTGGAGAGATGAGACGACCATAGCCTTTTTAAATAAGCAATGCAAAGGTAATGGAATGGCAATGCAGTAATGGACATGCATCAATCAGATTGAACAAAAATAATGAAACTTGAGGCATCCTCACCTAACGCTTTTCGATTTTAGTGAATAAATAAATAAACATTGGTGGACATTTAACACATAAAATCTGACCCCAAACTAAGCAAAGCTTGTACTATGGGAGCCAGATAGCTGATTTAACACTTATGTAATATAGTAGTAGATACAAACATAATTATGTATTATATGTACATAGAAACAGTCTAAATAAATATTTGTACTTACTCATCACACTAATATTTGCACTGAAAGGGAAACGAACCCAACAACCCTTGGCTTCACATGGCAAGTATCATCAAAAATCATGGAATTTGTGTCATTGTCACCTGAAACCATCGCTTTTCAAAATATTATTTTCTTTTATTACAGCGCTGTTTTAGGAAAAATCTACGTTAAATTGAGCCATCAAATTCTAGGTTATAACAAAGATTGTTGAACTCAAGATTAGCCCTGAACATCTTGACATTGATAACAAACTGCGTCTGTGACATCTGTCTCTATCTAAGACATATCCGTCTTTGTCTAAGACATCTATTTCGCTCGCGCTAGTTATAATTGGTATTATTCTCTCTCACACACGGTGATGTTTTATGTAATTAGAAAACATTTAAAATAATTTTAAATACTGTACTTACGCAAGAAATGTAATTCTATTAGATTTATTAGAACACTTTTTGAACGTACAGAAAGACATTCTTTTATATTTATGTTCAAAATGATCTAAATCAGTGATAGGTAAATTACCGGCGTCCCCCGCTCCCTACAGCCAACTAGAACAGAAAGAGTGAGCTCACTCTTCCCAACGTTAACATGATTCCGTGTGCTGTGATGTTTGTAAGGGCTAATCTTGAATTCTACGATCTATGGGTTATAAGTTCTCATTTTTTTCGGCAGTCCAGGGACCTTCGTCCCTATGACTAGCGAACAGAAACACGTAGTTTCTGTTAACTTGTTGGTAAAACTATAGCTTCCATTATATCTGAGAGTTTTACAAATAACTAGTAGCGGTTCGCGGTTTCACCCGCATTAAGTATATAATCCAACATCGCGTTGGATTGTGAGGTGGTTGTGGTGATTGGACGGTTTTGGTACCAAATACCGTCAACCAACCATTTTTTTAGGTATGGCAGTTGGCTTCAAGTTCTAATGCCTACCAAATTTTACTCATTACCTCCTCTAATCTATACTATTATTATTAAGAGGAAAGTATTATTTTTATTTTTGTATTTTTGTATTTTTGTATGCAACGAATAAACTCAAAAACTACTGGACCGATTTCAAAAATTCTTTTGCCAATAGAAAGCTACATTATCACTGAGTAACATAGGCTATGTTAATTACGAAAAAAAATAAGATATCATCGGAAAATTTAACTAAAACCAACGCAAGGTGGAATAAAAACAGACATAAAATGGCTTTCATCGCATACGCTGCGGAAAGTACTAATGATAGACCAAAACAATGTTCTACAATATTATAGAGCGTATTAAAATCTACAAAAAACCTCGCAATACCATATGTCTAACTACAGTAGTTACGTCGCTACAGCTACTTTTTTACATTTTAAAAGTAGATAAAAATGTCTATCAAATTTAGACCATGTTATCCACATATTTGTATGAATTCTTATCCAAATAAATTACTTCTTATTCAAGACTCTTTTAATACCTATTGATTACTTTTTGAATTATTGAAGTCGGACATTCCATTCAAAAGGTATTACGAAGTTAAAAATATCAATCCTATCAAAATACGGCGCGCGGCGCGTTGGACACCGAGGCACGGGAGAGAAGTGTTTGCAGCTATGAATTTGGAAGGCGCGCGTCTACTTCGCGCGGTCGGCTCGCTATGTTTGTAGTGGACGCAAATGATAATATCAAATATTTTTTCGTAACACTTTTTTAAGTTCCAATCAAAAGGTTTTTTCCGAACTGCTTTTAAATAAGTTTATTCTACCTTTACTGTTATTGTTTAAGTTTTCTCGCACTTTCTACATAGTATTAGGTAGGTACATTAATTTTATTCCATTTCTGTTTCCTCACGATGTTTTCTTTCACCGTTTTAAATTAGAGGCATTACGCACATTACTTCGAAAAAACAGTGATGCGCGTGTAATTTGAGCTGGGGGGCTCTGGATCGGCAGTCGCCGTTCTGCCGACTAGACCAGCCGAAACTTATGAGGGATATAGCTCATCCCCAAAGGTCCCCTTTACCCTACCGACTAAAGTAGAATAAAACGGATCATTAAGGACTACGTTGATGTGACGATCAGACATCTAGCTGTGTCAATAGATACAATAAGCAGCCCACTAAATATTCCCACTACTGGGACTCGGGGCCCTCTCTCGCAAGGAGAGAGTCAAGTCCATAATCCACCACGCTGGCCCAGTGCGGGTTGGTGGATGACACATGACCTCAAAAGATTCTAAGTACATGGTGGTTTCCTCCCGATGTTTTCCTTCACCTAAGGTAGCACCATTACTCACATGACTCCGAAAAGACAGTGGTGCACGTGGGATTTAAACCCGGGGCTCCGGATCGGCTGCCGCCGTTCTCCCGACTAGATCAGCCGTAACTATTTAGCATGTATTTAGAACTAATAGAAGCCACCATTTTTTATTAAAAGATACCCTAAACTACGTTGTCGGTGGCATTTGCAGAGTTTTAACACTAAATTACAACCATTAAATATTTACTGATTTGATTTGATGCGTACAAGTAAAAGGGGAATAAAAACGACGCTAGACACGCCTAAAACTAAAACGTGTGCATGTAGGCATAACGTTTTTAGGGCTAATGATAATATACCATAACAACTAACGCATAACTATTTTCGCATAATTTTTGCTACCATAGTATACCATGTATAGCATAAACATAACTTAGCATAATGTTTAAAGGCACACATTAAGAGAAGCATAGCAATACCAAAACATAATGATCAAAGAAGAATTGGTCCTATTAGGGCTTCGATCACGAACGTACATTCCTGATCGAAGTATTAGGGCTTATCACTGAGATTCGACTCCAAGTGGGCTCCCGGAGCCAGAAGCTCTATGTCCCTGCGTGTCACTTCTCCATACTCGACATACGCTCCGCTATGGAGGTCGCCGGCGTCTACGCTTGGCCTCGCTTGGCTCGCTCCTCTTAGGTCTTAGGACCTTGAGATTCTGACTCCCGCATTTTTTTCATAAAGTGAAGTAGGTAGGTAAAATATATGCGTTTTAAATGATAAACAGATGATTGGGATTGTTTGTTTTATTTTGGTCGTATGTCCTAAGCATGGCAAGTCTGCCAAGAGTGTGTTAAAATTTATAAGTCTAATAATTTTGTTTTATACTTATTTTCCACAATACCCGTGCGAAGCCGGGGCGGGCTGCTAGTACTCTAATATTTTGACTTATATATTGACTTTCGTGTTTTCTTTATTCATGTATCGCTTTTGTATTTGTTATTTTTGTTTAGTTTTACTTTTACATCATTATTTAATATTTGACATCTTATGGAATTTTCATCAATTTAATTTAATTATGAATTATTTTCTATTTGTCCAATATCTGAATGTGCGTAATTATCATAACATAACATAAATTTATTACATTTTTTGTTTACTTTTGTTCACAATATTTTGTTAGTAAATGTATCTATCATTAGTATAATTGGCGTTATGCCGTTCTAATTGATTAAATAAATAAAAAAAAATTAAGGTAGCGTAGAGGGTGCAGAGCTCTACTAACCTAATATTACCATACTCAACGAGTAGGTACTACATCGTACGGAATGTACGATGGCTCGCAAGTATGTCTCAGTTGATATGACCTCGGCTTAGTAGGGAATATCAAAAAACGAGCTAGCATTACCGAAAGGTGCCTTATGGCCTTGGCGGGAAGGATCTATCACCTGATGACTTGTAGCTGGAATATAGAGGTAATAATATACGTTTTTTTTAAATTATTAATACGTGAATGTCTCCCACGACACCGGACTAACATATTAATCGACCCTGTTTGGTGGCACCCAAAGAGTTTACATATACCTACTACGTATAGAATATACACGTTAGAACAAACGCTTTACACCGAAAACACGGGTCGTAACACTCTTGTCTTATTTCTCTTGTGGAAGTGTTATACTTTTGTCGCGCCACATAACTTTGTTGCTATAGCTAACATACTACTCATCTACTCATGGTTGGTACTAAGGAACCGCTCTATTTATCTACTTATTCTTTATCTAAGTTGGCGACAGAGTTCACATTAAATCGTATGTACCCTTCTTGTACCACTTGCCATTTTAATTATCACACAATACGTTTGCGATACAAATTCTTCTTTTGTACACACACTATTGCCTTCACATTGTATTTTTGTGCTACACGTTGATTTTTTTACTTTACTACCTAGGTATCTTCTAGGTAAGTCTTACCTAGAAAAAAACAATTCACTCTCGACTTGAAGACACCAAGATTGTAACTATCGAGAAAAGCCCACCACAACGCCTGGACGTTCTCATCACAAAAGTAGAGATTTTCGCTCTTCTAAACCTCTTCGCTTTTCTTTGGAATGTCAACCATACAACGATGTTGATTTATCTAGCTACTAGTCTAATAGCAGTCTAATAGAAAAAAGAGCTGGTGATATGGAAAAAAGGTGAAAAGGCTGGTGTTAGATTACGCAGATTAGTACGCACTCTCTGAAATGTATCCGACAAAAACTCGCTGAGCTTGCAAAGTTTCGACCATGCTTTTGGAGACTTTGAAGTATTTTAAACAAGGGGGTTGTTAACGTGGGTTGTAATTCTACGGTAATTTTTTTTACTAATAGGTTAGCTTTATCGCGAATACGCATTATTTTTATTAGTAATTTTTTTGTGTAAAGTGCAATATTATGATCTCATTAACTAGATTTAAAAAGCTAGATGGAAAATCACCTTTTTGAGATCGTAAAAGTCATTTAATTGCTTAATTCAGCCATAAAACCAACAGATACAATCGTAAACAGTTATTAACAAATCAAAACTACTTTGACTAATGTATTCTTTGACTCCAGCCACACAATAGAGCAGCCATCATAATTTCGCATTCATTTCGCGTCGGCCAATGACATGCCTCCCAACGCCTCCTATAACGTTTTCGGCCAATCAGCGGGCCGTATTTGAAAAACAATAGACCATAAAAAATGCGTCACGCTAGTCTGCGCGTGAGTTTACGTTTGTGGTTTAATTTGTGATAATTCGACTCGGCCGTAGTGGTGTGTCATTCGACGATTTTATCACCTCGCCACAGTGAACGATCGCTGGTACACTCTAGTACCTTCAGAGATTTACATATAAATTAATATGTATATGAGTAAACATGTAAATTGATAAATGTGAATACAGAGATTGGAATTTATTTTGATGTATAGTGTTTGTTTGAAATTACACAAAAAGGGTTTAATAAAGTTAAAGGATTTTCTTAAAATCAACTTTTAAGTTGGTAGGTACTACTTATGTTAGAAGCGGACTATTTGCAGAGTCCACCTGGGGAATATATCCTATTATTCTATCCTACTAATATTATAAATGACAATGTATATTTGGATGTTTGTTGCTCAATCACGTTGTATGAACGGATCCGACTGAAATTTGGAACATAGTTAGATTATAATCTGGAAGAACACAAACCTATATGTACTACTTTCTATTTCTACTTTTTTTATTCCGAATAATAACGGGAACGGGAACTAAACGGGCAACACCGCGGAACGCTGCTAGTATAATATATATATAAATAAATATATATATGTCCTGCCAATAACGAAACAGTTGGAACATGAAGAGTCCAAACCATTACCTAACGCTGCTCTGCGCTCGTCTCTCAGTCGTATTAGATCATTTATCTGTACCTACTAGTAGCCCTTCGCCAAATAGTCAAAAATTGATTAATCTATCATAAATTTGACGACAGGCTCTAAAAATAAACCATAGATTATTTAGGCGTGTGTATCTATACTAATATTATAAAGCTGAAGAGTTTGTTTGTTTGTTTGAACGCTAGGATCTCGGGAAGCACTGGTCCGAATTGAAAGATTATATTTCTATTGGATAGTCCATTTATCGAGGAAGGCTATAGGCTATAGAACATAACGCTACTATTAATTGAAGCGGAGCATGGATCAAGAATGTAACAAAATCGGGAAAAAATATTCCTTTTTGAGAGTTTTCGTACGTTTCGTGCTTATATATGACACATGACAGCATGTGTCTAAGATTGCGTCATTGAATTTCAGGAGTTTGTGCATTGAATACAAACCTTTGCTAATCAAATTTGTTTCTAAATCTGAGTTGGCATAACCTATTTCCTACAGGTGGCGTAGCAGGTAGCTAAAGAGGTGTTTTGATTGACAGCGATATTCTCAGGAATGGCTGAACCGATTTCAGTCATTCTTTCACCGTTGTATATGTACGAGATCCTGATAAGTGCTATATAATGTACCACGGGCGAAGCCGGGGCGGACATCTAGTCAAATATATATGGGTATAGGTGTATCACTACTAGGTTGCAAGTGTTTTAGCATTGTAAAAAGCCGCATTATGAAATAAAACTTCCTCTTAGTATTTTACTTACAAGTTACAGCTAGATACAATAAAATTAATTATTCAGTACCACGACTGGGGTTAATTCAACAAAAGCAGTACCACGTTCCGGAGTACATTCCGAACTACTATTTGTTTCCGATGGTCAAACAATGAGAACTGAACTACTTCAGCAAAATCGTACGAATAAAATGAGAAAAATCGAAAGTGATGCGATTTATCAACGGTCATGGGTAGTGGTATGACGATGGAAAGAAACAAGGATTCCAACACCTGACCGATCCTAATTAGGAATGGGAACAACGCTTGGCGACTGGCAACACCTTGGCGTTAAATCTTACAGGGTTGCCACTATTACGTACGATGACAAAAATGTTGGTACCTACATTAATATCTATATCTATACTAATATTATAAAGCTGCAGCGTTTGTTTGTTTGTTTGAGCGCTAGGATCTCGGGAAGTACTGGTCCGGATTGAAAGATTCTTTTTCTATTGGATAGTCCATTTATCGAGGAAGGCTATAGGCTATAGAAAATAACGCTACTGCTAATAGAAGCGGAACCTTTGCTAATCTATTTTTTTTTAATCTGTGTTGGTACATCCAATTTCCGACAGGTGGCGTAGCAGGTAGCTGAAGAGGTATTTTGTTTGAAAGCGATATTCTCAGGAATGACTGAACCGATTTCAGTAATTCTTTCACCGTTGAATATGTACGGGATCCTGATGAGTACAATATAATGTACCACGGGCAATGCCGGGGCTGACATCTAGTAAATATATAAAAGAAAGTCGTGTTAGTTACACCATTTATAACTCAAAAACAGCTGAACCGATTTGGCTGAAAGTTTGTGAGAAGGTAGCTCAGGACCAGGAGAACGACATAGGATATTTTTAATCACGTTCCCGTAGGTCGTCAAAAATCGACAAACGACGAATATCCCGTTCGACCGCGTTCCCGTATGACGTGACATAAAACGTAAACCGAATCACATTTCACACGAAATTGCTAGTATCGACAGTTTGTAGTAAAACGCGTGAGGTTGTAATCCTACGATAGATCACGTTAGTTTATAATCAAACGTCGTGAGATTATAATCTGGTGAGATTTTAAATATTTCGATTACATCTAAAACAGACCCAGTCTAAGCGACCGGCATGCGTGGATTTCGTGCCCGAATGCGGGCATTGCCACGTTGAACGGCAAAACTAATAAGCTTAGCACAAAAGAAAAAAAAAATCATCTGGTTTACTTTGATAAATTCTTAAACTTACAGCCAGATGCTCTTCAGGTGGTGGTGGTTGATTGGTATCTTCTCAGACTGACGTCCGGTAACATCCGATAATTAACCGACTTCCAAAAAGGAGGAGGTTCTCTATTCGGTTGTATGTTTTTTTTTTTTTGATATCAATTTCCATACTACATTGTTAAAATATCGAGTACATTTACTTATACTACTCGTAAAAAATGGAATGGCAAGTATTCCGGGTTTAAGAGAATTTAATTTCTCATAAATAAAACATATTCCACACATTTGATCGATGCTTACGTAAACGAAAAGCCATTATCACTACCCATTCAGTACCATAGCCAGTACCATTTTGAGTAAACTCGAATAAAAATTGATAAATGTATTTATTTTACGTTTGTTAAACCATATAGTTAAAATCAAAAAGATAACGTTGTACTTTTGTAGCACCTTGCAGAGGGTACAATCCTTAAAAAATGAATTAGTCCGTGAGGTAGATTGCATAAAAATATTTTACACGTATTTTTTCTTTTGTTTCACAAACAAAAAATTTCGAAGATAAAGTGCTTAGAAATTTCGCTTGACGTCTACTATTTTTACCCACGAGTGACGTCACGACCCTCCATTCTGGAAGTCTGATGATCTATATCTTTGTCGATTTTTAATAACTTGATCAAACAAAGTATACGTGTCTCATGATTGATTTTTCTCATATATCAATTATAACATACATATAATAATTAAATTGAATCAAAATTACTTGTATGTTATGGGCCGTTATTATCTGTTGTTTCCAATCCGTGCACGGTTGCCTGGAAGAGATCGCTCTTAGCGATAAGGCCGCCAATTGAAATGTCATCTTTTTTTTTTAATAATTGAAGTTTATTTTGTGTTTTTATATTGTGGCTTTTAATAAAGTGTTTTCTTATCTTATATCATTTTTTTCATGATTTAGCTGACGGAATAATTAGAATGGTTCATTTTTGGCTCAGTCCTATTATACGTAACAATTAATTAAAATTATTTAAATATACATTTTGGTTAATTACTTTATATTTAATTTGTTGCTTTTATCTAGATCACTGCTGTAGTATGTCAAGTCAATTTCAAGTAAATTGGGGAGGAAGCCGTGTGCACGAACCATTTGGAGCCACTTTTGACTTCTTCAAAATTCAAAAACTATTTTACTTAAATATATATATAAATTGCTCATACATTTTATATTGACTAGAAAAAGGAGGAGGTTCCTCAAATCCGTATACTTACGAGTATTATATCTTTTTGACGTGACAACGTCTTGTAAATTGGTTTGCCGGGTGACACTTCAAGAAATTGCGTTACGCTCCGCTCACGTTATGCGCTCACAACGAGAGCGAGTGAGAGGCACGCGTCCCTTCCGTAAAATTATTTTACCACTCAAAGTCGTTGTCACGTAAAACTTTCGCCCGTATACCGACTTTACAGGCAACCAATTTTTTTTTTATTCACGTGTAATGTTAAGGGCTGCGTTACTATAGGTATAGTAGGTAGGTACCTATTATTTTCGTCTACGGTTGCCTGAAAGGAATCGCTCTAAGCTATAACGTCTTCAATTCAAATTTTGAAGTAATATTTATGCATAAGCTTAATTTATAAAATCACATGTATGTAGATTTGTAGATTTATCTCGTAATCTTATTACGTCTTCGTTGCGCACATCCATTTAAGTCTTACAAAATGTTGTCCATCCCAAGACTGCCTGGATTAAATTACTTTTAGCGGTAAGGCGACCAGTTGTTTCATTAGTCGTGGGAAGAAAAAAAAATTATCAATTTTCAACGTTTCTCCTTTTTGTGGGTTTAAAAAAAATCCTTATCTTATTTTAAAGGCGACAAGACATTACGCTTTTTCGAAAACTGGTTTGTTATGTCTTTTCCAATTTATTCCGCAACCCTAGCATTTAAGGAGGCGTTACGTGTAATTAGCGGTTGCAGCACATTAATGAATACAAATAAAAGACAATACGAGTAGGTCCAGGCGCGTACATTGGTCTCGTACAGAGTTATCTCTAGTTCTCAGGTGCAGTTACAAAGTTACAACCGTTGATTTAGTGCTAACAGATGGTTAAGAATTCTCATTGAAACACGTATTGTACTTAGGTCTTTTAAATTTACATAATACAATACAAAATGATAGGATGCACTGGTTCAAAAATATACCATTCTAATTCGTCCGTCAGGAGTAAGGAAAAATAAGGTAGAATATGGAAAAATTGGAGACAAGTATATTATTTTTCAAATTATTAAAATTCAAGATATATCATCATACTTCTGGAATGGGGGGTTGTGACGTCACGTCTACATAAAATTGTATTAAAATATGGCGTTACGCGAAACCTCTAAATACTATTAATTTAATATATTCGTCATTTTTTATTTGTGAAACACAAGGAAAAATATGTACATGTATGTACAATATTTTTATATTCTTATTTTTTTTTTTATTAAAGATTGACGAGACGAGCAGAACATGTGCCTGATGGTAAACAACATGCCTGTCACGTAACAGCACAGTGACACGCAGCTATTGGAAAATGAAAAGTTCAAATCATTACCGAGCACTGCACTGCGCTCGTCACCCAGAGATCTAAGGTATTATATCTCTAAGCCCAGTAATTTCTCTGGAAACATTGCCTTTCAAACCGGAACACAGTGTAATGTTTGAAAATTACTGCTTGGCGGCAGATAACTGTAATTTAATAATCTCACGTTACGTTCTAACCACGTGCTACCCTATTTTTATATTTTTTTTAGCAGCCCCAAAGTTTTACCAGCCAGTTCCCATTGCCGTTATTTTCTCAGGATAAAAAGTATGTGCGTATATTCTGCCAGACTATAATCTAACTGTGTTCCAAATTTCAACCCGATCCGTTCTGACGTGATTGAGCAACAAACATCCAAACATCGTCATTTATAAATATTGGTGGACATTACTCACAACACCATCTGACCCCAAACTACGAAACTATTGAATTCATCACACAAACATTTACACTGGGTGGGGATCGAACCCACGACCCACGGCTTCGCAGGCATATGCCGGCAACTAACCCAACAGGCCAGCCATTTATGCTTATGATATATTAATAATAGGAATACTCTAAGACACATGAGAAATATTTGTGTATATCACACAAATATTTGTGCTGCATAGGAATCAAGCCCACGATTTACAGACAAAGAACCTACGATCTACCAACTAAGCCATTAGGCAGTCAAATATGGAAACATTTGATTAGTAGTGAAAAACACATAACACAATTAGTCCGTTAAAAATGATTCACTAACATATTCTCTATATTGTAGCAATCCCCACGAATCTACATATTATCTTAGATTGAACGACAGTGTGCTAAAGTGGCTTTCTACGCTACGCCTATTTAGATAAGGTTGTTCTGTTTATCTGTCTGTCCGCAAGTGGGAGATAATAGTGCGGCTATTGTGGGAACTCTGAAATAGATGCGTAGGTGGAACGTGTATAGCAAACGTTGAGATGTGTTTGACTATGGCGGCAAAATTAGGCTTATTACAAAAAAAATACTAATTAATCTGTAAAAAAAATATCACAGAGAAAGATGAGAGCATACAAACAACGAAAAAAACAAACTTACTAGTACTCTCTTATAACGATTTACTACTTCTGCTTTTTTAAAAGTTTGGAGTGACAAGACAAACCAAACATAAGCAAAGTAAGCTATACCTAGGCCTGTCTATTACAGCAATGTGCCACGCAGTTATTTTTTTGTTTGAAGAGTCCAGTACGTTACCTAGCACTGCACTGTGCGCGTCACCCAGACATGATCATCTTAATATGATCAAAATAATTTGAACAATTTAATAGATTACATTTATCTTATTATTTAGGTATTTTCTTACTATGTATTACAATGCTAGACAGTTTTCTATACAATAATTATTATACTTAATACAGTAAAGAAGAATCATAAACTCATAAAAATAAAGTAACGATGACATTTAAATTCTGTATTATAAGCTATCACATAACCCGCCCTGCGCCGTTCCTGGCGCAAAGGAGCCCAAAATGCTGGCAGCATTACCACGCTGAATTGCGATAGAAATCCTTTGCACCAGAAACGAACCAGACCGGGAGTCACCACCTTTACCACGAATTCGGCGACCATTGTCTTTCACCAGGGTTTTAGCCTCGGTTCCCCAACTGCCCAAGGTTTCCACAGCTACTGGTACAAAATAATACTGCGGTTCCATCGTCGCGTACTTTTGGTGCTTTTTACAGGCTGCTTCCTCCGCAGCTGCCGCCGGCGAGTGGATGGTTCGACTCAAATGCGTGGCTGCGACAGTGCTAACGCAAGTGGCATCCCAGACTAGGCACTTGCCGTTTTTCCATGGCACTAGAGTTAAACCATCCGGGCGCCTCCCATCAGTTCTAATCAAACCTGGCGGCTCCACAACACAAGGAACGCCAGCTGAAATCAAAGCTCTACGTACTATGTCGTTAAGAGCATGGTGATGCGGAAACCTACCTGAGCAACGACGACAACTAAGTGCATGATAGCCATCAGACTCCACAACAGGTGCATTTATGGGGCTCACACACCTTACTGCCCAATCGCAAAGCCACGGCCACCCGCAGTGAGTCGTCGTCTATCAAGGTCCCCAGATTAGGCGAAGGAAGGGCTTGCAACCATGGTCCGGATTCTGTTTGCGACATAGCAAGGAGTCTCGCCAAATCAGCGCCAGTTACTGTACCAATCATCTCTTTGACAATCCTCTTAGCTCCAACTTCATCCCATACTCGCTGAACGTGCGGGGTAATAGGTTTTGACGCTCCATCATTGAGTGCAGACCAGGCTGACATCGCCTCAGGCACAAAAGGTATGCTCGCCCCGTCGCCACTAGATAGGATGATAGTGACGAGGTCCGCAACCCCGTGCGTTGATGCTAGAAAAGCCGGCAAACCAACATCGACTACGCGACGAAACCCGAGTCCCCCGTGCCGAATAGGAAGGGCTGACGCCATTGTAGTTCCGAAAATGACACATTAAGGATGTCTCCACCACATCCCTCAGTGTGTTGTCAAAAGCGAACACTTCTTCCGGCCAAAGCCAAGTTGGAGCAGTACGCAATAGGTATGTCATCCTCGGCATCGTAAAACACATACGTAGCAGCACCATTGCAACATGAGCAGATAGATCTTGCAAACGTTCTCGAGCAATAAGTAGAAGCTGTTTTCGCACAGACATGGCCTCGGGAACCGCCTCGAGAAAAATTGGAGAACCCAAAAGGTTGAAAGTGAAAGTTGTTAGTTCTCTAAGGCCAGGAAGCCTAGAATCAAAGTGACGGAAGTGTATGTTAGCTTCAGTGCTACAGGGAAAGAACTCACACTTAACCGGATTCACCTCCAGACCCAGCTTCCTGAGATGGGGAATGAGCCTTTGAAGGTCTTGGTCCACAATGTCAGGCCTACCACCGATGGTGCCATCATCCAAGTACCACATGTTTAGAGGCGATTTCAGTTCCACAATGGCTTTATGGACTGCTAAGCTATAGACTAATGGGCCAAGTGGATCCCCTTGCTGAGCTCCCACCTGTGAAAGGATAAGATCCTTGCCGTAGAATATAATAATATGTTTATGTCTAACTTTCTTTAAAATAGATAGTTAACGCGATAGGCGGAAAGTTTCGATTTCGGCGGAAATTTCTCCATAAGCTAATTCACAACTTCATTGACAGTCCTTCGATTTTGGGCGGTGTTTCTGTAAGAGTACCTCATCGTTACCCACAACATAAAATTGCAAATATTTTTGAAGTTGCTCGTGCTAAAACTAATTTGGTACATCACTCTCAGTTGCCCTGAATGAGTCGTACCTATAACGAACTAAATGCTTCCTTGAACGAGATGGACATTTTTCGAGACTCACTTTGTAAGTTCAAAACGAAATTGTTTAGGTACTTTAACAGTAAATAAGTTATTTTTTGTGATTGTAGTATAAGTGGCCTTGTTCTTGGAGTCTCTGTTCTTATTTTGATTATCGTAAAATTTGTTTTTTCTTATATATTTTTTTTGTTTAGTTAATCGCCTAATGTTGTAGACTGTAGAGAATGCTGTAAGCACCTGTTAAGGGTATACATATCAGGAAACATCGTAAAATTGTAAATTCATCTTCGACTTATTTAATATGTGTACTGTTGGTGTTTCTTTAAATAAGTAAATATAATCGATTGATTCAATAATTTGCAGCCACGTTAGCGTTGAGTCTAAAACTGACTTTTTTTTTTAATTTTATTGGTTTACACTTGACCGCCATCTCGCCTGATGTTAAACGACGATGCGGTCTACGATGGAGCGTGTTTTACTCGAAGAAACCGATTCACTCTCGATTTGAAGACACAAAGATTGTAACCGTCGGGGAAAACCCACTCAGGCAACGTATTCCACAGCTTAGACATTCTTATCACAAAAGTAGAGTCAAATATTTTCGTTCGTTTCATTGGAACATCAACCATAAAACGATGTCGCTTTTTTAAGCTACGAGCATTCTGATGGAAAAAATCACTATCTTTCCCTATTGATTCAAAATTAACGTATATTTTTATTTTTTAGTTATTAAAATCATTCAATCTTTTTAGCAGCTATTTCTTATTTTATTTGTCACTTATGCCATTAGGTCTTAAACACACACATTTTTACTAGAACTGTCTTCTTTCGTGTTTTCATTGAGTAAAACAGGTTTAGTTATTTTACTATTGTACCAAATAAAAGGTGATTCTAATTTGGAATATAATCCAATTAACTATAACAGCTCATGTTTCTAAATTCAATGGAGAGTGATCTTAACAGTATCAATAACATGGCAACATGGACTACTTACTGATACCATCAGCTATGTACGATCATTGCGTATACGCTTAGTCGGCTGGGTAACTTTATACTTGTATCTTGTGCTTGGAGTTCAGGAATTTTGTGATCATTATCATAATGTTATGAGTACGAATAATTTGAATGTTGGATAGTTTTTGATAATCACGACCAAAGAGACAGATTGAATTGAAATTCTAAAGACAGATTATAGTCTGAAATAGCACTTTTACTTGTACTTTTTTTACGGGGAAATTACGAGAATGTAAACTGCCTACGTAAATTAAACCACCTAGCTCTGCATACAATTGTATGTACTGAACAAGTTGTATGAATTGTTATCAAAATTAGACAGTTTTACTTAGGGGTTAGACCCTCGGGAGTCACCCTGTTTGTTGCTAATTTGGCCGTCACATTTCTTATTAAAAAGCATTAAGATTTTAAATCAAATTCCATGTTATTAATATCTATTCTCATCCAAAGACGACAAATCAACGCAGTCCTTAGATCGTAATACAAAACCTCTTCACCTTGTAGCTAAACAGATGCAATAAATTGAAGCTCACTCCATATTAATTAGCTCGCGTGCTACCACAAACCCGCCACAATCTTTATATGTAGCAATGGGATATTCAAATTTATTTATGAAAAACTAGTAGTGCACCACGGTTTTACTTGCAGAGCATCCGTTCGTGAATTCAATTCACACTCGGGAATAACTCATAACAAGTTACTCTCGGGAATGTAAGAAATCTTCGGGTACACTCGGACTGATGCCTGAATGCTGAATAATGAATGGTGACGCATTTCTAGATGGCCATGATCATGGCCACGCTATCCGGTTTCACCCGCATAGTTTTCGACGTAAGCTATCAAATTCGCAGTAACACTTCTATCGGCAGTTCCTATGGCTGACAATTTTTTTGCAATGAAAAGTATCTTAGTAGTAATCTACCTAGGTAATATCTTATTTCAAACTTTAATCCATCTGAAAATGAAGAGGATTATTAGCATAGGTATTATGAATATCGAATTTCCTGCAAACTTAAACGGCCTGCAGGCCCGTGAGCAAAGTTTACGGGTCATATGAATCACCAAGAGACCTATGTAGGATGTATAAGAGTATAAAATAATAAGATTCAGCACTATGCCGTCACTTGAAAGCTGTCCAACTCTGAGTACAGGGGGTTGCAACTCTCGATCATTTCTCATTGTCGCATGATTTTTGTACGGCTTTAGAGAATAATGGATAAGCAGAGGTGTTGTAGGGTAGATACAATGATAAACGTAATTAAAAAATACGTGGGTATTTCTTGTACTTAGGGAATCTAGAAAAAAAAACGTACGTCAGTACGTCCGTTCACAAATACAAACTTTCACTGTTATAATACATTTATTATCAATGTGAAAAACTGTAGAAAAAATTAATTTAAAATATTTTTACTCGAATCATCAAAATTTCTTGGGTTTTTTTTCTAAGCTCTGTATTGACAAAAGTTTGAACAGATATTAGGTTTTACTTGTACTGAAGTATTACAAAGAAAGTACCCAGAGTGTAACAGTAATGTGACTGTTTTTTTCGAAAGTGAAGTAAACTTTGAAAAATCTATCCCGTATTATTTTTTACTTAGACTTATGTAATATTTGTAGTTATTTGACTTAATTAAAGCACAAGTATTTTTATAGCTTCAAATTTTTTTAAATTTTAATAATGATAGAGAATGTATGATTCCACTCAACGATTGTTATCTTGGAATGTCTTATTTCCGCCTATTCTGACTACAGGCTTACCTTTCTTGCAACAATTATAACATTTATCTATGACAAAACTTAACAAAACACTATTGAGTACTGGCAGTCGCAATGTTTCGTATGTACCAAAATTTAGAGAGTAAAATATTTTTAAATCGACGAAAGCAGCATGTAACTTTATACTTTGTTTAGGTATATCCCGAACTTTGTAAGGTTACATAATACTTTTCCTAAGCTTTTCTTGTGCTCCACATAGTACGCAGACGATGAGAGTGTGGAAAACTGATAGTCGTTAGAAGCACCAAAAATAATAATCGATCGCGTCCTGGTTCCGACCTGAGGCTTGAAAACTGACGCGAAAAGTATTTCTCGCGACCACGCAGGTGCGAATCCAGGGAGGGTCATGGGGGCCATGACTCCGTCCCATCCGGATGATCCCCGTCCGGATGGGTCCATTTCCTAGGCGGACCACTGATTAAAACGCCATGGTACATGTAGTTATCGCACAGTTTTGTGACATGACACAACTTTGTGACCACTGAAGCCATGTGACCCCCCCTGAAGCCAAATCTGGATCCACCGTTGTGACCACTGTACATTTTGATCGTAAGTCCTATGTTATGAGTTCTAAACGCAAAACTTTAAAAATATCAGTCTGGTCTTACAGACTACATCCATGCACATAACCTAAGCGCATCGCGTGTGAAAGCGGGTTGCAATCACACGCGTGCCACGCTTGTTACTGCACAATATTTATAGGCGGTGTTTTGGCTGTAAGAGTGTTGAACTTCACCTCGGGGTCGCCAAGATGTTTAACCGTACCATTTTTCTTCTTTATAAGTAATTTTTCTCTTTAGCTATGCTAAGAGTTATTGATTTTTTATGTTTAAATTAGCATTTTTGTTTAATGTGTGCAAATTAGGTATTTATTTTGATGAATTTATATCTTGAATAATAAAAACTATGTTTGTTTATGCTTCAAGTCAGTCTCAGTAAACTTTGTTAGGTGAATATTGAGTTCAATAATACCTACTTCAAACAATCTTGTATAGGTGAAAATTATATTATAGATGTTTGGATTTTTGCCTACTAGGTACTATTTTACGCTGAAAGGTATTGAATAAAATCACTTATTTTTTTATCTCAAACACACAGAGTACATAATTATGTAGATAGATATACCTACATTACACTAAAGAAAAATATGCGCAGCAAAAATACGATAAACATTAGGTATAAGTAACGTGACAGCTGGCGGCTTCATCGCAGAATGCAATTTGTTCCAGAGAACCTTGATATTATTGAGTATTTAGAAAAAGATGTGGTGTCGTGGAACACCAAGCAGAAACGAAGATATTTTATATACCTAATACAGAAAATAAATAATTTGCATCGCTCTAAATGACGTTATAAACGCAAATCTAAGTGTACTCATATTGTAAAATAGGAACGATTTTTTATGTTTTAGTCTACTTTCACTTTCACCACAAAAAATTGTATATACGTCTTCTGAACGAGCAGAACATTTAATAATAAAACTAGATTACAATGAAAATGATACTGCATAAGTAGGTACCTTATAGAACACATACATTAAGAGTATTTTGTATGCATAAGTGTAAGCATATATGTACTTCTAATTGTACCCCCGTCTTCCATTACTCATATCTTCTTCCCCATCTTACGTTTGCCTGGAAGAAATCACTCTTAGCGATGAGGTTGCCCATTTTTACTTTGGTTTAAGGTTTTCTATATTTTGTATAAATATGGTATATTTGTATTTTGTTTTATTATTTAAGCTTAGTACATCTGAATTTACTGTAGATCGATCAATGTCTCAGATCAATGGCAGTGAAATAAAATTAATTAACCAGAACGTCTAAAGAAAATCAAGATGATAAAGTCAAATTGAAACGAAATCAAAAACGCTTTCGATTGGTGGGTTTGACGACCACTTCAAAACGAAATTAAAGAAAATAAAATGCTCACGAAATGAAAAAAAAATTCAAGAAAATGTAATTCTCTAAAACCCATATTGGTATCGGCTGTTAATTGTTGAAAAATTTTATCAAAGCCCTTGTTGGTCACTAGTTTCTTATAAAAGCGAGCTTCTGAAAATCACTACTTAGCACCAATTCTCACTGAGTTTGACGAGAAATATCACTTCGTTAGCCGAGGTGTCGAATTAAATTGCACTTCCCACGCCGAGCGTAACTTTCGCAATTTATTGGTCTCTGGGCATAGAACTGGATCCAGTAGCTGGCTTATTAAAGTGATTTACTGAAAAAAAAGCAAAATATATAGCGATATTTGCAACAAATTATATGAACGCAGAGTTAAAATGATAGTAAAATAAGTTCTGGAAACTTTCATTTTAAAAGTGATATTAAATTTCGTTCGTTTCGTAATTTAAAGTTACAAAAACTGTTTAATGTAATAAGCCGAGAAGTAGAGAAGCAGTTAAAAGCATAATAAAAAAAAACAATTTCCTATTTTTATGTTTTACGTTTTAACGTTTTGTTAAATACTAGTTAGTGGCTGTTCAGAATGTATTTTGGGGATTTATTTATACGCGAAACCTCTCAATCATTTTTTATTTGTATTATTTTAATAGTAAGCTCAAAACCAAGTGTTTTTAAAGCTTTATTTATTTGGTAATCTAATTAAGTTTATTAATAATTAGTTAAATAATTAAAATAAAATAATTAATTAAAATTGATTATTAATTAATACAAATATTTGTCATGAACGGAAATCGAACCCACGACCTCTGCCTTCGTGGGTAGACTAACAACATAGTCACAAGGCTAGTCCTAATTACTTTTATTATGAATCATGGTACATTTCTGCATTGGTCGTACGGTGGAGCGAAATATTTAAATACATGGTATTATATGTATATTTATTAATTCCCGATATTTAGATGCAGTTTTATGAACCATTTTAGAGGGTAATTTTAAACCAGTAAACATTGTGCTTGAGCGTGAAAGAACTGCTTAAAGTAATGTTTATAAATAAATAAGCTAAGTTTTAATATTACCATCAGAATAGAGTACGTTTGATATATAAGAATGTTAAGCAAAAGTTTAACAAAGTTGCATCTCATTCCGCAACAGTAAAGGCGCTTCTAAGATATTAATAAAGGAGTATATTAAATAGATGAAGTTATAGAGAGTCTACCAGTCAGCTGCATTTTCTTAAAGGAGCCAAGAAAATGATGTCCGATCAGGTCACGGCATAGTATGGACATGACTTAAAATGCACCATCAAATGTCTCGCTATTTTATTAGTTTAACATATAATTGTATTCTTTCAGATCTATCAGATATTTGAACGATTATAAGTTTACATTTCTTGACCTCAATTTTTTCCGATGTTCAGCGATAATGTCTACGATGGAGGGTGCTTACCTAGAAGAATCTAGGAATATCAACGTCGTCGCCAATCTACTTTTGATTTGAAAACACCAAAGTTGTAACGATCAGAAAAAAACACTCAAACAACGCATTCGACAGAGTAAACGTTTTTATTGCAAAATAGAGGCAAACCTCTTTGTTTGAATTATAGAAATGTCAACTATAAAACGATGTCGCTTTTCGAGCCAAAAACAGCGAGTCAAATTGGCCGTTAACATATTTAATATCATCAAATGATAACGATGCCCAGATACTTTTTGTATCTAAATAACATGTTTCATGTAATTCATTTCACGAATTGCCATTTAAAATATAAATAACCCTTATTTTTTCACCTTTCTATTACCAATCCTTCTTTTATTAGTGAAATTTGTATTAGCTAGTGTTATGATTTTTCAGGTTTATGCGTCATTATTTTGGTAAACTAAGCAAAGTTTGTCCTGTGAAAGCTAGATAGGTACAGCCAGACACAGTACTAATTCTGTATTCGTCACATAAATATTTGCACTGCGTGGAAATCGGACCCGACCGACAACCCTCAGTTTCACAGGCAAACTTACTACCAACTAAGTAAGCCACTAAGCCAGTATATTATACTTATTATTGAAAACTCTGCTCTTAGTTATAATTAATATTAAATAACGTAAATATCTCCGATTATTTTTACTCAGTTAAGCCTTTGAATCTAGGGCTAGAAGCGTTTTGTGCAATATGTAGCAATGGATAATTTAGGTACCATTAAAAATAGTAAAGAACTGATTGTTGTCTTGCCCTATAATGAAAGTTCAATGTAATTTAAAGTCGTACAACTTAAACGCACACTTTACAAAAGGCTACACATTGTAGATATAATAATATCAAAAGGGTAAGAATTAAATGGTAGGATTTCAAAAAATTGGCTTACGTTTACATGAAACTTTAAGTTAAGGCTTATCCACATTAACAGCGTCATTGCAACTTCATAACGGGAGCTTCGGATAAAATTGCACGTGGCATAAAGGAAAACGGGCGGATATAGAAAATCTCTCATACCAGCCTTTGGAGCTGAACTCAAAGCCATGGCTCGCGTCCAGGTTGTAATAACTCCGGATACTTCCCAGGTAGATACTAGATAGGTATTTTTGCGAAGATTGTGAAGTTGTGAATGCAGATGGTTATTTTTGAGCCATTTGAAAAGATGTTTGGATAATTGTATTTCCAAAGGACGATTTGATTGCGTAGGACTTATGAAACAACCCTGAGAAATTCTGCAATTTTTGGTGACATATTAATCTACTTAGTTTCAGTTTTTTTATAAAGTCATGTCATTTCACGTAAAAACTTTATTTTGCAAATGTAAGCCTTGATAATTAGAAAAGCGGTGCCGGCATACGTACAAGTTCAGTTTGTATCCCCTTCTCCGTCACGTCTTTGAGCTTTTTCCAAGAGAAAATGTATGAGGGTGTGTTGTCCTCACTAGCTATAACGTTGAAGCAAAAAGACGTGTGCAAATAAGGAGGAAAATATAAATATTATCTCTCTACCATATACATCCTCCGGCAAAGCGGACTTGGCCAGCACTGTACATTATAGTCTTAACTGATTCCTGGAAAGAGAACGCTTCTAGTTAATCTACAATGGTAACAAAAAGGTAAGCGCCTCAATTGTGCTTCTTTAAAATTAAACTACTTTGATAAAATACGCTAAACCTTCACCTAGTATTTCTACGGGTGCATTTATTAAACTCGTCTTTTCCATCTTTGCCATCATGTTCTCGAATTCTCGATACAAATTCTTGTTCATAAGAAACCTGAAATTTCATCAGAAATACCACTACTACCCATATTATCCCCACTTCCCATTAAAGTCCGCTAATCGTTCCCATATATCTCCCATTGTCGCTCCGACCTCCCCTAACAATCGCACACATTTCTCAAGCGGCGATCTGTCAACGGCTTAATGGCACCGAAACAATTTCTCAACAAAAAAAGAGGAAACACACGTCCCTATACGCCACTTCCTTTTCCTCGCAACAAAAAAGCAACAAAACCGTCTAAGGCAAAGAAAATCTTGTGTCAACTTTTGTCGAATGTACCCTACATTTTTTACTCAGACAATTTTGTGCTCTATAGTAATAAAGTTAAGGTTGAGTTTTCGGGGTGTAGATTGAGGAAGTTGGGGTAAGTGTGTAAAGGAAACCATTATTTTTCGAGGGGTTACGAAGGCATTTGTATTGGGAATTTGAAGAAGTTCGACAGTTTGTTTTCGAGTGCATTTCGTCATTAATCAATGTTTTGTTCTGCGAGTTTTATATTTGTGTTTTACCTGTTTCCTTTGGGGAGTTTTCTCGATGACAGGTTCGCTGTAATTGATTGTTTTGAGAATAAATTTTCCTTTGTAAGTTTACTTTTATTGTTTTCTTTCAGAGTTTTATTTCTGCTGAGAAAATATCTCATACTTTGCTCCCAACTCATACATGGCCATTGTTAAGTAATTGGTTATACACCAATTCCAGTAATAACTGGTTTAATAACAGGAATAACTAATGCTGCAAAAGTATTACGTTTTAAGTTCCAATCCGAGAATTCCAATTCCATTTCTAATTCTAAAGAGAATAGAAAAATACGCCAATAACAATTAGTTATTTGCTCTTATTCTTTAAGTCATTTACATCTCTTTATTAGGTATAATCTCTACAAAAATACATAAAAAACATATACTCAAAATGTTTGCATGAATTTAAACTATCAATATTTCACAATACGTAAGTTATACCTCCAATGTTTACATGGTAATACGTTTATTTTAGTTTTGCCATTCTCTTATTTTAGAGGGGGGGGACGACGACGACACATTTTACCACTTTGGAAGTTTTCCTCGCGCAAACTATTCAGTTTAGAAAAAAAATATGTCAGTAACCTCAATATAATTTTTGAAGACCTCTCCATAGATAACCCACACATATTTGTGGTTTTGATGGAAAAAAAAATTGAGTTTCAGTTCTTAGTATGGGACACCCCCAAAATGTATTGTTTTTTTCCTTTTTTTTGGATAAAAATCTTAATGCGGTCACAGAATACATTTACTTACCAAGTTTCAATAGTATACATTTTTATAGTTTCGGAGAAAAGTGGCTGAGGCATACGGACGGACTGACAGACAGACATGACATATCTATAAGGGTCCCATATCTTGCCATTTGGTTACAGAACCCTAAAAAGACCTTGATAAAATACCAAGGATACACTAGTAACAACCGTTTTACTAAACCTTTTTTATCGCACATAGTACCACCAACGTGAGTTGGTTTATAAACTCTTATATTGTCACAGGTTATAATAAATATGTTAACTTCAAAGATAGCTCCACTTTAACTTTGAAATGTTTCAGATATGTTTCCATCCATAGAAAATATTTTACAAAATAGTGAATCTTTGGATATTATTAAAACTATTCTGTTTTCAAAAATTTGGTTTTGGTTAAGTGTATTTTTTATTATTTTAAGTGCAATAAAGAGTTTATCTATCTATCTATCTTAGTAAATTAATAATCTTACTTCTGGGACTCGGGGCCTTCTCTCACAAAGAGAGAGTCAAGGTCATAATCCACCACGCTGGCGAAGTGCGGTTTGGTGGATGACAAATGACCTCGAAACATTCTAGGTACACGTCGGTTTCCTTATGATGTTTTCCTTCGCCGTTTTTAAGTTAGAGTTATTACGCACACTCGCACACAACTTCCAAAAGACAGTGGTGCGCGTGAGGTTTGATCCCGCGGCTCGCGGATCGGAAGTCGCCGTTTTACCGACTAGATCAGCCGTAACTTACGGTTACGTTAGCCATAAATAGATAAATGTTCGAATGTCTACTTTGACAAGTATTTCACAAAGTAAACTGCCTTTATAAATAACTTAATTCCTCAACTTATACGATAAATAACTCGAATACTTACACGATTACCTTACTGTATATTTCAATTCGATTGCAATTCAATGGGCTATCTGTAAATGTATCTTGGTTTGTAGTACCTACATCACTTGAATCATCGTTAAACATATATAAGTACAGCCTATTAATATTATAAATTAATAAATGGATGTTTGGATAGTTGGATGTTTGTTACTCAGAGACGTCGTAACGTATGAACTGATCGGGCTGAAATTTGGAACTTATGTGGATTTTTGTCTGGAAGAATACATTGGCTACTTTTTATCCCAGGTGAGACCTCGGGATACTGCTAGTATACTAATAATTATAGCTGTAGTTGTACCACAGTAAACATACAGTAAAATATCTTCATACAAACGTGCCGTTCTCAGTTTGAATGTGTGCGTGCGCGCCGCGTACCGTGTTGGCACGCGATTTCACGCACACGCTAGCATAATACATGGGAGAATAAGGTGGCGGCAGTACGGGCTGTACAGCGCGACTGTGAGCACGTGCGTACATTACATGACCGCTCGCATTCATCAACTCTCGCCAACCTCGCAAAAGTGACAACCCTGGGGATCAACGTAAGAGTAGGCTAATAACTCGGCGGGCGGCCTTAGATAACCTACTGCTATGTATTTACTGTGGTTGTTGTCATGGCTTATTTGATTCCACACTAACTATTTGGTCTATAAAATTCAAAGGAAAAGTGTAGAAAGGTTTCCTGCCCGCACCTCTGAGAATTTTTCCAAGTGAAGAAATCTGAGTTTGTTAGCAATACTAAATTTGACGGTGAAGTAAAACATCGTGACGTAACTGCCATGTTCTAAAATAAACGTCTTTCAAGAACATGCAAATAAAATTAATTTTCTCACGCATGTGGTATTTTATTTTAATAATAACGTAAAATCACTCGACTATCAATACGTTCTCATGGACCAATCTCCGGTCGTAGTTTCTACGTGTGTTCACTTTAAGGAGAGGGCTTTTGGAGAAAAATAGCGACCTACGGAAATGCTGATAATGGATCAGGCGTTTTGAGTTTTCACAGATACATAATGACCTTCAAATACATTTAAATCTGCACTCGACTACCACTTGTCCGATAGTAAGCGACGGTATAATTTAAAGTAATTCCCAAGTCATCAGCTCAAATTTCATGCCAATAAGAGTAGGCATTCAATCAATCATATTTTGTTTTTGGTAAATATTAAATTCCTTGAATCATTAGATATACACACAGACTACAAAATGGCCGCCACCACAAAATGGCGAATTACATTATTTTGTTCACTACTGCCTCAATATGGGTATAAAACGAAAGGGTTTAACTAGTAGATTACTTTGCACTATGACAAATTTCAAATCCAAGATGGCCGCTACCACAAAATGGCGAATTACATTTCTTTTTTCACAACTCCCTTAATATGGGTATCAAATGAAAGGGCTTGACAAGTAGAAAGTTGTACAGATAACAAATCTGAGGTTGTCAGGGGTTAATCAAAATGTTTAATTTTGTTCTTGTATACATCTTTGGTAAAGAATAAGTAAGTATAAATAAAAATAAAAAAAAACTTACTACTTCTTTAAGTTGCTTTTATAGCTTACCGGAAGTTGGGTAAACATTAGAAAAAAGACCCAGAAAAAACTTATTTATTTAACTTACAAACTAATCATACTTACGGTAATGTATAAAGTATTAAATGTGAAAAATACCTGAAAGAATTAAAATCATCGACTTAACATGCCACGCATACTTTGGCGCGGATACTGAGTTACGTTCGGTTACTCTGCACTTTAGACGATAGGGGGAAAGGGGACCAAAGGTCAACCCTTAAAGCCCTTACAGCCAGAATCAGATTTTAAATCTACATGAAAACTCAGTAAAAACACAAAATTACATGAGTTCGTCTGACTTTTTACAATTTCTTTTTATTGAACTTCCTTGGTTTGCGTTGAGTTTATTTAGCAAAATTATGTTTCTCGCTACAAGCTCAGACCAACTATTCTTAGGATACGAGCCTAGTTCCAACATACCCCTCTCGTGCCCATATCAGCACATATGAATGTCAAATGACCTTTTTTGTTAAAAATGGTCAACCGCGTTTTATAAAGCGTTTCGTAGAAATGTGCATGGTTGTTTAGGTGTGTAACATTTACCTTAGTTTGTGTTTATACAGACAGATTTGTTGATCTTGTGTGAGTTCAAGTTTACAAATGTGTGAAATATACGTTAATAATTTGCGCCCCGCAAAAAAAAATTGTAAAAGTTTGTTAGCAAACCAAATATCTTGCGTCCTCCTATGGTTAAATCTTCAAAGTTTACGAGTTACAATAACCAAAAACCCAAAAATTCAAGACAGCGCATAGAATGCCAGTAGCGTCTAGTAATACTAAGTTGTTAAAATCGCTCATCGCTCCGCTTGTCACCAAGTTATGTCAAAGGTCAAATGTCATCAGATGCGCTGTCTAAAACTTTGTTTTATCACAATTGGTATCGTATTTAGTGACAGAGTTAATGTTTAACAGATTTATTGCAGTATTCATATCGAATTTATGTTCTACCACTGATTTATTGAGTTTATTCAATGATCACGACTGAGGTTTACTTGTGTATTGAGATTTAATTGAATAATTTTCAAGCTAAATTGAGTTGCAGCAAATTTAGTAGACAAACAGTGGCGATAAATAGATTTAGAAAATTTTATTGTCTACGAAACGAAAATGTATAAATTAATTTATGAATATTTTGCAAATATAATATCAGATAGAAATGTGTTAGTAGTGGCGATGAGAACATCTGATATTTCTTAATTCATTATCCCCAACCTTAGCCACTCCCACTGAGGGCGACAGCTCGGCCACCCTCTGGTTTTGGCCAATTTCCAGAACTGACGTTGTGTAGCGTTGTTTACATGAAGCTACAAGTACTAGCTTGCTAGCACTAGCTTGCTTTCCTAGCTTGAAAAACTAACCTCGTGTCGCACAGGCATTAAAGCAGCTTAACCGTGAGAGTACACGTTTTGGCTCCGTAGGTCAGTTAGAACAAACTTATTAAAGGCTTTTGTCTTAAGACACTGCGGTATACCTAGACGACGTGAAGTTATGTCGAAGCTTGCCAATGTTTTTTTTCTCAAACTAGGTTTTTTTTACTTAGCAGCTCGAGATGTCACGTAACGGATCGTTTTTTGGACATTATTGTGTCCATCGTGTTTTTTTAAGTTTCTTTGTTTTTCTGTATTGAAGGATGGGAGTTGTTCGTTCTATATAGGTTGTTCAAAATAAACATTAGGTTATTTGCGTCGCTTTAGAGTTATTGTAATTTTTTTATAACTATAATATTTTAAAATTTAAATAATATATAAATAGGTAATTTGTGAATGTATTACACTTTAACGTACATTATAAGACGCTATAGACGCGATACGCTTTAGACATTCATTTTCAATCCTTTCCCATACTTCTGGAATAACTGGGCTAATGCTTCAACAAATAACACTAGACACAAAATAGGGGTTTTCAAAATATTATTTATGTTTAGGCGTTTGAAATCCGTTCAGTTCAAAATAAAATTTATTGAACTATTTAAAAAAAAAACATTTATATAATTTTTTGCAATTAATTCATTAATTTCGTAAGAAATTGTGCGGTTTATAAATTGTATTGAATTCCAAGACCTATTAAATAAGTGGATTCTCAATCCTTCCTCATAGGGCTGCCAATAATTACCAACTGTTTCTATTCCCTAACAAATTTAAATTAACTGCCTAAGTCACGAAACACAACTCTAAGTGTTTCGCTTTAAGGGCTAACATAAAGAATGGAAGTGTAAAAATAAGTTTGTATCTTTGTAATGAGAAGCGGTGAGTCTCATCCATCAGTCGACGCCAATTACAACAGATCACGCGTTGGAATGGCAACCCTATTTCGCGTCTAACGTTTTTTGTTGAGGAATCGACCTAGTTATTACAAAAGTATGGGAAATGATTGAAAGCGAATTTATAAAGAGTTACGAGTATGTGTACTGAAATGCAGGTATTAGTAAGATTTTCTTGATATATGTATATAATATCATCATTTATTATTTGTAGTGGTAGGACTCCTAGCAGAGTCCGCCTGGGGAAGTACCACACCTTTGTCAGTAATTCTACCGCCAAGCAGTAATGTGAAAACATTACTGTGTTCCGGTTTGAAGGGCAATGTTTCCAGAGAAATTACAGGGCTTAGAGATATAACATCTTAGATCTCTGGGTGATGAGCGCAGTGCAGTGATAGGTAATGATGTGGAGTATTCATGTTCCAATAGCTGCGTGTCACTGTGCTGTTATGTGGCAGGCATGTTGCTTACCATCAGGCACATGTTATGCTGAATTCTGCACAGCTAATTTTCAATAGTATAATATATTTCTTTTATGCTTGAGTTTTATTAAAAAAAGCAAGCACTGTTATTTTTTCCTTTCTGTACATCCTAGTTGTTGAAATGCGTTAACCAAACGAATCTTTACTGGCTTAGTAAGTGATAAGTTTGTCTGCGGAGACGCAAGTCTGGGATTGATTCTCACTCACGACAAATCTTTGGGTGATTAATACAAATATTTGTTCTTCGTCTGGGTGTTTCTTTGTATTTTAAGTATGTATTTGTAATTATATAAGTATTATTTCAGGTATTTAGTGCTCATGGTGTAAGTTTTTATTTTTGATTTGGGGCTAGTTGTAAAAATAAAGTAGGTACACGTTTTGACATAAATTTTAGACTTACTTTACTGTATTCATTTCAGAATGTAACTTTAATGTAACCATTTTTTTAACCTATGCTAAATTAATGGAACAGTATTTTCTTTTAAATATTGACAGTCAGGGACTACTAATAGAAGTGAAAATTTGATAGCTCATTTTGGAAACTACGCGGGTGAAACCGGGGGGGTGCTGCTAGCCTGTAATAAATCTTCAAAGTATTTTCCTCTAAATAAGTCTCCTAAGCACGGAAATCGGAAACTCGGAACCATGGATGTCGCATTCTAACGTAATAATAATAAGCGTCAAGAACCTCGTGAAAGCCGAAAAGGACAAGCTTAGCAGGTACCTTGACTTGGCTCACGAGGTTACCGCCATGTGGGATGTTGATTCGACGATCATAGTCCCAGTAGTCGTGTCGGCAAACGGCCTTATAGCGAAAAGTCTCGACCAACATCTCAAGAGACTTTCGCCAAACGGTTGGATTAAGGGCCAGATGCAGAAGGCAGTCATTCTTGACATAGCGCGCATCGTCAGGAGGTTCCTCAGTCTGCAGCCCTAACCACCGGTAGCTTGGGCCCTGCCCCGGTGCTGGCGGCAAACTAGGTTTAGGTTTTTATAATGTTTTATGTTGTTTTTATATACAAATATTATACAAATGTAAACCTAAAGAAATGAACGCTGACGCATTTCTAGACATTCATGGTTCCGAGTTCACCCGAAGGTTTCTTTCATTTACGAGGCTGACGCTTGAGCTCAATTCAAAGCCACGAAAAATCTATATGAGGTCGACAAAAAATACATTTTCACTTCAAAAAACATCTGTAAACCGAACTAACAATAATCTTGGAAATTTTAAAAATACTCGTGTTACTTACCTAGGTACCTACTAAAATAAATAACGATTTTATTTATTGTCACATATCAAAAGTTCATCATGTACCATACAATGGTTTACAATATGATACTTTCAGATTTTTCAGACGAAAATTAGCACATTACTAACTTATTATCTATAAGTAATTTTAGTATAGTAGTAGTAGAATTAATTACATGGTGCTTACAATTTTATTGTTTTAGTAATTTTCAATGCGACGTTAAATATATAAAAAAAATATTTTATTTGAATATTTCTATTTGTTATTATTATTAACTCATAGTAACTAAGCGCAGCACTCAAAATACTGCAAATTTGCACATTATAGCCGATCGTATTCAAAAAAAGAACTGGTTTGTTCGTTTAAAGAACGTTGAAAGGAAGCATTGCCCATTTCAATACACGTGCTCTGACAAACTTATAAAGACTGTTGACCAAAACACGACACTATACATTATCTTTCAATTTTAACGTGAAACTAATTAGAATGCCCTTAAATCCAAATCAAATCACTTTCATTTTGAGGAAGTGTTTTCTCATTGCATCAGGTACTGTGGCGATCTATCGCGAACTTACAGATGATTTTGTTCTGTGTTTGGGTGTTCTATGTATCATCTATGTTCTATATGTATTGACTATTACGTAATTAAACAGTTAAAACAGCTGTTTTTTTCAGCTGTGTTTGACTGAGAACTGCCAAAATACTATTTTTATTTAATTTGATAAGTTTGATAAGAACTTCACTAAACTACTCGATGCTGACTTGATTTAAATATGAAAATTCGATAATTCTGCCCTCAATTCAGTTTGATACAACATTGGTTATCCTATATTAGCATTTAATATTGGTAATACTGAACGTATTAGGCCGGTAACAGGTGTGCCGATGTGGTCACATGCTTTCTTGTAGACTAAAGGGAAATTAATTAGTCATGTTGGCTGGTTACAACAGATATGTTCTTATGTAAAGTTGTAAATGTACGGCCTAACATATGAACGTCCAAAGTACACGTAATTTATAAGAAAAACTGGACTAGACACACACATTTGGCCACGAATGTAGAAATAATTATTCATCTTGTATCAGGCGAGAAAAAGACCCAATTAATGCTTAATAGCGGACCGTACCGATTTTGCACGAGTTAATATTGATTTAATTCAAATATGTACTACATTTTGTTTCATGAGATTGATATTTTGTCTTTCGAGAAAAGTACAGAGTTATCATTACAGAATATTTACCATGATTTTATAATGGAGCGAGTACTCAAAATTTTAAAATGTTGACGCAGTTTCAAGCACTTTATTATAATAAAGCTTAAGTGTACCTCTACGAATAGTGTTGTAATTTTTTTTTTAACTTTTATAGGTTTACACTTGACCGCCATCTCGCTGATGTTAAGCGACGATGCGTTTACGATGGAGCGTTGTAACTATAGGGAAAACCCCCACTTAGGTAAGTATTCCACAGCCTTGATGTTCTTATTACAAAAGTAGAGTCAAATCACTTCGTCGTATCTTTGGAACATCATGAAACGATGTCGCTTTTTCGAGCTGCGAGCATTCCAATAGAAAAAAGGGCAAGGTATTAAATCTTGCAAATCAGTGGCACACTCTCCGAAGTGTATTCAAACACCGATAAGCTAGCCATTTTTCGGCGATGTTCGAGACTTTGCTGTCTCTTTCGCACGTGTGCGTTATTGCCTATGAGCCTTTTGTCACGTCTCTCGTTTTTTTTCAAATGTTTTGATTTTAAGATCCGTCTAAAAAAAAGTGGCTAAATGGTCTTAAGGGTGAATATGGCAGTTGGAATGAAGTCCCTCTACAAATAAATCAGTATCGAAGTCTTTGTTGTTTGAAAGCTGACTTAGCCGTAAAGATCCTTAGCTATAAGGACAGGAGACATTTTTGTATTTAGTATTTGGTTAAATTTGTTTCTAGGGTTGAATGATATCGTACTAATAGGTACTATAAATACGAACGTTTGTATTTATTCCGCATACCATTAAAACTACTCATAGACATACAATACAGATATCTGGATGAAATTTGGCGCATAAAAGCAATAGTGCATTAAGACTACAATGACAATAACGACAATGACAAAATGAAACAAAAAGAGTCCAAATCATTACGTATCACTGCACTGCGCTCGTCACCCAGAGATATAAGATGTTTTATCTTCATGTCCTGTAGTTTCACTAATAAAGGAACACAGTGGTATTTGCACATTACTGCTTGGCGGTAGAATAACTGGCAAAGATGTGGCAGAGAACTCTGCAAAGAATCTATATTTATAGAATACTAGCGGCCCGCCCCGGCTTCGCCCGTGGTACATATATATAACCTACAGCATTCAAGGATTACGTACATATGAAAGAACGGTGAACGATTTTTTCAAATCGGTCCAGTAGTTCCCGAGATTAGCGTGTTCAAACTATATATATATATATGCTATAGGCTACTTTTGATCCCCAAATTATCGTGCTGTTTTACTGGGTCAGAAGTGACACCTGTAGACATCTGGCGGGGATAACTAATTAAATGACGATTGATCAGTTTTCGACCGGAGAGGAAAAATGATTAGTTTACTAAAATGGCTATTAAAAAATAAGGGTTGATCGTAGAAGGATGAAAATTGAGGATTTTATGTACTTTTGTATGTTGTATCATAAAAAAATAGAAATTAAAAATGTTGTCTAATAAATAAAAATAAAAATTTTGGGGTGGACTACCACTAACATTTAGGGGGATGAAAAATAGATGTTGGCCGATTCTCATAGACACCGAATAAGCACAAAAAATTTCATCAAAATCGGTCAAGCCATTTCGGAGGAGTATGGCAACGAAAACTGTGACACGAGAATTTTATATATTAGATTGATTTTATAGAATAGAGATATTATATAATATTGATAAAGAATATAGAAAGAAGATATATTTACATTGTCAATTATAGATCGAAACATTCGAAAGTATAGACATATCAATATTAAAAATACAAATTTATGCAAGAGGGTAAAAATTACTTTAGGACCTGTTCTTAAACCTACCAAATATACAACAAGAACAAAATTAAAAAATTTTGATTAACCCCCGACTACCTCAGATTTGTTATCTTTACATCATTCTACTAGTCAAGCCCTTTCATTTGATACCCATATCGAGGTAGTTGAGAAAAAGAAATGTATTTCGCCATTTTGTAGTAGCGGCCATCTTGGATTTGAAATTTGTTATAGTGTATATATAGTATTCTACTAGTCAAGCCCTTTCATTTGATACCCATATTGAGGTAGCTTGTGAAGAAATATTTTGTCCGCCATTTTGTGGAGGCGGCCATTTTGAATCGATATTAACCAAACATAGCTAAAAACATCCGCACGGATATTAACCTTCAAATAAAAAAACCGCATCGAAATCGGCTCATCCGTTTGAGCTCTACGGTGCCACAGACAGACACACACACAGACAGACAGACAGACAGACAGACAGACAGACAGATAGACAGACAGACAGACAGACAGACAGACAGACAGACATCGACGTCAAACTTATAACACCCCTTTTTTGGTCGGGGGTTAAAAAACAGACCATAATCGATCGAATTTTTCTAGAGAAGTACTCACTAGAACAGATTTACTGTAGCATGAGTTTTATATTGGAAGAATTTATTTTCCTAAAATACAATTGATGCCAGGAAATAAAGACCGTTTCATTCAATTCCCTGTTTATGCTAATTTGGATTTGTAACGAAGATAAACAGTTGAAGCGAGCTTTATTCCAGAATACAATTCGAATTCCGAACAATGATTTAAATTCAGACAGCCGATTGGTCAGTGCCGAGTGACGCCAGACAAAGTACGGTGTAATTGGTGATTGACAAGTGAGAGCTTCCTGATTGGTGGGATATCAAGAAAAGTCCGTTGGCTTTAAATAATTGTTTTAGAATCGTTACATCTTTTGTGATTTACGGTTACATTATAAGTGAAAATATGTATGCAAATAAAGTTAGGGGTTTGATGAATGATTTTGTTTAATATAAAATATAATACATGAAAATATTAAATTAAAATCAGGATATAAAATTTCCTGACAATATTCATAGCAAAAAAAAATTGAATTTTAAGTTAACTAACAAACTTAAATTTAATTATTTACTGCTAGATATAATAAATATTTGTATAAATTTCGCACACATACGGTCTTGCATCTAGAATATGAAGAGTTCAAATCAATTCATAATACTGCACTGCATTGATCACTATGATTTATCACTTTGCCCTTTAGTTATACTGGAATCATCACGCTTCATGCCAAAACACAGTAAAGTTCGCACCTTCTTGCTCGGCGGCAGTACAGTCGGTGATGATTCCCTGGTTGGCATTGCAAAATAAGCTGTTTCTACTGTTGCTACTGTACAATAGAATTTAGGCATTTTCATTTGCAATCTGCATCTTGCAACTGCAACATGCCTACAGCCTTGGCTAAGTCTCGAACATCGACGGAAAATTTCTAGCTTATCGGTTTTCTATCGGATACACTTTGGAGAGTGTGCGGGTGATTTGAACGATCTAATACCACCTTGCCCATTTTTCTATCGGAATGCTCGTAGCTTGAAAAAGCGACATCGTTTCATGGTTGATGTTCCAAAGACACGAACGAAGAGATTTGACTTTACTTTTGTGATAAGAACGTCAAAGCTGTGGATTGCCTGAGAGGGTTGTACCCGATAGTTACAATTTTTGTGTCTCTAAATCGAGAGTGAATCGGTTTCTTCTAGGTAAACACGCTCCATCGTAGACCGCATCATCGTTTAACATCAGGCGAGATGGCGGTCCAGTGTAAACCTATAAAAATTAAAAAAAAAGCCGATCGTAGAGTATTGTATCTTTGTATCGTAAAAGTGTCGCAGGGATATTGCTTGCGTCAACTAAGTCAGTGCTACACTCTGTAACTTGAAAATTCCCGATGCAAATCCCCTGTCTTCGAGTGCTTAGATTGCTTAGTTACAACTTACAGCTCGACAAGACATGTTACGCACATAGTTGCTCGCTGAGTTATTCAGTTGTGCCATCAGGAAATTGGCTGTATAATATTTTGAATGTTGCCAGATTTTTAAGTTTTCCGCAAACGGAAACTTAACGTTAAAGTATTTTAGTTATATTCATCAAATAAGAGTATCTTATGTTATACCTTAAATCATTGGAAGATTAGCTATTCGTTAGAAAAAATTCCTTTATAATCGGTCTAGCCGTTTCAGAAATTAGTCACAACAAACAGACAGACAGACAAAATACTTCGAAATAGTTTTCCTATACAATGCTGCTATCAAAACCCATCTGAACTTAAAATCACGCTCTGACTACGACAATTTAAAACTTAAACGTGGTTTCTCATGCAAAATCCCAGTACCATGTGCTATTTCAATGTTAGCTAAACGAAGTCTTCTAAGTATTCTTTGTCCTGTGTCTACAATAAATTACAAAGCTGGACTGCACTCTGAACATCCTTACACAACTTACAAAAAAACTGTCAAAGAGTGGCTGTCAAAGTTGTCAGACGCGGAGACAGAAAGTCTTATTCATTGTATTTATAGAGAATAATCGTAGCTCATCATCATGATCACCTTAAATATTTTGCATTTTGTGTTTATTTGTCGGTGCCCAACTCTATAGTCTTCAGTGCATATATGTATTGCATATTCACCGCTTCTAACATTCGATTTTAATAAATACGATACATTTACTTGACATACAGAAAAAACATATTTTAATAACTTGGTACTCGCGCGCTCGAGCCCTGAGACACAAGCCTTGTGCTTAGTTTAGGGTTCGTTAATATTCCTCACATGTGTACACTGAGTTACCGATTAATTGTGTCTCAACTTTACATTTATATAAATTGTGTATACTTTCCTTGTGTTATGTCAATAAACTATCATTATTTTTAGATAAAGGTACCGTATATACTTTCATTTGAGCAAATTAAAAAGAAGTTAGTTTGTCATTACACGTATACAGACACTCAAATTGTATTTGTTTGTATTGACGAATAGATAAGTCAAATCAATTAGTAAACGTAATCAAATGTTGTTTTTGAAATTTTCGTATTTAATCAATTTCCGAATGTTTACCTGTGGCAATGCCTATGTACACACTAGAAAATGGTTAATTGCAAAGTAGTCTGGATTTTTTTCGAGATAAAAAATGCATGTATTATCCCAGCTATAATTTCAATGTAATCTCATAAATTCTTGAGACATGATTCGACCGCAAACAAATTTGAAGGATTACATATTTTCAAAACTTTTTAAGCAAGATGTAGAACCTAAACAGGCAACATTATACATTTCACAAGCATCTGCGTACGTTCGCTCTACCAAGGAAGTTAAACGTGTAAGTTTCTTGAGCTCTACATATCTAAAACAGTTGAATCGTTACTCCTTCAAGCTTTTTAAGGTAAAATAATGAAAGACAAGTCGGTAGCTTGATACATAGAACACTCCAATCAGAGTCGTTCTTAAGGTATAGGCTGACTGTTGATGGATAACTTAGTTTGGTTATCTAGTCTGGATAAAATATATCTATTTGATATTTTCTTTAACACCTTATAAACACGGTGTTTTAATGAGGTGAACTAAAACTATCTGTTGGGGACTACAACTTTTAAAGTAAAGGTCTTGATTCGCTGAAAAGAAAATGCTTCTTATGATGATGAATACCACTCAATGCTTATTGCGTTTTATACAGTTTATGATCGAAAATATTTACTTATAAATAGAAAATCGTATGAAATGACGAAATAGGATAATGATATGCTATATGAAAAATTCGGGGCGCGCATTACGCGCGCTTATAAAGACGTCGCGTCGTTTCGCAGTGTTGGAGGAACTAGTGTTACTCTTGAACACTATCCTAAGTGTTAAACATCCGTAACATTTTTTGTTTTGTTTATTTCTATCGAGATACGTAAAAACAAACTTCCAAACACAAACTTTTCCCCTTTATTATAGGTATGTTTATATTATATATATTAGTATGTTTAATTTTATTTCAAACTACTTCATGCTTCTAGATCAAACTGCTATAAAGAGCTAAAATTTCAAACGCTGCAATCGAATTAAACTGACTCATAAGTAGCAAAATGCATTTATTTTGGGTATCCTCTTTCAACTAATTCCCAATCACCCTTATTTGAATAGACACAAACAATAATTTCCTCTAACATAAAAAGTTTCGTTGAAATAAACTGCAAGCAATACTAGAACTTGTACAACTGTTTTCAAGATTTAAATTCCAATGGTATCTAAAGCACCCTACTATACTTTGCATTATTAAACAGTGTATTTGTGACCCTATTCGTTAAGCATCAGAGGGCATTATGTCTAATTTGCTTGTTTTAATTCAGTTTTGATTTAACAAAGTGAGTATTTAATTATTCAGTAAAGACAGGCTTGTTACAGAGGGGATGGAATCATAAGATACAAATATGTATATGATTGTTCACTTTGTAGTTCCACACATTTGATATTACCCTGGTAAATAGAAGTAAATATTAAATAATGTTTAACTATTATTAATAATTCACTAAAGGATTTCCTTGGACCACCATCTCGCTTCTCGCATAATCTATTCTTCAAGTTTGACATTATAATAGGTTTATTAAAATTTAAAAAAAAATTTAGAAACAATTGGCATTTGATAAATTTGAAATTAAAAGAAAAATTGGTTGCCTGTAAAGTCGGTATACGGGCGAAAGTTTTACATGACAACGACTTTGAGTGGTAAAATAATTTTACGGAAGGGACGCGTGCCTTTCACTTTTTATGTCTGTCTCTCACGCTCTTAGGCGGGCTAACCATGCCCGAGTGGAAGGGACGCGTGCCTCTCACTCGCTCTCGTTGTGAGCGCATAACGTGAGCGGAGCGTAACGCAGTTTCTTGAAGTGTCACCCGGCAAACCAATTTATAAGACGTTATCACGTCAAAATGTCGTTTCCTTTAAGCTACCTTATCAGAAAATTTGGCTTAAGTTAAATTCTGTTTTCTTAAGTTTGTTTAACGTCGTAAACTGTTATAATTTCTATTTCAAGTTGATATTACCTACTCAAAAGCTTATGAACTATGGGAGGTTTTTTAAATGTTGAGTAAATATGTGTAACATGGTGGATAACGGAAGCATAAGCAGCCCACTTTTTATTCCCACTGTTGGGGCTCGGCGCCTCTAGAAAGTCAAGGCTCCATGATGACCAAGAGCGGGTTGGCTTACTTCTTGGAACACGTCACTTTCTTCATAGACTTTCATTCAACGCGACAGCCAGAGTTAATGACGATTTTTATTTTATTTAAATTAGCCACTCCACAGACTCCGGGGTCCGTGATCTTTGTCATTACAATTATCTTTTTTTTTTACACATATCTTGGATAAGGAGAAGAACAGGAAAATAGGAGGGAGGGAGGGAGTTGGGTACATTTAAAACCTATTCTAGAGGTCGTCTGTAGAGCCGATCACTACCGGTTGGGATTCCGCTAGTAATCGACTCGACATCGAGTGTTTGCCTAATTGCCTTTTGTCATTTGCATAAGCTGCCTCCTCCCGGCCCAGAGCCTCCACAACGGCCGCATTTCTGTCCTTAATGGCCATCTATAGGTTAAAATCGCGGATGGTCTTCGGTGATTCGGTGATAATGACGAATTTGTATACCTGCACTTTGAAAAAGAGGTGTATGAAACCTAATGATTATGTAATATTGTTCCTAAACAATCAACGACGTTAATCTTTGTGGATATTCGTATTTTTTTTACAGCATGTTAGAATAGCAACAAATTGATATTTCCGTTGCTATAGGTACATGGTGTTTTGTTTAAAGCCAACATTTTGTTGATAAACTATTTTCGTCCAAAAAAGTAAACCGACTTCAAAACCACAAATAGGCACTCAAAAGCGAAAAATAAATTAAAACCATTATTATAAGCGCTACTCACTCATCTATTTGATGTCGGTGCCAGACAGGTCAAAAACGCCAATTTGTGGTTTTGAAGTCGGTTTAATTTTTTGTACGAAAATGGTGCATTTTACCCTTTTTAGTGCAAAACAAGTTTTTCGAGTTTCATAACTTTAGTGAAATCTACAACTACTTCATCCAGAAAATTGTACGCATATTTTAGTTTATGGTTCATATTCCAAAAACTGATTACAATAAGATTAAAATATGACCATTCGGAAAGTATACCCATCCGAAAACAAAAAGAATTTTTAAAATCGGTAAGGGGGTGCTCGAGAAATCAGGTAACATACATAAAAAAAACATTGTGGTCGAATTGATAACCTCCTCCTTTTTTGGAAGTCGGTTAAAAACAAACTACGCTTTTTCAAAGCAACCTGTCAAAGCAGCAATGAAATCGCGATCACCCTTCATCCCCCCACAATCGTCATACATTTGTCAAAACAAACAGGGGTATAACCCTTCCATATCAATTAATCGGCTCAATTTATGAATTATTGCTGCGAAACAACCCCTATGAAACGGGGAATTAGTTATTCGTCGGGGTTAACTTCTGTGATGGAATGATTGATGTGACTTTTGTATGTAATCGTATTTATTTAGTCGTGAGACTACTCATATCCTATTTTGCGAAATACAAATGCAAGGAGCTTAGCTGTAAATTTGCAATATAATTTTCACCGAAAACAACGAAACAAAGGCTCGTCGTAGTCAACGACACTTTGTTCGAAAAAGGATTCAAAGTCTTGGGCATCACCGCAAAGTTGTTTTGATTTGTTATCGAATACATGTCGGAGACTGTGCAACTGATCTGTGCAAGTATTATCCCTACAAGTTTTTTTAAAATAAGAAGTGACGAGACGAGCAGGACATGTGCCTGATGGTAAGCAACATGCCTGCCACATAACAACACAGTGACACGCAGCTATTGGAACACGAAGAGTACAAATCATTACCTAGCACTGCACTGCGCTCATCGCCCAGAGATCTAAGATGTTATATCTCTAAGCCCTGTAATTTCTCTGGAAACATTGCCCTTCAAACCGGAACACAGTAATGTTTTCACATTATTGTTTGGCGGTAGAATAACTGGCAAAGGTGTGGTACTTCCCCAGGCGGACTCTGCTAGGAGTCCTTCCACTACAGAAACAAACAGGTTTGCAGATAAACAAACTCCATTGTAAAACAGATCGTCATTACACATCAGGGCAGATGACGATCAAATGCAGACCTGTTATCTACAAAAAAAATTACCTAACCTGTGGTCTATTAAAGCAATTTTACAATTCGAATATTTTGTTATTATTATTTTTCACTACGCCATTAAATATTACCCACCTAATTCCTTAAGGTAAGTGCATCTAGCTCAATTACATTATAATAAACTTATTAACCTGTCAAATTGATTTATAGTTTCCACAATAAAAGTATTCATTTAAAATCTACGCGCTAAATACAGGGTGAGGCTGTTTTCCATACAAATAGTTGACGCGTATAAATCAGGAGAGACAGCAATCTGTGACCGTTTTGATGTACGCTACGCCATCTGTGGTGGCCGAATGAATTATTATACTGGCAGGGTTGCTCAGGACAAGAAAAATAATTATAGTGTGTAAGAAAATTGCTGCAAGATGGGTTTTACGAAATCTTTTTATTTACTTCAGTTTTAAAGGTACTTAAGTTACGGCTGCTCTAGTCGGGAGTACGGCGAATGCCGATCCGGAGACCCGGGTTCAAATCCCACGCGCACCATCGTCTTTTCAAAGTGATGTGCTTAATGCCGCTAATTCAAAAACGGTAAAGGAAAATAAAGTGAGGAAACTTTATTTTCCAAGCACTGGGCCAGCGTGCCAGATTATGACTTTAATTCTCTCCTTGTGATAGAAAGCCCCAAGTCCTAGTAGTGAGAACATTTAGTGGGCTGTTAATGGTATGCAGTTTAAAACAGTTTAAAAGCAGTTTAGAACTGCTATTAGATACGATTAGCTACTTTTTAAGATTAAACGACACATGCAAAGTCTAATGTTGTGATTCTATCTCACATTTGCAAAACTTTATAACAACAAAATAGAAAACATTAGAAACACTTTTTTTCCATTAAGTGTTTAATCGCGTTGAATACTTTTTGTGTAAAGATAAAACTCTACGGGTTTGCAACACAAAGACTGAAATGACATCAAATTTCTGGCGACTACCACAATGCCATCCTGGGAAATTAAACTGTAAAATGCGGCTTGGTGATAAGTTGTTGCCTACATACGTGCATGTTTGGATCATTTACTAGTCAAAACCAAGTCAAAAGCTGTATCCATTGTCGTTCAAACTGTTTTAACAGACCATTATCCTATCCTACTGTATCTTTCTAAAACTAATGCATCTCTCCCTAAGATCAAAAACCGCAAGATACAAAAAACCGATTACAATAGAGCTGCTCTATCATTAAGTGAATATGACATGTCCTCAATTTTAACTTTGACTGACGCCAGGGAGGCCACCGATGCTTTAGTCAAGGTTCTCGGAGATACCATACAAAACTCTACAACAATAAAAACTATATCACGTACGAAACAAATTCATAAACTCTGGATAACTCCAGGTTTACTCAAATGCATCCGAAATAGAGATAGTATGCACCTTAAACTGAAAAAAGAACCTAGCAATCTAATCCTACACCAAAGTTACCGTCGTTATCGAAACTTTTGTAACTCTCTTCTAAAGAAACTTAAAAATAATTACGAGCGATCTGAAATTGAGAAAGCTGGTAAAAATACCAAAGAAAGCTGGAAAGTTATTAAAAAAATTTCTAACCTGACCCAAAACAAACCATCCCCTTTGGAGCTCTTAAGGACGGAGTCCGATCCTAAAAAATCTGTGAACGGAGTAAATCGGTTCTTTGCAAATGTTGGCAAAAATATGGCTGAAACTATCACTAGAACTACTATACCTCCCGGTGTTACTGTTTCATCTAAAACCCGCTGCAAATCTTTTGTTCTGCTGAATACAGATAAAGAAGAAGTTGAAAGAACCATCCTCAGCCTAAAAGCCGACTCAGCACCGGGATGGGATAACATAACTTCTAGGCTCCTCATACTGGCCAAAGACAAAGTAGTACCAGCTCTAACTCACGTCATTAACTTGTGTTTAGATTCAGGTGTTTTCCCAGAACCATTTAAGAAGGCAATTATACTGCCAATTCATAAAAACGGGCCTCGAGAAGTGATCAATAACTATAGACCTATTTCTATACTCCCAGCTTTATCAAAGGTTATAGAAAAATCTTAAACAAACGATTGGTCCTGTATCTAGAGCAAGAAAACTGCTATCAAATGCACAATTCGGTTTCCGCGCAAGTAAATCTACTGAACAGGCAGTCTCTGGTATGACAGACTACATAGTTGGTAATCTCGACACAAGGAAACGATGTTTAGGTATCTTTCTTGATATGGCTAAGGCTTTTGATAGCGTCTCTACCTCACTCTTGCTGGAAAAACTAGAGATAATGGGAATAAGAGGGTTCCACTGAAATTGTTTCGATCTTACCTAACAAATAGGACTCAGAGAGTAAAAATAGATGATATCTATAGTGAAGATGAGCCTATAACGTACGGAATTCCTCAAGGATCTATTTTAGGTCCTACTTTCTTTCTCATCTTCATCAACGACCTTTGTGAGCTGAATCCTAAGAATGGAAGAATTTTTGCCTTTGCCGACGATACGGCTTTAATTTTTGAGGGTTCTACTTGGGAACAATTGCATAGTCACGCAGAACTAGGACTACAAAGAGTAATTTCATGGCTGCAGCTTAATCTACTATCTCTCAATGTGACAAAAAGTAAGTTCATTTTATTCAGGGCTGGAAAAGAACATCTAATCGAGAAAATTGTACTGGAATACAGGCACATACGTGTAATATGACCCTAAAGGGTACCTGCGACTGCACTTACCTGGAACAAGTATCCAATATCAAATATCTGGGTGTCATTATTGACGATGGACTCTCTTGGGTACCCCATATTGCGTCCATGGCCTCTCGAGTAAGAAAACTCATTTGGGTTTTTAAATCCCTTAGAGATGCTGCCCCATTTAAACTGCTAAAAACCGTTTACCTAGCTATTTGCCAATCAGTACTTGGCTATTGTGTGTCAGTATGGGGTAGCGCTTCTAAACCCATTTAATCAAACTTGAGAGAGCACAACGTTCGGTCCTAAAGGTTATGATGCGGAAACCGTTTCGCTACTCTACTGAGTGTCTGTATCGGGATGCACAGGTATTGACCGTCCGTCAACTCTTTATAACGCATGCTCTACTTGCACAACATAAAATAATGAAATTTAACCCCGAACTTCCAAGGTTTAGACCGTGTAAAGCTAAAATATATGAATCACCTAGAATCTACACATCACTAGCGGGAAAACAATCGTACTTTCTAAGAGCATATCTCTATAATAGAATTAATACTATTTTAAACATACACTCCATGAATAGGCATTTATGCAAGCAAACAATAATTAAATGGCTGCTCTCCCAAACTTATGAAGAAACTGAATCTGTCATTAAAGTATCTTACTAAAAGAATAATTTACGATTTAGTAAACTCTTGGGCTAAGTTGAAATATTAATCGCATCTTCATTCCTCTCTCTCCCATCCCACTGTTCCTAACCTCTCTTTAAAACTCTTTCCCAACCACCTCTATCCATAATATTATAATAGGTATAATATATAGATAAGGGTAATTAAAACGGCATACATACAATGAATAATTCTGGCACTATTTGCATGTACACGATTTTTTTTTTTTTTTTTTTTTTATTTTTATAAGTATTACATTATTCCGAGCGTTTAGTTACAACTCTACAGTTTACATAGTATTATAGTGGTATTGTAAATATTAAAACTTTTGCTATTTCGAATTTGACTTGCATGTCAACATTGATAATAATCATTATATTGTTAATTTACAAAATTCTATTTATTTTTCTAATTCAATAAAATTTAAAATGTGGTTGTCTAAGTTTATATAGTCGGAGGAAGGCCTTGGTATCCCATCGCACAGGATAATCCTAGTTTGGGTGCCAAGTTCGTCTAACTAAGTTTATATATACTTATGTACGAACGATTTATATGTATTCTTTGATTTTACCAATGTTTGTTGATGAAAGAAATGATTTGATTTGATTTGTTTACCATCAGACGTCAGTATTCGTCTGTTGACTCTATCTTAAAAAAACAACATTATTTATCACGTGGACGTCACTTTTTTTACCTTTTTATAAGCTCACCCTTGACCGCCATCTCGCCTGATGTTAAGCGACGATCCGGTCCACGATGGAGCGTGTTTACCTAGAAGAAAGTCTCGATTTGAAGACATAAAGATTGACCTCAGATAGTCTCTACTGACTATTGAGATTTAAAGCTTTGACCTATCACAGAAGGTGAAAGGCCCTACCAAATTTACCAAAGAGAGACGATCTTCTTAGCATTCCATGGATTCACCGTGCGGGTGCCGGGTCCATCGTGTGGCAGAGAGAGAAAAACTCGAGTAGTTCCCGAGACTTGTGACTCGGGCGTAGGTTTAAGGGGCCCCTTTCTGACGTACATCAACACTCACCTTCACCACTCGTTTTCCTCTCCCTGCCCAGCCAAAATCTATCTTAGACCATAATTTTACTGTACTTATTCTAAATTTCAACAATAGACATTCTGATTTTCACACGTGATTGAAAAACAAACACCCAACTTTCATATTTATAATACCAATGATTAGTACTTATTTAACCGTACAATATCAGTAAAAAACATTTCAGGAGTGTTTTTAATATCAGTAGAAATAGGTGTACACATGTTTAGTCAGAGAATAGTTGGTTTTAGTCCCGTAATATCAATTACAAAAAAACTGCGACTTAAAAAACAAAAGCTTACATTTAGAAGTATCAAAAAGCTGCAATGGCTACGTTTTGACAACCCTACGTACTTTTAAACGAAACATGATTTATCCGACAACCCTTACAAGATTAACCCTTCCGGGGTCGCGAGACGCGAGGTCATATGACCTCAGTAACATTATTATTTATTGTTTCTCGACACGGTCCAGAGATGGCGCTGTTACCTAATATATCGTCTTGATTTATGCTGAGGATAATTTATGGCGAAAGAATGGGGTAGCCGCCTGTTGCATGGGATTATGTGGTACGTATATTGTTGAAAGTTTACGCAGTGGAACAAGGTATTACTGTCAATAAGTAATATCGATAGCGGTGAACAAGACAACGGATTTCCTTAACAATAAAAATAAGTTATTACTAACCAAAAGGCTTATATGGAACGACATCTTTATTCGGAAAAGAGTTCAAAGTTTTTAAATGTGACTACAATTGAAGTCACTTATAAATCTCAGAAAAAACTTTTAAAACTGCTTTGAGTACTTTTTAGTAGAGCAAAATTTTAGAAGCTCTCTTCACCGACCGTGGATGAATTAATAAGCCTACAATGGAAGTCGCTTACAAATCTGTTTTTAAGTTATGGCTGGTTTAGTCGAGAGAATTGCCTCTGCCTATCCGGAGACCCCCGGTTCAAGGCCCACACGCACCACTGTCTTTTCGAAGTCACGTACGTAATGCCGCTAATTTAAAAACGGAAGATTTTTGAAGGAAAACATCGTGAAGAAACCAACATGTACCTAGAATCTTTCGAAGTTATGTATCATCCACCAAATCACACTGAGCCACCGTGGTGGATTATGTCCTTAACTCTCTCTTTGCGAGCGAAGGCCCCGAGTCCCAGCTGTGGGAACATTTAGTGGGCTGTTGATGATAATGACAAATCTCAGTCTAACCTAACGGCGAAGCAGCGTATCGTCAATGCGGCACGACATCAGAGCGGGAGGTCTACCGCCTATATAAAACTTTGTCTTAGCTTTGAAATTGCTCTTTTGTCTCCTTTAAAATTATAGAGACAGCAATAGCAATGCCAATTTAGTTAGGCGGTACAAAAGTGCGACGTACATTTACGCCAGCATTCTGCGCTGTTCCAACGTTTTACAAGAAGTAGATACCATCTGAACGCAACAGTCATAAGTTTCTTTGAGCGATAGAGTGATTTATCCTTGTTTGAGAGTATTAACTGATTTTAAAAATGTCATTGTCAGTTTCTATGTATCTTGTGTAAGGTGATTATCGTCTATATCAGAACCAAGATAATTTATTACTTCCTTTGTGATCTTTCTGCCACTTACAACTTGCAATTTTTAGTTTTATCCTTGGACCAAAATAATATTTGAAGCTGGGCTATTACGTTTAAGCATGTAAATGTCTGTCCAGCCTGCCTATCTTCTAAGTCGCATCATAAAAGTTTCTGAAATGTAAACTTCATCTATTATCAGTGACTTATTTGTATGATTTACACAGTTAAATATTTTTACTAATAAAATAATGTGTTTCTAGCTCGAAGGATATTATTACGGCACATTTCCATAATGAAGAGACATGATGGAGGGTAATGTAGGGCTAGCACGATATACGGGAGGCGCCTGCAGCTGTACGAATATATTCTTTTAATTACCATCTTCCACCGTGCTACACAAATAGCGAAAATGATTAGACAACCGGTACGGTCCGCAGAATCAATGCTGGTTGCTGAAACGAATTCTTTGAAGGGAGAACTTCCAAGTCACGTTTAGCACTAGGCCTCTCGCGTGGGAGCTTAAAAAGCGTTGCGTTAAAATTCGGCGTCAGCACTTTTATAACGTTTTCGAAATTACTGTTCATACGAACGCTTTTTAAGCTCCCGTGCGAATGAGGTCTTAGTTAGTTAGTTTAGCGGGGCCTTTTCCGCACCTAGCCTCTTTATTGGGCCGTTGTGCGTGACTCATACTTCCCTTTTCTACTCCAACCAGCCTAGGCCGTCCCAGAAGGCGAGCATCCTATTAAGGTTGCGATAGGCATCCGGAACAGACGGCGGAGATTGGAGGTATTCTGCCCGTTGATTCGCCACACTGCCGCATTCCATGAGTACATGCTGTGGCGTTTCTTCTTCCTCCATGCATCCTCTGCATAGAGGACTGTCTGTTACACCTATGGTAAATAGGTGCTTATTTAAGGGACAGTGACCAGTTATTATACCTATAACTTTACGGATTTTGTCCCTGTTTAATCTAATGAGGTTGCGGGCAAATTTTTTCGATGCTTCCGGAACGGCATTTTTTGTTTGCCTGCATCCTTCATTGTTATTTCATTCTGTTAAATGGGCTTCTTCAGTATTTCTGCGCAGCCACGTTTTTATTTGAGCCTGGGGTATAGGCATTAGTGGTTCCGGTCCATGTACCTTTGTCTTTGCTCCCTTTGGCCAGTTCATCTGCTGCGTCATTACCTAGTGAGTCGCTGTGTCCTTTAATCCATTGGAGGGTTACTTTGTTCGTACTCGCTATGGGTTGGAGTGCATTGTGGCACTCTAGTATAAGGACAGAGGTTAAAGTATTATTTTTAAGGGCTTGAAGCACGGAGGCGCTGTCGGAGACAATTTTGATGTTTAGGTCTCCGACATCTCTGGCTGCGACTGCCTGTGCTGCCCTGGTGATGCCGATACATTCGGCTTGAAATATTGTGTTTAGGTTGCTCAAAGTGGTTGATATCTTTATGTTTAAGTCATTTGAGAAGACACCTGCCCCTGTACCGCGTGCGGTTTTGGAGCCGTCAGTATATATCCTAACTTCTCTGCTGCCAGAGCTATCTTTCGATTCTGCATTAAGTTGGATATTGTATCTACGATCAAAGACATGTTGACATGTGATTCTGTCCATGGGTGCCTCAAGAAGTGGTGTTTCTTTCAGAACCTGTTGCAGAACTTTTGAGTGTCGTGTTTTTATGTTTTGTTTCCACAGTCCGTTTGCTCTTAGTCTTAGGGCGGCTGCCATGGCCTCCTCCTGTATGACTAGATGTAGAGGTCTCAGGTTTAAGAGATACTCTAATGCGGCTGATGGTGTGGTTTTCATGCATCCAGTAGCTGTTACACTCGCTAGGCGTTGTAGACTCTGGAGTTTATCTTTCGCTGTGGTCAGTTGTGATCTGGGCCACCACACAACTGACCCATAGGTCAAAGAGGGCCTGATGACTGATGTGTATAACCAAAGTGTGATTTTTGGATTGAGACCCCATTTCTTCCCAACAAGTCTCCGGCATTGCCAAAAAGTCATGCAGGCCCTTTTTATTTTTGTATCGATATGGCTCGCCCAGTTCAATTTGTTGTCAAGAGTGACACCCAGATATTTCACTTCAGGTGATAGGGAGAGTTTGGTGTTAAATAGTTTTGGTAGTTGTAGTTCAGGTAACTTCCTTTTGTTGGTGAAAAGAATAAGTTCTGTTTTCTTTGGATTTACTGACAGTTGATGTTCGTCACACCATTTTTCTACAATCAGAAGTGCTGAACGCATGACTTTACATAGCATGTTTTCCGCACTCCCGCTTATCAGTATTGTAAGGTCATCCGCATAACCGATAGTAGTGTACCCTTTTTCGTTAAGTGCCTTTATGAGGCTGTCCACTACTATGTTCCATAATAGTGATGATAGGACGCCGCCCTGGGGACATCCCTTGACTACTTTTGCTCTCGTAGTAGTATTCATCACTATCTGGACCGCCCTTTTGCTGACCAGTTCGGTAACCCAGTTCCTAATGACTGGTTCCACCTTGAGTCTCCGGAGGGCGTGGTTTATGCTGTTATGCATGGTTTTATCAAAAGCCCCTTCTATGTCTATAAAGGCAGCAAGTGCTGAAAGCTTGTTTGTGGTAGCCGATTCTATTTTGTGTACTACCATGTGTAGTGCCGACTCTGTTGATCTGCCTTTCCTATAAGCATGTTGCTGAGGATGCAGTTTATTGTGTTTTAGTGCTCCGTCTCTTAGGTATCGGTCCACTAATCTTTCTAGTGTTTTTAAAAGGAACGACGTTAGACTGATAGGCCTGAACGATTTAGCGTGTGTGTAGTCCTCCTTGCCAGGTTTCGGTAAGAATACTACCTTCGCCTCCCTCCACTTTTTTGGTATATACTTGAAGGCTATACAGGCCCTATAGATTGGTAGTAGATGCTTTATGGCTAGATTTGGTTGCCATTGTAGTAGTGCTGGGAATATGCCATCCAGCCCTGCAGATTTGAAGGGTTTGAAACTTTTCAGTGCCCATTCTATTCTGTCTGCAGTTACTATTTTGTTTGCTACTTCCCACTCATGGGCTGTGGGTGTGCTACAGTGCTCTTCTGGCCACTCCTTGTCTTCTGTGATTTGACATCCAGGGAAATGGGTTTCCAGAAGTACTGTATTGGTTTCATTGTCTATGTTTGTGAAACTGCAGTCTTCCTTTTTTAGGGATCCGAGAAAATTTGTTTCCCCTTTAGATAGGATTTTCTTTATTCTTCCGGCTTGGTTTGTTGAGTTTATGCTACTACAGAAGTTGTGCCAGGATTCCGTTCTCCTGAATCTGATTCGCTTCTTGTAGTGTTTTGTGCTTGTTTGTACTTTTCCCAGTCCTCATTAGTCCTGGTATTTTTTGCTCGGTTAAAAAGTGCTCGAAGTCCTTGACGTATTCTTTCAAGTTCTGGCCCCCACCAAGATCTCTTTCCTACGTCATTTGGTTTAACAGCTGGACACGCTAATTCATAACTGTTTATGAGAGTTGCAGTAAGAAGCTGTACGTTTGATTCTATATTGTCTGTACTAAGTGTTGTGTGAGTTGGATGTATGTCACCTAGTGCTTGGTTCAGTAGTTTTGTGTACCTTGTTATATCAGTTTTACGGGGGTTACGATATGGGACAGGGTTTGTTGATTTGTATTTTAGTTGGAAACAAACGCGGCGGTGATCCGCGAATGATGGCTCGTCTGATACGTGCCATCCCTCGATTTGACTGGCCGCCGCGTTTGTTGCCAAGGTAATGTCTATGATAGTTTGGTACCTGGAGCTTACGAATGTAGGTTCCGCACCTCTGTTCATAATGTTTAGATTTGTTTGAAATAAAAATTCGGCTTAAGACTCACCCCTTTTGTTGGTATTCTTACTTCCCCACAGAGAGTGATGAGCATTGCAGTCGGCAGATATGATTAGATCCCAGTCGTGTGCTTCGCAGTGTTGCACCAGTTCCGCTAGTTCTCGTGAAGGAATTTCTCCCTCACTTGGCAGGTATACTGATGCTAGGATTAGGACAGTTTGATTTTCCGTAATGAGTTTCACTGCGGTTAGGTCTCTAGAACAGAATTGGTTAAGCAAGGTGAAGCGAATGAGGTCTTACGGTAGCAACAAGCTGGCTGACAAAACTGACGAGTAAACAGATTCTATTGTCATGAAAACTTTATTTTAATATGTTCTTCTTCTTTACTTCTTTATCTAAGGAGTTTCTACACCTAATACTATAAACTATAAACAAACACGGCCTACTGCCAAGCGAGCTCGCAGTGCAAAGGTGCAATGAGTAATGCGCCGGCGCTTTTATACCGCTCGTGCGAACAATAATACGAAATTCCATAAGATCTATTTTACGCAATAAAAAAGCGTCACATTTTAAAAGCGCTGACGTGTGAACAGATACCTGGAAATACATCTGTTCTATTTGAATGTGATTTGAACACTTTTTTAACGGACGTTAAAAAAGCACCTGTGCGAATAAGGCCTTAAGATTGCGGAAAAGAATTATTACGTAGTGGTGCAGCAGTGTAGTGGTAGCGGAGCGGGAAGTAGGTATGTACGTGGTACGTGTTAGTAGATGCTTTTTGGATGAGTGAAATCTTGTTGGCTCCTGTCACCGACAAGTATAATAGCGGTATATCTGGAGCTAGACAGGAAACAACATATTGTGCAAATTAGAGCTGCCTCACACTAAAATTTATAGTTCATATTGTCACTTCTTTCTCACGGAAGAAATCTTAGGAAGGTTATTTGACTGTTTACTGTATTCGACCTTTTTTGAAATCAAAGATCAAGTTTTGTAGATTTAAAAATTCATAAAGTATTTTCCCTTTAAAACCACTTTTACGGACCACAAACTTTGTCATTTTCAAAACCGAAGAAGCATTTTAAACTTTAACTACCGAAGTTTAAGATTACTAAGGAGCCCCGTTTAACGATATTACAATTAGGAGTTGTTGAGTACTCCGTTGAAACCACAGAGAGAATATTTTAGATTTTAATTGTACTAATAGGGAGAATTTTGTACTAAAGACGGTAAGATTTTCTTGTGCCAACAAAGTATAAACTGTAGGCAAAATAAGAATGTTAGCATCGCCGTTACGGTTTCGTGAACGGTAGCAAATTTATGTACAATAAGGTTATTTTAGCATTCCGTAATTCCTTTATTTTTATTTATAACTGAATTTCAAAATGAACGAAGTTTTTCCATTTGCACGTATATTTGTTTTTCATACATTGACTGGCATTTACGTTCCATTAGGATTCGAGGTTTGCTCTCTAGGATTTCTGCTCGTGCTCCGTATTCACTCATCCAGTCTTTCTTAAACAATATTATTACAACATTGGCATTATCGTTGCTTATCCGGATTGTTCGGATGTTTGTTGCTCAATCAGGTTGGAACGGCTGAACAGATCGACTTAAAATTTGGATGGATTATTTTCGCACTGGTAGATTATAGTCCAAATGGCACATACGCTTCCATTCCGACAAAATATTAGGAAGTTAGTAAGTTTTGCCAGCGTAGTTTCTGAACTACCCACATAAAACCGCGGGCACTACTAGTTAACTATACATTATTCTCATAAATATTAATTACACCTTATTTGGCATGATTAAAATGTGTTTGTTAAAAATATAGGTTTGCACTAGACCGACACCTTGTCTGACCATATTGTCCATTTCAAGTTCCAGTCCAGTCCAAGCAACCATTTCACTCTATACTTGAAGACACCAACAAAGTAACCACGGAAAAACCCCACAAAAAAATCGACCATGAATCTACGAATATCTCCCTTTTTTCGAGCCATGTTTATAGTACAAATGTATATGTTTTTTTTTATTGTGAACGTGCAAACATGTTGTGCAATAAAAATTGCATCTGAATACCTATTTTTTTGCAGTCGTTACGTCATAATGTTGCACTGCGCCGGGGCATCTCAGGTAGCCTGATTTAGTGCTGCCTTAATGAAACCTGTTATGTAACTCGTATTATTTATTATTTAGTTCTAGAACAAGTATTTGATACTCGTCTGTAGATATTGCTGTTCTGCGATGTCGAGTATTTTGTTGTGAAAATGGACTCATCAATACGACCTTATTTTGCTAATAATAACTCAATTTCATATCTTTTGGGACATGTATTGGTGATCACAGAGTTTATAAAGTCATGTTAGTTTAGTTAAGCTTGAGGTTTTAGGTTCGAATCCAGCTAGTACCTCTATGGATTTTTCCAAGTGGATTACGAATTTGCGGGTAGGTACGTTCAATCGGCACTTACAAACTTGTTAACAATCACTTGCTTTAACGGCGTAGGAAAAAAAACGAGTTAAGATAGATGTCAGTGATACAAGCTATTTTATTTCTAAGCCCTGTAATTTATCTGGGAACATTGGCCTTGAAACTAGAACATAGCAATGTTTTCACATTACCCACCCATACCATATTCACATTACTTGGCGGTAAAATAGCTGTGACAAAGGTGTGGTACTTCCCCAGGATGATGATGACTGAGAAGAAAATGTAGGTTAGATAGCTTACGATACGAAACAGACACTACCAAATTTATGGATCATACCAGTCAGTCCGATTTTCTCAAGCCTTAATCGTCCGATAAAGAAAGAATTTTGACAAGCGCTTTATATTCAGATGCGTAACAGTAAACAGCGCCCAAGGCGCGATGCCGACGCGATAAACCCTTGAATAATTGTTTCATTATTAAATTGGCCGGTTAATAAAAGTGGACCTTTTAATAAAGGTGAGATCGCACTATAATTACTTATGATCTAGAGTGTGAAAGGGTGCGGGTTTGTGTCTCTCTCTCTGTATGTGTGCATAAGTGAGTGAGTATGTGTGTGTGATTTCACTATAGAAATACTTTAGTCGATTTTTTACTATGGGGTAAATTTAAAACTATGAATTGAATCAGTAAATACATCGACGGAACAAAATTAACAAAACATTGGCTAACCAATACATATTGACTGCCCTAGTGGCTTAGTTGGTAGTAGCTCTGCCTGCGAAGCCGAGGGTCGTGGGTTGGATCCCCACTAAGTGCAAATATTTGTGTGATGAATTCAAATGTTTGCACTGTGTCTGGGTGTTTCTATGTATCGTAATTAGTACCTACGTATTTAAAACTATATATGTATTATATCAGCTATCTGGCTGCCATCACACAAGCTTTGCTTAGTTTGGGATCAGATGGTGTTTGTTGTGTGTGAATTGTCTACCAATATTTATTTATTGTATCAAATACATATTGTTACAAATCTCTACTTTATTTCAATACCAGAGTTCCGCAATCTTGTCTTAGCCCTTGGATAAACCATAATATTTGTATAAACTACTTTGTTGAGATTAACTCTATTCGGAACTGCTCAATCAATCCTACTAATATTATAAACACGAGTTTTGATATTTGTTGCTCAGTCACGTCGTAAATTCTCAACGGATCGGGAAAAAATTTGGAACATACTTAAAATACAGTATGGAATTACTACTTATAAAATATATTAAAACACTTTTAATCGCGGGAATACAACGGGAACGGGAATCAAAAGGGCGAAACCACGGTTTGCTGCTAGTGAAGGATAAACTAATCCTAGTGTGGGTTGACCCTAACAAACGTGAAGAAACAAGGTGGAAGGTTTGATAAATAAACACCGATGTAAGATGAGATCTCATGAAAAAATGATCATTACAGACGCGGCTGCGGTCACCAAAAACAATGTTTATTCTAAAGATTTACACAGAGTTGTTACAACATTTTCTCGTTGTAGTATTAGGTGGGCTGAAGAGTTCGAAAGTTTAATGGCGCAATTACTAAATGTATAATTTTTGGTAAGACCCATTTTCAAAAGACACTTGTAGAAATTTGACAGAGCTGTCGTACGTAAGTTTGTGACTTTGCACACATACGAGTATGTTAATTATTTTTGTGTGGCTTTATTTAATTTTGGGTCATATCTTAGCCCTAGTCATATTATAATTATGCAAATTTGAATGTGTGAATATTTATAGCTCAATCATGTCGTAAGAACTGACGTAAGCAAGCTAGGTTAAATAATAATATATGGTTTACTAGTAATAAGGTTCAGTTTGGAATTTCTAAAAAGCTGTTTTGCTAAGCTAAACTAAGCTGTTAAGCGATAAGGCCGCCATTTATGGCACTAAGTATAAGTTATTTTATTTTCTATTGTTTTCTATTGTATATGTCTTCTGGTGTGTATAATAAAGAGTTTCTGTCTGTCTGGCTGTCAGTTTAGCCCAAAATATTGGTAAAATCCGGCTTGGGAAGTACCTCACCTTTGCCAGTTATTCTACCGCCAAGCAGTAATGTGCAAACATTGCTGTGTTCCAGTTTTAAGGGCAATGTTTACAGAGAAATTACAGGGCTTAGAGATATAACGTTTTACATATCTGGGTGACGAGCGCAGTGCAGTTCTAGGTAATGATTTGGACTCTTCATGTTCCAATATCTGTACTGTGCTGCTATGTGGAAGGTATGTTACTTACCATCAGGAACATGCTCTGCTTGTCTCGGCACTCTTTATTTAAAAAAAAAAGTTAAATAGTATGCCGAATTTCACTGTAAATAGCTATTAAGTGAAATTTACGTGGGCGAAACCCCAGGAGTATAATAGTTTTGTGTAAACTATTTTAATTGGAACTAGCAGAAACAATAAGCAAATTTTCTGAAATTAACTAAATTTATTATAATAAACGTTTTTAATATACTAAAAAAAAAAAATTTTAAAATATTAAAAACGTTTGTGGCTCTAGCTCTCTAGTTTTAACTAAACGAAACTGGAACAATGGAACAAAGGCTTACTATGAAACGTTGAAAGCAGCAGATACTATTTAAAGTCTGCCAATAGCCTTTGCAGTTTGTTAAATGTGGTTGTAACTGCTCTACATAATTATCCCTATAGGACCAAACAAACCAACCTTGCGAATGCTTCGAATTTCTTGTCCAATTTTAAAACAAAATTAATTACACACATTACTTCCACAGACGAAAAACTTCTAAAGATATTTAGATACGTGTTTTTAATGACTTTTGTGGAGTTCAACCGACAAAACGGTCATAGGAAACACATTTTTTTCGATAACATAATTAAGATGTCTACGTATTAGATTAACTTTTGATTATTGAAATATTTAAACACAAAATATTTCTTAAATGTGTATTTAGAAGCGGTCTGGTAAATATTTGAGTACATTATCTACTTTTATATCCCCTAAAAGTGAATTTTAACGACCAAATGATGTGTTAGAAATGTCGTGAATCTGGTAATCGGACACATTATGTATGGCTTTAATGACTGTATTTTTTCTAGAGAAGGATGATTTCATGCAATGAAATGCAAATACGATAATTCTTTTGCGGGATTTTTATTTCACCTTTGACTTGACCTGGTCTTAATGTAGTATTCATTTAAATTAGGTCAATGACACGTCTAGTTTTTATTGCAAATTTTTAAGTGATATTAAAAAAAAATGTACGAAATACCATTCACGCAAATGTATAACTAAGATAGAACAATGAATTAACTGATGTTAAGTAATACCATATCAACCCAGGATATAGCACTAGCTAGCACTTATCCTGAAATATCAGTTTACACTAGATTTAAAAACATATTGATATTTTAGATGATAGTTTGGCGAAATTAATCTAGTTTAGATCATAGTTATTACACCAGCTAAATACAGAACAGGAAATTTCGGGCAAAAGGTTCACATAAGTATATTGGACGAAATTAGTAGCAATCGCCTTGTTTATTTTAAGATCATTAATCACGTTTCTCAAGACGGGGATTTATCTATACTCATATTTGAAATTTTATTACAGGGAAAGTTCCACGTAAACTCTAGCCACAACTATGAACAACTTCAGTGATCGTAATAGCCAAGATGGCAAACTATCCTAACAAAAACAGTAGCAATGTAAATAATTCATTTCTAACGAAACCTAGGAAATAAAAGGAAGCTACAAAGACGGACCAAATTGAGGAGATAACAAAAAACTAGACTAGATGTGACCACCGGCGTGCCTCGTACGACGAGTTGAGAAGACGTCGCTCGGGACATTCCCACATGCGGCGCTGTGTGGGGCTCCATTGTTGCTTCAAGATATTATTATATCTTAAAAAGTTGCAATAACATAATAATAAATATTGGCGCACATTTCACACATAATATCATCTGGTATCATCCCCAACCAACCCCAAACTAAGCAAAGTTAGCTGATAATTATGTCAGTTTGTCATTCAAATAGTTGTAAATACATTGTATTAAACATAGAAACACTTGAACACACAGAGACACAGAACAATATTTGTATTCATCACACAAATATTTGTACTGTGTGGAATTGAACCAATGACATCGGCTTTACAGGCAGACTTGGTACAAACTTTGCAAGCTGTATGTTATGTTTGTTTATCATAATTTATAATTCGTATAAATATTATTTACTTCACAAGAAAACTTATGAAAGTTATTTTTAACCGGCTTTTAAAAAGGACGTTGATATCAATTACTTTTTATTTTTATTTTTGTTACGCCATAGCACCACCAGATAGTCAACTAGTAAACAATAAATAAATGTAAAAAAAAACCCTACGCAATTGTTTGACATTTTTGACCATATTTTGCAAGTAAAGTTATTACTCATAATCTTATATTACTGCCACAGTTTATGAAAGACCTGAAAACTGTGAAACGTCTGAACCGATTTTGATGAAACAGCTAGAAACACTGTCTATTAAGTCACCTTTCAAACAAAAACAGTTATACAGTTCATCATGTCGAGAGTTACGACGCCATAGGCAACACACACACACAGATGCACGTCAAACTTATAACACCCGTATTTTTTTTGTATTTTAACTTTTATAGGTTTACACTTGATCGCCATCTCGCCTGATGTTATGACGATGCGTTCTAAGATGGTGCGTGCTTACCTAGAAAAAAACCGATTCACTCTCAATTTTAAGCCACTAAAACTGTAACCATCGGAAAACCCCCACTCCGGTAACGCATTCCACAGCCACAACACAAAAGTAGAGCATCGTTTAAAAATAATAGATATCGTATCGCAAATGGAAACCAGCAATGTCGTGCCCCTTTCCCAGTATCGGGCAACGTCTGAGATCGATGTATGGAGATCCGGGGACACATTTACATACGCCACGTCTATTATTTGCGAATTTAGAATGTACTGCTGTATGGTTACCGATCTGGACCAGACTAGTCAAGTTTAGGGTAACGGATCACTAGCTTCAGGTCAACTTGAAAGCGATAAGACCACCAAATGGCTGGCCTGGTGGCTTAGTTGGTAGTAAGTCTGCCTGCGAAGCCATGGGTCGTAGGCTCGTAGGTTCGATTCCCACCCAGTGTAAATATTTGTGTGATCAATTCAAATATTTGTACTGTGCCTGCTTGGGTGTTTACTATGTTTAATAATTCGAAACTTCTATGCTGTATGTATTTAAAATATGTAAGTATTATATCAGCTATCTGGCTTCCATAGTACAAGCTTTGCTTAGTTTGGGTTCAGATGGTGCTGTGTGTGAATTTTCCACTAATATTTATTATGAAAAATTGCTGGTAATCATTCAAATGAATCAGCACATCGAAAAGAGTTTAGTAATGCATTAACCCACAACAGCGCCTTAAATGGTCAAGCAATATTGCCACTGGATTAACATAAAAGATGAAAGTAATTTAATTTCCTTATATTTATTTTGTTTTAGAGTAAGATGCACATTAAAGTTTAGTGATAAAAATAATTAATTAATTTAACATAATTTGTCCACAACCATTGGTTTCAATGATAAAGGAAAACTCACACGACAGAAAGATTTCTTCAATAGCACGCATCATCCGCCAACCTGCTCTTGAATGGCGTGGTCACAGACTAAGTAGAGAGGTACACTGGCGTGGTCAAGAATGACTGACTCTCTGCATGCGATAAAAAGACCGCGTCATAGCAATGCCAACATTTAGTAGGTTTGTCTATGGTAATCAAAGAGTTTACATATACTACGTATAGAGTTGGTACAAACGCTTTACACCGAAAGCGCGGGTACCGTCTTTCTTGCCTTGTCGCTCTTGTGGAAACATCATACTTTTGTCGCGGCGCATCATTGTTGCCATAGAAAGTATATGCGCGTCATCTGCTTACTATTGACACAAAAACCGTGCAGAAAATCTAAATCTATACGTAGTTTATGTAAACTCTTTGATGGTAATGTATTTAATTTTAATATACATTGGCTTCTTAAGGGCGTGTGGGCCGTAATTTTGAATTTTTAAAACAACTTTAAGACCTTTAAAATAGTGTATTAAACTCTGAAAAAAATATATGTAATAGTTAAGGATCTAATCTAGTGCAATTCGCAGTCAGTAACACGATTTAATGAATTTTACTTGATAGAAAAAAATCCCAAAGTTACCCCTTTTCAAAAGGTTTTTTCAAGTTTATGACTAAACTAATTAAAATTTTTACTAAATTTTTATACTCAACGAAAGCCACTAAAAAGTTATAGATGCATTCGCAGAGCTTGACTTGATAAAAAGTATCAGTTATTCACTATGTTTTAATATCTACCATATATATAGCGCGCCGTTCGGCAAGCCTGATCAGTCGCGTTTCGGCGCTCACGGACGACGGGCCTGTGCTTGATTTTGCAATTTTGACAACCGATAAATTTTAAATATTACGATCATAGTGCCACAGTATAACAATATCAGTAGGTATTACTAGTGAAGCACGCTATGATCTTGATTTTTGATACCGTTTTCATTGGAATTGCAAATAGACGCTGATACTAATTAGTACGCTGTTTACTTTATGTTGTAGACCAAAAGGGGAGTCTCAAAAAACTGACGTCGATAACATATCAGTAAAAAATTCAATGCGGATGCAATGGAAAATAGATAAGTATCGGTAAAATATGCGTCCGTTAAATCAGAGATCGGGATAAGGAAATAATGAGAGGGGAGAAATCCCCTGCGTAAATCCCCTAATATAAGTAGTACGCCTGGGGAAGTACCACACCTTTGCCAGTTATTCAACCGCCAAACAGTAACGTGAAAACATTACTGTGTTCCGGTTTGAAGGGCAATGTTTCCAGAGAAATTACAGATTTAACATCTTAGATCTCTGGGTGATGAGAGCAGTGCTAGGTAATGATTTGGACTCATCATGTTCCAATAGCTTCATGTCACTGTGCTGTTATGTGGCAGGCATGCTGCTTACCATCAGGCACATGTCCTGCTCGTCTCGACACTTCTTAAATAAAAAAATACCAACTTTGATTCGGTTAATGTGGCTCAATGTTCACTGGAAACAAATATCATGGATTTTAATCTACGAGTATTAACATTTGCTCGCGTTCATGCCAGATTTAGATATTCAGCTTTGATTAGCGAGCGTCACGTCAACTTGTATCCTCTAAGTATCCTCTCCACTTCCTCGTTTTATTCTATGTTTGGGCTAGCACGTAGTACGAACCTATGACGTTGGCCGGCGTTTGGTATCATTTATGATACCTAACTTGCATTTATATGCCATTTAGGTAAATTCTTTGGTAGTAAGGTACTTAGTACTTGGAAGAAAAGTCCTCGCATACAGATTTTACCACTTTGGAAGAGACTTTCGCGCAAACTATTCAGTTTAGAAAAAAAAATTTTAGGAACTTCAATACAAATTTGAACACTTTCCATAGAAACACGTTCTACGTATGGTTTTGTTAGAATTTTTATTTTTTTATTTCTTTTCCAAGTTTGTGACACCACTAACATTTATTGTTTTTTCTTTTTTTTTGTATGAAAATGTTAATATTGTTCATAGAAATTTAGACACTCGACCAAATTTGATAAGAAGCCTTTTAGGCAGTAAAATTACTCGTAGAATTTAACTCTGCACTAAATTTCCGATTCGTATTTTTTATATAAGGTTTAGAATCATTTCCTGAGCATAAAATCACAAAATAATAACAAATCCAGGTGGAGCTTCAAGCGCCAGCTCGAAAAAACGTTTTTGGCTGATATTCTGAAAAAGTTATAAACCCTATTATTATTGTAGAAAATAAAATTTCCCATTTTTTGTTGCCAGTAAACTTTTTTTTCGAACTTACCGATTACGATTTATTATGTCAAAATTTGATGATAACAATGTAAAAATAATAAGATGTGAATTCTGTTCCCAGTAGCATAAACATGCCCCTTTTTACCGGAATGGAAGATGGGTTATGTTTTTCGCGCGTGACTTTTATGTTTGTAAATCTTTTATTTCCACATTTCTTTCAAACGGCTGGATGGATTTTGGTAACTAAGATATTGTAAGACTAGTCTCATTCGCCAAAGTGTCCTTAGATAGTAGGTAATATTTTTTTACGTGTAGATTTTTTGTAGTCGGGGTTTTTAAATTAAAGTTATTCTATCATATTGCTCGTTGCTCACTAATAAACAGCACCGTTCATCATCATGATTGCAGAGTTGAACGAAGAGTTTGGTCTCCACTTTTGTAACAAGAACAACTAAGCTGTGAAACGCATTGCCAGAGTGGGTTTTTGTCGAAGGTTCGAACGTTGGGGTTACGAGGTACACTGTGCTTGTTTCAATTAGAGAAGACCACATCATTTACATCCACTATTATCGGCATCATCGCAATCGTATCATTAAATGGGTTATAAATCGTAAACGGTAAGTTTTACAAAAAAAGTTTACTAGCAACAAAAGATGCAAAATTTTATTTTCTACAATTATTGTCAAAATATATAGTTTCCAAAATATCGGCAAAAACAGTTTTTTTTCAATTGGCGTTTGAAGCTCTACCTGGATCTGTGAGCATTTTGTAATTTTATGCTCAGTAAGTGATCTTTACCTCATAGAAAAAAATTGGATTAGAAATTTAGTGCAAAGTTGACCAAAAAAACCATCTATTTTTACTGGCCTTTCATTACGTTTCAGCACATTTTTTTTAATTTTTGACGAACTTGTGAATTATTAGGAAACTTTTTAAAAAGATGCATGAAATTGGAAAAGCCGTTCTCAACTTATAGTGTGACCAAAAAGAAAAGGTTGAGTTTTGTATATCTACGAGTATAGATAAATTTAATATTTCTTCGTTTCACTTCACAATTCACAAAATTGTTTCACTAGTATAAACAGTATAAACAAATCTTGAACAAAAAATGAGTTTTAAATTACATAGTCTAATATTTTAATGTTATTTCTGCACTGTGGCACCGATTCCGCGGTCGGTGACGGTCGCGAGAACAAGACAGCGTTAAATGCCTAATTTGACAGAACTACCTGGCCTTAACAGCTCCCAGCCCTAGGTGGACGGTAACTCTCGTTTATTTTCGATGCGAATAGACAATGACGTACGGCATACTATTGTAACGTATGAAGATGAGCTGGCAAATCGGTTTGAAGCGCACATTCTAGTCTTGCGTGGTTTATAACTTTGTTAGGACTAAGGATGTTCCTACAATTGGGCATACTAGATGGAGCATGTTGTATGAGTATCATTTTGTTGCCATTGTGAGGACCAAATATAAAGTGGTTGTGAGGTGTGAGCGCTCAATCTCACAAACGTCAGGTAGTAAGGTCAAATCCCGTCTACATATCTGATATTCCGAGAGCCGGCAGCAAATTTCTGGTTGAGTTTTTGAGGAACGCTGACAATTTGTCACATAGCTTCCCTATTATAATACCCTAACACGGAGGTGTAACCTGGCTAGTGAGTAGGGGGCTTAAACGAATCCCTCAATATAAATCACCTTGCACGCTGAAAGTCTCACCGATATTTTTGAGAATGCCTGTGCTACTCGTAGTCATATTTTTTGCCACACACGGTCTCTTTGAGAACGCAGATTATAGCACCGTTTTAGACAATTCCATGTCTAGCGCCAGGTGAACCAGTGGTCAACGAACCCCGATACTACGGAACTAATAGAGTATTGAGATTGAACGTCTAACCCATAGCACTTATGGCTGTCTCTATATGGGGATATACCCAATCAGACACATTTTAACAAAAGGGAAATAAGCAGGAATGTTTGATCTCCGCAAAAAGTCAATTTATACTAACTTCTAGTTTTCGAAATGCATCTGTACTGATAACTGATTTCTCGAGGTCTTTCAACATTTACACTAAATTTACGCTACCGAGAGCAAATTAGCTACCAAAATAAGACTGATGTTCTCTCAAAGGTGGAAAGGTCTGAGCATTTGCTCATGTTGTAGGAACCAAGCACAAATTCACTTTTGTTTTGAGTACTGTTTGCATCTTTGAAATGGATCGGCTAAGTACCAGCTAGCGGTTCTGGAATCCAACCAAAAAATAGACCAAAAAACTGACAAGCAACGATACGCTTGTTCGAAAAAGACTTCAAAGTCTTTTTCAAACAAGCGCAAGCGGATTTTTACCGCAGAGTTAGCTGATCGGTTTTTATCGGATGCAATTCGGACAGTGTTCAGTTGATGTGTATGTTTTAATATTACCTTGTTTTTTTACTATCAGACTGCCAGTAGCTCTAAAAAACGACAACGTTTCAGGATTTTTTTAAACTGTAATAGGTTCGCACTTGACCGCCACCTCGCCTGATGTTATGCAATGATGCGATCTACGATGGAGCATGCTTACCTAGAAGAAACCGATTCACTCTTGATTTGAAGACACCAAGATTGTAACTATCGGGGAAAACCCACTCAGGCAACGCATTCCACAACCTAGACGTTCTTATCATAAACGTGGAGTCAAATCTCTTCATTAGTGTTTTTAAAACATCAACCATGAAACGATGTCGCTTTTTTGAGATACGAGAAGTCCGATAAAAGAAAGAGCAAGGTGGTATTAAATCATGTAGATCAGTTGCACACTCTCCAAAGTGCATCCGATAAAAAACCGATAAACTAGCAATTTTGCGGCAATGATCAAGACTTTGAAGTACTTATTTTACGCACACGAGCGTCATTGTCTATGAGCCTTTTGGCGCGTCTCTCAAAAAGTTGATTTGTTGGTTGATATTCTAAAGTATCTGACGAGAAGGCTGGAGTCCACTTTCGTAACACACACGCTCCATCGTAGACTAAATCATCGCTTAACATCGGAAGAGGTTGTCAAGTGCAAACTTATGTTTAAATAATATAAACATATAATAAGATAAAACAAAAAGCAAAAATCTTTATAAGCTCAATGGTCAGTCAACTAGACTACTTTGTACTCGTACAGTTTATCGAATTCCTGTTCTCTGCTTTAGCGTCAGTAGTGAGCGGAACGAATCGGTCATACGTTTGTCAGGACTTCCTGCGATTTCGTACAGCACTATCAAATGTGTCAACAAGAACGGGAATTGAGTATTTGGAACCAGTTTCTAACCACAGAGAACAGTTCACAAAACAAAACTGTTCTGTCTGACCATCGATTTTCATGATTTAATTTTTACGTATAATTAATTAAACTAAGTACAACTTTTTTTGTAAATTCTTAAAAATAATAATTTACAAAAAATTTATCAGTTCAAAAAAAAAAAGAAAATTAACTATATTTATACACTCCAAAGAAATTCTCAAAGATACGGTAAAGACAATTTTTTTAAAGGTCCCCTGCGCAACGACGATCCTTGATCTAAGGTCCCCGGAACGTTAGCCGTATCCCTCGCTGTGTAGGTAGTCAACGAGATGTGCTGTATCAAATCCAATGAGATGCATTGTATCAAATATATAACACTAAGATATGAGAGACAAAACATACTACAAACCTTACTAATATTTGTGCGTATTTAAGCGCAAGTTTGGATGTTTGTTGCTCAATCAACGGAACGGTTCATCACACCAGATTGAAATTTCGAATACAGGCCTAAGCACATAATATGCTAATTATTTTCTCAGAAAAATAACAGGAATGGTACCATCACAGGAAAACCGAGAGGCGCTGCTGTATTTTGACTTGAAATTGGTATTTTGTGAAACAGTTGAAATACTTTATCACCGAGAAATATGACTCCTGACGCGATGTTCAAAACATTCAACGTCAATTGAATAGTCCAATAATTGAAACAAGATTTCAAAGTACACTCCGCGAGGCATAAGCTGAGCTTTGCATTTGTGTGAGTGTACATGGATAGTGTAGGTGTGACAACCGGCCTTAGGCGCGGCGCCATTCTGTCTCGCCGCGCTCCTGCCTGATTGGTGATCACTCACACTAATGCAAAGCTCAGCCTATACCTCGCAGACAAAATTTCAAGCTCCTGCCTGATTGGTGATCACTCACACTAATGCAAAGCTCAGCTTATACCTTGCGGAGTGTACGGGGCTAGGTCTTAAACTGGTTTTTAATCCTGAGATATCAGAAAGTGCAGATAATGTAAATTTTAATAGCATAAGTATTTTAAGTACTCAAGATATGCACGTATTTGCTACGTTTTATTTCTAAATGTCTAATGGATGGAATTGTATTTAATTGATTTTAATAAAATTTGTGCGACCAAGTAATACATAACTAAATACATTGCTGCAATGATATAACGAGGTTTTGGGGTCAGTAAAAATATTATTGTTTCGGCAATGATTTCATTTTTATTGATTTTCCAAAAACAACTACACCAATTTTCAATAACATTATAATTATAACAATTGACATGAAAAAGCTCGGAAACAAAAAATATCATTTCTAAATTAGTTCAGGGGTCATGAGGAGGTCATGAAGGGCATAAATAAAAAATCTAATGAATTGAGGACCTCATCTTTGTTTATTATTTATTATATTTTAATAAATCGATTAAAATAACAAAAATTTGAGTTTGGATGCCATCACAAACATCAAGAATGTCTGAACTGGTTTGAATTTATAATATACCTAAAACATCTCAAATGTTAGGCTCGTGTAAGGTAATGTTTTGAGTGAAAACTTAGACTTAAATGTACTACTAAAAAGTTTTTAGTATCTTCTTACCTGAAGATTGCTCCCCATTAAAAGTATATTTATTTTCAATATCTACTTTTGTTTCCTAACCTCTGTAGGTATATATGTTTGGTTGTCAACTATTAAAGTTGTGAACCTCAAATATTTTTAAGGTGTCTCTCAATCGAGGCCCGAAGATCGATGAATCAGAACCATCATTAAGCATTGAGAATTGAAATAAAACTTCGGCAGCCCTAACGAACACTCATTAGCGACAAAAAGAATACAAAAATGTGCGCACAAACACCTCATACATCCCAATCAGTATCAACGTTAAAAGAAACGTCGGGACAACAAATCAGTGACAACCCTGTTAGTGTTTGTGACTTACGGTTGGAAAGTTTAATGAGCTGATCTGTGAACTATTTCATAAACATTATCCCAAAAATAATAATTTTAAGTGTAATTATTATTATTTTTTTACAATAAAGAGTGACGAGACGATCAGGACATGTGCCTGATGGTAAGCAACATGCCTGACACATAGCAGCTCAGTGACACGCAGCTATTGGAACATGAAGAGTCCAAATCATTACCTAGCACTGCAATGCGCTCGTCACCCATAGATCTAAGATCTTATATCTCTAAGCCCTGTAATTTCTCTGGAAACATTGCTCTTATTGCCAAGCAGTAACGTTTGCACATTACTGCTTGGCGGTAGAATAACTCGCAAAGGTACTTTCCCAAGCGGACTCTGCCAAGAGTCCTACCACTACACACAAAATAGCTATTAGGGCAGAAAGCCTTTTTAAGCTTAATAATTATGACGTTCGGGAATTTTCTCTTATATGGCGAAAATCAAGTCTACAATCCAATATGTTGGCTTACAAGTATACGGAAAAACATTCTTGACACATCAGATAAAAAAAAATATTTTAATTTATTTTAAAAACCTCTTTATAGAAGACGTGAGATACTATGGTAATTATATGAAGTATTTAAAGTTATTTTTCCAGTACTTTCTGTATTCTTTTAAGTTTTACTTATTAATCATAGTAGAATGCTCGTTATTTCAGTTTATGTTAGTAGAGCCCTTATACAACAACCCTGCTTACTGAGCTAGGCAAATTGTTATAGATAACTATCATAAATAATACTATTACATTTTTCATTTTATATATGGAGTGTTTGTATTTATTAATATAAGAATAATATTATTAAGTATTATTATAAGAATAATATTCATATGATAACGTAAGCGTATTTATTATGCGATGCGTATCTGTAAAAGTATTTTAAGGTATTTAAATTTGTTTTATTGTACTCATTTGTTGTAGAGTTTATAGGTTTACCAAGGCTAACTACCACAAGTCCCTTAAAAAATGCATAGAGACTAGTCATGTGTATGTATATTCGTATTTACACCAACGTCGTCTTCCATCCGTTTATATAAAGCAAGTGATGTTCATACTACATCTAATAGCTACAATGTTCGTCAATCTTTAACGCCCGTATATCTCACTTCTAAAACAACGTGACACCCAATTAAGGGGGTTGAAGAGCAAATTTTTCACCACACCGCAGCCCTATTTGGCGTCGACTCGCGTTCGTCAAAGGTTCACACTTAACTTACACTCATACAAACGCCTATCAAGTGGAGATTCTTACCACTCGCTCGCTGTATAAGGTACCGCGAGGTAAATTAGTACCAGCAATTGTGTTAACGCTGTTAAACCTTGTTTCAAGCTGCGATTGTCAATCGATGAGATTTATCGTGTACCGGAGTGTTTGTTGGATAATATTGAGATGGTAAGTGGTTCATTAGTGGTGTATGTAGGGGTCTGGGGTGGTGACAGGTGGGATGTAGATATTATTTATTGTATAAAACGTTTCAGGTTTAACTTCCAAAGAAAAAAACATAAATAATAGCGTTATAATTAAATTTAAATTAAGAAACGTTATTCATGTTTATTTTTTATTCTAAACTTAAAATGTCACGTCCAGTCCATAGTTTTTTCAAAGTATTTAATGCCTGTACAAAAAAAAATACTACAGCTGTTTCTTACGTAATGTGAGAAAAACACTAAAAATAAAATTGCGGCAATTGTACAATGGTGGGACAGCCCCACCAAGAAGAAGAAATGTTTTATCCGCCATTTTATGGAGGCGACCATTTTGAATCGATATTAACCAAACATAGCTAAGAACACCCGCACGGTAATTAACTTTCAAATAAAAAAACCGCATCGAAATCGGCCCATCCGTTTGAGCTCTACGGTGCCACAGACAGACACACACATAGACTGACAGACAGACATATAGACAGACAGACAGACAGACATCGACGTCAAACTTATAACACCCCTTTTTTTGGTCGGGGGTTAAAAATGCAGGTTCGCGCCGCGACCGCGACACGAGACCGAGACCGGAGACCGCGACCGGAGCCCGAAACATGCACTTTGTGGGTAGATCTAAATAACTATTTAAGAATCTAGCATTTTATATTTTGTATGTGAGGGTATCAATCAATATACTGGATAATGGCTACAGAGGTCGTTTTATTATTTGCTCCTCATAAAAAATAACTTTACACACTTGACATTATAGAATTGTATGGGCACCAGTTCGCGCCGAGACCGCGACAGGAGACCGAGACACGTGTCGGTAGTGACACAAAATTGGTAGAACGAGTTCAAACCAATTTTCGGTGGAAGTTTGCTTTGGATACTCGTATTTATGAACATCACAATATTTTATATTAACCCTAAAAATGAAACTTTGCATATTCACGCGAGCGACATATCCTTATGGTGTTACTGATAGCATCTTGACAAGCTGTGATAAAGTGAAAACGTTAATTTTCCAGGTTTGAACATGTTATTAACTGATAAGTCCCAGTGGAAAGCTGTTATCACATCATTAATCGCGTGTGAGATCTTTTCTGATGCGTTATAATGCTCCAGCTGACTTAAGTAAGGTTACATTTCTCTTTCATCCGACCCAAGAAAAAGAAGAAATTCTCAATTTCACTTTTGAGTTTGTTCAAATTATGAGAATCCCAATCTTTACTAATATTATAAAGCTGAAGAGGTTTTTTATTTTAACGCACTAATCTCAGGAATTACTAGACCAATTTTAACATTTTTTCACCGTTGGATATGTACGGGGTCCCTGAATGCTATAGGCTATTTATATGTAACACGGGCGAAGCCGGTGTGGTTTGCTAGTAATATCATAAGCATAATAATTAGGTTGTTTGAACGTCAAAATGACTAAACGAATTGCATTGAAATTTGGAACACAGATTCAGGTGTGAAATAGAACATAGGCAGGCTACTTTTTTTCGTGGAAAAATATACGAGAAATGAACGAAGCGGGTAACCGCGAGACACATCTAATTATGATGTATTTTTTACAAACATGACTGTCCAAAAATAATACAGTACAATAACACTTTATTATACCACAAAACAATACAGAAATACAGTGATTATACTTAAAAAAAAGTTGTTTTTGAATTTGTTAAGTTGCAGTAACAACATTGTTATGTAATGAAGGCCTCTTTAGTTTGAAAGAAATTTCAAAATCTTGAACATCGTCTCAAAACTGTTTTTATAAAATACAAACAAATTCCTATAAAAATGTCCTACTGACATACATGATATTCATCTTTGCTATATCAAATATGAAACGATGTCGCTTTTCGAACCACGAACAGTTAGATGGAACGAAAGAACGAGGTGAAAATAGGTCATCCAATTTAGTTGCACATAGGTACTCCAAAACATATGGGCTGAAAAATTTTCTTTACAACAAGTTGTAAGTTTATGTTTGATTGAATTATTTTGATTACTTATTTGCATCTACTAGTAGTTATTCTTCTGTAGTGCATCAGAAATGTTCTTTTACGTATAGTGATGACTCACATAGTCGTATTATACCATTAGGAAGAAAATTCTCTGCTGCTGAACAGATTGTATGGCAGCACCAATTTCCCTTATTTAATTTATAGTAAATTTGATTGTCTCGTCAAAAAAAAGGTTAGTTTGACAATTGAATATAAACACTAGCCAAGCTAATCTCTCACAAGTTAAACTTCAAATTGTCTAATTTATAAATTACTAGCTGTACCCTGCCACACTTCGCTGTGGAACATTGTGATGCAAAAAATAAGATAAAAACAATACTTGATGCGGATTATATATCATTCTAAAATTTCATCTCGATCGGTGCAGAACTTTTTGAGTTTTTGAACCGTACACAAACCAACATAACATTTTTATATATAGACATTTACTGTATTACAATCATCATATTTATATTACACCACGCGTTGTGAAAGCATTCGTTGGAGTCTAAATCAGAAAAAAAAACGTCGTCGCTATCATCATTACTTGTAAGAGGTCAAAATAAAATGTTACACACACTAAACGTAAACATACCTATGTCTCAAAAAATATTTTTTATTTCAGTAAGAGAAGAATAACATAAGTATATTTATTTAACGTAAATAAGAATATCATTAATTAATAATCAGATAAATCCAAGTTATTGATGATACAATGCCATCATTAGTGGACTCAAGAGTCTCACGGAACAAACGGTGGGCTAAATAGGAGAGCGTCGACGCCAACAAATTGACGAGTATTGCACCTATATAGCAGGAAACAATAGTTTTGATACTTTTAATTATTTAATTGTACAAAAATAAATGTAAGGACACACGTTATGTAGGCAACATTACACAGAACTTAATAGCAATCTTAATCATTACTTATTTATATTGGACAAATTACATGGCGATTAAATATGAGTGCAATAGTAAATATTTATATAGAGACGCATAGAGCGCACAGTTTGCATACAGCGGCGAGACAAGAAGGACATGTTGCTGATGGTGAGAAACATGCCTGCCCATAACAGGATAGTGACATGCAGCTATTGAAACATGAAAATGTTTTAGCTAGCTCTATGCCTTGTAATTGCACTGTAAACATTGCCCTTCAAACAGGAACACAGTGATGCTTACACTACTTGTTGGTATAATAACTAGCAGAGGTGTGTGTTTACTTTCCCAGGTGGACTTTGCAAAGAATCCTACCACTTCAAAACTAAAATTGTTTAATTTATTCTAGCAAAACGATAGGATAACGATTCTTTGAATTTAGTAAATTTGGATTATGGAATTAGAAAGCTCAATAACGTCGCAAGTACTTACAAAAATTGCGAGGCTGAAATATGGCTCGTGGAAATAATAGAATGTGGAGTTGGAGTATGTTGCGCCGACCTGAAATTAGAAAAGAAGATAAATTTAATTCTAGAATTTGCCTTTGTGCTTCCTTGATTTGTGCTTGTGATTCCGGGCTTAGATTAAGAAAGTAGATCAAATTTAGTCTGAAATTCAACTATGTGCTAGATAAAATGTGAACCTTTAATAACCGAACCGGAAATAGGACTACGTGCTATTCCATATATACTCAATTCTATCTACGGCTGCGTTCTTAACTTCAACCTTACGTGTTCAGTTTTTTCAGAGTGATAGAGCTACAAACATCAACATTTTTAGACATAAAACATTATAAGTACTAGTAAAAAATACATACGTGCAAAAGCAAATATTGCTTTAAAAAAAACATTTTAATAGTAAGTATAGACAAAAAAGTTTAAAAGCCGAGATGATTTAATAAAGGCATTGTTGACCTCCGTATTCCTAAACACTATTCAATCGTATCCTATTCAATACTCCTAAACCTAATCAAAATTATGTCTCTTTAAGGTATATTAAAGCCTTGCCTAAATTTTATTGTTTTTAATACAATAAGTAGTGAAAATTTCATTAAAAAATCCAAGTATCAAATCGCAGCAGTCCTCATACGTATCAACTACGGACACAATAAGGGGGATCAAGTTGACATCGGCTCAATTGGCCGGGTGTAATTTCGTCCCATTGTCTATATTTGCCCCACTGTCCCCTGTTCCGGTGTCCCCTAGTTCCTTTGGGACGTCGTTACGTGCTTTGTGTTAGCATATTTTATGGGGCAAAGTGAGCATTATTGTTGCTAAGGAGATGGTGTCGTCGTCATAAGTTATAGGTACAAGAAATGTTGGGTCTTCAAGACCACCATTCGTTTGATCCCACTGCTGACTAAAGACTTCTCTAATAATGGACTACTCTATATTGTGACACAAAAAAAAACAGTAAAACACTTGTAAACTAGCACCATAAATAGCGACCTTATTGAATCTGAATCTGATACTGTGCTATCCACTTCCTGTGATCCAGTGACAAACTATGTACATACAAACATAGGGTGTAGACTTGTAGATTCATACTAAAACGTTGCTGGCGTAGTTATTATTGATTTTTCTTTTTTTGGTTGAAGCAAAGAGCAACTATAATCTTTTCTGAGATTTTCATTATCGAAAGCTGGGTCTTTTCAATACCAATGTGAATAAATAGGTGTCTCATCGGCGAGCGACCTATATTTTAGAACGCTTTCTATAGAGTGGATTGTAGTCAAAAGTTTTGACCACAGTTACATTTTAACAATATTTATTTTTTAATTTTAAAACTTTCATTAGAACAAAAATAATTTTAATAGGTAATCAATCCGAATATAATTTTCAAAAATCATGAATTAATGATAGTGCTTGTAGTATTACTTAAAAAATGAATATCTTAGTGAAAGAAGCGACCAGATGTGCCTTTTAAGGTACATATAAAATCTAAGTTATTTCATTAAAAACATGTTTTTTTAAACTATTTTTTATGTTATCCATATTGACTGAATTGCAAGTAATCTTCGATAGAATTTTTAATAACAGATAAACACTTTGCCTGAGCAGCAAACTCAGTATATCATTAGCAGGTGCCACAGGATTATTATCAGATTCGATCATATTATTTGTTCAAAATACCTTAGAATAAATAAAGTGATTAAATTAAGTATGTGTTACATCTGGTTACTTGAGAAACTAGTGAAATGATTATAAAGGTAATAGACTAAAATACAGTAACTAAAGACTTTCATAACAATACTCTACCTATATTAACACCATTAATATTGAAAATGTGGTATGATGTATTAATATAAAAATCAATGCCACTTTTCGTTGTAAGTAAACTCCTTCTAAACGGCTCGACTGATTTGAATGATTTTTTTGTATACGTTTGGGTAGGGCTCTGGATAGTTTAGATTCACAAATCACCCCGACAGATGGCACTGCAGTTGGTATCTAGGCTATTATCCGAGCGAAGCCGGAATGGGCCGCTAGTAATGTATAAAAGGATTAGGATATTAGTTTGTTAAACCAAATCTGAAATAACACGTAGGCTACTTGTTATTCTAATCAAATGGAGTTATTTAGAGAATATTCTTTTTCAAGTTTTCACTCATACGATGTTGCAGGCAGATGATAGATTGTTATAATATTATTACAAATTGAGAACCCTCTTGCTATTCGGAGCTAGTTAGCTAGGTAAACACACTTTTTAGTCTAGTTAAGTTAGTCTAACACTAGCTGTAATGGCAAAGGAAATCATCGTGAGTAAACCGGCGTGATCCTAGAATCTTTCTAGAAAGGTAACAGTAGGTATTCATGAGCTTAATGTTAAGCAACACGACTATTCATGATAGAACAGTTTAACGCAGCTATTTGAACGTGAAGAGTCCAAATTACTACCTGTCAGTGCACATATGATTTATCTGTTTACCTAAAAACGAATCTGCAAACTTTGCCCTTCAAACCTGCATTGGTAAACTTGGTGGTAAATTAACTGGCAAACTGGAATGACTTCAATCATTGCACTATTGGCAGCTGTTCAAGAGCATCGCAATATTAATATGCACATTTTTTATCTCACGTGTTATTTTAAAAGTACCATTTATCTTCGGGCCGGATTCCGTGACCGCTGATTGGATTCGTGAGTCGAGGAGATATTGTTCTTTTAAAAGACTTTTGAAAGGTACCGCGTGATCGAAAGCTTTTAAAAGTATCGCTCCTGGAATGGGTATTGTCTGAGAGAGGTGTTGTTTTATTGCAAGGCAATTAGAATGTTTTTAAAGGATAGTTTTATATAATTTAAGCAATATGTAATTACTAATTACATTTGTTTTAATTTTGATAAGGACTTCCCTCATCGATCAGTTGGTAGAGGGTCTGCTCACTGATATGTAGGTCGCAGGTTAAATTCTCGCCCCGGACAAATATTTGTGTGACTAATACGAAAGTTAATTCTGTATCAGGGTGTCTCCATGAAATATAGCCGAATGTATCGAAAACCTATTATAGTTTATCCGAGTTTTTAACTGACGGTTTAAGAATCTTCGAGGATTAAAACTTAGTACTTGACTGTGAAATAAAACAATGCGCTCCAAAATGATAATTAAATTGCAATGTCTGATTAGGGTACATTGTGCTACGACATAGCAAAAGGTATGCTCAGTTTAGGCTTTGCTGTATGAAAAATTAACGAAAAATAGCTTACTACGTAGGTACAGATTTTATGAACCAGCCATTCTTCTTATTAATTTAATCCTGTTAATATTGTTAATGCAAAATTTGGATCTTTGGATGTTCAAATGCTAATTGCTCAAAAACGCAGGTACGTCTGAATCGATCAGGTTGAAATTTGGAATACAGATAGAATACAGTCTGGAACGCATAACTGAAAGGTTAATTATTAAACCAATATAATATAATCAGTCATAAATAAAAAGTGTGTTTACTCGAGAAGTTACCAGGTAGTTCTTCTCTTTATTATGCCTGCTTTACATTATTCCAGTATGTAAGCCGACACTGGAAAGCAATGTATCCAGTTAGCATTCTAGTCTGCTGCTTTACATTTTTCCAGTAAGCAATCCAGCGCTGGATTTGATCGCTGGACTGAAATAATGTAAATCGGGCATTATTATATTACTAAGTCTAACTTCAACCATAGAATAGATAATATCTTCATGCTAGAAGTATTATCCTAAAATTAGTTACAATGTTAGCAGAAATATCAACTAACTTCAGAGTTTCGAGAACATTTTTTATGAGATTACATTGCTATCTCATATTTTTTCCTAACACAATAAAAGAGCAAAATAACATTACTTCAAAAACATATCTCAAAGCAATGCTATCGCCAATCAACGTTTCGTCATAGAATAGGCTAGTAATAAAGCAATAGATTGTAGAGTATTCTAGGTCTTCACCAATTACTGGAGCGGGTCTAAAATGTCGCGTATTGCCAAACGGCGGCCAACGACCTGCATACAGGCCACCTGATCGCGATGACGGACTGTTTGTTTCTAAAGGGTGCAAGGTACAAGCGAAAGTAGGATTCAAACATAATTGAAGTGGTAGTACCAAAGAGTTTACATATACTACGTATAGAGTTGGCACAAACGCTTTACACCGAAAGCACGGGTAGTATCTTTTTTGCTTTGTTGCTCTTGTCGTAGTGTCATACTTTTGTCACGGCACATTACTTAGTTGCCATAGAAAGTATGCACGTCATCTGCTTACGATTGGTACAAAGGAACCGTGCGGAAAATCTAACTCTATGCGTAGTATATGTAAACTCTTTGGGTAGTACTATGTGTCGCTTGGAGAGGTAAATCTCCGCTAGTTATGTTTTCCCTGTAATGCTCCAAAAATTACAGTAATTTGATTTTTAGTTAATATTCTTTTATGTCTTTTGTGTTGAGAATTTTTTGTTACGGAAAAAAGTATGGGTTTGCTTCGATATGCTAATGTACCGTAACGATGTGACGCAGCGTCGAGGCGATGGCGAAGGCAATAGTGCCTTCACTTATAGAAGTGGAAAGTAATTAAAAGAGACTGTGATTTGGTCCGAGTTTACATATGTTATGAGTAGAGTTAGAACAAACGCTTTACAACGAAAGCACGGGCCTGATCGTTATGACACACAGTCACAGCCAAAGAGTTTACATATGTTATGAGTAGAGTTAGAACAAACGCTTTACAACGAAAGCACGGGCCTGATCGCTCTTGTGGAAGTGTCATACTTTTGTCGCGTCACATCACTATGTTGCCATAGCTAACATACACCTCATCTGCTTACGATTGGTACAAAGTAAACGGGCAGAAAACCCTGATCTATTTACTTATTCTTTATCTAAGGCCATATTACACTAGCTACTGTTAGCATCGACGTCGGCGACTAGACGCTGTTTAGAAGATAAATACGGCGACCAAGCATTCCACGCCGCATACTTAGTAACGCCAAACGCGCCAATTGAGTTGCTCTTCGGAAGCGCTGTACAGCGACTAACCAGTACACTCCGCGACCGACATTCAGACACACTCTGAGGCTGGTTGTATTATTTTATTTGGCGTCTGCCGAACAGTGCAGGCCTACGCAACATTTCAAATTTTGAGCTCAGGATAGTATTACAATTGAATTGTAATACTATCCTGACTTACCATCGTTTCATGGGTACCTAAGGTTCGAAAGACTCAACCGAATACCCGCCCCGATCCAACGCTAAAACGCGTGATTTCGATACCGCGTCCGAACGCAGGCAGTCGCAAAATCACGATGCAGCATCGATACAGTGGCTATAACGCGTGATTTCCATCCTGGGATGGAATACAGAAAGTAGCAAAAACGCGATGCAGTCGCAAAATCGTCGATCACCAATGCTTAAAGTATCGCTGTAATAAATAAAGTATTTGTTATAGTAATACATTTATATATCTATAAAGCATATCTTCATCACCCTAAGATATTATTTTACTTGTGTACCTTCCTAATGTTTATAATATTACTCGTAGTTAAAATCACAAAAGACAAAAAGATATTGATGGCCTTGTGTAATAAGTATCTATAAGTTTGGAAGTATTTTTTTTATATATTCTATAAGTTTAAGTAAAAACTAGGAAAGTCTCAAAAGTTCTCAATTTAAACCAAACAAAAACCAGTAGCGTGGAGCAAACTAACGCAGTCGGTGCAAAAATAGTTTCAATTACGAACCGTTGAATCGGAACGACTTTGAAAGGAATGCGGTCCAGTAGATAATATTGTTCTCCTTTGGATTTACGAGGTCAATTAGGAAATCATTATGTAAGTTGCAATTTTATGGAAAAGCCAGAATGAGTCAACCGATTTTAAAACGTTTTTGACGAAGATAACTTGATTTTTTTGGTTTCTATCCTCAAGGTAGTGGATATCTATCCACTAAGATAACGACTAAGGACTAACCCAAGTCTTAAACATCCCATTTCATCTTCTTACTACTAGGATTCAAAGCCTATTAAGTGTCAAGGTCATCACCAAGGTATCTCGCCTGCAAGGTGGATATGGATATCCCGCAACCTAAAATGCGCCTGATGCCATGTGCTGGATGGTAAGCAGGACGTCTTCCCTTAACGGTACAGAAACATGCACTGTACTGTACTGTAAGATCATTAAAATTTATCTCCATGCTACAGATTATCCAGAGAAACTACAGGTTCTCTGGAATCATTGTCTTTCAAACTGGAACATATTATTGTCTTTCGAACTGGAACATATTGATATTTGCACGTTTCTACTCGGCGGTAGAATAACTGGAAAAGTTGTGGCACTTCTCCAGACAGACTCTGCAAAGAGTATCAGTACCATCACGGTTTTTTTTCAATCTTTTCCTTTACCGATAAATCCAGTAGTAATAATAAACTCTTGTACTTACGAGGAAATACTTTAAGGTACAGATGGGGTTAAACCTAAGACCTCAAAATTACGAAATCGAACGACCATTATGTACGATTTTTTTTAAAATAAGAATTGACGATACGAGCAGGACAAGTGCCTGATGGTAAGCAACACGCCTGCTACATAACAGCACAGTGACACGCAGCTATTGGAACATGAAGAGTCCAAATCATTACGTAGCACTGCACTTCGCTCATCACCCAGAGATATATGATGTTATATCTCTAAGCCCTGTAATTTCTCTGGAAACATTCCCCTTCAAACCGGAACACAGTAATGTTTTCACATTACGTTTATTGCCCAATAGCATAAGCTTAAGCAGCACACTAAATAATGTTCCCATTCCTAGCAACATTTAGTACGCCCGGGGCCTCGGGTCTTTCTCTCACAAGGAGACAATCAAAAAATATCCAATGCGGGTTGGTGGATGACGCATGACTAATGGTTCAAGTAACATGCCGGTTTTCTCTCGATGTTTTCCTTCAGCGTTTTTAAGTTAGCAGCATTCCATACGTGACATCGAAAAACAGTGATGCGTATGATATAAAGTCATGAGCTCCGGTTCAGTAGTCACCACTCTCCCGACTAGACCAGTCATTACTTCAAATTATGAAGTACAACAGTCAATAGAGATAACTAGAGAAAAGGAAGAGAGGTATATTATGCTAAAATTTAGGTAAAATTGAGTGAAATAGACTTACTTTTCATATCATGAAAATCATGGACCTTGCCTTTAGAATAACATCCAAATACTAATTTTAATATTAATTGAATAACTTTGTCGTAGTAAACTTTACGTTATTTGTTTGAATAGTAATTTTTAAGAAATTACTGTAAATAAATTCAGCAGGTGCGTCTAATTGCTGTGTAGTTAAGTGTCCTATCTCAAATTTATTTTGTATTTTGAACCGGTTATTTACTTGTGCAGCATAGTACTAATACATAGCTAATTCGTTATCACAACAACAAGAAGATGTATGTAGAAGACCTAACCTATGTAGAAGATTTTCTTTACAATGGTTGTTTGGAAGAGATTGCTCTCAGCGAGAAAAATGTGGCTTTATTGCGACTTGTGGCGCTAGTTCATAAATGTTTTACTTTAATATTCATATTAATTTGTTTATGTCGTAATAAGCAATTTGATTTTTATCTATCTATCTTATTGTAATACCTACACATAAGCTTTTCCGACCGCTTGGATGACGCAATCCATAACCAAAATGCTGGCGTGTATTTGGCCCAACGCAACTTCTAAGCATTGCCAATAATGCCGCCAGTATGCTAGGCACGCTTTCGACTGGTAGTAAGCTTTACCATCTTAATTATCTTTAGACATTCATTGGTCTATAGATAAATCAGACGTACTTAGTGTAACCAGTTAACAATGTGGTGTTGTGTAGTCCTCATTTATCTATTACAACAAAAGTAAGTGCCAAGTGTTGCATCAAAATTTACCCGGTACAAGTTATTGCAATTATTATACTAATTTACGTAATCTTAATGATTTACTACAGGAAACTTAAGTCCTAGTTGATTTATGTCTCTCAGCGCTTGAAGTAATTAGTGCTGCAGAACGAGTAAATCAGAGATATTTACATGAAACATAGCAATAAATCATTCGATTCACTTTCCTAAATTGATATTGTAATCCTCTCCATACGTTTTGCTTTTGTTTCTCATATAAATGAAGACGTCTCTCTGATGCGGCTTCGTTAAATTGCTATCTTGTGGTTCTGTTCGGCTGTAGAGTCGACATTTGTCATGAATATTTTTTTGAAACATATTATATAATTTTTTATTTTATTTTATATGTTACGTAAGAAATAGTACTTCAATCAAGTTTGCCATTCTTACGATCAACTCATTTTGTGTTAAACGGGTTGTCTTTTTTGGTTTACTGCTTTCTATGTTTTTTTTTTTTTTTAACTTTTATAGGTTTACACTTGACCGCCATCTCGCCTGATGTTAAACGACAATGCGGTCTACGATGGAGCGTGTTTACCTAGAAAAAACCGATTCACTCTCGATTTGAAGACACAAAGGTTATAATCATCGGGGAAAACCCACTCAGGCAACGTATTCCACAGCCTAGACGTTCTTATCACAAAATTTGAGTCAAATCTCTTCGTTCGTGTCTTTGGAACATCGACCATGAAACGATGTCGCTTTTTCGAGCTACGAGCATTCCGATAAAAAAAAGGGCAAGGTGGTATCAAATCATGCAACCCAGTCGCACACTCTCCGAAATGTATCCGATAAAAAAACCGATAGGCCAGCAATTTTTCGGCGATGTTCAAGACTTTGAAGTCTTTTTCGCACAAGAGTATCATTGCCTATGAGCCTTTTCGCACGTCTCTCGATCGATTCCAGTGCCTCCAGCTGATACTTAGCTGATCCATCCCAAAGGTGCGAACAGTACTCCATACAGGAGCGAATCTGTGCTTGATATAAAGTGAGCAACTGTTCAGGCTTAAAATACCTTCGCACCTTTGAGAGGACACCCAGCTTTTTGGCAGCTAATTTGGCCTTGGATTCGATATATGAGCCAAAGTTGAGCGTAGATGTTAAAGTAACGCCCAAAAGCTCAAGACGGTCAGAAACTGGCACGGACACACCTCGAAAAGTAGGAGTCAGTTGGAATGGACTCCTTTTTGCGGAAAACAGACACGCCTGCGTCTTACTCTCATTGAACTTGACCAGATTGGCATTGCCCCATTCAGACACCGCCTCAAGGGTCAAATTCAAACGCTCAATCAAACTCTCTCTCAGTACCTGGGTTTGCTGCCCACTGGCTCTCGCGCTAGATATGTAACTCTCTACAACAGTGCTATCATCTGCGTACCCAAAGATACCGGGCTTCAACAGATCGTTGATATGTAGCAGGAAGAGCGTCGCAGAGAGTACCGACCCTTGAGGGACTCCGGCATTGATAGCCATTTGATCCGACGAGCAGCCATCAATGACGACTCGTATGGATCGATCCTCAAGAAGTCCGATATCCACGCAATAAACCCAGGAGACAAACCATAACTTGAAAGCTTGCTTATAAGGCCATCGTGCCAAACCCTGTCGAAAGCCTTCGAGATATCCAGGAGACTGCAAGTGCTTCCCGTGTTTCTCAATAGCTTCACTCCAGATGTGTGTGACGTACGCTAGAATATCCCCGGTGGACCGGTTTCGGCGAAATCCGTATTGCCGGTCACTGAGGAGGTCATTTGATTCTAAGTACGTCAGGAGCCTGTGGTTTAAGACACGTTCCATAGTCTTGCAGAGTATGGACGTGACCGAGATGGGCCTGTAGTTGGCAGGGTCGGCACGACTACCCTTTTTGGGCACAGGTTGCACATTGGCAAGCTTCCAAGACTTCGGCACTAGCCCAGTTTGGAGAGAAAGTCTAAACAGGCGCGTCAGTATCGGAGACAACTCAGGCGCACAAGCCTTCAATACTAGGGCAGGAATACCATCTGGGCCACTAGCTTTATTCACGTCCAGATTACGTAGCGCTTTGCGAACCTCCATTTGGCGTATGTGTATCTCTGACATAAAAGTCGGACAGCCAGGTGAAGTAGGAGGTGTCGCGCTACCAGCATCTAGACGCGAAGATTCCGCAAATTGAGATGCAAACAGGGTTGCTTTCTCCATTGCGGTGTGAGCCAGCGTCCCATCAGGTTTCAGCATTGGAGGTAGTGAGGGGCGACAGAAGTTCGATTCGACCGATTTGGCTAGGGACCAAAATGCTTTGCTGCCCGCAGGGTACGAAGCTAGTTTGTTCCCTATTCGGCTAATGTGGTCAAAACGAGCCCTCTGAATAACCTTTTTGCATGCCTTAGCAGCCTTGTTAAACGCTTTCTTCTTCTGGTGTATATCCCTTACCTTACGCTGTCGAGCATCAACCCAGGCTTGGTAGGTCTCATGTTTTAATGCTTCAGCAGTTTTACATTGAGTACCAAACCAAGGGCGAGCTTTGCTGGATAATGGGACGTCGGAGTATGGAATGAAATATTCCATAGCCGTTCGTATTACATTAGTCACAGCATCCGCGCAGACTGAGGGATCACCAGAAGTGAAGCACAATGACTGCCATGGGTAAGACGCAAAAAAGAGCGCATCTCGTCCCAATCTGCTGACTTGTATCGCCACAACCGCCGGTTGCCTCTAGGGCTGGGATCAGGCGGATGGTAGACAGATACAGATTTCACCAGACAGTGGTCGGAGCTGCCTAACGGCGCAGATACCACCACGGAGTAACGGTCTGGATCTGTTGTCAGCAGAAGGTCTAAGCAGTAAGGTGTATGCGACTCAACATCGGGTACTCTTGTGGCCTCTTGGACCAGCTGGGTTAGGTCTAACGATAAAGCTAGCTTTCTCGTTTCCTGCCCAGCGTGGTCAGTGTCCCGGTATGGGTACAGCCATTCCTTATGATGGCCGTTGAAATCCCCCAGTAACACTAATTGAGCCGAAGGGTACCTTTGTTGAGCCGCGTCCGCCGCCTCACTTAAATAATCCGTGAGCCTAGTCGTCTCCTGGTCTCCGCTGTGCGATCGATATACACAAGCATAGATAATTTTGTCTATGCCTGTGTCCATTAGTACCCAAATAACTGAAAATCTAGTGTCTTCAAGGTTACGGAGACGCCGACAGCAGATGTCGTCACGGGCGTACAGGCACACACTCCGGCACGAGGCCGGAATTTGTGCTCAGGGTATAACCTGGATACGTAAGGTACGCCACGTCCGACGGACAACCTATCTGCGTCTCCGTAAGAAACAAGAGTGTCGGCTGCTCAGTCTCGAGGTGATGGTGGACTGCTGAGAGATTGGAGTGCAGACCTCGAATATTTGTGAGGTGCACTTTCACTGACAAGGCGTGCAGCCGCTCTTTAACCTTGTTTCTATTAATTCCTTTTGCATGTTGTTTTTCGGAGAGGATCGGTGGGAAAAACGGCAGTAGAACGAGGCCGCAGACTACTGACCATTGGTCACAACACACAACACGAATACACCAGTGGGGAGCTAGCCTGGAGACTGCGGGGACGCCCGAGCCCCCCCGGGGATGTCTATCTGGCCTTGTCATCCGGTCGCCAACCGGCAGGATAGCGCATCCCGGGATTTTTCGCTAGATGGCGGGGCAGCCTTTCATGAGTGGCTAGCTCACTACTTGGGCCCCCAACTATCTGCGGTCGGTCGCGGCAACCGTGCCTCGGATCCCGCTACCCTCCATGACTAGCTTCCCGATGTACAGTATTGGTGTGTAACAGACCGGTCGTGCAGTTGTGCAGCAACTGTTCTGACCCGTTTTCCCCTAATGGTGTCACTAGACAACACGTCGGAACACGGCTAGGCCGCTTGGCGTCGTGACTTAGTCTAGTGGGTGGTCACCAACCACGGCCGAAGCCTACCACCGGTAATTTGTCACCTGATTAGCACCACCCAGGGACCACGTGCGGGGTTTCAATAAACAGGTGCTTCCCCACGGACGGAGGTGACTCGGCCCCCAAATGTCATCTATCTAGCCTGGAACGAAGGTTTTAAAGTGTCCTTTAATGTACGTAGGATGCTGTGACTAACTCTAATCACCTCATGGTCCTTTAGGCTTAAGCGAGTCAAAAGTTGGTAAAATATTTGAACGAGTTTAATTCGTAATAGTAAATTTGTACGTTTGAGATATAAACGTTTAAAGAGACAAACTAAAGCTTAAGTTGTAAAATCGTCGTCTAAAAGAATTCTGCTTTAAGCCTCTGCTTTCGTAGTATGGTCCTACATTTAAACTCTTGAATGCTTTTCCTGAATCAAATAGAGAGTTAATCAATACAACACGGGCTACGATGAATCACATATATCCTTTTGGGTAGGCGAGTTTCATCATAGACCGCATGACGCAGTTTAGCGCAAAACGATTGTTCTCAACACTAAATATTTTCATATTTACCTAATATTGTTGCTCACTTGAATTTTGTATGTGAAATATACATCATGCTTCGATTACGTCTTGAAATGGAGTATAAGCTTCTAATCATGAGTAAATAAATAGTTATTTACGGTATAGCCATCAAAATAAAGTCTGCACAAACGTAATTCTGCAAAAATATCCTCAAATTTAAAGCAAAACAAAGCGGCTCCACAACTTTCCTAGTTCCGTTTATCGTCCCGATACAAAATGTGTTCCCGTCGATGCACGGGAGCTGACTTATGTCCCCGTCGTTGATATGTTCATCTCAACAATAAATACTGCGGACCAATTACCGCTACCGCACTTGTAGGTATGATGGAACACTCGTTTGTTTTCATTGTAAATAATCGTTGCTACTCTCCATAACGACATTTTTTGACGGCGAATACGATATTTTTATCTATGGTACGCTTAGTATGAGATATAAGACCGCAAGCATAATTTCTAGAGGTAGCGGTTCGCTCGGAGACCGCGACCGGAGACCGCGACAGGCACTTGACATTATGAAATTGTATGGGCGCCAGTTCGCGCCAAGACCGCGACAGGAGACCGAGACACGTGTCGTGAGACATGTGTCGCGGTCTCGGCGCGAACTGGCACCCATACAATTCTGTAGAGATAATTTCAAGCGAAAGGAAAAGAGAGGGCGATATCAAAGCAAAGACAGTTTTAGTTAGGCGGTACGTAGACCCTCTGGTTGCGGTCTCCTGTCGCGGTCGCAGCGTGAACTTATACCTTTACAATAAATATTGTTGAAATACTTATGAAATGCTCCTTTTAGTGCGTTAGGATAAATTGATGAGTATTTTTTTACGATGCGCGCGCACATCGTCACGAAACACCGACACCCTGAATATAGCCAATCAACATTTTAGTTAGCATTGTAACGAACTTCAGGGTAATAGTTTTTGCCTTGAAAATAATATGTATTCTATGTAAGATTAAAGTTAGACTAGGAATGAAGAGAGGAAGTATATGATATTAAAACTTTCTAATTCAACAAAATTAAAATGTGGTTGTCTATGTTTATATAGGTAGTCGGCGGAAGGCCTTGGTATCCCATCGCATAGGATAATCCTAGTTTGGGTGCCAAGTTCGTCTAACTAAGTTTATGTACGACCGATTTATATATTATATTCTTTGATTAACCAATATTTGTTGATGATAAGCAAATGATTTGATTTCGAACAATACGAGCACGTACAGCTTCATATGTACAAGAAAGCTAAGAACACTCCCGTCTAATTCATCTTTCCAACACAAAAAAAAATGCAAAATCTATATCATAGGGAGCTACGACACGCTACATAGATAGATAGATAGAAACACTTTATTGTTCACAACACAAAAACAAAAATGAATAAACAAAAAGATAAATTCTTAAATCTAGTGAAACAAATAGCGGCCTTATCGCTAAGAGCGATGTCTTCCAGGCAACCGGAACATACATACAGTCACACAGAGAGAAAGATTTGTCAAACTTTTACATCCCGTCATTTTTACGTCGGGGTTAGCATAAGTAGCCCCAATAGATGTTCCCACCGCTGGGATTCGGGGCCTTCTCTCGCAAACAGAAAGTCAAGGTCGAAATCCACCACGCTGGCCCAGTAGGTTAGTGGATGACACATAACCTTGAAAGATTCTAGCTACATGTTTGTTTCCTCACGTTGTTTTCCCTAAACCGCTTGAAATTAACGGCATTATGACAAAATACAGTGATGTGCATGAGATTTGAATCCGGGGCTCCGGATCGGGAGTCGCCGTTCTCCCGACTAGACTCGCCGTAAAGTCCTAACTTAGGGCATTGGAAATGAAGTCTTTATTTTCTATCATAAAATATAAGTCAACAAATAAGGCAAGAATTATGTGCATGACTTCTAGACATTAATATAGTTAATATTTTTTCTATGTATGGAAAACTTATTTGCATATGCAAGTGTCGAGTAGCGATTAAATTGTTTTACAGAATCGATTAAAATCTACCGTCTCGTATTCTAAATCGATTATTTTTTGTTGCTTTAAGTGTACCGCCTTACGATGTCTTTATTAAACGATTCCGGAATGATAAATGTTTTATGTTACTTTTGATACTATATCTTTATAGGTTTATCAAATTAGCTTGTATATGTCAACGTGAAATTGTAAATATATACTGTCCGTTTGTAAAACGCGTTAAGTTATAAACATACGGTTGGTTGAGTTTGTTTAATTTATAATCTAACGTCGTTAGATTATTATTATTATACTTAGGTATTATTTACAATTTTAAGGTAACATAACAAATACATAGAGTAAGTTTAACTCAAAACAGTTACATAAAATAAAGGTGTTAAACATTCTATTTAACTTCACATTTGTTTTGTTTCAATATCTCTTCTAATCCATTATTCCGCAACATCGTTCAAAAATCATGCGATAAAGAGAAAATATCAGGGGTTGCACCCCCTTCACCTGGACTCAGTTGGACAGCTTACAAATTACGCCATAGTGCTGAATCTTATTATTTTATACCCTTCTATCTTTCTACATGGTCTCCTGGTGGTTCAAAGACCCATTAATTTTGCACACGGGCCTGTAGTCAAACAGTTTCAAGTTATTTCGTCTACACTTTTAAAAATTCAAAACTGTTGAGGTGCTCACGAGAAAATACTTTATATTATTTTCGCTTTAAAATTGAGAGAAAAAAATGTAATGTGCTCTCCATCAAAAATACCCACAATCGAGTTGTAACCGGACATTACCAGATAATGCTCAATAATACGTGCGTCGGATCGAGATTATTCGCGCCCGCGCCAGAGCGGGAGCGGACCCGCGGGCGAACGCCACTCTTTATAATTTGATCACATTTGTACTGGACAATGCGCGCCCAAAGCACAAGAGGCGACAGACAGACAGAAAAGATATAGAGAATATTTTACAATCTAACAAATCTTATTTTATTATTTAAATAAGGTTTCCAAGGCCCATCTAGACATATATTTAAATTAACTAGCGGATCGTGCTGGCTTTTCTTGGATATTGTCTTACAAAAGCAATTAATTGAAATAAAAACTATCCTATATCTCAAGTTGGACCAAATTACACATAAATGACACTTTTCGTGAATATTGCTTGACTAGATAAAGAGTTCACTGGGAACAAACATAATGACACTGGATTTTGAAAAATTAAGATAATCATAAAATGCACTAGAAAAATTGGCGTACGTTTTTAACCCCCGACCAAAAAAAAGGGGTGTTATAAGTTTGACGTTGATGTTTGTCTGTCTATCTGTCTGTGTGTGTGTGTGTAAAATATTTCTTCACAACCTACCTCTATATTATTATGGGTATCAAATGAAAGGGCTTATCTAGTAAAATACTATACATTATAAAAAATCAAATCCAAGCTGGCCGCCACCACAAAATGGCGAATCATATTTTTATTTCACTACTATCTCAATATGGGTATCAAACCAAAGGGCTTGACTAGTAAAATACTTTGCACTATGAGAAATGTCAAATCCAAGATGCCCGCTACCACAAAATGGCAAAATACATATTTTATTCATAACTCCCTAAAAATGGGTACCAAATGAAAGGCATTGACTAGTAGAATGTTGTACAGATAACAAATCCGAGGTAGTCGGGGGTTAATCAAAATTTTTAATTTTGTTCTTGTTAAACAGGTAGTGACAAACATGAAGATTTTAAATCATCCCTACACTGCGCTCGTCACTCAGAGATATAAGACAGCTTATTTTTTGTTCTGTTATATTTCTAGAAACATTGCCCTTCACAGTTGCCCACAGTGATGTTTGCTATTTCTTCTTGGTGTTAAAATACGTAGCTACCAAAAGCGTGGTAGTTCCCCAGGCGAACCCTGCATAAAGTGTACAACAAAGTACTACAAAATCGATTAACGATTTTCAAAAGCATCTTACATAGAGATATACACTCAAACAAACTTATGCACACAGATTTGTAAACAAAAAAATATTATTAGCATGACAGTGACGCGAACGCAAAAAAATTTACATAATCTTGCATAAACTTGCACAACGCGGCTAAAGAAGTTTTCACTACAAAAAGTAAGTGTTTAAATAACGGCTCTATGGCTCTCCCTAGTCCGGCGACTTGACTTGCTCCTTCGCAGCATGTCCGCGGGCGCTCCACAATACCCGCTACTTTTTCCTGCGCCATAATAAACATTTGTATTCGACGCGCATGCGCACAGCCTTCGTACGTAATGTTGGTATTATTGAAGGTAATTATTCTAATGTGTATAACTACAGCTATCTTATTTAAAAGTAACTACAAATTTATTTAAAGAGAATCTTTTGTAATCATTTTACTTCAATACTCTTTTTGAGCTCATGGCCAGAGCACTTAACCAAAATGCTGGTGCTTATTTGGCTCGACGTATAAAGATTTCCATTCAGCGTAATAATGCAGCTAGCATGCTGAGAATGTTTCCACCTAAGGTGGGCTTGAGCATTTTGACGAAATGTGGACCGACATCATTCTTCATACCGGCTACAACTCAACTCAACATGCGTTAAATACTTCCTCGTTGGGCGCATAAGGCACCCTTCTTCTGAAAGTACTGATCGTTCTTGGATCTTCTCTATATGGCTTATCTATGTTGCTATCTACTGCAGCAGCAACTCAAGCCTACGCCGTACTGTCTGAGGTGTTCTTGCTCTAATCCTCGTACAAGATGTATTCCCCGCATGCACTACAGAGAGAGTGCAACTTATTTGGTCAATGCTCATTGCTCATAACTCGATAAATGTGATGTGTGGTTCTCGATCGGTTCGGACCGGATCGGATCGGTGCGATTCCAAAGACGAACCGAAGACTCAAACCAAGAGGTTCCTCTCTACTTTTGTAACAAGAACTAGGCTAACTAGTCTAGTAACTACTAACTGTAGTAACTAGTCTAGGCTGTGGAATGCGTTGCCGAAGTGGTTTTTCCCCAATGCTTACAATCTTGTTGTCTTCAAATCGAGAGTGAATCGGGGTTTTGTAGGTAAGCACGCTCCATCTTAAACTGCGCCGCTTAACATTAGGCGAGATGGTGGTCAACCGTAATCCTATTAAAGTTAAACAAAAAAAAAATGCAGTACTTATCGTACTAGTTGAGTACGATAAGATTAGATCAGTAAGGCGTTCTGCATTTTCTGCAGTAGCCCAAAGTTCCGTAGGTTTTAGAGGCCACTTGAGACAAATCAAATCATACTTTACCAAAGAGTTTACAAATACTACGTATAGAGTTAAAAGTATAGAGTATAAATTTTGTGCTTTATACACACAGTTTAATAATAACATTTACAACACACACACAATTAGAACGCAGTAGGTGTTATTGTCGCCATATTATGTCAAGACTAACAGCCATAGGTCCCTTTTAAAAAGAGTAGTTGATTTGTTCAACTATGATACTACTAGCTTTTACCCGCGACTTCGTCCGCGCCACATATTTATTAAAGTAATTGAGGCAGTACCTACTCGTATGTCTACTACCATACAAATTCACGTTACCTAATCAAAATCGGTCTAAGTCAAAGTTTTATATTTATTAATAAATGTACAATTTACACGACAAATTACAAAAAAAACTATGTTCTCAAAAAAATTATCAAAAACAGACTTTAATTTAAAATCATATTGGGACGGTCCACCAAATTTTATTAGAGTCTATTAGTAGATATTAGTAGATATATCGTCTGATTACATGAACGCAAATTTTAGTTTGTTGTTCATATTTCAAAAACCGCCCCACTGATTTCGATAAAATTTATATGACCACCTCTGAACTATAATCTACCAACCAAAAAAATAACCATCTAAATTGATTCACAATTGGAAATATAACTGGATTGATAACCTCCTCCTTTATTGAAGTCGGTTAAAAATAGCATACAAAGAGTGCAAAGATCCTTCCATGCACACTTTTACTCCTCATTTCCACTCTTTTCAACTCTTTTCTGTGATAAAAAGTCGCCGTTGTCCTTTCCTAAGTCTAGTCTATCTGTGCACCAAATTGTAACAAACTCTTTAAGTGGCTTAGGCGTTAGACGGCAACGGACAGAGAGAGCTACTTTCATATTTATAATTTCGTATTAGAATTGAAAACAGGTGTTCCTGATCATTTTATAGGAGGCAGTTGTAAAAGATTACCGAAAAGTAATACGTTTACTCCTCCAAAAAACTCATTTTCGCAGTTCTTAATTTGCCTTAATCGAGCGTCCATCATGCATAACATTTGATAAGACACCATGGAAATCTCGTCGACTATCAAAAATTCTGTCTGATACGCCATTTAGTGGCTGCGCCCATCTTAAATATTGAGGTTGTATAGTGCACTGTATTCTTCTTGTCAAGCCCTTTTATTTGATACCCATGATGATGGGATTGATAAAACCTAAGTTATCCGCCATTGTGTAGAGGCCGCCATCTTGGATTTTAATTTTATATAGTACGTTGTATTCTACTGGTTGAGCACTTTCATTTGATACCCATATTGATGGGATTGATAAAATCTACGTTATCCGCCATTTTGTAGCGGCCGCCATCTTGGATTTCAATTTTTTATAGTATATTGTATTCTGCTAGTTGAGCCCTTTCATTTGATACCCATATTGATGGGATGAATAAAACATAAATTATCCGCCATTTTGTAGCGGCGGCCATCTTGAATTTATTTAAGTACATGAATTATAAATAAATAATACCGCTAGAAGCGTCTTGAAACGCTCTTGAGAGTAAATGGCTCAAACGGGTAAAAGTAAGGTGGCACTTCATACGCCGAAACATAAACACCGCACTTATGTAACCTGACACCCGTTTTCCCGCCAAATTTGTAAACGCGAAAAGCGGCCAGTGTATCAAGCGGTTATATAAGTATCCTCGTATAGTTAGAAATTATAAAATTGCTGGAACAAACGTTTATCGACTCCATTTCAAGTGTCTAGATACAAAGTTTCATGGTCTATCTTCAATAATTTTGAACTTCCAGACTTTCACCCCCCAATTCCACCCCCGTAGGTACAGTTCGAATCTACAAAACTGCTTAAATATACATTTTATGGTTTCGTGTTAAATATCTAGACGTAAAGTTTCATAGTTCTTCAACAATGACGAAGTTTTCCATATAAACTTTCATCCCTTATTTTAACCCTTTTAACCCTTTTTTCGGAACAAAAAGTAGCCTATGTCCTTTCTCGGGATCTATTCTATCTATGTATCAAATTTCATCAAAATCTGTTGGTTGGTTTAGGCGGTAAAGACAGACAGACAGACAGACAGACAGAGTTACTTTCGCATTTATAATATTAGTATGGATTTTGTTAAACTCTATGATAAACAATTTTTGATGGTACCGGCGTAAAATGTTCAGTTGCTGCCTACGGCCCTCAATCGAAAATAACAATAATTTGCCAAATTTATTCCGATGATCGCTCTTTTGTTTCAGCTTAATAAGAGGTTACAGCATCCGAATTTAAAATGCCATTACGTCGAAAAGAAATTTAGTGCGGCCACTTATCGAACGTTCGAGAACTTACGAGCAAGTTATCAGGACCGGACAATAATGAAAACAAATTTAAGCACACATGTAATTTTGATGATACAACTTTCCATAGAGTAATGAATAAACATTAATTTATTAATAAATTTACATAATAATTTACTCTACGAAGTCGGGCGTAATTGGTGTATTGTGTCGAAGGAAATGTTAAATACCAAGTATAGAAACTATTTTAAAAGTGAATACTACTTTTGTTGCAGTGCGCAATTTTGGGTCGGGGGAAATCTAAAGTCGGGTGGCGTAGCATTGGAGCGGTGATGAGACAGTGGAGTGGTGATGAGACAGTAGATTGGGATGTGCCTGTTTTTACCACCAACTCGTCTGATTGTAACAGATTATATGGTTGAAGGTCATATCATCATCATCATCACCAGCCTGTGGTCATCCACTGCTGGTTATAAGCCTTTCCAATGTTGCGCCACCAAATCCGGTCCTCAGCTCTTCGCATCCATCCGCTTCCCGCCACTCTCTTCAGGTCGTCGGTCCACCGATCGGGAGGCCGTCTCACGGGACGTCTTGAACATGGTCTCCATTCCAGAACCCGTCTTTCCCAACGTCCATCGGCTCTGGACATCGACATATATGCTAAAAAAAATTAATGTTCATTGAAAATTGCCCTGCCAAACAGATAAATAATCTGTTATATTGGTCTAGTTTTAGAGGCTTTGATTCCTGCAAAATCGCTGCAAGGCGCTTTTCGTATATTTTGTAGGAAAAAGCTTGAAAATTATTATTGAATCCAGATTCACACAACTTAAGACGTGTAATCCTGTACCACTAGAACAAAACTCCCGTTAATGGCTTTCAAATTCTATTACAATGTAACTGATACAAAATTACGATCCTACATTGTGAATATGATCGAATAGCCCCCATAAATAAAGAATATTTATGCCTATAGAAGCTTAACTTGCGTATCATTACATTCATCCTTCTACAGCTGCGTAAATTTTCTGTCGCGAAGTAATAGACGCCATCTTAACAAAATATTTTTATATAGTAACTAGATGTCCGCCCCGGCTTCGCCCGTAGTACATTATATAGTACATTATTATATATTATCGGGTTCCCGTACATATCCAACGGTGAAAGAATGACAGGAATCGGTTCAGTCATTCATGAAAATATCGCTTTCAAACAAAAAACCTCTTAAGCTACCTGCTATGCCACCTGTCGGAAATTGGTGGTATCAACTCAGATTTAAAAACAAATTTGATTAGCAAAGGTTTATATTCAATGACGCAATCTTAGACAGATGCTGTCATTTACAAAGCACGGTACGAAAACTCTCAAGCTGGAATTTTTTTCCCGTTTTTGTTACATTTTTGATTCATGCTCCGCTTCTATTGATAGTAGCGTTTTGTTCTATAGCCTAAAGCCTTCCTCTATAAATGGACTATCCAATAGAAGAAGAATTTTACAATTTGGATCAGTACTTCCCGAGATCTTAGCGTTCAAACAAACTCTTCAGCTTTATAATATATTTTATATAGTAATGTGTGAGGCGTGTTTCTTTAAAAAATAATAATAAGTTAATTTTTAATTTTAAGAAGTTGTTCTCATGTTTTGAACAAACAATTATCTCTACCTTTAAGCACTGAAAAAATAAAAACTTAAACCCTACTTTATTTGTATACAAAAAAAAACTTAAATTAATACACTCACCGACTAATATAAAACAGGAAGGTAGACAAATAACTTTACTTTCAAGGTTTTTATTATTTATGTCATTAAACTGAGTGATTTCCAATGGTTTTGATTCAATGTGTTTTACGATAACAGAAAATCTATAAAATCAATGACAATAACATTGTCAATTTTCATTTCAATTCATTAAATTATTTTTAAAATAAAAATTGGCAAATGAAATGACTAAATAATAATTGGTACCGTCATTCTTTAAAAAAATATATAGTATTATACTTTTTTTTTTTTTTAATAAAGAGTGACGAGACGATCAGGACTTGTGCCTGAGGGTATGCAACATGCCTGGCACATAACAACACAGTGACACGCAGCTAAGGTCACTTAAAGTGACCTTCTAAAACTTGACGAGTATATGGTATGGTTTTATAGATATATTGGTAATTATAGTAGTGTCAACACCAACCTGTCACCTCTTGTGTGCCACTAATTAATTAGAACGACATATTTTTGACCAGTCGTTATCCCAACCTGATGGTTTCTGCTGTCTACAAAGCTTTCGGCTAAAGCATAAGTGCGTTGTTGTCCTTTTAAGACCGTGATGTTCTGATTTGTGTCTCTGTCATTAAATATTCTGCGCCATAAACTCTAGTCTAGTCCATCATCTTAACGGTGAATCTAAAATGAATACAATTAAACAATTTTCAATCGATGAACATAATAATAGGTTTGGAAATAACAATAATTATCCAACTAATCCAAAAACGTATCAATTAGAGTAATTTTCATATATATTGCAATTATAAACAATACTTTCGAAGCGTTTTAGAAGAATGTGAATTAATTTACGGTTTTTAATAGCTAACTATGTAATGTTTAAATAGTTTTTGTGATGCGAACTGCAAACTTTGTGTAATTTTATAAACCTTAGGCTTTACCGTCATCTTGCCTAATAATCGCATCTTTTTTGCTTGCTGCTCTTTACTGGATTTTTGTTGAGTCTTAAATAGAAATCCAAACATGAAAAATATTTAATTTCCCATTTTTGGATTTTTGTTTTTAAACACTTTTCGGTGGCTCGTAGCGAAGCTATGCTGCTGCGCAGTTAAGTTACCTATGGCGCCTTATGTACAACTTCATCACATAGGTATAATAACGAGATTATTTTTTCACAAATGGGTGCTCAACAGGTTCACCCTTTGGGGCCTCTCGTATTTTGTATGCCCATACAGAAAGCCATATCCGCCCTCAAGTCTTCACTCAATATGTGGTACCTTGTAGGTCCTAATGAGGGGGAGCGGGGTTTGCAGTTTCTTTTTCCATCCTCAAAAGAACTGGGGTTGGAAGTTAATACCACCAAGTGTGAATTATATGCTTGCAGTCTTGCGGCAGCTTGATACACTGCATACAGTATGTATCAAGCTGCCGTTACAGTACTGTTGGTTGATGACGAAAACCAAACTTAACTTTGCGGACGGGTTTTTGGGGAGAACTTTTTTTCTTGTTTTTATTTGGGAATGTATACCCATAAATTTTCATAGTTCATCATTTTATAACTCTCTCCTTGCAAGAGAATGCTCCGAGTCCCAGAAGCGGGAAAATTTATTGGGCTGTTGATGATGATGTTGACCCATAAATTTGTGTTTAATGGCGTTTACTTGAACCGGTCTTTATTTTGATATAAACCACATTAAAATTAGAGTCCATTTACATAAAAAATCGTAAAATTAAAAAAAAATGGCGAGAAAATGGTCCCTATGTATTGAAAAAAAATAGTTATTTGTTATACAACAGTGCAAAGTTGATGTCAAAATTAGAATCCTGAGCGTAGCAAGGGAATCAAAAGAGCACAAGGTGAAAAATCTTTGCACTCGAGTGCAACACGTAACTTTTCATTCCACCTCAGCGAGGAAATGACTAAATGCAAATTTTTAAATGGTTTCGCGCTAAGCAAATTAAAAAAAAGTAAGCGCACCAAGGAGGTTCCGAGTCTGAGTTTTTAACATATTAAAAAAAATGTATGATGCATTCGGCACCAAGGAGGTAGAAATAAATAGGTTGAATTATGTTTTGAATTCAATACCTCAGTACACACGATGTTCTAAATTCAAATTTACTTTAACCTCTAGAGGGTAAAAACGACTTTTGCGCCCTGATATCGAGGAGCAAAAGTACTCTTTCCGAGCTGGTGGGATGAAAAAGTTATTTGTGCTATCGAATGCAGCAATTTTTTGTTTTTCGAGTTTGCTATTTCGTAAACAATACATTTCACCCATAAAACCAATGGCTTCTTTATAAATTATTAATGTAATAACTGTTAGACTACTTGGCAAATCGCAATATATGATATAATATCACAATACATTTTATGTACATTAATTATACACCAGCTATACCGCTAGAAGGGTCTTGAAACGCTCTTGAGAATAAATGGGCTCAAACAGGTACCAGTAAAGCAGCACTTCATATGCCGAAGCATAAACACCGCACTTACGTAACCCGACATCCGTTTTCCCGCCAAATTTGTAAACGCGAATAACGTGCGGTGTATCAAGCGGGTAGAGACAGATTCGCCTCTCTCATACTGGGCCTTGAGCTGTGGATAAGGGTTCACTACGCTTGTTAGGTGCCCCTGTCTTTTCTGAGGCAGTAATCGAAACTCTTAAATACAAAACTGTGAGTTTGGTTTCATTTACGGACCACTTTAAATTTCTTCCGGCACACGTTTCTCTGGCCCTTCTGAAGGGGTGTTTTTCACTGCCCAAATTGACTCAAGTCATAAGAATAGCGCTAACGTGGTAGTTCCCAGAGGCAGTAACTTGCTTTGATCAGGGTGTGAAGTGGGTTTTGGAGGGTGTTCTCAATGTTCAGCTGGATAATTCGCAGTGGTCTCGGGCCAGCCTGCAAATTCGTTTCGGTGGTTTCGGGGTGCGTCGGCTTCGAGAGGTAGGACCTATTGCTTTTGTGGCTTAGGCCGTACGAGGTTGCGGAATTTGTCACTCATATTTTATCTAGTAACGGTGACCTGATCTGCATTCTGTACGTCCCGGAAGCACGTGGCGTATGATCCAATCTGTGTCCTGACATAGATCCGCTAAAGAAACCGGAGCAACAGAGGGTCTGGGATGACGCGCTCTCCAGGAAAATCCTGTTAGAATTGCAGGACGGGAGCACGGGTGTCGATCTGGCTAGAGTGAGAGTTTCCGCCTAACCGGAGTCAGGCGCCTGGATGTACGCCCTTTCTTCACCCCACGTAAGCACGTTGCTGGATGATGGCTCCCTGAGGGTAGCTGCTGCTCTGCCGTTGGGTTGTGATGTATGTGAGCCCCACACGTGCATCTATGGGGTTGGCGTAGAGGCCAATGGCCATCATGGTTTGAGCTGCACACGGTGTGTAGGCCGCATACCTCGTCATCACGCCGTAAACTAGATTTTGAGACGTGCCAAGTGTGCTGGAGCCGCCGGGTCTTTGCCGGTCAGCCGGGAAACGGCAGGACGGTCTTACGCTGATCCCATGGCGAAGAGGTTGCTGCTTGGTGGATGCAACGTGCGTGAGCACGTTCGCCTCTAGCCACCTCCCAGGCATGCCGAACAGCGCGGGCGCCGGTGCGAAGATGGCCATCAAAAGCAAACATCTCAGATACGCATGTTTAGGTTCGTCGTATGATTTCGTCCCGTTTGCCGTGGAAACTTCAGGGCCGTGGAGTGTAGAAGCAAAGAAGTTTGTGGCGGAATAGGGACACCGTTTGAACGAAAAGACGATCGCCACAGACAATATAAAAGAAGAAAATTGATAATAAATAAAAGAAAATTGATAATAAATAAAGATTAATTTGACCTTCCTAATTATTATTTTTAGTACCTATACGAGTATTTAAAACCAACTTGACAGTTGAATAATTTAGCGTTTTATAAGAACGAAATCAAACGTCGCGAAATAATAAGATAGTGTGTCAGAATGTCAGTTAAGTTGATTCGGAACCACAATTTATAGTACAAAGAAATAAGCAAGCAGTGCCACAGGGCACTAGTGAGTTACGAGCTGTAGCGTTACACGTTACGCTTATCTCAGCATCTGGGTACTGAAGGACAGAAAAACTTATCATATCTTACATAAATGGGGGACCCACTGCATTAACTCCAAAGAAATTTTCTAACAAGTATTAGTACAGCAATTTGAACACTCAACAAATAAGTTGGTTAAACTTGAATACAAAATGAGGGCGACACTGTTGCAATTGTAAAATAACTTCACTGAGAAAAGTTAGAACAGTTTTTAAACAATGAAAATAAGTCAGACGAATCATAATTTACAGCTGTAGAGCTGATTTTCTTAATGATCGATGATGTATGAACTCTTTTGATTTGTAAAGTTTTCGTATAATTTTTGTATTAACAGCGGTTAAATTTGTTTCGTTGGTAAAGCAATATACCTATAGAAAATTATTTTGCTGACTCTCTATTTCTGTTTAAATTATTATACATCTATACTTATTATAAAACTGTAACGGGTCGAATTCTGTACATTGAAGATATTTTGAAAAAAAATTTTTTGGAGCACTCCAAAGTCTAGGAATATTCGAGGAAGGAAACTAATGATTCAATTCAGCTGAAACTTGGCATGATTTTAGTTAATATTAAGGAGATTGCTGTTGGCTACTTTTGATCCCCAAATTCTTATCGAGGGGGTGAAAGTCAGAATTTGTATTTGGTTGTAACTCATGTAATAACGCAACGCATGTAACATAAAACAACGCAAGTTTAATTTTATTAATTCTTTTTTTGTTCGAAAGAACAGATTTTTTCAACCCAACAAAATTTGAACTTTATAGGCCTGGTGGTTCGGAAATAACACAAACATTAAATAATAACGACACGCGCGGCGCGTTCAGTACATACTAACTTCTAAGTATTCTGTGGATCAAAGACGATCCACAGAATATCTAGATTCCAGATTCTAGAACGTGCCCACGTGATCGCGTCGCGTCATCTTGAATGAAAACATAATTATCAAAAATATATTTTTGTGTGGAAAAATTCGGTTATATTACCGACTTCTAAGAAGGAGGATGTTCTCAATCGGGTTGCATGTTTTTTATTTGGTTTTATTTTTCGCGATAACTCCACTAATTGTGAATTGATTTTGATAATTCCTTTTTTGTTTGGTAGAAAATACTTCAGAGGTGATCTCATATATCGATGACAGGGAGGTAGTTTTTCCAATGTCAACAAAAAACTAAAATTAGGGTTCCGTACCCAAAAGGTGAAAACGGGACCCTATTACTGAGACTTCGCTGCCCGTCCGTCCGTCCGTCTGCCACCAGACCGTATCTCAAGAACGGTGATAGCTAGACAGTTGAAATTTTCACAGATGATGTATTTCTATTGCCGGCTTAACAAAGAATACTAAAAATAAAATAAATATTTATTTAAGAGAGGTTCCCATACATGTTGATATTTTTACCGTTTCTTGCTCGATACTAATAATAATAACGTACCTGTCACAGACGCTTTAACTATTCACATAATATTTAGTTTTTCGCTTTAAATGTAATTAATACAAATAAAATAAAATAAATTATTAAGGGGGCTCCCATTCAATTAAAGGCGTTTATTTGCTAATGGTTCGGAACCATTCGCGCGCGAGTCCCACTTGAACTTAACCGGTTATATTTTTTCAAAAATTTTGTAAAATCCTATCCCACCAATCTATACTAATATTATAATCTATACTAATATTATAAAGAGGAAAGATTTGTATTTTTGTATTTTTGTATTTTTGTATGGCACGAATAAACTCAAAAACTACTGGACCGATTTCAAAAATTCTTTTGCCAATAGAAAGCTACATTATCACTGAGTAACATAGGCTATGTTTATCACGAAAAAAAATGAGATATCTACGTAAATTTTTACTAAAACCAACGCAAGGTATAAAAAAAACAGTCATAAAATGGCTTTCATCGCATACGCTGCGGAAAGTACTAATGATAGACCAAAACAATGTTCTACAATATTATAGAACGTATTAAAATCTACAAAAAACCTCGCGAGACCATATGTCTAACTTCAGTAATTACCTCGCAACAACTACTTTTTTACATTTTAAAAGTAAGTAAAAATGCCTATCAAATTCAAACCATGTTATCAACACATTTGTATTAATTCTTATCCAAATAAATTATTTCTTATTCAAGACTCTTTTAATACCTATTGATTACTTTTTGAATTATTGAAGTCGGACATTCCATTCAAAATATTTAACGAAATTAAAATATCAATCCTATCAAAATGCGGCGCCGCGCGGCGCAACACCGATAGAGGGGACACTGAGGCACGGGGGAGAGGTGTTCGCAGCTATGAAATAGGTAAGTACGAGTAGCCGCCCGCGCGTCTACTAATTCGCGTGGTCGCCTCGCTACGTAGGTAGTGGACGCAAATGATATTAAATATTAAACATTTTTTCGTAACACTTTTTTATGTTCCTATCAAAATGTTCTTTTCAGAACTACTTTTGTATAAGTTTATTCTACCTTTACTGTTATTGTTCAAGTTTTCTCGCACTTTCTACACAGTATTACATTAAATTTATTCCATTTCGGTTTCCTCACGATGTTTTCTTTTACCGTTTTAAATTGGAGGCATTACGGACATGCCTTCGAAAAAATAGTGATGCGCGTGTAATTTGAGCTGGGGGATAGGATACGATATAGGTCATCCCCAAAGGTCCCCTTTATTCTACCTACTAAAGTAGAATAAAACGGAGCATTAAGGACTACGATGATGAGACGATCAGAAATCTAGCTGTGTCAATAGATTCAATAAGCAGCCCACTAAATATTCCTACTACTGGGACTCAGGGCCCTCTCTCGCAAGGAGAGAGTCAAGTCCATAATCCACCACGCTGGCCCAGTGCGGGTTGGTGGATGACACATGACCTCAAAAGATTCTAAGTACATGGCGATTTCTTCACGATGTTTTTCTTCACTGTTTTAAGTTAGCGGTATTACGCATATTACTCCGAAAAGACAGTGGTGCCTGGTGCACGTGGGATTTAAAACCGGGGCTCCAGATCGGCCGCCGCCGTTCTCCCGACTAGACCAGCCGTAACTATTTAGTACGTATTTAGAACTAATAGACTTTAGTACCTACATAAAACATTGCACAACCATAAACTACGTCGTAGGTGGCATTAGCAGATTTTTAACACTAAATTACAACAATTAAATATTTACTGATTTAATTTTTGATTTGATGCGTAAAAGTAAAAGGGGAATAACAACGACGCCAGACACGCCTAAAGTTTTTAGGACTAATGATAATATATAAGGCACATATTGAGAGAAGCATAACAATACCTAAACATAACAATTTGTCCTATTATGGTCTATCACTGAGGTACGACTCCGGGTGAGCTCCTGGAGCCACAAGCTCTATGTCCTTGAGTGTAACCTACGGCGACGACCTCGCTTGGCTCGCTCCTCTCAGGACCTCCCTTGAGCTTCTGGCTCCCGCATTTTTTTTATAAAGTAAAATAGGCAAAAAAGCATGCGTTTTAAATGATAAACAGATGATTGGGATTGTTTGTTTTGTCCTAAGCATGGCAATTCTGCCAAGAGTGTGTTAAAATTTGTAAGTCTAATAATTTTGTTTTATACTTATTTTCCATAACACCCGTGCGAAGCCGGGGCGGGCTGCTAGTATTATATAAATATGCCAATGTTTGTTTAAATTTTTTCTGCTCAATTACGTTGGAACGGCTGAATGTATTGAGTTAAAATTTGAAACACATTATATCTTGGCTTAGCTTAAGTAGCAATGTTTAGCTTATGTGTTCTTCCAAACTATAATCTAATTGTATTTCAAGTTTCAACCCGATCACTAAATACGTTCCATCATGATTAAGTAACAAACATCCAAACATTGACATTCATAATATTTACAGGACTACGTGGGAACGGCTGAACACTTTTGGAAGGAATTCGAAACACACGTACTTAGTTTGTACTGAAAAATAGCAAATCGTTTACTTATAGGTTACTGTGACGTCAGAAATACTAAGTAAATTTGGTAGAAAATTGAAACAGAGATAACTTTTAGTCTGAATACCACTTAAATACTACCTATCAACCCGACTAGAAGCATTGGCCTTAAGGAGGTATGTAATCTGTGGCCCTAAGGAAACAAATATTAACGTCAAAACGACACAACAAGTTGGTTTGACATACAAAACGCAGATAGTTTAGAGTTCAAAATTTCACATGGGGTAATAAGTCTATATTTTAACTTAACTCCATATTATATTTTAAATATATGCACCCGTTTTGGCGTAGATAATACAGGTGCTTTGCGTGCACAGTCAAAATAACAAGCAACGTTATATTCCTATTAGATAGCGCTAATGTCAGTTTAAATCTAAAGCACTAAAGCCCATTTAAATCAATGTTTTGCTATTGTGGTATATATTTTTTCTTTCATCACTAGGTGACGTTACTGGTATTCTAAATTGTACTAATGAGTTTTTTGCTGCTAAAATGATTTTGATGCCGAATTTGGATTCTTTCGTTCTTTAATTATTTTTCTGTGTTACAATTAAATTGATGGGTACATTAACATTTCACATAGACTTGGCTTTGATTTACAGGTTCAACTTGCTTGCGTAACATTAAAACTCAAAAAATGTAATCATTTTGAAGGCTTGATTCAAAATTTTACGCGGGCGAAGTCGCGGGTAACAGCTTGAGAAAAAGAGATAAGTCAGATCATGCACATCAGCTTCAGACTTTTCATCATGTATCCTATAAAAATCCTACAAACTTCTCAATTGCGGCTATATTCGCTACTACAAAACCTTACTAAGTTTGTTTGATTTTGTTCCAAAAAAGAGAAATAATGATGACAAAATAAAATATTTTTTTATGTGAAAAAACAAATTCACTCGGTTCTTCAATGACTACTTATCTAAATATTTTGACGTACGATATAAGTCAGTAACATCTGCTTACGCGAACGAAGTAGCGGGTTCAGCTAGTATGTAATAAAGTAACGAAAATTGCAACGAAAACATGATCTACGTGATATAATTCCACTAAGCTTTTTATCCACTAGACACCTTGGCATTCGAAAAATGTGGTTCTGGAATTTCTTGGGTGATGTTCCTGAGAATGGTTATACGAACAGCTAGACTGTAGAATGTGTTGCCTGAGTGGGTTTTTTTCGATGGATACAATATTAGACACAGTGTGTACAACTAGAAATTGAGTCCGTTTTATCACACTATTTCACCGTATTGTGTCACAGAACAAACTTATTTATAAAACTTCCTCTAAATTTTCACACATCAAAAACCTCTCAAATTCGATAAGTACCTATTGTGATATCTACAAAAAATATCCAATGTTTGTGGAATATCTCAATGGAATGAAATTGTACCGAGGTGCACAATAAGTTTGTACTTGACTGCCAATTCACCAAATTTAAAGCTTAGGTATTGTCTACTCTACAGTCGCTTTGCGAAAAAAAAATTGCTGGCGATAAACGCAGCTAAGATTATCAGGTGGAAGACATACTTCATTCATAGAGCCAGTTTGCGGGGTTCATTCACACCGATTCTCATTCATTATCGTGCGTCGATTGCGATATAGACACCACACCACAGCTGAAATTCTCTAGAAAAAATATTGAACTAATTTACTTAAATACAATAGTTTGCGTGTGACATGGCATAATGCGATAGTAACGCAAAATGAATGGATATGAGTAGTGGCGTAAAGCCTAGGAGCACAGTAGATCGAGTAAACAAAATACCTGACCGAAAAAATGTTGACTGAATACATTGAATAGTTCAATTATTTTCGTGACATTAAACTCAAGACATCAGTGACATAAAACATTTATCCTTTCAAATTAATCAGTCAAACTGGTAAGCAAATTTTTGAAGTTGAAATCGTTCAAATAAAAAACGAACTCAAATTTCAAACAAATTTGTGTTCAAATAAGGTAAAGATAACAGAATATTCAGAGGTGAGAATGATCGACCACCAAGTGTAAGGTCACCGATTTAAAAACTGCTTCCTGAATATTTCGTTAAGTGCAGATGAAGAAATTTGTTAAATATTAATGAGGGAACAACATATTTTAAGAAAGGTTAGTTCCAGTTAAGTGGCACTAGGCTTACCCATCTTTGAGGATTCAAACTTGCGTAAACCAATGCGGTTGTGGCAATAGCAGCCCACCACAAAAAAGTCCCCAGACTTGAGACTATATTTTAAAGAGAGGTAAAAAGGATCTACCACGCTTTGACCTTGAAAAATCCACAGAATACAAAAAGTTAAGGGTGGTGAATGGATGAAACTAGCGTAAGGTTTGGACAAATGGTGTGAAAGAAAAGAAAGCGTTGCTAAGTAGCTGGTGAAAACGAGCTTAAAATGATGATTGAACTTTTATCTCTGCTTCACACCAAACTATGTCTGAACGGTGGCTATAACAAGTCGCGCAATATCCTGCATTGTGATTAGTACGACAAAGCCGTTTGCGCAATTTTCGCTGCATAAGTTGATAGCCATCGTTTTGTTCGACTTTTAGCTGTCAACTAGTCACTGTTTTACAAACTTTGGCATTAAAATGCTTGCTTAAATATCATAATAAACATTAATTTCATTCGCTTATATAAGACCAGGAGTTTAGAAGAAAAATTTACTATCATGCAAATCTGACCAGTCAATCATTTTCATTGGACAAAATGTAGGGAATGTTTTTATTGGATGAATACTATCTTTTTTCTTTGTAGTTGAGTTATTTTTTTTGTCGTAAACGGACTTCATTTTATAATATTAATGTTTTTTTTCATAGTTTTTTAAATTAATAGTTAAGAATAGTTTTCATATTAATAGTTCCACAAAAAATCTATCAGCAATTTTTAATGGTTGACAATCCAAAGACTAGAACGAAGAAGTTTGACACTACTTTTGCGTCTAGAACGTCTAGACTGCGGAAAGGTAGCCCGAGTAGGTTTTTCCCCATGACTACCTACAAAAAAAATGTTGGTATAAATTATAAATATTGGTGTATATGGTATAGTAATAATAAATATTGGTGTCTTCAAATAGAAAGTGAATCGGTTTCTACTATGTAAGCACGCTCCATCGTAGACCGAATCTTCACTTAGCATCAGGTGAGATGGTGGTCAAGAGTGAGCTTATAATTGTTAAAATAAAATCTTAATAAAACTTTAAGAGCCTCTGGGCCAGGATATTGCGTCAACCGTTATTGCTGCCTATGTTGATCTACATTTAAATTATAGGCAATAAATCTATTTGCATAAATCCTTTGTATCAATAAAATTATCTGACTGTCTATATACCTTAGCCACCGGGCTTACTGGACATATATTTTTTTTTTTTATGAATGAAGCCGAAAGTGTATTTAACGAATTAACTATTTAACGAAGAAAATGTTTAAAAAAATACTTTTAGGTCAGTTATGTTTGGATTAAGAAATCTATTTACTCATGTTTAATTTTCTAGTGTTTTTAACTGTGTGAGAAGTACGCCGAAGATCACAACATGCAATATAATCCGGACAAGTCAGTCTACATGATTTTTAAAGCCCGAAATTATAATGAAAATTTACCCCCGCTGATTCTCGCCGATACCAAACTGGAACGAGTACATGAGGTCAAGTACCTCGGCCATGTTATAACTGAGGAATTGTCAGACCACGCCGATATGGAGCGACAGAGGAGGGCTATAGCGGTGCGCAGTAACATGCTGTCGAGGCGATTCGCTCGCTGCAGCGACTCCGTAAAATCTCAGCTATTTATCAGCTTCTGTACCAGCGTGTACACGGTGGAGCTGTGGACTAACTACACGAAGGCTGTCATGAGCGAGGTGCGCGTGCAGTACAACGACGCGTGGCGCGCGATGTTCCGGCTGCCGCGGTGGAGCAGCGCCAGCGGCATGTTCGCGGCGGGCCGCGCGCCCGGCTGGCCGGCGCTGCTGCGGAGCCGCGCGGCCGCCGCGCGCGCCGCCCTGCACCGCTCCGACAACTCGCTGGTGGTAGCCGTCAGGGACTGGGTGAATAGTCCACTCCATAAAACGTGGAGGGCATATCATAAGCCCATATCATAATTTATTCATCTTTATTCTATTATTATTATTGCATTGCTAATTTATTTATTTATGTTTATTCTATTATTAATATTGAATTGCAAATTTATTTATTTATGCTAATTTTGAATTTTGATTAATGGATGTAAATCTGGAAATAAAGTATTTCATTTCATTTAATAGTTGCGAAAGGCAATTTTCTTCTACATAAATCGTTCCTATTTAGAGCATTCGCTCTAAATAGGAACGATTTTATGACTATAACATGTGGCCCAAATAGGCCGCGCAACAACTAGGTATATCATAAGCATATAATTGAAGTGGCTTGTATATTTTATCGAGCTTCTTGATGGCAAAGGCAAACCTGGCTAATCGGTTGTTGGCAAGTATTATGAAAAAAACTGTAAGTTCGATTTTTTAATGACGGGATGAGTAAGACATGCGCCTAATGGTAAACAGTACGTCTGTCCATTACAGCACAGTGTCATGTTGCAATTTGTACCCGAAGAATCCAAATTCATGCACTGCTTACATCATCAATATAAAAAAAAGATTTAAAATAAAGTTCCTTTTTCATAAATAACCTCGTTGCCTCAGTGGATCAGTGTGTTTTAAATGGTTTCACAAAATTTATGACACATCATTTGATGTCTAATTTTAATTTTCAATGTCTTGAGAGTCAATTAATTTTTTATTTTGAAAGGGCAAGGTGATTAAATTTAATTTAATTTAATTATAATTATTACAGATCAGGGAAGTTACGGAACTCCGTAACCAAAACTATCGGATAGGTATCTAAAACTAAAAAGATACCCGTAACCACGTTTCAAAAGTTTCGGATAGTTTTGGAAAAATCGATTTTTGTTGATGAAAAAATTGTTTTTTTGGTTATATAGATTACATTCTCTCTGCACAGTTGTGACAATTAGAAGTATATTCAATGTAATATTCCGTAACCACAACTGTTTGAAACTAACGCATAATCAAAAAAATTACATTTCCGTAACCGTATCCGAACCGATATAATATTATTTCTATATCCATATCCGTATCCAGATCCGAAATATCATATCTTTAACATCCCTATTACAGATTTCCGTCATTCATGAACAATGGTGTTTAGACAGTCATGATCCAAGGTACCAGCTAAGAGCTAGTCCATTTTAAAGCGGCAGTATCAAGGTGTTTGCCAGACTGTACGTAAGGTAATACGTACATAATGAGTGAGATTACCTAAGATGGGGCCTGGGGCAACGGTAGCCGAGATGTGCCAATCTTTTCCTTATTGCGAGAGTTTACATGGCGCGAGGGGCGCCTATTATTATTTTTAAAGCCTTTGCCTATGTTGAGCCTATGCTGGACAAAGGCCTCCCTAGAAGCCATCTGCAATATTTGTCAAGGTCGTTTGTGTGTTTCTGAGTGCTTTTTTGGGCTGCCCCACGGTCCTTTGCACGGCCCAATGTTCACCCTACGTTAGGCGAGGGCCTGGGGTAAACAAAAGTGAGTAATTTCATAAGTCTCTCGGGTAAACTTTGCGGTGTCATCAAGAATGACATTTCTTTTCACAACTATCTCAATCAAAAAATGTTAATGTTTGATTAGTAGTATATTTTTAACTTAAGAAACTAATATGGTTATTAGTAGTTTAAGTTTTCACGTGACCACGGCGGTTGTAATGCTGTCGGAACGTCGAGGTAAATAAATAAATAAATATTAGTGGACAATTCACACACAACACCATCTGACCTCAAATTAAGCAAAGCTTATACTATGGCGGCCAGATAGCTGATATAATACTTATATAGTTGTAGATACATACTTATTATACATAGAAACACCCAGACACAGTACAAACATTTGAATTCATCACACAAATATTTGCACTGGGTGGGGATCGAACCCACGATCCTCGGCTTCGCAGGCAGAGCTACTTACTACCCCACTAAGCCACGAGGCCAGTCAACTAAACTAAGTCAACAAAAATAACTAACTAAATAATTTCGATTGTAATTAAGTCCTGTGTAATGTCTACATAATCAAATTTTTCTCTTTGTTAGGTCTGATATTCAATTATGCCTGGGCCCCTGTTGGTCACTTCGCCAGCGCCATGTAAACGCACAACTAACGTGCTGGTACGCAATATACTATTAAAAGGAGTCAACGCTCGCGGCAAGTACACGGCATGTAATAACAACGGACTACTGTTTAGTTGCCTGCTCTACTAGACAGCTCGAGACTATAGAGCTGATAATGCCTTCTACCGTTCGTTAAATCAAATTAAATTGCAATTGATTCAACTGACATACGGACTCTTGTCGATTTCTTGAAGACTCGATGTTTGCAATTAATATATATGCTGATCTTTTTTTTGTATAGTATACAGTGTGACACGTGGTGGAGCGGTCCCAGCTTCAAATTTTGGAAGGGGTCACCAGTAGTACGCGGCCTCAGATTTTGGAAATACAAGAACCAGTAGAAATACAATAAATCGAGTAAAAATACTTTACTAGTAGCGCCCCACGTAATTACCCGCGTAGTTGCCGTTCCAGTTATTTTCCCGCTTAATGTTTTAGATTTTAAATTTAACGTATACGAATTTAGGGTAATTCATAGAACCTCTCCTATATCCTGCAGTGGATGAAGATGGGCTGATGATGATGATGATGATGAATTTAGGGGGGGGGGTCATGTCCCCTGTGGCCCCTAAGCCTTGCCTTGCCTAAGCACAACATGTCTACCCATAATAGCGTATGACATGCGCATGTAGTGACATGCAGCTATTGGAACATGAAGAGTCCAAATCATTACCGAACACTGCACTATGCTCATCAGCACCCAAAGACATAAGTGGTTTTAGTTAAAACAATGGTTTATATCAATGATAAACAACTCTTCAATGTCTGGCGCCACATGCATAATTTAAAATACTCGTAAGTATTAAGATTACCTATACAATTTACTTATAATTACAATACTAACCATCGCAAAAAATCTCATTCAGGCTAGGTACCTAGTGGAATGCGTTTCCACTAGGTACCTAGACCTTCTTGTTACAGACGTGGACTCAAACTATCTCTTTCTTGTCTATGTATGTGCGTTTAGTCGAGCAATATCCAGCATGACAAAGCGTCGGCGCCATTCTTCCCGCCACTAGATTAAATTATTGAGCTACCATGCGACAGGTTTTGCACGCTTCTATCTCTATAGAGTAGTTACACCCATTATTTTTTCTTTGAATTTCAAATTTAGTATCTCCACAGACGTCGAGGTCCGTGACCGTGGTCATTAGAGTTCTTTTTTATATGTATCTTAGATTAGAAGAAGAAGAAAAAAATAGTCAAGAAAAATGCTCAACCTAATTTTAGTCCTCTTTAATTAGATTTTGCTAATTTTTACTCCGTAATGTGGATATTCGCAAAATAACGAAAGTAAACGACATAGCTCAAAAATTAAGTAAGCTACAGTGGCAATGGGCAGGCCACATCGCTCGCAGAACTGACAACCGATGGGGAAGAAAGGTTCTCGAGTGGTGCTCACGAAACGGAAGACGCAGTGTTGGACGGCCTCCCACTAGATGGACAGATGACCTCGCAAAGGTCGCTGAAAACCGCTGGTTGCATGTTGCGCAGGACTGTGGTTGTTCAGCAGTGGACGTCTTGCGGATTCCTTCTGCTTAATGTTTATAATTAACGGAGCTTAATCAGTGTATAATTCATTATTTAATTACCTCAACGTTTCGGCAGAGTCACAACCGCCGTGGTCACAAGAAGTCTGAATGCTGAGTGTGTGATTAAGCCTCGTACATTATAAACATTACGTGTTCAACTCTCGAAAGTTAAAAAAAACAATATTAGCTATCTGCTATCTATCTTGCTATTTAAATATCCTATTTGCTGTTCCAAATTTTAAATTATCAGTGTCCCGAATTTCGACTCGACCCTTTCGTTCCCGATCTGCTGTTCCGACGGACGTAACTGGACGTCTACTATTCTCTACTCTAATTAAAGTAGAATTAGAACATTTAAACGGACGAATCGACGGAACGAAGTAGAACAGGAGTAGGAAAGTCGCGAGTTTATTTCGAAATTACGTATTTTGTAGAAAGATCTCTTACACAAATATGATTAGCAATGTGTTTCTGATAAAACCTTTCTTGTAGTACAATAATTGGTCATCTGGAATCACAACTCACGATCACGATCATTCACGTCTATTTACCTATAAATATTATTTTTTTTAATCTTGACCGGGAAACTAATCCATCTCACTATCGTTAATTGTTTTGCCGTTAGAACGACTGAGACAAAACTATCCAGACCCAAGAACCAGAGTGGCTTCCATGCGACAGGTTCTAAGCGTAATTATACAGAGCGGTTATTACACCCAGGTTTATAGTTTTGTCACGGTTGTTAGAAGATGATTGAATAGATTAAAGCAACGGAAATGATGTTTTAACTGATTTGTTGTTTGGGAATAATTGCTAGTATTAAAAATGGGCATACACAGGCTTGGGGTATTAAATTGAAAGGCAGTTTGTTGATCACTGTGAACAAATTTTACTGTGAGGGTAAGAAGCCCACTTTGTGTACCCACTGCTGACACTGCTGACTGCTGTAGGACATTTACAAACAAGCTGAGAGCTAAAAAAATAATACATCCAAGTGCGGGTTGGCTGGTGACACATGTACAGTCTCCTGGTCTGCAAAATACAGACAAGTAACATGTAATGTTGCAATCATCATAAACGGTGGTTACCTCTTGCCACATTAGATCCATTTGTTTTTTTTTTGTTAAAAAAAAAAACAAAATCTAATTAAGACCAATTACATTCAGTTTTCTTTTTGAAACAGACATAATTTGATTGGTCGCTCTATTAGGCTACAGAAGGTCCTACTTTCAACTAGTTAGTCCCTGAGGTGGTTAAGATGTTTCTTGGGTTTAGGTGTGCCGGTGACGGGGGTATACCTCATAGGAGCAAGCTGCCCCCGTCTTGCTGTATACTTGCTGTATACCCCCGGCTGCTTGGGTTCGCTGTTAGCTATTGCTGTCTCTATATATTCAGGCGAAAAGAAAAGAGAGGGCGACATCAAAGCTAAGACCGTTTCCGTGGTGTGGATTGATCAGAGATGGAAGTCCTTAGAGGTTTTAGTCGGCAGTATGTATGTCTGTCACGTGTCACATAGCCCGATCATCTTCCCAAGGCGGAAGGATATACGTAAATGTACAAGAAAAAGGGGTTAAATTCTGTTTTAAAATTGGTCAATTTTTTTTTTTACTATTACAGATATGCATTTCACCATTATCTCGCCTAATGTTAAGCGATAATGTAGTTCATGATGGAGCGTGCCAACTCTGAAGAACCCGGTTCGATGAATGAAACGAAGATACTTTCCGGAGCTACGGCCACTCTAACAGAACAATGGCCAAAGTGGTTTTTCACGAACAGAGACGAATTCAAGAAGCTGCAGGCCAACCTTTAACATTGAAGAGGCACTTGAAGAAGAAAACGGTATTAGATCATGCAGATTAGCTGCACACTCTCCTAAATGTATCCTATTAAAATCCGATTAACTTGCTACAAGGATAAAAATATAGAAACCAAAGGCTTACATTAGTAAGAAAATGTGAAATAGTTGATTGATTTCAAATTTAAAGCACGTACCAGCGCTCAAAATCATTAAAAACAAACGTATAAATCAGGCCCACCGCAACAGGCAATGAAGGTTCATCCACACTACAGTTTCCCCCAGAACAACAGGTAAGTAAATAATAAATTACGTAACTGGCGGATCCTGTTTGTTTGTCAGTTGTCCTACCGGCAGAGGTAATCGCAGGCTGCGTGTACATTGTATGCAATTTTACACATTCATAGAGCTGATGAAACACTATCATATAAATGTTTGCCCGCTTTGTTCCTGTTCCCATTATTTTCCCCGGATAAAAAGTAACTTATACATATATTTATTTTTAATTAAAAAGTGACGAGACAAGCAGAACATGTGCCTGATGGTAAGCAACATAACCTGCTACATAACAGAACAGTGACATGCAGCTATTGGAACATGAAGAGTCCAAATCACTGCACTGCGCTCGTCACCCAGATCTCTAAGATGTTATGTCTCTAAGCCCTGTATTTTTTCTGTAAACATTGCCCTTCAAACCGGAACACAGTAATGTTTGCACATTTCTACTTGGCGGTAGAATAACTGGTAAAGGATTGGGTACTTCCCCAGGTGAACTATACCTAGAGTCCTACCACGGTATAAACATATGTGTTCTTCTAGAACTGTTCCAAATTTCAGAACTACGCAGTTCGAGGGGCATTGATAGTAACATATAAATGTCTAGTTTTTTATATTCTTTAGCTGTGTTGAGCATTTTTTGTCGGGTATAACTAATGAATTCGCGTTATTTCTGTAGCAGCATAGCGGCGGAGTGGATCGGGACGTGTGCATCAGACGCTTTTTAGATGGGTGAAATCTTGTAAGTTGGCATCTCAGACAAGCTTAATATCAGTAGGTATATATGCAGCATTAGATGCGACGTATTGAGCAATTTTAATACTGTTCAATATTAAATATTTAATCTAGACCCAGGGCGCTGCGTAAGCGCCACGAAGCCATACTAACCGTCGTGACCAGATCTGGTCGTTTGGGATGTAAGTGGTGTTGTAAGTTTACTGCTGTTGGTGTCGTTACTCCTAAAACTTACCTAATTAATCATATGCACCTACTGTTATGTTGTAAACGTCACGTAAAATAACTTTAATTTAAAAAACCCGACTGCAAAATATTATCGAATAAAACACACTATGGAATACAAAATGCTATCTAAAGACACTTGGTTAATTGAGACGAATCTAACGATAGCTTAATTTGTCAAAATCCATTCAGCCCTGTGGAAGATACGTGAGAATAGGCTATTCTCCTATTTTTTCAAATATTTTTTAAAATGCTCATATATATCAGATAATCAAGGATTATTTTTATTTCTGCAAAATATACCTGCTAAATGTTAAAAAAAATATATCAAAAATTTGACTTAAAATATACGCGCCAAAACACCGACCGCCATGATGGTGGCGGCGACTGACGTCATATAAACTAAAATGAAGAAATGTCAAAATGCCAGTTTGTCTTGTACTCTTGTAGTGATTTAATATAATTTAATTTCAAGTAAAAATGAGTTTTTATAGCCCATATCGTTGGTGTGTAGCGTTGAATTGTAAAAATTCTACGTTGAAGACTCCAGAAAAGTTATTTATTAATGTGCCGACCGACGTTTCTATGAGAAATGTTTGGTTGGAACTCGCGGACGAGATCCTGTAAAATATTCTAAGAAATCTCATTTATATCTTTGTGAGGATCACTTTGACGTAAGTACATAAGCTTTTTATTGATTTTATTTAAATTACGATATTACTCTCTTTTTACTATGTAAACGAGACTTTGAGGTTATTTTTACTACATAGCTCGGTATCATTGCTCTGCTTAGCTAAATAACCTACAATAATTATTAACATTTGTTTTAGCTAGAGCAAGACATGGAAAATTATATGCAATATAAAATAATGGGCTCAGTAAAAAAATCAGAATGAAACCTGGCATTATACCATCTAAGTTTAATAATATACCCATTGTGAGTCCTGGCCAGGAAGCAGAGAGCTCTTCAACAAGTGTACAACCTGGTTCATCAACATCACGTAAGTATATTTTATTTACCAAGCTTTGATGGTGCTAAAATGATAAAATATATTTAAACCTAAAGGAAATTTTGTTTCTAACTGAAATCCTACCATTTACATCGTGTCATAGAGAGGTTGTGAATCTCAGCCAAACACCATTTACATCATGTCATACAAGAGGTAATCCCAGTCAAACAGAAGAGAGTGCTTTAATAAATAACCATACAGCCCACTTTATTAACTCAACTTAAGTTTAATGATGATCACTCACCATCGCATTACTTTAAATTATTACAATGGAAAGGCTGCTCTACAGATTCTTATCTATTGTTTTCAGATGTTGTGGAAGTGGAGGAAGATGAAAATATTTCACACAAGGCAGATAAAAAGTTCAAGTACAGATAATGCCAGTTATGGAATACAAAGCTGTCCAAGTGAATTTATCTGCCCATTATAGAAGCAAAGCAACACAAATAAATTTAAAAGTGCGGCACAGCACTACATCTCCAATAAAGTTAAGCACCTCAGTTGCCACTTCACCACTCATTAAAATGAGCACTATAGATGTACCAAGTACATCAGGTATCACAAGACCAGCAAAAAGGAAATTGTCTACCTTGTTCGAAGACCAGTCTGATAGTGAGATATCATTTACTCCATCAGTATCTGGATCAACGAGTCAAGACTTCTCTCCAATAAAAGTCACAACATCTGACAGTAGTTTGCCTGAAGAAATTCAGAGGGACAAGAAAACGAACTTAGAAAACACAATCTTAAAAATAAAGAAAAAGCCTAGACTCTATATTGGTATCCCTAAGGAACTTTATTTTTTACTAAATATCATACAAACACAGACAAACATTTCTGAGGCAAATATTTTGTTGTGTTTGACAAAAATTAGGCTAAATAGCTCATTTTCACAAATATCTGATGATTTTGGTTTGTCACTATCACAAGCAAGTAAACTTTTTTCAACCAACATAATACCAATCAGTAAAGTAATGTTACCTTTTATTAGATCGTTTACAACGGAGTCAATAAAATTAAATTTACCAATAGCATTTAGACATAGATATAATAAAGTAAGTTGTATAATAGATTGTTTGGAGATAGAAATACAGAAACCCACTAATGCAGTCCACCAAGCACTGACTTGGTCCGAGTATAAGAAGGCCAACACAATAAAATATTTGGTTGCTTGTACTCCAGATGGATTAATAAGTTTTATATCTGCAGGATATGGCGGAAGAGTAACAGATGTACATTTATTCGAACACTCCAAATTTTTAGATACTCTCCCATCAAACACATGTGTCTTAGCTGACAGAGGATTCAAGCACATTGAAACATATTTGTCTAAAAAGAACATAACTTTATTAAGGCCCCAAGTGTTGGTAGTGGTTCCAAACTGTCAAAAGCTGAGGTACGTCAGACAAAAGAAATAGCAAGCCTCCGGATTCATGTGGAAAGGGTGATCCGAAGAATCCGGGAGTTTGCTTTTTTAAAACCACATTCTGTGGTTAACATAAATTTAGTTCACCTTCTTGATGAATGTATTACTACTGCATGTGCTCTGATTAACATACAAGATAGTCTTATTAAATAAATACATATACAATTTTTTTTAAACTTTTATTTATACCCATAATATCCCAGCCAACTGTTCAAACCAGATATTGACATATGCTATTTATTACATTAAAGTGGACAGTATGTAATTGATATAACCATGTAGTAGAAATATTAGGTTTTCATGATTTTGGTAACTTGCATGAGCTAGTTAGAAATGCAAAAGTAACTCTGGCAGTCTGTCTGTTACTTCTTTTCTCTTTATCCTATGAACAAGTTTGGTTAAAACTCAGTATAGAGGAGATAAGTTTGAGGATTTTATCTAAGGTGTGGTTTGAGGTCCGGGGGCATAGGTAATAAAGATTCATCCTAAGACAAGGTACTGTAGCTAGTGGTAGAAGCCTTGGGCTAAAGCATATAAAATAAAACAATACACATAAATACTTACAAGTTCTATATTTTGGTACTTTCATACAAAATTGGATATATATTATTTTTCCAAAAAGGAACAATTTTGTCCAAAAGTTCCTGTACTACTTTTCTATCATACTGCACCTCTACAATACTGACATCATTGGAAGTCTCAAAATCACTACTCACTGCAACACAAAAAAAACTTTTTCTGCTTTTGCACAGAACATTTGCATTTGCACTTGTGCCATATATTTTTTGGTCACAGCACCATCCTTAATATAATTTGTTAAAGTTTTTACACTTGTTGGGCACTTTATTTCTACCAAAGTACTTTTTTTATAGATGCCATCAGGTGAGCCTGCAATCATAGGATATGTTTCTGAAATAGAAAGACCACATTTTTCAATCTTATGGCCCAATTTTTTTTCTACTGTTTTCCTTACTTTTTAACCGACTTCCAAAAAGGAGGAGGTTCTCTATTCGGTTGTATGTTTTTTTTTTTTTTTTTTTTTTTGTATGTATGTTACTCGATAGCGCCGCCAATTGTCAATCAATTTCGATGGTTCTTGTTTTGTTTGGTAGATCATAGTTCAGAGGTGGTCCCATATAAATTTTATCGAAATCGGTGTAGTAGTTTTCGAAATATGAACAAAAACAACTAAAATTTACCTCGACGACATAGTGATTGCGTCATCCGTCTGTAGGTATCACCGTTACGGTAATAGGTAGACAGTGGAAATTTTCACAGATTATATATTTCTATTGCCGCTGTAACAACAAATACTAAGAATAAAACAAAATAAATATTTAAGGAGGGCTGGCATACAACAAACTTGATTACATCCTTATTGATTACCAACCATTAGTACAGCCCTAGCAAACTAGATGGCGCTACTAGTAAAATAACACGCGCTATCGACCTTCGAGTTAGAATCATCTATATCTCGAGCTGCATACTGAACACCTCCACCTCGTTTGGACAATATAATCGAAAGCAAGGCTATACTTTTTAACCCCCGACCAAAAAAATATCTGTCTGCCTGTGGCACCGTAGTGACCGTAGAGCTCAAACGGATGGGTCGGTTGCGATGCGGTTTTTTCATTTTAAGATTAATTCGTCTGGGTGACATATTTGTAGATTTCACAAAGTTGTGAAATTCGACCCTGTCAATACGAAATCGTGTTAATGCATTAATGAAAACTTGTTTAGCACTAAAAAGGGTAAAATAAACTATTTTTAACAAAAAATTAAACCGACTTCAACACCACAAATAGGCACTCAAAGCGAAAAATAATTTAATATAGGTAATTAATATAACCGCTACTCACTCATCTATATGAAGTCGGTGCCAGCCAACTCTAATAAGTATAGATAGATATACCTATGCCTACTTACTACCTCGTACATAGTATCTATCTACTAGCTTTTTAACTAGACTGGCGCCGACTTTATATGGATGAGTGAGTAGCGGTTATATTAATTACCTATATTAAATTATTTTTCGCTTTTGAGTGCCTATTTGTGGTGTTGAAGTCGGTTTAATTTTTTGTTAAAAATAGTTTATTCTTCTAATTTTTGCCCTCTTTTCATTGCTGAAGTTAGTGGAGTCCTTGCTCCAAGAATAGCCGCTACTAAGGAGCCATCCACAGTTTTGCATTTGCTCACTTCGTAGCATTTTGATGCTGTAACTCTTCCATAACGTAGCTCATACCAAAAGCTTGTTTGATGCTGGTGCCTTGTCTCTTTTTCAGCATTTCTTAAGTTAATATCATTAAATACACTACTGATATTATTTAAAAATGAATTACAATCCAGTCTTTCATTAAATTTGCACATCAAATAATGTAAAGAAAGCATATTAATTTTTTTTTCAGCATAGTTAATCTCATGTTTGAGCAGCTGGCATCAGCTTATTTTTCTTTTTACATTCAGTCACAAAGATTTCTGCGACACTTTTATGTGGTGCTACTTCTGGGGTTTGAGTACTACTTCCTTTTCTTTTCTTCAATATGTCCTTAGCAAGTAATATTTTTAGAGAAGATCCAACTTTAGATAAAGTAGATTTCCTCAATAGCACTCAATAGCAGTGCAAGGTGGCTCTTCACTCCGACGATGACACCACATTAAAAAAGCAACAGCATGCTTACAACCACCTTCAGATGCTGGACAGTCATGGCATACTACACTTTTAATTTCTTCTTCCTGTTCATCAACAGTAAGTGTGCAAGAGTATGGCTTGGAACGCACTTTGTGTTCAGGACACATTTGCATTTGACAACGCATGTCTGCTGATCTCTTTTCAGCTGCACATACCCAACAGCATCATCGCCATACGTTTCTCTGGCTGACCTATAAAAAAAGATGAAAAGTTACGATACCTACTTATTGTTTACACATAACCTCAAAACACGTAAGGATACTTTCATACACAATAAAACTATTTAGTTTTAAATACAAGTTGTAATTTAAATACATTATACTTACATAGCTGTTTTGATATTTCTGCATTCGGCAGAAAAAAGTCGGTATTACACGCAAAGAACTTTGCAATCATTACCGCATCTATTTTCGGGAGATTAGTACTTTCGGCTTTTACAAAACCGACGTCCATTTTAATTAAGTAAAACTAACGTATTAAAATATTAAATCTTTTAAATTTAAGCTTCAAAACACATTAAACTCAATAAAAATATTAAATTTCTATGAGCGCTGGTAGGTAAGTAGTTTGTTGTTTGTAAAACGAGTGACGGACGACGAGCTTTAGTGAAATTGACGTCACATCATGGCGGTCGGCGTTTTCAATCACGTGACATACAGATAATGAAACCTCAATTTTAATTTTGAAAAATAAAATTAACCTTAGGTTTTCATGGGAAAATAACTTTATATTTGCATTTTCCGTGATGAAAACTATCCAAGTAATATAATTTCATAATTTATTGTTGATATAAGAAAATGGCCTATTAAGAAATTGACAAACATAGAAGATACGCGCCAAAAATATTCCTTCATTCAGTCGGGTAAAAAACGAAATAGGCGATTCCCGTTCTGCCTCTTCGTTACCTTGTTTTTCGTGTTTTCTTATACATACTAAACCATTAAACGATGTTATAACAGCATAATTTATTGAACCCTATTACAATTTAGATAGTAACATGGAAGTATTACCTAGTAAATTATCAAGATCTACAAGAAAAACAAAATTATCTACAGATTCAATCGCTGACGGAAACGAGCAGTTTATTTTAAAAGATAAAAAAGTAACACATGTTATCCATACTAAGCCGTTGACAACTTAATTCTCACGCAAAACAGTTATTCTATAACACCATTAATATTAGCCTGTAATTAAAGTTTTACATTATCTTTCTATCGTTGCTTACATCCCACATATTTCATACGAACCAACTACCCAATCAAACAACCAAGTTGATCAAATAATAGAACTACACTTTTGCAGACATCTCTACTAGTTTGAGTAAGAAAATGTGATGGTGTCCCTTTTCGTTGATTTCAAAAATCGTTACCACCGGATACGTAATACTAACCGCTCTATAAACATAATCGATCGCAATTAGATTGTCAATGGATAAGTGTTGCGACCAGTTTCATTGCGATGTGAAGAAAATGTCGTAGATCAATAAAGTAGTAGATATTCTTTCGCTTGATCTAGTAGACCGCATCTCGCATCTTCGCTTGACGTTTAGCAAGATGGCGGTCAAGTGGAAACATAAGAACCTATTTAATTTTGTATTGCAGTCGGTCTTTGTAACATGTATTCCAAATATAGCACGAATGAATCAACTATCTTTCTTGGAACATGCCAGTTTCCTAACAATGTATTCATTCACCGTTAAAATCGAAGGTGTTGAACCTACTATCTTACGGTTTTGTATCGAAACGTTGCCATCACTAGTCCACTGAGGCTTTCCGTGACCGCATCCAATATTGCTATGTACGAAAGGTATACGATTCTTACTAACATTAAGTATAAACACGAAAATCTGTGAGTATGGATAGATACTCCTATTTTTTACTATTTTACGCAAAAACTACTGTAGGGGTTTAGATGACATTTTTTGTAATTTGTTTGTAAATAGGAACAAATTTATTCATTATAATATATATTAATTTATTAATTATACCTATGTTTATTTTTATCCCGAAAATATAGTGCAATCGGAAAAAACGTGAGTGAAACCGCGCTAATATTTTAGTTGCGAAAATTTATGTTGCTTAATCACGTCGGAATTTTTGAACGGATTGGGTTTTAATTAGGAACGCTGATTATAGTCTACAATAACATATAGGCTACTTTTTATCACGGAAAAATAACGTGAACAAGAACTGAGCGAATGAAACCGAGGTGCACTGCTAGTATTAGGTACTTAATATAATTATCGACAAGTTTTGCTTGTTTAACTTTCTTCGATACAATTTTATGGTAGCAACAACCAGTTTTATCGATAAATTCTATGCTATTATATAAATTACTTGGAAGTTCGGTTGAAAGTCCCGTTGCTTTTTGTAACGCTGCTATTTCCTGAGATTATGCTGTGTGATTAACTCATTCACGACTTAATTATTGTAGGAAAAAATATTCTATTAAATGTGGACTAGAAATTACCTTGAATCTTTGCCAGCTGTCAATGTAATCATTAAAGCTTGGACTATCGATGAAATACGTACCTACAACTAGGAGTATTATTTCGTCGCTGCGCCTGACAAGTTCCATATGTGAAATTTGTAAGGTTTTGGGAAACAACAAAAAACGTGTTATTTAATTAACAATCAGAAAAACTTAAAAAGTATTAATGCAGTATCATAGCCATTTATTTGAGACATAAAAATACAAAATTTGCAACATGTAGGTATTTGTTATTTAAGAAACAAGAATGTTTTTAAGCAAAAAACAGCACATAACTGGTTTAGAATAGTCCAAAATAATGAAGTATGTGCAGTATTACACATGACGAGTTTGGCAATGTTACAATGTTGTTATTTTGGGTTTAGTATTATGTGTTCTTTAGATTTCTTACACAACAAATTTGAATAAAATTATTAAGCACTACTAAAACTATCTCGTAAATCTAAACTAACTCATAAATCTGTCGTTTTTAACAATTACAAAACCTATCAAACATAATGAGATCAATTATGGCCCTTTTAAACAATTATCCTAAGCTATTATTTTAATATCACAAATTATTATTATTACGATTGCAATAGTAGTGCTTTAGCACAACATAACATCATCATCATCATCATCAGCCACAAGACGTCCACTGCTGAACATAGGCCTCCCCCCTAGATTTCCACAACAAACGGTCCTGCGCAACCTGCAACCAGCGGTTTCCAGCGACCTTTGTGAGGTCATCTGTCCATCTAGTGGGAGGCCGTCCAACACTGCGTCTCCCGGTTCGTGGTCGCCACTCAAGAACCTTTTCTCCCCATCGGTTGTCAGTTATGCGAGCGATGTGGCCTGCCCATTGCCACTTCAGCTTGCTTACTCTTTGAGCTATGTCAGCCATTTTCGTTCTTTTGCGAATATCCTCATTACGGATTCTGTCGCGCAAAGAGACTCCGAGCATAGCTCTCTCCATAGCTCGCTGTGTGACTTTGAGCTTCGTTATGAGACCAACAGTGAAGGACCACGTCTCAGTTCCATAAGTCATCACTGGCAACACGCACTGGTTAAAGACTCGTCTTTAGGCATTGGGGTATTTTGGACTCAAAGATGTGCCGAAGTTTGCCGAACGCTGCCCATCCGAGTTGGATCCTTCGCTGGACCTCTTTGTCGAAGTTGGATCTACCTAATTGGATCTTTTGACCCAGGTAGACGTATAATAACGTAAACAATAACCGGTACAGGTGAGACATGAACATTTGACATGACCTTCGTCTTGACCATATTCATCCTCAAACCTACCTGTTGGGATACTCTACTGAGGTCCCTGAGCATAGCACCGAGGTCCTCCATCGACTCCGCCACAATGACTATGTCGTCGGCAAACCGAAGGTGAGTGATGCATTCGCCGTTGATATTGATGCCATATCCGTTCCAGTCCAGTAGCTTAAAAACATCTTCCAGCGCGGCAGTGAACAGTTTCGGAGACATAACATCTCCCTGTCTCACGCCTTTCTGTAGCTGAATATGTTTTGTGCACTGGTCCTGTAATCGGACAGACATTGTGGTTTTCTGTATAATCTGCCGAAGCGCATGGATGTGGTCTATGGTACTATAGCCTTTTCGGAAACCGGCTTGTTCGGGTGGCTGGAAGTCGTCAAACCTGCGTGCGAGACGATTCGTGATTACCCTCGAAAACAACTTATAAACGTGGCTCAGAAGTGAGATGGGTCTGTAGTTCTTCAACAAGGTGTTGTCAACTTTTTTTGAAGAAGAGCACCACCACACTCCTGCTCCACGCTTCTGGCGTACTACCGTCAAGTATGACGGAATCGAACAGCTTCTGGAGGACTTTAAGTACCGGTTTTCCACCCGCTCTCAGAAGCTCAGTCGTAATTCCGTCGTCGCCAGGTGCTTTGTTGTTTTTAAGTTGTTTGAGGGCCATCCTAATCTCATACAGGCTGACTTCTGGGATATCTTCGGTAAAGTGTCGGGTCAGCTTGGCTCTGGGGTCTTTTGCCATGCTAACGACAGGTTGTGCTTGCGTAGAGGTGTATAACTGTTCATAGAACCTCTCAATCTCCTCCAAAATCTCAGGCTTCGACGAGACAACGTTACCACTATCGGTCTTCAGTTCGGTCAGCTGACTTTGCCCAAGAGACAGATTTCTTGCGAACACTTTTGAGCCTTTGTTTTGCTTGATGGCTTCTTCAATACTCGAAGTATTGAAGCAGCGTATGTCGCGTCGCACACACGTAGAGATCTGTCTATTGAGCCGTCTGTATACCGTCATGTCGACCGAAGACTGTAATCGCATATCTCGTCTGACCGCCATAAAATCTAGAGTTTGATCGGAGAGCTTTTGGGTTCTGTTTTGGCGTCGGCTCTTATAAAATTTTCTGCCAACAGCATGAACAGTTTCCACTAGCCTGTCGTTTATTTCGTCCGCCGTTACGCACTCATCTAAGGATTCGAAGCGATTTTGAAGTTCGAGTTGAAAGTTATCGGGATCTTCGATCTGAGCATAATTTGGTCAACACAACATAACATTTTAAAATACCTATAGTTATTAAAAACTCGTACACTTAATAGAAAAACAAATCAAAAACTTCTTTATAAAAATCAAACATGATTCAATAACACCTATCAAACAAACGTTGTGTTACAGATCAAACAAATTATTATCGCTTATTTTTTCAATAAATAATAAAATTTCAAGTTATTGCTTGTAGGTAATTAAGGTTATCATAAAACGTATGATAGTCACGGTGCATTAACGGTTTTAAAGACTGAAGACTATCGTATTTGGTTTTATAAATTTTTTGGGGTTCGTTATACAGTTGAGTAACAACAACTGTCAAGTTGTAGCTACGAAGTCGCTGAGGCAGGATTGTCCATTCATCAGGGTGGCGTAATTTGTAGTAGATACTACCATTTTTATACAGAAAAGCTCGTATGTCATTTACAGTTGGATCTCCAGGTTTTTTACCTGGCCGAATAGAATCAAGACAAACATCAGGTTTTTATGTTGTGGTTCACACCACAACGCTCACATTGCTAGCACAGTTGGCGCGCGAATGAAGACGGAACACAAATCCCGTATGTGCATTTCTGCACATACGATTTTTTCCAAACGGTCAAAACACTTGAAGAATTTGTTAAAATTGTTTCTAGTAGGAATATCACAAAAAGGACTTTATCAACACATAGAAAAAAAATCAGAGATAAAATTAGTACGAAAAAACGAAAATGAAAAAAATGCACAAATGGAATTTGGCAAGCGCAACGACGATTTGTGATTAATAATAATTTGCAAACGTTTATGTGTTCCTATCTTTAGTGTGATCGCTTCAATTGTTTTTTAATAAGAAGTGGCGAGACGAGCATGACATGTGTTTGATGGTAAGCAACATGCCTGCCACATAACAACACAGAGTGACACGCAGCTATTGGAACATGAAAAGTCCAAATCATTACCTAGCACTGCACTGCGCTCATCACCCAGAGATCTAAGATATTACATCTGTAAGCCTTGTAATTTCTCTGGAAACATTGCCCTTCAAACCGGAACACAGTAATTCAATTGTCATTGTCGACTTCTTTTGGTGTCTCTTGACAAATTCGTTGTAACATGGCTCCATTTTTATAACATTGTAGATCTCCAAATGTGGTCGGTCCATTTCAACTTTCAAAGATCTATTTCTTCTAGAATATCGGTCAATATGGTTCAATTCTATCTTGCTTTCTTGTTCCTGTAATGCTTCGTTCCATACTTCTATGTCAGTTTCAAAATTTGTGCCTATGTTATTTTGTAATTTTAAAGTACCTACAGGAAATGGTTCCAGTCTTACGTATTTGTGAACTATGATTTTGTTTTATTCAAGTTCGTCCAGAGAAGTATGCGTTGAGAAGCATCAGCCAAGCCATTCAGTATAGGATGTAACTCCTCCAGCGCGAGCGGTTCAGTTATTATGGTTATGTCATCAGCAAATTGAGAAATGTTTTCTCTTTTGATGTTGATGACACGTCCTATGCAATTCAGCGTCCTAAACGTATCGTCAAGAGCGTTTGGGAACAATTTTTGGGAAATCACGACTTCTGGTCTCGTGCCTCGACAAAGATATACTTATGTTTTTTCTAATCATTCTAATAGATTACAAACCCATTAACAAAATGTACGGGTCAAATGAACCACCAGGAGACCTATGTAGGATGAAAGAAGATAAAGTAATAAGATTCAGCACTAAGCCGTCACTACGCTGTCCAACTGAGTGCAATTGAAGAGAGGGGTTCTAACCCTGGATAATTTTGTCCTTGTCGCATGACTTTTCTACGGTGTTGCGGAATAATGGATTAGAAGAGGTAATGAAACTATAAAAATTATAAATTTTAATTATTAGTTTGTCCGAAAAATGCATGATTTCCCGACAATTTACAGAGTAAATTTCGTCATTGGATTATGTACGGCATTGGTTCCATACAAAAATCGTGCGACAAGGAGAAATGATCGAGGGTTAGAACCCCCCTCTTCAACTGCAGTCAGTTGGACAGCTTACAAGTGACGCCATAGTGCTGAATCTTATTACTTTATACCGTTCTATCATCCTACATAGGTCTTCTGGTGATTTATTTGACCCATACATTTTGTTTGCGGGCCTTTTTTTTTTTTTTTTTTTTTTTTTAAATATAATAGGTTCGCACTTGACCACCATCTCGCCTGATGTTAAGCGACGAGTATAATAGTTTTGCCTGCAGTGTATAATAGTTTTTGACTTGAACTGTCATCGTTGTGGCGTCATACAGAGATGCATGTGAGGTTATTACCAGTTGAAAATAATCTGGGTTTCTTTAAGTTCAGATCGAACCAGTTTCTTTTATGGAAAGTCTTCATCGTAGACCGTATCATCGCTAAAGATCAAGTCATATGATAGTGCAACTTTGTTTTATCAAAAAATGTCCATAGCTGTGTTCACAGCCGTACAAGAACAAAGCTCAATCTATCCCTGCACAAGTTTCCTTCATAAACCCTCACAATAACCGGTAAATGTAAACAATTGCGACCACACGCAATAACTTCGAATGCAATCTCAATAATAGCGCGTACGCATCTACGCACTGGATACGACTGAACGACGACTGTGCCCGAGGTACACGGATACACGAGGCTAGTTTTTCAAGCTAGGCTAGCAAGCTAGTCTTAATAAGCTAGTACTTATAGCTTCGTGTAGACAAAACTAGCGTTGCGTAGCGATGTCTACGCGAAGCTAGATGTATTAGCTTACTAGCACTATCTTACTGTCCTAGCTTGAAAAACTAGCCTCGTGTCACTCGGACATAAGAACCATACCAACAGAGGAACTATCATACTATCATAGGTCTAAATCACTATGATCGGTTCTAACTGCGTAGCTAACGTTCTAGTAGTCGATGTCTGTCAAAGACTGCGTTCTTGCTGTGTTCTAAATTTCAATCGAATCTGTTCAGCCATTCCGACGTGGTTGAGCCACAAATATCCAAATTGTTTACCTTACTGATATTAGAAATGTGAAAGTTTAGATATTTGTATTATTCACGTCGTAAGTACTAAACAAGTTAAAGATAATTGGGAACACTGGTAGATAGTAGTCATTTAGGCTTTTTTTCCAGGGAAAATAATGAAAATGTGATCTATGCGGGTAAAACCACGGGGTGGTAGTTGATTACATTCTAGTAGCGGTTTACGATTTTACCCGCATAGTTAACATTTGCTTTATTTAAAAGTAGCCTATGTATAACCTGTTCCTGACTAAAATCTGTGTTCCAAATTTCAACTCGACACGCTTAGATGTTCCGACGTGATTGAGCAACAAACACACAAATTTTGACATCCTACTAATATTATAAATTTGAAAGTTTAGTTGTTTGTTTGTCGATCACGTCGTAGGTAACATTTATTTATTTCCGGAACACTGTCCATAAGCGAGTCAAACCGTTTGAGGGATGTCGCCTGGAGAACCTTGATCATAAACGCCAAGCTCGGAAATCAAGACCTAAGCCTTCCTACAGCTATACCTATGATGCATCGGGCCCACTATATTGTAACATTTGCGATCGAGTCATCAAAACCAAGTTTGAGTTTGCGAGCCACATTAAGAGCTCATGCTCGAACTAATAGCGAGTAGGTCGCCGTCATCGAAATCGATGAGGAGGACTACATATTTACATTGGTAGCATTTGAAGATCAGGTTAAAATTTGGAACACACCATCAGCTGGATTATAGGCAAAAAAACACATGGGCTATTGTTTACCTCGGGAAAACGGGAAATACGCGGGTAAAGCTGAGCGACGCAGCAAGTTTATAATTATTATTTTTTTAAATAAAGAGTGACGAGACGATCAGGACATGTGCCTGATGGTAAGCAACATGCCTGATACATAACAGCACAGTGACACGCAGCTATTGGAACAAATACAAATACAAAAATCTTTATTGCTGTTTGCAGGTAAGATAAGATGATACAAAACATTTAAATAATTGACCCATACAAACTGGCCTCTTCTTCTAGAGGCATGCAATATGTCTGGCAACGCAGTTTCCATTGGTCTGAATTTATACAATGATAATAATAGTCAGCTGATAGTCTTCTTCTTCTTTTTTCATTTTTAACTTTTAATCGGTTGTATCATATATGTCATCTGATTCATCATGTATTAATTTCTGGCTTCTATCCCGGTGTGTTATGTTAGTGTGATATGTTTGATGAGTACAATTACGCCAACGTCTTGAAGACAGCATGAAGAGTCCAAATCATTACCTAGCACTGCACTGCGCTCGTCACCCAGAGATCTAAGATCTTATATCTCTAAGCCCTGTAATTTCTCTGGAAACATTGCCCTTCAAACCGGAACACAGTAATGTTTGCACATTACTGATTGGCGGTAGGATAACTGGCAAAGGTGTGGTACTTCCCCAGGCGGACTCTGCCAAGAATAGAATAGAATATCTTTATTTGCCTTATAACTACATATGTTATACTAGGTACGTCAAAGTTTACAATGAGCAAAATCATAAAGAATAAGAAAAATATAAATGTGAAATGAAAATGTCAGCAATATAATAAAATTATAAATTAGTAAACATTTATTCTTGTTATATTTATATTAATGATTTGATAAAAAATAAACTAATTTCATAATGTCATGTGAATTCACTTGACAACCACTAGACCACAAGACAACCACAACAGTCCTACCACTACAAAGGTAATACTAATATAGGTAGGAAGTATGAAATGATCGGACGCTGTAGGTACAAGTTACGTAAGAGCAATGATTGGTGGACGTGCATGACCACTCCTGTGCATTGTCCTGCACCTCGGGCACAGTACGCCTGAATTACGCAGTTCTATTGTTTGAACTAGCCGTCCTGCGCATACGCAGTTATGAAAGATAGATTGATAGGATTACCAGTAATCCAAACATTTATTTGTGTTTCACAATAGTGGTTATAAGGCCGCCTGTTGTAGCACTAGTTGTTATTGTTTTTCTTAGTCTGTAAATCTGTTTTTCTTTTGGTGTGAACAATAAATAGTATCTATCTATGGTTAAACATTTTTTGGGATGGGAACTTTTGTAGTTGGCCTCAGTTAGTACAATATTCAGCATATAAGCAGCCCACTAAATGTTCTTACTGCTGGGAATCGGGGCTTTCTCATGCATGGAGAGAGTTAAAGCCAGAATACACTATACGGGCCAAGTGAATGTTGGTGGATGACACATAATCTTGAAAAATTTAAGGTACATGTCGGTTTCCAGGATGTTTTCCTTCTTCGTTTTTAAGTTAGCGGCATTACGCATATAACTTCGAGAAGACAGTGGTGCGCGTGGGATTTGAACTCGAGTCTCCAATTGGCAGTCATCTCAAAACACATCTCAAAAATATGTTTTTAGTACTTACTTGAATTACAAATGAAAATTATAGTCACAAAGCTTGTATCGCGTAAGATTTCAAAAGTTTAACATCAGTGTGTCATTAAATAAACCATAGTTAAAGAAGAAGCCAGTGCTAATTTATTTCACGACGTTTTCATTGAAAATTGAACTATACAAACGTACTGAAATTGGTACTTTTGAAATGGAAAAAAAACAACACAAAATAGAAAGAAAATTGTGCCATGTAGAGTCAGTCGCATATGGAATTCCCTGTTACTTTATACACTAAAAAAATATCAAAATTTAAGATTATTTACTGCCTCTTCTTTTGTACTTATAAGGTGAAAAAATACGGCAAAATGTGACATAAAGAAAGATAATACGTTAGATTATTCAATACAACAAATCTATGACCAGTAGCTTTTAAAGAGTAGCATTTCTAAACATCAAATAATCTCAAGACACCCCATACAAAGGGCTTAGGACATCAAAATTCAGCAAACCTTTATAAAGAACCTCATTCCAGCGTCCATACATATGCAAATGGTAGCCATTGCTCACTAAATCGATTTCATTCGGTCATCCATTCGGTCTTTACGTCATCAATCAAGTGTGGAGATTGAGCGGGTCTTCTCGGCGGTCGGTCGATTAAATATTTAATCTGTGCTTTTATAAAGACGTCGATGTTTAGAAGCAATCTTGGAGAAGAGTTGTGCTGAATGAAATATGTATCGATGGAGTTGTTTCTTTCTGTGAAGGTAGCGGTTCGGTCTCGTGTCGCGGTCTCCGGGCGAACTTGTACCTTTAGTGTTAAAGAGGCACGCTAAAGCGTTAGTATAAGTTCTCGATTACGGAAATCGATTTTAAATTGATGTCATTTGAACATGGACATTAAATAGTTACAGCTGATTTTTATTATTCAATGTAAGTAATCAGCATCTTAGTCATATTTATTTAAGAAATTGAATACAAAAGTGAATTATGCTTATGGTAAGTTCAGCTTTTAGTTTTGTGAGTTTTTAATCAGACTGCACAAATATCGAAAAGACGATACCGTTTCATAGCTAACGTTTTGAACAAGAGATTTGAAGCTATTTTTGTGTTTAGAACAGCTAGACTTTGAAATGCGTTTACTGAGTGAATAGATATAATCTTAGTCTTAATCAAATCATTTATCGCAAAACCTTAGTAATTTGTCCAGCTTAACTTACTTAAAAACTAGTATGTTCTATTGATGCTGCCTGGTTCTACAAGAAAAGCAGAAAGGAAAATTAATTTATACAAAAAAAAACAACATTATTAATAAGTTTTAGTGATTGCACGATCATTGATTGCAGTCTCCAGGCTAGTCTCCTTACAGTGTGTCTTCATCTGGCGGCATCAATGGGTGCTTCATTCAACTGCCACTTCCTGTACCTACATACACTCAATCTGAGAGATACAATCTAGAACTTTTCAAGGTCAGAGTGAATAGGTACCTTCTAGGTCAACATCATGAAAAAGAACAAGAAAAATAGTAAGTCGTTTAAACGGTGGAAGCACGCCCTCTCGCTACACGTGCACCTCACCAACATTAGAGGATTGCACACTAACCGAGACTCGGTGCACCATCACCTTGAGTCCACAAAACCGCACTTGCTATTCCTCACGGAGACACAGATAAAACGTCCAGAGCGTATACGCGGGAGTCTGCGTATACGCTCGTGACGATATTTGTATAAGGCGTCTCCGTGACCTTGAAAAGTCTAGTTTCTCTGTTTTCTGTGGATAATGGTCGACACTGGCACTGAGAAAATCATATACGCCAATGTCTACCGCTCGCATACTGGAAATCTGAGAGATACAATCTAGAACTTTTCAAGGTCAGAGTGAATAGGTACCTTCTAGGTCAACGTGCGTCATCTTCGACCACACCGTCGCTTACCATCAGGCGAGTTGGTGGTCAAACGCGGAACTATACGCGATAAAAAAAAAATTATATCCCTAAAAATTCTCTGCATCTTTTTCATATGTATATTATGTAGGTACGAGTCTGTCGCCATTGTTAAAAAATGCAAATTCAATTCTATTTACATGAAATTTCACTCAAAAGCGTTATGTTTCAGGAAATGTCGTTTTGTAGTTTTGAACACAGTTTTGAATACTAATATTCTTAAATTTAGATAAATACGAAACTTAATTAAAAATCTACATAATTACTTGTTCAATTACTGCCTTTACACGTGAATGCTCCGTTGTAAACAATATCTATCAGCATTTGATTAACATAACATTATTTAAAAATTTACATATACAATTTTATTAATCGGGACCTACGTGGGGATGGACATGATACATTGTATAATATTAAGTTAAATGATCATAATATAAAGCGTGGGAACAAACCGAAGAGCTGTGACGTAGAGTGCTTACTTGTAATGTCTAATCACTGCATTACACACCTGACCTTAAAATGTTTTTTTTTAATAAAATTGACGAGACGAGCAGGACATGTGCCTAATGGTAAGCAACATGCCTGCCACATAACAGCACAGTGAAACGCAGCAATTGGAACATGAAGAGTCCAAATCGTTACTTAGCACTGCACTGCGCTCGTCACTCAGAGATCTAAGACTTCTAAGCCCTGTAATTTCTCTGGAAACTATTGCCCTTCAAACCGGAACACAGTAATGATGAGTACCTACATTTTTACGATGCGCTCGCACACCGTCAAGAAACACTGACAACCTGAAGTTAACTAGGCAATATTTTAACTAGCTATGGTTGCAGTTACACATTTTCAGTAATCTATGAATACTCTTCAAACCCTAACTTAGTTATGTTTGCACATTAATACTTCGCAGTAGAATAGCTGGCAAATGTGTGGCACTTCCCCAGTTGGGCTCATAGAGTGCTACCACTACAAAAGTGATTTTATACATTATTATGTTAATGTTCATATCTTAAGAATGAATAACAATCCATTTTATAGACGCAGTGATGACAAATTCAAAAAATCGAATCAATAAATTAAAATTCGAAGTTGATTAAACACAATTATCGTAAAAAAATCTGTTTAAATCAACAATAAATTATTTTAACGTTATGATCAATAAAAAATCCATAGTTCCATCATTACAGAAATATTTCAAAGTTTCCTCCACGCCATAAACTTTATTTTGGAATTTAGAATGATTTTTATGAATTCAGAATAATTGTTTTTATGGTTAATTAATATTCCGGTAAAACATAAACGAGGTAAAGCAGAGAAAGAACACTTACTGAAAGATTACCATCGGGAAAAATTTACTCAGGCGACGCATTCATTCAATGGCTGGCCTAGTGGCTTAGTTGGTAGTAAGCCTGCCTGCGAAGCCGTGGGTCGTGGGTTCGATCCCCACCCAGTGCAAATGTTTGTATGATGAATTCAAATATTTGTACTGTGCCTGGGTGTTTTCTGTGTATAATAAGTATGTATTTAAAAATATATAAGTATTATTTATTTGGCTTCCATATCACAAGCTCTGCTTAGTTTGGGGTCAGATGGCGTTGTGTGTGAAATGTCCACCAATATTTATTATTCCAATTTATGTAAACATGAGTCTATACCCTGTATAAAAGGTGTTGCAATCAATGAGTCATCATTATATTTAGTTAGATGTATTTTTTTTTTATAATATAGTAAGATGGAACAGGCAAGCTAAGCGTCTGATGGTACGACACAGCGCTACGTAGGTATGTCAACGTGAAGAGTTCAAATAGTTGCATAAAACCCTCTACACACGAGCCTTAAAATCAGGGGAATCCGTTTGAAACATATTAGGACGGTGAAAAATGAATGAAAATTTAAAGGGGGGTACCTCATGAATTGAGTGCAGCAAACCGAAAAACGCGCGTTGACTGCTGTGTTACTTTACTCCACCGGCACAATAATGAAGGGATTATAAATCGAATCATGAAAAGTTAATCCTGTACAATAATCGCAAACACCCATCGCAATGGCTGAACCCTGGCGAACCAGCCTAATCCTCCCCAATGCGAAAATTTCAGTTCAAGTTTTCCAATTTGTAAACTGAGTGACCGAAAGAAAAAATCAATAGAGGAAAAACAAATGAATTACGAATTTCACAAAAATAATTTGATAGCACATTTTGTGAACTACGCTGCTGGTCTGGAATAAACCTTCAAAGCAATGTGTCGTCTAAATAAGTCTTCTAAGCATAGCCTTCTAGAATGTATGGCCATGGTTAGATGTGTAAATGTGTAATGGTAACAAGCCATCTAGAAATGCTAACGCATTTACCACGCCACGCAATGGTACCGAGTTCCAGCGAAGTTCACGCTTTCGCAGCCCACGAAAAATCTGTGTGTGGTGCGACAATCGAAGTTTTCACTGAAAAAATTCTACAGCTTCACTTTCGTCGAAAATATTTATAACTCACCAGTTCACCTCGAAGTGAGAAAACATAAAAATCCTACCAATGTCATAAAACTGCGAAAATTATTATGTACTCGTATCGATTGATATTTTTGTGTTTATTACTCTTTCCTTGGATTAGAATGAAATTGGAAGCAGAGACTGTTAGATACTACACTTAGATTTTTGAACCAGTTTACCTTTTCTGTGCAGTACTGTTTGATAATCAATGATTTCTTAAAAAATGTACCCTAAAATTAGGAATGTGAAACGAAATATCGACAGTCGATAAAATCGATCGTCAGATAGGTGTTTATTTTAATTCATTCGATTGTAAAGATTGTAAGTAACCCGTTAAGATAGCATTGTGGTCCGTTCCGATACACAGATTAGATTTCAATATAGAAGCGTGAATGTCAAATGAATTTTCCACAGTATGTTACTTCGTGACAGCTTCGATTTTTACGGCGTAATTTTTTAGGTAGTTTATTTTAGGTGTCACTTCTGAGGTGCTTAATCCCGATTGTGTACTGAATGATTTCGTATACAATTATATTTTATTTATGGACAGTACTTAAAACGTGACATTTACTATAGTATACAAACAAATTGCGCCAGATACTTCAAATATTTATATCAAATATTTTACTATAAATATAATATGGATATTACTAATTCGAATGATATCTTACAATGAATTACTTAATACTCTATGTATTACTGAACTTAATTGTGACTTGTGAATATTTTGTTTTGTAGTATAGAGTGACGGGGACAAGCAGGGCATGTGTCTGATGGTAAGCACACCTGTTTTTAACAGCATAGTCATAGAATAGTGACAGTGTCAAGCTATTGGAACATGAACAGTCCAAATCATTACCTAACGTTACAGTTCGCTTGTCACCCATAGATATAATAATTATCTTTATCTTTATTGCCCCATAATTTCTCCTGAAACAATGCACTTCAAACCAGAAGACAAACATACTGCAAAGAGACCAAAAGAACCCGCCCTTCCTACTACTCCCGAATCATAAATGTAACACAAATTATAATAAAACATCTGAATCTGGCTCTTACTCCATGTTAGTCTTAATACAGCATCACAAATATAACACAACTGCAAAATAATATCTGAACGATATTCAAAAAATAAATATGGCAAATTAGTAAAAAACTTGTATTAATTTTTTATAATTGTTTGAAGAGCAAGTTGTGTATTGCTATTTTGAATATTGCTATTATTTTTTCTGGTCACAAAATCTGTAGATTAATTCTTATAATTCCTAAAGAATTATTGTGAACATCTAAATTTTAATGAAAAATGCCGTCCAATGCGATTGAAAGTTATATCGGATGTTATCAACATCAGTGTTTCGTTAATTAATGAACAATTTGTAACGCTGATATTTCCTATTCTACAATTTTTCCCCTATCTCTCTCGTTCCTATCTTTCTATACTCGTATTAAGTCTAAAATTTTAACATTGGCTTCAGAAACAATGTGATGTAGGAAATTATAAGACGTTAGTTAATAAAGCCATTAAAGATACTCATAAAGTTTATTACAGGTATCACGTATCGTAATAAAATCTCATAACATCTTGGTAGCAAATTTTTAGCACCCAATACCTAATTGACCTAGCAATATCAATAAAGTATTGTGAAATCTATTCCCATCAGTCTTTTCGCACTAACATAAAGGTCCATCCCTCACACAATACACCTATTTGCAATTAAATGTAAATTCTATTGTCAAGGTATAATAGAAATCGTATAAAACATCTAACGTACTAGGTAGAACCAATTTACTTGTAAGTTTAGGTGAGGCATCACTATCGCTTTTTCTGATTTATTATATTTGCATTGTTGCAGCTAAGTTAGTTCATCCATAAAGATATCGCGCTATTAAGTTTGATAGAAACGTACAGTACGTCTCATTTCTTATTGATGTAATTTTTATAGTAGCTCTATAAACTAATTTTTTTCATAAATGTACGACTATAGGAAATAAACTAGAGGGAATCCGCGGTTTTGGTCGCAAACTAAATATTTTTAATTATTGTTGAAGACGTTAGTGGATATCACTAAACATGATGCATTGGTATAGTGTGAATTTTAAAATCAAGAGTGAATTGATTTTTTTTGTGGTAAACGTCATCAAGCTAAACAGTGGTCAAGAACTAACCGATTATTGACAAAAAATTGTGTTCTAAGATTTTGCTACAGAAACTAGAAGACAAATAGATACATCTATGTGTAGTATTATTATTATCTACGGATGACGAACGCAGTACTAGGCTCGGTAGGTAGGCGTGACCCCGCGACCCTGATCCCTGGCCACGCTGGAGAAATCTGTGGGGGTTTTAGTCGGTAGGGGGCACTATGTCGTATCTCATGGTGCCGAGTTCGACATACCCCACCATATCCCTGCATGGTGGGCGTATATAGGTAAAAGAATTTCCCCTACATGAAAAAAAAGGCTCGGTAGGCAGGTAGTCATTTTAGACTCCTTTTAAGCAAAGATTTCTCGGAGTTATGTTATAGGCAAGCTCGTGTGCTGTTCATACCGCCACTTTATAATTATGATTAATGATAAATATTATAATCTTGAACATCTTTAAATTGAAAACTATTGGAAATTATGACTTTGTAATTTTTTGTTGGTTTACCTCTAAGTTTTGACTATAAGTATCCTTGTAATGTTAAAAATGTCAAAATTTGAATATTGAATATTTAGATGTTTGTGGTCCAATTACGTCAGTCATAACGGCTTAACGGTTCGTGCTGAAATCGATACACAAAGTATAGTCTGGGAAACTGTCTGCAATCAAATGTATTTGCTTGCTATGACTGGAAAATAACGAGAACGAGAACTACAAACATGAGTATTATTATAAATATTAGAACCTGTTAGGACACACAGTTTACGAAATATTTTCTAGGTGTGGATTTCTGCTGAGATAGCTTTTTGTGGAGACTTGATTAAAGACTATTTGCATGTCAGTCAGTAGTTAAATCATTTACAAAATAACTTTTTTACATTTAAATATTAACTTTTATTCCATAGACTCACAGCTGATGTTTCTAAGAAATGTACAAGAATCATAGAAAGCATTGAATGTACCACCAGACCTCTTTTGTCCAGTATTTGATTGAATATCAAATGCATAATCGTAAACATGAATCGATTCTCGCGAATACGGAGAATTGGCATTAAAATCGGCAAGCATTAAAGGTTAAAAGGAAAGATGACGTTTAAATAGATATAATAACAAAATGTCTATATATTTTTAATGCTTTTGTCCTCGGGAGCTTATGTTTATCTTGAATCGCCTAATCCAAGTATATTGGTACAAATTATACGTTCGTGAATACTTCTTCCAATGATAAAATATTCGATTCCACTCGAATACGATGGAATCGTTCACGCGAGCTTCGAATGTTCCAGCGTTTAATCGATACTTCTGTTTCTCGATACACTTTCGATCGTAAAATCGAATTGCGTGCTTTTTTCACGGGCATTTCGATAAAGCGTGTTGATGGGAGAAAAATGGTCCGTTTGTGTGATAATTGTCACGTGAATGTTCGAATAAAAGATGTTAGTTGTCTTAATGGGAAATTCGGGTTTAGGTTTATTTGTTTTGTAGTACCTAATAGAACAAGAGCCCGTGTCTGCCATAATATCGTGAGTTTATAAAAACTTACCAGACATGCAATAATACCTTCCCTTCCCTTTTTTCTCCTTCCTCCCTTCACGCACGTCTTAAAACACCAAGATTTTGAAAAAAATCATCCAGGCAGTTTTTTTTTTCATGTTTTGACTTTTTTTTCAAATACTTATTTGAAACAAATAAAAAATATTGGTGGCAATTTCATTTATGCACCATCTGACCCAAACTAAGCAGAGCTTGTACTATGGAGACCAGATAGCTGATATAATACTTTAATATATAGTTGTAAATACATACTTATTATATTATATAACACACCTAGACACAGTATACATATTTGTATTCATCATACAAATATTTGCACTCGGTGGGAATCGAACCCACGACTCTCTGCGATGCAGGCAGTCTTACTACCAACTAAGCCATGAAGCCAGGCATAGGTGTTCGTAAGTGAAATAAAATTTCGTAAAATGTGTTTTGAAATTAAAAAAAACAGAACAAATAGTAATCCCGCAGATTCTCGTTCGATACTCGGAATATTCACGCGATGGTATCGACACACGAAGCAGAATATTTGTACGTATTTGAACGAAGCGTGTCACTGCACATCGATATTACGGAGATTTCGTCGTTTCCCAGCACTATTGTTGTGGTGTAAATGGAAATTAGTTTAGGTTTTCACAGATTTCGAATAAAAAATATAATTTAAAAACTCAAAAAACCCGACAGCATAAAAAGTGATTTGGTTCACCACGTACCTACATTGGTACCAAAAAACTGAAAAGAATAAAACAAGCACTTAATCTGGTGGTCTAGAATTCTATACTATGTTATTGATTTACCTATTACTATTGCAGATTATAAAATATATTCTAATATAGGAACATAACAACTGAACAGTCGAGATCCATTGAACAATTAGTTTGTCGAATATTAGTGGCTATACTATTGAAACTTGGTAAGTAGATGTAATCTGTAAACCGCATTAAGATTTTGATACAAAAAACAGAAGAAAAAAAAACAAAAAAAATTAGGGGTGTCCCATACTTAGAACTGAAAAAAAAATCAAAACTCTACGTGTGCGGTATTTATGGATAGGTCATCAAAAATCATATTGGGGTTCCCTATTTTTTTTCTAAACTGAATAGTTTGCGCAATGGACTCTTTCAAAGTGGTAAAAAGTGTCCCCGTACAGGGGGCGTAAGTCCCCTGTAACTTCTAAAATAAGAGAATGACAAAAATAAAAAAAGTGTATGATGTACCATGTAAACTATCGACGAAAATTGGTTTGAATGAGATCTAGTAGTACTTTTTTTTAATACGTCACAAATTGACTATTGTTAAAACACTGATTTAAGTAACAACGAACTACAACAACTTTTATATTACTTGCTGCTACGGAAGCCTTCATAGGCGAGTCCGACTCGCATTTGACCACTTTTTTTGTTTGGTAATTCGTAGCTTATAGGTGATCGCATTTATTTTTTAAAGCAATTAGATCAGTGGTTTAAAAAAAACAGCTTATAACTAAAATTTGCAATACTGGCTGACCTGATGGTAGATTCCACAAAAATTATCTACAACGTTTAAAAGTGAAGTCGGTTTTTGTTATTTCAGAAAAAGTAAATAATTAAATAACGAGTATCTTACGAAGCTTAAACATTGATTTTACAATAGACTGAAAGAATAAACAAAATCTACGGCAGTTTTTCTAACCCGTTATACCTAATTACTATGAAATATTGTTCATCCCATAATCATTATAAATGACAATTATTAGATATCTGGATGTTTGTTGTTCAATTACATCAGAATGTTTACAAGGACCGGGTTGAAATTTGCAACACAGAAATTGAACTGAAACAGTTGAAATAACGTAGCGTGACGTAACGGGAAACAACGTAGCCTACGTGCACTCATAGACTACGTTAACGTAACGTTATCACGTTAAATAACGGAAATGGCGACTATGCAAGTAAAACCGCGGGGCACTGCTAGTAAGTAATACAGTAAGTATAACAGGTTCACAAGCGGGCTTACTTGCATACTCTACTTTTTTTGTGGGGCAAACTAATTAAAAAAAACGTCCATTTTTTTCTTTTTTTTATGGGGAAATTATACGATATCTTCTTAATTTTTCTTTGGCATCGGGCATTGATGTACTGGGTGCCACGTGGTCCCAAAAATCACCTTTATGAAGAACAATATGACCACGCTTCTTTGCTATGCCTTTAGAGTTCTCGCGGTAAAAAAGACAGCATTAATGTTTTTTTTTATCAGTAGTGTGTTCCACAAGTGTTTATGAGCTAGGTTGTAAAACCATCCCCCGCCGGTTTTTCCGTTTTCAAGCTGTTTAGATGTAAACGTAAACATACCAATACAAACAAATAAATGAAATTAAATTGTCTGTTTGTAAAATTATAAAATAATCGCTTTTTACTACATGCATGCGAATACATAGACGGTAAATATATCAAAATATCATTTTTTACAATAATTGTCTGTTTGTCTGTTCCATCTAATCTCCAAAACTTATCCAAAACATAGCTATTCTTGCTTGACCAAAATAACTAGGAAAAAAAAAGAAAATCTTTAAAACACTGGTGAAACTGCGAGAATAGCTAGTAATTAATAAAAAACCATCGGCTAAGTATCAGCTTGAGGCTCTGGAATCGATCGAGAGGCGTGCCAAAAGGCTCATAGGCAAAGACATTCTAGCGCGAAAAAGACTTCAAAGTCTTGAACATCGCCGCAAGATTGCTAGCTTATCGGGTTTCTATCGGATACACTTCGGGGAGTGTGCAACTGATCTGCATGATCTAATACCTCCTTCCCCTTTTTTCTATCGTACTTCTCGTAACTCAAAGAAGCGGCACCGTTTCATGGTGGATATTCCAAAGACACGGACGAAGAGGTTTGACTCTAAGTTTGTGATAAGAACATCTAGGCTGTGGAATGAGCTGCCTGAGTGGGTTTTTCCCGATAGTTATAATCTTGGTGTCTTCAAATCGAGAGTGAATCGGTTTCTTCTAGGTAAACACGCTCCATCGTAGACCGCATCGTCGCTTAACATCAGGCGAGATGGCGGTCAAGTGTAAACCTATAAAAGTAAAAAAAAAAAATGGCTAGGAAGAAAAACAGGTGTTGCGTTACATAACTAATTTTCCTCATCATCCAGCATAAAAGTCAGTCGAATAGATAAAACTAAAGACATTTTACTAACTCAAATGATCATCAACGCACGCGACAATGTCACATCTATATCATCCCGTTATCTCCATATCTTAATTGAAATTCCAAATTCGAAATAATTAAACGGCGGCGCATCAAAGCTGCAAGAACAAACGAGCATCGCAATTAACTTAGTCTTAGTACGTATTAGGGCTCTATTAAGTAAACCATCGTCCATTTCTAGTTCCAACGATTGTATCGACGGTAAACCGCTTCCACCGGAAGTACGATAGTATTTAATTGGCGCGAAAACTCAATAATTGAAGATAAAAATCAGACGGCAGAGCAAACCAATTACTGGTCGACTGGACGCTGTGCTGTACGCATCCGACCTACACGGCTCGGTAGTGATGTACCGTTGTTCATTGACTGTTATCGATAAATAATAAATAAATAAATATTGGTGGACAATTCACACACAACACCATCTGACCCCAAACTAAGCAAAGCTTGTAATATGGCGGCCAGATAGCTGACATAATACAGATATAGTTTTAAATTTGTACATACTTATTATAATATATAATTCGATAGATATGGAGTTTTGTTTTTCGTCATCATGTTATGGGTTAAGGTGACTACTTCGTTATCTAATTTTCAAATATCTGCGTGTCACTGAGCTGTTATGGGAAGGCATATTGCTAACCATCAAGTACAAGTCCGATTCGTCTAGTACTGTACAAAAAGTCTAATACTTGTAAGTATTCATAGATTCACAGATCTAAAGTTAAGGTTTTTGTACGAGTATGATATGTATAACATGACTAAATTTAATCAATTAATTCAATTCTACTTCATTTTTTTTTTATAATTTAGATTGACAAGACGAGCTGGACATGTGCCTGATGGTAAGCAAAATGCCAGCCACATAACAGCACATTGACACGCAGCTATTGGAACTTGAAGAGTCCAAATAACTACCTAGCACTGCACTGCGATCGTCACCCAGAGATCTAAGATGTTACATCTCTAAGCCCTGTAATTTCTCTGGTAACATTGCCCTTCAAACCGGAACACAGTAATGTTTGCACATTACTGCTTGGCGGTAGAATAACTGGCAAAGGTGTGGTACTTCCCCAGGCGGACTCTGCTAAGAGTCCTACCACTACAAAATATGTCAAATGTTTTTACTAAAGCATGGGCCTAAATCTATTCAACAATATATATAAAATGTACCTCATGTACTATTACAGACTATATTTTTAACTGTGTTCCAAATTTATCTCCTACCCATTTAGTTATTCCTATGTATGTTCATTGACTTTGAGCCTTTGACGTGAGCCACAAATACGTACAATTTTGGAAAACGCTCATATTATTCCTAAAACGTGGGACATTTGTGATCAACTAACTGAAAGACACAAAATTGAGCCAAAGTCAAAATTTGTAACATGATGTTTGGCCGCCAAATTAAACAGTTAATCGTATATAGGTTATATAGGGTATTCTAAATATTTTTTATGAGTCCCATTTGCAATTTTATCGATATAACTGAGCACATCTCTTGCACCAGTGCGGTCGTCCCGAACACGACTCGGCTAGCGACTCATTAGTCGTTCCCCCGTCAGTGGCTCGGTCGGAGGTTAATTGTTTTAATTCGACGACTCCGGAATACTGAAATAATTTATTTTATTCCACAAGAGTAAAGTGACTCTGTCTTTTCCATTAGATACCCGTCTACAAGTCTTAAGTTACTAACTTTGTCACGTCATCCTATTTCTTATTACTTAAAAAGTAGCTAACACATTTGTTTTGACGTGACAACGTCTTATAAATTGGTTTGCCGGGTGACACTTCAAGAAACTGCGTTACGTTCCGCTCACGTTATGCGCTCACAACGAGAGCGAGTGAGAGGCACGCGTCCCTTCCACTCGGGCATGGTTAGCCCGCCTAAGAGCGAGTGAGATAGACATAAAAAGTGAAAGGCACGCGTCCCTTCCGTAAAATTATTTTACCACTCAAAGTCGTTGTCACGTAAAACTTTCGCCCGTATACCGACTTTACAGGCAACCAATTTTTTTTCTTGATAATATTCATTCCATCATCAATTTAATTGTGTCAGTTAACAAACAGTAGTTTTGTAATGTCACCAATCCCACCGAGCAAGTGCTACGTTTGGATTCCCGCACAGATCCCTCGCAAAGTAAACTGTCGTAAAGATTTCTCATAAGGTAATAATTACAATCATTATAAGTTACAATCCACATAACAGAAATGGCAGCACAAAAATCTTCACAAAAAATGCTATGACAGTTCACTTGACACAGTATGATGGCTCACTATACTAGATGCGGTATTTGCTTGCTAATTGCTAAAATATTATTCATTGAAAACGGTTCGATATTACATTTTAATAATAAGCTGGGATTGAATTGGAATTGTTATTTTTTTCAACATAACCAAAACGACCACCAATTTTTTTTCGCAGTGATTTCTCATTCCAGTAACAATTACGGTTGTTGTAAGTTACCAACGCTTAACAGGGCAATACGTTCGTAACAACCGCTATGACAGTATGCTTGAGGAGAGGGCAGACCTCTTGCTGCCGATCATCATCGCCGTGAGAGGTGAGGTGAAAGGTCTCTCGGCTTTAAAGGGTCCTGTGAGTTAAGGAGCGAGAGTTGGAAACCTCTCACTCCTTGACTGAGGCGGGAGCGGACACGGGGGCAACCCTGGAGAGTTGCCACCGTCTCCACAGAAGGGCCTGGGGCGTTGGACGTTTAGGTACGTCCGACGGACCACCTAGGGATAGGCCTTCGAGGAAATGACGATAGAGGCCAGTCCTAAATGCGGGAGCGGGTTCGCAAGGGCGGTGTCTAGGGTCAGAGTCGTTGACGGTAGTGCGAAAAGTGACCTGACCCTGACCCCTGGCCCTGCAATGAGAAATCTGTAGGGGTTTTAGTCGGTAGGGTCACCATGTCTGTCGTCGTCATGGTGTCGCGCCGGATATATCTCACTATATGACCCTGCGTGGTGGGGGTGGGTAGTAAATTGTTTTTTTGTAACATAAGTAACCAAATCGTCAATCGTTGGGTATGGTAACTATTTTGTTTATTTTTTATTTTTCCAGGTATATGTGGTTCTTACTGATACTTAAGAATCACTCCGCATTTTCCTCATAAACTGAAGTATTCTAGCGATCTCTCATACCAGCAATAATTACAGTCATTATAAGTTATAAGCCACATAACGGCGGTGGCGGCACAAAGCCCCCGGTCCGGCGACTAACCCTGGTGTTAATTCGCGGAGCTCGCTGTATGACAGCGCGCTGGATGCGATACTACAAAAGATACTGTCTGATACCAAGAAGAGATGGTATGGATACGCCGTTTCAATTTTTGTAGCGAAAACTTCTTTCACAGACAGATTATTGGGTTCTGGGTGTGGGCTCTGAATTGAATTCCAACGACACGCTCGGTAATGATAAATCTTCGGGTAAACTCGAGACCATGGGCATGCTCATGGCCGCGCCCTTCGGATTCAACCGCGTAGCTTCCAAAGTAAGCTATCTATCAAATTCTGAGTTACAGGTTTTCACTTCTATGGGCAGTTCCTATGACAGCCCAATTTGTTCGTAAAAAACTAGATATAAATCCTAAATTTTTAATTATTAGTTTAGTTGTTATTTAAGTTTTTTTATATAAAAAAGCCTGTGACAGTTGGCCTCATGCCTCCTCTACTGCCTGCCGAGTTTTAAGCAAGTTCAAAAGCTGCAGCACCCTAACATACTTACGTTATAGCAATTATTAAATTTATATTAAATACGACTGGACGGATAATATATGCTCGTATTCGTAATAGTTTATCGATAACCATAAGTTGTTAAAATGACGACAATTAATAATACGATACTCACCCGGCCTCAGTTTTTGTTGAAAAATACAATTGGCGTCGCTTCAAGACTATACAGTAAATAGGATCTTCATGGGCAGCTCTACACATCATCGCTTTCTATAAGGTAAGTTACGCGTTATCTAAACTGTTGATTAAGTTATCTGAATGAGTATTTTATGTATGATATTATAATTAGCTATAATATATAGAATTTGAGTGTCTTCAACTCGATAGCGAAACGGTTTCCTCTACATACAGTCATGCTCTATGGTAGATGGACATAAGTTGAGATGGCTCTAAAAGTTTTTTTAACGTCTAAGAACTTGAAGTAAACTGTTTTAAATTCTTGTATTATAAAAACAATTTTCGTACAAAAAATTAAACCGACTTCAAAACCACAAATAGGCACTCAAAAGCGAAAAATAAACTAAAATCATTATTATAAGCGCTACTCACTCATCTATTTGAAGTCGGTGCCAGCTAAATCTAACAGGTATAGGATAGATACTACTTACCTGTGCCTACATAGCATCAATCTACTAACTTTTTGACCTGACTGGCACCGACTTCAAATAGATGAGTGAGTAGCGCTTATAATAATGATTTTAGTTTATTTTTCGCTTTTGAGTGCCTATTTGTGGTTTTGAAGTCGGTTTAATTTTTTGTACGAAAATTGTTTATTTTACTCTTTTAGTGTACAAGAACAAAATTAAAAATTTTGATCAAACCCTGACTACCTTGGATTTGTTATCTGTACAACATTCTACTAGTCAAGCCCTTTCATTTGATACCCATATAAAGGGAGTTGTGAAAAAAGAAATGTATTTCGGCATTTTGTGGAAGCGGCCATTTTGGATTTGAATTTTTTCATAGTGAAAAGTATTCTACTAGTCAAGCTCTTTCGTTTGATACCCAAATTGAGGTAGTAATGAAAAATATAATATAATTCGCCAGTTTGTCGTGGTGGCCATTTTGGATTTGAAATTTGTTATAGTACATAGTACTCTACTAGTCAAGCCCTTTCATTTGATACCCAAATTGAGGTAGGTTGTGAAAATATTTTGTCCGCCATTTTGTGGAGGCGGCCATCTTGAATCGACATTAACCAGACATTTATTTATTTAATATCGCATCGAAATCGGCCCATCTGTTTGAGTTCTACTACGGTACAGCAGATAGACAGACACACAGACAGACATCGACGTCACTTATAACACCCCTTTTTTTGGCCGGGGGTTAAAAACAAGTTTTTATTAAAGCATTTACACAATTTTGTATTGACAGGGTCGAGATTCATAACTTTTGTGAAATCTACAACGTCATCCAGATATGCAATTTTTCAGTTTTTGGTTCATATTTCAAAAACTACTAGACCGATTTCAAAAAGATTTATATGGGACCATTCGGGAAGCATACCCATCCGAATACAAAAAGAAATTTTAAAATCGGTTCAGAGGTTCTCGAGAAATCAGGTAACATACATAAAAAAAAAAAATAAAAAAAAAACATAGGGGTCGAATTGATAACCTCCTCCTTTTTTTGGAAGTCGGTTAAAAATAATTCTAAGCCCAATAGTAAATTTCGAAAAGTAACACAAGGCCATGTCCATACTAACCTGTACGTGAGAGCGACGTGCATGCGACGGGTTATAATAGTCTTGATATTTTCTTTATCTGCGCACTGTTCCCACTCCCCGTATACTATTACCTGTTTGCGGATTATTCGCAAATATTACTGCTTGTTCTTACATTTCAAGCTAAGCCGGTGCACACTTCTTTATAACTTGTTTTTAATTGAAAAGTCGCATACAATAGTCATCTACAGAAACCAGTGAAAACTTGGCCAGTTATACAGTATAATGTTTGCAAATTACTGCTTGACGATAGTTTAGCTAGGAGATAGATTAAAGTTTACTAGTTAAGGTGTGGTACTTCTTTAGGTTTTTATTACGGCTGGTCTATTCGGGAGAACGGCGCCTGGCGATCCGGAGATCTCGGGTTCAAACCCCACACGCACCATTGTCTTTTCCAAGTCACGTGCGTAATGCCGCTAACTTAAAACGGTGAAGGAAAACATCGTGAGGAAACCGACATGTCCCTAGAACTTTCCGAAGTCATGTGTCATCCTACCAATCCGCACTGGGCCAGCGTGGTGGATTATGGCTTTAACTCTCTCCTTGCGAGAGAAGGCCCGAGTCTCAGCAGTGGGAACATTTAGTGGGCTGTTGATGATGATGACTTCTTTAGGCGCACTCTCTAAAGAATCCTACCACCACAAACATAAACTATGTGGTTCATGCGCTTGGTACTTCATGGCCATTTATTTATAGTGTCTTAATTATTTTATTTTGCCAGCTATTTGGTTCCAGCTGTAAAACTTTTATTTTATCTCAGGCTAATAAGTGCTATGTAACAAATATTCAGAACTTATTGAACTGAAAAGTCCTTAATGCGCATTGAACGTTTTTTAATAGGGGAAAAGCTTACAGGTTTTCGTCACCGACGTCCTAATGTAGGCGTCGGAGCGTCGGAGCGGCGGCAGAGCAGAGGGAAGGTTGTGCTCATTACACCATTTTTGGATGGGTAAAAACTTATGAGCTCACATCACTGACATGTGTAATAGTGTATGCGTAAGTAACAACTATATAGATTACATGTTTTCGTGCAAAAACTAACGTGGTTATTACACATTTTATATAGTCAGTCCACTCCGACTCAAGTTTCGATCGCGTCCGGCGATCTTTTTCAAGGACTCTTTTGCGCGTTATCGCAGCTTACTTAGCGTGCTAATGCGCGCGCACTCTCCTTGTAAAAGATCGCCGGACGCGATTGAAACTTGAGTTGGACTGGACTGACTATGTCAAACGTGAGTTGCCCGTGTATTTATTAAAAAAGGTTATGCAATTTGTGCAATACTTGTGATGTTTATTACTAAAATTCTAAGTTATACGTTGATACTGTTATCGGTGATCCCTATGATTACCAATTGTTAACTGAGTTCAAAAAGAACGAGGTTACCAATTCAATTTTTAGCTAGCGGCCCATTCCAGTTTCGCTCGGATATTGCCATTATTTACTATTAACTATGTATAAAATTAAACTAACTTGCATAAATTTAAAGATATATAAATAAACTCTATTAGAAATTTGGCTGGCCTGTTGACTTAGTTGGTAGTAAGTCTTCCTGCGAAGCCGTGGGTCGTGGGTTCGATCCCTACCCAGTGCAAATATTTGTGTGATGAATACAAATATTTGTATTGTGCCTGGGAGTTTTCTGTGTATAGTAAGTATGTATTTCAAATTGTATAAGTATGATTTCAGATATCTGGTTTCCATAGTACAAGCTTTGCTTAGTTTGGGGTCAGTTGGTGTTGTGTGTGAAATGTCAACCAATGTTTATTATTATTTATTTTTATACTAGCAGCGCCCCGCTAGTTCCCGTTTCCGTTATTTTCCCGGGATAAAAAGTAGCATGTGCATTCTCCCAAACTATAATGTAATCTTTCAAAATTTAAACCCGATTCGTTTGTACGTTACGACGTGATTGAGCAACAAACATTCAAATATCCATACATTGACATTTATAATATTAGTAGGATTATACATTTTTGTACTTACGTTCCACAATGTATTCATAGCTTTAAATTCCCACTTTGTCCATTCCGTCGCGTAGATACGACTAAGTGTGCGATTTCATTTACGCCTTTTATTACACATTCAAATGAAACAAAACTTGTTGTCATCTTTTTGGTTTGGGGTTGAAATTGCTGGCGAGTAGTTGAGATTCTCCAAAAAAATTTTTATGTTTAAGAATACAAATAACGTAACACGCTATTAAAATAATTCATAACTATTCAATAAATCATTCGCAATAAATAACTTTCAATACAAATTAGAGGTAGTAGATATGATTAGTGGAGTAGATAGAGAGAGTAGGTAGAGAGAGTAGGTAGAGGAGAAAAGAACATTAATGAAAACAATAGAAAACAGAAGAGAGAAGATGTTGGGACATCTGACACGACACGATAACTTCATTAGAACAATAATGGAAGGTAAATTAGAAGGGCGAAAGAAGAGAGGTAGACCTAGAAGAAGTTACATGAACCAAGTGAAGGAGAAGATAAATGTAGTGTCGTATCAGGAAATGAAGGAGAAGGCGGAGTGTAGAAGTACATGGAAAGAACTCCACCGACAAGAGCGTCGTTCTTAAATTATGAATGAATGAATGAAGATATGATTGCCAAAGAGATGAATTTTATTTCCGTTTAAAAAGCGAGGAAACAATAGTTATAAGAAAGAGTGGTCTTAATTCTCTATCAGAGGCTACATCCAATTTACAACCAATCAGGCAACGCAGAATGCGTAAAAAATTTGTACACAGTCTCAATTTTATTATTTTTTAACAGAAAGCGATCGACGGAGGACCAAGAAATATTTGCCCTTATATAAAGTTGTGTAACCTCTTTGCATTTGCCCAATAGAACATCGTAGACTATATAAAGCTATAAGCCCTACAAATATTATAAATGCGAAAGTTTGTAAGTACGGATAGAAGGATGTATGTTTGTTACTCTTTCACGTAAAAACTACTAAAGAGATATTAATGAAATTTGGTATATAGATAGATAATAGTCTGAAATGACACATAGACTACTTTTCATCCCAGGAAAATACCGGGAACGGGAACTACGCGGGTGAAACCGCGGGGCACTCCTAGCTTAGAGTATAATTGTGTAAGTTAAGCAAAAACATTTTACCTCACCTATTTTTAGATGGATACATATTATATTATGTAGCCCTATTATCTGATACATAAAAGAAGCAAAAGATTAGTAGCGTGTCATATGAAAATCAGATAAAAAGCAATAAATTCATACCCATAATAAAATTATTCGTAATCTAATAATACCAAAGTCCGAAGCCCTACTTAATACCATAATTTACGTTCCAGAGAAAGGCGAATAGAGAAATACAGGAAAAGCCGACAACAAATGCCTTATTTTGAAAATCACTCGATTGTAATGCTAATATTACTCTTATTTCTACGTATTTTTTATTTGGTTGTTGCATAAATTTAGTTTTCTGTAAAATTCTTTGCAAAGTCCGACTGAGGAAGGATCACACGTTTTACCACTTATTCCACGTGCGGGTTCGAAGGGCAATGCTTCCAGACAAGGGACAACAAATAAACAGCATATAAATAAATTATCTTCTATCTCCGGTTGATAAGCGCAGCGCAACGCTGGGCAATAATAATAATAATAATAATAATAATAAATATTGGTGATTTAATAGCTTGATGTTCTACGTAACACTGTACTGTGTTACCATTGCACGGGGCTCGTCATCTAGAAATATAAAATGATTTATCTGCTGTATATTTACTGGAAATATTTCTCTTCAAACTGTAACACAGCAATTAGCACATTACCGTTTCGCAGTAGGAGAACAACATGAGCATGGACGTGGAGCAGATTTAAATAAAAATTGGTAAGTTCCTATCATCCACTGTTTTCCCGCCATTTTTTGTAAATTGACTCTCTATTATGCTACAAGTGCACAACACACTATTTGTTTGATTTTCACAATTTTGTCTAAATATTTGGTTTCGCAAATGGGACAAATAGTACACTCGCCCCAAATGCTGTCGCTGCTATTTAGCTATATGTGGTAATGCTAATGTTGAGAATAGATTTTCGTGTGACGTGACGTGTTCATCAATAATTTTAGCAAACACAAAAAATTCAAATAAGGAAACCATCTGGAGAAACAAAATTTTACGCTTATCTGTTAAAGAATTTGTTTATTGATACAAAATGCTTTTGATTTTTACGATGTCACTCGCTTGACATACATCTCCGTGTGTATATAAATACGTGCACTAGCAGTATCAATAATAGTCCCACAAGCGAGTGTTTCCGAAAATGACGCCCTTATCGATGCATCGCGTATTTCCCACGAACATTATATATTCTAAAATAATTAATATTCATAGCCTCGTATTCTTTTCTTATGCTAAAAAGTATTTCATTTGCATAATGCTTAACTTCATTATTAGGAATTGATTCGTCGGACAGCTAATTACAAAACATCAGAAATTTAATGAACTGCATCTAAATTTCTGTTTAGGAAGTTTCGATGGCTTGACTTTTATGAAGAGAAGTTGAACGTGTGGGTATCAAATTACTTACACTTACATTTCGTTCGTAAACCGAATGACGCCACTATTAAAAAAAACGACAGAAGTGACTACTATATAAAAATACTCTCCAACAAACAATAATAAATGTCAATAGTAAAAATAAAAAATATTACATAAAAACACAGCGACACGATAGTAAAGAGCAGCAGCAGCTGACCGTGTCTTTCTCGCTCGGGTACACTCGGATGTCCCGAGTTCGCCCTAACGAACCTTTCACTTAAGAGCGTGAGTTAGAGTTAGAGGTAGCTTAACCTACAGCCTAAGAGAAATCCTGTGTGCAGGGCCCCACAAAAATGTAATTTCAAAATGTAATATTTCAGCGAATATCTATGTTTCCAAACGCACAGTTAACAAATATACTCGTACCTACTAATATTAGAAATGCAAAAGCAGTTCTGTCTGTCTGTCTTGAAATTTGGTAGGTACAGACACAGTCTAGAGCCGTAGAAAAGACAAAAGGCAACTATGCAAGGAAGCTACGTAAAATAATAATAAATACGAGTATGTCGCTAGAAAAATGTAAATATAATTTCTAAGCTTTCGCAATATGCACGGTACCTGTATGAATATTGCAAGTATATGTAATGTTTTCAAGTGCCTCTTGAGTATACTTTGTACTTTCAGGTATGTTGGCTAGTAAGTTTAGAATAGTAGTGTGCGTCTTCTGAGCTGGCCCTAAGTTTGGTATGCAATAGAGGTCATTGAATACCATATAGCTACTCTGTAAAAGTGAACTCCTTAGGTAAATACTTAGGTGATAGTATAAAAATTAATATTGCACGTCCGAGATGGTCAAACTGTTGAATTTATTGAATTTAACGCCATCTTTTCCATACAACAAAAAATAATTCAGATTCTGAAACTTTTCTGTAGAACTTCTATACTTAACCGACTTCAAAAAAGGAGCAGGGTCTCGATCCGTTTTTTTTTTAAATGTATGTTACGCGATGGCCCCGCCAATTGAGAATCGATTATGACCAAAGAGTTTACAAATACTACTTATAGAGTTAGTTAGTTGTAAGCAGATGACGTGCATACTTTCTATGGCAACAGAGTGATGTGCCGCGACACAGGTATGACATTTCCACAAGAGCAAGAAAGATGCTACCCGTGCTTTCGGTGTAAAGCGTTTGCGCCATCTCTATACGTAGTATATGTAAATTCTTTGATTATGACGGTTTTTTTTTGTTTGTTAGATCATAGTTTAGAGGTTGTCCCATATTAATTTTACTGAAATCGGTGCAGCGGGTTTTGGAATATGAACAAAAAAAACTAAAATTTACTTCTGTTTGTCTGATGAACAACTCAGTGACAGCTTCTTATAGAAAACATTTTAAATTGAAGTCAATTTTTGTTTTTTAGCGAAAATATATTATAACATTACGATTTTTCATTTCTCTCCACGCCATCTAACGGTACTTTTACTACATTTTTAAAAGCATTTGCTGGATGCTTTACCGACATTACACCTCTAATAGAGTTGTCGAAATTCATAAATTGAAATATTGAATTAAAATTAATTACTTAGCCGAATCGTGATTTGAAATGAGTAAACGATACCTGACTAAATCAATTTCTATAAAAGTTGTTATTAGACGAAGTTTTAATTAAAACGTTAGTTGAAATCGTGAGAGAAAGATCCCACGTCTCTGTTCATTAGGTAACTTAGAATGTAACATGGTGAATCTCGAATCTTTTAACATTTAAATACAGGACTATATTGTGCTGGTAAAATGCTGGGCACGCTTTCAACTGGTAGTAGGTTTAAATATATTTAATATATCTATTTATATATCTCTATATAAATTATAATTAATTCTGAGGTCAACGTTCGGGATTGAGACTGGCAGTCATATTTATTATCTGTTCTATCAGTAGTCAGACGAGACAGCGACAGCATAGGTCTTAGTTTTGGACCGTGTCTTCAGAGTGGGGTCCAACAATCATTTTAAATCTAGATTAAGTTTTTGTCTCAATCAAATTTTTGTCATTGTCAATTAAACGTTCAAAAACAAGGGTCAGGCTGATGCTAATTCTGGGAAAGCTTCCAACTCGTAGTAGGTTTGTGAAATCTGATTAGGCCTGATACAAGTGCTTTCATCAGTTTGTGGATTATTCAGATGTGCTCTTCAGAAGAACTTTTTTGTATGAACGCGGTAATCTCAGGAATTGCAACTCAAAAATTCTTTCACTGTTGGATATATATAAAATATATTATGGACCACGGGCAAACCCGGGGCGGACTGTTAGTCTATAATATTATTAGGAAATAGGATCGGATGGTGCTCATTAAAGTAAGTCTTTTTAACAATAATTCACAGATAATTAACGACAAAATTATAATTCACATTGATAGCTCAAACAATCTTCGTGTCTCGAACCACTTAATCCAACAATACAAATAATTGCATTTCCTAAACCAATAACTTTTAATTAATTACATATGTATTATTCAGTCCATTATACTTCGAGATTATTCCACGTGTATTTTTAAGATATTCGATTACAACAGGGTGTTTCTAGTTCGTTAGATATAGTTTTAATTAGGCATCATGCTGTGTAGCTGATTGAAAAATCTTCGAAGCTCGTGTGTTAGTATTAAATTTATTGTTTGGTTTTGGAATGTATTGGTTGTTAGATCACAGCATCCGGAGTATTTGTTACTGTACGATTATTGTAATTAGGTAATTATTGAGTTCCTTGTTCTCAATTTGGTTGTAGATAGTTTTTTATGCGTCCGATAGCGCCGACAATTGAGTTTCTCAGTTAGATTGTATATTAAAGTCGGTTTGAGCGTTTACATTAGTTGAAGTTATATACTTTATTTTAGCGTGCGTGGGAAAAATGAAGATAGTTATTTTTACGAAGTGACCACATACAACCAAAAAACGATGTGATAAGGCTGGCTGATTCTCTTCTGGCTGGTCTTCAGATTAAATTTTAACAATATGCGCGCAGACAGACTTCGAAATTCAACACACTTTAGTTAGTTTTACCGATTAAAAAGACGTATGACACTTGGCCTCAATTGAGATCTCCTGTTTAGCCTACGTTGCGCGTTAGCCTCAAAAATAGTACACTAGTATACACACATACCAAAACAAAATTCGTTGCCACTTGACCACCATCGCGCCTGATGTTAAACAGCGATGCGATCTATGACAGAGCGCACTAATCGTCAATCAAGAGTAGACCTATCTAAAACTGCATGATCTAATACCTCCTTGCCCTTTTTTCTATCGTACTTCTCGTAACTTAAAGAAGCGGTACCGTTTCATGGTGGATATTCCAAAGACACGGACGAAGAGGTTTGACTCTTCGTTTGTGATAAGAACATCTAGGCTGTGGAATGAGTTGCCTGAGTGGGTTTTCCCCGATAGTTATAATCTTGGTGTCTTCAAATCGAGAGTGAATCGGTTTTTTCTAGGTAAACACGCTCCATCGTAGACCGCATCGTCGCTTAACATCAGGCGAGATGGCGGTCAAGTGTAAACCTATAAAAGTTAAGAAAAAAAAAGAAAAAAATCTATAAAACTCTCCTTTATCAGACTTTGGATACGGTTACTAAAATGACGACATCAACAAACGTGTATCTACTGAATATGATGCAGTTTGAAACCAAACAGTATTAAATTATATTTCCCAAAAATGCTACTCGAAATATCCAGAACGCGACGTGTTTAAACAGAAAGATCTTGAAAATAAAAATACTCCTTATCAGCTTAGCAACAATGCCACTTTTTGCTCTCAGTTCCAAGTATTCGCAAGATATCACAAGACAATGCATCAGCTAATGCACTCGCAAGGACAGGTCGGCAGGTGCACTCTCTGATTCCACGCGGATAATTTGCTTAACTGGTTTCTCTGACACTTTGCTGCCCCATCACAACTTAATCTTTACGACACTCACAAACAACACAACGTCCATCGCAGCGCAGGCACAGACAAAAGCAGCAAAGTCAGCTTAGACAAAAGCAATGGATCACAAATGCAAGGTATGATGAAGAAATCGCAGAGACTGTTGTTGTAAACTGACGTTGGAGTCAGTAGCTTCATCGGATAACACGGGTTATTGTAAAATTTAATTATTATGATTATGATTTGCCTTCAAAGAAAAGGCTTTCAGTGGTTGCTGGAACATATTATAGTTTTAGAGATCCGTGTCTAAGGAAGGTTTATCATTATAGTCTTAAAAACTAATACGCCTGTTTTGATAGTTGAGAAATACTCGCAATATACTCTTTTTAACCGACTTCTTAAAAAAAGGAGACGGTTCTCAATTCGTTTGTACTTTTTTTTTGTATGCAATAGCACCGCCAATGGGGTGTTTTCAAGAGGCAAAAATACCTGTCAAAGACAGTTCCCAATTTCGCCGTAGGTGGCGCCACTGTTTTATTTTGTTAGAGAAATTTCACAAAACCCACAGTGGTGACACACTTGGCAATATTTAAAACTATCTTTGACAAGTCTTTTTTGCGTCTGGAAAACGCCGCATTGTGAATCGATTTTAAGGTTACTTTTTGTTTGGTAGATAACAAACAGTTCAGAGGTGGCCTTCTCCTTTATGAACTTTATCAAAAGTGGTGTGGCGGTTTTTGAAATATAAACAAAAAACTAAAATTTGCTTTCATGTATTTAGACGACGTCGTGATAGGATAGATTCTTACGAAGTTTGATCGAGTATCTGAATTAAATTTTGAATTGAAGTCGTTTGTTTTTTTTCGGAGAAAATAAATACGTAACAAAAAAAAACGAATTAGTCCGCCAGAAGAATATAAAAAAAATATTGTAGACGTTTTTTTCATTTGTTTCAAAAACAAAAAATTACGAACACATAGTGCTTAGTAGTTTCGACTGACGTCACGTCTATAAGTACTTATACGATTTTTAAGTAGACTTGTCGACGTTGGTCGTTAGACGAATGGTCTATCTATATTATCTCTGTCGATTTTTGATAATTTGATAAAACAAAAAATACGTGTCCTATTTTTTTTTTCAAAGTCTACCTGACGGACTAATTAGAATGGTACGGTTAGAATGGTTGTTTGTATATACATTTTTTTATTTTATTATTATTATTATTCGTAAATTACAATAAATTTGAACAAACAATCAGCACTAATAAACCTCGCAGACGTTTGTGTTAGTGCTAACCTTCTCGAAAATTAATAAATACAATTACAGAACATACAAAATTATAACTTAAAAACCATATATACCATAATAATATACAACAATACCCCCACATAAAATATGTAGGTGTGGTACTTTTGACTCAGCCATCATCTCTATTATATAGTATTAAATACGCAAAAAAAAACTTACTTATTAATAATTACTTAAATGTGTTTTAAAAACCTTTTATGGAATTATTATTTTATGTTTTCTCTCAGTTTCGTTCCAAGTTATGATAGATACACTAGAACGAAAAAGTATTAAAGTTTAATTTTGTAAGTAACTTTAACTTTTCGTGTAGTGAACATTGACATTTTTAGACGTGATACAAAGAAGAAACCGCCCAGACTATTTAGTGAATGAACAGGACCAGATAACCATGATAATTTGCTTTTCGGTAGTATGATTATCAAATTTTACCCGGGTCAAGAGTGGTAAACCTAAAAACACAGAACATGCTCAAAGAACACCTAACTGTGTGACATGACTAACACTTGCCCAGTTTTTGTCCCTAGATATAAGTTATGCCTTCCTTATTGTTATCTCGAAGTGATTACGGGCGGATCTCGACGTCTAGCCATCTACATGATTAAAACGGGTCAACGCATCCATGAGTGTTATTAGAACCACTATAATTTGTGTCATTAAAGCATACGAACAGTTTTGAAAGAAATTTAGGTACCGTCATTTTGTTTGTATAATATTTTATACTAGTTGTGCCCTGCCACGCTTCGCTGTGGTACATTGTAATGCAAAAAATTAGATAAAAAAAATCCTTGATGCGGATTATATATCATTCTAAAATTTCAGCTCGATCGGTGCAGAACTTTTTTGAGTTTTTGAAGCGTACACAAACCAACATAACGTTTTTATACAGCGTGTGGCGGAAAGGTCCAACAATATTTTAACAGGTCATTCCAACACTGATATAGACTTCATCTCCGAAGGTCTCTTTCCCCTCAGCACTTTAGATCGCGAGATAATACGAGTCAAAGTTTGATGTAAAATTGACCAGCTGCAACCCTAATGCATGTACAGCTGACAAACGACCTTGCCTGTCAAAGACAAAATTTTGTGCAGAAAAGATTTTTTTTTGCCTACTTCGAAGCTGTGAATGGAATAAACATAACTTGGTTAAATTATTAACTGTGAATTTAATCCTTAAATACAATAGGTAATGACTAGAACTGTTTGACGTTTGGAGTCTATTCGGGCGGTCTACAACTATGATACCTAGTTCATACGAATAAAATAAAAATAAATCAGGTTTTACGAATAATGAAACAAACGCTTAATTAGAAGTTCCATGCAAGCTCGACTACCTATACCTTATCTACCTCGGATTTGTAAACTGTACAACTTTCTACTAGTCACGCCCTTTCCTTTGGTATCCATACTGAGGGAGTAGTAAAACAAGATAAAATTAAAATTTTGACTAACCCCGACTACCTCAGATTTGTTATCTTAACAACATTCTACTAGTCAAGCCCTTTCATTTGATACCCATATCGAGGTAGTTGTGGAAAATGTATTTCGCCATTTTGTAGCAGCAGCCATCTTGAATTTGAAATTGGTCATAGTGCAAAGTATTCTACTAGTTAAGACCTTTCGTTTGATACCCATATTGAGGTAGTGGTGAAAAAAAATAATGTAATCCGCCATTCTGTGGTGGCGGCCATCTTGGAATTGATTTTTTTTATAGTGTATAGTATTCTACCAGTAAAGCCCTTTCATTTGATACCCATATTGAGGTAGGTTGTGAAGAAATATTTTGTCCGCCATTTTGTGGAGGCGGCCATCTTGAATCGATATTAACCAAACATAGCTAAGAACATCCGCACGGATATTAACCTTCAAATAAAAAAAAACCGCATCGAAATCGGCTCATCCGTTTGAGCTCTACGGTGCCACAGACAGACACACACACAGACAGACATCGACGTCAAACTTATAACACCCCTTTTTTGGTCGGGGGTTAAAAATAAATGTATTTCGCCACATTCTTATACCCTTTATTTTGGCCGGGGGTTAAAATACCTTTGGTAATGTGTTTTTAATTGATTGTTATATTCAACAAGATGTAAGAAGCCAACTATCCGTCTTTTAACGCTTTTCATAAAATTCCTTACTAAATTTCACTTCATATCGGAGATATTTATTCTTTGCGAAGTTGTGAAATTCCCCGACGGACTTTCTTTGACGGAATTGTCGGCATGTCGGCTTTGTCAAACGTATTGACGCCGTGCATCGCTGCCGCAGCGCCGACCAATAGCAGAACAGAAGCTCGCTCGCCGGCCGTGCCGAAAGGCGAAACGTCGCGGCGGTACTTTACCGAAAAGCCAAGCTAGAAATCGTCAAAAATGGATTTTTAAAAGTTGGGGGTTCCGTCAATTTTTTTTTAATGTTTTGTTTTATCTTGACGAAGAAAACATACTTACGGCTGAGCACGGGAAATCGTGAGTTCGGTTCTTGGCTTGGTCGATATTTGAATGATAAATTCGATTATTTTCCATGGGTTTAAGATTTCGTTGTCCTTGTCTGTGTGAACTACCTACAGGTTCTCCAACACAGAACGACCTAGTGGAGAGCTACGATTGTGAAGAGTTTTTATTTGGCACAAAGGTAGATTATAGCCTGGAAATAGCACATAGGATACCTGCCTACCTAGGATATCTAACTAGTCGAAGACTCCGTCTGGGGAAGTACCTTTGCCAGTTATTCTACCGCCAAGCAGTTTTGTGCTTTACCGTGTTCCGGTTTGAAGGGCAAATACAGCACGTAGCTGTTATGAACAGGCATGTTGCTTACCATCAGGTACATGTCTTACTCGTCTCGTCACTCTTAATTGTAATAAAAGCATGCGTGATTTTACGCGACCTTTTACGTGGCTTGGGGTTTTCAAAGTACGGAACCCTAATTGTCAATTTTTTTTTTTTTAATATTTAATTTTTGAGTTGAAAGTTCAGTCGCTCTCTAGCATCATTGGTGGTGTGTTGTTTGTTTTATCGCAAAATTGATATCTACGATGTTATCACTGTACTTAGACATGGTAGGAGGTAGTCGTCATGAAGAACGTGAAATTTTCCGCCAACGTCTGAACAGCAAGGGAAGCGTTGACTTGCCACAAAACGAAAAACGTCCCAATCAGGCCCGGTATTAGTACTACCAGCAGTGCTGGTGCTGCTCCAGCACCCTGGACTCAGACTTCTAACGCCACCACCGGAACGCGTCGGAGGAAGGTGCGCCGCGCCGCAAGCACCTTGGATTGCAGTGTGAAATGGATAAATATGTTTATGTGTACATAGTGTTGTTGTGCAGTGAAATGTTGGTGTTACAATGCGACTATCGTTGAATAATAAGGAGATTATTAAAGGTTAGTTAATTTAGCCAAAAATAATTAGCTAGTGTAGATATCTTCCATACTTATTACAGAGTTTAAATAATTAAATTAATGATGTATCCTAACTCTTTATTTGACTTTGATTCAAACATGTAGGTACCTACTTAGTTATTTATTTGATATTCCTTCCTGTCTAATATTGTTTGAAGGCTTATTAGGTACTTACACTTGACAAAATTTTGTCGACTGAATTCAGAACCAAGTTAGAAAGAAGCAATTCTCGCTTCTGAATTTAGTATGCTACTCTTAGCTTACTGAATGAAATGCTATTATTACACTTCACTAAATTCAGTAACAACCAAATTTAGCCAAGGGTAATAAGGCTTTTGGTTAGCGCTAATAAAAAGCATCTATTTTTATTCTATCTGGCTCAATCGAATACGGCAGTTCAATAGCTTCCACACCTTATCTTTCTTTCTTGTTCGATTTCTATGGTATTTAGGGAGATTTTTGAAACGACAGATAGGTATCAGTGCGTCGCCACCGGCGCGGCGCGCGGCGGCCGGCGGCGGCGGTCAGTGATCGCGCCGCGCCGCCGGCCGGTTAGGGTTGTCAAATAAAATGATAAACAACGCATTTTTAACTTTGTATGGAAAAAAAAATATTGGCTTTCGCGTCTAATATTCACATATGTGATTCGATACGTAGTATAGATGAACTACAATAAATATTGTTGGACCTTTCCGCCACACGCTGTATAATATAGAGATAGGACCTACTACTCTACAAAATAAACTCTTTGCTTCGTTCACGCGAGATAGTTTTTTTTTAAGCGCGCCTTTGCTAGTTATTCTGTCGCCAAGTAGTAATATAATGTGTCACATGACTGTGTCTGGTTTGAAGGTTATTGTTTCATATAGACTTTCAGTTTTTGTTGACATTTTAAAAAACTCCCACACTGATTTTGATAACATTTACATCGGACCATTTCTAAACTATAATCTACTAAAGAAAAAAAAAGCTGAAGAGAACCTCCTCCTTTTTAGAAATGGGCTTACTTGTTCCTGACTTGTATCGTTGACTCTTCGTCTAATTTTTTTTATAGGTACTCATTTAATTTAGCTCAAAAATTTGGCTTGCGTTGGGCTTGAGTAAATCTTTGGAATACGGCGCTAAAACTTTGAAGCGTGGTTTGCAACATCCTAAGACAATGAAGCAGGTAAATTTCATTAACAACCGGTACATTGTCCGTCGGAGGTTGTAGTTAATAAATAAGGCATTATCTGTATAATAAGTAGGCTCGATTGAGCGGAACAATACTTCGGAATACGTGTGGGAGGTGGATACTATCAGCCTATTAAGGAAAATGTATAGAGCTGTTATAACCACAACATCTTTTTTGCCGGTAGCCGTAGTGGTAATACTCATAATAAAGTTATCCCGGAAAATGTACTTTTGCCACCAAGCAGTTGCTTATGTTTTTTTTTTTTTTACTTTTATAGGTTTACACTTGACCGCCATCTCGCCTGATGTTAAACGACAATGCGGTCTACGATGGAGCGTGTTTACCTAGAAAAAACCGATTCACTCTCGATTTGAAGACACAAAGATTGTAATCATCGGGGAAAACCCACTCAGGCAACGTATTCCACAGCCTAGACGTTCTTATCACAAAATTAGAGTCAAATCTCTTCGTTCGTGTCTTTGGAACATCAACCATGAAACGATGTCGCTTTTTCGAGCTACGAGCATTCCGATAAAAAAAAGGGCAAGGTGGTATCAAATCATGCAAACCAGTCGCACACTCTCCGAAGTGTATCCGATAAAAAAGCGATAGGCTAGCAATTTCTCGGCGATGTTCAAGACTTTGAAGTCTTTTTCGCACAAGAGTATCATTGCCTATGAGCCTTTTGGCACGTCTCTCGATCGATTCCAGTGCCTCCAGCTGATACTTAGCTGATCCATCCCAAAGGTGCGAACAGTACTCCATACAGGAGCGAATCTGTGCTTGATATAAAGTGAGCAACTGTTCAGGCTTAAAATACCTTCGCACCTTTGAGAGGACACCCAGCTTTTTGGCAGCTAATTTGGCCTTGGACTCGGTATATGAGCCAAAGTTGAGCGTAGATGTTAAAGTAACGCCCAAAAGCTCAAGAAGGTCAGAAACTGGCACGGACACACCTCGAAAAGTAGGAGTCAGTTGGAATGGACTCCTTTTTGCGGAAAACAGACACGCCTGCGTCTTACTCTCATTGAACTTGACCAGATTGGCATTGCCCCATTCAGACACCGCCTCAAGGCTGCCCACTGGCTCTCGCGCTAGATGTGTAACTCTCTACAACGGTGCTATCATCTGCGTACCCAAAGATACCGGACTTCAACAGATCGTTGATATGTAGCAGGAAGAGCGTCGCAGAGAGTATCGACCCTTGAGGGACTCCGGCATTGATAGTCATTTGATCCGACGAGCAGCCATCAATGACGACTCGTATGGATCGATCCCTCAAGAAGTCCGATATCCACGCAATAAACCCAGGAACTTCAAACTGCAACTCAATGATGTGCAAACATCATTGAGTTGCAGTTTGAAGGAAAATGTTTCAAGAAAAATAACAGGGTATCGAGATAATTTTGTTTGATTGTGTACATGGTCAAACACTAACAGCGGCCCGTGGTTTTCCCCACATAGTTCCTCTTCCTTTAATTTTCCAGCGATGAAATACGAGTAGATAATCTATCTGTGTTATAAATTTCGACCCCTTAAGCCATTTCAACGTGATTGAGGAACAAACAATCTAACTTTAACAATCATAATCATTTATTTATATACCCTGTTACACGCCATACAATAGATTCAAAATAATACACATGTGAAAAATTTATTTCAAAAAAATATTTAATTCTTAATTAGGATTTAATTGTTTAATTAAAATTTCAAAAACAAATGATGAAATTAGTTCTGGATTAAGCAACTGAAGAAGTTTTAATCGACCCAACTTCGAAAATAGAACAGGCTCTCAATTCGCTTATATGTTTTCAATATCTCCGCCAATTTTTTTTTTTTTTAACAATATATAAATATATTTTAAGAGTGATCCTATACAACTTTTATCGAAATCAGTTCAATGGTACTTGAAATATCAACAAATAGCTAAAGTATTCTTTCCTTTACTTGTACAATGTCCTTACTAAAAATATACTCGTAGAATAAACGTAGATTACTACAAAAAATATGAAATTCAGTTGAGTTCCTAAGTTTAGTTTAGCCAGCGTGGTAGATTATGGCTTTAACTCTCTCCTTGCGAGAGAAGCCCCCGAGACCCAGCAGTGGGAACATTTAGTGGGCTGCTTATGCCTAAGTTTGATTTTAAATTCAGTCGAAGTCGGAAGTCGGTTTTTATTTATTTTTTGGAGAAAAATGACGTATTATGCTATCATCTCTGTAATGTTTCCGGCAGCGTCAAGCCCGCCTGATTTAATTGTGCCCGCGATAATTGCCCATTGTCCAGCATATTGCTCTGCCCCGGTTGTCTGAACTTAACTACGTCCCTTTGTTTTTTCGCCCTAGCACTCTGTTATGGGGTAAGTTCGTAGTTTCAGGAGACTGCGATCAAGTTTATAAAACGTTTATAAGACTACGATATTTATGATAATATACTGCTTTACTGGCCTGTGAAAAGTAGGTTTATGGCTAGCACGGATTATTTTTTTGCACGTATTTGAGATCTTTAGCGTTTGCCCTACATGACATACAGATAAGGGTAAAAGAGATGGATTTTGTTACCTTTATCACCAAGTCTACGTTCAATAAACATAAAACGACTTAACCTCATTTTTTTCTAATAGCTAAAGCCGCCATCGCTAATTATTTTACGTAAACACAATCATATATCTACTCAAATTATGCTCTAAGTACAGACAGTAGAGTAGACACAATCCAATATAATGCGGGCTACATCATACTTAAAATTTCAAATAGTGTCAATTTCATTAAAATAATAGTAAAGAAAAAATATTTTAAATACATTTTTTTTGTAAATCATGAATTATGAGATGAAGGAAAAGATAGAGCGGACATCAACATATTTATAATGCCAAAAAAGCATTTTATGTCACCTGGCAAACCAACGCTGGTTAGTATGATGGACTTTGAGTTGACATTCTTTTCGATTCCCAGCGTTGAGAACAAAAGAGGGCTGCTTTCTAATACTATTTATTTCTTCTTTACCATAAATTAACTTTTAATTTGTTGTTTCTCCCAATATCCCTCATCGATTATCATCATTCATGATACGTAAACACTTATAAAAGATAACAAAGGTCAAAAGATGAGATCTCAGACATACATTGACACTAAAAACTACGACTGATTATCATGTACTACAACGACAGTTTATCTTAAACAGGGATGTAGTCAGGAGAGAACAGTGGGGTACAAATTAATGAGGCATTTCCCGACCCCAATAAAATCATAAATGCAAAAGTTTGTAGGTATGTATGTTTATGACATCTGGATGAAATTTGGTAGTCTGGAATAACACACAAGCTCCTTTTTATCACTGGAACAGGAAATACGCGGTAAAACCATGGGGGCTTCTAGTAAAATATAAATATTATGAATATGTGCATATTCTACTCAAATACAATGATTATTTCTTCAGACTGCTATTCAAATTTGTTTTTAATTTCAACTTCATCCATTCATAAATGTTCCAACGAGCAAGAAATATCAAAACAAGTAAACATCAACATTCGTATTTATAATAATGACAATGCTTCACGGTTTTACCCGCGTATTTTCAGTTTCTGTTGTTTTCCCGCGATTATATTATCTTGTTTTTCAAACAATATCTTGTTTTTCAAACAAGATATAATCTAACTGTGCTCCAAACTTCAGCTCATATTTATACGTTCCGATGTGACCAACAAACATCCAAGCATTGATATTTATAATATTAATAGGATTTGATTTGAAGATTTCTAATACGGCCTCCCCCATAACAATCCTTATTGCGTCCACTGATAAAAGGTTCCATTCGGGGTTCATTTGCAAACACAATACCTAGCATGAACCTAGATACATATTATTTACATAACTTGCGATTTCACAACAATGTATCCAGCAATTTACTTAGCTTTGATCACTTGACCGCACAGTCAGGATCAGCTTACCGCTGTGAAAAGATAAGAAGAACTTGTCATTTGAATAGCCTATAAAATAAAATATATTGTTATTCTACTATAAGGAATATCTCTAGAATTAAATAAAACAGAGGAAATGGGTGTGGCTGTGTCATATACACCGCTGTCTGTTGTTGTGCTGGAATTCGTACAATAACCGCTAAAAAGTTTGTTTAATAAATATTGGTTGTCAATTCACACACAACACCATCTGACCCCAAACTAAGCAAAGCTTGTACTATAGTTTGTGTTTAAAGTGTTTGGTCACTTGTAAAAGAGGTACTATGTAATACACCTAAATAAAAATCTTGATACTATTATGAAATTAGCGCAAATTACCATACTTCCTCAACTGCACAGGTGTCGCAAAGTCGCCTTAAGCGTTATGCATTTTTTGGTCCTTTAACGATCCTACATACTACGAGTATAAAAATACATACATAATACAGCACACTAAATATTACCACTGCTTGGTCTCGACGAGGGCTTCTCTCACAAGGAGTCAAGGCTATTATCCACCAGGCTGGTATAGTGCGTGTTTTGGTGGATAACACTTGACTTCGAAAGATTCTAGTGTAAGGTTCATGGGCTAATTACTGTATTTTAATATTACTTTACAGTATATTTAATCTGTGTGATGTTCATTTGAGTGTCTATGTTTCTTGATATTTAGCAATGGCAACATCGTATCAGACTGTTATATTATCTATGCAAAAACATCACCTACTTTTTAATTGGACACTGAACGTATATAACAACTGATTACATAAAATCCCATTAAAGCCGTTACAAATCAGAGTAAAGGCTTTTCATTTTCTGAGATAAGGACTTGACCCTTCACTAGGTACTTGTCGGTTTCATCTCGATGTTTTCATTCACCGTTTTAAGTTAGCAGCATTATGGACATGACTTCCAAAAGACAGTACGCGTGATGTTTGCACATGGGGGCTCCGGATCGGCAGTCGCCGTGGGCCCGACTAGACCAGCCGTAACTTCGCAATCTTAGCTTTAATTATCAAGTCACTAGATGTCCGCCCCGGCGTTGCCCGTGGTACATTATATAGTACTCATCAGGATCCCGTACATATACAACGGTGAAAGAATGACTGAAATCGGTTCAGCCATTCCTGAGAATATCGCTTTCAAACAAAACACCTCTTCAGCTACCTGCTATGCCATCTGTCGGAAATTGGTTGTACCAAACTCAGATTTAGAAAAAAAAATTGATAAGCAAAGGTTTTATATCCAAGAGGTATGTAATCTGTGATATTCAATGACGCAATCTTAGACACATGCTGTCATGTGTCATGTCAAAGCACGAAACGTACGAAGACTCTCCAAAAGGAATATTTTTTCCCGATTTTGTTACATTCTTGATTCATGCTCCGCTTCTATTAATAGTAGCGTTATTTTCTATATCCTAAAGCCTTCCTCGCTAAATGGACTATCCAATAGATCAATAATCTTTCAATCCGGGCCAGTACTTCCCGAGATCCTAGCGTTCAAACAAACAAACAAACAAACTCTTTAGCTTTATAATATTAGTATAGATAAGTCATTTGTTGATATCGTTAAAGATACAATGACATGTCATTTTACACATTATTGAAGTATGTACTATTTTTCATAGTATTTGCAAATGATTCAATTATTCATACAAACATTAAGATAAAAATTATTAGTCAGCAGGACACATACAATACAAATAAATTACAATGAAATGTCACAGAATAACAACAATAAATACTTATTTTAATTTACTTTGACGTCGGTCAGATCAGAATACTTGTAAAGTACCTGTTCGACAAGCAATTTTTTAGTTTGTTAGTTTTTAGGGTTCCGTAGCCAAACGGCAAAGTACGGGACCCTTATAGATTCGTCATGTCTGTCTGTCCGTCTATCCGTCCGTATGTCACAGCCACTTCTCTATTATCTATCTCATATTTTCTCCGAAACTATAAGATCTACACTATTGAAACTAGGTAAGTAGATGTATTCTGTGAACCACATTAAGATTTTTTAATATGTTGTGGGTGTCCCATACAAACTGAAACTCAAAACCATACGTGTGGGTTATCTATGTATAGGTCTTCAAAAATGATATTGAGGTTTTTAACAAATTTTTTTCTAAACTGGATAGTTTGCGCGAGAGACTCTTCTAAAGTGGTATGTTCCCCCCTATAACTTCTAAAATAAGAAAATGACAAAAATAAAAAAAGTGTATGATGTACATTACTACATAAACTATAAACGAAAATTGGTTTGAATGAGATCTAGTTAGTAGTTTTATTTTAATACGTCATAAATTAACTATTATTAAAACACTGATTAAAATAACAACGAACTACAAGAACTTTTATACATGTTACTTAGGTACTGCTACGGAAACCTTCATGGGTGAGGCCGACTCCCACTTGACCACTTTTATTAGTTTATTAGTAATTAGAATAGAGATGATAATGATAATTAGGTATGCTAACCAAAAACATGTTAAATTTAAGAGTAAACTCGAAATGGTCTACGAGTCGATTACTAGCGGAATCCCAACCGGTAGTAATCGGCTCTACAGACGAGCACAAGAATTAGATTTTAAATATACCCAACTCCCCCCTATTTACCTCTTCTTCTCCTTATCCAAGAAATGTGTAATAAAAAGATGATTGTAATGACAAAGATCACGGACCCCGGAGTCTGTAGAGTGGCCAATTTAAATTAAAAAAAAAAATGGTCTACAAATATTCAACATTTTTGACGTCAAACAAACTCAAGTAAACATAATTCATTTATTCTCTAATAAAACAAAAACCAACTTTAATTTAAAATTAAATCCGACACTCGGCCGAATTTTATAAGAAGCCATCACTGTGTCATCCAAATAAATTAATGTAAAGTTTAGTTTTTTGTTCATATGAATGATTGAAGAATGATGATGATATCGACAATATTTCGATTTCGATAAAATTTATAGACTATCTTAAACTATGACCCACCAAACAAAAAAAAATGTCAGTCATAGGAACTGCCGATAGAAGTGAAAATTTATAACTCAGAATTTATAAGCTTACTTTGGAAACTACGCGGGTAAAACCGGAGAGCGTGGCCATCTAAAAATAATAACGCATTTCTAGCCAATGGGCACAGATAGCCAATGGGTAATGCTGACGTTTTTCTAGATGGCCAATGGGAAATACTGACGCATTTCTAGACGGCCAATGGGCATGGTCCCGAGTTTACCCGAAGATTTCTTATCATTCCCGAGCGTGACGCTAGAATTCGATTCACAGCCCACGAAAAATCTGCCTGTAGAGCGAAAAAAAAAAGTTTAAAAAGTTCATTATTAATGTGCGATTGGCGGGTCTATCGCCTAACAATACAAAAAAACCTACAATCGAAATGAGAACCTCCTCCGTTTTGAAGTCTGTCAAAAATTGAGCTAAAAACAGTTTTTTTTACACAGCGGCAACACTCTAATTATCACTCCTTAACAAATTTTTTTTGTAATAAGAGTAATGTCAGTTGACCTAAAATGGGCTCTACCACCTATCAAACTTTGTACCGTACTAGCGCAGAAGGCGCACTTAAACAACATAAACTTATTTAATTAGTATTTTCCTCTCCTATTGAAACGCCAAGCAAAAGCTTTCCACATTTCCAACTTCAAACATTCACTATTGAAAAGTAAACAAAGTAAAAACAATCCATCCACAAACTATTCATACAAATTGAATTTTAAATACACAGGAACATCATGCAAACGCATTATCGCAACAATTGCGGAGGCGGTATTCAATATACGCCGGCCAATAAAAGCAAGATGGTGGACAATGGGCAACGTCAAGATGTCCGTCGATTTATGGCTCGTCACTTAGACAATAAATAGTGATTTTCGCGTTTCTCCTCGCAGCACGCAATGCTTTAGAATGTTACTGCGTACGTTGCGATAGTGCTACAATTTGTTGTTTTTTTTTTTAATTTTGTGCGCCAATACCTTTTTGGTTTTATGGTTTTACATCAATAAATTGAAGCATTCAAATATTTAATTATCAGAGTAACGTATTGTGATCTCAATTGTGATGAAGATCTCACGTAACTCTGTAACGGCTAAAAAGAGTTGAATGAATTTAAATGCTTTTAGTTTAGTTTAGTTATTTAAATAGTGTGTGTGCGTAGTCACGGTTTAAACCGTAGTTCAAACAAATACCCTAAAATTATCCTGTAATTACAGTTACAATATTTCTACGTATATACGAATGAAGGTTTCGACGTGTATGGCCTGTGATTGTAACATAACCTGTGGGAACTCTAGTGATACTTTATTTAGCAGTCATATAGACCTATATTTATAGCAATGTGTCAAATATAACTATGGAGCAATAACCCCAAAATGTATTTTAAAAAAGATTTGAAGCCTGGTAGCCCAAAACTGTGTAGCCATAGACGAAAAAAAGCCCTATTCCAGTTAGCAATACAAAAAAGATACGTAAACCAATGTTCCAGATCTCAAATTTGTTTTTATTTAGTCACACGCAAACTCGACTTTTAAAATCGTAAAAACAAAGTGCAGTTTACTAGTACTAAAGGAAAGAAAACGGCGTATGTATAATTCTTTAGTATAAGCCTATGTCCTATAAAATAATACCGACGTCTTCGTTCCACCCAAAACTGTGGTTGATTTTTGGTGACAAAAAAAAACGATATTCCGCAAAACTCATCCATTTACGTCTTACGTCCGCTGTCCCGCAAAGCACGTCGACCATTGTACTGCATATAAGGCTCAGTGAAGCGACTCGATATTTTTATACGATACTAGATGCCATTGTGGTTGAACAGGTAGGCTGGGTAACTGTTACTCGCGGTTCCGCGTCGGGGTTAGAATGCGGTTGCTGTGTGTACCGAGTGGACACACAACTTCGTTCTTCTTGCGATTGTCGACCGATCCTCTTACAGACTTTGTAGATTGATGGATGAGAAACTGTTTTGGATTAGCAGCGCTGATTTCTTCGAAACTCTTCACCGTTATCAGACCTTAGATCTATGGTTGAGGAAGATGGATGGTTTACTTGATGATGTTTGGCGAATTACTAGGAGGATAAAATAATTAACAACAACAAAAAGTGTTTTTGCGATCGTAACGTATAACATTTCATATTCGTGCCGTGGATGGCGCATAAAAAAAACGAAATTATTATTCAATGACAATACAGACGTAATTTATTGGGACGTAATATATAGGGAACATTTTTATTGGGACTTACTGTTTTGTAGTTGCTGTTACTGTTTTTGCAGTTTGTTTCCTATTAAACTTTAAAATGAAATTATTGTTGTGATGCAGTTGTTTTTTTTTATAGTCTCGCTTGATGTTGTGCGATGATGCGGTCTGCGATGGAGCGTGCTTACCTAGAAAAAACTAACGTATTCTCTATTTGAAGACACCAATATTGTAACTTTCAGAAAAAACCCTCTCAGTCAACGTATTCCACAGCCTAGACGTTCTCATTACAAAAGTAGAGTCAAACCTTTTCGTTCGAGTCTTTGGAATGTCATCCACAAAACGATGTGGCTTTTTCGAGCTACGCACAGTCCGATATAAAAAGGGCAATGTGGTATTAGATCTTGCAGATCAGTTTCACGCCCTCTGAAGTGTATCCGTGTTGTTCTTTTACGTTTTGTTTTTCAGCATGGCGGATACCAGTGATAGATAGGTAAAGTCAATTAAAACTATTGAAATAGATCTACCCTTACCAAACTTCTCAAACAAAATTAAGCATTAACACCTTCATCTTGAGCGTAATTTTTGTAAACAATATTTGAGATTGTTTTTCGTTATCGCCTTTTTTAACTGTGCCATCGCCAGACATTTTTAAACATTGTATTGTAGATCTGGGATCCCAAAAAGAGTTGAAAACAATCATGATAATAACTTGCGGCTTGAATATCTTTTTTGAGTATTTTAAAACTTTAGTTTTGAAACATGTAAATTAAAACAAAATCAAACCACAGGTAAACAAATGAAACCAGACATCTCACCACCCAGCAGGCACTTTGTATGATGGTTATCTTCACGATTTTATAAGCAAAATTAATTGTTTGAACTTTGAGGCATCTCTGAATTTGCCCGCTACCAAGCTACCTAATTAAGAACCTGGTCACAAACAATTAATTTAGCCCCGCTATCGTCTTTCAGATTAAATTCCTGTTTTTACCGACAATCGCTGGTAATTCTCGACAATATTTCATTGTTTGTTTTAACTAAACGATGGATGCGATGTGTCATTTTGAAAAATTGCATGCTAATCTTTCAAGTTTCTCGCGTTTAGCGAATGGATGTTTTTGTCGTGCAATGTAAGGTATTTACAGTATTTGTTTATAGCTTTAATTCTATGAAGATAATAGTGCATTTAGCATACCACAAGTATAAGCTGTTCACCAAATTATCTAACTGTAGAGACTCGAGCCGTTTTTGGTCAAGGCTAATAAATCCAGTAGTTTGGGTCAGGGAATGACGCAAGGTTTCGAAAGATTCTAGGGACATGCCGGTTTTCTCGCGATGTTTTCCGTGACCGTTAAATCCAGTTATGACGATATGACACACATCTTCCCTTGGCGAAAATATTAGAGGTGCAGGGGGATTCGAACCTACTACCTCTTTGAATCGCATGTTATAACCATTAGGCGTCACGGCTTTAATGATGAATTTGAATTTGTTTTTGAATAATACATTTTTAAGCAAAAAAACTTACATTTTATTTGTGGAGAGTACGTACGGAAAATTAATATTACATGCATTTAAGTATGCTTCGAATACGTTTTGAGTATGCTTCAATTTTATGCGACATTTGTTTGGTTTTCAACAAAGTCGTAAACATTTGTGATCGAATTTTTATGACATTCTTTGTTGTATTTTGATTTCAATATTTGATAATTAAAAAAAAAGGTAAAATGTGAACTTAAAATTGAACTATTTTAGTTACCTAACATTGATTTTTATTTTCGTTTGTTCTGTTTTAGTCTCAACTATTAGATAAGTACTAAAAGAATCACCTAGATACGAGGCTCAATAATACCAATTTTTTTTTTGACGTGACAACGTCTAATAAATCGATGAACGCCGGCTGCATGCACGAAAAAGTGTACCGTTATGTCCCGTTACACTGATAGTCCCGTTACGCTTATTTTCCCGTTACGCTCACTGCTTGCGCCGCATCTATCAATGTTTTGTTCTGACGTTGTCACGTTAAACTATCGTCCTCAAACCAACCGACTATACAGACAACCAATTTTTTTCCGCATTATCCGGAGTTGATAATTTTAGCGCGATCACCGAGCGTACTTACAAAAGCATCATACGTTAGGTGACTTTTTTTATTCTGATTGTTACGAGTATGTTCCTAAATGCACTGCAACTGAATGAACTCCTAGACAAAATAAATAAGTCCCCAAATATACATTCGCATATATTTAATTGGATAACGGGACACTCACGTATATACGGTCGGTCAATCCGACTCGAGTTTCGGCCGCGTCCGGCGGCCTTTTTCAATTTCGTGAGTGTCCCGTTATCCAATTAAATATGTGTAACAACCACGTTAATTTTAATACATACCCATGCTTACCTACGTCTATTCACACTCACATATACGGTGACACACGCGATATATCTTTGTAAAACGGATGCAATTTATCGAACAATAAGCATGTGATAAAAATAAAACAATATCTACAATAATAGAGTCCGAAGCTCATGGTCTTGGCTCAACACTACTATAAAACTAAAAATAGTGCAGTAAGGCGGTGCCTTAAAGTGCATCTTCGCTTTAATCGTCCTATGAAAGGTATAACTGTCAAAGGACAAATAAAATGAGCTTTTTACGCCGTCTTCTGTCGGCGGAATTGTGACACACAGACCTACAGTTTGAAGAGCATTTAATACATCATTTGACAACTCGTTTTTTAAAATATATTTCCATTGAATTATTTTGTAAAATATTATGAAATATAGATATTTGTGTCCATACACACACGCACTCACACACAGAGAGAAAGATAGAGAGACAAGTTTTAATTGATTCCCTAAAATAATAAATAATTCAGTTTTAGGTAAACGTAAGTTTCATTTTAATTATTTTTTTTGCGTGAATGTTCAGATTAGCACCCACTTTCATGAAACTGTTATGAGAAATACTAATCTATTGAAAAGAATAACACTTTATTAACACGTAAATTTCGAAGTTCGTTATTTATATGAAACTTTTTTTACTTTGTAAGTTTGGTTACACGTCGTACGTTTATCGTTCGTCATTCAAATACGAATTTAATTCAATTCCTAAACCAAAATCACTAAAATGTTAAAATGTGAGCCTTTTACTCACCTGATATACATAGTTATTTATTTGAGCATAATGAAGTTTTGCAAAAATGCGGCTTAGCGATACAATAGTAAATAGGTACTTGACAAGCTTGAAAAACCCCTCTTAAATCTCCTAATAAGTAATGTTTTATGGAAAAATCTTGAATTCCAACAAACTCAAGCAATATTTCCAACAAATCGGCCATAATTGTCGCTCGCGTGTCAGACATCTATTAATTTTATTCGAATTGTAATTTCATCGTAAGTTTTCTATTCTCGTGGTTATTCTTACCTTTACGAGTCTAGCTTTTATGCGAGATTAGTATCTTAGCCAGTTTGCAGAACAACATACAATGCGCAAAACATTTTAAATTATTTTTTTCTGTTTGAACTAACAAAACAATAGCGACTACAAACTCTTTGCGTCAATTCCAATTTTTAAACGGGAAAATGTGTTTTAATTATGATAAAAATTGTGTTTTAAATTAATTTTTGGCCAAGATTATGAATTTTTTTTAAGTGGGTAAAGTGTTTTTTGACGAATCTAAATTTTAATGAAAACTACACTACTCTACACACCAAAGTACTAACCATTTTGGAATTATCCATTGACTAGTCTAGAGAATATTAAAATAATCCATCCGTTCAAGCATTTTGACGTGATAGGGCAACAACCATCTAAACTTTGAGATTAAATTGTAAGATAATTGATATATCTTATCATAAATTGATTAATAAGTTGTATTTTATAAAAATATACTTGTAGTACGAATGTAAATAAAAAGCTCCAATTTTATTTATTAGGTATATTGTAAATCGGATTTCTATAAATATAAATACTTAACAAATATATTTTTGCGTCATAATCCATACATATATGTATTACCTTGCATTTGATTTTAATGAAATCGGTATAAAAATATTATCTACATTTCTAATGTCTAAACTATTTTTACTCTAATGAAGAAAGTTAAAGAAATAAAGTTATATAAAATAAATGCTTATGTTATCTGTTGAATTACGGAGGTTCTTAATATTTCAATCAACAATTCGTCAAAGACAATATGAAATAATAAGCAAGTCATTACAATGACGTAATTACTAACTGCGAGCACTTCTAGGACAATTAGCGTCTATCAAAGACCGAGTGTGCCTCGGGCGAGTTCGGGCACGCTCGGGTGTTCCCGACAATTACCGAGTGCTCTCGGCGACGTGCACCGCTACCGACGACTAGGGTGCCCAGCTAATAAGAAGAACTGATATGTATTAAACTAATTTCTCCTAACTCGTTAAAGTGACAAGACGAGCAGAACATGTGGGTGATAGTAAGCAACATGCCTGCCCATAACAGCACAGGGACACGCAGCTATTGGAACATGAAAAGTTCAAATCATTTCCTAGCACCGCACTGCGCTCGTCATCAGACATAAGATGTTTTACATCTTATCCCAGTAATTTCACTGGAAATTTCAGATAGTTTAGAGGTAAATAAATAAAATAAATAAATTTGGTGGACAATTCACACACAACACCATCAGACCCCAAACTAAGCAAAGCTTGTACTATGGCGGCCAAGTAGCTGATATAATCCACATATAATTTTAAATCACACTTATTATAAACTAGCTGAACCCGCTACTTCGTTCGCGTAAGCAGATGTTACTGACTTATACATTAATTGGAAGTATCGTACATCAAATATTTGGATAAGTAGTCATTGAAAAACCTTTGAGTTTGAGTGAATTTGTTTTTCCACACAAAAAATATTTAATTTTATCATCTTTATTTTTCTTTTTTTAAACTAAATCAAACATACTTAGTAAGGTTTCATAGTATCAAACATAGCCGCAAGTGTTAAGTTTGTAGGATTTTTATAGGATACATTATAAAAAGTCTGAAGCTAATGTGCATGATCTGATACCTACTTACCTATTTCTTTTTATCCGCAAGCTGTTTTCTAGCTGTTACCCGCGACTTCGCCGGCGTAAAATTTTGACCGAAGCCTGTGTGGAATCAAGTTTTGAGTTTTAATGATATTCAAGCAAGTTGAACCCGTCAATCTAAGCCAAGTCCTAGTGAAATGTTAATGTATGAATTTAATTGTAGGTAATACAGAAAAAAATCAAGGACGAAAGAATCCAAATTTGGCATCATAATCCTTTTAGCAGCAAAAAACTTATTAGTACAATTTAGAATACCAGTAACGCCACCTAGTGATGAAAGAAAAAATACATACCACAATAGCAAAACATCGATTTAAATGGCCTTTAGTGCTTTTAGATTTAAACTGGCATTAGCGCCGTCTAATGAGAATATTATGTTGCTTGTTATTTTGATTGTGAACGCAAATCACCTATATTATCTACGCCAAAACGGGTGCATATATTTTTTCATTTTTGGCTTTTACCTTACCATCACATCAAGTTCCCGACGACGATATATGCTTATATTAATATGGAGTTAATTGAAAATGTAGACTTATTAGCCCATGTGAAATTTTAGACTCTAAACTATATGTGTTTCGTATGTCAACCCATATCGTTGTGCCGTTTTGACGTGATAGTTAATATTTGTTTCCTTAGGGCCCATGCTTCTTTTCAGATTGATAGGTAATAAATACATAAATGTGGTTTTTCAGACTATGAGTTACTTCTGTTTCAATTTTCTACCAAATTTGCTTAGTCATTCCTACGTCACAGTAATCTATAAGTAACCGATTTGCTATTTCTGAGTTCAAACTACGTGTGTTTCGAATTCCATCCAAATATGTTCAGCCGTTCCAACGTTGTCCTGTAAATATTGTGAATGTCACTGTTTGGATGTTTGTTACGTAATACATAGAGTACTTATACATAGGCAAAGTTTAGCCTATGTGTTCTTCCAGACTGTAATCTAATTCTATTTCAAATTTCAACCCGATCACTTGATACGTTCCGCCATGATTAAAGCGGCAATAGAAATACATCATCTGCGAAAATTTCAACTGTCTAGCTATCACCGTTCTTGAGATACAGCCTGGTGACAGATGGACGGACGGACGGACGGATAGCGAAGTCTCAGTAATAGGGTCCCGTTTTTACCTTTTTGTGAACCCTAACAACGGTCTACTTCGGTCACCGAAGCTTGTTGAACACTACCTTTAAATTTTAAATAGTATTTGGATTGAAATAATACGTTTTGTAATAAGTTACGGCTGGTCTAGTAAGTTACAGCAGACCTAGTCGGGAGAACGGCGACTGTCGATCCGGAGACCCAGGGTTCAAAACCACGCGCACCACTATCTTTTCAGAGTCATGTTCGTAATGCCGGTAATTAAAACGGTGAAGGAAAACACCGTGAAGTAACCGAAATCTACCTATAAGTAATCTAAGTTCTAAGTCATATGTCATCCACCAACCGACACTGGGCCAGCGTGGTGGATTATATATAGCCTTGTCTCTCTCCTTGCGAGAGAAGGCCCCGACGCCCAGCAGTGGGAACATTTAATGGGTTGTTTATGCTGCTACTTATTATGCTGATATGTTTTCTCCAAAATACAAAAATCTACTTCAATGACAGGTAATTTAATTCTGTCATTCGACTAAATTTTATAAGAAGGTATAACTATGTCGTACAGATAAATAAGCTGATTTAAGAAATAAGATCTAAGCTGATTTTAGTTTTTTGTTGATATATGAAAAACTACCGCCCTGTTTTCGATATCTAAGATCACCTCTGAAGTATTTTCTACCAAACAAAAAAAGGATTTATCAAAATCAACTAACAATTAGCGGAGTTATCGCGTAAAATAAAACCAAATAAAAAAACATGCAACCCGATTGAGAACATCCTCCTTGTTTGAAGTCGATTATAACCGAATGATGTTAGTTTTTCCACACAAAAATATATTTTTGACAATTATTTTGTCATCCAAGACGACGCGACGCGATCACGTGGGCACTTTCTAGAATCTAGATATTCTGTGGATCGTCTGTGATACACAGAATACTTAGAAGTTAGTATGTACCGAACGCGCCGCGCGTGTCGTTATTATTTAATGTTTGTGTAATTTCCGAACCAACAGACCGATATTGTTCAAATTTTGACGGGATAATATAAAAAAATGTGTTCTTTCTGACAAAAAAAGAATTAATGAAATTAAACAACGCAAACATGAGTTACAACCAAATACACATTCTGACTTTCACCCCCTCCCGCAAGAAAACCGATCAGAATTTGGGGATCAAAAGTAGCCTACAGCAATGTCCTTAGTATAAACTAAAATCAGGCCAAGTTTCAGCTGAATTGAATCAGTAGTTTCGGCGTGATGCGTGATCCCTATACAGAAAGACAGACAGACAGACAGACAGACAGACAGACAGACAGACAGACATGAAAGAAAAAAAATGCAGTTTCGCCATCAGTATCGACAATGGAGTGACCCAAAAAAAATTTTTTCAAAATATCTTCAATGTACAGAATTCGACCCGTTACAGTTTTATTATAAGTATAGATAGAAACACCCATTTAAGTTTTATCGAAATCGGTGCAGCGGTTTGTGAAAAATCAACTGATAACTTAAATTTGTTGTACTATATCTGGATGACTTGATGGCGATTCAACAAAAAAAATGAAATTTAGTCGAATATCTGTTATTTTTAAGTAGTTTTTTTTTTTTTGTTGGAGATAATGAAATTATAGCTACACAAACAATATCCTAATAGTTTATATGTTAACTACTGACGTGATCTCATTCACATCAAGTGTCATAAGAAATCTTTCAGACACTTTTTATAAATCTCTGTTGCTCTACTGTTGGGCAAACGTGTCTCCACATTTCCTCGTCCAATTTTTTTCAAACGCTGAGAATGTGGCTTTCTAGGCTTTTCATCATTTTGGAAGACGACGTTATGATCCACTGGCTGTCTCTGGCTTTAGTAAATAATGACATTGACAGACCAACGTTTGAGGAGTTAGCTCTAAAAAAAATTACTCCTCTAAAATAAAAGACGTTGGGTCACCACACAAACAACATGAAATAGCTGTTTTAAACAAATAGGTAAAATGATTTGTGCCTTATTATCGTATTACTAAATTAATTCTGAGTAACTCTAACGAGCGTGGGTGTAGTGGAACATACTCCTAATGATCAACCACACACAGAGCTCTGATTAGTAAGTAATTAATAACAACAGCGTTTCAACGATTAAAATTCCAGTTCTTGTCAAAAGGGGATCAAAGGTATAAATTTTCAAAGTTAAACTTATTTAGTCAAGGTGGGCACTTTTGGTGGGAAAGTCTTGTGGTGTTCCCTTCTCTAACATGATACTATCGTACGGTAGCCGCAGCGTAGCGGCGTAACATCTTTGGGAGTCCACCTAGAGAAGTGCCACACATTTGCCTGTGATTCTACCACACGCAATAATTGGCAAATATTGCTATGTTACGGATTAAAACGAAATGTTTCCAGAAATAATCAAAGTAAAATCATCATGTGGTGGACAATATTGGTGGACAATTCACACACAACACCATCTGACCCCAAACTAAGCAAAGCTTATACGCTTGTACGTTGTTGGCGTCCACATAGCTCATACAATACTTACATAGTTTTAAATACATACTTATTATACATAGAAAAACTCAGACACAGTACACACATTTGAATTCATCACACAAATATCTGCACTTGTATATCCTTCTGACGAGCGCAGTAGCGCAGTGTATTGTCTCTTAGATTAATCTAAGATTTTAAGGCTCTTTCTGCTATTTGGACTTTTCGTGTTCTCTGTGTTATTATGATCAGGCAAGAAGATGCCTTGTTCATCCCGCCATTAGGTATGTTTAAAAAAACTGTAAATCGGGATATTGTTTAAGCTGTGTTGGCTTCATAGCGAAAACGTCCAACCTCGCTTACAAAATTATTAAGATCATTGGGTTAATACACAGATAAGTTAGTAATGCGAGTAATAAGGTACCCTACCGAAAGTTCCCACAGCTGGGACATGAGATTTTCTCTCACACGAAGAGAGTTAGGATGTAGTTAGAGTCATAATCTACTTCGCTGGCCAAGTCCAGGTTGGTTAGCGATAGTTTTTGATTGATAGTCCTCGAAAAACGTCGTAATCGAAACACTAAACGGTTTCTTCAGAGTGTTTTTTTCACCATTTAATCCAGTGACCATGTCAATATATACATTTTTTTAATTGCAGCTTCCTGTAGAGCATTTACCGTTCCCGTGATTAAAGGTACTTTAAGTATTATTCCAGGCTATGATATGTGTTCAGAATTTCAACACCATCCGTTCAGAAGTTCCAACGTTTAAGCAACAAATATCCAAACATTTCCGTTTATAATATTAGAAGAATTATAATATAGTGAGAAAAAGGATATACCTCTATAAGGTACTTAGACCACATCATTACTTCGCACCAGGCGATGCGTCAAGCTTAAACAATACAAAATCAGTGCAATAAATAAATTGCCACAAATACGACAAGTAATCTGTGTCAGTTAAGTTCACGATTCGCAGAGATCGTGCCACGAAAAGTTCACGAATGCTAACCTCGCACCGATTCACATTTCTTTCCTCAGTTTAAAAAGCACTTTCCTATATCATTATCTTCGAGAATTCTCATGAACTGGGCAAAATTTTAATTAAACACAAAAGCTTGTAGCCGCTTTTATCCGGAGAACAATGAATGCAACAATTACAATCAACAGGTTGCGCCGTACGGGACTTGCAGAAAAAATACCTTGCAGGCTCGTTGGACGTAGGGTTGGCAGATAATATTTTTTTTCATATTTACAGAGATTTTTTAAACGATTTGTACTCTTAAGTAGAAATTTTATTAAACGTTAATTATTATTGTATGCTCGCAGAGGGCAGACTGTTGTAAGTACTGGAAATATTGTAACCTACCAACTAGTTTGTACACAGTTCAACAATAAATTATTCTGATTCTGATTCTGAAACAACGTTTCTTACGACAGTCTTGGAGGGGATGGGATGCGTGGCTCGGGAGCCTCCACGTGGTGCGCCCTGGGCATCACACAACAACTTGCCTCGGTGGCATCTTGTTAAGGTTTTAGTCGGTAAGGTCACCATGTCGAATCCCTTGGTGTGGAGCCCGACATACCCACCATGTCCCTGCATGGTGGGCATACGTAAATGTATTTCCCCCACATAAAACAAGGCATGAAGTAGATAAGATTATTTTTAAGATGTTTCATTTGTAAGTAATTTTTAGTTGTTTTATAGTTTTTTGTGCGCTTTGGTGTATACTGTAAGCACAGAAGGCAACTGAATTTTAGTAAATAAATAAATAAGTAAGGATCTTGCTGCGCGACCGTACTGAAAAGAATATGAGACTAAAGTGACGCGTTAAAACCACATATCACTAGGTAAAAACAGATAACATTTATTAAAGATTATTACTATATTTACTATAAAAAAGGAGATTTTTTACACAATCTACAATAATCGCATTATATTTCGCAGTTTAATAGTGTGACATGATAATTTATTTTCATTAAAAGTGAAAAAAGTGCTTTTATAACATTAGTTTGACAATAAATGTCTATATTACAAGCCCGTGCTTGGTTATTGGCAACCCTAAACCGGCGCAAATCGTTTTTTTGCGCCGCCGATCCGATAATGGTCGAAATTTGCCGAAAGCGCACATTTTTGGGTCGATTTGATTTATTTTTGGTTTGATACAGTTCCGCGTGTCCAGTTTTTGTCTCAGACGTGAATTGATGAGGCATGGGAAAGGGTTTTTGGTGTCGCGATAATAATTATTGTTGGTTCTTTATGGCACCATACATGACAATATTATACCGAAACTAGTGGCAGCACCCCAGTTATATTTCCAGCTATAGCAGTCATACTTACATAGTTCCTAATCTCATTATTTTTTCGGGATAAAAAGTATTCTATGTATAGTTCTCCACTATCATCTAGCAACATTTTTATCTAGACCCCTTCAGTAGTTTTACGTGAAGGAGTAACTAACAATCATACATAGTCACAAACTTTTGTGTTCATAATATTGTTAAGAATAGTATGGATATAGGACAAATATGATGAATTCAGATTTTCATAACATAGATTCAGATTTTTTTCTGTTTTGTGTTCCTATGTATTTAGGATTCACAGCGCCTCGCGGTTTTACAAGCATAGTTATCTTTATTGTTATTTATTCGGGATAAAAAGTAACTTGTGTTCTTCCAGACTATAATCTAGCTGTGTCTCAAATTTCAACCCGATCTGTTCAGACATTCAGACGAAAATGAGCAACAAACTATGAAACATTGACATTCAAATAAGTATTAGTGAGGAAAATCATATCAGCCAACAGAAGTAAAACCATAAAAAGAAAATAGATGTAGGTATACATTTACACATATTTAATACTAGCTTGCTGTATTCTGCGCGCGTTGCTACGTCACCTGTTGAAAATTAATCGTACCAACTCAGAAACCTTTGGCTCATGCACAACAACTTTGCTAATGATCCTCACATGATCAAATGCATAGTTACCGATTCTATAAAAGATATACAGACAAACATTCATTCATAATATATACAATGTACATAAATATACATATAGATGTATGTAACGGCATTGCTTCTTGCGAAATTCTCATTTCAAAAAAGCTCCAACGCACGTATAGTTGAAGTTATCTCTCTAGTCTCTTTTTTTTAACTTTTATAGGTTTACACTTGACCGTCATCTCGCCTGATATTAAGCGACGATGCGGTCTACGATGGAGCGTGCTTACATAGAAGAAAAACATTCACTCTTGACTTGAAGACACAAAGATTGTAACCAACGGGGAAACCCTCTCAAGCAACGTATTCCACAGCCTAGACGTTCTTATCACAAAAGTAGAGTCAAACCTCTTTCCTCGTGTCTTTGGAAAATCAACAATGAAACGATGCTGCTTTTTCGAGCTACGAGCATTCCGATAGAAAAAAGGGTAAGGTGGTATTAGATCATGCAAATCAGTCGCGCACTCTCCGAAGTGTATCCGATAAAAAACCGATAGGCTAGCAACTTTTCGGCGATGTTCAAGACTTTAAAGTCTTTTTCGCACAAGAGTATCATTGCCTATGAGCTTTTTGGCACGTCTCTCAATCGATTCCAGAGTCTCCAATGTCTCTTCACTGAAAGCGACTGAAATATTAAGGCTCAGCTAGTCTGTCATGACATTATTTTTTTTTTAGATTTATCACAACTTATCACAAATATTGTTACAATACAAATAACAGACTTATTTAAGATATGCTAAAGTTTGAGTTAATTTCTTTTAACCTAGCAGAAGCTGGTCAGAAGAGCACTGCGAATAAATCACGCACGATTTAGATTTAAGTATTCTTATTTATTGCAATTTGTCAGTTAAACGAGATTTTAAACTCGTTTTAATTGCCGCTCTCTTGGATTAGGGTTGTAAACTCAACAAAACTACATACATTATTTATGTCTGTATAGGTACAATACATACAATCTGCAAGCAAACAGTGAAAAAAGTAGCATTATCCACTTAACTATCGAAATTAAAACACAATACACAGTATTCATATTTCGCCCATAATGCATCCACGCCATCACTTTTATTCGATTTTGGTGTGACAACACTGTCGTATTTTTACCCTTTAGTAGAAAATTTACACTCATAAATGTAGCTCAAGATTTGCGCCACAAGACTTAAATGATCATGCTACCTACACCAGAGTCAACCCTATAAAAACTGGCCACAGATAACCGCCATTTTGTTTTTGTTTCGCGCGAATATTAACGAGCGTGACTGTACCCATCAATAGTCATTGATTAACTACTGGGTTAACGGTAAGTTATCTTCGATAACTAGATACTCATGAATTATTTGTTTTACATGGTTTTATTTTAAACAGTAACTAAATGTAGGGAGGGATAAGGCCGAATAGTGTCGGTACTTTATAAATCTATGTTAATTTGTGGACGAGTGCCATTTAAACAGCACATTTTTTTCTTAATTTACCTTGTCATAATGAATGTAGCATAACATATAGTGTCATAATGAAACTTTTGCATTATTTATTTATTTATATAATCAGTCAGAACGGCACATCGCCAATTACACTAACGAAATTTAAACATTAAAAACATTTTAAATAAAAATTAAATTGGAACAGTTTATGTCATGCAAATTACACATCTTAAATCGTAGATGAATAGTCAAAACCAAAATTAATTAAACAAAATTATAAATACAAAAAAGATGTCCTAAATTAAATGTCAATTTCAAAAACAAAATCAATAGCGATACATACAAATACAATACAATACTCTTTAAATTAATAAACAAAACCAGAAATTCGAATTTAATATTACAAGAAGGTAAGAGTCCAAACTAGTCATTTGTTCTTATTGTATTCTTTCACAGAACAATAAACATTCTGACATCAGTTCCCTCCAGTCATCGTTAAATACATCGCATTTTGATTTCGCATCTAGCATAGCATTGAGCGCACCAAGAGATCGCGGCACCGGTGACGTAGCATGCGCTACCGTTTTGCACTTAGGAACGGCAAATAGCTCGTGCTTTCTACCCCGGAGGTACTTATCGGGGACAAATAAGGCACATAACTGGCTACATAGATCCGGCGCATCGATTTTCCCTCTTAGTATTTTGCACATTGTTGCCAGCTGGTCGTGGAACGTCTAACTTCTAAGGAATTGTACCCCAGAGTCCCGAGAAGAAAATTCGTAGGGTACATGAACGGATAATATCCATGCAGACGCTTGTACAAATACCTGAGGAAGGCCTTTTGTACCTTCTCCAACAAAAGGGTATACTTATGCTCATGCGGATGCCAGACGCAGGCACTTGCTTCTAATTTGCTGCGTACTAGCGCACCGAAAACAAGCTTGATAGCGTCGTCTATATTGCGCATATCCCCAGCGTTTCGTAGTACAAAACCAAGACGTCTGTAAGACTCTCTTGCCACCGTGACGATATGGTCATTAAACGTCAGCTGCCGGTCGAATGTTACTCCCAGATCTTTAACCGAAGTTACCCTAGTAATTGGTTGTTGGCCTAGTGTATACTGGAACTCGATTGGGTGTCGCATTCGACCGAATGACATGACGTAGCACTTTGATTCGTTTACCACCATCTCGTTTTTACAGCTCCATCCATAAGTAGAATCAATATCCTCCTGCAGCTTCAAACAGTCTGCCGCTGTGCTAATTTCACGAAATATTTTAAAATCATCCGCATAGAGAAGACACGCTGAGTGCTCTACGACTGCAGGAAGATCGTTGATCATGAAGTTAAAGAGCAAGGGTCCAAGCACCGATCCCTGACTCACTCCAGAAGGCGTGTGATAGAGTTCGGATTCGTACAGACCGTGTCGAACGTACTGCTGACGGTTCCGTAGGTAATCTGCAAAAAAATTTCAGTAGCATTGAGGAAAACCCCAAACCACTTAGTTTTTGCAGCAAAATGTCGTTATTAACTCTATCAAAAGCCTTCTGGAAATCAAAATAGACCACATCAACTTGCACTCCACGGTCGAGTCTAGAAGATATATATTCTACAAGTGTTAAAAGATTTGAATTCACTGATCTTCTAGCTCTAAATCCGTGTTGCTTATTACAAAGATATGGCTCTGACTGACGAAATAACTTTTTATATAGTATATGTTCAAAAACCTTCGCCACAGTCGGCAATATAGCTATTGGACGATACTCTTCAACCAAGATTTTGTTAGAGGTTTTCGGGATGGGAGTCACTCGGGGGAAACCTTCCATTCCGGCGGGTAGACACCCTGCCGTAGTGCCATATTGAATAAATGACAAAGCGGATAGGTCAAACAGGATCGGCCCTCCTTAAGGAACCACGAAGGAATAAAATCAGGTCCAATAGAGCCGCAAGGCTTCAGCTTTTGGATCCCAACAGCCACATCCCACGGAAGGATTTCTGGTACGTGAATATAATTTCTGGATAACGACAGGTCTTGATTTGAAACACTCGCAGCATCCAATATTGGTGAAATCGGCAGGAAAACACTTGAAAAGTACTCGGCAAACCCCGCAGAAGCTAGCTTGCCCTTCAGTACATTACCTTTGAACTCTACGATAGGCTTAAAGCCACCCTTTGAGCGCAGACTAGAGATATGGCGCCAAAACTCCCGCGGACTCGCTTTTATGTTTTGTTCCATAGTAGCCATGTAACAGTCATACGCACTTGATACGCGAGCTTTGAGGTCCGCCCTTATGTTTGAGAATATTTCATAAGCGTCGATGGATTTGTTTTGCTTCCAGTCGCGATGAAATTTGCGTTTGCGTTTGAGATCCACAATAATGTCCCACGTAAACCAGACCGGATACCGCGATCTATTGAAGCACCGATGCTTTTTTAGGTACACAGACGTTAAAAATATCATAAATATTACTGTAAAAACATTTAGTGCTTAGATGCATATCGCTAACTTTGTAAAAATCATTCCAGCTTACATTCTCTAACTCAGTCAATAGCCTTTTCCGATCGGACTTGAGAAAATTCCAGTCTTTGTCTTTGTCAATATTAGAAGGCTCAATGGAGTCCGCGGCACGTTGATTAACAAACTCAATATCAATAATAAGGGGAGGATGATGAGGATCGATTTTTACTATTTGTTCCGTAGACGTCACTGTAAGTTTAATGTTGGAACTCCATCGTGCCAATACAACATCTAACATCCTCCCATTAACATTTGGTACTTCATTATTTTCCTTCAAACCACAAAAAGATAAAAAATAGTTATAATAATTGTTTACACTCGTCGATGCCGAGTACAAATTGAGATCTCCAAAAATTATCACTGTCCCCTTTAAGCCATTTATAAACTCTTCCACTTTACAAAACCAATTCATATAAAAAGCGTCCGGAGCATTTGATTTAATATAAACAACGCGTAGAACTTACGACCGCGCCATTCGAAGCTTGCCCACAAATCCTCGCCTCCGCCGACAGATTCGAACTCAGCATGCCGATGCAGCGCTATCGGCGCGCGCGCGGCTAGCAATGAGCCTCCGCAAGGGGTACTCCTGTCACGTCTCAATACACTCCAGCTCTCATTTACCACCTCTGAATCCATCACAGATGCATCCAAATACGTTTCAGTAGCTGCTACTAAGTCAAATTCGGATACAAGTATAAGTTAATATAAGTTGTTTCTCCAATGTTTCAACTTGCCTTTAATGCCACGAACATTCTGATAGTAGGCGATTAGGTTACCCTTGCTTGTCAGCCCTATCGGAAGGCTGCCTGCGAAAGGGCGGGGGGTTCCAAGAGGTATTAGAGCTGGTGTTCGCTATTATGTTTTTCGATGGCCTCCTATAGTTAACCCAGGCTTTAAATCGGGCGTTAATGGGCCAGACGTCTATAGAGTAACACTTGTCGTAGTTAGCCACCGGCACTCCAATCTTGTAGGATTTATAATCTCCCCGCGCAGCCAGCTCCACAACAGTGCATGTTCCATCAGGGCATATTTGATTCAAGTATGTGCGTACTTCTTCTATATCCGACGCCATATTCCACAAATGGATGTAACGCTTTGTCTCTGCTGCTTTCAAGGAGGTAACTGATGGCCCCGCCGCACCACACATCGAAGTAAGACGTCGAGTTTTTGATATATTTGCCTCAAAACACTGTTGGGCAGCATCCCCGTCAGACAATACTAATAATGAGCTCACCTCCGCATCGCTTCCCATCTGATTTGTCTCAACAGGTATAGGTTTTTGTATTTTAGGCTTTTTTTGTGAAGAAGATTTGACAAACGACCCACCTGAGACCTGGCGTCGCGGTTGGGGTGCTAATGATGACTCACTACTTGATATGTTAGCTGTCAGGACAGGGTGAATCAGTGGCAAGGCAGCGGAGGCGTAAGACGGCTTTGTCTGGGCAGCCGAGGCGTTAATAATCTGTGAAGAGCTGCCTTGCGAAGCATCCTTCAATCCATTAAATAATTTCTCCATTTGACATGCATATTTCTCTATTCGTGTCTCATATGATGATATAATATGGTTTTTGGCATGTGTTTTACGCATGACAATCTATTGTACTACATTCAATTTACTATTGACTAGAAAAAAACGCTTAAAGACTATTATTATGCATAATAGTCTTTAAGCGTTTTTTATTTCTTTGTTGTGCTACTAAATACAGACCAAGGTTACATAGGACCCAGATCCGACTCGGATCACCCTGACTCTACCTAGTCTTGTCACTACTACCCCTAGAGTGTATATACAAAATGCAAGAGCCAGATGGAGAAGCGACACTCAGGACAGACGGACAGACAGACAGACTGACGAATCTAAAGTTTTTTTTATGTTTTATGGAACCCTAAAAAGGGTTCTAAGTTTGATGCATCTACAGTGTTTTCATTAATTTTGGAGGATATGTCGTAGTTAAATTGTGGTGATAAGTTTAAAACTGCCTGGTACAGTGGTACATGAAACGGCATATAAATATGTATCTATTAATTACTCCATTAAATAGATATTTTTAACCGACTTCCAAAAAAAGGAGGAGGTTATCAATTCGACCCCTATGTTTTTTTTTTTTTTTTTTTTTTTTTTGTATGTTACCTGATTTCTCGAGGACCTCTGAACCGATTTTAAAATTTCTTTTTGTGTTCGGATGGGTATGCTTCCCGAATGGTCCCATATAAATCTTTTGAAATCGGTCAAGTAGTTTTGAAATATGAACCAAAACTGAAAAATTGCGTATCTGGATGACGTTGTAGATTTCACAAAAGTTATGAATCTCGACCCTGTCAATACAAAATTGTGTAAATGCGTTAATAAAAACTTGTTTTTAACCCCCGACCAAAAAAAGGGGTGTTATAAGTGACGTCGATGTCTGTCTGTGTGTCTGTCTATCTGCTGTGGCACCGTAGTAGAACTCAAACAGATGGGCCGATTTCGATGCGGTTTCTTTTATTTCAAGGTTAATACCATAGCAGATGTTCTTAGCTATGTCTGGTTAATGTCGATTCAAGATGGCCGCCTCCACAAAATGGCGGACAAAATATTTTCACAACCTACCTCAATTTGGGTATCAAATGAAAGGGCTTGACTAGTAGAGTAGGTACTATGTACTATAACAAATTTCAAATCCAAAATGGCCACCACGACAAACTGGCGAATTATATTATATTTTTCATTACTACTTCAATTTGGGTATCAAACGAAAGAGCTTGAATAGTAGAATACTTTTCACTATGAAAAAATTCAAATCCAAAATGGCCGCTTCCACAAAATGCCGAAATACATTTCTTTTTTCACAACTCCCTTTATATGGGTATCAAATGAAAGGGCTTGACTAGTAGAATGTTGTACAGATAACAAATCCAAGGTAGTCAGGGTTTGATCAAAATTTTTAATTTTGTTCTTGTACACTAAAAGAGTAAAATAAACAATTTTCGTACAAAAAATTAAACCGACTTCAAAACCACAAATAGGCACTCAAAAGCGAAAAATAAACTAAAATCATTATTATAAGCACTACTCACTCATCTATTTGAAGTCGGTGCCAGTCAGGTCAAAAAGTTAGTAGATTGATGCTATGTAGGCACAGGTAAGTAGTATCTATCCTATACCTGTTGGATTTAGCTGGCACCGACTTCAAATAGATGAGTGAGTAGTGCTTATAATAATGATTTTAGTTTATTTTTCGCTTTTGAGTGCCTATTTGTGGTTTTGAAGTCGGTTTAATTTTTTGTACGAAAATTGTTTATAAATATTCAATTATTAATAAAAATTAAAGCGATTCATGGCAGTTTGCTTCAGATGGTTTCTACTGTCGATCACACTTTGGGCTAAGTTTAGAAGGCGCAGAGCTTTTTACTTTGCTAACGCACTTACGTAGAGCATATCTGAAAACATATCTGAAAGTATTTCATATAGGTACTTATTATACTCTTTAGTAAAGTATAATAAAAATATTTCGAGGGCATGTAGTGTCTACCATCTAATTTGAAACCAGTCAACGATGGGTCTATCCTTATGAGAGAAGACCTAAGTCTCAACAGTGGTAAGAAAAAGTGGGCTGCATGTTTTATGTTTTCGATATTTCAATTTTTCTCAAATCTTCCTAAATACCTTGACAAATTGGCATTTCAACACATTCTGAGCCAACAATCGATTTCCCTCATTTCCGAAATAGAATTGCCGGGGTATGGGGCTGCGTAATTGACAATATTTTCAACTAAACACAGTTATTGACGAGGGTTTTGGGAAGTTGCTATTTTTTATTGGTGGGCGTAGCAAAATTTTTTAGATCAGTATCTCAAAACAAATGTTTTTTTTTGTTTACATAATAGGTTGCTCACGTTATACAAAGCACAGATTCGCTCCTGTATGGAGTACTGTTCGCACCTTTGGGATGGATCGGCTAAGTATCAGCTGGGGACTCTTGAATCGATTGAGAGACGTGCCAAAAGACTCATAGGCAATGACGCTCTTGTGCGTAAAAGACTTCAAAGTCTTGATCATCGCCGCAAAATCGCTAGCTTATCGGTTTTTTATCGGATACACTTCGGAGAGTGTGCAACTGATCTGCATGATATAATACTACCTTGCCCTTTCTTCTATCGGACTTCTCGTTGCACAAAAGGGCGGCATCGTTTCATGGTTGATGTTCCAAAACCGCGAACGAAGAGATTTGGCTCCACGTTTGTGATAAGAACGTCTAGGTTGTGGAATGCGTTGCCTGAATGGGTTTTCCCTGATGGTTACAATCTTGGTGTCTTCAAATCGAGAGTGAATCGGTTTTTTCTAGGTAAGCACGCTCCATCGTAGATCTCATCATCGCTTAACATCAGGCGAGATGGTGGTCAAGTGCGAACCTATTATAGTTAAAAAAAAAAGGTTTTCTCTTAACCCATTTTCAATATTACCTGATATTACGTGACTTATTTGCATTTCTACATATTGGCATCATCAAAAAGAATTCCTTGCCGCGGGGAGGATACTGCCAGTTTGTAGCCAGCATATAAAGTAACACTATGTTTCTTTCAACTATTGTCTTGTTTTTAACAGAACAGTGCCACAAAGCGTTGAACATGAAGAGTTCAAATCTCTATCCGACACTACAATAAGCATGCTGCGACAAGTTGATTTATTTCTTAGACTTATATATTTCCTGGATACATTGACCTTCAGAACGATTAGTAATGACACAGATTTAAAAGTATAAAAATTGCACTCCAAGATTTGTATGGATGAGTTATGAGACAATTCCTCCTGTCAATCATTCACAAAGGTTGCGGAAATGCGTTGATAGAAGTAAATGCTTCGATGGGTGAGTTGATTGTGGTGAAGGGCGGAAACCAAATCGATTGCTGCTCGCGTACAATCGAGGTATTTACGAGTAGGGTGGTGACAAATTACGAAACACTGTAACTTGTTATTTGAACCAAAACTCAAGTGAACTTGTCACTTTGGTATTATCGTAAAGATGTGTAAAAACTCACTTGCACTAGTACTCACCTCGTTTACCAAATACCATAATATTACGCTTTTTACCATCTGAAATTTTGTTACTTTCATTTGTGAATATTAACTATTTATTTATTACAAGCTACAAGTTTTAAAAAAGTCGTGTTAGTTTTTACATCTTGCCATTTAGAACTCAAGAAACTAACTGGACCCATTTTTATGATTTTTGTGTATCTGGGTTGGTTTTCATTAGGAATATGATAATAAAAACTAAAATACCCTATTATGACATTAATAAAAATAAATCAGTCACACCATCATTAAATGTACTAATTTATGGTCTCTTAGGCAGAAGGAAGTTCGCCAGGTCAGACCCCAATAAATAAATAAATGTTGTTGTGATAGGACTCTTTAAAGAGTTCTTTGATAAACTACACATTTACTAGTAATTCTACCGTCAAGCATTAATTACTTAATATGGAAATATTACGGTTTTTTACGGTTAATAATATACTTAATTAAAAACACCTGAGATTTTCTTCATGTACATAACAATCATATTACAACTCTGGCACCATTACATCTTCCAGAGACACATAGTAGGGCCGGTGCAGCGGCTAATTCAGCTGAGCGACTCAAACGGCGCAAATATGCAACCCTCGGAAGTGGTTACACATTTGAGCCCTTTGGGGTTGAGACATTGGGACCGTGGGAGCCGGGAGCTCACCTCATTTTCAAAAGCCTATCCGAGCGCTTGGTCGACGCGACGCGTGACCAAAATGCTGGCGTTTATTTGGCCCAACGCTTAAGCATTGCCATTCAGCGTGGTAATGCCGCCAGCATGCTGGGTACGCTTCCGATTGGTAGTGGGCTTGAACATCTTGATTATCTATAGACCTACAGTGGTCTATAGATAATTCAGGTGTGCTTAGTGTAAGTAGTTAGTTAGGTTTGTAGTGTAGTGTATGTAGTTCTCATTGTATTTTAGTTTTGTTAATAAAGGCTCTGCCCAGATAAAAAAAAATCATATTATATATATGTTATAACCCATTCCAGTGACAAATGTAAAAGTGTTAGTTAAGACTTACACATAAAGTTAACAATACTTAGTAGTTTTACACACACCGTACAAGCAGCTGGCAAGAGCTACTCCCGCCAGTAGCCAACTGTAAAGAAATAAGATAAGATATTATTTATTATTACAAAATATTAATAATAATAAAAATCATCCTTGACACAGCGCGCATGGTCAGGAGGTTCCTCAGTCTGCAGCCCTAACCACCGGTAGCTTGGGCCCTGCCCCGCTGCTGGCGGCAAACTAGGTTTAGGTTTTTTATAATGTTTTTATGTTATTTTATACAAATATTGTAAAAACTTAGACTTAAGGAAATAAAGAAATACGTGAATAAAAATAATAATATAAAATATAATAATAAATGTTACATTTGTAACTCGTTTAAATACATTTTATAAAATTTCTTTACAAGTTATACTTGATTCAAAATTTGTACTGTTGTTAAACTAAATTAACTTGTGTACTGGACATGATAGATAGGCAGTAGTCTGGGATAACACATAGGTTACTTTATATTGCGGGAAAATTGCGGAGTTCGGAGTTACGCGAGTGAAACTGTCTAAATTCTAATTAATAAATACAAACTTCAATGATTTTCGCATCTGAAGTTGTTTATCCAAAAAGTCTGTTTTACAAAGTCTAACTTGCAGTTCAAAGGCACAATTACTTAAAAATGCTACAAAGTCAAAGTCAAAGTTCTTTATTGATAAATGTACAATTTACACGTCAATTTTATAAAAAAACAAAATAAGAGTATACAAAGAGGATACATTTTTAAAGTTTAAATTGAACTTTATATTGTACGATAATAGGTATCGTACAAATAAGTGTCAAAAATTAAAATATATGTACTTATTACAATTGTAATGAACAATGTCTACTTGACTAGATGAGCACCTACACCGCAAGTGTACTCGCAATAACGCACTTGCATTACTACTCAACTCGTTTACAAGCACCATAAACAAATTTAGAACCTCACACCTAGACCAGGAAATGGCCGTGTCTGTTTTAATGTCCATTTTAATGCTCCATCCATTCTCTACGGGATTGTAACACAATAGGGCAGAAAACACTTCTAGTACCTCGCTGCTAGAACAATGTTTAGAAACTTGAAACAGGAGATTTTAACGGTTTGTTTAGCAACTGTCAAAGAGTTAGGCTCTAACGGGTTGTGAAATGTCATAACGGAAAGGGCCTTAAAAAAGGCTAGTTCTTTTAAACGATTCATACCACTCAAAAGAAAAAATACTGACAGTGTCAATCGTCGAACATATAATCGTAGAATCGTCTCTATGAGCGTCCACATATGTACTAACGTAACGTGACGTAAAGCAACGCAACGTTTACCGATTTACGGTATTCGTTTCAGAAACTATCTAACCGAACGCTAGCATGACAAGTCCACTACCATGTCAGCTCGCTAATTACCCCATTATATATATTCAAAGTTTGTCTATGAATATGTATGTATTGTATGTATAAATAGACTTATTAAGAGATAAATAGTTAATATATTAATCTCAGTTCGGTAGTAAAATTCTTTGCTACACTTTATTAGTACATAAATAAATAAATATTGGTGGACAATTCCCACACAACACCATCTGACCCCAAACTAAGCAAAGCTTGTAATATGGAGGCCAGATAGCTGATATAATACATATATAGTTTTAAATACATACTTATTATAAATAGAAACACCCACACAGTGCAAACATTTGAATTCATCACACAAATATTTGCACTGGGTGGGAATCGAACCCACGACCCTCGGCTTCGCAGGCAGAGTTACTACCCACTAATCCACAAATGACTGTTAAGTAACTCTTCTTCTATAGTACTCGTATGTTATGCGGCAGACAGTGGTATCTGTAGCACAGTTTGACTGCCCTAGTGGCTTAGTTGGTAGTAGCTCTGCCTGCGAAGCCGAGGGTCGTGGGTTCGATCCCCACCCAGTGCAAATATTTGTGTGATGAATTCAAATGTTTGCACTGTGTCTGGGTGTTTCAATGTATATTAAGTATGTATTTAAAACTATATATAAGTATTATATCAGCTATCTGGCTGCCATCACACAAGCTTTGCTTAGTTTGGGGTCAGATGGTGTTGTGTGTGAATTGTCCACCGATATTTATTTATTTATTTAGTTTCTTAAAACTAATATAGGTACCAGTCAGTCTCAGTAGGTATAAATTAAAACTTAAAGCGGACTGAGGGCTTAGCAATCTTACGGACCGTATACCGTATTTAATGTCAGTTTTCACTTTTCAGCACCGCACCGCATCCTCATGGTAAGTAAGGCACACTGTCTTCCACCCCATGGTGTCTTAAGACACCTGGGTGGACACACCAGGATGGGTAACTCGATTCGACTTGACTGGAATCGATCGAGAGACGTGCCAAAAGGCTCATAGGCAATGACATTCTCGTGCGAAAAAGACTGCAAAGTCTAGAACATCGCCGGAAAATTGCTAGCTTATCGGTTTTTTATCGGATACACTTCGGAGAGTGTGCGACTGATTTGTACGATCTAATACCACCTTGCCCTTTTTTCTATCGGAATGCTCGTAGCTCGAAAAAGCGACATCGTTTCGTGGTTGATGTTCCAAAGACACGAACGAAGAGATTTGACTCTACTTTTGTGATAAGAACGTCTAGGCTGTGGAATACGTTGCCTGAGAGGGTTTTTCCCGATAGTTACAATCTTTGTGTCTTCAAATCGAGAGTGAATCGGTTTCTTCTAGGTAAACACGCTTCATCGTAGGCCGCATCATCGTTTAACATCAGGCGAGATGGCGGTCAAGTGTAAACCTATAAAAGTTAAAAAAAAAAAAAATGACTCGACGTTTCCATTTGACTCGAGGAATGACGCCAGTCCAGACCAATTCTTCTCATGGCTGGGTCAAAACTCCACTATACTTATTAGTTCGTCAGGTGGAAAAATATGCGGCACGTATTTTTTGTTTTATCAAATTATTATTTATAATCAAGTGGTGGAGTAATTAAATTCCGGAGTAGGGTTTTGTAACGTCACGTCTACATAAAAACGTACATAGACATGACGTCACTCGTAACTTTTTTAGTCGCCATGGTTATTTTACTATGCCTATAATTTGAAAATCGCTGATGGAATTTTGATGAAACTATACCGCTACTATATACCCTTGCCACGCTTCGCTGTGCCACATGTGATGCAAAAATTAGATAAAACAATCCTTGATGCGGATAATATATCATTGTAAAATTTCAGCTCGATCGGTGCAGAACTTTTTGAGTTTTTGAAGCGTACACAAACCAACATAACGTTTTTATATATAGAGATAAATCTAATAGCTCTGTTATTTCAATTGTCTTTCTATTACTGAGATAATAATGTCGCTCATATTTTCTCTTCGTACTTAGTGAAAAGTTATCTACTTTTGGATTTTCCTCGGATCAATTAACAAACTTATAAACAAAACAAAGGCATTTCGTTTGTATAGTACAAAAAAAGACAAAAAATAAAGATAAACCACCGTCTGTATGTGGCCGTTTGTCTTTGGTCTACCGCAAGTTTTTTAAAGTTGAGGCTTGTCTCTATAAACGCATTCAATGACATGGTCGTCGAATCAAGATCCCAGAGATATAGTTACTTCTACATGAGTCAAGACCCCATGACTGAAATTAAGATATTACTGAGCTTGTCCTTCTCAGCCTTAGGAATATTTGTCGTCCTATGGTATGATGCAAGTAAGCACAACTCTGCGTATACCATTATATATTTATTATATAAATGCGAAGGTTTTAAAATTTAAATGTTTTTGGTTTTTTGCTTAGTTACTGAATTGATCGGGTTGAAATTTGGAACCCAGTTACATTAGATATAGTCTATCTAGCATAATTCATAGGCTACTTTTTATCACGGAGAAATAACGGGGTAGAAAACTGCACAAGTAAAACTACCATTAGCAGCTAGTAATTAATACTTATTTTATATGACATAAAATTATTAAAAATAACCCATCTTTCAACAAAGCAGATCCCATTAAAAGTTTATTTTAGAAGCCAAAGCATCGAGTTGAAATATGAACTGCAAAAATATATCATTTTAATTCTTTGGAGTAATCTTGAAATGATCTGAATGGTCATAAAGTTTTCATCGCGCTCTTGTGTTTGTTTTAGCGCAATAAACAACAGTAACAAGGACGGTAACAAGTCAAAATTACATCGACGGTGTTCGGCTCACACCGCACCTAAATCAATATTCGTACGGTTTAAGAATGTGTAGACAGTACGTGAGAATTTATAATTTTAATTGTATATAATAATTGAGATAACGACAGAGACAAAATATACTATTACTAGCGGCCCGTTCCGGCTTCGCTCGGATATTGTCAAATAAAACCTATTAATCGAAATAAAAACTTTCCTATCTTTTAAGTTGGATCAATCTACACACGGTGTTCAAATTTGATTAAAATCGGCTAAGTAGTTTAGGAGTCCATCGCGGACAAACATCGTGACAGGAGATTTATATATATTAAGATAATTAAGCCGTAAAAAGTTTGGTGTTACACTCTAAGGGAAATAGGAAATTTATGGTTCGAAACACGATCTTTGGGGTATAGCATTAAGTATATTCACACATATATTATGTAAACTAGAGGACTTAATCAAGTAAAATAGCACATGTATATAACATCAAATTGTGATTATATGAGTAACTTAAAAGTTGAATTTATAAAAGAACGAGTTAAATCCATAGAGCCATAAATTTAAAATTACGCCAGTTTCAGCGACAAATTCGCTAAGGTGTCAACACTGGTAGCCGTTAGCGTGAGCGAGAGTGAGTGCGAATATCTACGTTCCCATATCCCTCTCTCTAACAATTATCTTTCTCTCTCTATCACAGGTGTTAAATTTTTTTACTCGCTCTAGCATCCCGAGTTCAGCCGAAAATTCTTATCATACCCAAGTGTGACGCTAAAATTCAATTCATAGCCCACGAAAAATCTGTCTAGGTGCGCAAAAAGAAGTTTTCACTATAAAAATCTAAATAGTACCCAGCGTCTTGTGACTTCCGAACTGTCAGGCAAAACAATCACGGGCCAATTATTATCTCTTTTGCTTAGGGATGCCAGAACACCAGTATTACGATATGCTACGAGCTATTCTGTCACACCCGTCAATAAGATTATGGACAACCCCCGACTACCTCAGATTTGTTATCTGTACGACATTCTACTAGTCAAGCCCTTTCATTTGATACCCATATTAAGGGAGTTGTGAAAAAAGAAATGTATTTCGCCATTTTGTAGAAGCGGCCATCTTGGATTTGAAATTTGTCATAGTGCAATATTATCTACTAGTCAAGCCCTTTTGTTTGACACCCATATTGAGGTAGTAGTGAAAAAAATAATATAATTCGTCATTTTGTGGTGGCGGCCATCTTGGATTTGATTTTTTTATAGTGTACCAGTATTCTACTAGTTAAGCCCTTTCATTTGATACCCATATTGTGGTAGGTTGTGAAGAAATATTTTGTCCGCCATTTTGTGGCGGCGGCTATCTTGAATCAATATTAACCAAACATTGTTAAGAACATCCGCACGGATATTAACTTTCAAATAAAAAAAACCGCATCGAAATCGGTCCATCCGTTTGAGCTCTACGGTGCCACAGACAGACACACACACAGACAGACAGACAGACAGACAGACAGACAGACAGACATACAGACATCGATGTCAAACTTATAACACCCCTTTTTTTGGTCGGGGGTTAAAAAATAAGTACATCCTTTTTTTTGTTTTATCATATTCAGTCATTTATTCATGGTTCTTAACAACATAAAAACATTATAAAAACCTAAACCTAGTTTGCCGCCAGCAGCGGGGCAGGGCCCAGGCTACCGGTGGTTAGGGCTGCAGAGAGAGGAACCTCCTGACGATGCGCGCTGTGTCGAGGATGACTGCCTTCTGCATCTGGCCCTTAACCCAACCGTCTAGCGAAAGTCTCTTGAGATGTTGGTCGAGACTTTTCGCTATAAGGCCGTTTGCCGACACGACTATTGGGACTATGATCGTCGAATCAACTTCCCACATGGCGGTAACCTCATGAGCCAAGTCAAGGTACTTGCTAAGCTTGTCCTTCTCGGCTTTCACGAGGTTCTCGTCATATGGTACGGTATTATCATACCACATGACGAGAATCATATTATTATTATTTTTATTTTTTTGAAACTAAGCAAAGCTTGTAATATGGTGGCCAGATAGCTGATATAATATATATAGTTCTAAATACACACTTATTATGCATAGAAACACCCCGACACAGTGCAAACATTTGAATTCAACACACAAATATTTGCACTGGGTGGGAATCGAACCCACGACCCTCGGTGTCGCAGGCAGAGTTACTACCCACTAAGCCATGAGGCCAGTAAAATAAATAGACAAATATAATAAACAGATCATTAAGATTCCCGAGTGGTGGTGGCAACGTCATTTCATTGTAAAAATCGTATCATAAAGTGAGGATTTATTGTTATTAATAGTTCATAGATTTCAATATTTTTCTTTCCCTACTAAATTGCTTGTATTTTTATAAATCTATCATTTGTAAAACGTGACATTGCCGTGTCTATATATTATAAAGTCTACTCTTAAAGCGTATGCAAATGAATGAAACTTACGACAAGTGGCTCTCACAAACCTCACCCATTGTTGCAGTTTTGAAGGCTCGTTTGTTTGAGCTGGTAAAGAAATGTTGTTTATTATGTGACCAGCTAGTTAGCCCTGTGGGATCTCACTGATGAGTATACAGTCTACAGATCATACTCGTAGTTGTAATCACAAAAATACGCAGAAATGCTCTATAGCAACTCACTAACTGTTCCCACTGCTGAGACTCAGGGCCTTTTCTCTCGAGGTGAAAGTCAAGGGCATAATCCACCATGCTGGGCAAGTGCAGGGTGCTGGATGACACATGATCTTGAAAGATTAGTACATGTCTGTTTCCGCACGATGTTTTCCTTCACCGTTTTTAAGTTAGGGGCATTACGCACATGACTTCGAAAAGACAGTGGTGTGCATGGTAGGATTTGAACCCGGGGTCTCCGGATCGGCAGTCTTCGTTTTCCCGACTAAACCAGCCGTAACTTCTGGAATATTGCCCTTCAAACCGGAATACAGTGATGTTTTCACATTACCAATACAAAACATGACTTCGGATTTCAAGTTATATGAATCTGAATGATGAGAATGCTGTCACGGTGCTCTTTTTTTAACTATTGTATTTTTGTACTTAACTGCCATTTTGCCTCGATCGATTCTCGATTGATCGATTACTCTCGATTTGAAGACACCAAGATTGTAACCATCAGGAAAAATCCACTCAGGCAATGCATTTCACAGCCTAGACGTTCTTATTGCAGAAGTGGGGTCAAACCTCGGAAGTCTTTGGAAAGTCAACCATGAAACGATGTTGCTTTTTCGAGCAATGAGCATTCCGATGTAAAAAAGGGCAAGATAGAATCAGACCAAGCAAATCCGTTGCAGCTACCAATTATGTGGCGATGTTCAAGAATTTGAAGTCTTTTTTGATCAGAGCCTATGAGCCTTTTGACGGGTCTCTTGATGGATGGCAAAGCCGTACCTCGTACCTGGCTAGTCGTACCTCTAATAGTCATAACGCTGCAGAACGCAGCGTATAATGAAGTCTCGGGTAGATACTCGTAGTAAAAATACTACAGGCATTGTAAAATTATTACTGAATCAAATCTTTAGACCGCCGCCTTGAAAGGCTTCATAAATTTTCTCCGAAAATGATTTATGCCTCAAGCCGGTCTAATTATTTGGGTCATACCTTACAGATCAACTTTTTGTGTTTTTTATACATACCTACTAGGCATACATAAGCGACTTATGTGACTGCGACAAGCACATCGTCTGAAAGACCAAGCCACCGTTTGGCAAAAAGTAGATTTTTATGTTGAAAACTTGTTAGAGATTGATTGTGTCTCGTATTTTCGCCTGCTTTAATGCGTATTGATGAAATTTTCCAACATAAAAGTAGTCTGTGTATAATTGCAATGGGTAGCTTATGTAGCCTACTGTAAGTGGCTGTGGGAACTCGGGGCTTTCTCACAGAAGGTAAAAGTCAAGACCAAAATATACAACGCGATATATGAAAATTGACAAACATCAAAATGTTTTTCTTGAAATATGCTAGTTTCTTCACGATATTTTCCCTCACCGTCAAATTCAGTAGTGTCAAAACATGCACTAAGCTGAATACTCCGAGGTTCAGGCTAGATTCGATACTGCAACCTTACTATTGTGAAATAGTCACTAATTCCACTACTAACTCTACATGTTTTGTTTTAATTACTGCTAAGTGCAATTATGGTCGAAAACGGCCTACCGCGATTCTGTAAATGGAAAAAAAAACTATGTATCTATTATAGTTACCCATTTCAGGATTTATCCGACGACATCCAAAAGGTTACTACCATTATAATTACAATCCAAGGTACCAATATAGCAAACACGAAAGTATGGATCTTTGTTGCTTAACCACATCGGAAAAGCTAAACCGATCAGGTTGAAATTCGGAACACTGTTATAATGTATGTCGTAATAACACGGTGTTTAATTTGTAATTTTTGTAAGAAACAATAATGGGTTTGTCTCGAACAAAACTAGATGGCGCTAGTAACTCTTAAAACGCGATGATATTTTGTTTCCGAGACGAATAACTCGTTTATTCAACACGTTGTAACCCTGTGGTTTGGATAAGCATTTACAAACAAACGAATACTATCTTTAAAGATGTTATACTCGTATTTATTCATCAAAATAACAGGGCCGGGATGCAGCTAATTTACCCTGAGTCGGTAAACCCGCACAGGTGTATCCCAACAAGCCGGAACTGCACCGATCCTGTCTTATTGTTTGCGTGTTTTATTTTAAAACTCGTTCACGAATGCCCTAATTTAGTGTCTCTGTTTAAAGCGTTGCCAATTATAAGACCGTTACTTAAAACAATGTCGGAAATTATACCTTTCTGAGGACCTTTAACGGCGAGAATAAGGTAGTCATTATCATTATAGTGAAACGAGAGTATAGAGCGATGGGGAAAACTTTGTCGTATATAATCCACTTTCATAAGAGAAGAGATTTTCCTGGTATACATTTCAGTTTTTTAGTATTTTTCACCATCTGCAGCCTACCTAAGTCCATTGCTGAATGTAGTCCTGTACCATAGTACGCTACTCAGCCCTATCCTCAGTTTCACGTTTCTATTCTAGTTCCAGTTTATTCGTATATTGTCACTCTAACTAGTCTCAGAGTGTCATACACTATGTTTGATTTACTCTCCACTCAAGAAGAAGTTCAGTCGATCGCTTATTTATTTTAGTTTTTTTTTTTTCTAAATAGGATGTTTTAATTAAACTGATTGATTTATTGTGTTTTACGCAGTATCTTACTTTTTCTAACATGTGTGCGAAAATTTGGCAGTCAGTTTTTTGTACGTAATAAGATTTTATTTGAAGTAGTGTGACTTCAATTTACGCTTCTAAGGTTATTTTTCTTCTCTGATGCTTGGCATCTGCAGTTGTCATTGTGTGACTTCAATTTACGCTTCTAAGGTTATTTTTCTTCTCTGATGCTTGGCATCTGCAGTTGTCATTTTATGATATGGAGTATCAGGACAGCCACCAGATGGTAAGCAACGTGCTTAGTAAATAATTATAAATTCTTTGGCAACATGAGAATTTCCAAGAGAATTCAGGTTTTTTTTACTTTATCATAGGATAGTTTACGCCCTAGAGATCCTAGAGTCCTAGTCGTAGAGATTTTACTCATGTTTAGTGAACTAGCTTATGTGATCGCTTTCTCCGGATGTACTGAGAGTTGGCTTCTTACAGTATCCATTGTTTTATCTTATACCTTTAAACGAGCAGTTTTTGTATTTGTGTACTCGTATTTTTACAAATAATGTGAAACTCTGAAATGGCTTCAATTATTTTCATGACATTTTGTATGCATTTCAGGGGCGATGAACCGATCTAACTGGGTTTCATTTTCAGAAAACATCGCGCTGTCTTTGTCACCCTTCGTCGAGGATACGATACTAATCTTAATATTTATAAATCTCGTGTCACAATGTTTGTCCTCAATGGACTCCTAAACCACTTATCCGATTTTAATCAAATTTGGACACCGTGTGTAGATGGATCCAACTTAAAAGATAGGATAGTTTTTATTTCGATTAATAGGCTTTATGTGACCATATCCGAGCGAAGCCGGAACGGGCCGCTAGTATGTATATTTTGTATATAGTAACAGAACGAATAAGCCATTCAACTATCTAATGGTAACAAAGTTTTTTTTTTTACTCTAACATGTTTTTTATTCTGCCAATATCAAAAGTGTAGATTAAAGTCACGTGTAGAACTTTAACCCCATTGTCACGCGGCAATGCTTCCATCCAAGTGATTGCTCTCTCAGCGCAATTATAGCAAGGCTTACGTCACTGTCAGAGATTACACCATCTTTTGTCAGTCATATTATGTGATCGCATTTTCAGGATACACCTACTTGGCTGAAATGCTCACTTTAGTTATTTTTCCTTCCCTATGGGTTGGCTTTTAGCTTATTAGTTGCAATAGGCTTTTTTTAATACAGAGTAAGTGGATTAATAAGCCATAAACCTGATGATAAGCAACATGCCTGCCCATAATAGCAATGCCTATTTGAAGACGAATATTCCAAATGATGGTGGCATATTACTCTGCGCTCGTTACTTGGAGATTTTGGAATTTTATCTATAATTTCTCTTGAAAATTCCTCATAAAAGTGGAACACAGTAAGGTTGTTTTCACATCATTGCATTTTTGTAGAACAATTGGCATAACAAACAAACAAACTCTTCAGCTTTATAATATTAGTATAGATTAAGATTGTGCACAATTCATCTAGAGATATTTTTTGAGATAAATATGGTTTTCATTGTTATTTAGTTTTGTTAATGAAAGTTCTGCCCCCAAAAAGCTTAAATGTTGATTTCAGGATTACAATATCTATACGAGTCGGACATTTTAAGAAATATTTAATTTCTTAAAATTCTTAAATTTCTTATTCATTAATTCGGAGTTATAGGTACTTATTTAGTCGGAGTATGCATCGAGTCCAACCAACGTCAACTTAGTGTGTTATTTCTCATAAAATTTATTAATTTTAATATTTCCAGCGGTTAATTTTCCCTTTGTTTAGTTTTTAGCATTAAATTTTCGATATCATTTGGCAAATGTCACGTTAGATTTTTGTACTACCACATGTTTCGCATTCCGCCCATGTCAAAAGTGCAGATTAAAGTCACGCGTAGAGCTTTAACCCCATTGTCACGCGGCAGTGTTCCCATACAAGTGATTACTCTCTCAGCGCCATTATAGGATGGTTCACGTCTCAATCTAAAGGTTAACCGCGTGTCTGTTACTGTCAGAGATCGCGCCCCCGCTGCGTTTTCGTACGCGTATGCTTGATGTATGGTGTGAGGCATAAGCAGATAAGCGGCATAAGAGATTATTTGAGTAAAGGATTTTGTTAGTGATAATTGTTGTTGTTTTGTTCTCAAACGTTAGTAATTGTTATGAATCAACATTATCCTGCTAATGTCACGAATATGTAAACTTGTATGATTGGATTTATTATTTCAAAAATTTCTAATTAAAGAATCGTAAAACTTTTTGGCTATCATTATTTTTTCAACTAACGAAACTAACTTCCATACTTCAGTAGCTTGAATTTGTTTAATTTGAATTAACCGTTTTCAGTAGAAAGAAAAATATTCCAAACTAATACATGACGTGCTTTTTTCAGACTAAGTCATCACAAACTCGATTTTTTGTCTATTATTTTATTTCGTTTTATTTAAAAATACATATTTGACATGAATAACAGTTTGTTGTTTCTAAGTGTGAACAAGCGTAAAAATAGAGCGCATCTCAGACATAGTCATATGAAAATAACAACGTTAAATTTGAAATGTGTAGTTTAATGGGTCCAGAAAAAATATACGTTCAATCAAATTAACATTAACTGAACTTTAGATTTGAACAAAATTTTATCACGTTTTATTTAGTGTAAGATAGACATCTATTGTGTTTTGTTTAAACATTTTTTTGTCTTATCTTAAAGCGTTCAATTGTTATTGTACAGAGTAGCTTTGCCATGAAAAAAGTAATTGGTAAACTTCAAATGAAATCTCTTATGACTTAGACCGCTTTCTTATAATTTGTTCTACTAAATTGTGTGTAAAAGTTGCGCTTAGAATATAATGTTTAATAACTTGTGCCATGGGAGGCTGATTTGTAATTGTATGCTGGTCTACGCCGCCACTCAATTCGTTAGACGAAAAACTGTAACTACATTACTCATCATAATCCGTCGAGGCTTTTATGGTAATGTAATAGTGGCGCTATAAAGTAGCGGATTTGACTCGTGGCGTAGACCCCATTTTTGATTGGCCTTAGAACAAATATTATTAATAATGCGGGAATGTTTAAATTGTTTGTTTTGGGACTCACGTATGTTTAGAGCGTTATTTGTAACTTATTGGTTGATTTTTTTTGTTTCTTGTAATAGGTTGACGTCTGTATGTATTTTTTACCGGAATGTTCGTAGTTAGAATCAGATGCTATCTATTGTCTACCGTAGAGTAAGCGTACCGTACCGTATAGTAAGAATCTAATCTAAGCTGACTAAATACACTTACACAGATGCATAGAGCATTCCTGAAAAACATTCTGTAAGCTCTCCGTACCATACTTGATGAATAGTTACCACATCTCGTACACAATAGATTGTAATACAGTAATGATTAAATAAAAGTAAACTATGGCTAAAAACTGTTTCAATCATTCTGATTCTAAAAACCCCTTAATTTTGTGATAAGCTACTCGAAGTAGGTTGACGGAACTGAGGTGCACCTGCACATCGTACCTACACTCTGTTTGAAACACTTAATTATCCGTATTTTTATCGCAAATTAGACCTATTAGTTTGGTAATGAGCCCGCAAATTGTAGATTATCCTTGCTTACGAAATAACAATTTAAATTATAATAACATAGATCTACATTAAACTTGGCCGTAATGAGGTATTTCCAGGATTCAAATAGATTCTCTTTTAAATAAAAAAAATGAAACTATCCATACTAATATTATAAATGCGAAAGTAACTCTGTCTGTCTGTCTGTCTGTCTGTCCGTCTTTACCGCCTAAACCAACCAACAGATTTTGATGAAATTTGATACATAGATAGAATAGATCCCGAGAAAGGACATAGGCTACTTTTTGTTCCGAAAAAAGGGTTGAAAGGGTTAAAATAAGGGATGAAAGTTTATATGGAAAACTTCGTCATTGTTGAAGAACTACGAAACTTTACGTCTAGATATTTAACACGAAACCATAAAATGTATGTTTTAGCAGTTTTGTAGTTTCGAATTGTACCTACGGGGGTGGAATTGGGGTTTTCTTTTTTATTATTTATGATTATTTATTCTTGGGTCAAATTTAGTCATTCAAATTTCACCCTCTTCCTGTCAACCGATTAATCTGAAATTTTGTTAACACTTTGGATTTTGGTGACAATAGAATTATGTTTATTCATAATCATTATAAATTCAAGATGGCTGCCGCTACAAAATGGCGGATAATTTATGTTTTATTAATCCCATCAATATGGGTATCAAATGAAAGGGCTCAACAAGCAAAATACAATATACTATAAAAAATTGAAATCCAAGATGGCGGCCGCTACAAAATTGCGGATAACGTAGGTTTTATCAATCCCATCAACATGGGTATCAAATGAAAGGGCTCAACAAGCAGAATACAATATACTATAAAAAAATTAAATCCAAGATGGCGGCCGCTACACAATGGCGGATAACGTAGGTTTTATCAATCCCATCAATATGGGTATCAAATGAAAGTGCTCAACCAGTAGAATGCATTGTATTATATAAAAATTAAAATCCAAGATGGCGGCCTCTACACAATGGCGGACAACTTAGGTTTTATGAACCCATTTTATGAACATGGGTATCAAATAAAAGGGCTTGACAAGAAGAATACAGTGCACTATACAACCTCAATCCTTAAGTTGGGCGCAGCCACTAAATGGCGTATTAGACAGAATTTTTGATAGTCGACGAGATTTTCATGGTGTCTTATCAAATGTTATGCATGATGGACGCTCGATTAAGGCAAATTAAGAACTGCGAAAATGAGTTTTTTGGAGGAGTAAACGTATTACTTTTCGGTAATCTTTTACAACTGCCTCCTATAAAATGATCAGGAACACCTGTTTTCAATTCTAATATGAAATTATATATATGAAAGTAACTCTCTCTGTCCGTTACCGTCTAACGCTTAAGCCACTTAAAGAGTTTGTTACAATTTGGTGCACAGATAGACTACCTAGACTTAGGAAAGGACAACGGCGACTTTTTATCACAGAAAAAGAGTTGAAAAGAGTGGAAATGAGGAGTAAAAGTGTGCAAGGATCTTGGCACTCTTTGTATGCTATTTTTAACCGACTTCAAAAAAGGAGGAGGTTATCAATCCAGTTGTATTTCCCATTGTGAATCAATTTAGATGGTTATTTTTTTGGTTGGTAGATTATAGTTCAGAGGTGGTCATATAAATTTTATCGAAATCAGTGGGGCGGTTTTTGAAATATGAACAACAAACTAAAATTTGCGTTCATGTAATCAGTCGATATATCTACTAATATCTACTAATAGACTCTAATAAAATTTGGTGGACCGTCCCAATATGATTTTAAATTAAAGTCTGTTTTTGATTAATTTTTTGAGAACATAGTTTCTTTGTAATTTGTCGTGTAAATTGTACATTTATTAATAAATATAAAACTTTGACTAAGACCGATTTTGATTAGGAAACGTGAATTTGTATGGTAGTAGACATACGAGTAGGTACTGCCTCAATTACTTTAATAAATATGTGGCGCGGACGAAGTCGCGGGTAAAAGCTAGTATAATATAAATGCTACCTATGGCGAAATAGAAAACTATTTTTGACACATTTACATATTTGCATCTTGTAAACGTCACATTGCTTTGTTGTTATGCAATATCCATCAACAACATCAGCCTTCCCTAGTCCACTGTCCGACATAGTCCTTTCCCATGATATGCTACTAAGCCTCGGCTAGCCTTATTTTCTTCATTTACGGCATGCCTCCTTGCTTATATAGTCAGTCCATTGATTTTCTGGGCATCCAACACTACGTTTTTAGATCAAGTCTACCCCAACAGTTATCGATCCTACGATCCTACTGTCACTTCAATATGCTATACTTATTACCCTTGCCTACGATGTAAAATACTTACTAGTACTTTCATAGAATGTACCTATTTAATCTTAGACTTGGAGACTCTTCTAGTACTTTTCGAGAAATTCGAATCCCTCTGTAAACTGATTAGACACGAGACACGACCAGAACAATCACCTCGAGATTCACATATGATGGCCGTTTATGTCTATTTTCTATGATTGTCGCCATTTTCTGTAATATGTCTAGAAACATTGCCATAAGTATCATAATTCGCAACGAAATGAGACAAAACGTACGATGTTTTAACGTGAGAGAGTGAGACGGAAGATCAAGTGAGACAGAATTAAGATAATCGTGTGACAATCACACTCGTAACTAGATTGGATTGTTATTGATGCATGGATGGTGTTATGCAAAATGGTACAATAGGGATGTTAACAATTTTTTGAAGTTGCTTTTATTTTGAAGATTGTTTGATTGTTTTTAACCGACTTCAAAAAAAGAGGTCCTCAATTCGACCGTATATATGTTTTGTAATTTTTATGACGTACGTCACGTCGTACGTCATAAAAATTACACTTCATTTCAAAATATAAGTATTTTCGATGTGAAAATATACAATATTAGACTAATTTTGAATTTTCCCGCTTAAACACTAACAACTGACATGACGTCACTAGTCGCAAAACATTGGTCGTGATTCATGACCAGTGAGATTCGTGGTCCAGTTTATGTATTTTCTTATCATTACTTGAATACAAACAATTAAAATCATCGTCGCTAAGATCGCAAACTATAATAAAAATGCAGAAAAGTAAACAGTTTTCGACTAGTAACGTAATAAGTCATGTTGGTGTTTCCAGTCACTGTGTGAAATAGACATCTATTCGCTCTGTCATTTAAAAAAAGTAAATAAATTTGGTTACTTGCTGTTTTTATTCCGTCATTTAAAGAACAACATAAATAGAAAGCATTTTTAGGGTTCCGTAGCAAAATACGGGCCCTTATATTATAGTTTCGTCATGTCTGTCTGTCTGTCTGTCCGTCCGTATGTCACAGCAATTTTTCTCCGAAACTAAAAGAGCTATACTATTGAAACTTGGTAAGTAGATGTAATCTGTAAACCGCATTAAGACTTTGATACAAAAAATAGAAAAAAAAAACAAAAAAAATTAGGGGTGTGTCCCACACTTAGAACTGAAACTAAAAAAAAAATGTTTGATCAAAACCATTCGAGTGGCATATCTATGGATAGGTCATCAAAAATGATATTGAGGTTTCAAACATATTTTTTTTCTAAACTGAATAGTTTGCGGGACTCTTCCAAAGTGGTAAAAAGTGTGTCCCCTCTAACTTCTCAAATAAGAGAATGACAAAATTAAAAAAAGTGTATGATGTACATTAGCATGTAAACTATCAACAAAAATTGGTTGGAATGAAATCTAGTAAGTAGTTTTATTTTAATACGTCATAATTTGACTATTGTTAAAACACTGACTAAAGTAACAACGAACTACAAGAACTTTTCTATAATGTTACTTGCTGCTAAGAAAGCCTTCATGGGCGAGTTCAACTCGCACTTGACCACTTTTTATTTATAATATAGGTAAGTACGTAATAAGAATAAATATTTTGACTGGCCTCGCGGCTTAATGTGTAGTAATACTGCCTGCGAAGCCGAGGGTTGTAGGTTATATCAGCTATCTGGCCGCCATAGTACAAGCTTTGCTTATGTTGGGTTAGGTGGTATTGTGGGTGAATTGCCCACCAATATTTATTTATTTTATTTATTATTTCATGGCAAAATATTGGATAACACCATCCCCAATCGAAGAGGCAAGAGACAAATCCGGTAAATTGTCTCGTGTGAGATTGTAGAATGATTGTCGGACAACTATGATGCTTGGAGTATGACGCTTTCTTGAAACAATCTGGAATGTTCGCGGTTACACTTCAGTGCAAGCTTTTCATATGCATAAGCAGCCGACTAAATGTTCCCACAGATGGGACCTGGGGCCTTGCAAGGAGATAGTCAAGGCCAAAATTCAACACACTGGTGTATGACACAGGACCTCGAAAGATTCTAGGTACATGTCGGTTTCCTCACAATGTCTTCCTTCACCGTTTTTAAGTTAGCGATATTACGGACATGACCTCGAAAAGGTGAGAAGACTGCTGCGTGGAATTTGAACCAAGGACTCCGGACTAGCAGTTGCCGTTTTCCTGACTAGACAAGGCGTAACTTTACAATGCAAGATGTTTTAGTGCAAGCTTATCCTAATAATATTGTAAATCTGAAAGTTTAGATGTCCGTTGCTCAATCACGTCGGAACAACTGAATGGATTGGGTTAAAAATTTGGAGAAGACGGAATATGAACATACGAACATTTACAAGAAAACTTATCTGGGTCATGAAAAATTTGAGGCGAAGTATACCATTTAACTTGCTTAAAACGGTATATCAAGCCATTTGCCAGCTGTTATTGGGTATTGTATCTCAGTTTGGGGCGGTGCATGTAAAACCAAGATTATAAATCTCGAAAGAGCTCAACGTTCTGTACTCAAAGTAATGACACATAAACCATTCCGAGACCCTACAACACTTCTCTACTCTGAGTCAAAAAATTCTGACGGTCCGTCAGCTCTACCTTCTACACCTTGTCCTCCACCATCACCAAAGGGTCAAAGTCGAACCTGGTTTAATTAAATCTACTACCAGATCCACAAAAAGCGTCTGTGTCATGCAAAAACCCTCGACATCTTTTGCTAGAAGGCAGTCATACTTCTCCAGCGCCTTTGTGTACAATAAGCTTAACAAAATTCTGAATTTTTATCCGTTGACTCGACATTATTGTAAAATTACTTTGGAAAATTGGTTGCTCAAACAAACCTACGAGTCCACAGAAATGGTGCTTATCATTATGTCCTGACAAACTAGTATTCTATTCTGTTTTTATTTTTAAATTGTTTGTTGTAATTGTCATCCAGAATCAAAATTTTCGTTTTTTTCTTATTTTATTCTTGTAATTAAATAAAAATACACCTAGAGTTCAATATGTTATATTTCTACAGTTCATAATATTTTCTGCTTATTTACCTAGTATCATAAGTTGAAAATTATTGTAAACAATCCATTGTGTTTTCGGCGAAGGGTATTGGTACGCCATCTCACAGGTTTTCCCAGTTTGGGTACCGATGCACTTCTACATGGATCAACACAAAATTACAATTACATCTGTATGAAATGTTTTTTGTGATGTTCTAAGCAAATAAATATATTTCATTTCATTTAATTTGAAAAGGTCTTAGCCTAACATGGTTAAAGTCATTGTTTTTTTTAATAATTAGGTACTTACTTATCCTCATTTTGTAGTTATATTATTTAGCAACAAGTATTCACAGTTTAGTTTAATCACAGTAACTCATGTTTATTTTTTGTTTTTACGTGATACCGTAAGTCAAGTCAGAGCTATTTTTGAAAATGGATAAAATTGAACACCAGTAATACAAGAACAAAATTAAAATTTTTGATTAACCCCCGACTACCTCAGATTACTGTTATCTGTACAACATTCTACTAGTCAAGCCCTTTCATTTGATACCTATATTAAGGGAGTTGTGAAAAAAGAAATGTATTTCGCCATTTTGTGGAAGCGGCCATCTTGGATTTGAAATTTGTCATAGTACAATGTATTCTACTAGTCAAGCCCTTTCGTTTGATACCCATATTGAGGTAGTAGCGAAAAAAATGATATAATTCACCTTTTTGTTGTGGCGGCCATCTTGGATTTAATTTTTTATAGTGTATAGTATTTTACTAGTCAAGCCCTTTCATTTGATACCCATATTGAGGTAGGTTGTGAAGAAATATTTTGTCCGCCATTTTGTGGCCGCGGCCATCTTGAATCGATATTAACCAAACATAGCTAAGAACATCCGCACGGATATTAACTTTCAAATAAAAAAACCGCATCAAAATCGGCCCATCCGTTTGAGCTCTACGGTGCCACAGACAGACACACACACAGACAGACAGACAGACAGACATCGACGTCAAACTTGTAACACCCCTTTTTTGGTCGGGGGTTAAAAATACCTGAATTTGAAAGGTTTACCTCCAAAAGCCTAGAGATAAAGACATGTCTGCTACTTTGGGTGAGTCCGCTCTTTCGTATGCGACTGTTGAAAACTGGGTGGCGGAGCTTAAACGTGGTCGTGAGACCATTCAAGAAGAACCCCGTAGTGGTATTTGTAAATACGTACTTATTATCAAATATAATAAATTGAAACTTAAATTCTTGAAACTTTTATTGCTTAAGTAGTACAAATATAATTATGCATAAGTTATGAGCTGTAGGTATTTCGGAGTACACTAACCTGCTCCCAAAATAGATACAGTAGGACACTACATCAATTCAATTATAATTTCTATAATTTACCTACCACTACATAAATTACTTTAGAGTGGTAAGACGCTTTACAGGGATTGCTATTTGAAGATTTAGGATATCTATTTATCATTGGTATTTGTCTATATTTGCAAAATGCTTAGAAGCGCCAATAATATTGCACGGCACTGTAAGCGCGAAACCGAGCGTCACGTGCGAACCAATCACAGCATTAAAGCTGCGTGACGTCATCAACCGTGGGCATGTCTGATTTGTCAAATTATGAGGTTGGGACATCCTGAACGATTTGTATTTTTGGTGTAAAATAAAAAGAAGCTATTCTAGCCAAGAGATTATATATTGCAGTTGCCATTCCGACTGTAGGTACTATTCTATTGATTTTTATAAGTAGATATAAACTTCTTTTGGCGCGTCACACCAAGAAATTATGCTTCATTAACCATGTCCACGCAGACAAGTGAAATAAGTGACTTCCCCTTAACAGAGTCAATAAGAAAAGTGCTGATGGACACCTTCTTGTTTATAAATATGTAGCAATTTAAGTTAGAAATATAAATAAAATGTAAATTACTCATTAGCCTAGACTTAATAAATTAGGCTAGATTGTAATAGGTATTAGGATCCAAAGAAGCTTGGTGAATAAATACAAAAAAATTATCTAGAAATGCTGACACATGGCCACGCCCTCCGGTTCCACCCGCGCACAGATTACATATCTCCATCCGCGTAGTTTTCAAAGTGAGCTATCAAATTCGGAGGAGTTATTAATTATTACTTCTAAAGACAGTCCCTATGACAACCATTTTTTTTAACCCCCAACCAAAAAAGGGGTGTTATACGTAAGTTTGACGTCGATGTCTGTCTGTCTGTCTGTCTATCTGTCTGTCTGTTTGTCTGTCTGTCTGCCTGTCTGCCTGTCTGTCTATCTGTCTGTCTGTCTGTCTGTCTGTCTGTCTGTCTGTCTGTCTGTCTGTCTGTCTGTCTGTCTGTCTGTCTGTCTGTCTGTGTGTGTATGTGTCTGTCTGTGGCACCATAGAGCTCAAACGGATGGGCCGTTTCCAATGCGGTTTTTTTATTTGAAAGTTAATATCCGTGCGGGTGTTCTTAGCTATGTTTGGTTAATATCGATTCAAAATGGCCGCCTCCACAAAATGGCGGACAAAATATTTTTTCACAACCTACCTCAGTATGGGTATCAAATGAAAGGGCTTGACTAGTAGAGTACTATACGCTATAACAAATTTCAAATCCAAGATGCCCGCCACCACAAAATGGCGAATTGAGTATATAATATTTTTCATTTTCACTACTACCTCAATATGGGTATCAAACGAAAGGGCTTGATTAGTAGAATACTTTACACTATGACAAATTTCAAATCCAAGATGGCTGCTACCACAAAATGGCGAATTACATTTCTTTTTTCACAATTCCCTTAATATGGGTATCAAATGAAAGGGCTTGACTAGTAGAATGTTGTACAGATAACAAAGCTAAGGTAGTCGGGGGTTAGTCAAAATTTTTAATTTTGTTCTTGTTTAACTCTTTGGTACCTAGTTTATCTTGTGATTTCACGCCACCGACATACTGATCTAGCGGCGTAGCGGTGTAACGTCGGATCGGTGGTGGAGCAGGACTTGTTGGACAGACGCTTTTAGGTGAAACCTTGTGTGAAACCATCAGCAACATGCGTAATTAGCATTATACTCGTATCTGTTAGCTATTAATACAGGTGAAGTATTGTGTAACATGAATCTATACTAATATTATAAAGCTGAAGAATTTGTTTGTTTGTTTGAACGCTAGGATCTCGGGAAGTACTGGTCCGAATTGAAAGATTCTTTTTCTATTGGATAGTCCATTTATCGAGGAAGGCTATAGAACATAACGCTACTATTAAAAGAAGCGGACCATGAATCAATAGTAAAAAAATCGGGGAAAAATATTCCTTTTTGAGAGATTTCGTACGATTCGTGGTTTGACATGATACATGACAGCATGTGTCTAAGATTGCGTCATTGAATATAAACCTTTGCTAATCTTTGTTTCCAAATCTGAGATGGTATGACCAATTTCCGACAGGTGGCGTAGCAGGTAGCTGTAGAGGTTTTTTATTTGAAAGCGATATTTTCAGGAATGACTGAACCGATTTCAGTCATTCTTTCACCGTTGGATACGTACGGGATCCCGATGAGTGCTATATATGTACCACGAGCGAAGCCGGGCGGACATCTAGTAATATATAACACCGAAATTGTTAGTTATATACTTATGTTAGTTTTCATTTAGTATTGGGTACCTGCCAGTACGATTGCCTTGTATGAATAATAAATACACAATGCACTTTCTAGAAGTTTTTACTTCCAAAACGAATAACGTGTTTAGTTTCTTAAGGTGCGTCCCCCAGCAAAACGAATTTTTTGTCCAGTTTTCAGAGTTATCTACTCATTAGCCAAAACAAATATGAACTGGTAAAATACATAACATTTCTACAATTCCTTGGTATTAAAATAAATGGCAGTTTTTTTTCATCATCATCATCATCATCAGCCGCAAGACGTCCACTGCTGAACATAGCCCTCCTCCCCCTAGATTTCCACAACGAACGGTCCTGCGCAACGTGCAACCAGCGGTTTCCAGCGACCTTTGTGAGGTCATCTGTCCATCTAGTGGGAGGCCGTCCAACACTGCGTCTTCCGGTTCGTGGTCGCCGCTCGAGAACCTTTCTTCCCCATTGAAATAGCGTCATTATTTGTATTTTGTACTTACATCAACGAATACGTAATTCCATTTCGAACATTTTGGTAAAAATATTTTTTTTAAAAGATCAATATCTGATTTTATAAGAGCTTTATTCTAGAATTTGAGCGTAAAACAGCGACAACTCCTATTGTTTCTCTCTTGCTCTTTCTTGCGGTGTGGGATGAGGTAAGAAATACTCGAGGTGATTTGCCATTCTTTTAGTAGATAGTGGTAGGACTCTTGGCAGAGTCCGCCTGGGGAAGTACCACACCTTCGCCAGTTATTCTACCGCCAAGCAGTACTTAATGTGCAAACATTGCTATGTTCCGGTTTGAAAGGCTTTGTTTCCAGAGAAATTACACGGCTTGAACTCTTGATCTCTTGGCGACAAGCGCAGTGCAGTGCTAGGTAATCATTTGGACTCTTCATGTTCCAATAGCGTGTCACTGTGCTGTTATGTGGCAGGCATGTTGCGTACCATCAGGAACATGAATTGCTCGTCTCGTCACTCTCTAACTAAAAAAAATCTACTGTAATAAATTGGATGTTTGTTGCTCAACCACGTCGAAATGGCTCAACTACTCGGGTGAAAATGTATAATACCTATATCCTAGAATAGCACATAGATTACTTTTATCCCGTGAAAATAACGGGAACCACCTCCTTTTTTTAATTCGGTTAAAAAATAAAGTTTTATGAATACAAAGGTAAGACTACATACACATACATAGGTATTAAACCCAGTTGCTACCTAGACATGGCAAACAATAAACACTATTCAAATAGACTATGAATCTCCATTTATTATCAGAGGAACCGATCGAAACATCCACTTATCTCAGCTGCCGTCCTGTCAAACGGACCAAGATGGAGCACCGTCTCGCCTATTTCTTGCTGAATGCAATATGCGGCGTGTGAACGTAGCTTTATCTCCTCGCATAGTTATTAAGCTGATTTTTTTACCAATAGATAGTTATAGTAAATTGAATATTAGCAGATGTAAAAAAATCGTTCAAGTTCGAATCGGGTCCGTGCATGAAAGATTCCGTAGCCTGTTACTATAAATCCAGTGCCATGATGTATGTTACAAGTGAACTCTACACCTCAGTCAACTGATATCCACGAAAGTTCGCAATTTTTGTGTAAGTTGGTCGGACTTGAGTTTGAGAGACATTTAGGTAGGTACCTATACCTAGTAACAGTTGGCAGATCAATTATTTGTTATTGCAAAATGATTGCAAATTACTAGTTGCTTATATTATGACATTACCCGAGGGAACCGCTAGTTATCTATAACAAGAACAAAATTAAAAATTTTGATTAACCCCCGACTACCTCAGATTTGTTACCTGCACAACATTACACTAGTCAAGCTCTTTCATTTGATACCCATATTAAGGGAGTTGTGAAAAAAGAAATGTATTACGCCATTTCGTAATAATAGCCATCTTGGATTTGAAATTTGTCATAGTGCAAAGTATTCTACTAGTCAAGCCCTTTCGTTTGTTACCCATATTGAGGTAGTAGTGAAAAAAGTAATATAATTCGCCATTTTGTGGTGGCGACCATCTTGGATTTGATTTTTTTTATAGTGCATAATGTTCTACTAGTCAAGCCCTTTCATTTGATACCCATATTGAGGTAGGTTGTGAAGAAATATTTTGTCCGCCATTTTGTGGCGGAGGCCATCTTGAATCGATATAAACCAAACATAGCTAAGAACTTCCGCACGGATATTAACTTTCAAATAAAAAAAAACGCATCGAAATCGGCCCGTCCGTTTGAGCTCTACGGTGCCACAGACAGACACACACACAGACTGACAGACAGACATCGACGTCAAACTTATAATACCTACCCCTTTTTTGGTCGGGGGTTAAAAATATATGTTAAGTACCTACTTACTCAATAGTATTGATAACCTTCTTCGTTTTTGGAAATCATGAATTATAGTCATAGATGTGAAGTTTTAAAGCAGCTGACCAGAAAATGTGTAGGATGGGTGGATTGGTCAAAACTCCATTATAACAAAAACAAAATTAAAAATTTTGGTTAACCCCCCGACTACCTCGGATCTCGGATTTGTAATCTGTACAACATTCTGCTAGTCAAGCCCTTTCATTTGATACCCATATTGTGGTAGTAGTGAAAAAAATAATGTAATTCGCCATTTTGTGGTGGCGGCCATCTTGGATTTGAAATTTATTATTATGTATTGTATTCTACTAGTCAAGCCCTTTCATTTGATACCCATATTGAGATAAGTTGTGAAGAAATATTTTGTCCGCCATTTTGTGGAGGCGGCCATCTTGAATCGATATTAACCAAACATAGCTAAGAACATCCGCACGGATATCAACCTTCGAATAAAAAAAACCGCATTGAAATCGGTCCATCCGTTTGAGCTCTACGGTGCCACAGACAGACACACACACAGACAGACAGACAGACAGACAGACAGACAGACAGACAGACATCGACGTCAAACTTATAACACCCCTTTTTTTGGTCGGGGGTTAATAAAAAAAAAATTGAAAAATTAAAACATGAATTTTGAGACATGATATGAGTTTAAAATCGCGCCATCTAGGCATCAACATCAGAATTAGTATGAAATTTTAAGAACCACTTGAATTAGCAAGAAACGTCCGCATTGAAAATCGTATAAGTTCACAAAAATGTTCATAGATGGTACTAAACGTGAGCTATAAGGCTAATTTTTAATCGAAACTTCTAAAATGGGCTTCGTTATATTAGAACAGCCACAGAATTAATAAAAAAAGCGTGTTAATAAGATAAACTATATTCTATAAAATTGCTTGAGTGCGTGCTTCTTGCTCGTTGAGAATTCGTATCTCTACGTTCTTCTGGACGGCGTTTATTTGGATCAATGTATTAACATTGCCAATTTGCCAATCGGCGTGGCGTAGCAATGTAATCATTTTGGCAGCATGCTGTGCACGCTTCCCTGAGACGCTTCCGATTGGTAGAGTGTAGTGTGAAAGATTATTCTTTATTTACTTACCATTAATTGACTTAATAAAATCCATTGAAAGGATGTATTTTTTTTCTAACTGATTGCCATAAAAGTTAATTACGTACAAAACACGTACATGTATAAAATTAAATCATTTGTTGCCAAAAACAATTTATAAAAAAAAATCACATTTGGGATTAGAAATACGATAAGATAACTTGTACAGTTTTTGTTGTAATAAAAAAAACTTATGAATTCGTTACCAAATGAGTTTATTTCGCTGCCATCTATGTGAGGTACTTAAAACTAGTTACACGACAACAAGACTAGTAACAAGAGACCCTGAACACCGAACCGCGAACCAACACTTTCTTGATTGTACCTTAGCAAAAAGAGTCCTAGATGACACTACCTGTCACTTGCTAAATAGTGTTTAATAATATGTATAGATGGCGCTGAATGCCAATCTTACTCATGATACATGCGAATGCGATGAATTATAATTCTCAATTCGTCACAATATATTGAGAAATTTTTGCTATGAGAAAATCTTATGAGTTCTGACATTCTAATCTAGTGGGATAGCGACGGAGCTGCGGAGGGGACTGTACGCGTTTTAAAAGATATCTTTTTTGGAACATGCTGATTTCCGCACGATATTTTCCTTTAAACCAGTGATGATAAACTCGTAGATACATTTGCACTTGAAAAAAATTCCAAAGGTGAAGGAGAGATTCCAACCTACGACTTCTACCTAGTTTAAAGTTTTTTAAGTTGCTTTAAGAGGTCCCTTAAACCTACGCCCGAGTCACAAGTCTCGGGATCTACTCGGGGTTTCTCTCTCTGCCACACGATGGACCCGGCACCCGCACGATGAATCCATGGAATGCTAAGAAGGTAAGAAGATCGTCTCTCTTATAGGTGTAAACCTATAAAACTTGACCGCCATTGCGCCTAAGCGGTCTAAGTATGGTGGAGCGTGTTTAACTAAAAGAAACCGATTCACTCTCGATTTGAAGACACAAACATTATAACCATCGGGGAACCCATACTCAGGCAACCACCACACACAGCCTAGAAACCTGTTATAGTTTCGTGCTAACTTAAGTTTATATTATAACTAGATGTCCGTTCCGGCTTCGCCCGTGGTAGGTACCTATATTACCTATATATCCTTTAGCACTCAGGAATCTCGCACATACCCAACGGTGATTGAAGTTTTGGAATCTGTTCAGTAATTCCTGAGAATATCCCGTTCAAACAGAAAAAAAACCTCTTCAGCTACCTGCTACGCCACCTGTTGGAAATTGGTCGTACCAACTAAAACAGATTTGTTTAACAAAGGTTTACATATTTATAAGCAATCTTGGCATGCTGTCTCGTCAACCGTACGGTACGAAAGCTTTCAAAAAGGAATATTTTTCCCCGTTTTTGTTACATTAAAAATAAATGTATAAAAATGATTCATGCTCTGCTCCTATTGATAATAGCATGATGTTGTATAAGTCTTCGTCGATAGATGGTCTATCCAATAGAAAAAGAGTATTTAAATTCGGCCCAGTAGTTCTCGAGATACTAGCGTTCAAACAAACAAACTCTTCAACTTTATAATATTAGCAATATTAGCATATAGATATCGGACGCTCGGATGTTCTTGCTACTACCACTGCACTTAGATACCGGTTACTTGATTTGATCACATGTAAATAATGAGTTTGGTATCTACCAATGTTCAAAGTTTCAGTAGTAATGTTGTACGCCTTGCTCCTTTATCGAAAAGCCACTTACGTTCATGTGTGATCTACGAAGGTATTTCAATTAAATCACACGCTCTTCAATCAAAGACATTCCCGAGTCTCGCTTACTTGAAGCGGAAAGATCATGTCCTCTAGGAATGTATCGCTTGCCTTTTCATGAGTATATTATTAGCTAAGAATAATTACTAAATTTTGATCAACACTCTAACCAAGATACAGATAATATAGGTACCTTTAAATGTTTCAACTTAGTAGGTATTACGTACTTTTGTTGATGCATCGTTTTATGTTACAATATCTACCTAAATTGTAAACCTACCAAACCTACCTATCAAATGTATCGATTGTCATTTAAAAAAAAAATTGAACAAATAATATCGATATCATAATCGAATGAATGCCCGCCGAAAAAAAAACAACCAATAGGTACATTTTGGCCAAATAACATTTCATAATATAGATACTCGTAAGTATTTAAAACTTATTAAGATAATGCAACAATCTTTTTAATACTTATTTACTTATACTTATACATACTTAGTGCTACAATTATTTTTAAACACATGCATTTTATTGAAAAAATTACTTACAATCGAGTCCAAATCACTATTTCGCTGAGATACCTATAACCCTGACTGTGCGTTACCAGAAATCAACACAACAAAATAAACTAGATAGAATTTTTTTGGCGGGAACACTGGTTTTTTTGCTAATATTTTCGAATAAACAAAAATCTTTAGATGATATTATTAACCAACTACAATAATTAAAATTGGTTTTGTAAACAACTAATTATCACCACCTCCAGAGGTAAAATATCCACCAACCCAATTCTCCCTTGCATCGTTATTTTCATTTATTTGCTCCAAATGTATCTAAGTAAATAAAAAGGTAAAATTCTCTTTTCAACATTGACCAAGTCTGAGAGCATCTCAAGCAACTCTTGAAGAGACTCAACAACGAAATGAGCAGACTACTTAAACGTAATAAACCACTAGAAAAAGGATTTTTCTGAATTGTAAGCACACTTTTGCGGATAAATTTATGTGTAAGTATTACAAACAAAAATGGGTTATTTTACTTCAATGTTCCACAAAATAATGCGTATAGGTAATGAAAAAAAAGAGTGATAAATCGCGTAGTAATTTTTCTATCTCTTTTTGTGGGGACACTGCGCCTTCTGCGCTAGTCCAAATTCAGATTGGTTATAGTAATACCTACAAACCTAACACTCTCATTGAACTCAATTCATTGCCGTTGAAAATAAAAGCATCGCTTATAGATTGTCTATCTACTATAAAAGCAGAAATTATTTTCATACTAAAACCATTGAATTTATTTCGTACTCGTAGTTCGTATGAAATTTCACGCATTCCGAACAGTTCGATTGCGACTCCACTATCACATTACACTCAACTATGACTACCAAAATTTAATAAAAATAAAAAGTTCTCCTGAAATTCCTAATAAAAACGTTCACTTGAAATTTTAAGATTTAATATAACCTCTTTTAAACAATGAAAAGAGGTTGCAACATTTCGAACGGACTGTCAGGTACATCCAGAAACAAAAAGAAAATATCAATTTCAAAATTAGAACACGAATTGTCATAGAAACAAAAATAACAAGAGAAGACGCCCGCAAAACAGGACAACTGACATTTTTTTGTTAAAAAAAATAATTGAATATAAAAATAAACAATGTTTTCCGACGAGGAAATAAAAGAAATACCGGAAGGTGGTTTCATGAGGCCTGGAGATGAGATTATAAGGTGATCGATCTTCGCTTATTTGGAAAGTAACGAGCTTGGACGTGGCCAACTCGATTTTGTTCGGGCGTGTTTTATTGGAAACAAAAGTTGGTTATAAAAATGTTTCAGTATCCGGGAGGTGTGTTTGAGTGAGAAACTTGACAGGAAAGATCTGGGACTTCATTTGCTGCCCTCTTCAAGTAAAAATGACGTAAGTTTTTAACATTTTGAAGTAAAATTATTCAATACTAAATAATACATTATTATATAAGTAATGTAATTCTTAATATTATAAGCACGTTCCTCTTAACGTACCTCGAAAGCATGACAACATACATTTTACTATCAACGTTTCTATGTTTTCTATGGTTTAAGAGTTTCAAGCTGTATGTTGATTATAGGTCATTTAGAAAGGATAAACTCTGTAGTAGGTAATGAACTTTGTACCAATGAATAAATCGAAGTTTTGATCTTCCTATCTGGACTGAAAGAATGCGCGAGTGCAAATGAAATGGATGGTCCACGCTTCGTTTGTGATATCAAGGTTTCATTATTTTTTTAAATTGATATTTTATTTCAAAAGTCCCACACACTAATTATAGGGAAGTTATAATCAATGTTGTTTGTTTGTTTCGTTGGCGACACGGCTCTGTATTATATCGAAATGCAATTTAGAACGTTGATAAATATTATTTGCAAAAGTACAAGTACGTTTTTATAGAATGTACATAAAAGCAATTGAGCTACTTTTTTACAGAAACAATAGGTAGAGAGTATAATGGTAAACAGAATCCTAGGACTGATAAAAGGTTCGCTGAGCATTTTCAAAATTAATCCAATATCTACGCGTAATTTATTAGATTCTACTTTCCAAATATTGCTAAACAATAAATATTAACCCCCGATTGGGGTGTTATAAATGTTGCGTTCCTGTGTATGTGTGTGTGGCATCGTAGCTCCCGAATTAATGAACCTATTTTGTTTTTTTTTTGTTTGAAACTCTGAGTGATTTTAGCTGTTTCTTCGAAAATCTGCTCAGCCGTTTCAAAGTTATTTTGTTAACTTCGACAGAAATGTTAGACGCATAAATTACATTTGCTTACAATTGTTGTTTAAATTGAATATGTAAGTAAATGGAAACAAATTGCTAATGCAAAAAACCCGAACACAAAGCATTGGGTTTTTTTTATTTATTTCTTATTGAATGTGTACACTCCGCGAGGCATAAGCTGAGCTTTGCATTTGTGTGAGTGTACATGGATAGTGTAGGTGTGACAACCGGCCTTAGGCGCGGCGCCATTCTGTCTCGCCGCGCTCCTGCTTGATTGGTGATCACTCACACTAATGCAAAGCTCAGCCTATACCTCGCGGACAAAATTTCAAGCTCCTGCCTGATTGGTGATCACTCACACTAATGCAAAGCTCAGCTTATACCTCGCGGAGTGTACCTACTTGTACTATTCTAAAATTGTTTCTTCATCAGTTGGATGTATCTCGCTCTCTGTTCCGAGACGGCTTCTTCCCTGAAGGTCTGGAACAGCAGGCCAGGTTCGCGTGGACAGAAGAAGACGGCAACATCGCCTCTCTCGTTTCCGAGCCGGGGTTTGGCACCACGGGACAGACTACGTTCGGGAAGCAAATCGATTCGGCTTTGAAAAGCGAGATGAAGGTAGATTTAGTAGCTCTATCTCTCATCTTTGTTGCTAAAGATTACAGGCGCGGTCCCAGCCTCGAATTTTTGAGGGGGTCACCAGTAGAAATACAATAAATCGAGTAAAAAGACTTTACTAGTAGTGAGTGCCCCACGATTTCAGCCGCGTAGTCGTTCCAGTTGTTTTCTAGCGTTAAAAATAGTCCATGTACAATTAGATATTTTGATTTTTTTAGATTTTTATTTAAGCGCGATGTGAACTTTATGGGGAGGGCTTTCGCATTTGCACCGCGCCTGCTAGATTGTACCAGATTAAGTCTAGAATATCACCGCAAAGTTGTTGGCTTATCAGGCTTTTTATCGCATACATTTCGGAGAGTGTGCATCTCAACTTTTCTACATGATATAATACTACCTTATCCTTTTTTCTATCGAAAAATAGTAATAACAGAGACTGCCGATAGAAGTTGTTGAAAACGTTGCACAATATCACTTCATCATCACTAATACGACCTCACAAGATCCTCACCACACACAAAAATCCTGTAACGCTCGCGTCTTCTCTGCTGCTTCCTGTCTCTCTGCTCTTCCCTGCTCTTCCACCGCTCCAACGCTACGCCGGCGCGCCGGCATCGATATAAATGGCTTATATCGATCTACGCCCAGCGAGCAACACGGAAGGGAGAAGGGAGAAGAAGTGAGAACACAGAGTGCGGCTTTGCGTTAGTGTGCAACTTTCCCCTCCCGCAAGAAATGACAGAAAGATTTAACTATATTTTTTAACTAAGGCTACTCCTTTCCGTGCTTGCGCGGAAGATCGAGTTGCTCTATGTCTACGCCGGTACTGACTCGAATCCTTAAGTTTTTCTCTTAGCAAAAAATGCACAATGTGACTAAATCATTTTTTACTTAGTATTGCAGAAAAACCAGACTCGCATCGCTGAGAGCGACTTTTTCCTGACAAGCTTTGGACGAAAAAAAAACATGTGATTATAGGAAGACGGGACTGCAATTAGAAGTTTATAGATTTTACAGACACTAATACCTCGTTTTTTTATAGTATAAGAGTGACGAGACTAGCAGGGCATGTGCCTGATGGTAAGCAACATGCCTGCCACATAACAGCACAGCCACACGCAGCTATGGAACATGATGAGTCCAAATCATTACCTAGCACTGCACTGCGCTCGTTACCCAGAGATATAAGATGTTTTATCTCTGCCTTGTAATTTCGCTGGACACATTGACAAACATAGCAATAATAATTGTCGATCTAGTCAAATGTTTATTTCAAGGATCTGTTTCTTCGCAGGAAGCTGACACGTCGAGTTCCGTTCTCCCTTCAACCAACCGTAACGAATCCTATGGAGACTCATCTCTTGTGTCTTCAACCTCATCGGGAAACCCTAACTCAGGTACATTTGGCTATATGGCTTTCTTAGTATAAGCTTTGTTTAGTTTGGGCCCCAAACTAAACAAAGCTTAACTAAGGAATTTAACCCACCACACCATCTGACCACATATCTTTGCGGTCAGATTGTGTTGTTGGTGAAATGTCACAAATGTTTATCTATTATTTTGTCTAGTGTATTATTTTATTTGACGATGTAGTTGTACTTACCTAATTGCCTTTTGAATAATTAGGTGAATAAGATTTCTTTGTCGTTCACAACTTAAAATAATGTTTATAATGTACAGGACTTAATCACGATTTAATTCATTGTTTAAATACCTCGACAGCGTTAGCGTTACAACCGCCGTGGTCACGAGAAGACCTTGTGACCAATGAATTAAATCGTTATTAAGTCCTGTACATTATAAACATTATGTGTTCAAATCGCGAAAGTTTAAAAACAAAACTTAAAATAACACTTATAATATAGGAAAACAGTAAAACTAATGAAACAACTGGTGGCCTTATTCTGCGATTTCTTTGGTATAATCTTTTAATATATTATCTTTTATTATTCGTTTTTTTTTTGTGATACGAGGTTCGTCCGAGATTCGAACAAACGGTCCTATGATTATTATGAATTGCCAGTTCTAGCCACAAGTCCATAGATCATCCTGTCCTTTTGCCCATCTATGTTTCACAAACCACCTCGAAATCAAACTTTGATCATGTGTAGTTACGTGCAAATATCACTAAGGTCGGGTTGGAAGAGCAAGGTTTCCAGAGAAATTACAGCGCATAGAGATAGGTCATCTCGGGGTGACGACCGCAGTGCTGGGCTAGGCAATGATTTGGACTCTTCGTGTTCCAATAGCTGCGTAACACCGAACTGTTATGGTCAGGCGTGTTGCTTGCCATCAGGCATATTCTTAGTCGTCACTATTTTCTACAAAAAAATAAAATTTGGGAATACCACAGAATAAAGTGTTAAAATTGATTATGGTGACATAATTATATGTATGCACTTGTATTGTTTACCATATTTACTGGATTCAAAACTGTACAACAACTAATAAAATAGAACTTATTCTAATTCTTACAATTTGACAGTGTTAGACAAGGCTAAGACCCCTCAAGGCGCGTGTAAAGTGGACAAAGCCGACCCACGTTCCAGGTTCCACTTTGTCAAATATGTCAAGAGACACGGAAGGACTGTCAAACTCTGGGAATGTGGCATCTGTGAGTGATATTAGAAATATAATATTTCTTATTATGAAACAAGCAAATCGTTAACTTATTGCTTTTTCATCAAATTATGTATTTTACGAGTATACTTGAATACCAAAGCATATTTTTCGTAGCAGGACTCCATGCAGAGTAAATCCGGGGAATCCAACTTTTGCCAGTTATTCATCCGCACAGCAATAACGACTAAGATTTTCTGTGTCCCGGTTTCAGTAATCCATCAATATGCCTTCGAATTGTTACCTCATCCCCCTTATTTACCGGATTTAGCACCGTCAGATTTGTATCTGTTCACAAAGCTGAAAATTTTTTTAGATGGTAAACATTTTTGTACAAATGAAAAGGTGTGGATATTTTGAGGAGTTAGATAAAGATTTTTTTCTAAAACGGGTATCGAAGCCTTACCGGGTCGATGGGAAAAGTGTTATGAGCTCGGAGGAGAGTATGTGGAAAAATTAAAATAAACTCAAAATCGTGTGGTTTCATTAAGTATGTTAGACCAAGAACTTTTCAAATGGCCCTCGTATCTAAACATGAACTATGGAGACACTGGTTTTCATATTTTCATAGCAGTATTCCTTACTATTCTATATCCTCTGTTCTGTGGCTATAAATATTACAGGATATGAAAAGAAAATTTGCAAGTAATGGTTCCACGTTATAATATTTTTGTAAATTCAGGTAATCGCGAGTTCCAACATCAATATACATTGATGCGCCATCTCCCCACTCACACGGACGAAAGGAACTTCCACTGTACGGCATGTGGAAAGAGTTTCCGGCAGCTCTCCACTCTGAGTCAACACAAGGCCATCCACTCTGCAGAGAGGCCTTACGCTTGTGAGGTTTGTGGTATTAAGATTTCAGTACTAACCTATTATTTTCCTACTCTGAGACTGAGGCATTCCCTAAAAGTATTTTTATACTGGTTTGCTATTTTGGCTTGTTATGGTTTTGAAGTCGTTTTTATTTATTAAAGTGTTTGGCCACCACTCACAGCCATCGTGGATGTAGCCTTAGATCTAAGTTAAAATTTCCATGTCGCCAAGAGCAGTCTAACTTCCGCAGCACTTGTACAAATAAATAGAATGACAAACGTACTCGTAGTAGTCTTCGCTCACCAAGACAACATTTGAGAGGTAAAGACAACCCACACACAAAGAAACACCGCAAATTAAGAAAGAAACCTTAAAGCGAATATGATCGCTGGACAAGTTGAACCCAAAATTCACAATATTTAAAAAAGCTAGCTTTTGACCACACAGCTGATTTATTTTGATTTGATTTTACTTTTCCAAAGCCTTCCACTAAATCCTATATCAATTTTCCCTCCTATCCAGGTGTGTAACAAGACCTTTAACCGTGTATCCACCCTTATCTCCCATCGTAAGACCCACTCTGATGAAAAGCCGCACAAGTGCCATATCTGTCCTAAAGGGTTCCATCAGAAAGGTAAAACCTTCCTCTAGATATCCTGTTTTCAATTCTATCTTTATTTTCAGGAATATCTTTTAGTAATTACTTCTGTTGTTCATTTTCTGATTTTTCTTGTCATTTGTAATGTTAAATTATGTGATTGACACTGTTATATGCGGTTCCTAATGAGTCGCAAATCTTACTTCACAAAACTAAAAACTCTTCAGATAAGATGAGGTTCTCCTTACCAAACAAAACTAAGTAAACAATCATAATATAGCAGACTAATATGACTGAATTTTGAGAGAAGAAACTAATGCTGTTTGGTGAATTGAAAGAGTCCCCATTTTAGGGCTTAGATTTTTAGTTTTTGGACCAGTACTAGTCTTTTGAGACAAATTTCTCCATTAGCTATTCAATTACACATATTTATTTTGTAGGAAACTTACGTAACCATCTGTTCACGCATACGAATGAGCGTCCTTACCGCTGCAACATCTGCTTCAAAGGATTCAACCAGCAGTCCAACCTCGTCTGTCACAAACATAAGGTAATGAATGATGTATTCTCACGTGAAAACTAATATTGCTATTTTAATAATTACCAATAGAATTAAACAATTCTAGGGTCTTTTAGGGAAGTACTTTCTTGCCAATTGTAAGCCTAAGCTAAGCTAAGGTAAAGATTAGCTCCAGTTCAAGCATTAAATTTAGAATTTAGAGCAATATTTTGAATATTTTGATAGTTTTTTTGTAATCCTTGCAGGCACATCCTGAAGACGGCAACGGCAACTTGATACGACGAAACATTTTGCCTCGTATGGCCAAACTTCCCGAGTCTAAGCAAGACTCCTCACGGTATGCTTCTCTAGTTCACATTTTATTTGTTGTTAGTTGCAATTTGGGTATTTTGTCGTGAATGGCAAGAACATCTGATTTCGCGATCATGAGAGTAGGTTTCGTAGGTTCAAGTTTGGCCAGCACCAAATTTTTCCAGCATTTTTTTTCCCAAGAATATATAAAATTAAAGTTTGATACTTACTGGCTGGTAACGGCGAATAACATGAGGGCACAAGAAGAGGCCTAGCAGTAGAAATATGAAGTAGGCTGCATATGCGTGATGTCAGTCGCTTTAAGGATGAAGGTAAAGTGGCGTGAATTGAAACGTGATTTTTTCGTTAATGAAATCTTCATAAAATTTTAGTTTTCGTGGTCTAATATGTAGCAAAACTGCTTAAATGAAACTTGCTTCCTTTTTTAGTACTCCTCACGATACAAACTTAGGCAAAGTATTTCACTATTCTGTAGCAATCGTGCAGTTTATGAAACACAGTTATAAAAGAGAATCAGTTCTCCACAAGTTTTATGAAAAGAGGAAAATATAGATCGCTGCAAATAATTAAGCACATAATTACTGTCATATTTCTTTCAGATCCCAAACAGATCAGTGCGAAGTCTCCTCATCCGTGGGCCCTTACCTTCCTTCCTCTGACACCTCATCATGGCACAAATCCGTTCCCTGGGAATTCCCCACGATCACCCCCGAATCGTCCTCGGAGCCATGGAACCTCATTAGTGGGGTTATAGTGGACCCCATTAAGACTTACCACATGGAGGTGGCCATAGCAACTAAACAGACACCATTTGCTTTGCTCAAACCTGATGATGGAGCTTCGGTCTTGGTGAAGGTAGTGGATACTTCCCTTCCTGGGGGAAAACAGGTATATTGAAAAATATATTTAGGCTATTATTATTAAATGTATTTTCTGATATTTCTCTAATCCTAAACAATCTCATGTTGCAATGTCTATCGCTCTCCTTTAAAGCTTTGTGACTGGATATTTTGATATTATAATCGACATTTTATTATTTATGTATGAACGGTATCCAAATTCCTAACAAAACATTCATTCACATGAACTCATCGCGGTGATGGCGCCACGATCGAAAAGTGTTTGGCCACCTATTACTAAATTATATCATTTCTGTGTTCTTATGTACTCCAACTCGGTTGGTCTTCTTTTGGCCATTCTACAGATAAATTGGTGGTAGGTACTTGCATAACGTGTCCCAGTTAATCAATAAAATGGATCACCGGTTTGTGATTACCGAACTTTTCTGTACTTACTGAAAATAGTATTTTTTTAGAATTTTGTTTTAGTTTATTCTATTACCGTAAAATCCTAGTTTTATTTTCTAAAGAAGTTGAAATGTCTATTAGATGTTGGTACCTGCTACTGCTGAAGATTTAAGAAGTGGAGGGAAGATACTTGTCAAAAAAGAAGGCGAAGATGCTCAGGTACCGTAATACCGTAGTCCCCGTTATTTTACCGGGATACAAATTAATTTGCCCACGTGTTTTCTGCACTATAAATAATTTAACTGTGTTCTAAATCCACATAATCATACAGCAAAATACACGGCACATTGTCTACCATTTTTTCACCCCAGTGTGGAACACCACTGTGTGTCCCAAACATCCAAACTTTCACATATTTTATGTTATTATTATAGAAAATATTTTTTCCAGTAATGGTTACCCGTGAAAGTGCATAAATATGTATTTCAAAGATTACCCTGAATTATACTTGGCTAAAATAGATTATCATGATCAATACACTACTAACATCGATATAAATCATAAGATGTGCCCTGAGCTCCTTGAAATTGGTAATAAACTGCGTTTCAGTGTGTAGCGAAGTAGTTTACACGCCATCCATCTACTTGCCTCCTAGAATCTAACGGCGGGGTATGCTATGGTTTTATTTATTCTGGTTGTCGACAGTGAATAGTGATAGAGATAATGAGGTAAAAACGTCTGGCGTATATCACTTCCTGCAACCGACTAGAACGGAAAGAGTGAGCTCACTCTTCCCAACGATGTCAAAATTCCGTGCGTCTGAAGTTTGGGAGGGCACATCTAATGGTTTATATCGATGATATATAACTGTTATTGTAAAGTATAGGGGTAACCAGTGTAATGGCATTGTCCAGGAAGGCGAGGAAGAAGCGGCGGAGGCGGGCGGCGCGGTCCAGATCCGGGTGCCGGTGGTGGCCACGGTGGTGCCGCGGATTCGCGCCGGCGGCCGGTTGCACCTCGCCGTGGAGGAGCCGCACCGCGCCTACCACACCGCGCTTTCTGCTGACCGTGAGTCACTAGTACTAGCAGGAGAGGAAGAATTCCGTCTTCAGGAGTTGAAGCATATCTGCGCACCGTGCCTACCATACCACACTCTCTGCAGACCATGAGTCACTCGTACTAGCAGGAGAGGAAGAATTCCGTCTTCAGGAGTTTGAAGTATCTCTGTGCACCATTCCGTCTTCGGGAGTAGTAGTATTATAGTTTAGCGTGATACGCCGCTGGTTTCCGGCGAATCAGGAGCCAAATGCAGAGGTGCTGGCCCCGCGATGCGCGCAAGGGCTCCGGCATTGGGTCAGGGTCGTTGGAGAGAGAGCAAAAGGTGACCCCGCGAGTCTGACCCACTGCAATGCCGGAGAAATCTGTGGAGGTTTTTGTCGGTAGGCCCGACACGTGTCCCGTCATGGTGGACGGCGCGCAAAACATACTTAATTTCTTTTTAGTTTCTTTTGTGTGTATATACTGCACTATTACAACAATTAATGTAATTCGCCATTTTGTGGTAGCGGCCATCTCGGATTTGAAATGTGTTATAGTGTATAGTATTCTTCTAGTCAAGCCAGGCGCGGTCCCAGCCTCGAATTTTGAAGGGGGTCATCAGTACGCAGCCTCAGGTTTTAGGGGGGTCACAAGTAGACATACAATAAATCGAGCAAAAAAATACTTTAGTAGTAGTCCCCCAAGGTTTTACCCTCGTAGTTCCCGTTCTAGTTGTTTTCCCGCGTTAAAAAATAGTCTATGTACTATTAGATATTTTTAATTTTCTTAGATTTTTTGTTCAATGTTTATGATTTTGGGGGGTCATGTCCCCGTGACCCCCCTCGGACCGCGCATGAGTCAAGCCCTTTCATTTGATACCCATATTGAGATAGGTTGTTAAGAAATACTTTGTCTACCATTTTGCGGAGACAATCTTGAATCGATATTCACCAAACGTAGCTAAGAACATCCTCACGGAAATTAATGACGACAAGTAGAGACACTCAACACGGAACACACTTCCATAAATATCCACAAATGCTTGCAATGAACATCCATAAATGCATACAAAAAAATGTGTGAATTGAATCTACGTAAGCAGACTCATAACTTAAGCACGATGTTTTATGTATGAAATATTTGGGATTCAGTTATAGTACACACTTATTTAATATTTCTTATCAAAGGAATGAAAGTTTTTTTGGTTGTGAAAAGTGTATTATTATAATATCTTTCAGTGCGGGAAGTGAATGTGGAACCGTGTTCTCTGAAACCACTCCGTGACCTCTTGCAGCCGGCTCCGTCAACCTCGCGTCAAGAGTCTCGCTACGTTGAACTCAACACCAACCATGGGAAGGACTTTGCTATTCCTGGTTAGTTGCTTTTCTTGGTGAGATGGTCTAGTAGCCAGACTAAATTACAGCTGGTCTAGTCGAAAGAACGGCGACTGCCGATCCAGAGGCCCTGGTTTGAGTCCCACGCGCACCACTATCTGTTCGAAGTCAAGTGGTTTTAGGTCGCTAACTTACAACGTTAAAGGAAAACATTGTGGAGAAACCGACATATCCTCCTAGAATCCTAGTTCCTAGAATCTTTTGAGGTTATGTATCACTCCGTCAATCCGTACTGGGCCAGCGTGGTGAAAGCCTTAACTCTCTACTTGCGAGTCCCAGCTAGGGAACATTTAGCTGCTTATCATATTCTTAAAACGAATTGTATGGTGTAGAAATAAATTGCATTTTATTTTTAACATAGCATGATGTAAATTCTCAGGTAGTTCTGGCATATCTTCGTGCCTGATGCCACCACCACCGCCGTCCCCCTCCGCTGGATCTCATTCCCATGGACTTATTCGAGCCTATGGAATGTATGCCGCTGGGTGAGTGACTACTTTTATATACTTGTCGCTCGTTTTCATCACTGGAGTAGCTGGAAAAACTTTCAACTCTTCTACTTTGAATTGAATTATACAGCGTAAATCGAACATGCAATGTATAACGTAGCACGGTAACTTCAATGCCATTTAAAGACGGTTTAAAATACTGTTGGAAGATTTTTGTACCCTTGAATAACATACATTTAGGCAATACGCTTCACTCGCTAATTAATTCATTTGAAGACTGTTTCAGATAGTCTTTGAAGACGCTTGTTTTTTTTAATAACACCCATTCGGGAACACATTTCAGCTCTGCACGTTGTATGAGTGGAGTCAAATTCTTGTAAAATCCGTGAAGTAAATATACAATTGTCTGAAATATTTTTCAGGTCCTCAAATCACGGCCGTGGACAACATCGAACAGCCGCCATCTTCCGACGATTCGGATATTTTCATCGGGAAATTCGAAGTAAGTCTGTAAAATAAAGAAAAAAAATCTAAATATTGTTTGATGTGGCGTAGTGTAACGTGTCATACGTTCATCATCCTCATATTCAGGCTAAGAACTCATGGAGCGGTTTCCAACCGGACCCGCGCGCGGGGGGTGAATTGCGACAGGCGACGGTTTTATTTCAAAACTCACGAGACCGCTGATTTTCGCGATTTCGCGGCCGCCGCCCGCCGGTGAGATTTTCGCCCGCGAACGTGGCGAGTGACGAGCCGCGTAGCAGCCGCGCGCGCCGCGTGCGTAAACCGCCTCGTGAGTTTTGATTTCAATTTTACATATAAATCTGCATTATCTACGGAAGCTGCGGGCGCGGTTGGAAACCGCTCCATGAGTTCTTAGTCTCACAGCCTTCTTTATCCCACTACTATAGGCCTCTCTTTTATCATGCCATCTTCTTCGATCTTGTGCTAATCGAGTCCAGGTTAGACCCACAAAAAAAAGACGATATCGTCGACCCATCTTGCAGCTGGACGTCCTTCACTCCGCTTGCTTTGATGATGCGAGTACGTTTACAAGAAAGTAATCTCTGTCCGTATCTAATGTATGGAAAACTGATATTCTTTTATATTTGCTAGCGTATTAACATAACACAGTAAGTGTTAAATACTTATATTGTATTAATGATATTTTCATGTTCTACGCAGCGATTACTTTCTAGCTATTCATGTTTTGGCTCTAAGTCTTTATTGAATTTTAGTTTTTAAGACTATATTTGAACTGAAAACTTCTTTTGAGGCAACACACAGTTTTTTCGTGGGCTTTAAATTGAACTCACGCGTCACGCTCGTAAATGAATGAAATCTTCTAGTGAACTCGGGACCATGGTCATTGTTAGAAGTATGCCCATATCTAGTCTAGATGGTCATGCTTAGAATACCTATTTAGACGACAATGCTTTGAAAATGTATTTCAGATCAGTAGCGCCCTCCAGTTTTACCCGCATAGTTTCCAAAGTCAGCTAAATTCTGAGTTATAAGTTATCACTTCGATCGGTAGTCATTATGACTGCCAATTTTTCTAGACGAGAAGAATAATTATTGAACTCGCGACAGTGTTACCGTGTATGGTTTCTATAAGCGTATATGCCATGGCTGTGATAGTTCTACTTGTAGCTACAAATAGAGGTAATTTATTGTACGGCCACAATTGTTCTTTAAATTTTAAACAATTCGTAGAACACAATTAGTTATTTATAACTTTGCAAAAATAACTTGTACCTTTTATTTTCAGGAAAGTATCCCGCTTTCTGACTCTGAATAAATTGTGGTCTTAGAACATATATATCAAATATGCAGTACAGCCGTTTTGGGATGGACTATCTAAAGATGGTGCTTGGAATTGCGGTGCATGTATAGTCGATACCTTTTTTTATCTACTGCGTAGCTCTTTACTCACAATTTTAAAAGTCCATCTGCAACCGTCCGTACTGCATGCGTCTTATAGTAACCGGCAAACATCTAGCACATGCGCAATGGACAGTAGTCAAATTATAAACAAAATACCACCAATTTATCTGTAGAACGGCCGAAAATAGTACTACTGAAGCTCTCAGAAACAGGCACAGAAGTTGTATTAATTTTGTAACAGGTGGTGGCAACACTTTTCTATAGTGGCGCTATCGCTACAATCGCTGCTAATAAGTTGGTCGTACTGTAACGCAGGTGAAGAGGACTAACAAGCGCTGAGGTGTGTGCAGGCCGGGAAAGGGTTAAATGCGCAATTATTATTGCAAATTGTTTGTCGGTTACTTTACCCATGGTAATTTTACTTTTTTTTGTGTTTTTGATCTTTTATTTTTGTTATTTCGTCGGCCAATGGAATGATGGTATTTGATTTAGCTATAAGCAAAAGATTATTTTAAGTTTACACAGTGTGACTGTTATGGAATAAAGTTTTACATGACAAATTGAAGTTTAAATACGTATTAGATTTTTTTTACTTTTATACTCAGATCTTTTATAGCTTTACACTTGACCGCCATCTCGCCTGATGTTAAGCGACGATGTGGTATACGATGGAGCGTGTTTACCTAGAAGAAACCTAGAAGATACGTACACCTATTAGATTGCTAAGTAGGTATAGTATAGTCACAGACCATATTTACGTAGATTCGTTTAGTTTATCTAACTGCAGTAGAACATTTTCTCGTTGGAGCAGCTACAAAAAAAGAGTTGTGAAAATTTAATTCTCCTAATTTATTTAATTTTTTTCTTTATTCCTTGTGCTACTCGTAAGAAGTCTTGCGCATTCCGTATTCTCTTCTTATGATATGTGTACCTACTTCTATCTTAAGATGTGTGTACTTCTGTATGCAAACAAGAAGTGAATTGTAGCTTCGACAAAAAAACAAATTTAATATGTTCAATGTAAAAAGTATTAACCCGAATTAGTTACAATGTCCACTAAAATATTGACTGGCTAACTTCAGGATGTCGGTGTGCGCCCATCGTTTACTTTTTTTTTGTTCTGTAGTGTAGAGTGACGAGACGAGCAGGACATTTGTCTGATGGTTATCAACATGCAGCAGTGACACACAGATATTGGAACATGAAAAGTGCAGCAGTGCTCTGCACTCGTCACCCAGTGATATAAAATGTTATCTCTAGGAAACATTGAAATAACCATACCTAGTGATTAGTGTTTCTAAATAGTTAGGTACCAATGAAATAAATTTCCAAATTACTTTAGTGTTTCTAAGCTATTTTCCTAGCTAGCCTAGTTTAATAATAACCTTTTTATGTTGCAAAATAATAAGTAGGTTATTAATATAAGTATTTATTGGGTAAACGGGTAATTCACGTGTAATATGATCGGTCAATTCGACTCTAACAACCATGTTAAAATTGTATTACTAAAATATGTAGGTATGTTTTATTGATCGAAAAGTCGAAGAACCCTATGATCCAAGATCCCAGAGCCGCCAGACGTCACGTATTTTCTGATGGATGAAATGTGGACGATTGAGTAGAGTTAGTACGTACTAAGAACACATGCTTACCCGCTAACTTGCTTAGACGGCCAATTTTGAGATATGGGGTCCAGAAGATACATTACTTCCTTTACGTATTTTCTGATAACTGATTTTCACGTATGTTATAGGCAATATCTTTAAAAATAAGGCCCCAATACTACCAGACACTTTCCGTCGGCCGTATTGCTTAACAGACGCTTTAAAACTTAAAGCTTAACTAAAAGCTTAAAGCGTCTGTTAAGCAAAACGGCCAACGGAAAGTGTATGGGAGTACTGGGGCCTTATTTTTTAAAATATTGCTTATAACATACGTAATAAATCAGTTATCAGAAAATACGTGAAGTAAGTAATGTTTCTTCTGCGCCCCATATCTCAAAATTGGCCGTCTAAGCAAGTTAGCGGACAATCATCCATCAGAAAATAGGTACGTGATGTCTGGCGGCCCTGGGATCTTACTCTACTAGACAAAATGACATTTTAAATCTGTAAAAAAATAGATGAAAGTATTATCGATAATGATCTCCGATTTCCCTGTATTATAATAACAAAAAGTCAACAATACTGATATGATATTCGCAAAAAGGCCAATTTCCTGTAGAGTACAATGCTCGGGTATTATGACGTTGCATCAGACACGCGTATTGTTGCCACGTGGACGGAAATAGGCCCTTTGGTCCTTCGTGGGGTCAGGAGTTCGGGAAAATGACGGTAGATGGCGGTAAGTGTAGTCAACGAAATAAAACATATCCATTTCAAACACTAGGTTTTTATTACAGTGCTATTTATTTTATACTGGTAGATGCGAAATTTTGGAAGAAAATATATTGCTTAATCGCGTCGAAACAGCTGGTCAGGTTGAAATCGAAAACACATAAATATTAAGAAATTCTAAACATAACACATGCTACTTTTTGTTCCGAAAATTACCACGCTGGTAAAAAAACTACAGGTTACTTCTAGCTTTAAATAAAAATACTATAAATATAGCCCCGAACTAAGCAACGTTTGTATTATGGAAACCAGAAAACTGATATACCTGATAGGTTTATATAATGGCCTGAAATCAAAATGAGGTTTTATTTTATGATATATATATATTTTAACTAGCAGCGTCCGTGGTTTTATCTACGTAGGTCACGTTCCCAATATTTTCCCGCTAAGAAAAATGAGTATTGTGTTTTTCCAGACTATACTCTGTGTTCAAAATTTTAGCCCGAGAGTCATAACTAAGGTTTTACACGAACCAAAAACCAGTAAAGCCTTTGAGTAGTCAGATTCGAAAAGATTTTCGACATCTTGTGTCGTCAAACTTATTTAATCAAAGTCAAGCTCAGAAGCAGGCAAGTGTTGTGAGAATGGAAATACTAAGTTACTGTGCTAGCTACCCCACGCGAGATGGCGCTAGTAGCTAGTATTGGAAAGTTGTGAAATATTAATTTATGTAGAATATGTATGATTTGTGTGTATTAATAGTGGTTTCAGAATTCTAGTGGTTGAGAAAATTTGCTTACAGTCAGTCGCAATCAAATTATTCACTTGTATTAGTTCTATTTCCTTATGCTACCAAAGAAATGAACCTACTAGTATCTTGGCTCGGAACAACTTCGTCCGGATTAAGCAATTTAATACGTTTTCGTTCGCATAATTCTAAAATGGTGTAAGTGTGGGTGTAAGTCACTATTGACAATTATTGTTTAGTGAGAAAAAATACGTTTAGTTCCTACAGAGCCCCTAGGAAAGGAAATATCAATATGGAGTTAGATTAAGTATTAAATAAAACAAAACAGAGCAAGTAATGGGATCATGGACTGACTAACCGACTAGCAAACGTGCGTTATCCAAATATTTATTAAATATGTGTAATAACCACGATTCTTTTCATACTAAAATGGGAACAACTCTCTTGATAGTTATAGCGTAGGTTCTTGTTTAATTCAGCAATCAGCTTTTAGATTAAATAAGACATATAAACCTTAAAGATTACGTTTAAACATACAAAATAATAACTCTAACGAAATAACTCATTTCATACTTACTATTACTTAGTACTTTTTTTAAAATATTATGGTTTACAGACCGAGTTATAATAATTTGAACACGAGTCTGCTCGTGGCCACGGCGGTTGTAACGCTGCCGAAACGTTGAGGTAATTAAATGATAGTTTTGATTGTGATCAAGTCCTGTAAGGTGTTTATATTATGTGGTCAAATCGCGAAAGTTTATAAACAATAAAAAACGTGTTCTAAACATTTTTTCAAAGCCTTTGTGTGGCCGGCTTCATTCACCACCAGTCATTACAGCTAATGACAGATAAGCGCGCGTCCACACACGCGACCACAAGTTCGCGACAAAAAATCGCCATAATATTTAACAAGGAGCAATGTCTCAATAAAACGCGAATTACGTTCCTCCAGTTTTTTACCAAAGGCTCACGCGTGTCATGCACGCGACTCAAAATATTAAAACTAGTGTTAGAACTGACACGCGGCTGTTCCCACCAATAAATAGTCTTGACAATCTTGTTTAGATAACGTTTCACGAAATTTAAACCTTAATACATCGAAATAAGAATTAAAATATCTCAAAACACATTGGCTAAAATTCTAGCCTGCGTCAGTTCGAAACCATACTTTATTCAATTATAATAACGTGTAATTTTGTTCGGACGGTGTAGTTATAAAATTAGGGTTGCCTTCAATAGTTTAATACCGCCCCCGACAGTTATCGAATAATGCGTTGGCACGTGCTAGGGCTGCGTTTTTTATCGAATTTTTATTTGTCCGTGCGAATAGAAGTGGCTTCTGGTGGCGACTTGGCCGCACAATGGCGAGTCTTTATTGTGGGAGAGATGGAAATTCTTGGCTAGTAATATTAACTGCAATTTTTTTTGGCCTACACCAAAACATTTTATAATAAAATTTGGTAAATCAATTTAAATTTCGAATCATTCTTTAGTTAAAGTAATTGGTCAATAAAAAAACATCCAAAAAAGCGACCACATTTACGTATTTAGGTTACCGTTTTTGACAATTCTAGAACTATGACTCTTAAATGTACTGATTGACCGAGTTATGAGTATACATTTTTAAAGTATAAATTATTTTAACTTTGTTATACGTAGGTGAAGACGTATTTTTAAAAGCCTTACACAGCTTAAAAAATGATACACTTTATTATTTATAAATACAAAGAGGTCAATAGGTTTTTCTTTACTCAAAAAAAATTCTACTACTTGTACATATAATAATAAATACTATATACTACTGTTGATGGGTGGATGTGTATGTTCATGTTTGTTGCTGAATAAAGTCATAAGAACTGAATAGATATGGTTGAAATTTGTAACATTGATAGATCTTGAGTCCATAGGTAAGTAGTCACATTGACTATTTTTCCGAAAGTTTGCAAGTTATTCCTTATGGAATAATGTTTTAGCTCTACGTAAAAGAATTCGCGAGAAGATCCATCATTTCTAATATATTTTATTTAAGCTTATTTTTATTGCAAACTAATATACTTTTTAAACCATTATAACATTTTTAACCCTTCAATGCTTACAAACAAAGTATCAATTCCATAAAATCATTAAAAACAAACAGGGGTCGTTATAATCCCATTCAAGGGTATTGCACCCCAGAAATATCATTTCATATTTTGATTATGATATCAAATACACCCACCCATTGACAAGTGACATTTTTCCCGGGTCTTTTTATGTCCTGGCAATACAGGGCAAAAATGACCCGAGTTTTTTTATATCTCAGTTAATACACATATTAACCCATTAAGAGTCACGTGGCAAACGAATATGATATTTCATTCGCATAATAATACTATTGTGTGTGTTTTTATTATGTTATTTTTTATGTGGGAAATTGTTATGATTGTTAATAATGGCTTGAAAAGGCCGTAGGGAAATGATTTGGGAAGCGATTAAGTCATAGAGAGTAAAAAGATTTAGTTAACTGTGGCTAAGCTAAACTATGGAATGTCATATTTATCTATTTTATTTTCGAGCGAATGTATGTATTTTTCTTCTAAACTAAATGCATATAGCATAACTTCGTACAACCTCAGCTATCTATCAGTCAAAGTTTCGTTATAATCGGTCCAGCAGTTTCAGATATTAGCCGGAAAAAACAGACAGACAGATTATTTTTTGTTTCATGTGCCTTATTTACATTCATATGGATTTAGTACAAGAACAAAATTAAAAATTTTGATTAACCCCCGACTACCTTAGATTTATTATCTGTACAACATTCTACTAGTCAAGCCCTTTCATTTGATACCCATATTAAGGAAGTTGTGAAAAAAGAAATGTAATTCGCCATTTTGTGGTAGCGGCCATCTTGGATTTGAAATTTGTCATAGTGCAAAGTATTTTACTAGTCAAGCCCTTTCGTTTGATACCCCTATTGCGGTAGTAGTGAAAAAAAATATATAATTCGCCATTTTGTGGTGGCAGCCATCTTGGATTTGAAATTTGTTATAGCGTATAGTACTCTACTAGTCAAGCCCTTTCATTTGATACCCATATTGAGGTAGGGTGTGAAGAAATATTTTGTCCGCCATTTTGTGGAGGCGGCCATTTTGAATCGATATTAACCAAACATAGCTAAGAACACCCGCACGGATATTAACTTTCAAATAAAAGAAACCGCATCGAAATCGGCCCATCCGTTTGAGCTCTACGGTGCCACAGACAGACACACACACAGACAGACAGACAGACAGACAGACAGACAGATAGACAGACTGACAGACAGACAGACAGACAGACAGACATCGACGTCAAACTTATAACACCCCTCTTTTTTTGGTCGGGGGTTAAAAATGTTGTTAATTTGGAATTAGAAACACAAACTTAAATTTTAACGAATGTGAAGAGAATAAATGAATATTTCAGACTTGTTCATTGTTATCGTATCAAAAAAAACAAATTGCAGAACAAAGGATATCTGGAAAAATTCACTTAGATGTTTTTTAATGTTTCATGTTTGTGCCTTATTTAAATTCATATGTATTTAGTAAAATGTTGTTAATTTTGTATTAAAAACCGACAATTAAATTACAACGAATGTGTAGAGAATACATGAATTTACCAACGTAGTATATTTCAGATTTGTTTTGTTCATTGTTATCGTATCAAAAAAACAAAATTCAGAACAAAGGTTTTTTGGAAAAAAATCCTTTTATACTGTTTATTTGTTTTATGTCGAAAACTTTGTTGTGTCGATAAAGTGTTTTGTATTGTATTATTTTGTAGTATTTTTTTTTAACAAGAATAGGTTCGCACTTGACCACCATCTCGCCTGATGTTAAGCGATGCGATCTACGATGGAGCGTGCGATTGTTGTTGGTTTGTAGTCTTAGGATGCTCACATCTTTCTCTTTCGGGTCTCACATCTAAGTAAACACTAAATAGTACAAAATCAATCACTAAAGTACCTAACAATAATGGCATGGTATAAAGTTAAATGGTTAAAAATAAAACCCTGAAACCTGAAATTAGTATAGGTAAATGGTACAAAAAAATCATAGCAAATTTTTAGCGAAATGCCCAAAGCCAAAAAGTTAAAGCTCATCTTAGAACAACAAGATATATTTAATCTAGGTTTGAAAACAATATACATATAAGTGATACCAAAAACACCAACTTAAGCAGAAAACGCCACAGTGCATAAGTAGCCCACTAAATGTTCCCACTGCTGGGATTCGGGGCCTTCTTTCGCAACGAGAGAGTCAAGGCTATAATCTATCACGCTAACCCAGCCCGGATTAGTGGATGACACATGAGAATCTCTAAAGATTCTAGGCACAAATTGGTTTCCTCACGATATTTTCCTTGAGTGTTTTCAAGTTACCGCCATTCCACACACAACTTTGAAAAGACAGTGGTGCGTGTAGCATTTCTCACACAAGAGTTAAAGCCATGCCTAAACCACCGCGCTAGTGGTGGTAGTGCGGTTGGCGAATGGCACATTTTCTCGAAGTATGCATTTCTAGGAACATGCTGATTGTCTCATGATCTTTTCCTTCACATTTAAAGCTGGTTACCTTTTGGACTTGTAGTATTATAATAGATAGATAGATAGATACTCTTTATTGACACACCAAAAAAAAAAAAAATGATACAAAGCAAAAAAATAAATAAACAAAAAATAGTAAATTAGTGCGACAGCGGGCGGCCTTATCACTAAAAGCGATCTCTTCCAGGCAACCTTAGGATGGAAAACAAAATGTGGACAAGTTAGAAATTGGGGTGCGCAAATAAGAAGTACAAAAAAAACGTACTTATAGTAATAAAAATAAATAATGGAAAGAAAAACACATTTATAATAAAAATAGAACAACCTTATACAAGAATACTAATACTTAAATAATAAAGTATCATAAACTAATAAATACTATTAAAATAAATATTCACAAATAAAATATAAATACATACATATATATATATATATATATAATAATGTATATTTATATATAATAACAGCTGTAATTACAATACTCAACAACAAGTCTACTATTTCGACAAATAGAATTGTTTCATAATACTCAGTTGTAGAGGCGGATTCAAGCTTGCAACTTTACGATTTTGAGTAATCGCCACCACGGCTTTCAAATTCTTTAAATTTCTTACTTTTTTGTTTTTGTTTAAGTCGGTATATATGTTTTTTACTCTTTCAAGCAGAAATCACTATCCCGAGGAATCTGGATACATTTTGGTACCTACATAGGTACTTAAATAATCTGGAATGTTATATAGAATATAGGCTAATTTTTAGGTACTCCTGGGAAGCAATGGTATCGGGCACCAAGAGGCTGGAACCGCGGGAAAGTAGGTACTAGTACTTACAGTACAATTTTGTGTAGACAAGATCACGATCCCAGATTTTACCCAAACCCAACGAAAATACAAACTCATTTCGTTTGTTATAATTAACGGGCGTCGGCGGCAGACCCGTCGCTGCGGCACGGTGCGGCACGCGGCCGGCACGCGCCGCGGATCACGGCGATCGGTCGCAGACGCGCCCGCTTGCGACTCAATCGCGGATTTGTCGCACTCGGATGGTAATGAGGTATGACATTGCCTTTTTATTGTGTTGTCAGATGCAATTATTACATGGCACAAATTAGGTTATTTGTGATTTTTTTTGTGTCACACGGTTCGCAGTGCCACCAATTGTGGAACGACCAAAAGCGATACTACTGACTCACACAGAATATTTCAAAATTTGTATTACATGGGAAAACTTTTCGGTGGTGACGCCATCGTTACATTCGACAGATAAATTAGTTGTACTATAGATAGTTAACGTTCCGTTGACGCAAACTAAAAGGTTTGATTCCATTTTCGTAAACGAATCAAGATGGGAACATAAAGAATATAAGAATCAAGATGGTCGAATGGGTAAACGGATGATTTATAATCGTGAGATTGTAGGTTCGAATCCCACTTTTACCTCTGAGTATTTTTCTAAGTGTAGAAATTTTTCATCACCACTGGCTTTGGCGGTGGAGGAAAACGTTGTGAATAATATATTAACCATCCACTCCTTGTATCTTCCTTATTAAATATTAAATCAGATAATTACAGAAACAATAATAACAAAAATCGAGGCTATCCAATAAAATATACATTACCAACTTGCAGAAACGAAACAATTGTTACAATAATGCAATTTCCATACAGCTCAAAAAAGCAATTGCATTGCCAGCGGCATATCCCACGCATGGGCGGACAGGCAAATTGTTCTCTAACCTGATTACAACCACTACTGTAGTTCCACATTGTCTTTACCACCCCAGGGTGGGACTTATAGGGGGCGGAGGCGGGTTTGCAATGTGTTTTTAAGTTTTGAAGGAATATGTATATGTATTATATGTATGATTTTAAATAAGTTATTTTTGGGGCTTTATTTACATTAACTCCTATCCTAAGGTGCTTAATTATCAGTACCTGGTTGACCGAGCTTTGCTCGGTTTAAATGCGTTTATAAAGGTCTCTAAGTATAAGATTTTCTCAAAAAAAAGACAAGTCTCGAGTGTAACCATCAGGATTCGAACCGGGGCCTGTTGACTCCGAGGGCGAGCATATTCCGTCCGAGCCATTTAGACTTCATGAACAATGGCAAAATAAGGTATCGTATTATAATGACATTGTAGGAGTCTTTCATTGTCTAAAAACGCGCATAAAATTATGTTTAAAAAATTAAACCTAGCTAGATCGATTTATCGTCCCCGAAACCCCTTGTATACATAATTTCATGAAAATCGTTCGAACTGAGATTCAGATTCTATACATGTATACCTACAAGAATTGGTCGTTTAAAGGTATAAGATAAAGCTAAAAATGAAAAAAGAAGAAGACTTTATCAGCTGACTATTATTATCATTGTATAAATTCAGAGCAATGGAAACTGTGTTGCCAAACGTATTGCATGCCTCTAGAAGAAGAGGCCAGTTTGGATGGGACATTTTGTGTTTGTGAAATGTTTTGTATCACCTTATCTTACCTGCAATCAGCAATTAAGATATTTGTATTTTGTTTGTATTTGTAATGCTGCTATTGTACTTCTTGTGGTAAAAAAGACAGTTAAAATCAATTAATTACTAAGAAATTTCAAAGTAATGATAACAAACAGACAAAATTGTTTTGAATGAACAGGCTTTTAACGTGTTCTTATATGTGTGTGAGCGTACTCATATGCTCTATTGTTGCACAGGTTACATGGGGTCACATTTGCTATTCTTCACTCATAACTCACTATACTTCATCGGGAAACCTCATTTTTTTCTCTCTTTTTCTTCTTTTCCTCATTTTAACCTCTTATTATTACGTAAGTGAAGTCAAAACCTTCTCCTTCCTCGTTTGAGTCTTTGCAGCTGGAGCATTTAACATTGAACAGATATTTGGCTTCATTGCTATGTTATTTTTTTATCAAGGTAAGTCGAAATACGTAAATATTATCAAAGTCAAAAGAAAAGACACACAAAGTTGTGCTTATGCTGCTTATGTACCTTAGTGATTTTACGGTAATAAGTCTTAATAATCTTTTACTGTGATACTAGAAAAATACTTACGTTCTCTTTTTTAATTTTTTGTTAAGATTTATTTACAAAATACGTATCTATTTACTTACAGACTGAAACATGCCAATTACGACGTTCAAGTCCACGTATTCTTTATATGAGGTGTACCATTGTGATACAAAGTCGTACAATAACAAAGGACATCACGTAGCATGTGGCTCTCTGAATTTTAATTTTCTTTTTTACGTTTGGCTTTTGTTTTCGGAGTATCACTGTGCTTTGACGGGAGTGTGTAAAACATGGACGTTTTTTGAATTCTAAAATTGTGGGAACAATATAAATTGTAATAACGTTAAATTATTGTGGCGTTTGTTAAATTTTTACATTTCAGTTCCTATTTCTGTCAGTACCTATACATATTTACTAAAATTATAATCAGATTATTTTTAGTATTAATTATGGTGTACTATAATATGTGTAATTTAATTCTATATGAAGTTACGCTGGTCTAGTCGGGAGAACGGCGACTGTCGATCTGCAGTGCCGGGGCAAACCCCACGCACAGATCTGTTTTTTCGAAGTCATGTGTATGTATATAATATTTTTTAGTTTAACTTACTTTATGATCATTCAAAGATGGATGGGCAAGTCCATATTATAAGTACGAAATTATTAGAAAATGTATTTACCATTGGATAACCCATTCAATTTCAAGTTATCAAGTTATCAAACCAGTTTCCTAAACGCAATATTTAATATAGCTACCATACAAACTTTACGCGCGTAGAAAATACGACAGTGTGACGTCACGTTTCTGTAGTGATTTGTATGAAGCGTTTTTGGGAGAGTCCAAAATTGTGATTTTAAAATCGTGATATCACGGGAAGTTTTTAAGACAACAAAGTAATTATTTCACCTATTTTTCAGTTGTTGAATAGCCTTTTTGACGGCACATTAAATCGAAAAGGAGTCGACATGCCTATTATTGTTTCTGCACCAAATGAAATCATATCTACGACATTTCATTATGTACCTAGCTCTTGTCAAAACCCTACTGTCCAATTGAATACAAAATGCCACGACAACCTCAGTTTCAATTATATTCCTCAAATGAATATGACAATAATGAAGTTATCCAAAACCCCAAAATAATAAAAGTTAGGCGGCCCCGGGCTCACAATCAGTTGTAGGCAGCAAATGGGATCAGAATGGAAATCAAATTATATCGTTGCATAAAGGGTCCTCCCTCAATGCTAGGGCCCGTTAATTGTAATCGCTGGTAAGTATGTTTGTCGGGACTTGTATTGAAGTGAAAATATTTGACAATCTTAGCTACAGAGGTCTTAACTTTGTAGTGATAGGGGGCATGTGTTAGGAAAGAAAGTATAAATGTAGTCAGATAAAGAATGAGTAAATAGATCAGGTTTTTCCGCACGGTTCCTTTGTACCAATCGTAAGCAGATGAGGTGTATGTTAGTTATGGCGACATAGTGATCTGCTGCGACAAAAGCATGACACTTCCACAAGAGCGATCAGACTCGTGCTTTCGGTGTAAAGCGTTTGTTCTAACTTTATATATACTATCTGTAAACTCTTTGGATGTAGCCACCATAACCTAGCCTCTTTAGTACTAAACAGTACCGTTTAAAAAACTAGTCTAGAGTGGATCTATTTCTTCTGCACAGATTTCTAAATAGAAATCTGTGTTCTTCTGGTTTAGCCTGGCTAAGTATGTGAGATCGAAACTAAATGTACGATGAAAAACGGTGCGGGTTAACAGTTAAAAATGCAATATGCGAATTGCAACGTATTTCTTAATAAATTTACTCGTAGATAGCAAAGTGATTGGTTTCTTCTTCTTCAAATTTTTTTTTAACTTTTATAGTTTTACACTTCCACCATCCGTTTCCATTCCGACCGCCATCTCGCCTGATGTTAAGCGACAATGCGGTCTACGATGGAGCATGTTTACCTAGAAGAAACCGATTCACTCTCGATTTGAAGACACCAAGATTATAACTATCGGGAAAAACTCACTCAGGCAACTCATTCCACAGCCTAGACGTTCTTATCACAAACGTAGAGTCAAACCTCTTCGTCCGTGTCTTTGCAATAACCACCATGAAACGGTGCCGCTTCTTCGAGTTACGAGAAGTACGATAGAAACAAGGGCAAGGAGGTATCGTTTTTTAGATAAGGCTTGTTCACTCCTCTCCAAACCCCAACTAGCTTTTCTTGTCACTGTAATTCCCTAAAAGACTACAGAATGTATCGTTTATGTCATGAGCAGTATTTTTTTGTAATGTTGAGTGATAGTACGAAAAAGACTCGTGGTTGATCACACGCTGATCCGACACGCCTGCCTTTAAAGTTCTTCGCGATTATAATAAGATAGAGAATAAGTAAATAAGATCAGGTTTTTCCAAACGGTTCCTTTGTACCAATCGTAAGCAGATGACGTGCATATTTGCTATGGCAACAGAGTGATGTGCCGCGACAAAAGTATGACACTTCCACAAGGGCGATCAGACTCGTGCTTTCGGTGTAAAGCGTTTTTTCCAACTCTATACCTACGTAGTATATGTAAACTCTTTGAATGAGACCAAATCAATGCATAGCATAGCTCTCCGATTTTTCTCCAGATTTCCACAATGATTTATCACTTCACCTCTTAATTTAATAAATAAAGTAATAGTAAAAAAAGTTATTGTTTTATTTGTAACAACACATTTGTGGCAATATTCTGACAACTAAACTAACTTTGATTTTATTTAGTAAAATTGCCCTTCAAACCGGAACACAGTAATGTTTCTTCAAGTAATGGCAAATTCTACATAAATCAAACATTTTGTTAACAGATGATAGTTCACAGATGCGTCGACTTAACCCGTTTGATGCAAATCGAATTTTAGAATCAATTTGCTTTTCTCCTCTACAGAACAAATATTCAGGTAAAGGTTTTGCAAAGAGTAAGAGAATAGAAGCCCCTCTTTTCTTAGCCGAAGAATCACTTTACTAGCTGTGCTCGGCGGTTTCACTTGCTATTGAATCCTCAAACATGATTTATTTAATTGTATATTCGATTTGAGAAAATTAATTGTAATTTGAATTTTTTGACATTTAATTTCTATGATATCTGGCATTCATAATGATTTCGACATATTTATAATCTGATAATCTGAATCTGACATTGGCTTATTTACATTTTGTACATTGTGATTGTGATGTTATGATCGTGAATTGAATTCTGTGTTTAATTACCAATTGTTTTTAAAATCGACTATGCAATATTGTTATGTATGCGATGTGATTGATGTTTCTATTTTGCTGTGAGATAATGTAAAAAGGTAACACTTAACTAAATACTTATTGTGCACATACTTATATACTTAATACTTATTATGTTTATCAAAACACAAAACATTACGAAATGTCTGTATACCAAACTGTGGTGGAAACTAGCGAACGTTTCTCTGGTCTCTGACACAACAACACAATTTTGTAAAAACCTAGTTTCACAGACGAATAAAAGTATCATTGAAAAACTTTTCTGACGAATAGTTTTTGAATAGCGTATGGTAGTTTCCGATCTCATTATAAAAATATCGGGATAAAAAATAGCATAATAGCATAAACAGTCCACTAAATGTTCCCACTGCTGGGACTCGGGGCCTTCTCTCGCAAGGAGAGAGCCAAGGCGATAATCCGCCACGCTGACCCAGTGCGGGTTGATGGATGACACATGACTTCGAAAGATTCTAGGTGCATGTCGGTTTCCTCACGATGTTTTAATTTACCATTTTCAGTTAGCGACATTACGGACATGACTTCGAAAAGACAGTGGTGCGCGTGGTTTTGAGCCCGGGGGCCCCGGATCGGCAGTCGCCGTTCTCAAGACTAGACCAGCCGTAACTTTGGATAAAACATAGCTATTTGTGCACAAAATTTCATCTAAATTCATGTTCTGTTGTTGTCCAATGTCGGAACGTCTGAACAGATCGGGTTGTAATTTGGAACACAGTTAAATTATAATCTGGAATAGCACTTAAGCTACATTAATAGCGGGAGAATAACGGCATCGGTCACTACGCGGGTAAATCCCGCTTTACTGCTAGTTAAAACATATTTTATCATTTTATGATTGGCTAGCCTGGTGGCTTAGTTGGTAGTAAGTCTACCTGCGAAGCCGTGTATCGTGGGTTCGATTCCCACCCAGTGCAAATATTTGTGTGATGAATTCAAATATTTGTACTGTGCCTGGGTGTTTTCTAAGCTATTTAAGACCCATATTTAGGAAACACATAGGCCCACACATAAAGGGCGACGGAAACGAAAACTACGCGGCTGAAACCGAGCGTTGCTAGTAAACTTAAGTATACATAATATACTCGAATGTAGGGATTGGACTAAAATGGAGCTAGACAGGGCATATGCTACGCTGCAAAATCAACAAATGGAGCAAACAGGTAACCTTATGGTATCCAAGAGGAGACAACAGAAGACAGGGGCGCCCGAAAGCAAGAGTGGAGTGACGACATCCGCCTTACTCTAGGACCATGCTGGACCAGAGTTGCGGAAGAGAGAGCTCAATGGAGGGAGCTGGAGGAGACCAATGCCATGAAGCACGTTGAATTACGAACAATTAAATATTATATTATAAGAAATAGAATATAATAAAAAATGTTAAATAGGGATGTTAACAGTTTTTCGAAATTGCTTTAATTTTGAAGATTGGCACATGTTTATCATAAACAATAATATTTTATTAAAAATATTAGTATTTTCGATGAGAAAATATACAATGTTATACTAATTATGAAATTCTCCCGCTAAAACAGTAACGACTGACATGACGTCACTAGTCGCAAAACATTGGTCGCGATTCATGACTGTATGTCCAGTTTATGTGTTTTCTTATCATTACTTGAATACAAACAATCAAAATCGTCGTCGCTAAGATCGCAAACTAGCAGAAAAGTAAACAGTTTAGTCATTTTTTGACAGCTTGTTTTGCGACTAGTGACGTGATAAGCCATATTGGTGTTTCCAGTCACGTGACAACAGATTAAAAAAATATAACATTTAAAATCATTTATAATAAATTTACTAGGTAATGTTTAACTAAGTATAATGATGTGATTCTCAATATTCTATTACTACAAACCATCATAAAATTAACATTAATTTGTGATTAGTGTTAACATCCCTATTGTACGTAGTTCGCAATAAAAACACTTTAATTATTATGTAGGGATTTATAAATAGAGATACAGAATAAAGCTAAATAATTTTTAAAAACTTTATATGTATATAGCAATCTCATTTATTCTGATGAGACTTGGGGTCTTTATTATATCTCGGTTCATAGAGGTAGAATGAAAATATCCAGAAATAAGATAACATTTTTATTCTTTGGCGTGAGACGCCGTCTGGGGACCGACGTTGAATCAGTTCCAGCCTAGATTTAGTAAATTTACTAGATTTAAAGTCTCCGTCGGTTTCTTGGGGCGCGCTATGCAAATTTTACTTCTCCAGCTTATTACTCACTAGATTGTTCAATCGCCGCGTTATTTTTTATTTAATGAGTATTCATGATTGACTAAAATAATTATTTTACAGAATTTGATTTTAAGTCAGTGTTGTGTAAACTTATATTTTTGGAATGTATTATTTCACACAACCTTAGGAATCTTTTTGAAAACAAATTATTGTTCTACGTTGTTTATAGCATGGGGGTCGTGACTATAATGTGCAAATTTATAATCGTGAAGTTATTGGTTCGAATCATGCTTGCACACCTAAATGGATTTTTCCAATTGGTGAATTTTGTTGTCAACTCTGACATTAAAAGAGAAGGAAAAAATCGGCGTGCTCCAAGAAATAAATATTTTGGATCTTCTTTCAGATGACAGATGGCAACCCGCACATCGCCAGCATAGTGGTTTATGACCTTGATTTACTCCTTGTGGAAGAATGCCGCAAATTCCAGCAAAGGGAATTCAAAGTCTGTTGTCTGTATTTTGTACAAAGTATTGACGATTATTATCCTATATCGATTAGCTTGAACGCTTTCTTGTAACTGTGTTTCAAAATTCAAACCGATTTATTAGGATTTGTTTCAGCCGGATGGTCAAGTGCGAACCTATTATAGTTATAATATAATAAAAAAAAAAAAATCCATTCAGAGTTTTAAAATTTTACCTCAAAAAGGGTAGAATCCTTACTAATTGTCTAGTTAAGCTGCTAGCAAAAAGACAAGGTGTAGCTAGTAACCATGTAAGCATCAGAGCTGTCACATTGACAATATTAGTAGGAGAGTAGTATGGTGGGTGTGTGTGTGTGTGTAGGTATGTGGGTGACTGCGCTTTCATAGCTTTAAAGAGAGATAAAACGACGTTTTCTAAAATAGAAAGTTTGATTGAACGCCCCCGAAATCCCTTGAAGACTAACTATCATTAAAATCGTTGGAACAGTTTCCGAGATTCCAATTGTGTTCAGATTCAGAGACAAAAATTGTTCGTTCAAAAGTGTCAGATTCATTGTATAAACGCAGCGTTTTCACCGACGCAGTGCGTATCGCTCCCGCCAGCCGGGCAGAATTCCCAATGAGCATGTCACAGCAGGCTTCACCCGGTGACATTCGCTCGCTTTATTTGGACAAAGGGTTTTTTACTCGCAAATCCTTCGCATTTCTTGCTCCAAAATACGAAAACTCGACGAGTTCTTGATTGGATTATTCAATTTTGGAATTAGTTTTCGAGATCGCGTTAAGCGTTTTGGCGAATTTGCTAATTGAGTTGAATTGGAAAGGGGTTTGCATAAATATTGCTTTCATTATTTCGTAAACCGATTTTGAAGTCTTCTTGAATATTGTAATAAGTACCAATACATACCTACTAATAACAATACGTATTTGATTTTAAATGATAATGATACCAATATTTATTTACTTTTAAAATATATTTACTCTCCTTTGGTACCAACATTTATTGATAAACTATCAAGAATACGGCGCTGCCCTTACTTTTTGTTATCATGTCCGTATTACCAAAAGGTTATTAGAAAGAGATCGCTATTAGCGATAAGATCGTATTTTGTGCCTTAAACATTTTATTTTTTGTCTCTGTTTTGTTATATTTTAACGGTATAATAAAATGTTTTGTATTTTATAGTATATACTAATAATAACAATAGACCGTGATGGCCCAGGACGAGAACGTTACACGTGTAGACGAAAACAAAGAGTGACTCTCCTTACTCTCTTACTTACTTACTCGTAGCTTACTCGTAGCCATCTGGATAAAGCACGATGCACGGTAACGATTGTCAAACTGTTGTAAATATCAAAACATAGATACTAGTAGTACCATCTTGAGCTACTTGTATGTAACAGAACTGTAGCATCAAGTATTTACATTCTCTTTGGTAACATCCTTGTGGTGTTATGTTTTTTCTTTTGTTCCTTGATTTGAATCAAAGGTCTTTTCTTGTTTTTTCTCTTGGAATAAAGTACTAGTTCTCGTTTGTTCGTCACAGAAATATCACGACGTTTTATTTCATGATTTCAAGACAAACAAGCTATTATTTCAAAGTAATATTTGATGCGATTTGCATATAAAACTTAGGAGTAATATGTGTATTAACCCATGTACATAAAATTTGGTTTAAGCCTTTATCAGTGTTAATGGTTGAAACTCCAACAATACTAAACAATATAAAATAACGAATTACCCCATTACTTCCACTGAAGCGTCCGAATTCATCGTCATTGTTGCACCTTTTGTTCGCAACAAGCTCTATTGTTGGACCGTTTAGGCCGCGTACGTATTCTGTAAATTAAAAACGAAATTCGAACCGAAATCGTCGCGGATTCCGCACGAGTGGCCAACGAAAATGGAAAGTTAACAACCGCGGTAAATAACCACAAATCACAGTTTCCTAACACCCGGGGCGAGGTTTAAATTCACGCGTCGTTGTGACTGTTGCGTTAAATTGCGCGTTGCCATTGTCGGACGATTTTTCTTTTACCGTGTCTTTTTTAACCTACGGCAGTTGTTTTCAGACTGTGTCAGTTACGTACCTGCACAGAAGGTGTAAGGCCTGACGTACGTCTAGTCACTAGTCATACTTACGAAATTAACTATATATTCGCAATTGACTATGATAATTATTTTAATATTAGGATCCTAACTATGCTTACGCAACTAATGACTATAGGTAATAGGCTATACGCGACTAACTTTAGTAGTGGTAGGATTCCCAGCAGAGTCCGCCTGGGGAAGCACCACATCTTTGCCAGTTATTCTAACGCCAAGCAGTATTGTGAAAACATTGCTGTGTTCTGGCTTGAAGGGCAATGTTTCCAAAGAAATTACAGGGCTTGAAGATATAACATCTAAGATCTCTGGGTGATGAGCGCAATGCAGTGCTAGGTAATGATTTGGGCTCTTCATGTTCTTATAGTTACGTGTCACTGTGCTGTTATTTGGCAGGCATGTTGCTTACCATCAGGCACATGTCCTGCTCGTTTCGTCACTCTTTATTAAAAAAACTATGATTGCATGACGGACTTTACTTACGCAAATAATTATATTTACGACACTAACTATGACGCAATAGAAAATTACATTGTAAATTTCTCATGTAAATGATGAAGAAGTAGCTAGATAAAAAAGCCATATCATCTTGTTGAATTATTGTAGTCAAAAACTGACAAAAATATTTCATCAAAAAAACAAAGACAAAGAAAGGGACGTAAACGATGTTATTATAGGACATCCATAATTTGGTTCTATATCAATATTGAGCTTTGTCAGGTTGAAATACAGCAGAAGGTTTATTTATGTAAAAGCGTAACGTCTTACTGTAATATCTCTGACAATGGAAACAGATCTCCTAACCTACCATCAAAATCAACATACGACTGAAACGTGTATCACGCAACGCTGCACCGAAAAGACAGAGGGACTGCGCGATGACGTATTATTATTTTTAAATTCATACACCGTATTCATTTACGCACAATTTTATACTCTACTCCCTAATTTTAAAGGTCGTTATCGACTGTGTGTGGTTGAATTACTGATGTAATTTTTGCACTTGTTCAAGTCGTGGGTGCCGCGCGTTCGGTGCGAAACTAATTTGCGGTTTTTAGAATTTCGAATATCGAATCGAATTTCTTTGGCCGTGTCGAATCGCTTCAAGATCGCTTTGTTACTGAATAGTGACGTTTATTACCTATTGTTGTGGTGCCTATTTTTGCGTATATTTGTTAAAAATTAATAATACATGTATAATGACAGAGACCATTGAAATAGTATGTGGTAAATAAAGAATTGTGGCTAGAATATCCAGTTTCACAACCGTGAGGACGTAGGTTTAACTCCCACCTGCATTTCTGAGCATTTTTTGAAGTGCAGATAAAATAATGTAAGTTTGTCGATGCTAATAATTTTGACTGGGACGGAAAACATTGTTAAGTTCCCATAAATACATCTTTAAACAACATGTGCCATCCACAATGAATATGACCCTTCCTGGCTCTTTCATTGTGAGAGACGACCGGGGCCTTAATCGCACTAATATTATAAAAGTGTTGATGTTTGTTGCTCAATCACAGCTGAACGTCGGAACAGATCAGGCTGAAATATAGCACACTGGTAACTGGTAGATAAAAGCCCGATAGAAAGCCCGGAATATCACGTAGGCTTCATAGTCATAGTCATAGTAGCGCTCCGCTCAGGCTTTGTGGGCGGGCTGTTTCCGCAACTCGACGTCTTGGTGCGCCTGTTTTGCGTGTGGGGAAGTGGGCTTCACTCCCGCCAACCCAACTCCAACAGAAAGCCCAGCAGCTTCTTGACGTTGCCGCATGCTTCACGGAGCGTCCCCGGTGTGCCCAGGAACTTTGCTCGATCACGTAGGCTTATTATCACAGGAAAATTGACAGGAAACTCGCGGGTAAAACCGTGGGGGCTGCTAGTAGATAATAAAAATAATAATAAAATTTGATGATCGCGCAAAATTAGACAGGATATATAATAAGCTTATTCGGTTTTCAGAGTTACAATATTTTGTAGGATAATGAAGTTTTGTCACCAAATGGCAACCAAAACATACCTCTGGTAGGACAACGCACCGGAAGTCCAAGCCGCCCGCAATGTATGGCTGCCACATCCGGCGCGCGCGCCGCCCGCCTAATGTCGCGCGAATATCCGTAACCTATTCCCATGAAACGTGTGCCAAACTTTATGACCGCCGTGTTTTTCTAACTTACGCTTAAACATAAAAATCTCGTGTTCTCTCATCACCATTTTATTCGTCGGCATTAGAAGACGTTCGGAATGCCTCGATTTTTATTTTTATTTGAAACGAAAACTTGACGGTTCGCGTCATCGATTTGCTAACTGCTAATTTAGCGGCGTATTGGTGTAAAGTAAGAGTAGCAAAGGAGCAGTGGAGCGGAACATACGTGTTTGACGCTTTTAACACATCTACCTATATTTTATCTTATCTTTTAATATAAAAATTAATCGCAAAATGTGTTGGTCAGCGCATAACTCAGCAACGCCTGGTCCGATTTAGCAAATTCTTTTTTTGAATGATCGTTGAAGTTGTTCGCAAAAAAAAATCGAATAAATTGTCGGGAAAACCATTAAAAATGTAAGTGGTGTTAGTAGAGAGGTTTCAGGAAGGCAAAACAATTGAATGACGTTCTGACGTAAGCATCGTGCATTGATTTCGATATTTATATGATGGTAAAATGTCACTTGAAATATAGACTGATTTACAAAATTCTTTAACCGTACTCTATATATTCAAATGATACGTTGGTTTGTGTACGCTTCAAAAACTCAAAAAAGTTCTGCACCGATCGAGCTGAAATTTTACAAAAATATGTAGTATAATCCGTATCAAGGATTGTTTTTATCTAATTTTTGCATCACAATGTACCACAGTGAAGCGTGGCAGGGTACAGCTAGTATATTATAAAAATAAATATTTGTTTTCCAGGGGGGAGGCCTATGTTCACCAGTGGACGTCTTGCGGCCGATGATGATGATGATGAAATATTTGTTTGGATGCCCTACATAGTAATCGTGAACTATTAATTTGATAATGTGATGATCTTGAGCAAAGTTGTTGTGCAAGAGCCAAAGATGGTTTCTGAGGTTTTATATGACAATAGCCGGAACGTACCGCTATTTAGTCATAGTTTGGCACGAATTGTACAGTTTACTATCATAAGACACGTATTTAGAAAGTATTGCGGTAACGTGCTCTGAATGGTTAGTGTTTATTTGACAATAGACGCGTGGCGGCCATTACGGGGACTAAAATCACGGCGAGGGGTCTTAATGAGTCATTACCTACCATGAAGACAGCACGAAGAGTCAGGGTGGCGATAAAGTAATGGTGAACACGCACCGGTACTGATCCCAAGGTCTGTGTAATTTACAGTTCGACGAAAATAATAAACAGCCCACTTTCTGCGACCATTGCTGGGACCCGCTGGACAACTAAATCTGCTTTGGTTTTGCTATTGCTGTCTTTGTAATTTTAAAAGAAAATAAAAGAGAGAACAATATCAACGGTAAGACAGTTTAGTTAGGCTACAGTCTCTCCGAACCTTGTTTCATAAAAAATGGCATTCATAAGGATGTCGGATGTCGGTAGAAGTGTTTTTATAGTATACGAGACGAACAGGTCCCATGAAATAAATAAAAAATGGCTTTATTTTCCACAATGGGTAATAACAATAAGATCTTGTATGTTTACATTGAAAACTATATAATCAACCTTACGGCACGCAAATATTATGTTGTCTATGTTAATTTGACGTAAAAACTTTATAATTCATCACTCTAAGCTGCCTATTCAAGAATTTTAATCACAGATTACATATTTACCTCTATTATTATCTACATTACATAAGTATACAAAAACTGATTAGGCATGACTGATGCTAAGCAACATGCCTGATCATAACAGCACAGTTATTGGAACATAAAGAGTCCAAATCATTACCTACTGCACTGCGCTCGTCACCCAGAGATATAATTTAAGATTTTATACATCGATATAATTAAAGAAACGAAGATGAGGTATGCCATAATCTAAAGACAACATAACGTGGCGAAAATTTGTTTGAAAAATTTGAAAATTGAATTGTCAGCGAACGTACACAATTGTCAGCGAACGTACACAACTCCTTGTTGCGACTGAGACTAAATCAGGAGACGTCACCTGATTTTGCATCGCCATAGTAGAAGCGCGTTTGCCGCTTCTGCGTTTTTAAGAGTTCGATGATTTTATGTGTATGCCCTAGAAAAAAGTAAATAGTGATGTGGCGATTTAGTACCAAAAACCCTGTACCTACCAATAATTTGGTACTTTGTCTCATCTGAAAACGGTTGGTTATTGTTCATCATCCCTTCACTGACTAGACAGTTATCTATTCAGTTACACATGTTCCAAATTCTAAAGTAGGTTGAATAGGTAACAAGCCGAACATGTCACAAATGAGCTTACAGCCCCTCGGCCGCTCATTACACAACTGTTTAAGATGTTAAATAAACATACGAAATATTATTGAGTAACCGGATGGTTTCATGCAACAAATGTCAAGTAATAATTAAATTAAACTTTTTTTAAAATTTCTGGAAAGTTTTTGGTTGCGTAGTATATAATACAATAAATAATTTGTGGTCGCCAAGTGATCGAAATTCTTAAATCAATATTAATCTTTTCTAATTTCCCGAAGATCAAATTTAATTAGAATTGAAGTGACAACTTCTTATGACGCACCATAGACAGATTTTTCGTGGGCGGTGAATTGACCTCAAGCGTCACGTTCGTAAATGAAAGAAATCTTTGGGTAAATTCGGGACCATGACCATGCTCATGGCCACGCCGTCCGGTTCACCCGCGTAGTTTCAAAAGTGAGCTATTAAATTCTGAGTAAAAAAGTTTTCACTTTTATCGGCCTTCCCTATGATTGGCAATTTTGTATGCGTGTGTGTTTGAGAAACACCTGTAAACTATGTACTTACTATTTTAAAGAAAATTGCGAAGGAAAAATTAGCATTAACACACCTACGGTTCATCAAGAGAAGGAGTACTCCTTTACCATATGAAAAGAACCTATATATAATAAATATTTGGATTCTGCATAAAACGCATGTTTTTGTAATTTGGCATAAAATACATTGAATTATTTAAAAAAACATAACATACTCTACTATGTATTTAACTCACGCTCGGATATATAGTATTTTATTTATTGTTTAAGTATGTGGTCAAATCGAGAATACTAACTGAATAATGATTAAACTTATTATTATAATTTAATGATGGTCGAGTTTCCATCACTGGTTGACCAGTGAATAGAAATATGTAAAATGTAATTGGATAAATATTTCCATTTTACGAGTACATACATTAAGTGTGAATTTATACTTTATCTACAAATGTTTAAAAAGACATACGTAAACAGATAACTTAAATAGTTAGTCCACGGATAAGTAGTAGGTATAAAAAAATAAGCTAAGTTACATTTTTTGTTGCCGTAAAACCAAAATTTTTAAACATAATCATGTCGTTAGGGCATCTATGTGACATTAGTAAAGTTACGGCTATTATCAAATAATAACAAACATTAAAAAATTAACTTCCAAAAAAAAACATAACTATCTCTTGTATCAAAACATTCTAAGCTCCCCCGTAGATTAAGAACGCTAATCAGTGAGGGTGCAAACTACCCCTACGGACCCCACACTTCAACAAGGGCGAAGTGTTAAAAACACAATAAGATATACACGCAACCAAAAATATTAGATGTCAAATTAATATTATAGCTTTACACTTATACTCTAACGCTACAAAAATAAATGTCATTTTTGCATTACTGCAAAGCAACGCAACTGAAATAATAATTTTGCGTTTAGTAGTAAAATAATTCGTAACGCCTTCAAAATGTCATATCATTCATTTTGATATAAAATACATATTTTGGCTCGTGCTTATGTGACGTTTACAATGGGGTCCGTTTTGTGACTGCATTTTATTATTTTTTAAAGTGTCATAAATATTCATGGTTCTTTGTTGGATGGTAATGACTCCTAACTGTTATAAATGCTAATTCGGAATAATTTTAAATTTGTTTTGATTGAATTAACAAATATCTGATACAATAAGAGTTCATCGTATTAGCACATTCTATTAAATCATATTCCTTTATACTGTGGAGTAAGTTGACACGCAGCTATTGGAACATGAAGAGTCCAAATCACCCAGAGACCTAAGATGCTATATCTCTAAACCCTGTAATTTCTCTGGAAACGTTGCCCTTCAAACCGGAACACAGTAATGTTTGCACATTACTGTTTGGCGGTAGAATAACTGGAAAAGGTGTAGTACTTCCCCAGGCGGTCTATGCCAAGAGTCATACCAATACAAGAAATGGAAATAGCTAGAGGTGCGTAATGCCGCTAATTAAAAAATCGGTGTAAGATAATATTCCGAGGAAACCGACATGTAGCTAGGATCTTTCGAGGTCGCCAACCACCAACCCGCACTTGGCAAGGGCAGTGAACCATAGTCTGACTCTCTTCCTGAGTTAGAAGCCCCCGAGTCTTAGCAGTGGCAACATTTAGCTGTCATTCATGTTCTTAAGCTAGTCGCTAAATGGTCGAAATAAGCATAAACCAATATTAATCGCATCATCATCATCATCTGTCTGTGTTCGTCCACTGCTGGACATAGGCCTCTCCTATACATATTACGCCACTCGGGCTGAGTCTACGGGATAGGACTATCTGAAGGATATTAATCCACATATTGGAACGAAGTTCCTTATCGCGCGTTGTGAAAGAGGGCTAGACGGAAAAAAATCTTACGAAAAGTTGTCACGACACTTTTTGCTATTGTAAGCTGTGCGGCGTCGCATGTTTCTCTGTCTGTCTCTCTCTTTCTTATAGAAAGCAAGCCAGATATTTTCATTTCTATTTCGCATTGAACAGTGTGGTGTCGCGACGATTATTTTTGTTGAGTGTATACAGGTTTTTTGTAAATAATAAAAAATAATAATAATTCCTTCACTAATTAATCGAAAGGAACTTCGTTCCATCCGGGTGTCCCTTGACACATCTCAAGTTTTTCTCAATTTGTCCACAGACTTAACTATAAACAAAAGAGTATCTATGCGTGTGTCAAGTAGGTACATAGGTAGAAAGTAAGCGCGTAATATTTTCTCAGTGATTTAAAGTGTTTGTGGACAATTAAAAAAATTATTAGCATTCTGCATTCCTCTATTTAAACTATAGGTGTACGGAATGTAGTACGTTTCCATTTGTGCAATTTTCGTAAAAAATAGTACAAAGTTATTAGTATTGCATATATATATTAGTATAATAGATAACACACCGCTCTTGCTAAAATAACTAAATTACAAAACCCAAAATCGGTACAATATTCACAAGTATTATTATTGAAATAGTCCGTCTGGCCCGCCGCCGGTAATTTGAATCACAATAGCTGTGTCGGGGGTTCGATCCCGCGGCAGACTTTAAAATTTCGAAGAGGGAGTCAAATGGGAGGTTTTATGGTGATGTGTTTCCGGGCCTTGAATTTATGGATAATAATGAGTATCATTATATAGTATAATATATGTATGTATATGATATATAGGACAAGTAACATCCCGTTCCAGTTACTTTCCCGTTACGTTGAGCAAATCCAAACTAGCCTCTTTGAGAACCGCGCAGTTTGTTTGGGAAAACAATTTGTTTTAGTCTTAATTTGCACAAAAAAAAAACATAACCATAATAGTCGGATGGTTAATGTATTTCCCGTCTGACTTCGTTTTTCGTTTCTGGCTTCTATTTTGTTGTTCAAAACGGTTCGGTTTGCACAAATCGTGAAAATTGTAAAGTTGAACATCATTTAAAAAAATTTACGTGTTTAAAAGCAAAGTACTAACTACTAATATTATGGTTGTCAATGTTTGGTTGTTTATTGCTCAATCATGTCATAACATATGAACGGATAAGGCTGAAATTTGAACACAAATTCTAGTCTGAAAAAAACACATAGGTCTATATTTGTCCTGGCAAAATAACAGGAACAGAAACTACGGGTAGCACCGCGGGGCGCTGTTAGTCATTCATATAGCAGATTCAAAACGCGATAGCCGTGTAATACTCGTAGATTGCGTCCTCCGCTCAAGAGCGCCTGGCACCATTTTTATTTAAGTTTGATCTGTTTGAATGAATTTCATTTTTGCAGTGCAAATTCATAGATAGTTTTCTCAATTTTGCCTCAGATAGCGGTAATGTTACATTTTGTTTAAATTCTCTAAGAGTATCATAATGAAACATTGGCACCGCTTTTTATACTATGTTGGGGAGCGATTCGTATATCGCTTGTTTTATCTGGAAGGATCTGGTTCTAATTATTATTACAAATAACTTTTACTATTGGAACTAGTCTTGAAATATTAAATAGTGTGTGTGTTTTTATAGTACCTATACAGTGGCGAGACGAGCAGGACATGTGCCTGATGGTAAGAAACATTCCTGCCACATAACAGCATAGTGAACAGCAGCTATTGGAACATGACGAGTCCAAATCATTACCTAGTACTGCACTGCGCACGTCACCCGGAGATCTAAGATGTTATGTCTCTAAGCCCCGTAATTTCTCTGGAAACATTGCTCTTCAAACCGGAATATAGAAACGTTTGTTACTGCTTGGCAGTAAAATAACTGTCAAACTTCCCCAGCCGGACTCTGCGAAGAGTCCTACCACTAGTCTTCTTTACTTTTCGGAGAGTGTGCGACTGATCTACATAATTTGATTTGATTCCACCTTGCCCTTTTTTTCTATTGGACTTTTCGTAGCACGATAAAGCGACATCGTTTCATGGTTGCCGTTCCAAATACTCGAACAAAGAGATTTGACTCTAATACATTTATGTTAAACAACGTCTAGGCTTTGGAATATGTAACCAGAGTGGGTTTGTCCTGATGTTTACAATCTTGGAGTATTCAAATCGAGAGTGAATTTTTTGGGTAAGCAGGCTCCATCTCGCATCGTCGCTTAACATAAGGTGAGATGGCGGTCAAGTGTAAACCTACATATAATAGTAAAAAAAGTCTAAATGTCAATAACAATGTTTGTAGTAAACATTGTTATGTACTCGTAATATAACATTAACCGGCTAATTTCTGGGTGTTAGTTTTCCGCGACGGTGTGAGCGGACATTGGAAAAGTTTATATTTGTTAAAAAGTTGATTCTTTACTATTATTGTATAAGTACAAGTACTTTGCAATAAAGTTTTGACGTGACAACGTCTTATAAATTGGTTTGCCGGGTGACACTTCAAGAAACTGCGTTACGCTCCGCTCACGTTATGCGCTCACAACGAGAGCGAGTGAGAGGCACGCGTCCCTTCCACTCGGGCATGGTTAGCCCGCCTAAGAGCGAGAGAGACAGACATAAAAAGTGAAAGGCACGCGTCCCTTCCGTAAAATTATTTTACCACTCAAAGTCGTTGTCACGTAAAACTTTCGCCCGTATACCGACTTTACAGGCAACCAATTTTTTTTCAACGATTTTAGGATTACCTCATAGTAAAAGTTTGTTTATTATTACGAGTAGAAACAACCTTTTGGCTTAGTTAGTAAGTACTTATAAGTATTTTGTGTTACTCTGTTAAAATAAATATGTTCCGAATTGAAATATCGGTGACTGTTAGATTTAATTAGATTTTAACCAATAAATACAGTTTTTATTACGTGTTTACATTGTAAAAAATGTTTGTGTAATAAATATTATTAAATCTTAAAAATAACTTTTTTTACATATATTAGATTCTTTAAAATATCATGATTTCGTTAGTTTGGTTATTTGCAACTCTTTCAGGCAAAAACTAACTACTGAATATAAAAAAACTACTGAAGATAAAAAAAAGTGACGAGACGATCAGGACATTTGCCTGATGGTAAGCAACATGCCTGCCACATAGCAGCACAGTGACACGCAGCTATTGGAACATGAGTTCAAATCATTACCTAGCACTGCACTGCACTCGTCACCTAGAAATCTAAGATTTTATATCTCTAAGCCCTGTAATTTCTGTGGAAACATTGCCCTTCAAACTAGAACACAGTAATGTTTGCATATTACTGCTTGGCGGTAGAATAACTGGCTATAAAATCCTCAGAGGGACGGATCTTAATAAAATTTGGAACAGTTATAGACTATAGTCTGAAGTAACACATAGACTACTTTAAATCAAAGATCTCAACACACAGATGTGCCCTCCCAAACTTCAGGGCGCACGGAATCATGTCATTGCTGGGAAGAGTGACCTCACTCATTTCGTTTCAGTCGGTTGCAGGAAGCGGTGAACGCCGGACGTTTTTGCTTATCACTAGTCGTTGTCAACAACCAAAATAAGTAGGACCACAGCAAATCGCGCCGCTAGCGATTCTAGGGGTCAAGTAGATTGGTTATGTGTAAACCACTTACGACACACATAGAGACGCAGTTTATTACCAATTTCAAGTTACTCAGGGCACATCCATTGGTTTATATCGATGTTTTAAATAATATTTTAGCCTACGTAAATTACGTACACGTAATAATTGATTAAAACAAATAGGCAATAATTTTAAAAACTATATGAAAAACTTGAAAAAAGAACCCAAAAAGCCAGCCAATATTACATCCATTTTCAAGCGTAATTCAGCTTCCAATTTCATCCGTAACCACATCTTCATTCCTCGTAATCTCAATAACAATACATACAATACCTATACAATGCTCATCACGCGGCGTCCCTCGCTCGGCTGCGCTTCAATCCCATCTCCCATTGCCCGGTTTTACCCCCATTCACCCGAGCGTTGTGCGAAATGAAAAGCTTTTTTTCTTATATTAATCTTGGGTTTTAAATTGAAGACTGTAAAATGAGTGGTTTTAACGGACAAGTAACATTGATTTAAAAACTACCATGAATCGTAATATCTAAGTAGGTACAAGCTTATAATATAATTTCTTATGTTACTTTTTTTTAAATATTCCTAGTGACTGGAAGAGCTGTCAAGCCCTTTCATTTGATACCCATATTAAGAGGATTGTGAAGAAAGAAATGTAATTCGCCATTTTGTGGTAGCAGCCATCATGGATTTGAAATTTGTCATAGTGCAAAGTATTCTACTAATCAAGCCCTTTTGTTTGATACCCATATTGAGGTGGTAGCGAAAAATATTATATAATTCGCCATTTTGTGGTGGCGGCCATCTTGGATTTGAAATTTGTTATAGCGTTTAGTACTCTACTAGTCAAGCCCTTTCATTTGATACCCATATTGACGTAGGTTGTGAAGAAATATTTTGTCCGCCATTTTGTGGAGGCGGCCATTTTTAATCGATATTAACCAAACATAGCTAAAAACACCCGCACGAATATTAACTTTCAAATAAAAAAAAAACGCATTGAAATCGCCCCATCCGTTTGAGCTCTACGGTGCCACAGACAGACACACACACACAGACAGACAGATAGACAGACAGACAGACAGACAGATAGACAGACACACAGACAGACATCGACGTCAAACTTATAACACCCCTTTTTTGGTCGGGGGTTAAAAATACACGTAGCTTGCTACGCAACGTGCTACGAGACTTATAACGTGCCACCACAGAGAATAAACTACAAAGGGAGTTACCACTTCATTACACAATGAGGTCAGATTTGACCGACTATCGTGACAGTAATGGATATCTGACACTTGCCCAACCTGCCTATTAATCTGGGATTTTTTTTCCTTTCGTGGAGCTGGTTTTCGAAGGTCACAGAATAGATTCCCGTGGGAAAAATTAAAAGAAATTGTTAAATTTCGTTTACGGGCGTTAGTTCAACCTTCTGGGAAAATCATAGGTAAATACAGGTCAGGAAGTCAGGATTTTTAACGTGACAACGTCTTATAAATTGGATTGCCGGGTGACACTTCAAGAAACTGCGTTACGCTCCGCTCACGTTATGCGCTCACAACGAGAGCGAGTAAGAGGCACGCGTCCCTTCCACTCGGGCATGGTTAGCCCGCCTAAGAGCGAGAGAGACAGACATAAAAAGTGAAAGACACGCGTCCCTTCCGTAAAATTATTTTACCACTCAAAGTCGTTGTCACGTAAAACTTTCGCCCGTATACCGACTTTACAGGCAACCAATTTTTTATAATGTTATTATACGATACGTAGTTAAGAAATACCAATAGTTTTATTTATATTATCACACTTTATTGAATACAAAAGAAAATAGTGAATTATACATTAAAGTAGTGCGACGATTGCTGAATGCGATTTCTTTCAGGCAACCTTAGGATCGAAAATAATATTGTAAAAAGTATACACTGAAAAAATATACAAGCAGCCTACTAAATTTTCCCACTTCTGGGACTCGTGGCCTTTTCTCATCATCATTCAGGCCATAATCCACAACGCTGGCCAAGTTAGCGAATGATGCATGACTTCGAAAGATTCTAGAAACATATTGCTTTCCTCACTATAATTTCCTTCACCGTGTTTTAAGTTTGACGACATTACAAAAAAAAAGTATTTGAGCACCCGAAAATGATTTTTTCAGTGTTACATTTCTATCATGAAGCCCATATTCGGTGCATTTGATCCAATTAATCGCAATACGCGAGCATACGTGTCTATACGCGCACAAGTTGATAAGCCGAGCAGATGTGCGCACACTACAATGCGCTGACGCGATTTGCGCGCACACTTCGCTTGGCACGCCAGCAAGCCCCTTATTGACTATGTATTGTGCAATCTGTATCGCACATGCCGATGACGGCTGCGGTCCCGCTAAATCTATATTCTAATTCTATCTGAGGTCGGTTTTATTTTACTTTTATCGTGTTATAGGTTATCGAAGACATAAGGCATCTATCTTATTATTGTATGAAATATGAAAAAATATTGTATGAAATTACGTAATTATATTATTGTATGTTCGCGAGGACAAAACTGTTGAAACCATTATTGTATCCACCTACCATCCGTACACAGTTTATACAATAAAGACATTCCTATTCTTATTCTTAAAACGAGAAGTAAGCACTTTGTATTCCTTTACACGATTTTTTTAATTAACGCAGTTGTCCCACTGTTGGGCAAAGCTTCCCTCGATTCCTTCCATTTTATCCGGCCCTCAGCTGCCATCGTCCAATAAGAAAATTAATAAAAGTTATCATACAATTTACATTGCAGTTAAGTCCAATTTTTTTAAGTAAAACACTTTTCAGCGCTTTCTGGTAGGTGAACATTTTATGGTTTTGCGTCACTTACATTATGTTACAGTACCTGGGGGACCTTTGCTCGGTTACTTAGATACTTACTGATTTTCAAAAAAAAAAAATAACTTGAAAAAAGAACGCGGCCGGTTGGATTCGAACCCGGACCAACCATATTTCAACCACCCATCCGCCCGACTGAGCTAATATACTGTCGCGCGACCAAATTTACCATCGCATTTTAATCTTTATGTAACAGTTTTTCGTTGTCTAAAAACGAGCATAAAACGGCGTTTTTTTTAAATAAAACCTGGCTAGATCGATTTATCGTCCTCGAAATCCCCTGTATACATAATTTCATGAAAACCGTTCGAGCCGTTTCCGAGATTCAGATTCTATATATATATAATTACAAGAATTGCTCGTTTAAAGGTATAAGGTAAGATAAGCATGTAGGTGACGCAAAACCATTTCTTCATTCCAATGTAGCGTTGAAGTGGCGATGGAGCAGCGCAACGAAACGTGTACGTTAAACGTTTTTTTTTTGGTTGAGTAAAATCTTGTGACTTCAAGTCACTGACTCGATATATCTCTAGCCAGGTATAGTGTAACATTAGTATTGCTTAAAAGAACAACTCTAGTTCATAAAAGGTAAGTATCTATTATCGGCAGTTCCCAACTCTAACTAACCTCTAGATAACTCGAAAGAAATTTCAAACATATGTAGGTACACATTATACAGATAGCTAAAAAAGTTGCTACTTAACAACCAAACAATGTTGTTTCTTTCTATAAACGAAGATACCTAATCTCTATACATATTGTAATGGTAAATGTTATGTTGGTTTGTGTACCCTTCAACAACTCAAAAAGTACTATACCGATCGAGCTGAATTTTACAATGATATATGATCCGCATCAAGGATTGTTTTTATCTAATTGTTGCATTACAATTTGCTACAACGAAGCGTGGCAGGGTACAGCTAGTAATTAATCATAGCTGACCATTATGTATTAAAACGAAATCATCTAAATAACATGTTCATACTTTGAAAACCATTTTGTGGCTTGAGTTACAAAAAATAAATGAATACTCATATATCCAAGGAACAAGGGGATATACGAGTATGCTGCCGAAATTATTGGAATGGTTATCTAAATAAAAGCAAGAATTTCTGAAAATATCTTAGCCACAATTTGCACACAGAATAAGTCGTAAATTTCATAATATCAAAAGAACCAACAAATGCTAAGTATAACTTATTTCCAAGCCCCATTCAAGACTTCCCAACAAGAAGAGCCATTACCCTAAAAAGAGGCAGTCGAGACCAAATCCGACGAGAAACTTGCACGGCCGATCTTATTGAATGCCATCTGCATAGCAATCTTGAAAATGCATTTTCCAGGGAGGCGTGGTCTACATCAGCCAATGTGCAGTCAGGCGATATATAGACCAACCAGCATCCAAGACCTATCAAAAACTGAACAACCACAACGTTTCCAATACATTTTCCTAGCTCAATTTCCACTGGTTTTGCCTTTAGCTCCGCCCATTGGAACGCTTCGGTAGGTTTTGACTCGTGTTAGAAAAGAATGGGTATACGAATTAGAGGGGGATGGTTGCGACTTTTCTTTAAAGATAGTTGGTTGAATTATATAAGATGACAATGTCGGATATAAGGATTCCATACAATGTGTTGTTATGTAAATCAAATCGTTATTTATGATTAGTTCTGATATTTATGATGTAGAGCGAAGAAATATGTGAAAAGTTTAGGTTTACGACCTGATAAGTAGATGTTGTTTTGCTACAAGTTGCAAATACGTTAAACTGTCTTATTATAAAACCTACCTTTAGCTTAATTTTGTAGCCACGATTTTATTTGAATTCTGTCTGCGATATCAACTATCTTTAAAAAAATCAACAACTCCATGTTACAATCTAACTAAGCTAACTTACCTTTTTTACTTACGGGAACATTTGGCTTCAAATAGCATTTACTGCCATGATCTGTACTGATCTTTTTGCTAGCGTAGAAAGCGTACGGTCATATTAACCTAGTCTAAGTGATCACACATACGTGCGCAGATACTTGTACGTAGAGTATATTTAAAGTTACCATCCTACCTTGGATTAATAACAGAATCATAAATCGCTTTAAGCGATAAGGCCGCCCTTTGCTCTGCATAATTTATTATCGTTTTACTTAGTTCTAAGATTTATGGTGTAAATTTGTGGATGTAATAAAGAATTATATTGGCTCACTGCGGCGGGGTCCGTCTTATTTATTAACTGTCATGTACCTACATTCAAATAAATTGATATACATGTACATTTCTCACACTACATAGACACAGACTAAATAAAACCCTAACCAGACTATTTCAGAGTTTTGACTTCGAGTTTGAAATTGGAATGCTAATTTCAAAAATCTAATTCCATGTAAGTACCTACTTCAAATAAAACAATTGCTTTTAAAAATCTCACTCAAAATGAGAACTGTAGATATGTTACACATAGCGCTATATAACAAAGGCTAATATTAAATAATAAACAAAAAAAAATATTTTCATCAATGCGTTAGTTCATTCGACACACAAATTGGACAGCTTTAACTAATGAAAGTTTATTATATATGTATATGGATATGACACCTGTACTGTGCAATAATATCTAAATACATAACTAGCTGTGTTCCATGGCTTAACAACCATTAAGAAATATAATAAAAAGGGAAAACAAAAATCAAGTAAGCATTCCTTTTCTCTATAATAATTTATTGCAGCCATAGATTTCGCATAAACTCTTTGATTACGGCCAGTTTTACAAATAGAATTGTAAACGATATTGTTCTTAATAGACTACATTTCGATTTAGTGCCAGTTGTTGTATTAGATGTGTTTTTAAATCCCTCTTTTTTATTCCACAAAAACTCTAAAATTCGAAGCACAAAAGAAATTCGTCTGCCATTTTTATGGCGATCGTAAAGGAGAGATACGGGTGAAGGGTGCGGTCGATTTGCATGTGGGGTGCGGAGAAACTGTATATTTGGAACTATTTCGGCGAGGCAGGTAATTTATCACTACTCGCAGAAAAGCAGTAAAATTTTACTATTCTTCAAGAAAAAAAAAATGGCTGACAAAAAAGTGAAAACATATAATTTTAGTTACAAACGGCACTAACGTTGCACAGGACGTAACCTGTGTAGCTACAAATAAACTGCTATTAAATAGTATAGCAGTTTATCTGTAATAGTCATGACGACTCATTTTTTATTTAATGTGCCATCAAAAGGCTACTCAATAACTGAAACATAGATGAAAGAATTACATTGATTTCTTAAAAACTTCCCGTGGTATCACGATTTTAAAATTACAATTTTGGACTCTCCCAAAAACGCTACAGAAGCGTGACGTCACAGTGCCGTGTATTTTTTTTTTTGCCGAATTTGAGCATTTTGACTATCTTTGGACATTCGTCAGCCTATTGATATTTAATGAAGTAAATAATTAAGACAAAGATATCTAACTCCAACTTCATTTAAAGAATATCTAAGCTTTGAAATCCTAATGTATTTATAATCTTCAGAGAGTTTCCAAGTTCAGAGTGAATCGCTTTCATTTAGATCTGCGAGATTAATCATGGTCGGCATAATCGATTAAAACCATGCGAGATGGCGGTCAAGTGCATACCTATTATGAAAAAAAAATACAAAAATCAAACGTGATTATTTTGAGAATCTTATTGTAATACTTTTTCGTCCCAATGTTTCTATGAGGTTAGAGAATTACGGTTATGGGCGCACTTGCCCAACTCTCCCCTAAGCAGTTAAGAAGGGGTCGTATATCCCTCTTAAACTGTATTGTTTTGAATATCCTGTACCTACGAGAGGAATAATATTGCTACAAAGTTTGGAATTATACATACACGACATATACGTCTATGATGGCGTGCCCTATTTTTACCAGACTACCCTATGAAATAAGTGTGTAAGTAGTACCTATAGTTAAAATAATAGTGGTCAAGTGCGAGCCGGGCTCACCCATGAAGGCTTCCGTAGCAGCAAGTAACATAATACGAAAAGTTCTTGTACTTCGTTGTTACTTTAATCAGTGTTTTAACAATAGTCAATTTATGACGTATTAAAATAAAACTACTTACTAGATATAATTCAAACCAATTTTAGTTGATAGTTTACATGATAATGTACATTATACACTTTTTTTTATTTTTGTCATTCTCTTATTTTAGAAGTTACAGGGGAGGACACTCTTTTTACCACTCTGGAAGAGTCCCTCGCACAAGCTATTCAGTTTAGAAAAAAAAATTGTTAAAAACCTCAATATAATTTTTGATGACCTATCCATAGATACCCCACACGTATGATACTGATCAAAACATTTTTTTTTTAATACAGTTCTATGTATGGGACACCCCTAAATTTTTTTGTTTTTTCTATTTTTTGTATCAAAATCTTAATGCGGTTCCACAGATTACATCTAATTACCAAGTTTCAACAGTATAGCTTTTATAATCTTGGAGACAAGTGGCTGTGACATACGGACGGACAGACAGACAGACATGACGAATCTATAAGGGTCCCGTATTTTGCCATTTGGCTACGGAACCCTAAAAATGTATAAAAATGATCTCTCTATGATTGTTTTTAACTACTTAGCAAAAACATAGTTAAAATATGTAATAATAGTGATTTTAGGAAAAGGAGCATATTTTCTAATAGTTGTTTGCCTAAAATCATTACCTGTACGTACACATTTCAGTGTGTAGAACTCATTACGCTTTCCTCCTCCTTTTTTTCTGTTATTCTACCGCTAAGCAGTAATCTGCAATCGTAGTAACAACTAAACTAGACGAAGTACACACTTACTAGTGTGTACTTCGTCTAGTTTAGTTGTACTACTACTTGAAGGGTCAGGTCCTTATCTCAGAAAATGAAAAGCCTTTACTCTGATTTATAATGGCTTTAATGGGATTTTATATAATCAGTAAAGTTGTTATACGTTCAGTGTGCAATTAAAAAAGTAGGTGATGTTCATTTGCATAGATAATATAACAGTCTGATACGATGTTGCCATTGTTAAATATCAAGACGCATAGACGCACTCAAATGAACATCACACAGATTAAATATATTATAAAGTAATATTAAAATACAGTAATTAGCTCATGAACCTTACAGTTCGGCCATCCTCTTAAGGTGAGTCCTCTCACAATTTGAATGATTTAAAACTTGAAAAGTTATAACAACATAAATGACAAACGAAAAACTCAAAAAAAAAAAAAAAAATAATTTACATACAATACTGTTTTATGTGAACTTAAGTAATGACTATACGATAATAGTTAAACTGCATACAATCATCAGAAAAAGGCAAGAGCAAACAAGATATTCAACAAACATTAATCAGATCTCTTGCCTAGTTGTTCAAATTCATATCTCTAATCTAATTCAAAATATCTAAAATCTAATCATATTCGTAATCTCAATCCTGCATAGTCTGCTATGATCTGCGATCATCTGTGCGGCATTAGTTACCCAATACCTTTCGATTTCTGCACTGATCGCTCATAGCCTATGCTCGCATCAATTATAATCTAAGAATCTGAAACCAACTTGATTAAATAAGAATTAACCGTATCATTCACATCTATTATCTAGTTCATATTAGCTTGCATAGTCTGCTATGATCTGCGATCATCTGTGCGGCATTAGTTACCCAATACCTTTCGATTTCTGCACTGATCGCTCATAGCCTATGCTCGCATCAAAATTATAATCTAAGAATCTGAAATAAAACTTGATTAATAATAATTAACCGTATCATTCACATCTCTTATCTAGTTCATATTATCTTGCATAGTCTGCTATGATCTGCGACCATCTGTGCGGCATTAGTTACCCAATACCTTTCGATTTCTGCACTGATCGCTCATAGCCTATGCTCGCATCAAAATTATAATCTAAGAATCTGAAATAAAACTTGATTAATAATAATTGACCGTATCATTCACATCTCTTATCTAGTTTATATTATCTTGCATAGTCTGCTATGATCTGCGATCATCTGTGTGACATTAGTTACCCAATACCTTTCGCTTTCTGCACTGATCGCTCATAGCCTATGCTTGATTCTATCAAAATCCAAGAACCTCAAACAAGCTTTATTAGTAAAAACAATTATATTTGTCATCGTCTTCATCACGTTTCGAACCTGGACTCGACAGAGAAACGAGGAATATGGTATGATAAAAGGGAGGTCTTTATCCATCAGATAGTTAAAGAAGATTGTGGATGATGATGATGAATCTTTTCATAATGTTACCAACCATAGTCTGATAAGGTGCCCAGGTCACGGGCCCAGAGCCTAGTGTGGGATCATTGTACAAATGCATTAAATGTAATCTGTTAAAGTCAATGACCTATTAATAATACTTCGTTGGTTAAAGTACAAATAAAGTGTGTTAAGCATAACCATCATTATCGTGTTCATGTTCTCGATCAATTGACATAATAAATATTGTAGTTTTGTCACAAATAAATCCAATTCAATCGTAACTAAGTAATGTTACTAAGCTTCCATATTATTGTCATAATAAGCTAACTATCGTTTAATTGTGTCAGAACTTTCGTCATCTGTATCGCTTTCACTGTCTTTACCATTACATTGTTTAAAATTAAGTCAAGGGTAGATTTATCCACTGCAAAGATATCTTCATACCGTTTGTTGCCTTTTCTACGAAAACTATCTTCAACAAGAAATCTATGATTCAGTAAGATGATCTCTGATCCTATTAATACTGTAAGGATCGTATTTGGCAAATACTTCTAAGCTCAGTCTGCGTGATATTTGTCACCAATGGTCCGTTCCATTCGTACTAGATCACCTTCACTGTTATTATCGTGACCACTAATACAGATGTTCCAGTAACTGTGTCACCAATCACGTTATCGGTAGGGCTAACTAACCTGCATCTCAATAATAATACGGATAGACTTTTACCTGCCAATATTATTCGACTCAATGTGAATATCTCGAGTTTACCTAGTGCCAAGTTTTTTTTTAATACGGCACTTTGTTGACATCGCTTCTGAAATGGTCTAATCAAATCACTCTACCTGCCATTCTGCCTGCCAGCTACGACGTTCATTACGTGTTTAATTAATTAATTTAATAAATAATATGCGATCAGCATTAGCTGATATGCCTACCTATATCTCAGTGTTGAAATAACAAAATTATAGGTAATTGTTAAAACGATATTGTCTTTCGTTATCCATTTATCCAGATTATTTTTAGAAGAGTTTTATGATTTAGTTAATATTTAGTTTAACGGTGAAGCCCTTAACTTTGTACTCGTACTAAGAAAACATGAGCCGCGATCTGTAATCAATCGTGATGATACCCCGAAATAGGTGCATTATTATTTAGGAATCTTAACAACATTTATGATTTTGTACCACGCACTGAATGAATGTTGATGTAAGTACTTTATAAACGTAGCTAAATATTTCTTCCTAACGTGGTGTATTTTAGGAAAATAAGTAGATTGTAAACTGTTTAAGATTTTTTCAAATCCGGAATGATGGACGTTTTCATGATTCACTTTTACAAATGGCACCTTACATTTCCATTTACTGGAAAACATATAAAGCCTTAAGTTGGTAATTATTCTTAATCTCACTACATGATTAGTTAATTTCATCATTCATGTTCATTTTCATCAATTTCTTGTACAGACACGATCCAATCCTTCACGTTCATAATATTCAGTAAGTCAATAATACTTATTTTGTCAAGTAAGTTCAATATAAGGCATTAACGTGTGTCATACGTGTATTCAATGGTGCAGTTGTACTCCCGAAATGTTGTACCCACCATGGTTAAATTCGTGGAACGAGATCTCATTTCGTTATTGTGGACAGTAGTTCATTACAGTTGGTTGCTGGATTTTAAATTTTAAACCCAGTAAATAATCTTAAAAACAACTCAAGGAAACTATTACAGCTAAAGCCGCTAATTTGACAAAAAATTTAACTACTGTTCATCATTCAAATCAGCAAACCATCAACATCATGTTGCATCAAAATACCCGCTATACCTAGCTTTGTACCATCAGCGTTCTTTGTCCTTTGTTGGCTCAGGTTCACACAAAACTAATACAGATTATTGGGTAAGCAGTTATTGTAAATTATCAAACATTTGACTATCTTTGTTAGCCTTGCTATAGGAGCAAAATATTAACAAACTTTAAAAAAAAATATTGCAAGACCAATGAATCGCCTAACATCGTGAACATTTTTGAAAATTAGGTATAACAGTCGTTTTCCTGTTACGTATTCCGTTACCACTGACATAGAATCCCAGAAAATCTATTTCTTTTAAACCATTTAAAAACAACATACGTACCTCACACGGTTTTTGTAGTGCTTTCAATTTTATTGTGTCTGATCGTGTTTGTTTGTTAACTCTGATCTAACATTTAAATCTGATTCTTTACAATCTTTATGAAAATCACGTAAATCAGTCAACCTTTTACTTATTGCTATTGGGTGCGTTACAAAATTAGGCGTTTGTACTATATTTTGTAATAATATTCCGCTTTAATCATTTTCAAAGTAGTCAGCTGCCAATAAATAAAATTCATTGCCTATATTTGTATTCCTCTCAGAGAGACTCTAGTGGAAAGAATCAGAGTAGCTGCTACTACAAGCAAAGAGCATTACAGTTAGTGGTCGCGTAAGGACTAAAATATCATATTTAAAAACTAGTTCAAGTCTCACAAAAAAGTTTTTGTGAATTTATACTTACCTATTTATTTTTAAATTATATATTTATTTTTTATTACAACAATGTCAGGGCTTTCTTTGAAACTGTGTTATACCAACCAATACAGTGTATATCTTCAACACTAAAGATTTCTATATCCTCAACTACGTATATCTTGCATTTTTGTATCTACCTTTGCCTTTACCCAGAAGCATAATTACCTACCATGTATTTTTTTGTACTGGTAATTTATTATTATTACTCGTACTGGGCCAAATTTAACGTTAAAAATCTTTTCGCTTCATTGACTTAATCAACTATTAATCACTGAACCGTATAAATCGTCTTATTTGCAATGTCACTTTGTTTATATTTTAGGTGTCGTGTAATACAAATTACATACAAATTTTCCTAAAATGGTATTTATGTTATTTTTATAATCAATAAGTAATCTTGCACAATGAATACTCGTGTGACCTAGTTTGCATACGTTGCATTTGAATATATATATATTTGTAAAGGCTGTGATGTCCAACATCCTTGCAATGATAACATTTCCCCGACACAACAGTAGTTTACTTAATAACTGGTAAAGTTATCCACATTATGAATCAGTTTGGAAAATGCGGGATTGTTAGTGTTTGTTAGTTTGTCCAGACTTGCCTTCATAAACTTAATCAGTATAGTTGTCGTTTTATTATTTGAATGCATTATTGTAGACAGCTTAAGTTTCAACACGTTCCAAAATAAAAATAAAGGATAGAAATAAACGCTAATGCCTGTTAACATGCTCTGAACAAACCCTGTTAGTTTGACAGCGCGTAGGTAAGTTTGATATTTTAAGTATCACTCCAATTATATAGTTTCCACATTCACCTACTTAACTCAACTAGATTTGTATGGCTAGACTTTTGACCATATGTCGCAATCCGAAACAACATCGTACATTTATTTCCTTCAGGTCAGGTCATGAAAAATATGTACTGTACTGTTTGTTAAGATTACCTGTATCTTCCTGATGTCCTGTACCTGCACGGCACCTTGCGTCCTGACGCTCCTCACTCCGGCGCCGCAGGCTCCGTCTTACTCCACCGCCACTCCGCTTACAGCTGGAACTCGATCACGCGGCAGCTCCCTTTCTGGCTTCTAATCCGGTCCTGGCTGCGTCGCCGGTCCTGGCTGCATCTCCGGTCCTGGCTGCATCTCCGGTCCTCGCTGCGTCGCCAGTCCTGGCTGCATCTCCGGTCCTCGCTGCGTCGCCAGTCCTGGCTGCATCTCCGGTCTTGGCTGCATCTCCGGTCCTGGCTGCATCTCCGGTCCTGGCTGGCATCTCCAGTCATGACTGCATCTCCGGTCCTGGCTGGCATCTCCGATCATGACTGCATCTCCGGTCTTGGCTGCATCTCAAAAATAAATAAATAAAAAATTAGTAAATTAGTATCTCCGGTCTCAGCTGAGTCTCCGCTTGGACTAAGACTGCGCTCGTGACTATGACTGCTCCGGTGTGGGTGCCTTCAGCGGTGATGTCTGATCTTTTCATTCGAAGTACTCTTGGTTTTATGCCGTGCGCGTTTATGACGTTGAAGTCGATGTTTTTCTCCAGAAATACTCTTTGTCCATTGTCCATGATAATGGCGGGCACTCTTGTTACAGTGTACAAATCCAACAAATAGTGGGCTTGGAAGCTCTATCCCACTTCTGAGATGAAGGGTCAGGTCCTTATCTCAGAAAATGAAAAGCCTTTACTCTGATTTATAATGGCTTTAATGGGATTTTATATAATCAGTAAAGTTGTTATACGTTCAGTGTGCAATTAAAAAAGTAGGTGATGTTCATTTGCATAGATAATATAACAGTCTGATACGATGTTGCCATTGTTAAATATCAAGACGCATAGACGCACTCAAATGAACATCACACAGATTAAATATATTATAAAGTAATATTAAAATACAGTAATTAGCTCATGAACCTTACATACTGTAGTAGACGTGGAACACTACTGTGTTCCAGTTTGAAGGGCAACGTTTCTAGAGAAATCTTCACTTATGTGGAATCCAGAGTAGCTTTTGTTAACACTTTTGTATCATTTGTTTTTTCTTTTTCGTTTTACTCGAAATAAAGTTTTGTATTATGTTAAGCAATAAGGAAGTAAGGATTTCAGTAGTTTTAAAATCATCATCATCATCAGCCCACTAGATGTTCCCACTGTTGAGACTCGGGGCCTTCTCTCGCAAGGAGAGAGTTTAGGCCATAATCCACCACGCTGGCCTAGGGCGGGTTAGTAGTTGGTTAGTTTTTAAATAGCTTTCCTAAAAGTTTATTTAAGGATACGACAAGTTAATTACAAACTAAGACTAATAAGAAATTGTTTTGCCAAATATTGCATGCCTCTCGAAGAGGCCAGTTTGTATGAGTCAACTTAAAAAATGTTTTGTAGGTTTGTACCATCTTATCTTACGCGAAGACAGCAATAAAGATTGTGTATTATTTATTGTATTTGAAAGACAATCTATACTAATATTATAAAGCTGAAGAGTTTGTTTGTTTGAACGCTAGGATCTCGGGAAGAACTGGTCCGAATTTAAAGATTATTTTTCTATTGGATAGTCCATTTATACAGGAAGGCTATAGAACATAACGCTACTATTAATAGAAGTGGATGAATCAAGAATGTAACAAAATCGGGAAAAATATTACTTTTTGAGAGTTTTAGTACGTTTCGTGCTTTGACATGACACATGACAGCATGTGTTTAAGATTGCGTCATTGAATATCACAGATTACATACCTCTTGAATATAAACCTTTGCTAATCAAATTTGTTGGTACCACCAAGTTCCGACAGGTGGCGTAGCAGGTAGCTGAAGATATGTTTTGTTTGAAAGTGATATTCTCTGGAATGACTGAACCGATTTCAGTCATTCTTTCACCGTTGTATATGTACGGGATCTTGATGAGTGCAATATAGTGTACCACGGGCGACGCCGGGGCGGGCATCTAGTATTTAGATAAAGCTAAATCAGTTAACCCCAGGAACAAATTCAGACATGACTATTTGAAAATTCGTTTGCCGGACTATTTTAATCTAAAGCTGTGAATAAACCCAACCGTAGAGTTACAAAGAGCAGAGGCGTAGACAGGCTCTATAGGGATCAATCTCGGTAATGGCTGGGTACAGTCAGCGCCTGTGGCCTGAATGCGGCCTCATTACCAGTAATGGCTGCACGCACTATTCCGTGTGTACACTCAGCGACATGATCTTTACTATTAGATACTTTATTTGTAGTAGTATGACTCTTTAGAGAAAAGAAAAGTACCACCTTTGCCAGTCATCCTACCACCAAGCAGTATTGTGAAAATATTACTGTGTTCTGGTTGAAAGACAATGTTACCAGAGAAATATCCTTGTACTTCTATATAGAGATAATTCATCTCTGGGTGACGAGCGCAGCGCAGTGCACCTAGCACCTAGCAAGTTGTTTCACATCGGGCACATGTTCTGTATAAATTACCTCTGCATTAAATTTCTGGAAAATCTGGGGTCTAAAATTGTAGTTTATTTTATTGTTACAACTGAATAATATAACGTTTAATCAATATCCTCACCACGAAACCTGTGGTTTCGTTAGAAATTATAAATTATTAATGAAAACATGCATTGACTCTAAAAGCCGCTATTTTTTAATTTTGTTCTTACACCAACGATTAGGCAAATTCATTTATAAAATGTATGGTAGATTTTTTTTCAAAATACTATTTTTATTAAGAGTTAATTCTAAAACCTAAACTGTTACTGTTTCTCTCTGGCTCTCTTTTGGGATGTGCAAAGGGGGAAGTAATGTTCAAAGTCAATAAGCAATGTTAGGGCACGGCTCTAAAATTAATGATATAGCAACAATTAATTATCAACAATTACAGCTCAGCATCTCAAATGTTGCAAATACGCAGCCCTCGATGTAATAAGTGATTTATATTTGAGCTATTTGGTGTTAAAACATTGAGCCAATGGCGACCGGGAGCGCATGTCATTTTCAAAAACCTCCCGGGCGATTTACGACGCGCCGCGTGACCAAAATGCTGGCGTTTATTTGGCCCAACATAAGCATTGGCATTAAGCGTAGTAATGCTACCTGCATCTGGGAACGATTTCGAATAATAGTTGGTTTGATCATATTAATTATCTTTAGACTTTTATTGATCTGTGGATTATTTAGACGTACTTAGTGAAAGTATTTTGGTATGTAGCGCAGTGTAGTTCTCATAGTAGTTTAATTTTCTAAATTAGCATAATAGTTTGAAATTCAGGGAAATAAAGTAACATTTACCTGACTTGCCGATATTTTCGTAACAAGTATGGACGTAGTACACAAACAGAAGCTGCCAGTAGGTCGGCTGCGACCACAGTAGACCTGACGCGCAGTGAATCAGCCATTACTGCTAATGACTTCGCTACGGCTCTGCTTCGTCGACGTAGGGCTGGTCATTTCTGCATTTTACATCTCATATAGTTTATTTTTTTTCACAATTTGAATTCATAGTGAAATTATTACACAAGACTTACTTTCATCACTCGAAACAAGTAAAAAAGTAAAATGACAATCGTGGGGATTTCCAACAGAAGTGAATACTTATTGAAGTGAAAACTTCTTTTGACGCTCTATAGACAGATTTTCGTGGGCTGTGAATTGAATTCTAGCGTCACGCTCGGGAATGATAAGAAATCTTCGGGTAAACTCGAGGCCATGGCCATTGGCAACCTAGATATGCGTCAGCATTTCCCGTTGGCTATCTAGAAATGCGTAATAATGCGGCGTAAGCAAGAGAGAAATGCGTCAGCATTTCTAGACGACCATGCTCATGGCCACGTCCTTCAGTTTTATCCGCGTAGTTTCCAAAGTAAGCTATCAAATTCGGAGTTAGGTATAAGTTTTCACTTCTATCGGCAGTTCCTATGACTGCCAATTTTTTTTACATAACTTTTTTTTTATGGAGTAGTTCTAATGTTACTTTTATACGTCAACTGTACAGCTACTAGGTGTTTTGGTGATGAAAAATCATAAGATTTTAACCATCCAAACAGCGTCTAACCCGCAATGTTGCCTTGTCACCACCCTACATTAGCGTACGTTGATGCGAACTCTCATAATGTTCTTCCAGACTATGTCTATACCTACCTGTGTTCTAAACTTCAGTCCGATCCTTTCATATGTTACAACGTAATTGAGCAACAAACATCCATACATTGAAATTTATAATTAGTAAGATGTAGGATACTATTTTTTTATCACGGCATTAAAATTTTAGATGTCTCAATAAATTTGGGAGTGGTAAGAAAGGCAAAGAATAAGTCAAAGTTTGATAAGCAACTGTAATGTTTGGAATATAGTTCGCGATTATAACGTAGTTACTTTTGTTTATTGCAGGTCAAAGGCGGAGTAAGGCGCTTTTTTTACTAAATCAATTAGAAAAATGGCTATTTTTCGGAAAACGGAAACCACGCGAGTGAAGCCCCGGTGCTAACACATTTAATTTTTTATATTGATTTAATATAATTTATTACAATACAATTTGTATAATAATTATTCACCAACCAACTTGGTGACTAATTTATTTATTTCAATCTAATTTTGAAAGTCTAGGCTAAATAACATTAAGTGTAAGATTGTGTCCATAAGCACTATTCTCATTGTCTCTATTAAGGTGAAGTCACTTCGTTCGTGTGTAATTTGTACATAATATTTTTAAATCTAAATTGCACTGACATTGCTCTTTAAACATATAAAATGTTAACTTTATTTCACTTTACATATATGTCGAGTGGCAGCCCTGGTGTGCAAGGTACGCATCAGTGCATACGGCATGCAAGCAGCGTGCACTGTATGTGTGTAGGCACGTGGTACGGTCTCTTCGGCTCACTGATTGGATTTGCGTCGACGGCGAAGCGTTGTTGGCAATATTGCGATGGATTTCCATCGCGGATTAGCAGACATCTTGTTGTATGTACGAGCGTGTTGATGTTTGCTGATTTCATAGATAAATGATATACTATATGTAGCAAGCGTTTGAAATATATGGACTTTTTAAAAAACTACATCAAGCAAGTTTCGTAAAGACTATGCTTTACACTAGAGTCATAATTTTAGAATCGTTTATTACTTAACTGTACACAGTTGTAGTGATAGGACTCTTTGCAGAGTCCGCCTGGGGAAGTACCACACATTTGCCAGTTATTCTACCGCCAAGCAGTAATGTGCAACCATTACTGTGTTCCGGTTTGAAGGGCAATGTTTCCAGAGGGCTTAGAGATATAAATAAATAAAGTTAACATCCTACTATAAATAAATAAATAACGTTTAACATGCTACTAAAATTATAAACCCGAAATTTTGTACTTAAGTATGGATGAATGGATGTTTCTTACTCTGTCATGTAAAAACTATTAAACGGACCTGGTTGAAATTGGCAACACATGTAGCTATCTACATGTGTTCCAAATTTCATTTAGAAATATGTAGGTATTGTAGGATTAGTATGGTACGCATCTAAACAACATTAACTTACAACATTTATCTGCTTAATTTCGCAGCGTCCTCGGGTAATTTCACAGCGTCGTTATAAGCCAATACGAAAATACCTGGTCAAAGTCAACGGCCGGACAAAGGCCGCATCACATAGGCCTAATTGGCGGAAAGTGCAAAACTTGACGAGCGAGTGATCAGTGTGCACCGGCCCTAACTCGCCGCCGTAATTGACCATCGGTTGGAAAATGACCAGGAAACTGTAAAAATAGGAAAATAAACAGTTTTCAGAGGTTTGGGAAACGTTTTAAAGCGCGTCCTCCCAAAACTCAATTTCAGCCGTTTTTGTGCAGTTTTTGGCGCTATCTGTTATCTATCCAAAAGAAACATCATGTATCAAAAACACATTCAGATTCAGATTCCTTTATTGACTTTAAGCCCATGTTATATTAGGCAAGTCAGGCACAAAGACAAATCTCTTAATACATTTCAAATAATTCACAGTTCAACGTCAAAACCAACAAGTGAAAAAAGAAAACAAAATACAAAGAATAAAATAATAAATAAAATCAATATAATATCCCTCTAAATGTCCTTGCTAAGCACATAATAGTACAAAGGATTAAAAAAAAGTATATATAATAATTAAATGTCAAAGTTCAATCACAAATTTAGTACACATACGAGTACATTTACTCACATATTTTTAAAACAAAAAGAGCTCTCCGTTAATTTCATTTTCATAAAATCTTTTAGCCTCTAAAAAAATTTTGAGATTTATTTCTCAGGGGCACCTTATTATACATAAGTAACCTATTTATTGTAGGCCTTGATTAATTACATTTGTCAGTTTTACTCTGGGTAGAACAAGCCTAGGAATGCGTTGCCTCAGTGGGTATTTCGCGATGGATAACTTTGGTGCTCTCAAATCGAGAGTGAATCGGTTTCTTCTAAGTAAGCACGCTCCATCGTAGACCACATCGTTGCTTAACATCAGGCGAGATGGAGATCAAGTGTCTGTAAACCTATAAAAGGTAAAAAAAGCTTATCTTTGATTCTGAGGTGTCCATCAATCTAGGATATTTTTTCTCCCGAATGATATTTCCCGATGAAAACGTGCTTCTATTCGAAAAACCGTCATTATTTTTTTAAATTTGTATGTCTATATACAGATATGAAATGGTCGTAATAAGGTTAATAACCATCACTAAAGCACGCCCAAACTGGGCCTACTCTTGTGCCTCCTATTGAAATACCAATTTCAGTCTTGTGTTTAAACGCCATTTCTTGTGCAGAGTTATAGCGATATATGGATATACTAGCGACCCACCCCGGCTTTGCACGGGTGCAATGCTGACACTAAATATGAGTACCTACTAATAAAATTCCGGTCCAGCGGCAAAACGTTTCGTTTTACGTAGTCACATAAGTCACAGTTTTTGGCGCGACGGACGCACGCAATGTGTTGATTGATGGAACGAAACGTGCTTCACACCAAAGATGGCGACAGCGGTTTGTCAGTACCATCAGAGTTTAACGAAATTCTCCATAATCCGAAGTTTGTGGACATGACGACTCAAAATCAATATTTTTTTATGTTTTGTTATTCATATAAGGTTTCGATCAAGTCTACCGTACCCCTTGACGAAATTATTAATATAGATGATTCTGTTTCTACCCGCAACACCCCGCAGACTACCGGAACTAGCCGATATTAATAAAGGCAACAGCTCCAATCTTTGTCAGTCCGCTCTGACCATCGGCGCGTGGCCTGCTTGATGCATGTGGAAAATCACCCCGTGAACTGCTACTTCGATTTTGACCCTTTACTACAAATTTATAAGGTTTATGTTTGTTTGGTAAGTGTATTTCGGTGCGATTGTACCATGGAGTAGATTTTAAGCCGAGATGACGTAAAAGTTACGAGATTTCTCAACGAGAGCTTTTTTACCGAAATTGTCTTTTTTTACTTTTATAGTTGTACAATTGAACGCTATCTCGTCTGATGGTAAGCGACGATGCGGTCTACAATGGAGCGTGTTTACCTAGAAGAAACCGATTCACTCTCGATTCATTTGAAAACTCCAAGATTATAACAATCGGGAAAACCCCACTCCGGTAACTCATTCCACAGTCTAGACGTTCTTATCACAAAAGTAGAGTCAAACCTCGTCGTTCGTGTCTTTGGTACATCAATCATGAAACGATGCCGCTTCTTCGAGCTACGAGAAGTCCGATAGAAAAAAGGGCAAGGTGGTATAAGATAATGCAGATCAGTTTCATACTCTCCGAAGTGTATCCGATAAAAAACCGATAAGCTAGCAATTTTTCGGCGATCTTCAAGACCTTGCATTCTTTTTCGCACTATAGTGTTATTATTGCCTATGAGCATTTAGGCACGTCTCTCGATCGATTCCAGAGCCTAAAGCTGATAGATACTTAGCCAATCCATCCCAAAGTTTTGATGAAATTTATATATTTTCAAATCAAAATGGCTTTCCATGATACTTTTTTGACGGATTACATTCCCTTTTAGGCAGTTCCTTTCTAATAACGTAATTAAATTAGAATGTAACGGAACGATTCATTACTCTAACTAAATCTATAAGTAATTACTAATTACCCTAATGCACTACTCTCGTCACACAGAGTTTTTTTTAATTAGCCTCAGTTGTCCCACTGTTGGTCATAGGTCTCTCCCAATTCCTTCCAATTAATCCAGTCGTGAGGTTCTATCATCCGATTATTTTTAACGCTCGTCATATCATCGCGTTGGAGGACAATTTTGAGAGAATTCCGACTAGGCGATGACATTAATTCTGTAGAAAGCCTAGGTCACCGATCAGGGCGTATTCTGCTCACATGACCCAACTCCCATTTAAGCTTGGCAGACCTAAATACTATGTCTGTTACACCCAAATTGGAACGCAGTATGAACGCCAAGGTAAATAATATAAATAACACTCGTATTTGATGAATATTTCACAGTATGCGTTCCATTTCAATAAAAATGGTGGTCTAGGCTCAATTAATGTTACCGTTGATCTAGTCGGGATAATGACGACTGATCCGGAGCCCCTGGTTAAAATCCCACGGTCACCACAGTCATTTCGTATCAAATGCTTAATGATATTTTCTATTCTATTCTTTCTATTCTATTACATTCTTAAAACGGTGAAGAAAAACATTCTTAAACTGATATATTTCTAGAACTTTCTAGATCATGTGTCATCCACCAACCTGCACTGGAGTAGTCAGCAAACCATAAACCACCATTATGGTCTTGACTCTTTCCTTGAGACAGAAGGGTCCGAGCAATGGAAACATTTAGTAGGCTCAATTTTACGTTACACGTCGCGTCGCGTTTATTTTACGAAATGTTTACCACCTCCTCTGAATATTTCCTCCGCGTTATCCACAGGTCCTGTGCTTGACAATAATGCATGGGCGAGCTAATGTTGACGTACCGTACTACACCGGTCGCAGACCGCAGGCGTGAATGTATAATTTCGACTAGAGAATAGCCAATTAAAGACATTCATGAATGTTGGATGAGTAATTTGGTGTATTGTGAGCGTAGAGTCAAACGATATACTTGTGGGTAATGTCATGTAAATATGTCTTGGACAGAAATGCAGCCCTAGTGGAGGCTCTGAGCCGGGAGAAGGTGGCTTAGAAAATAGCAAATAATGTCGAGTCAATTACTAGCGAAGTGCAAATCGGTAGTGATTGCCTCAACGAAAAATCGGACTAAAGAAGTCTATAATTAGATAGCATTTGGCTTGAGTATTTACTATTTTCCTTTTATAATATTGATTTAAGATACATACGTGTTAAGAGAGAAATCGACCGACGGACCAAAGGTCATTAATACCTACTTGGTTTTTAAACCAACACATGTAACAAAGTTTTTAAATAGATAAACTCTTTAATGCACTTATTTAGAAAGTAAAACAACGAAAATATACAAAAACTTAAAATAAAGTAGCAATTAGCGACTTTTTCGCTAAAATCAATCTGTTCCAGGCAACCGGAGAATGGAAAAGGAGAAATGAAGAATAAGAAGACGAGAAAGGACAAATAAGTGGAAGATACTTAATGAAATATAATTTAATCTCCCTGTAACATTTTCACCCATAAGATGTAAACTTTACTGTGTTTTGTATATTTGTGAATACATAAATAAATAAATATTGGTGGACATTTCACACATAATATGGGGGCCAGATAGCTGATATAATACTCATATAGTTTTAAATACATACTTATTATACATAGAAACACCCAGGCACAGTGCAAGCATAGATTATTAATGTAGATGTACCTACATAGCAACATCCAGACACAGAACAAACATTAGTTTTAATCACACACATATTCGCCCTGAATGGGAATCGAATCCATGATGGCTCTACGGGTAGACTTCCTATCATCGGAGACAAGAGGCTAATCGAATATATGAGGGTAAAACCCAGTAGAAACATAAATTCGTCACGTATCCAATAACTGGGCAGAGATCCAAACCATTGCAATTTTCATGCCTGATTCCACATCATGCTGCGATGCGGACCGACCCTAAATGGGTTCCCGCTCAGGCTTTTTTACATGGAGTTATTTTCAGATTTTTCATTGAAATTGGCATTGCATGAAGCTAAATAAATAGGAAACGTTTAATTATAAAATCCGATATGTATGTCTATCGTGTTTGTAGTGGTAGAAATATTTGCAGAGTCCACCTGGGGAATTAAGTATCACACCTTTGTCACTTATTCTACAGTCAAGAAATAATGTGCAAACATCAATGTGTTTCGGTTAGAAGAACAATGTTTTAGAGAAATGAGGACATAGAGATAAAGCAATTTATGTTTGGTAACAAGTGTAGTGCAGTGCTAGGTACTGATTTCTATTCTTCATGATCTCCGTGACACTGCGTTGCTATGTACAGACGTGTTGCATAACATCATCGGGAACATGTCCTGCTCGTCTAGTCTCTCTTTACTGTAAAAAATCTTACTAATAATTTTCTATAAATACGAAAGTATAGATTTTATTGCTTAATTATAATGACTAAACGAATTGGCTAAAATTATATAGAAACAGTTTATTACCCGAAATAGCAAATAAGCTACCTTTTATCGCGGGAAAATTACAGGAATTAAAACTACGCGAGCAAAACCAAAATAATTATTTAATTAGATAAAAAAAATTGCTCGTCCGTTAGGTTACCCACAGCTTTTATTTTATTACTAGCGACCCGCCCCGGCTTTGCACGGGTGCTGCTACTAATTACAAGTACTAATAAAAATGGTTATTACGGGTTATTCCTAAGAAATAGATATATACAATTGTAGATTTTTGTAGACCTTTTGAAGGGTTACAATATTGTTGTACATTGTTTTGATCTAGATCATAGGGTCCAGCCAGCGTTTGCAGTGTAAGCACAAAAAATGTGTTTATTTATAACATTACATTAGAAACCTTTAAATTATCCGTATTTCTAGAGGAAGGTTAATATGTTTAATACGTGCATCAAATAACAGCGAAATACGGATAATTTAAAGGTTTCTAATGTAATATCATAAATGAACACATTTTTTGTGCTTACACTGCAAACGCTAGCTGGACCCTATGAGCTAAATCAAAATAATGTACAACAATATTGTAACCCTATTCACTATCTCTATATCACTCTATCTATTAAAAAACCAGCATCAAAATCTGTTTGCTGATTCTAAAGATCTAAGCATATATAGGCACGAACAGATGCGGAAAGTGTATGTTTTCTCTACAGCCTCTAGGCGATGTCAAAAAACAAATGGATCACAGTACGCTCGTTAAACATGTTATAGTCACCGGTGAAATATATATAACAAAACCATACTATTTTATAGCTAGAACAATCGATAGCAGATAAACATCGAAAACAAAAATTAAATACATATGACTACCATTGGCGTTAACAGCGGAAAAATGTATCAAGTAACCAAAATTATTCTTGATTAAACATTTATTAAAACATACCATAATATATATCGTAACACTAACTCGGCCAGCGTGGTAAAATATACTCTTGACTGCTTAAAAGAGAATATAAGAGAACTCCTTGTTGCAGAGTGAACAAAAAGTAGTATTTTATGGTTATGTTATGAGTAACATAAATTATATAAGTATATATAGAAAGCTTTCGGAACTCCAAAATTACATACCACTCGAATTTCCATATAAAATACCTTTAGTCGAAGTCCTACAGCACTAGCACTTGCCCCAGACGTCTGCTAGCATCGACATGCTATGCCTACAAAATGAATCACTGCACCACAAACGCAGACCTTGAAATTTGTAGACAGGATTGTAAAATAGGTTTTAGTAAATATCTCTATTGCAATACCATTTACATATATTTCAGATCTTGTCGTATCAACAATAAAATTTTGAACTGTTTCTAAATCTAACCCATACGTTTTTTGTTATTATAAATGTTAAATTTATCGTTTTTTCCAAATTGATGTATATTTTTTATTTTACACATTTTGCAAGCAATGCAAATTCTCATTAAACTAGTAGTTTTGGAGAAATACAACTCCTTCCAGATTTCACCTTTTATTACCATCATCTATATCGAAGTTATTCTATCACAAAGTAGTACTGTGCATACATTACTGTCTTGGTGCTTATATGGCAATGTATCCAGACGAATTACAAGGCAAAAGGGATAAATCACCGCATTCCTCTAGTTCACTAGCGCATTGCAGTGATTTGGACTCTCCGTGTTCAAATGGATTCGTGGCACGTTGCACTATGTTTAAACATTAAATTAAAAAGTAAATCTTTATAAGAGGTAAGTACTTTTTATTATATACTAACTGACCCGGCGAACTTCGTACCATTATATCTTTTTCGTCAAAATTTTTTGCCGTACAACCATTCTCCCGACAATAACGAATAAATAAAACAAAGAATCATCCAATTTGATGCAGTCATTCCAAAGTTATGAGCGTACATATTCCGAAGATCCATTTTTTAGTTTTTTGATTCCGTTTCCGTTATTCTCCCGTGAAAACTATATTATGCTACACTGTATCATGCCCGAGCGACACGAGGCTAGTTTTTCAAGATAGGAAAGCAAGCTAGTGCTAATAAGCTAGCAAGCTAGTACCTACTTCTAGCTTGCTCACACTTTTTTTTTTTTTTTTTTTTTTTATTAAATTTAGTAACTCCACAGACTCCGGGGTCCGTAACCTTTGTCATTTGTTTTCTTTTTTTTTTACATGAATCTTGGATTAGGAAGAAAAGGAAATAGGGGGGGGAGTAGGGAACATTTTCATTCTAATTCTAGGCCTATTTTATTTTCTAAGCCGCCTCCTCCCGGCTCAGCGCCTCCACCACGACTGCATTTCTATCTTTGATGGCCATCTGCAAATTGAACTCTCGGATGGTCTTCAGTGTTGCAGCCAACGCTCGCCGGACGAACCGACCGATGGCGTCGTCGGTGTCGTCAGCGTAGTACGTGAAGTCCCTTGTGTGCCGTGAGATTGCGACGACCGCATGGGGCACGCTCTCGTGCAGCTTCATGTTTGCCTTACTTTTGATTACGATTACCGACTTGTATGTCAGTCCCTGAGCTTCATGGATGGTAAGGATGCGTGACCCGGTGCCTGACCCATAACCCTGGTTTATCAGGGTGTCCTTCTCCTCTTGAGTGTGAACTAAAAAGAGGGTGTTTGGTTGGGTGTTGGGTATTTGCGCTCCCTTATACCTTCTCTGCTCTAGGGACTTTACACGGGGCACCGAGGAGTACATACCGGAGTATATTTCCCTCAGCGCATATGCGCATATGCGAGCTTGCTCACACTAGCTTGCTACTCGTATCCTAGCTTGAAAAACTAGCATTGTATCGCTCGGGCATTGTAGTCTAACTGTGGGAAAAGTAGGAAAAATAATGTCTATTCTGATCGTTCCGTAGCCTTCGAACTGACCACGACACGTGTACCGCTCACAAGAGGCCTGCATTGTCCTCACAACGGCCCGGCTCTGCCTACTCGATATTCCTGTTTACGAATGCGAGCCTGTTTGCTTTCGGAATATGGATGCGCTATGAAATTCAGAATGTTGACTTCATGCCGTACGCTGAGGTGTTTGCGTGCGATCAAACGTGATGGTTGGTGATGGTTCGAGGCAAAATAGTGGCATAGGACCGGAAATGAAGCTACATGTCAGGTAGATACAAATATTCTTCCAATATTGATGGTGGTGGATATATTGGTGGCCAATTCACACACAACACCATCTGACCCCAAACTAAGCAAAGCTTGTAATATGGCCAGATAGCTGATATAACGCTTATATAGTTGTTAATACATACTTATTATACATAGAAACACCCAGAAACAGTACAAATATTTGAAATCATCACACAAATGTTTGCACTGGGTGGGAATCGAAACCACGACCTTCGGCTTTGCAGACAGAGTTACTACCCACTCAGCCACGAGGCCAGTATTCATTCTAAGTTACGGCTAGTTTAGTAAGTTACGCCTGGTCTTGTCAGGAGAACGGCGACTGTCGATCCGGAGCCCACGTGTTCCAATCCCACGCGCAACACTGATTCGAAGTCATGTGCGTGATACCGCTAACTTAAAACGGGTTAGGAAAATATCGTGAAAAAAACGACATGTACTCAGAATCTTTCGACGTCATGTGTCATCCACCAACCTCAACTGGGCCTACTTGATGGATTATTGCCTCGACTCTGTCCTCGAGAGAATGCCCCGAGTCCCAGCAGTGGGAACATTTAGTGCTCTGGTTATGGTATATTCTTCTTAATATAAGCCTAGAACAAAAAGTGTTCTAGACCAACTAAATTTTCAACCAAAACAATGACAGAACGACAAGGCACTCCATGAAAATTTGTTCACGCCAATGATTGATAAAATAAAATGATTTTAATAATGTTCATACATAAGCTATATAGGATATTTAATTTATCTAGGAATCTTTCCATTTAAAATAGAATATGCCCACCGTACCTAGTATATAAAAGGAGACAGTCTCAGGCAATTCTTTTAAAACCTCATTAAATTTTTTATAGGAAAATCGCACTACTCTGTACAGTTTTTGAGAGAGACACATGTTAAATAATAAATAAAAGTTATGTACTAATGTACCCATCCTACCTCCTACACTATCCTATTTATGTTAATGCAAGAGTTTGAATGTTTATACGTTTGTTTGTTACTTAATCACGTCGGAACGGCTAAACAAAGCGGCTTGAAATTTTGAATAAGTTAGAATATTAACTGGAATAGCACTTAGGATACTTTTTATCCCGAGAGAACAACGGGTACAGGATAAACGTGGACAGAATCGTAGGGTTTAACTACTTAATATTTTTTTACTTTCATTTAATTTATTGAACAATATTTGTAGGAGTATTTGTGGGACATAAATGTATGAGACTTCGGCAAACTACGTTTGCGTAAACAACAAGTAATATTACCTTAAGCATAGTTTTACCGCATTCTCGGTTAGTGTCATAGTTAAAAGACCTGTTTCACTAACATCAGTTATTTTGTTGCTTTGTTCTACCTGTTTGTATAATCAGCTGTTAAAGTTTTTTCGTAAATATTTTTGCCTTAGATAATAACTGTTTAGCGATAGAAATATTTAATGTCAAATCGCCATTTTCCAAAAATTCGATTAAAGTTTACGTGGACCAATACTGCAATATATTATGGCCAAAAACGATTCTACAAAGTCGCACTGAATATAATTTTAAATTGAAATCAGTTGTTGGGATTGTCACAGAAAAGTATTTATTATAAGCCGATATAACAATTAACAAAGAATAGAAACTAAAACTAAATCAGAACACCGTTTGCCAAGCTCACTCACACAATTTCATAAAACTTATTAATCCGCTGATTAAAACGTAATCACCAATTAAAGCGTCAGGGCAATCGAGATCATAACCTCGCTAATATTGACAGGTGGAGCGGATGAGACGCCATCAGCCGCCATCTTTGATCGCAGCGACAAATTGGCGGTTTGTGGCCTGTACATGTGGTGCCTTATATCGCAACTGTTCGTGATATTAATCGAAGAAACTTATTTACTCTGATATAATATTACAAGCAATAATGATGCTAGGAAACGCTATAAATAGTAGTAGGTACATTTCTAAAATTATTTCAGATTTTCTTTAATTATTTTACATCCACGTTATATCCTGCTACTAATATAAAATACGAAAGTTTTTGTATACTAGTGGTCGCCAAGTAGTTGAAATTCGACCATATTGCAATATAAATTAATTCTTAATTTGCTTAGACTTTAACAACAAACAAATGAAAATTCATTAAATGTTTTCAAATGGAAATACAGTGTTTGTCAAATACATGGTAGTGTGTGTGTTTTTCTAATTGATTTAATGTAAGGAATAGCACACAGGATACTTTGAATGCCGGGAAAGTAACGAAATCGGGAACTACTCGAAAATCAACAACAATCATTAAATTCTTGGGGGTTCTATCTTGATAAGATTGTATGTATGTATTTACGATTACCTACATAAGTAGGTATTAAAGCTGTTGACCTCTCATAACCCAAGCTTTGCTTACTTAAGGTCTAATTAGCATCATATGGATGTGGAATGAGTTGCCTGAGTGGGTTTTTCCCGATAGTTATAATCTTGGTGTCTTCAAATCGAGGGTGAATCGGTTTCTTCTAGGTAAACACGCTCCATCGTAGACCACATCGTCGCTTACCATCAGGCGAGATGGCGGTCAAGTGTAAACCTATTAAAGTTAAAAAAAATATGTCGAACAACATGCACCTGCGTAGTTTCCACTATTTTCCTGCGATAAACACATCCGAACACCCAAACTTACGCTTTTATAATCTTAGCTGTATTTATAAACAATTTCATAAGGAATATGCAAATCTATACCAGTGCACTTCCCTGTTTTAATTGAAAACTTCTTTTGGCGCGCCACAGATTTTTCGTCGGCTGTGAATTGATTTCTAGCGTCACGCTTGGGAATCATAACAAGTCTTCGGATAAACTCGGGACCATGGCCATTAGCCACCTAGAAATGCGTCTGTATTTCTCATTGGCCATCTGCAACATGCGTCAGCATTTCTAGATGGACATGCTTATGGCTCATGGCCACGGCTTCCGCTTTCACCCGCCTAGTTTCCAAAGTTAGCTATCAAATTTTGAGTTTTAAGATATCACTTCTATCGGCAGTCCCTATGACTGCCATTTTTCTTCATTATAGCAAACTAACAAAAACATTACTTGCCTTACATTAATTTATCTTTTCGACAATTATCTTCCCAATTTACCCCAAGCGACCCTATTTATAAAACATCCCTAAACGTTACATGGACCCCTTAATTAAGAGGACGCGTCCAAAACACGCGATAGATGCATGTGACGTCATGCAGTTGACATGACGCATCTACGCATCACTGGTTTTCGAATGCACGCTGGATTTCAGTTTTGAATTTAGAACCGTGTTTGATTGGTGGAAAACGATAATAGTTTGGTTAGGATAGAAATATACAGAGAGATAGGATAGATATAGGAAGGGTAATTGTAGTTAGGTATAATTTTGGAAACAAAAGTATTTATTTAGTAACGTATACCGAGTGTAATAAAGTTTGTGTTTAAACACCTTTATTTGAAGACGCCTGCACCGATTAAGATGGTTGGTGGCGGTTGGAAACGTAAGACCGAGGCTCGGGCTGAGTGGCGTATTATAGGAGAGGCCTATGTCCAGCAGTGGACGAACACGGGATGATGATGATGATGCACCGGTTTCAGTTTTAATTGTTTCAAATGGTATCCAGGGTACTGCAACCCCGTTTTAATTTATCACGAAAAAGACAACCCAAGACTTCTACTCAGAACAAGTTTAAGATAACTTAAAACTCCGGCGGGCAATAAATGAATGCCATCTGAAACTAACATAAAAAAATCTAGGTTCCTAGAAATTTCTCAACAGTTGAACCTTAGTTACTAAGAATTCTTAAGTAGTGTCCATAGAAACTCACCCAAAGTATTGTAGAAAGTTGGGCATGATATCGGAACTATCCCCCTGTCGGCGGCCATCAATAGTCGATTAATCAACAGCGGTGCGTGCGCGGGCGCACTCTCGCGGAAAATCTTACAAAAAATCGCGAGCCCTGTTCACGCGCTACTGGACTCGCCCGCCTGACAGTCGCAAAAAGGAATGGAGTGGCCACAGTATGGTGAAGTATTTTTAATTTATAACATTTACATATTTCCAAAAAATATTCAGAAATGTTTTGCAAGTGTGAAGTTTTTACTACCTATTTCCAAATTTTTTTTTGGAACAGGTTTTCGTAAAAAATATTTGAACATTTCATACCTTGTTTCTCAGTCGGGTATACTAGTTGTATCCTCACTTTCTCAATATAGTCATAGTAAATGTTTCTTTATTTTAACTACACTCGAAAACCACCAGTCGAAAACATGCCCAGTATGCTGGCATCAGCATCACCTTACGTAATAAAACGAGTCGCGTGGACCAAGCGTTCGGAAAGGCTTTTGAAAATGAAACGAAAAACACCAAATGGTCCACAGAATTTTGTAACCAAATGATGATACAATTAATCCCGTAACTGTTGTATCCTGTAAAATTACTCTAATAATATAAACTAAAAATGAATACTCTTTTACTATACCATTTAAAATTATAAAATTGAAGAGTGAATTTGTTTAAGCGCGCTAACCTCAGGAACTACTGGACTGATTTAAAGAAATCTTCCACCGTTGGAAATGTAAAAAATAAACAAATTACGGTTTTCAAAACACAAAAGCATGAGTAGATACCTGTATAAATTTTTAATTGGAGTTAATAACCAAAGAGGAAATATTTGAGATCAAAGTGACCAGTACGACAAAATACCAATTTCATATGTAAGGACCTAATGTTTATTCTGGAAAACACTCTAAGTTGAAATAAATAAGACGAACACTACTCCACAGTAATTGTCCCGATAGCGGGAGAAGGGTGCGCTGGGGCTGTGCGGTGTCGATAACAGCGCGGACATAAATCATGGAGTGAATGTCTTGCCGTTGCTTGCAGCCGCGATTTGCCTGCCCTACCCCATCCAATACATAACCGAGGCCGTTTACGTTGTTACCAAAAATTGGTTTCGACAATCGCTGTAGTAAATAACTTTTAGAGCTACAGAAATAGTCATAAAAAAGGTTTATCTATTATCCGTATTTTTAGATCACGTGTGTCATCAACCAAATTGCTTATACGCGTATAAATTACTGTACTCAAAACTTAACTGTGACTTAAACAAATTCTTTTTATACAAAAAAATAAATCGACTTCAGACACCTTCTTAGTGCAAAACAAGTTTTCATCAATGCATTTACACAATTTCGTGTTGATAGGACCGAATTTCATTTTGGGAAATCTATAGCTATGTCATCCAGACAAAATTGTTGGCAAATTTTTGTTTTTTGTTCATATTTCAAAAACCACACGGCTGATGTTGATAAAATTTATATAGGACCATTTGGGAAGCATACCAACCTGAACAAAAAAAAAGAATTATTAAAATCATTTTGGGAGTTCTCGAGAAATCAGATAACATACATAAAAAAAGAAAAAAATATGGAGGTCAAATTGATAATCTCCACCTTTTTGAAAGATGGTTAACAAAAATTTTTGAAATATTCCTGCCTCAAGCCTGAAACAGGAATGATTGCACATTGTTGCTTGGCAATGGAATAACTGACTAGGGTGTGGTACTTTGTAGAATGTCATGCTAGGTTACGATTTGGCCTCTCCGTGTTACAATAGCTGCGTGTCACTGTTACGGGCAGGCATATCGTTTACCATCAAGCCTGTTTATCTTGACACTCTAAACTATAATGAAAAAATCTCCCATACGAGCTCTGCAAAGAAATCTACCACTGCAGATTCAATTATACCTCTTTTTAAACTCGGGTGTAGAAATTCGCACGTTTCTCCAAAATAAAGCAGAAATATTTTACGAAATCCAATAAAGCATTTGCTTCAAATATTCGCACGCGTTCCTACATATTTGTAGAATTAATTAAGGCAGCCAACAGGCCGTGAGGATTTACGATGACGTCGCGCGTGACGTCACACGTCTAACTACTACCCACGTATCACAGGAATGTTGGAACTTAGTTGGTGTTTGCTATCCGTTTACTCTTTGATGTCAAGTAGAATATTTGCAATAAGTAATAAAGCAAGTATATTAATAACCAAAAACATAACTGAGCTCGTATAACATTTAATGAATACTAACAGTGTCCCGCGGTCATACTTAAGTAGTTCCTTTCCTTTAATTTTCCTGTGAGAAAAAGTAGTCTGTGTGTTATTCCAGACTTTAATCTAACTATGTTAAATTTTCAACCAGATCCTTTCAGACGCTCGGACGTGATTGAGCAACAAATATCCAAAATTGGAAACGTATAATATTAGTAGCAGTGCCCTCTCATTTTATCCTTGTCGTTCCCAGTCCGGTAATTCTCCCCATCAGTTAAAAACATAGCATTCCAGGAGGTGTTTCAAAATAAATTTGTCTAAGAATAATAACATAATAAATTTGGAGCAGGTAATACTATAACTTATATAATTAACATGTCAATGATAGGCGTGTAATTTTAATCAAATTATACATACTATTCGTTATTTAAATAACGTTTATTCTATATACTTGACGGTATACTAAATGAAGATAGCTAATTGAGAACCATAGAGTATTTACTCTGTGTTGAGATCACACACAAAATTAAATTGAAAAATTCATTCTGACTCGGTAAGCCATGGCTGTGCAAATGAAACCAATAATAGCCGATTCATGATTTTGTTACTTTTACATACCTATTAAACAAAGCGACTCAAAACCTATATTTATGGTTTCTATACTCTTTAAATCGAAAGCGGAAGCGTTTTTTTTTTGTAGAAAGCACGCTCCATCGTCGGCCACATGACGAGATCGTGAGCAACTGCAAACCTTCAAAAATTCAAATATATCTGTGTAATTTCTGAAAATTTAATCGAGCCGGAGGAACTTAAATCGAATGAAGGACCAGCGACCATTTATTGTCTAATTTGCAAGGTATTCGCCAAGAGGGCGCTGAGAGGCTAAAGAGGTTGTCTATTGGACGATCCATTTCGGCTTCTATCCAATTATTGTGCGGGGCGGTTAGCTTATTATTGCAGTATTTTGGGCCGTTGCAAATTGTTTTATAATAGAAACTACAAATCTGATTAAATGTCTACTCGTACGTCCCTTCAAATTTGATTTTTATTCCCTGCAGACGCATAAATCTTTGTGGATTTTAGCGTTTTTCGAAATTAGGAATTTGGTTAAATTGTGGACAAAAATAATTTGATTCCCCATTAACATCCATTGTCCAATCACAATTTTAAAAGAGATTTAAAAATTGTGGACAAAAATAATTTGATTCTCCAATAACATCCATTGTCCAACCACAATTTTAAAAGAGATTTAAAATGAACATCATAATAACAACAACTACAATATGTATGACAAGTTCTAAAAAAACCCTGAACATATACCTACTACTTTATTTGCTTTTTTCTTAGGAGAGAAAAGAAAAGTGACCGCCACCGCCGTATTTATTATAAGACCTAATTCTAGTTAAATTTATTTGAGTTTGTTTGTTTATCTGTACTGTTTTGTCTCTACTCAAAAGTTTTACAAGTATTTTCCTCACACAAGTTTTTAATAAGGTAGATAATATTAGCTTGGCCTTGAATGTTCTCGGAACAACATAGTAAGTATCTAAGTGTCTTCAGGATTTAAAGCAGTGATGATCGTAACTTATTATAGATCTGCACTTGAAAAAAACTGGAAAGTGAAGATGAGATTCGAACTTAAGCCTACTACTTAACGAAAGGAAATGCACATTCTAACTACTACGCCACTATTTGTCAAATGCTTAAAATAGAGCGGTTATTCTATGACGTACAAAAATACTCTATTCACAAAATATTTTTACAAATTTTACATTATAAGACTTTATATAATTAAAATATCCGCCCTGAAACTAATCTATTTCAAAGTAATATTACCTCTGCAAAACGCATAGAAATCTGACATTTTATAGGGCAAAAGGGAATACAGAGCCACAGACTTTTCCAGGTCCGCGGCTATAATAAAAACTAACGAAGATATTATGGATGTTAATCGATGTTACCGAAAGTAGCGACATCTTTGAAACAACAGATAAGTTTGTATTACTATAAGCGGAGCCGGAATATCTTTCGCATATTTTTTTACACTCATTACTGGAGCGGTTTCCGGTTTTTTTGCCCTTTTTCCGGTGAAAGAGATAAAAAATGAAGATGAACTGGCGAGGTGCAGAGTAAATACGGCGCTCGGTAGGGATGACATAGCGTGTTATCATAATATCGATGATTCTAGGCACTTTCAGGTGGATTTATACCTATCTCTCCTTAAAACGCTAAACATGGTCGGTATACATTATCTTTTTTTTTGTGGGGATATGCATTTACGCATCGTTTGCCGCGCGGGAATACTGCGGGGGTATATAAAACTCGACACCACGGAGCATGGATGCCCGTGGATGCCTACCGACTGAAACACCAACAGGTTTCGCCAGCCGGAGCTTGGCAATAGAGCAACTAGCGGTGGGCCATCTCCTTGGAAAGACCTATCCCTATGTGAAGTGTTGGACAGCTCTAAGCATCTAAATCCCCAGGCTTCGACTAATCAGCTCGCAGAAGACCCTCATTTTGTTTTTTTCTTGCCCGATAAGAGTCTCAGCCAATTAACATTCCACAAGTCTTTCATTTCCTTCCCATGAGTTTCTAGACGCGCTGCTGGAAGAGCGAGGAGTGTGATTGCAAGTTCCTTACTCGGCCGGGATTAGCAATCACAAATACAAATACAAAAATCTTTATTGCTGTTTGCAGGTAAGATAAGGTGATACAATACATTTTAATAGTTGACCCATACAAACTGGCCTCTTCTTCTAGAGGCATGCAATACGTCTGGCAACACAGTTTCCATTGGTCTGAATTTATACAATGATAATAATAGACATACAACAAGATGCCACCGAGGCAAGCATTGTGTTCCCCTCGGGCATCACACAACTGCTTGCTTCGATGGATTGGCTTGGATCTGGGCTTTTTACACCCGTCTAAGAGGTGCAGGGTGGAAAAATGAATTTTATCGATGGAAACAAAATCAACCTACCGTTGTCCTCATCCCTAGTCTGCCGACCGCAGACCGCACGGGCCGGTACACACGAAAAGTCGTTCCCGGCAAATATATTAGAATATACATTACCCTACGTGACTTAGTGAAATGAATAGCCTGCCACTGTCCGCCCGTACCCGCGTCGGCTGTGTTCGTACGCGGCTTACATTCATGTGATTTCTCTTTACCAGATTTATTTGAAATAATAAAAATTCTTAGACCGAAAAAACATTTTTGTAGTGGTAGGACTCTTTGCAAAGCCTACTTTTGTATCTTTCTTTTCTCATGCCTGGGGAAGTACTCCATCTTTGCTAGTTATTCTACCGCCAAGCAGTAATGTGAAAACATCACTGTCTTTTCCGGCTTGAAAGGCAATTTTTCCTGTGACATTATACAGGTATAACAGCATCTTTTAACATATAATTTTATGTATAAAAATCTTATATCTCTGGGTGACGATCGCAGTGCAGTGCTAGGTAATGATTTGGATTATTCATGTCACTGTGTGTCACTGTGCTGTTCTGGGCAGGCGTGTTGCTTACCATTAGGCACATGTCCTGCTCATCTCGACACTCTGTACTGAATAAAAAAATAGTGTGGTAAAACAGAAAAACAAACTAAGCGTTTCAAAACTCCCAAAGCGCAATAATGAGTTATTTTTAACCGACTTCAAAAAAAGGAGGTTTCTCAATTCGACCACACATAATTATGTTTTTTTATGTGTGTTCGCGGATAACTTCGTCGTTTATGAACCGATTTTAAAGATTATTTTTTGTTGTAAAGAAGATATGCCAAGGGTGGGACCATGATAAGGAAACCAGGATTTGATGATGACGTCCTAGGGGAATCGAGGAAAACTTTTTTACTTTATAAGTTTTCTGTTGAAAGTCGGTTCTTTTTTGTTAAAATTATAATGTGATTTGTTTTCCCCAATTTAAATAGTTGATTGTGTTTTTTTGCTTGAAAGAGTAACACAAATTCATATATACGCACAAACACACGCATACAAAATGTAACAGCTAATGCCAGCAGCATTTTGCGGTTTGACCCACGTAGTTCGTTCCCCTAATTTTCTAAAGTGGCCTACGTGTTATTACAGACTATAATCCAACTGCTATCCAGCCAAAAACAACCAAAAATAAAAAAAATCGCATTCTAATTATTAGGAGTATTACATTGATATACTCACACTAGCAGCCAACCTCGGCTTCGCCTGTGGTACTTAGATAGCCTATAGCCAAAGAGTTTACATATACTACGTATAGAGTTGGCATAAACGCTTTACACCGAAAGCACGAGTAGCATCTTTCTCGCCTTGTCGCTCTTGTGGAAGTGTCATACTTTTGTCGCGGCACATAGTGTTGCCATAGAAAGTATGCACGTCATCTGCTTACGATTGACACAAAGGAATTGTGCAGAAATATCTAACTCTATACGTAGTATATGTAAACTCTTTGGCTATTCAGAGGTCACGAACATATCCAACGCTGAAATATTTTTTGAAATATGTTGATCGTTTATATTTCGATGAACGTGTTCAAACAAATAACGTCTTCAGCGTTATAATATTAAAATAGATACTTCCACAAACACCGAATAGTAACTCACATCACGAATCCACAAAATCTAACTGATTCCGGTCGTCTAAAACCTTCCTTTTATAGAGAGTCGGAGAGCCCGATTCTCAGTGAAGCAGAAATTGGCAGTCGAGCTGAAAACTACGTCGGTGCGCATGAGTTGATACAGATATTTGTCTGTGTGTGTGTAAGGGAATTGCAAATGGAGGTGTGAAATACTTTAATTTTTCTACTACTTGCTATATGTTTACACTTGACCGCCATTTGGTCCACGATGGAGCGTGCTTAGCTAGAAGAAACCGATTCACTCTTGTTTTGAAGACGTCGTGGAATGATTGTAGCCATTTGGGAAAAACCCACTCAGCCATCGCATTCCACAGCCTTGACGTTCTTATCATCAAAGTAGTGTAAAAAGCTCGTTCGACCCTTTGAAACATCATGAAACGATGTAGCTTTTTTATTACAACCAGTTTGATAGAAAAAAGGCGTCAAAGGCAACGTTGAACGTTGAACAAAACAAACGGGTATCTGATAAGCGTCATCTTTTACTTCTTAGGCAGTTATGGCCGAGCTGCACGAGGCTAGTTTTTCATGCTAGCATAGGCAGCTAGTGCTAGGAAGCTAACAAGAGTCTAGCTTCGTGAAGACAACGCTTCGCAACGCTGGTTGTAATAGTGATGCTAGAATTAATAGCTTGCCAGCTTCCTAACACTAGCTTACTATCCTAGCATGCAAAACTAGCCTCGTCTAGCTCAGGCATTAAGCTAATATTTTCTTTTGTTTTTGTTCAATAAATAAAACACATTAAGCGGCCATTTTTATTGAGAAGAGGCCAACAAGAAGTCGTCAAAGAGCAGTTTGCAAATACTTGAGCAGTTAGGGCGAAACATGCGGCGGGAACGGAACAGGGGTGAAGTTTCATACTTATTTCCAAACCACTCGTTCACTGATGTTAGAGAAATACTAGTTTTACTCCATGGTTTTATCTGCGTAGCGCCCGTTTTCGTAAAATCTCGCAATAAACAGTATCCTTTGTGCCTGTGTACGTATGTGTGTATGTGTGTGTGCGCGCGCGACTATTATATAAAAGTGGTCTAAATTTCAACCCAATCTGATCAAAATAAATGGGATTTTTTGGAAACATTTTCATTCCCTTCTCCACCTGGGGAAGTACCACACCTTTAGCAGTTATTCTACCACCGAGTACTAATGTTTACACATCATAGTGTCCCCTTTTAAGAGCAATGTTTTCAGAGAAATAACTGGGTATAGAGATAAATTATCTCATATGTTTATCTGTGTGACAGACGTAGTGCAGTGCTTAATAATAATAATTTGGACTCTTCATGATCCAATAGCTGCGTGATACTGTGTTGTTATGGTGTTTCTTACCATCAGGCGTATGTCCTTCTCTTCATGTCACTCTATATTATAAAAGAAATCTTGGTCTTAATTTGAAATATCTAACAAAATTGGATAATATCGAGCGGTTTAGATAATACCTCCAAACATTCTCCAGTCTGTCTTTTGGCTGTCTTGCAAGATCCGACGCAATATCGAAGTTAGCGGCGACATACGTACCAGAACAATAGGCGGGTTTTACAACTACAATACCGTCTAGAGTGCCACCGCAACTTTGGTCTTGTGGTGATATTCGTCAAGCAATACATATCAAACGTTATTATTTACCATTTATAGGTTTATCCTTGACCGCCATTACGCCTGATGTCAAGCAATGATGCGGTCTAAGATGGAACGTGCCTACCTAGAATAAATCGATTCACTCTCGATTTGAAGACACCATTGGGCAAACCGACTCAGGCAACGCATTCCACAACCTAGATGTTCTTACCTTAGAGCTTAACCTTTTCGTTTGAGTCTTTGGATCACTTTGATCAACTACGAAACGATGTTGCTTTTTCGATCCACGTACAGTCCGATAGAAAAAAAGGAAAAAGTGGTATTAGATTATGCAGATCATACTTCCTCAAACAATACTAGCATTATTAATTGCAGGGTATATTTGATTAGTTATATGGTAGAGCGAGTCCCCGATATTTCGGTGCAATTTCATGAACTGTAACATATATCATAAGCAGCCCAACCGTTTATATTTCTGCCTTCTCTCACGATAGGAGAGTCAAGACCATAATTCCACCATGCTGACCAAGTGTTAAAGTGTGTTCTGGTAACAAATTTGAACGTCTGCACTTGGGAAACATACTCAAAGGTGCAGGCAGGAGTCGAAACTCGCGATTGTAAAATCGGGCATTATACCATGACTTTATTCTTTCCACGCACTATAATAATAAATAAATATTGGTGGACAATTCACACACAACACCATCTGACCCCAAACTAAGCAAAGCTTGTGTGATGGCAGCCAGAGAGCTGATATAATACTTATATAGTTTTAAATACATACCTACTTATTATACATAGAAACACCCAGACACAGTGCAAACATTTGAATTCATCACACAAATATTTGCACTTGGTGGGGATCGAACCCACGACCCTCGGCTTCGCAGGCAGAGCTACTACCAACTAAACCACTAGGGCAGCCACTATGTTTAAACGAGTATGTATTACCGAAAGTAGGAAGTTCAAATCAACATGTGCAATTGCTCACTTTTTCAGTATTGTGGCGCAATTCATTACTACTCATAGTCAAACTCTTGCTTTATCTTTAGCCATCTGAAAATGTGGTGCAAAGTACAATGGGACAGCGCGGTAGCCCTCTACCGCTACCGAATCTTGGAGACAATTTTAAAGACTTAATAACAAAAACACTGTATCTATATTATTGTACCACATAGTAATGTGTGTTGTAAATACTCCGTAATTAGTTATATACAAATAAATGCACATCACAGAAAAGTGAATAACTGTCGCTTCCTAAAAAAAATGTTTAAAGCGTTGACCTTCAACCCAGAACACAATGTTAATACTTAATAAAATAAATAATTCAATACAACGGAATAAACGCCGTTGAACAGATTGCTGCCGTGCAAAGAATGTCGGTTAAATCTCCTTTCGGTCGTCACTTATCATCATAGATTAAATTTTCACCTTCAGCTAACTGAAAAAATCCATTACTTCCGCCAGATGTCACCGAAATCAAATGTCGCTGGGACAAAAACACGTGGAGTAGACGCTTGAATTGCAGTATAATGAGGATAGAATACGATAGAATATATTTATTTATTACATTACACAATCCAGGTCTTTTTCAAATTTCTATTATCAACTTTCAACTAAAAAAAACAAGATCACTAACTGACATTAATTTGAATGTTAAAAAAAACATATATTTTAGACTTGTTGTGTGTAGCGTAGTTCCCGTTTTTTTTATTTTCCTTTGAAATAGAATGTTATTCCAGACTGTTTTCTATTTGTTTTTCAAATTTTTCTCGATCCATTCAGACGTTCTAACGCAATAGACCAGCAAATTAAATTAAATTAAAAAAAAAACTTAACGCAGGATCTAATCACGATATAAATTGTTACCTAATTACCGTATCACAGTAAGAAAAGAAACGTTGAGATACTTAAATAATAATTTAGATCGTGACTAAATCTTGTGTTTTGTATACGATATGTTTATATGTTATGGATACGGTATGTGTTATGGTGTGTATATGTGCCATGTCACGGTACACTATATTATACAAATTGTACAACGTTATTCTTTTTTTTTTACTTTATCGATTATGTAATTTTATACGGTTTTGGCGGTCGCTGTTTCAGGACCCGTTTCCGCTCGTGTTTTAGTCATCAGCTCTTCTCAATGATAACTCTACTAATCAACACCACATCATATGGATAATGCGAAACAAAGTTAATAATTCGTATAAAAGTCGCTTTACACAAAAATAATTACTGAAATCGACTCCACTCAATTTTTATCCGCGGCCGGTACTGAAACACAAACTTTTTTTTAATCCGGCCTGAACATTAATCAACGTCTATCACGCGCAGCCTGGTGCCATCAAACGGGATGTTTTCACGGCTGTTGCTATTGTCTGATGGGAATTGATTTTAGGATATTTTGCATATTGATGAGCAACCGCTTTCGATATATTCTCGGATAGGGGTGGACTCGTAAAATTATTAGGATTGTCATTCAGTCATTTATTTATTTCCTCAAGTATAGAGTTTTTTACAATATCAAGATACATATTATGCGCAGTGCAGTGCTAGGTAATGATTTGGATTATTTATGTTCCAATAGCTGCGTGTCACTATGCTGTTATGTGGCAGGCATGTTGCTTACCATCCTGATGGTCTTTGTCACTCTTTATTTAAAAAAAAAATTAAAGCATCATAAAACATTTTAAAAACTTAATCCTAGATCTCCACCAGCAGCGAAGTAGGGCCTTAGCTACCGGTGGTTAGGGCTGCAGGGTGAAGAACCTCCTGACGATGCGCGCTGTGTCGAGGATAACCGCCTTCTGCATTGACTCTGGATCCAATCGTCTAGCGAAAGTTTCTTAAGAAGACTTACCATTGTTATTGTTTTTTTGCAATTAAAAAAAAAAGCTTGGTAATTATGATGGTCACTAAGAGGCTTTTGTAATAAAGGCAAATGCAATATAGTCTGAAGTACTGGTGCACTTCCATTTAACGCTAATTCTCTATAACATCAAAATATGCACAGTCCCTTGAGTGTCGTTACATAGAGATTGCGCTATACTTAATTATGGAGATGATTTAACTTATAATATTATATATTGAGTGACGGGACAAGCAACATGTGCCTGATGGTAAGATTCGCACCTCCCCTTAACAGCACCATATCATGAAAGCCATTAAAACATGAACAATCTAAATCAGCACCTAATACTGCGGTATTAACCTTATTTCTCCAAGATGATACTGCCCTGTAATTTATCTCAATAGATTACCCATTAACCAAAATTCATATATTTGTCATTTTGTCGATAAGTTTATCTTTACAGCGTGGCTGCTACGTCATCACGGAGCTGTCACTTTAGCAGCGGAGGTGGCAGCAACTAAAAAGCGTCAGAAATACGCGGCTATGTGCGCCGCAGTACATTTCTGTTCCTGTGGCCGTGGAGACTATTGGCAGTTGGGAAGCTAATGCGAAGGATTGAATCCGAGAGATTTGGCGTCGCGTACAGAACCAAAGTGGTGACTCCCGCTCTGGCTCGTTCCTGAGGCAGAGGATAGCAATCGCTATTCAGCGAGGCATCGCAGCCAGCCTTTTGGGCACATTTGCACCAGCAACGATTCTGGGTGGGTTATTTTAGTTTATGACCCTGTATGTGACGTGTATTATTGTACTAAGGAATTAAACATTAAAAGTTTATCTTTAGTCTTTTCAGATCTCTACTGCCTCGCCTGAAGTGAATTTGAGGTACATACGAGTATGGTCCATCGGACGTGATGCTTTCACGGTTGTTGGGTATTTGTCTGATGGGAAATGGTTTTTAGATATTTGCATATTGATGAAAAATTTCTTTTGATGCGTGTTTTCAAGTGTTTTCGGTCAAATTATATTAATTATGTTTGAAAATAGGAGGTTAACGCCGATTGCATGAATGCCTTCCCTTTGTTTGGCTACGTACGTCGTAAGTAAGAGTATTTATATTGCACGTTGTTGCATTCGATAGACTCTTTGAAAACGTAAGCAAATTTAGCTTTACCTGAAATATTTACCTTTTAATTTATACAAGTTTTACGATTAAATTAAATTTGTTTGTTCAGAGTGACATTTGATGCAATTTATATATAATATAAAATACTACATATTTAATCTTTGATTTTTCTGCTGTCTATATAGAAAACACACTATGACGAACTTACAATTGATAAATGAGGATTTATCAGAAAAATAGAACTGTGGCGAATTTAAACCCATTGTTTTTGTGGCGAATCGCCTATAACCCCAATTTTTTTAAATAACCTCTCGCTCGCTATCTTTAGAAATTTTGACAATTTAATACAAATTTATTTGAGACTTGATTATTTGAGATTTCGGGGTCATTGCATAAAAACATAAACAGGCCTCTGTGCTAGGACTCGGGGGGCTCTCTCGCAACGAGAGTCTAGGCCATAATGCACCACGCTGGCCCAGTCCGTGTTGGTGGATGACACGTCATGATTTCGAAAGATTACTAGATACATGTCGGTTTCCCCTGGATGTTTTCCTTCACCGTTTTTAGTTACCGTTGAAATTACGCACATGACTTCACGAATACAGTGGTGAGTGGTTTTTAAGGGTCGGGACCCTTCCGATCCGGAGACCCTTGGTTCAAAACCTAGACCCGTAACTTCATTCATAGGGTCACATACAAATACTTTTTCATTTCCAAAGATACAAAGTATCCATTCTATTTTCCAAAGTTACTGCCTTATTAACTCGTCCAGAAAATTAATTTCCTTCAATTACAGTAAAGGCTATTTTTTAAAACTCCAATTATACCAGAATATATTTTTACGATCAGTAATTTCCATAGAAATATCCGACGAACATTCTCTCCCCGTAACATTATTAAAATCAACACAGTTCATCCCAAGAAACCTTTTCAAAACAAATCCTTAAACAGTCAAATTAATAAAACAATATTTAAATTTCATTAACGGGCCATATTACAACGAACGTGGAAAATTCCAAAATTCCAATCTAAAATTCTAATTATTCTGTTTCGCCCGAGGCCGGGTTAGGAATTATGGAATAAGAGACAACTTAGCATATTCTGATGTTAATAATGTTAAGAATATTCCGTTGTTCGCTGTATTGGGAAGAGTTTTGGAGTGTGTAATCTGATTTAGTTATAACTTGCTGTATACTGCCGTTTCACTTGTTATTACGTAAATCACTTTCATGGAACAAAAATATCACAAGTTAATTTTTAACCCGTATTACAAAATTTTATTTGATTTGACGTCATAAACTTCGAAATTTTGAATAATCATATATAATCATTCGTAAAGCCAATAATTTACACTTCAAAGTTGCATTAAGTATACAAAATGTAAATCAAAATTCAGTTTATCTTAACATAATTTAGAATATTAATATTCTATAAAATACAGTATTTATAAAATACAGTTAACTGTATTTTACAGGGTTTGACTCACTTTGAATCAATTTCCGAAATACGGTGATGTGTGTTTTCAAATGAGGAATCAATAAAAATATCACGTTGAGGTAAGCAGATGAAACCGATAGATTCCAAAAAAAGTTACATAATAGTCCAGAGCCGCCAGTCTGCCAAAGTGTGTGGGAGTATTGAAGGCTTATTTTTAAAGATATCGCCTGTAATATACGTGAAAATTAGTTATCAGAAAATAACACTTCTTGTGTGAGACGCCTTCAAATATGTGTCGTAGTAACAAAACTAGCTTCCTTAAGCGAATTTTAGAGCAAAACACAAATTACATTTTCATCCGAATAGATTTCGTAAACTCGTTTCTGCTGACCAAATAAAATAAATAAGTGCACTGCGAAGTATACGCAAAATACGTACTCGGAAAATTCAGAAAACAAGACAAGTTCCTCACGCGTCTACGATCCGCTACGAGACGAGACGCTACGTCGTACGGAATTTTACGTCTGACGTAGCAGCCACGCTGTAGAGACAGCATGCTACGCACAGTACTATCACCACTAACATAAAAATGCTTAAGGCGCTTCCCCGAACAAAACGAGTTTTTTGTATAGTTTTCAGAGCTATATAATATATAATAATAGTAACACGAACATAATTAAAAATTTTGATTAACCCCCGACTACCTCAGATTAGTAACTTAACTTTTTAACTTTTTGTAGCTTTTTATGTCTGTGTCTTACGCTTTCATGCCTAAACTAAATAACAGATTTAAATGAAAAAATCTCTGGCAGTGGTGTCCAAGTTTAGGACTTCATAATATTATGGTCAACACTTGGTTAGCTTGCTTAAATATGGCATGTTCCCATAACAAATCCATAGTAGGCTTCGTATACCTCATTCACATGTTCTACGTACGAGCCTAAGTAAAAGTTACAATGTATGAATTTCGATCCAAGGCACTATCAGCTGGGTCATGTTAGAGATAATTAAACTATATAAAGAATAAATAATAGATTTGGTTCTCACAGTTCACACAGTTTCAGGTTTCTTGGTTACTCAAAAGGTATGATAATTATTGGAACGTAATTTAAAAATAAGTTTGACTACTACAAATACTACATCAACTGTATTCCATACTGTTTATATATTAGTTTTCTGTAGTGACACACTTGAGTGCGCCCGCGCTGATCGAGTTATGAAGATTTGTTAAAGGATTTTCCGAGTTTTAGCCGCTCTGTGACTTCGTGTTGTCTGTTTTAATTTATTCAACTCTAGGATAATTCCCTATGAACCTAATGTCATTGCAATTTATAATCACGAATTTAACCTTTTTAGTTCTACGTAAAATGTAAAACGTATTTTGATTGTTTCTTTGGTAGTAAAATGTATTAAGTACCACTGACCGTAGTCTTACAGAAACATTTGTCTGACGTCGGAAATATCGAATGTTTTCACCGATTTGGCCTAACTCGAAATATTTTGAGGTAAATTAGCCGTATATTTTACACGTGTCGGGTTAAAATTTGGAACGCAGTTAGATTATAGACTGGAATAGTCCATATGCTTATTTTTTATCGCTAAAATTGATTGGAATAGGAAATACACGGATAAACTCGATAAAGGCTGCTAGTATAAACCTATAAGACTGGCCGACCGAACCAGAAACCGACGGTGGAACGACCTCGACATTGTTAGGAAAGATTGGAAGATTTGCTCTGTACTGGGGAACATAGAGGAGAGAGGCATTTGCTCTGCAATAGGACAATGTTTAATAACTATCAGAGCCCGCGGTTTTACTCGCGTAGTCCCGTTCCCGTCGTTCCCGTTATTTTATCGGGGAAAAAGTAGCCTATGTAAATACTAAAATCTAACTATGTTCTAAATTTCAGTCTGATGTGTTCATACGTAACGATGTGATTGAGCAACAAACATACAAACATTGACATTTATAATACTTAAGATTATAATATTATATAAGTAACAAGTAGAAAATACACAAGAATATATCGTTCTGAAAATATATAAATTTTCATTTGACTTGGAAAATTCCAACAGCATCAAAAGAGTAGCTGTTATAGACACAACTTGAATAAGAAACTTTAAAACTAATCTCATTTCCTCAACCCGAGTGTAAATCTAAGGAAGTAATAAACAGGGTTCCGTAGGAACAAGGAACCTTGAGACAGTTGGGGCGTGAGACCGCAGGGTTCAGTGGCGCGGGAACCTGCCCTGATCCTGACTGACGCACGTTTCATACCGTATGTGGAATACCTTACGTGGAAGTTTAAGGAGTTGCTACAACGTATTGTTAGATTAACCCAGACGAATTTCAAACGTTTAATCATAGATTTATTTATAGCAGACTAGTATATATCCCGTTCCCGTTATTTTCCCGACATTAGCGACTATATTCTATTTGTCATAGATAAGCACCCTGTTGATCGGGCATGAAACGAATCTGTTTAAAGTCATAAGTCACTAGCAGGGGCGCAGGACGAGGTAAAAAATTCGCACTGTGATAAGCCGAATATCCATGTCATGTGGCACTACTTTCCAAACGAGAACGACGAGATAGAGTTATGCAAACTTCTAAGGACAAAGCAGGATGCAAAGAAAGGTATCAACGGGTTCCCATTTTGTTTTTATTTTGTAGATTGGTGATGTTTTGTTATTCTAATTATTGCATTAAATTACTTTCTTGTGAAATGATATACTGCCCTTTGTAAAGCTAGATGTCCTTCTATTATTTCCTCACCATTTCACTGAGCAGAAACCCATGTTTTCTATTTTTTACAGTTTTTTTGCTAGCGCTCGTCGGAAGCGAATACCTGACTGACCGAACTCGCAACAGGTGAAAAGATTAGATGTGCAATTATGCTTATAAAACACTACGGAGGGGGAGTCGTACGAACAGTCAAATGAGTATTGTCTTTGCTATTTGTGCTCTAAATTTCGATTCCGCTCTTCTACCGCTTAACTTAATCGGTTTTGGCTTTGTTATGTCTGTCTCTATAATTTCAACCGAGAACAAAAGAGAGAGCAATAGCAAAGCTAAGACAGTTTTATTTAGGCGGTAGACTATATATAAATAAACTTTGAATTCCTATCCTACTAATAATATACATGTTTGAATGCTCAATCACGTCGAAACGCTCGACCTGTATCGCTTCAATTCACTCAAAATGTATCGCTTACATTTAATCTGGAAAATAACGGGAATGTCACTACGAGGGTAAATCCGCAGGGGTCTACTAGTAGCATATATAAATGGCTATGCTCAATAAATGTTTAAATGTATGTGGATCAGAGAGAAGGATAAAACTAACAAAGTACAATTTCGATAGTGTGGTCATTAAGATCACAATTAAGCCTTGTAAAATAATAACATAGTGAACCAGGCACGTGGATTTTTTAGTTTTAGTTTAAAGTTTAAGAATGCCCAAGGACTATCAGCTCTATATACATCTGCGTGAAATCAAATCGTAGGAGTGCAGCGAGGCGGGCCGAGGCGCGAACGTGACGACTTCCGAGCCGGGGACGGCACGGGATGGGACGGGGCGGGATAAGGCGTTACACGCTTGCCATTTTGATTCACACGGCCGTATTGAGATAACTCGATGTTCGTAAGTTCAGGAACTCTTATTTCATTTGTATAAGTTACATGTATGTATATATATATTCTTAAGTTGTTCTGTAGTTTTTTTTGTCTGGCCTTCTGTGCGCTTTAGTGCATACTGTAAGCACAAAAGATAACTGAAATTTCATAATAACATAAAGTTCTCACTGCTGTGACTCGGGGTTGACCTAACTGTGACTAAGATCGAGTTGACGCATGTGACATGATCTTGGAATATGTTGGTTTCTTCACGACGTTTTTCTTCACCGGTAAAATAATGACAAACTCACACATTTGCATTAGGAATAATGCTCAACTAGCTTAAAAAGGGCTACTGACTAAACCTTAAAATCTAAATATATAAAAATCAATGCCACTTTTCGTTGTAAGTAAACTCCTCCTAAACGGCTCGAACGCTTTGATTGATTTGATTTTTTTCTATACGTTTGCGTAGGACCCTGGATGGTTTAAATTCACAAATCACCCCGGCAGATGGCGCTGCTGTTGGTATCACGGTTATTGTCCGAGCGAAGCCGGAACGGGCCGCTAGTATAATATACATATAATAGTAGACATTTCATACACAACACCTAACCCCATAATGATAACTAACGCCCTGCGTTACCCGCGTGTTTCCCGTTCCACTTATTTCCCGGGATAAAAACAAGCCTATGTGTTCTTTTAGACTCTAATGTGTTCCAAATTTCAACTCGATCTGTTCGGACGTCCCGACGTGACTAACCAACAAACATTTACTATCATATGTCTATCTATCCCTGTTAAACTATTTCGTCCTACATAATTTATACTTTTTGGGTAACTCTAACCGTTTACGCAGCGTAAACAGCGGGATGCTCTCAAAAAGGTAAATTTTTACCTTATGCACGAACCTGCATGAAATATGGAGCAATTTTATTGTTAGCATTTAAATGTATGTTGTCTATAGTGAATACACTAGTGTACTTTTATTATTAACTAGATGTCCGCCCCGGCTTCGCCCGTGTACATTATATAGCACTCATGAGGATCCCGTACATATACAACGGGTAAAGAATGACTGATATCGGTTCAGTAATTCCTCACAATATCGCTAAAACATTTTTAAACAAAACACCTCTTCAGCTACCTGCTACACCACCTGTCGGAAATTGGTAGTACCAAATCAGATTTATAAACTGATTAGCAAAGGTTTATATTCAAAAGGTATTTAATCTGTGATATTCAATGACGCAATCTTAGACACATGATGTCATGTGTCATGTCAAAGCACGAAACGTACGAAAACTCTCAAAAAGGAATATTTTCCAGATTTTGTTACATTCTTGATTCATGCTCCGCTTTTATTATTAGTAGCGTTATGTTCCATAGCCTATAGTCTATAAATGAACTATCGAATAGAAAAAGAATCTTCAATTCGGGCCAATACTTCCCGAGATCCTAGCGTTCAAACAAACAAACTCTTCAGCTTTATAATATTAGTATAGATTTTAGTTAATTAAATCCTTGCAGTTTAACGGTAAGAAAATAAACAAGTTCTTATCATTTTTATTTCAAACCTAAATCCATTTCCAAAACTAAATTCCGTTTAAACCTTCTAATACCGTACGTGGAAAAAATAATAATCGTTGTAGCATGAAGCGAATCGAGATCAAATCAACCATCCACACGAAATCAGAACCTCATTTCTTCCTAACCAGTCTTTCAGATTTAACTTCTGGTACCGTGAACTTCAGCCATAACATGAAAAGTAGAAAATAAATAACAAGCATAAGCAGTCTACTAAAGGTTCCTACTGCTAGGCCTCAGGGCTTTCTCTCTCGGAAGGAAAGATTTAAGTCCAGAATACACCTCGCTGGCCCAGTGCGGATTAGTGGAAGAATTGAACAATGGTAGATAATAACACACATCTCTATCGAAGAATTTTTTTGAAAACGTGTTTTCGAATCGTAATTATAAATAACCATAATAAATGTTGTGTATATCCTGAACTTTATTGTATACTAGCTGTACTCTGCCACGCTCTGCTGTGGCACAATGTGATGATTGGGGCTATATCTGATATATAACATTCTCGTATCATTGTAAAATTTCAGCTCGATCGGTGCAGAAATTTTTGAGTTTTTGAAGCGTACGTAAACCAACGTAACATTTTTATATAATGAGATGAATTTCAAAATTAAACATTCAGTAGTTTATTAGATATCGTTTTTAGCGCAAATTAACAATTCGCTATCTGAGGTGGTCTCTCAGATGCGAATTGTTTATTTGTGCTACACTCTTAAATTGTTGTTACTAAATTGACTCTTCCCGGCTGTCACATCACAACTTTTATAGTCACTTACATACATTTATAAGCATTCATTCATTTATAAGCAGAAACATATGAAAATGTTCTGAATCACTACGAGCTTGTAGTGGTAGGGCACTTTGTGTGCCAGTTTGAAAGGCAATGTTTCCAGAGAAATGACAGAGCAAAGATATAAATCACCTGACATGATCTTCAATGATTTGGACTCTTCATGTCAACATAGCTGCGTGTCACTGTGTTGTTATTGGCGCGTTGTATGTCATCAGAAGTAATTCATTTTAATAGACATAACTATGTAAATAAGTGCAGGCAGCGTTCGAGACTAGGCCTTGATGTTTGGGAAATCAAATAATTTCGTCACTAGACCACCATTCGTCATTTTATGTACGTACATAACAAGTAAGATACATTGTGTTAAAATTTTAAAATCTTCCAACGCAATTGTTTTAACTTTTAGATTACACGTATGTTTATATTTACAAAGCTACGTTGCGTCTAAGATTTTTACAGCCACAAAAAAAAATGACTTTGAAACGGCAAATAATACTCCTGACTAATTCACTCTTTGAACAAAAGCAAAACCGGTTCATCCTTTCAGGAGCTACAATATTCGAGAGAGTTATAAAAACAAAGTTGCCCAGCTTCGAAGTCATGGAAGTCCCCGGGACAATTTCCTCGGCGACAGGATCTGGTAGATTCGCTTAGAAATATAATTTAATCCCCGCACAATAGCCGCATTGGGAGGCGGGTCGCGTGAACGGGACAAAGGCGGCTCGCCGCAAGGAGGCGGCCTAAAAATCAACTAGTTATAGATATTATATTTGAAGAAATATGACATACATATATTCCAAGAACTAACACCGATTTTGGATTGATATTTCAGGCAAGCTGAAAACTAGTCACATTAGCTCTAAATAATAATAACTCTATTAAAAGCCACAATATAAAATACAAAACATACAAAAAACAAAAGAAACTGAAGAATAACTTATGCTAGACATTTTAATTGGCGGCCTTATAGCTTAGAGCGATCTCTTCCAGGTAACCGTGTAACGCTGCTCTTCGAGGCACATACCTCCTCATCATACTCCTATTAAATTCCAACAGTTTCTTTCGCGCCAAAAACCCGACCACACTGTTAAGTTTGTTGGTTTTCGTAATGTATAAATAACCTCTCAATCATTTATTTGTAAAATTGTTTGTTCTTTAAAATAAAGTTGTAAATCTTACAAATATTAATTATAAATGCAAAAGCTTGGATGTTTAGGTGTCTCTTAGGATCGCCTTAATAGCCCTTAGTAGATGGATAGCTTACTGTTCGAAGCGAATTAACCCTGAAAATTATGAAGTGAACCCTGGGTGAACTCAGCTCCTACTTTTTGCAATGTTAGCTTTCAGTTCACCTAATAATACGTATTCAAAATGAAAACACACGTAGCCACAATCAGTCTAACATAATTCCAGCCGTGCCCAAAGTGAGTAATATAATTTTCAAGATGTAAAGTCAAAGAACCACCCCCCTGTCCCAAGAGTAGTAAATAAACAGAGAAAAAATTACAAAGTAATGAGTTCGACCACGCAAGTGACGTAGTAACTATTTTCTTATCTGTGATTTAGGCCTGGCAAGCTTAGATGGGAATGTGCGGGTCATGCCAGCAGAATACACCACGATCGATGGATCATGGTTTGTCCAGAGTAGAAGATATCATCGGCTAGTATACCCCTAGGCTCCTCCAAAGCAAAGAAAACACAAGCTCAGAGCGTTTAAAAACATTGGACGATGGTAGCTCAGTACCGGATTAAGTAGATGGAATTGGGAGAGACATTTGCCCATTTGACATAATTGTGGGACAACTGACATTATGTAAGAAAAGCTACTAGTAGCACTAATAACCGTCTATGACTTCGGCTGCATATAATTTACAAATGAGCAATTTTCTAGGGAACTCTGTACTATAACAAAATAAAGATCTAGATGTGTTTCGTTGTTAATTTCTTATAATGTATTAGTGTATAATATATAACGGTTATTTATTATATTTGTTATTGTGCTATCACAGCGTTGAATTCCAAAATTATTCGACAGTTGTTGTGAAAACGCTTTTCACATATTTTTTAATTGCATTTCGTAATTATAGGGCCTATCAAAGAGATTAACACTTTTGTGGTTTTGAATCTTCACCCTTTAAAATAGAAAATGTAATCTTGAAAAAATCGTTACTCTTGTATGAAGCTTCATCTCTTTAAATGTTTTATTCGTGTCCTACCACCCTTCGGTATGTCGCATTACATTAATACGGCCCTGTACATGCGGAGTGGTGGACGGGTTTTTATGAAATTAATTGGATTTTAATTAGGGTTTGTTATAAGTTTCGAAGGTTTGACTCCATTTTCGTAATAAGGACATGATCGAAAATTATGTCTCCCTCTGCGTCTCTAGATCTCGATTCTAACACATTCCTACAAACGTGCCTATATCTAATGCCAGTATCATCAAAAACGTCTGCGCTGTTTTTTGGCAGTTCACGAGTTTATTTGTGTATAAATTAGGCCTATATAGGTAGCATTATTCTAGCTCGGATACCTATAACGTCTCAAAAGAACAAAGGGGCAGTTATATAATTTTGCACAACGCAGAAAAATCTATTTACGGCACAGCACTTGTGTAGAAATTACCCGAGGAATGCAGTCTGAGTGTCCTTTAAATAATAGTCAAATTAATCGATTGTTTTTTAGAAAAATGCGTACTATCGTGGATCACGTTGTTAGGTACCTTGTAACATCGTCACAAACAAATTCACGCGTCACATCGACCAAGCGAGCGTTTACAAAATACAAACTCTAAAAGTATTAAGTAGAATAATATTAAAACGAATAACTAATTTCTCTACATGTCAACATCCTAAACTACGTCATACGCGACGTTATTAAGTGCTAATTACGCGAATCGTGCAGGCGTACGTAATTAAGGCACGTAAATAACGTGGCTACGTGCTGTGACGTGATTTTCAACCAGAATCTTAATACGAGTGTGTGCTTTGTTCTACCAACTAATTTGGGTAGTAATTTTGATGTATAAAACGTAAAAGGAAGTTAAGTTTTGAATTCGTGACACATTAAATTGGAGTCTGATTCGTTTGATATAATTGAAGTGTGATTTGTTTGACACAAATGCGGAGTATAGTAGTACTCATGTAATGTTACGTAATGGTTGACAAAATTTGATTGTGAGTTGTTCATAATTGGAGTGTGATTTGTTTGGCATGATTGGAGTGTGATTTTTATGACATAATTAGTGCGATTTATTTGATATAATTGGAGGGTGATTTGTTGAACATTTGTAAATAATAATTGAGGTAATCGTAGTTTGACCATTGGCTCACTTTTGTTGAGGAATGAGACGTACAGGAGGTGATAACGATAAAAACGTTTGTTTATAACAATGTAAGCGGCACGCTACAGTTTTACACACATACTTCTTGTCTCCGTCGTTTTCGCGCGGTAAAAGGTAACCTATAAGCTATTCCAGAGTATATTTTAACTGTGTTCCAGCAGGTCTACTACGACGTCCGATAAATGATATATCGGCCGAAGTTATGGACGTTTTATACCACGAAATACAATCGGTCGGTTGATGACACAAAAACTGTCAAATCAGCGTCGGTCGGGATGAAAGAAACGCCTGATCAGATCAACCAACCGATTGTGTTTCGTGTTATAAAACGTCCAATACTTCGGCCGATATATCGTTTATCGCACTGCGTAGTAGACCTGCAGATCTCAACACGATCCACTCAACAGTTCCGATGTGATTAATATATTCATACTTACTTTGACATCTAAAATCTTAGTAAGATTTTAAATCTTTAATCTAAATTTTCCGATCAACCAAACTAACCCTATCCACCGATGATTCCCAATTCCGTGCGAATCTTTCCACGATGCGGCAAATTTCCCATCAGCTGAGCTCGTGTGATCGGATGCAACGTAATTGCAGCAGAGACGAGGTTAGCCGGGTCATTTGCTAGGTTAGTTGCAAATGATACGATAGGTTAGAAGGTAACACGAGATTAGGAGAAGGAAGGGAAGAAGCGTAAACGTACGCGTAAGAGTCTTTTTTATTGAGTGACAGGAGAATTAGGGCATATGCCTGATGGTGCAATACGCCTGCCCATTACAGCAAAGCTCCATGCAGCCATTGGAACACGAAGAGCGAGATCATTACCTAGAATTTCACTGCGTTCGTCACCCCAAAATATAAAATGATTTATCCCGTTATGTAATCTTTAGGCATTCGTCAGTTTATGTATTCTTATGCACCTATATAAGAAGTGCTTATACTAACACAAGTTTTGGTTTTGTTAGGATAGTTGCAGTAGGACGACTCTTTTTAAAATCTTATATCAATTAAAATCATGGAGGATTCGAGCGCAGTGCAGTGCTGGGTAACGATTGAACATGTATCAGTAACTACATGACACTGTGCTATTATCAGTGGGTTTCGTGTCGTTTACCATCGACACATGTCCAGCTCTACAAAAATGTAAAACATTTTACAAAACCAACTCTTATTTTCAGATGGAAATAGATGTATACTTCACTTTTAGGCATATTTATAATATTTTCATTGGATATTAATATATGTCGATACCTTACTTATGTAGGTAGAGATATACTACGAAAACATGGCCCGCCCCCTCCAAATTACTGTTTTAATGTGTGTAGTCACATCCTTACGAAAGAGTTTGTATGTAGTTGTAATTATTCGTCTGCAGTAGCAGTACGCACACATGCGTGGAGGTGCGTAGTATATACTTTCACAAATACTTTCAAATGTTTTGAATTCTGGAGGGGCGGGTCATGTTATCGTAGTAAATCTCTATATGTAACGTCTTTGGTCGAATGTTCGATAACATTTTCGTATATTATTCAGTTGGTTTTGGTTGGAATTACTATTCATATTTTATTAGTTATAGTGTCTCCTCGCCTCGCCTAGTGTCGCTGCTCCGTCGCCGCTTCAATACTACGCCACTACATTAGCATGTTGGTGACGCCATACGATTTTCTCCAAACAAAAGCTAATGGAGCTTTCACTTCAAAAATCTCTTCACGTTTATTCCCTGTACTTAGATGCTATAATACCAGACCAGGAAAGAAACATGCACAGAAAGATATTCAACACTTACAACACCCCCCACATTTACTTTGATGTTTAAAAAAGAAATCTCGTTGTAATTGTGTGCAATTCAATGAACAGTATCAATTTCACCACAGCCGCATTGAAGTGTAAATATGCAATTACATCCATTTCAATCCAAATTACACTGCCACTGACGTACTTTCATTCTTCACACGAGGGGAGTAGTAGTCGAGGTAGTCGTATTTTCTGTACAAAACTTTGATCAGTGTATTAAAATTATTAGTTTCACTATTTCGCCAGTTTAATAGATGATGGTCGAGTTACGAGGGGTATTATTATGATAGGTACTTGTGTGAAGTGGCGTATTGTAGCACAAATGTTATAATTTTGACCACATGTTGATTTTGATGGAGTGGGGTCGACATTAGTTTTAATAGAACTTATTTAATTTCAGAATTACACGTTGCATAGGTTGAAGTGTTTTGTATAGGTAGGACAGAACGATAGAACGGGGGTAAACAAATGGACCATGGTCCAGATTTGGATCACGGTCCAGTTTTGGACCACCGCGTCAAACTGTTTTACACAGACTTATATGAATTTATTTTACTCTGAGTAATTCAGTAATATTACAAACTAGCTCTACCCTGCCACGCTTCGCTGTGGCACATTGTGTTGCAAAAATAAGATAAAAAGCCTGAGGGAAACAATCCTTGATGCGGATTATATATCATTCTAAAATTTCAGCTCGATCGGTGAAGAACTTTTTGAGTTTTGAAGCGTACACAAACTAACATAACGTTTTTATATATAGAGATGATAATACAAATATTTGTACAGTGGTGGAAATGAAAATCTTTGCAGAGTTCACCTGAGAAGTACCTCAAGTACCACACCTTTCCCAAATAATCTACTGCTATAAAGTAATGTGAAAACATCACTGTTTCGGTTTGCAGGATAACGTTTCCAGTAAAATAACAGGGCATAGAAATGAAACGGTACTTATATCTGTGGGTAAAAAAGGGTATAGAGATGGACTCTGCGCTGCAGAGGCCACCGCTATTGCAGAAAACGAATGCTTTAGCAGAACAATCTACACCTCTATTTTTCAACTTCGCTCCGACGCTAATCAGTAAACCTAACTCTATTTATCTCGAATCCAAAGCACCAACCCGGATCAGTTTCGATCCATCCTTCACGTCTAATCTAGCGTGCCAAACCGAGATTAATAAATGACGCTTAAAATTTAGCCTTTTTTCGGCGAACCTAATGGCCCTGATGTAATTAGACGGTTTTTTATGGCCGCTAATGTGGACCGGGATTTATTATTGGATTTTGTTGCTCGTGAGTTGTGGATTTTGGTTTTTGTTGCCAATGAAGAGTTGTAATTTTACTTGGATTGTTACAGTAAAATTCTTTACTGTAGGTGTTCATGTGAGCTTAAGCAGGTCATTTTACTGATGGGACGTGTGGCTTTCTTTGGAAGAAGAAAGTTAAAGCCAAGATTAGCTTAGAACTCAAACCAACTATCATCAAAGGGTTAGATAGATAGAAAAATATCTCAATATATATTAATCATAACATTATATGATCTCCGTCCTACAATTTCTCCAGAAATATTTTTTTCGCTATAAAATCAAAAAAACTTAATAAAAATTTTAAACTGCACTTGGAAAATTCTCCACTGCTTAGACGCGATTAAAAACAACCTCAGCCACTAAATACCAGGGGTTGTAACACAAACAATAACAAGAACAAAATTAAAAATTTTGATTAACCCCAGACTGCCTCGGATTTGTTATCTGTACAACATTCTGCTAGTCAAGCCCTTTCATTTGATACCCATATTAAGGTAGGTGTGAAAAAAGATATGTATTTCACCATTTTGTGGAAGCGACCATCTTGGATTGGAAATTAGTCATAGTGCAAAGTATTCTACTAGTCAAGCTCTTTCATTTGATACCCATACTGAGGTAGGTTGCGAAGAAATATTTTGTCCGCCATTTTGTGGAGGCGGCCATTTTGAATCGATATTAACCAAAACAAGATTATTTTAAAGGTGTGTAAGCCTTTAAAATAATCTTGTTTTGGCAGTCGTGTAAAACTAATAAGCATGATTCGTCAGGCGCTCTTTCAAATATGGACAAGAAAGTGCACCTTGATATTGCTGGATCTTTTATAACAGGCGACAAGTAATTGCAGTTTCGTTACTTGAAATTAATTGAAATATTGAGTTTATTTGGGTACAGGTAAACAAATACATATGTGTATTTGGTACAATATATGTGTATTTGGGTTATGTGTTACGGTAGGTACCTATACATTTATTTTTCACGTTTAGTACATAGGTAAGTAAGTCGGTAATTGTATTTTTAAACTTTATTAAATTAATTACATACATATTTGACGTGCTGTGATTAAACTACAAAAATTTAAACAAAAATATAAAAAAAACATTGTATACTCATTCACATAGGTACATCCACATTTTTACGCATGCACCTACATACACCCTAAAATATTTAAAAAGTGTTAATACACTTTAGTAGATCACCCATAAACCAACTGCAAAACATTGTTTTAACCGACTTCCAAAAAGGAGTAGGTTATCAATTCGACCCCTATTTTTTTTAAACGTACCTAAGTATGTTTCCCGATTTCTAGGGAACGCCCGAACCGATATTTTTTTTTGTTCGAAAAGCTTTCCGCTGGTCCCATACATTTTTTTAATCACCATTGAATGAAATGGCCACCAACTTCAAATAAATAATCTATTCACTTCACTAGTGAGTAGCGCTTATAATAATTATATATATTTTTTTCTATGGAGTGCCTATTTGTAGTTTTGAAGTAATTTTTTGTATAAAAACAAGTGTGGAGATCTTAGGGTGTTGGGGTGCAGAGGCTAAAGAGTTTCTATCAGAATTAAGACGCAGGTTCGGGGAGAATACGGGTGACTCCCGCTCCGGTGCGTTCCTGGAGCAAAGGTTGGCCATTGCCATTCAGCGTGGGAACGCGGCCAGCATCATGAGCACTTTCTGCCGGGATTCCGATGGTTATTGTGGGTTTTTCTCAAGAGATTGAGCTATGCTATTGCAGACTTTTTTGTAGATCTTTTGAAGAGAAATTATTATTTAACTACCACAACGTTTCGGCAGCCTGTCTTGTCCGGTCGCTCCCTAGGTCGTCCTTTTTGTTTATTTATTTATTTATGGTTCACAAAACAGGAAATTTACAAAATAATACAAAGAGAGAAAGCATAATAGTTCTGAGCAGGTAAATATCCCTAAGCATGTGAGCACAGCAAGATTACACAGTTAAACCTGTGTTGCTATACATCATCATCATTATCCACATATCCCACTGCTGGATATAGGCCTCTCTTCTTCATGCCGTCTTCCTCGGTCTTGTGCCAATCGTGTCCAGCAGGTCTACTACGAAGACCGATAAACGATATATCGGCCGAAGTTATGGACGTTTTATACCACGAAACACAATCGATCGGTTGATGACACAAAAACTGTCAAATCAGCGTCGCACGGGATGAACGAAACGCCCGATCAGATCAACCAACCGATTGTGTTTCGTGGTATAAAAGTCCATAACTTCGGCCGATTTTCGTTTATCACACTTCGTAGTAGACCCATCTTGCAGCTGGACGTCCGACGCTCCGCCTACCTAGCCTCGACCACCATTCGGCTATATAGGTACTTATGAGTTCAAATCTTGAAACTTTAAAAACCACATTTTACATTAAGTTAAAAAACATATATACGGTCGAATTGAGAAACCTCCTTTTTTGAAATCGGTTAAAAACCTACTTGACCTACTAACTAGTCCCGACGTCTTATCGCCAATTTCCAGTGTCACTGTTGAATTTATAAAGTAGTATAAATGACTAGCAGCACCCCATGATGTTACCCGCGTAGTTATTTTGCCGGAATAAAAAGTACCCTGTGTATTCTTCCAGATTATCTAACCGTGTTCCGAATCTCTGCCCGATCCGTCGATAACGACTTTATTGAGCAACAAACATCGAAATATCCATACATTAAGATATAAGTAGGAAGTAGGATAAATAATCATCATCATCATCAGCAGCCCACTAAATGTTCCCACGGCTGGGACTCGGGCCTTCTCTCGCAAGGAGAGAGTTAACCGTAATCTACCACACTGGTCCAGTGCGGGTTGGTGGATGACATATGACTTCGAAAAGTTCTAGGTAGGTACATGTCGGTTTCCTCACGATGTTTTCCTTCATCGTTTTAAGTTAACGGAATTACGCACATGACTTCGAAAAGACAGTGGTGCGTGTGGGCTTTGAACCAGAGGTCTCCGGATCGGTAGGCGCCGTTCTCCCGACTAGACCAGCAGTAACTTTTAGGATATTTATTTAATAATAGCTAATTTCAGAAATAATGATAAACGTACGCAAGTAAGCATTTAGATTATCTCGTACAATTCTGTACGAAATTCTTATCATGTAGTACTGTGATATCAACAACCACCAGCTTATTGACGAGAATATTCCTATCAGTGATGATACCTCGATCCCAGAAGACTTTAATGCTTCACCATTTTCAAGAACAGAAGAATTATAGGGCTTAGAGACATAACATCTTAGATCTCTGGGTTACGAGCGCAGTGCAGTGCTAGGTAATGATTTGGACTCTTCATGTTCCAATAGCTGGATGTCACTGTGCTGTTATGTGCAGGCATCAGGCACATCCCCCTGCTCGTCTCTTTACTTAAAAAATAAAAAAAAAGAACTGTCGCAGGTGCTCAGGTAGCATCACGGATTTAACAAGGCTATGTTGAAGTTGGAGCATAACCCTGGTCACATAATAATTACGAATACTTGCATAACATTAACTGACCTCGTAGCTCAGTTGGTAGTCAGTCTCCCCACAGAATTGAAAATTGTAAATCATAAAGCCCTATTCACGCTTCTTCATCTTACTTGTTCTTCTATAAAAGGTTGCCTGGAATAAATCGCCGTTAGCGATAAGGCCGCCGTTTATGGCACTTACTGTAACATACAGTCTTTTTTAGTCTCCAAAAAAACAGTATTTTATTTATCTCGCAATAAGTCATACTGTATGGCTCGAAAGCAGGTGAGTGTGCCACATTAATTTGAACTCAGAACCTTCGGAATAGAGTATTGGTTTGTGGTGTTTTGTAACTTAGATACTGTTGAATCAAAGCGTTACTTATTTATTTCTAAGCGGAATAAAAAGCCATGTAAATAATACTACAATACATAAAGGTCACCACTGTTTATTGAAATTTGAATTTAGTATAATTATGCATAAGTAGGTATTTATACACAAATCATAATTATATTAATATTCTGCTACTATGTCATATATGTCAAATATGCTACGTGTAAATAATAGGTAGGTTTACACAACCAATATTTTTCTACTGATACATAGATAAACTTTATTATTTTATTCTCAAATGTATATCATTTTCCATAGTAATATTATGTATCCATATTATAATTATTGTGTGGTTATAGGTTATGACCAAATTGTAGTATATCATTATTTTTAATTTGCTAAAATAAAAATGTCTGATTTATGAAAACGCGTTGTTTCATAAATAAATTATTATATAATATCCTCGATTTATCATAAATCTGATAATATTTGATATACATTCGCAGAATCATTTCGAGACATTTTTAGATGTATATTTTTAGAAAGCAGAAAGAATGAATACTTTAGTATATAATAAAGCTATATAATCATTAAGTTAATAGGTAGGTAAGATTTATTAAAGCATATTAGATACGTCGTTGGAATAAAATAGTAATTTAGAACTTACAAATACTAATATAATATATGAAAGCATTATAAAAAGACAATTATGTGTTTAAGAAACTTAAGCGAACATATAAAACTATAAAAGTAAGTATATAAAAAGTTTCGTTATTATCGGCAGTGATTAATACTAATTATATATATATTGAACTTGTATATTATATTATAGATTGTCATTCATCATTTATATACTAATTGTAAGGAATTCGTATTTTTCTAGAATTATTAGATACTAAAATGATTCTTTGTCTATTTTCTTATGCATTTCTGGACTAATCTATTTTTAGTAGGTAGTGAAATCAACCGATTGATATCACATTGTCTAACTACATACATACGTATAAGTTATGTAATAAATATTTTAGGTATATTGTTGTCTTTGGTATACATACTATAATCATTATCTTAAACTTTATTTAACTTCGATCCCAAGACTTGAAATATGAATGATTAAAGGTGAGATTATAAAGACAATGGTTGCATAAACATAAACATCAGTTATAAACGTATTAATTATGCAACTTAACTACAAAACTTAAAAGTCCAATTTATGTCTTTGGTTATTTTCCAAAATTTAAGTAAGGATTTTACTTTCCTCAAAAATTGGACATATGTTTAATGACACACGTAAGATAAAGGTGATTTTTGTAACTACGGCCGCTACAGAGGAATATTTAAGTAATAAAAAAATCTGGTTGCCTGTAAAGTCGGTTTTACGGGCGAAGATTTTACGTGACAACGTCTTTTTCTCGGTAGAATATTTATTGATATGAATATAATTAAATTGCACAATAGGAACAAGGAATTGAATGAAAATAAGAATTGCACAAATTTTAACTATAGAAATATATTTTGTTTACTAAAACATTGTACATGTAAACTTAAACTTAACTAATTCCTATTTGAGTGATTTTGTTGAGGATAGGACGATGATAGGAGAAATATGAAATGAAAGGAAGTGTTTCTGCTGTAATGTGTCTTGCGAAAGTCAAGTCGATAGTTGTTCCTTTTAACGTAGTTGACTTAGAAACGTTTGATACGCAATCAAGATTATACGTATTTTTCATGAAATTAAGAAATTAATCAATCAATCATAGTTTACGATAATGAAATATCAGTGTACAATTATTTACCTTTATTGTTGTAGTTGTTGTAAATGACGAATCTAAGCACTCCACATTTTCACTACAGACACAGCTGACGATACTTTAACCACACGTGTGAACTTGTATTATGACGCTTTCTTGTTTTTCCAACGCCAAGAACGTTCGAGAAAGACAAAGACAGAGACACAAGAATGCGCCGATTCAATGCGCCTAATTCTCTAGTGCTGCGCGCGCGGCAGACCGATCATAGTTGAGTGGGAGAGAGACGCAAGGCATTCGGCGGGCCTCTCTCTCGTTCGGTGACTCATCGTAACGTTACCGAGCGTTACACTTTTTCATAAGTGACTCCCAGCCGCAACCTAATTTAAGACGTTGTCACGTCAATAAATTAATTATTTAACCTAAGTTTTATTTCCTTTTCTCGCGAGCTGGTCGCTGATATGTGAGAATAGATTAAAAACATTTTAAGTAACATCAGTTTACAAGACATGATTAACAAAGAGTAGAGGTAAGGATATTTAACAATTGAGTTAATAAGACGTTTGCAGATGAAACTAAAATTAAACCAACATTTTTTGATGTGGCAAACCATGTTCTGAATTCTCTTTTTAAATTTAAGGTGAATTAGATGTAAATACGCCTAATTCCTTATAAATTCTGTAGTTTAAGTGAAACGTCGTTATGAAATCCTTATTTAGAACGAAGAAAGCAAATTGTGCGAAAAACGACTCATCTGTAATTATGGCTCAAAATTACTAAATTTAGTATGTGATGTAAAATAACTATGTTATTAATTATTCATGGTATTTGCTCGTGGAATTATTCCCCAACACTAATATTTTAAAATATTGTTATATAAAGACAACACTTTGTGAGCAAAATCAGTTCATCACTCAATCACTGCTAAAACTTTAAAACACTGATTTCTACATATAAAATGGACGCGTTTACATTTCGGCCTAATTGTATAAAATAACTAAACTTATGTTTGATGAGCAATAATATCAAATCTATTACTTTGGGGTTTTAGTATTGGCGTCTATTTCCTGTATTATTGCATTTTGGCACAATATAATATACATATAACCAACCGTTATAATTTATTTATATTTATTTAGATCAAACATTTACATTTATACTATATTTAACATTCATTTTAGGATATAACTGTGTATAACTAGTTTTTAACCGTAACGATTCATTCCTATTGTTATAGGCTGAATTATGTATATAATAAAATTTGCATGTAAAATATATATAAGCATAAGCAACAAGGATAAATACAATTATGATAAAATAAAAGAAAGAAAACTGATTTGAATACTTTTACTTTCAAATTATATCACAAAGATTACAAGAAATCTCAATAATGTAACTAAATCAGACTTCAAAACTGTTACACTTGAAAACATAATGCCGATTACAATAATTGCCGATCATACTACAATAAAGAACAATAAACGTGATATACCTACAATATCATGTCGCCACTGGCTTGAGCAAACAGTTGCCATAATTGAAGAAAACATCCAAAATTTTTAATAAAGTTTATGTCTACGACAAAATTATTGTTGATAGTAATTTAATTCTACATGCAAAATTAACATCGGAAGCTCACTTATAATTTTTAAAATTACCTTCCCTAATCGAACAATAACAAGACTTCTTCAAGAAAAAAATGAAATAGATCATTATTAGCCAGATAGCTTAGCCATTAAACAACGAATTTTTATGTTTCACCATTTTGTTGATATGTTTTATGTACTATACGTTAAATTTTGCTTTCGTTTGATCATAATACATGTGCTATAATGAATCATAACCGTTTATGTACTTCAATGAAACAATTACTATGTACAATATTTCATCATACGACACCCAAAAACTGGTAACGTACTCCATTGTAGTCTATCTTAATCTATCGAGATTATTAAATACTTTAGGCCTAATCCAATATTATTAAAAATGTAAATTGCGTACAATCATACAAAGCATAGTTACCAAATTTTTAAATACATCGAAAGCAATAAATATTTCATCATAACGTATAAATGTCACATTATTTTATTTATTATCAGTGTAGCTGCTTAAGTTAACTGTGATATAATTATATTCCTTCTTTGTAATCAAAGTCTTCGTTATCCACAAATTCATTTTCTAATTCAATTACCTGGTTACTTAATCAGCAACTAAAAAGCTAAGACTAAACAAAACATATACAATAATAATTAATCCTATTATAAATATAACAGCCCCTAAAATTTTACTATTCAATAGTAAAACAGTTCATTTATCTAATATCATACATCCATATAAATAAGGTTTACGGTTTCCAAAAGCAGTGTCGAAATCTTTATAGTAATAGTCATATCGATAACATCATATAAACCAGAATTTATAGTTTCTGGTCTATAAAATATAGTAATACTAACACTCAAAACTATTGAATACAGATTACAAATCGTCAATGCGATCAAAAAGATTCGAGTAAAACATTTATTTGCCCATGCTTCTAATACGATTCACACAAATCCAATAATGGAAGTACTTCTTATGGGAAGACGTGAGGCTTCGTAGGCCTGTTATTTATTCTTTATCAACTTGCCCCTTAAGTAGCGATTAATTTTAAATTTAATCCAAATTTATTATCTTGTTACATTGATGTTTCCGTACATATTTCAAATAGCGTAGTGAACATTACCTTTCTAAAGTTCTTCGGTAGATGCGATAGGCGCTTTTAATAACGGAGTACGTGGACTCCTAGACCCGTCAGTATTTCTTATTGCTTGGAAATCTTCATTCGACAACGACGCAGGTAGCGGAGCGATTTTCAGCTGATGCCCATTGAGTTTGATCTCGGTTATGGAATGTGATCTACCGTGGTTGATGATGGGTTTCTCCTTATTACTAGTGGTCATGGGGTCGTGTGTTGGAGTCTTTGCAAGTGACTGGGTCACTCTGGTCCTGTTAGATTGCTCTCGCAATGCCATTTGGTACGCCACCTCGAACGCTTCACCCAGTGTTAAAATGACTTCGGTTGCTTGATCCTGTAAAAATTAAGAACACCAGTTTATTAATCTGGGAGAACATTGAAGGAACATGTTTTGATATTTCGGAAGTTACCAGTAAAACTTACTGAAATATATTTCGATAAAGATATCTTGAAATTTGAGAACGATGAAGAAAAAAATAAATATTAAGCTTAAAAAAAAAGAAAACCTTCTGTAGGAAAAACCTTTTCAGAAAAAAAACTCATTAAAGACAAGTACTTCACAAAAATATTATGGGCCTAGGGTTATGAGCCTTGGTTTGACTCAACCAAATGGAGAATCCAACCTAGCCATAGAAACTATTTGGACTAAAGGATAATAATAAAATAGGAAAGGAAAAAAAGAGAATAGCTTACCATAGTCGCAACTCTGAACACATGACAGTAATGGCTTCTGGTGGCGTGGTCTTTTGTGATATAAGCAAAGTGAGTCAAGTCGTCGGCATCTTGGCAGGCGCAGTGGATGTTCCGAATTTCATGTTCACAGATCAGCTCCTAAAAATATAATTTATTATAAAGAAGCACAAAACAATTCCAACAAAAAGAGGCTCATTTTTTTAGAAACAACAAAAACATTTTTGATGTAAAAAGAGAATCAAAAGCAAAAACACTAATTATCCCACCTAACTAACCGTGAATGGTTAACAAAAAATAATTTTGTAAAAAAAGGGAGAAAAACAATCCTTTTCTGTAAGAAACACAAAGGCTAGATTGGTCACTGGTCCGATCAAGTGTGAACGGTGATCCGTAATTAAAAATCGGGCGGGAAAAGTCGGGGTCTTGTTTAGTGAACTCCTTTGTCTATGGTCCAAGGATGTTTGCCCTCCGCACACTTGGTTGATCTTCAAAGAACGCTTTCATGCTCGTTGTTATAGTTTTTGAATATGATGTTCATCGAGTTTTAAGAAATATTATTTTTGTCTTGGTTTTACAAAAAGGGAATTTGTTTTATGATTAATATAGTTTAGAAGAAACTCGTTTAATTATTGTTACATGATTTTTGAAGTGAAAATTTGTTTAGTCGTGTTGAACCCCTACCAAAGCAGGGGAATAATTTATGAATTTTATATTTTCCGTCATCGACATGCAAATGTAGTAGCGAGGCGTATTGTGCAATATTAGTGCTGTTTACACACACTCTTTCTCTCTCACTCTCTTTATGATGATTGGCCATAACACAGAATATGATCCGATAGAAATAGTATGTATGCTTAAGATGACATATTAAGCCCATTGTTTTAATTCGGTAAACAAATCGTCGAGTCACTTTCCTAGAGACAGTAAAGACAAACAATAAACAACAATAGATACTAACCCTAGTGATAGTGTTGAGAAACTTGACGCCTCTATAGCTGATGGAGAGGATGATGTCAGGCGAGTCTCGCGGTTCTTTGGTCGTTTTCTTCAGCTTCTGTATTGATTTTTTCGTAGATTCTGTCCCTCGAAGCTCCTTTACTACAGTTGATCCTAAATACTGTACGAAAAAGCGTAACATTAATATTCACGTAGGTACCTACAGAGTATTTGGTATAAAATATAAAAACAATAAAAATTAATGAAAAGAGTATAACAAAAACCGTCCGCATTTCGAAGTATTATGCAAGGTCCCATTTTATAACTTTGTATTGGAACTATTTAGATACATGAAATTTATCTGGAAGAAAGTTTATCATCAAGGAAAACACTTTATTTGATAAGATCTATGGTAAATCATTCCGTAAGTAGGTATAGTGTGGCCACGCAGAGAATGCGTTTCTGACACACCTGCCAATTCGTCATGACTAGTGATGTACAAAATAACATTAAAATACTCATTCCTATTTATTCATCCTTTCTTATTATTTAGTGGCGTTATTTATTGCATTCATTATGCATATTTATTCGAATCTAAATACAGGATATTATTGGTTCTAAATACAGGTTTCGCCCCCAACAATATTTTAATAGTCCATTGCAACCTTACGTGGACTTTATCTCCCAAGGTCATCTTCCCCTCAGCAATCACCGGGTAATACGAATCGAAGTTTCACGTTAAATTGACCAGTTTCAACCCTAACGCTATAAGCTTTATTAATAAGCTATTTTTATGGGTTTTTTGTAGAAAGAAAAACTTACATTAGCTACATAAGTCACAGCCCCAGTGACCAACACAAACGGTTGATGTTTCCACTGCGTCTTCAGCGCTCCTGGTACTCCCACCAGCAACTCCGAGGGTGCTCTGATCTCCAGATCCGACGGTCTGGGCGGCTGCGGAGCCGGTCGGTTCTTCTTACTGCGCTTCAGCGTCTCTCCGCCAGGCGGCATCAGCGTAGGAACGACGGGAGGCGGCACAGGTTTTAAATTTTCTGATGGTGGTAGCTTTTCTTTGATTTCTTCTTTGAGCTGCTGTATGTTATTTTTCTGGAAAAAGAGTTAATTGTTAGTATATTACTATTAAAATAAGGTAGCCGTACCATACCTTGTCATACGATTTCGGACTACCTACCCTCTGATTTTGTAGTAATTACTACTTGCAATTGTTTGTTATTAAAAATGTTTTGCACTATGTTGAAATTAGTTTAAGTTTCCCATGTTAACATTTAACGTTAGAAATAAAATGATCCTTAAAATATTTTTGTTTTCTTTCTCATTCATCGGCAATAATTTTGTGAAAAAAAATGTAAGCATTTTGGACCTTTGGTAATATTCCTTACATGTGGGATAAGTAAATATAATAAGGGGAAATCGCTATTCCCGTGTCATTGTTAAATTAGACTTATTCAAAGCCATAGCCTAAAAACAGCAGTGAAAAGTGTAATAACAAAACAATTTGCTTTTATGCATTTCCCTGCGATAAGATTAATGAAAAAAAATCACAATATTCTGTGGAAAACAATTTCATGTTCATGAAAAAAAAAACAGAGCAACACTTCGTTTTGAATACAAATGAATAAAACAACAACACAAAAAGGCCTAATTAAATCGGAGGGGTTAAAAACAAAGCTAACAATAAAAAGGACGAGCAAAAAGTCACTCGAACACTGATTCACACCTCAGAGGTGGCAAACAAAAGTAATGATGCAATTGCAATGCAAAAATTAAATCCACAGACAGACCGGCGGAAAATTTTAATTAGAACACTAACTTTACAAAAGGGAAACTGTGAACCATCTAATTTGACGTGAGTGTCATTTGATGGTAATAAAAAATTGGAATGGAGATGTATTCAGGGGTTAGTGAATGGATGATATTACGACAGAATGAATTTCAATGAGAAGGGATAGAAGTACAAGCAAGCATCCGCAGTATTTTGAGATTTGGTTGGAGCTTCCATTTTGCGGTTTACTGATTATTATAAGGAAAATTGGGAAAAAGTAGTATGGTTTTATGGTGTGTGTGCATTTCTACAACTGATTAATGTGTGCTTAGTGTTGAGTTTTAATCTATTTAGAAGTAAGTAATTGTATTATTCACTTTTAAATTATTATTTATTTACAAATTTTCTAATATTTTTTTTTTTTGTAATATATATTATTTCCCTCTAATAGAAACTGGTGTCAACTAAAAAAGTAACTTTCTTAACTTAACTTTCATAGGTTATTATTATTACTGTCAAATAAATTATCGTAGCTGAAATTGGTTAAAATATTTTTGTTTCCATTTCTATAAAATTTACCATCCCCTATCTTACCTTTATGATAATACCACTAACCTAACCGTGAACCTTTATTAAACATAATATAGAATATGTTTTTCCTTTTCTATCCATATCAAAGTTGTCCTGATTCCATCCTTTCACGTTTGCATTTGCAAGAGCATTCACCATTAGGTAGGCACGTTTCAGCAACCTCAGAGTGGCACACTCGTACGAGCCATGAATAGACCTCGAATTGAGCTCTAATTACCTATACAGAGTTGGCGACGTGTGAAATTAAAAAAAAAGCTGCAACTGGATGAATGCAGAGCTTACTGTTGAGTAAAACTACAACAGTATGTATAAGTTGAACATTACTGGTGTTGCCACAAGCTTAATAATGATTTCTGTATCAGATATACAATTACAAAAGAAAAGGCGACGAAGAGATTTTGTTGGTCAATTGGTATTCAGTATGTTTTTCATCAAAAAAATTCTCTAAATAACATGTACCGATTTAATAAAAAGTAAATTGGACGAGCAAAAACAAAAGTATTACATATACGCAATCGCAAATACTCAAATTTAGGTATAGTAAGTACATTTGTAATACGGAACAAATTGTACATTTCTAATACAAATTTCGTACGGACCTGAGTAACGTGATAGTCTTTGGTAAATAAATCAACGTTCCTAAATTTCCAACTGGTAACTTTAATAACATAAGGGTCTATAAAATTGCCTGGCGTGTCTTAATCACCGTCTCAAGCCCTTAAAATGTGAGGAGATTAAAATGGCTAATCTGAAGATATTGCTCATCTAGCTGTAATTATGAACACGCACGTGCGCAGGGGGTCGCCTGGCAACACCCCGCAGGTACGGATGGTGTCACTGATGGATAAAATAGTGAAGAGATTTCATATAATTTGATGTAAAGTGATTTTTTATTTATTGGTACTTAAGGAAAGGAAAGGGAACGAAGGAAATGAAAGGGAACGAACGAATACCCAATTGACGAGATTAAATCATTTCAATCAATAAAAATAAATGTAGGCACATGTGCAAGCCAGACAATATTTAAGAAATTGAGACTGTAAAGAAACAAATGCATTAAAACGTTAGAGTATCTTCAATGTGTAGTTTATAAAATGAAGTTTTAGAGGCAGTCAATTTAAGAAATGAAATTTGAGTACCACAAAAGCAGATTCCATATTCATTGCTACCCAATTATCAAGATTTGAAAGAAATGACCACAGTAAAATTGATTTTCGCTTCTTTGAATGGCTGGGCTAAATTTAAAGAACTTATAAAATCAATTTCTGAGTTGGAAATTATTACGGCAATTTATTAATTTTATTCAATACATTACACGGGTTGTCGCACTCGATATGGAAAGGGATATTTAAAAAAATGTATTCAAGGAGCTCACAACTGTGCTTTAATACAGAATAAATGAACACCTGAAATTGATAACATATTTTAAATTGGTCATGAATATGTATGCGGTATTTTCTTGATACGAATGATAATATTGAGTGGGTGGATAATGTTTTAATAATGTCAACAGCTGATACAACGATGAAAGTTTTATAGGATTTGCATGTATGTACGACTCCATTTTGTAATTTTACAGTTATACTGTTGAAGTTAATCCAAAATATACGACAAAATGAACACACTTACTTTAATTTTGTTAAAATAAAAAATGAGGTGTAAAAATATGCAGCTGACTTTAATGTCAATCATTATTTTGAATAACTAGGCCCTGCACTATACAAAGCTATTTAAAATATTTTATCTTTTGTCAGATTGTATCCTATTTGCACCATGTATTCAAAAAATATTTTTGTACAATTGTATCCTTTTTTCGATCAAGTGTTCGGAAATGGCTAAAGTAAAATAATATACATACATGCGTCTTTATCTGTCGACTTGTCTTTTTTGTATGAATTGTAACTTTGCTTTAACAGCTGCGTTCGGGTTATTTCTACATTAATTTATCTTTCAACAAAGCTTTATTGGAAAAATAAATTCAACAATCATATTTTTCAAGGTCTCTTATAAATATTTTTATATCTATATTCATTTTGGACCGACTCATCTTTTCAAATAAATTTTCATAATGGATGTAGATTCAAATAGATGTTAAATTTTCGTTCTTTGTAAAAATAACTATTGTAGGTACAATGGTTGCAATATAAAATTAATGTCACAAATATGAAGCACCTACACAAAATTATGTACGAGTGCATGAAGAGAGCGAGTAAAAATAAACTCGAAACTTACAACACATTCATTTCATAAAGCGCAATCTGTCATAGAGGCGTGATCAGTGATCACACTTAATCAGCGCCCTCTTACACAATTGCATTCATTGACTTTAAAGCCCGGGGGTGTCATAGCAACTCCCTATATCACGGTAATCGTTTGGTCTCGCTTCGCAGGATATCCTTTTTACAAGGATCTGATTGTTCAGTTTATTGCGAGATAATATCTGCATGATTTGTAGTTATTTACACAAAAAATTTATTACGCAAATTAAGAAAAATATAATTTAAATGTTTAAACTTATGAGAGAGAAATTGGTCCTGATATTAAACCTTGTAGAAACCTATAAATGATCTCGTGAATTCCACCCTAAAACAAACTATCGTAGTTCACTTAGTACTCTCTCACTACAATACAGATTCCTAAAACATATTCAATGTAGAACAATTGTTTAGTAAAACGTGATTAGATAACTTTTACAGGAAAAACTGTCGAAATACGAAGTATAACTCTGTCAAACGCTTATTTAAATTCTGTCCACAATACTTTTGATAACAACGAAGGCAAATTCAATAACGGTTGGTAATTTTATTTGCAAGTGTTTTAAAAGGTATATTAGTATGGGAAACATGTGTAGCTCACACACTATAAGACTTTTGTATGGTAAGTTCGTGTGAAAAAATAAGGAAGCATTCATTGTGCAATTTCAATGGCTAGAACGTGACAAATGTACTAACACAAAATTTTAAAACTGGTGTGTAGTTGTATTGTGCAAAACTACACGCATATCACATCACGGTTTTCTTTCTGGTCATCAATAACAAATAATTGTAGGTATAAATAGCAATGAAACTTACCAAAGTATTGAGATCAGCATTAATATCTTCCATATGATTAGCAGGTCCATTTTGCTCTCCAGAAACTGAAGCCAGTATTCTTTTCCGATGTCCAGCTTTTTGTATTTCTAGTACAGCAGTCAGTTCGACCTCCCAAATCCTTCTTACTCTATCCATATCAACATATAAATGTTTCCTAAATGTATCACTATATTGTTCTAAATTAATATGTCTTAACCACTCGTCTACAGATTCGTTTTGGTTTTTCTTACTTATATTATTATTGTTGTGGTTATTGCTTATTTCAGTTATTTTAAGAGGTAATTGTTTCGATGACTCAATAATTTTTTGTCTATCATTTTCTTCTATTCCCATTTCACGTAGATCATTCTCGTCTAATATTCCGTTCTAGAAAAAAGAAAGTTTGGGTTAATAAAATATTAAAATGATACATTTGTTTTTGGTTATTCGTTTAGATGAAATCAGCTAATAATTACAAGGTACAAGTTTTTTTATAATACAGTAGTAGATAATGAGACAAACTGAAAAAAACAATTGAAATATAAATACATATGTGAATATTTCTCCAAATAAACATTTTATTATTAATCAACAAAATACGCTTTACTATTTTAGAATGTACACCAATAGAGCATCATCGTCACCTAAGATGAACTGCATCTTAGTTCAATGCTGGAAATGGCTTTTGTCATTCAGCCCTATCCTCTGCTCTTACTCTCCAGCCACCAATACAGAATTATATCATGACAAATTGTAAACTTCTCGAAATCTTTAACTACTTCGAACACTACATACAGCGCAGATAAAAAAAAATATAAACAACTTACAACAAAGTCTATATCATCATAGCCGCTTTCCAGGAACAGGGTCTCGTAGTCATGTAGTCCCATGCCAGAGAGCCAAAGGCCGAGGTTGGAAGAGACGGAAGGACTGAGGCTGGATTCGGAACAGCTCAGACCAAGTCTAGAGGTGAACTCCTGCTCCAGTTCGGAGACGAAGACAGATTCGCGAACCAATTTGCTGCCAAACGACGCCATTATCTCTGAGATTTTTTGCCCATTCCTCCTGTACAGACAAATACGAACACTTTAACAAATAGTTAATATGGTAAAAATATACACAAATAGAAATTCGATCTTTTCTTGAGACGTTTGACATGTTTTTTAAAGTTATCTTTATAAATAAGTAAATAAAGTTAAAGTTTTAAGTTTATCTAAGTACGGGTGAACGTCGACAATACAATTTTTTATTTATTTTCCACTCCCGAAAGCACAAAAAATATTTTAATGTAAGAAAATATCCCAAAAAAAAAACATCATCATTACGTGCGGGTGAACCTCAGCTTGATGCTAGAGTACTTTCCAGAAAATCGTCAGAATTGGAATCATAATAAACAATGGTGCTTTAAAATATCAAATAATATTTACGACATTCATCTGAATCCCGAAATACAGGATAATAACACAAAATTGAAGGAGTATTTGATAAGAATAACCTTGAAGAGATAAATATGTCCGTTACGATTTTCGTTGGAAAGGCAAAATGTAAAACCATTTTTAAACGAGCTCGATACCTAAATAAGTATTATGAACTCAATTATTACATTGGTAGAACTCACATTAAAATTGCAAATAATTGACATTGTTCATTACAATTATTGTAATAAATACATATATTTTAATGTTTAACACTTATTTGTACGATACTTATTATCGTACAATAGAATGTTCAATTTAAACTTAAAAAAAATGTATCCTCTTTGTTAGCTCTCTTTTCGCTCTTATTTTGTTTTTTTTTTTTCTAAAATTGACGTGTAAATTGTACATTTATCAATAAAGAACTTTGACTCTTTACAGAGTCAGAGAAAAGTAACACAATTTTTCCTTTTTAACTTAACATTAACATAAATAAAATTAAATGTTAATTGTTTAAATTGTGTTTACGTTTGCAAATTATTCTACCGCCAAGCAGTTATGTGCAAACATTACGGTGTTCCGATTTAAAACGCAGTTTCCAGAGAAATTTCAGAGGATAGGGATAAATCATATTATATCTCAGAGTAACGACTGCACTACAGTGCTATTTGGACTCTTCATGTTCCACAGCTGCGTGATATTCTGCTATTTTGGACAAGCCTGTTGCTTACCATCATGAACATGTCATGATCGCTCCGGCACTCTATACTATACGAATTTAAAAGAAAACAGTTGAAATCCCTTCTACACCTCAGTAATATTCCATATTAATCCTAGTAGAGAAGTAGTACACTCCGCGAGGCATAAGCTGAGCTTTGCATTTGTGTGAGTGTACATGGATAGTGTAGGTGTGACAACCGGCCTTAGGCGCGGCGCCATTCTGTCTCGCCGCGCTCCTGCCTGATTGGTGATCACCCACACTAATGCAGAGCTCAGCCTATACCTCGCGGACAAAATTTCAAGCTCCTGCCTGATTGGTGATCACTCACACTAATGCAAAGCTCAGCTTATACCTCGCGGAGTGTACAAGCCTGTGATCCCTACTGGCCTCAACGGTTAAGGAAAATCTTGTGAAGAAACTGGTGTTCAAAGAAAGACATCTTTAAAAAACATGCTTTTTCAAATTTTTCTTTTTTAACAATAATAAAATTAAGCAAATTTTTGCTAATTGTGCTTCTAGAGATATATTATCCGAAGCAACTTCGCTCCTCCCCGACCTGTGGTTTCCCATGGCCCATGACTCCACATACTTTTTTATGTTAACCACCAACATTTGTAAGGAAGTAAAGAAATAATACAAGGGTTATCACTTCCGTTAGCTTTCGCATTACTTGTACAAATGGTGGTTGTGTATGAAACACCTGCCTTAACACACCTGCCTACCTGGATGTCACTTTTGAAAAAAATATACACTTATGAGGACATTAAATGAGACTTGAAAAAAATGTCGCGTCAACCCGCATGTGTTACAATTTGAATAAAAAAAGCTATAGAGATAATATTACGTAACTACGGCTTTTTATGGGAAGCTCAGATGAGTGGTATTGTGAGAGATTGTACATATATTTAGGTACTACCACCGTTGGTTGGTTTCCCGTTGCCCGTTAGTTTCACCTACGTAGTTCACGATCTTTATATTTTTCAGGTTACAAAATAGCTTGTTTATAACTCCAGATTATTGTCTATCTATGTACCAAATTTCGTCCAGATCCCTTCAGTAGTTTTTTCGTTAAAGATTAACAGACATACGTCCATCCTTACAAGCTTTCGCATTTTTTTACAAACATAGTTATGCCCGAGCTACACGAAACTAGTTTTTCAAGCAAGGATAACAAGCTAGCAAGTTAGTGCTTTGTGTAGACAAAACTAGCGTTGCGTAGCGTTGTCTACACGACACTACGAGGTAGCTTGCTAGCTTGCTAAAAACTAGCCTCGTGTTGCTCGAGCATTAGTAATAATGTTTACAGAATACTGTTCAGCGGTAGAGTAACCAGCAAAGGTGTGGTATTACTTTACTTTTTGGTGGTACTTTGGTATTTCTCCTGCCAGACTCTACAAAGAATTCATAACAAAATATTGCCAATGCATATTTCTTCTAATAATAATACGTTTGTACTTAACCCCAATCTCAACTTATGTTCCGCGATGATGCAATCTACAATGAAGCATGCTTACATATGTGCCGCCATAACTAACATACGAGTACACCTCATCTGCTTACGATTGGTACAAAGGAACCGTGCGGAAAAACCTGATCTGTTTCCTTACTCTTTATCTAACGTAGGAACCGATTCATTTTCAACTAGAAGACACCAAGATTGTAACTATCGGGAAAACTCACTCAAGCAGCGCATTCTACAGTCTATTACTTCATATTGAGTAACGAATCTTACAGAAGGCAGAGTAAGCAAAAACAATATAAGTAAATGTATGCCAAGGTTTCTAACAAAGAAATAACTACAAATAAACTCCACAGGCGCCCTCAAGCCTAAAGATAAGTACCGCAGGTGGTGCAACATTGAAAAGATAATTTCGTTTCCTGTCTTTGTCACTGAATTGTAAAGTATATTTTTTACATTTGTTAGATGGAAGGCTGACGCATCCCATGTCACTTATATGCTTATGTATACACACAAATCTATACTTATAATAAAACTGTAACGGGTCGAATTCTGTACATTGAAGATATTTTGAAAAAAAATGTTTTGGAGCACTCCATAGTCGATAGTGATGGCGAAACTGCATTTTTTTCTTTCATGTCTGTCTGTCTTTCTGTCTGTCTGTCTGTCTGTCTGTCTTTCTGTATAGGGATCACGCATCACGCCGAAACTACTGATTCAATTCTGCTGAAACTTGGCAAGACTTTAGTTTATACTAAGGAGATTGCTGTAGGCTACTTTTGATCCCCAAATTCTGACCGGTTTTCTTGCGGGAGGGGGTGAAAGTCAGAATGTATATTTGGTTGTAACTCATGTTTGCATTGTTTAATTTCATTAAATCTTTTTTTTGTTAGAAAGAACACATTTTTAACATTGTCCCGTCAAAATTTGAACATTATGGGTCTGGTGGTTCGGAAATTACTTAAACTTTAAATAATAACGACACGCGCGGCGCGTTCGGTACATACTAACTTTTAAGTATTCTGTGTATAGACGATCCACAGAATATCTAGATTCTAGAACTTGCTCACGTGATCGCGTCGCGTCGTCTTGAACGAAAAAATAATTATCAAAATATATTTTTGTGTGGAAAAACAAACATCATTCGGTAATAACCGACTTCAAACAAAGAGGATGTTCTTAATCGGGTTGCGTGTTTTTTATTTGGTTTTATTTTACGTGATAACTACGCTAATTTTGATAATTCCTTTTTTGTTTGGTAGAAAATACTAGAGGTGATCTCATATATCGAAAACAGGGAGGTAGTTTTTCAAATATCAACAAAAAGCTAAAATCAGCTTAGATTTTATTAAAAAAAAAAAGATTTATCTGTACGACATAGTCATAGCTTCTTATAAAATTTAGTCGAATGACAGAATTGAATTATCTGTCATTGAAGTAGATTTTTATTCTTTAGGAGAAAACATATCAGCATAATAAGTAGCAGCATAAACAACCCATTAAATGTTCCCACTGCTGGGCGTCAGGGCCTTCTCTCGCAAGGAGAGAGGCAAGGCTATAATCCACCAGGCTGGCCCAGTGTCGGTTGGTGCATGACATATGACTTAGGACTTAGATTCTAGGTACATTTTGGTTTCCGCACGATGTTTTTCTTCACCGTTTTAATTACCGGCATTACGAATATAACTCTGAAAAGATAGTGGTGCGCGTGATTTTCAACCCCGGGTCAAAACCTGGCTGACCGTTCTCCCGACTAGGTCAGCTGTAACTTACTAGACCAGCCGTAACTTATTAGAAAACGTATTATTTCAATCCAAACACTGTGTAAAATTTAAAGGTAGTGTTCAACAAGCTTCGGTGACCGAAGCAGTTGTTAGGCACAACGAATTGGTTTGACATACGAAACACAGATAGTTTAGAGTCTAAAATTTCACATAGGCTAATAAGTCTATATTATTATATATCATTTAACTCCATATTAATATACTTAAGTATACATTTTCGTAAGGAACTTGATGTGATGGTAAGGTAAAAGCAAAAATGAAAAATATATTCAGTCGTTTTGGCGTAGATAATACAGGTACTTTGCGTTCACAATCAAAATAACAAGCAACATTATATTCTCACTAGATGTCCGCCCCGGCTTCGCCCGTGGTACATATATAGCCCTCATCGGGATCCCGTACATACCCAACGGTGAAAGAATGACTGTAATCGGTTCAGTCATTCCTGAGATCGCTTTCAAACAAAAAACCTCTTCAGCTACCTGCTACGCCACCTGTCGGAAGTTTGTCGTACCAACTCAGATTTAGAAAGAAGGTTACATTCAAGAGGTATGTAATCTGTGATATTCAATGACGCAATCTTAGACACATGCTGTCATGTGTCATATCAAAACTCGAAACGTAGGAAATCTCTCAAAAGGAATATTTTTCCCCGATTTTGTTACATTCTTGATTCATGCTCCGCTTCTATTAGTAGTAGCGTTATGTTCTATAGCCTATAGCCTTTCTCGATAAATGGACTATCCAATAGAAAAATAATCTTTCAATTCGGACCAGTACTTCCCGAGATTCCCGAGCGTTCAAACAAACAAACAAACTCTTCAGCTTTATAATATTAGTATAGATTAGATGGCGCTAATGCCAGTTTAAATCTAAAAGCACTAAAGGCCATTTAAATCGATGTTTTGCTGTTGTTGTATGTATTTTTTCTTGCATCACTAGGTGGCGTTACTGGTATTCTAAATTGTACTAATAAGTTTTTTGCTGCTAAAAGGATTTTGGTGCTGAATTTGGATTCTTTCGTTCTTTGATTTTTTTTCTGTGTTACAATTAAATTCATACATTAACATTTCAAGATAAGTAGGTGCGTGGATCGTGCACATCAGCTTCAGATTTTTTATATAATGTATCCTATAAAAATCATAGGTACAAACTTAACACTTGCGGCTATGTTCGATACTACGAAACCCTTCTCTTCTAAGTATGTTTGATTTCATTAAAAAAAGGTTATAAAATTAAAAAAATAATGTGTGGAAAAACAAATTCACTCGGTTTTTCAATGACTACCTACTTATCCAAATATTTTGACGTACGATACTTCCAACTAATTTTTAGGTCAGTAACATCTGCTTACGCGAACGAAGTAGCGGGTTCAGCTAGTAAAAAATATGTCAGTTTAAAATACAACATTACAGGCTTTTCACAAAGTTAATTTGAAAGTATTGTCGGTACTTACACAAAATACTGTTTTTTTTTTTAAGTTTGTATCTGTTTGTCTGTCTATAAGTCAAACAAGCGACAAGCAAAAATTTTCACTTAGAGACTTTTTTGTACTAGAATAGAGTAACGACATATATAGTATATGCCTGATAGTAAGCAGCATGCCAATCCGTAACAGTACAGCGACACGCAGCCATTGGAACATGAAAAGTCCAAATCATTATCTAGCGATATCCAGAGATATGAAATGATTTAATTTTATGCCCTGTAATTTCACTAAAAACGTTGTCCTTCAAACCGTAACACATTGATATTTTCACATTACTGTTTAGCCGTAAATAACTGGCAAAATTGTGGTAATTCCTCAGGTGGACTATGGAAAGACTCAGGAACCTTCTGAAGTTTCATGCTGTCTCGAGGATGACCGCCTTCTGCTTCCGACCTAACCAACCGTTTAGCGAAAGTATCGTAATATACGTACGAGTATGTTATTTTAGTATGATTACAATTACCTGCTCATCAAAAGGGCTGAGTATCGACAAGGACTTATCCCCGCTCTGCGTTGAGCTGGTCGTATTGCTCCTCCGGCGGACTTCCTCCTCCCCGTTGAGGTTCCTCTCGACGCCATTCGCGACGTGCGTCGGCTCGGTGGGCGACGAATCGTAGACCGACTTGAGCTTGCGCAGCGTCTTCGGCCGTTCTGCGGGCATCGGCCGCAGACCGATGCCGTCGAGCGTGGTCGTGGAGCCCTTGAATAGGCCTGGAGACAAAGAAATCAGCTTTAATTAAAGTGTTTTCTTAGCAAATATATTCAGATATGCATTTGGGACGATGTGTCACTAAGCTACCACGGCTTTTTGATTAAAGTAATCTTAATATATTTACATCATTTATTGATTTTTGTACAAATAATACAAATTTATTTTAATCACACTTAAAACGAGTGTTTTTTTATCGTATCCAAATAAACATGTTAATAAAACACGAGATTTGAAAAGAAGAAAGGAAATTAGCACAACACAGCATGAAACAATCTCCTGTGACCCAAAGTTTGGAAAGGTTGACTAATAACAATGTGTTTAATTTTAATTATATCAATAATAGTTTTTTTTTTGTTGATAGTACAAAAATCCGAACACAGATTGCAATACAATTTATATGAGACCATTCGGGGAGTGTATTCTTTGGAACAAAAAAAATCTAAATCAGTTTGGGTGCTCTCGAGAAATTGGGGAATAGGTTTACGTAAACAAATGTTGATAAATAACAAAATGAACTCCGTTTTTGAAATCCGTTAAAAGGCAGTTACATCAAACAGGTATCTGAAACAACGTTACATTTACTAAGAATAATTGCACAGTTGAACTATACATTCACCTGTCATTGTAGGTATTCCTTACACCTGCACATCACCAGAAGTAAACGCATAAAAGAACTTAGACAGACAAAAACCGAATACTTATGTTTAATGGAAAGGCAGCATCGTTGTGAGCGTGTTTAAGTTGTAAAGGGCTTGCAATAAATTCATTACACACAGGGTACCAACGTCAAGATCATGACAGTGAATTAAGTATAACTTTTAAACTCATATTTCGAGAACTGGCAGCAAACTTTGGGTAGGTATTTGAAGCTATTACAATTTATAGTTGATCTGGCTAGTGAGTTCCGGGGAAAACGAATCCTTACATAAAAAAATGACTCATTTAATAAGGACCCGGACCCGCATACTCTTCGCTCTTCGAGACCACGGATGTTGTATCACGACCAAAACGGCAAAAGAATATTAAAAATCACAGATCTTAGATAGATTTATATTGACTGAGCCATAAACAACGTTGGTCAAATTAAAGAAATATGTTTTTTTTGTAGGTTAGTGAGGCTAATCCTTCATACTCTGAGGTGAAAGGCTCGATCGAAAGCCGAGTGTACCCGAGCAAAAAAACAAGAACAAAATTAAAAATTTTGACTAACCCCCGACTACCTCAGATTTGTTATCCGTACAACATTCTACTAGTCAAGCCCTTTCATTTGATACCCATATTAAGGGAGTTGTGAAAAAAGAAATGTATTTCGCCATTTTGTGGCGGCGACCATCTTGAATTTATATTAACCAAACATAGCTAAGAACATCCGCACGGATATTAACTTTCAAATAAAAAAAACCGCATTGAAATCGGCCCATCCGTTTGAGCTCTACGGTGCCACAGACAGACACACAGACACAGACAGACAGACAGACAGACATCGACGTCAAACTTATAACACCCCTTTTTTTGGTCGGGGGTTAAAAAGTCAGCTGCTCTTCGCTAATGTGTCGTTGCGTTTACTCTATACCATTTATATTATATAATTATCATTATTATTAGTTAAACCTAACGTAGTTTTCACTTTGCCATGCGGTCTTAACCACACACATTTTTTGCCAAAATAAGTCTAACATAGAGTAAACTGTGTCGTAATACTACTGAGCATCTATTCATATACAGTTAATCAACAAAAATATTCTGATTATGAGACAATATATCGCACATCACCGTCTGTTGCACTACCTTAAAGTTCATAAATTGTTTCAAGTTGTGAATATTTTTATATGTGTTCAATAAAGTTTATCTACATGATATATCTAGATAACTGTCTATGATTATTATAGAATAATAAACTTCTAAGAATAATAGAAGTCTGTGAATAGAGAACTAACCAATCCGAACCACAAGCCAAATCAATAGTGTACTAATATGTTAGTACCTCCATGATACTGTCCACATAATTGTCTAGTTGTGTTATCATTATATTCACTAAGTTATTGGCTAGTTTTATCAAGAACAGTTACTAGAAATTGTATGCTTACGACCCAATTCCTAGCACGACAAAGGAATGGTATCAGGCCATCTTAATTATGATGAACATTTATTGTTATGTCATTGGTGTCATATAGTTGGTACTCGTAATGCGAACTAATTTTCTGCCCACCCAGATTTAGTTAGAACATTGTTTCATCTTTTGCTATAACGTCGTTGAAGTTCTAACACCACGTATGTCAAAAATAGCAACTTTTCAGAGGAGAAAAAAAATAGGAATATCTAAAAAATCTAAAAATACAACCTTTTTATAATGTAATGATATTTTCTTACCTTTTTTCCATACATTGTTAGGAGCAACCGGATAGTCTGTTTCTCAGTATGGAATTAAATGATTTACGTGCTGTTTCCAAATATAACGCCGATTTGGTGGATCCCGTGTAGTTGCATTTTTTTCTTAATTTCACGAGTTTTTATTGGTCGTTACGTGTTCCTGATTGGCTTAAACGATGCGTCTTCCGATTCTCTAGCGAATAAAAATAGCCAAAAAGTGAGTTACGTAGTGTTAGAATTTCAACGACGATAAACAGTTTTGAGAACAAAAAAATTAAACGTATATTTTGATTTGTAGACTAGGTAGTTAAAAATAAAATGAGTAAAAAAATAAAAGAATGTTTTATTATTTATTTGATGATGAAGACAATACGAGAGAATAAAATAACACTTAAAACTTGCTACAGCTCTGCTATTCGGTTTGGCAATGCCACCAGCAAGCTGTGAACGCGAACAACTGGTAGCGGGTTTGTTCATTTTGATGACATACCTTCATCGGTGTATGGATAATTCTAATGTGCTTAGTGCAATTAGGTAGTAACATGTGTAGTGAATTGTAGTTCTCATTTTAATTAAGTATTGTTAAAAGCAGTGCCATTTTAAAAAACAATTATTATTTGTGTATTTTGTCTACTGTACCATTTATGTATTATGTAAAGTGTCCGAAATTGTACTAGTAGCATTTCACTTGCGGCGTAGTTGGAATTAGTATATCACATTTTCTTGTGAAAATATACCATATTACGAGTACAAGAATCATTTTTGTTTTAGTTTCATAGATAAATGACGACTCAAAAATATCTAGTTAGTTGAAAGATCACACATTAACGTTAATAATTCCATAAATGGATAGCCACAGTCCCATTTCAAGACTTCTGTGTTGAGGAGTCGATATTTTGAATGCCATAAAGACTATGTATAAAAATCGAAATGGAAAGTGGCACTCCCAAAGAGTTTACATATACCCTACAGTACCCTCCTTATTTAATTAATAACATTTGTCTTGACGATTGTCAAGAAAATAACAGCGAGTAATTTTGAACTAAAGTTCCGACTATCCAACAATTACATGGTCAAAGATCCCAACCGCGACCAATAACCGAACCCAAATACCAGCGACGAAATAAACAAACGTGACTAATCGGTAACCTCCACGAAACCGTTAAAAAAAGAAAAGTGAAAAGACACAACTATGCCAAGGCTCGATCGATAGAGTTATCACAACAAACAGGTTGGCACTATTGCCGATAGACACTAGATTTGGATCACGGACAACAAAATAGATAGAATACATCTTTTAGTAATAAACAAAACTAGTAAAAACAAACTCTAATCGAAGCCTAAAACTTTTTTTAGGACAAAAACTGATGCTGTTATTTCACGTTTCGTTGAATAGTTTGATTTTACGTTCGAGTAGTGCCTCATTCAAAATTTTTTAAATGTAAAAAACGCCATCATTAATCTTGTTCAATCAGGTAGGCTTAGAGTATTTTCTGCATACATATTTGCATAAATGTATGCAAAAAATACTCTAATATATGTGGTTACTAGCAGCGAACCGTGATTTACGAGTAGTTCCCGTTCCCATTATTTTCCGGGATAAAAAGTAGCCTATTGTTCTTCTAGACTCTAGCGATGTTCCAAGTTTCAGCCTGAACCGTTAATACGGTTACGACGTGAATGACCAACAAACATCCAAATATTCAAACATCCATTGAAATTGATTTATAATATTACATAGTAGAACTAGTTTAAGTTAGTATGGCCTTGTCCCTACTGCGCTATCTCTAAGATCGGTACAAAGTAGAGGCCAAATTCAACAGAACACATAAACAATCTTAATTCATTAATAACACCATAGAATATCATGTTCGAAGGGGATGATATCCGGCGTTAATTGATAAATAATACTAAATTACTACTAAATTACTTACTAATAACTGAATTAGTATCAAATGCCAATAAGGTTTTCAATTTGACCCTCTCAAGAGTCGGTTTAAAACACATTGTGTTTCCACCTTATAATTCATTCAAGTTATGTGATTATTATAACAATTACCGTTGTTTATGTATCTCATTGTAAAAAGTTTATAAGTTAAAATAATTTAAACAAAAACATAATCCTTTAATTCATTTTCGGTAACGTTCATTATCGTTTGACATTGAAATGGAAATCCATATCATAGAAATAAAGATAATCAGCCAATCAAAGTCGTTTCAATCTATGTAGAGCTAGATAAACATTGTTATCAAATATCTGAACTTGTATCAATAAAAAAATGATGTTCTCACAGATACGGTACTACTGTTTAGCATAACATATATATTGAACTGCGAAATCAGTCAAGACGATCGAATAACGTGATACAGTAACGAACGCATGGGCATAAATACATTCAAAACAAGTTCTATGAACGTTGATTTTAAAACAGAAAAACCGACTTTAACTTTATAAAATACTAGCGGCCCATTCCGGCTTCGCTCGGATAATATAACCTGGATACCAACTGCAGCGCCATCTGCTGGGGTGATTTGTGAATCTAAACCATGCAGGGCCCTACCCAAACATATACAAAAAATCATTCAAATCGGTCGAGCCGTTTAGGAGGAGTTTACTTACAACTAAAAGTGGCATTGATTTATATTTATATTTCAATGTCAAACGGACATTAACCTGATTAAGAAAGAAATCGATGACATTAAAAATCTACTCCAAGAGCTCCGAGGCAACCAAAGTACCGGTTGTGGACATCCAGAACAACTATTTCCTAGGCCTTATCATAAAGATAAGGATACAGGAAATAAATCGAATGACAAACAAGTCTCAATTAAATCCGTAGCGGGTATGATCGGGCCTTGCAGTGAAACGAAGGCATTAAATTCGACGGGAGGAGGCAGAGTGCGGAGGGAGATGCGCGCGAATACATCGCTGTCGAGTGCATCCGCACTAACGCTAACACCGGCCGCCGCCGTCGCGGACGTGCCCGCGCCCGCGCCTGCGCTCGCGCATGCCCCGCGCTCCCCTGCACACTCACAGCTGACTACAACAACAACAACAACAAACATTGACAGATTGTCAGGCGAGCATGTACCGACCTATAGAGACATGGTTAGCGCTTCACACAGTACTGACGATGGATTTAGGACCGTTACTAGAAAACAATCAAAGCCATATAAATATAGAAATGAGAGGGGAACATTACAAAACAATACTAAGTTGTTTGCAGCAGAGTCGTACGCGTATATTTACCTTTCGCGTGCTCAGAAGGCTATTAACGAAGCAGACATTAAGGAGTATATAAATAATATGAAGGAAGATTGTTTAGAGGTAGTAAAATTGAATCAGGCGAGAGAAACAAATTTTAATTCTTTTAAAATCAAAATATTGTCAACGAAATTAAGTACTTTTTTGAAAGCTGACTTCTGGCCAGAAGGGCTCGTGTTCAGAAGATATCGTCAACATGTCGCGTCTAGAAATGATACCGCTACTCCTTTAAACTAGTCATGGATGTACAGACAAGAAAAGATAACAACATCACAGTCGTTTCTTTTAATTGTCACTCAATTAAAAGTTGTATCCCCGATGTGCGCGAGCTTTGCCGGACAGCGGATATTTTATGTATCCAAGAACATTGGTTGATGCCACATGACCTTGGCCTCATCAATAAAATAGATAAGGAGTTTAGCTGCTACAGCAAGTCCTCTGTGGACACAACGGTAGTCCTCCGCGGGCGACCCTACGGGGGGACGGCGCTCCTGTGGCGGACGGACCTGTTCACGCGCGCTGACGTCATCCCGTGCGACAGTGATCGAGTGATTGCGGTGCGGCTGACCCGTGACGACCGCAGCCTTCTCGTATTTTGTGTCTATATGCCGGTTAACAGTGAGGACAATCTGCCCGAGTTTACAGACTGTCTGGCGCTGGTGAGTGCGGTCATCGATAGCGCGGACGACGAATGCGTTATCGTTATGGGCGACTTTAACGCTCAGCCTGGATCTCTTTTCGGTAGAGAACTAGTAGATTTTTGCTGCGAACATACGCTGTCGTGTGTGGATATAGACAGGTTGGAACCGGACACCTTCACTTACGTTAGCGACGCGCACGGGTGCTGCCGCTGGCTCGACCACTGCCTCGTCACGGAGGCCGCGGCGCCGCTCGTGACCGACGTGCATGTTGACCGCGCGGTCACGGCTTCAGATCATTTTCCTCTAGTCATTAATGTTAATTTTGGAAATATTAGTCGTAAAATATCGCGTGATGCTGCTTTTAATGAAATTTATAAAACTAATAGAGTTATGTGGGGTAACAGAGAACGGGAACAAGTCATGCGATACTCTGAGTTTTGTGATAAAAAGTTCACAGAATTATTGAAATGGCAGGACGAAGTAAAAATAGAATGTGAGGACTTACCACGAGATAATGACATGTACTATGCATTCATAGATAATTTATATGACAAAATCGTAGGTACGTTGCAGACAGCAGCTGAGCAGACATATACGTTTAAAAGTAGTAGAAAGCGTGACAAAATCGTAGGGTGGAATTTTCACGTCAGACGAGCTCATGCAAAGGCTAGACAGTTGTTTTCCCAATGGTTGTCATATGGTCGGCCGCGCTCGGGGATATCACTATGAAAATATGACTGCCGCACGTAGGGAGTTCAAAGCCGCGCTAAAATTTGTAAATAGAAATCAAGACAAAATAAAAATGGAAGTGTTGGCTCGTCATCGTTCCAATTGTAATTTTATTGATTTTTGGAAAGAAACAAAAAAAATTAGATCACAAAAATAGTATACCCGTGTGTATCGAAGGGGAAAAAGAAAAAAATAATATCGCTAATATGTTTAAGGCGCATTTTAATGTACAAGCCAAATCACAGAGTCAATATAGTATGAGAGCTGGCCGGGGCACGGAGCCGACCCAGGTTGTCATAACGCCGAAGAATGTTGAAACTATTTTGAGGAATATGAAGCGTGGGAAGTCTCCGGGTCACGACAGCCTCAGTCTAAAGCATTTAATATTTGCGGGTCAACAGTTATATCATGCCTTGTCGCGGTTCTTTAATCTGTGCGTGCGCCACAGTTGTTTACCTGAGAAACTTATGCGTACTCTGGTTATACCTATTACAAAAAACAAAACAGGTGATATCTCGAGAGTGTCCAACTACAGGCCTATTTCTCTCGCGACAATAGTGGCCAAGGTGCTTGAACGGGTTATCCACTCTTATACTAGTACGATGACCATTGACGATGGCCAGTTCGGTTTCCGTCCGCAACTCGCTACGGATATGGCTGTTTTTTCTCTAAAAGAAGTAGTTAAATACTATAACAGGCATGAGACTACAGTATATGCCTGTTTCCTAGACTTAAGTCGCGCGTTCGACACGCTCAACCACGGAATACTATGGAGAAAACTGCACGGTTCAGGAGTCCCTACTGAGGTTGTTGATCTGTTAGCGTACTGGTACGGCAACCAGACCAGCAGCGTCAGGTGGGACTCTGCACTCTCTGATAGCTACCAGCTGTCCTGCGGAGTGAGGCAAGGGGGTCACCTCACCCGACCTTTTTAATTATTATGTCAATGATTTGATCGTGGAATTGAGCAGCACTCCGGTCGGGCTCAGGCTGGACGGGAGATACGTCAACAACCTGAGCTACGCTGACGATATGGTGCTGATCAGTCCCTCGATTAAAGGTTTGCAAAAACTTATAGGAATATGTGAGAGGTATGCGAGTAAGCACGACTTGGTTTACAATAGTAATAAGACGGAAATGGTCGTATTTAGAGCGGAAAGGGCCCCAACATATACCTGAAGTACGTCTCAATGGCAAGCCGGTAGGAGTGGTGGATGCGTTTAAGTACCTTGGTCATATAGTAACATCGACCCTCCGAGACGACGAAGACATCGAGCGACAGAGGCGAGCTCTATGTGTGGTGGGCAATATGATAGCGCGTAAGTTCCAAGGGCCTCACCTGACGTGAAAATTACGCTCTTTAAGTCGTATTGTCAGTCGTTTTACACGTGTCAGCTTTGGACGAAGTACTCGTTGAAATCGCATGACAGCATTAGAGTAGCCTATAATAACATCTTTAGGCACCTGATGGGCCTAAAACGTTACTGTAGCGCGTCAGGAATGTTTTTTGAAGCGCGAGTTGACACGTTCAACGCTATTCAACGGAAGCGAATTTCGTCTTTCATGTCCAGAGTGAGCGCATGTAATAACGCTATTGTCAAAGGGCTAGCGGATAGATTGCTGCTGAGTGGAACGTACCGACGATGGGTGGCTATTGCCACTAAAGAGACTACTTTTGTGTGTTTTATTTTATTATAATGTACATAATTATTATACTTAGATATTATGTTAATTAGTGACATTTTGTATATGGATCTTGGGTCTGAAATAAAGATTTATTATTATTATTATTATTATATATAGATAGATTAAAGGATTCAAACAAATGCGTTATTTGGATATGTCAAAGTTTCAAAAAGCAAATTCCTTCTGATCTTAGGGACGTCAAACATAAAATAGTGTCGTATTTTGAGCTCAAAGTCCGATAAAAAAGAACTGAATCAGATCACATAGATTATTGCCGAAAAGTATCGGATAAACCCGATAAACTAGAAACCTTACGCCGATGTTCAAGATAAATATAATTATCAATAGATTTAATATTAGGAGAATGAAGATGACAACAAAAAACACAAAATATAATAAACCATTTAATTCAGAGCTGCAAAGTTTTTTAAAGGGGCTTTATGGAATTTCACTTCAGATGATATCAAATAACCTACTGTCTTAACGAAAACAGACACGTAGAACATACATACTTAGAAACATGCACGACGCAAACCCAACGACTACGACGGTACTCAACGAAAACGAAATCCGCCCTAAAGTAAAGACACTATAAGTATAATAGACCTAAAGAATCCAGACAATGCAACATGCATGTTTCCGACGCAGGCGCATGCCAAACAATTTAGGACAATTGGTAGAGTCAGCACTTCGTTTATTGCTAACGGTCATTTTGTAATTACCGAAAATTACACTTAAACAAATTGATCATTATTAGCGAAGTAGTGGTGACCTGCGGGTCTATTGGCGTAGGTACTGAATATGCTTGGGCTTTCCTATTGTTGTCTCTGTAATTTTAAGCGAAAATAAAAAGAGAGCAATGTCAAATTTAACAGTTTTAGTTGAGCTGTATACTTTCAGGTGGCGGGAACGTTCGACTTCACAATCGTGTTATAATTTGGTCGAACCCTGAATTCTCTGAATATTTTTCCTAGTGTAAATGTACTAGCTTGTTATTATCATTGACTTTAACAGTGAAGGAAAATACCGTGAGGATAACGGCATGTTCTAAGAATGACTAGAACTAGTAGAAGTTATATTTATGTAACAGTTTGTCATCAATATTGGATTTACTGTGAAGAAAAATATTGTGAGAAAAACGGCGTGTTTAAAAAAGGTACTTTCCGAGGCCATGCCGTTATCTGCGAGCCGGTATTAGGTCAGCGTCGTGGATTTGTAGCCTTGACTCTTTCCTTGTAATAAAACGTTTTGAGTCTCAGAAGCGAGAACTTAAAGTATGCTTAGCAAAGTACACACTCTAACACAGATGCTTTAATATCCGGAAAGCATTTCCTCTGTACATTTGAATATAGAAGTGATAAAACTACGTATACATGAAAAACCACTTTTTAACCGACTTCCAAAAAAAGGAGGAGGTTATCAATTCGACCCCTATGTTTTTTTTTTTTTTTTTTTTTTTTTTTTTATGTATGTTACCTGATTTCTCGAGAACCTCTGAACCGATTTTAAAATTTATTTTTGTGTTCGGATGGGTATGCTTCCCGAATGGTCCCATATAAATTTTTTTGAAATCGGTCAAGCAGTTTTTGAAATATGAACCAAAAACTGAAAAATTGCGTATCTGGATGACGTTGTAGATTTCACAAAAGTTATGAATCTCGACCCTGTCAATACAAAATTGTGTAAATGCTTTAATAAAAACTTGTTTTTAACCCCCGACCAAAAAAAGGGGTGTTATAAGTGACGTCGATGTCTGTCTGTGTGTCTGTCTATCTGCTGTGGCACCGTAGTAGAACTCTAACAGATGGGCCGATTTCGATGCGGTTTCTTTTATTTCAAGGTTAATACCATAGCAGATGTTCTTAGCTATGTCTGGTTAATGTCGATTCAAGATGGCCGCCTCCACAAAATGGCGGACAAAATATTTTCACAACCTACCTCAATTTGGGTATCAAATGAAAGGGCTTGACTAGTAGAGTACTAGGTATGTACTATAACAAATTTCAAATCCAAAATGGCCACCACGACAAAATGGCGAATTATATTATATTTTTCATTACTACCTCAATTTGGGTATCAAACGAAAGAGCTTGACTAGTAGAATACTTTTCACTATGAAAAATTAAAATCCAAGATGGCCGCTTCCACAAAATGCCGAAATACATTTCTTTTTCACAACTCCTTTATATGGGTATCAAATGAAAGGGATTGACTAGTAGAATGTTGTACAGGTAACAAATCCAAGGTAGTCGGGGTTAATCAAAATTTTAATTTTGTTCTTGTACACTAAAAAGAGTAAAATAAACTATTTTCGTACAAAAAATTAAACCGACTTCAAAACTACAAATAGGCACTCAAAAGCGAAAAATAAACTAAAATCATTGTTATAAGCGCTACTCACTCATCTATTTGAAGTCGGTGCCAGTCAGGTCAAAAAGTTAGTAGATTGATGCTATGTAGGCACAGGTAAGTAGTATCTATCCTATACCTGTTAGATTTAGCTGGCACCGACTTCAAATAGATGAGTGAGTAGCGCTTATAACAATGATTTTAGTTTATTTTTCGCTTTTGAGTGCCTATTTGTAGTTTTGAAGTCGGTTTAATTTTTTGTACGAAAATAGTTTTTAGTAAAACTGTTCGATATTATGTATTATGGTTAGACATTTCCATAAAAATCTAATATGAAAAGCAAATGTTTTACCACCCGCAAAGCATAAAAATGTGATAAACGTTAGTTATATGAAAGGGACAGTAGGACTATGGTTCCATAAACAATGGCCGAACAATGGACCATTGTGGCCCTTAGCTCCTGATGATGCACTTGATAATGATGTAACTTATGGTAAGCATGCAGGCTTTGATGATTTAAACATGTACTTCATTTAGATTATCCTTCGTATGATGACAGTACAGATAGTAAAACACCCAATGCAAAGAATCAAACTACTAAAGTACAGAACAAAAATAACATCACAAAAAATTATGGTATTTTCGACTATTCGTCATAAAAGATTAACAAAAAAAAACAGAAAAAATAGTACTAAAATAAGTAATCTTGATATTTTTGGAACACACAAAATTTTAAAAATAAACTTTTTGCCAAAAAATATTCAAATTTGTTGAGTCGTTCGTCTAAACTATCAACAAAATATGCTCTTATACATATATGCAACGTCTTGAGTTTGAAATGCAAATTTAACTGAAACGTCTATCCTCTTGTAAGTTTCTAGTACACTGCATTTAAACCTGTTTCAGAAACTCTTGAATTGCATTTGCTTAAGCAGAAAAAACCGTCCTCATATTCACAGCAAATTGATAAGAAATCAAGGTGTAGGTATTATTAAGGCAATTTCGACATCAAAGAAGAAACAACGGAGGTAAAAGATTCATTCCTATAGTCAAATAGATTTTATTTATACTTACGGACAATACGGATGCGTTAAATTGGATTAGATCATCAAATTTGCTCTACGTCAAAGCAGTTTTTGCTGTATCTGCGGCTTTTGAGCCAATTATCGAATTAAGGCATGTTTTTGCATTGATACTTTGATCTTTTATAGGTATAGTCACGTGCTAATACATTATTTCGTTTTTATAAGTATCCTAAAGGTGCGTATTTTTCCGTACGGTACTATTTGACATACATCTGCCTTTTTTGTTTTGCAGATAATATGTTTATTACTCTCTTCCGGTAGAAATTACACGAACTTACAAGTTACGACATGATTGCTGATGTACAGTTTCATTCACATAAGATAACTGATGAATTTTATGACGACCCAACCCCAAAATGTAAATTCCTAAAAAAGGGCTACAAGATAAATAAAAAGTAAAGAACAAAGTATGCCTTGTGTCGACAGTTAATATTGTTTATACAAGATTGCTAACACGTGTTTAACAGCTACCAAATTATCAAAAAGAAATCCTTGTTTTTATTTTGTAATAAATTCTTGTCTCACATTATCCTGAAGTTGTAACGGTCTCATAATGTACGTTCTACAAGGAAGTGCAATAAATAATATTGATAAATCTAGTTAGCAGCCTTTGCTACTGATACGTGAATTACGAAAACAAACAGACTGTTTCAACAAGTGTTACAGAAACATTATATCTACTTACAGTTTCCCATTAGTGTGATAAACACTATAAACTCCATAAGATTCGAATACCGTCATCTCGGCATTAGTCAGATTTATTTTAAGAAACCTCCTTATATTTATTTCTATTCACAAATTCTTTCACACACTGTTTACATAATTCACATGGCGTTGGATCAAAAATGCGTATAAATACCGACACGTCACTTTAGCACGTTGATGGATGATATTTTATCGGTCGCGTGGGATATATTTTGATTAAATTTGATGTTGTTTGTAATAAAATATCGATAGTCGATAGAATGCGGTCGCGCGAACAGGCGGTCGCGAAGGAACTGCCTTGCCCGGTTGCAAGTGAAACGTTATTGATAAGACCGTGTGAGTCTACGTCACTTATCGACCACTTTATTAATCTGCATCAATTTATTCATGAAGACAATTGGTCGAATCTGTCACTGAGGTTCGGAGACGGGGCATTGAACGTACCTTCAGCCGTAAGGGGGGCCAGCCGATAAAATGTCCCAGTAAAACATACATGCTCGTGTTCTCAATGAACGAAATGCCTTGTCGTATCTCCGACAGAATTTTTCGTTGATAAAGCTCCAACCTTAAGTGCTTTAGATAAGGAAACATTTTTGGGACAAGAAATGAATCCGATTGATACCGCGAATGCAGTATCTCGAAAAGGAGTGTCGAGTTCTGATTCGAATGATATTTTTTGTGTATTATTCAGTGTTTAAATTATTTCTTTATAATCGCGTTTCTTTCCCTCATTCATTAGCCTTCTATCTGTTTAGAGTATGTCCGACAACTTTGTATTTTATGTTAGCATTAAAGATTTCAAAGAGCTGTTCAGTGGAGTTATTCAACTAGTCGGATTTACATATCGGAATAGGGAAGAGATAGTTATGATTACCATTAATCAGCAGTATACCCGAAGAATACGATTAGTCAATGCTGTTATTTTTAATTTAATAGCGTTCCGGATGCCTTCTAATACGTTTTCGAACGATCGACAGTACCGTTGATATAGATTTTTAGTTAGTTCCCACATTTGTATAATTCGTGCATTTTTGGGCTGTTCGATTTATTGCGTCTATCATTGAGTGTTATTTTAATTTTGTAATTTACATAATTTGTGATCGTTGTGGATGTAATGTTAAGTAGTTTAGATTATAGGTTTATAGACCATTTTAATTCAAACTGGACACATTTTACTCTGTATAGTACTATATTTTAAAAACCTTTAGTCATTTATTATTTTTATGGAGATTCGTAACTAAAACACATTAAATTCACATAATTAATTTTGCTAGATATAGCGTAAATATCACTGAACCATGGACGTATAAAAATAGTCGGACGTAGTGTCGCTAAAACAAAAGCTGTGTCCATCGAGTCGGCCACGTAATATGCACGTGTGCACTGTCACATACAGGCTGACACGCTCGAATCAGTGGGTCATTACACACGCTACTTATGTGCGTGTCAGCCTATCAGTGACAACCTGACAACGCACACGTGCAAATGTGGCCGACTCTAGTGACACAGTTTTGGTTTTAGCAAGACTACGTCCGACTTTTTTATATCTTCATGCACTGAACATTATTATGTTTTTACATTATTTTATTCCATTCGTACAATAATTATTGTCGCAGGTAACAGGTTTGGGTTGACCGTCGCGTCGTCTCGCCTCACCAACGACGCGATTTACATAATAGGTATACAAAGGACATAGGCACATGCTTAGTAGATAACAAATGCGTGGAATATCTACTAATGTACCTAATTGTATTTAGTTATGAAGCTATCTGGCTTTTTAGTGGTATAACAAAAATATAAAAAAATATATTAAATTTATTAATTGAATAAAATATTAATTTCAACCACATTTTTATTATTGAACGTACCTACTTTAAATAACAACAAAATACAAACAAAATACTTTATTGAAACAAATACATTTAACAAGATCAATTGGAACCCATCAGTTCCGAACTAGTATGTAATACTGTGTTTCGGAACCGATGGCTTCTCCCTTAACATTTATGACACTAGAAAAAAAAACATAAATTAACATTAACAACTGTGACAATTTTTTACACACATTCATATATATAGGATTGAAGTAAAGAAATAATAAAATTTGATATCAATACAAATTTTTACAAAACACTTATTGTTATTCGGGGTTATGCCGTGTATACTATTTTTTTAAGTTAGTCATATTATGTTATATCTATATCTACAAGTAAGCATTCAATACTATCATAATCGAATCTGGCCAACCATGATCTCAAAATCTTTTTAATTTCGTTATTCGATTTTCTTTTAATTTTAAATTCTATGTCAATTTTATTATACAACAATGCAATCGTATTTTTTTTTCGCAAACTTAGTTTTCCTGCCTGGTACAGGACAGGGACGATCTCTTTTAGAATCATCTATCAAGAGGGTAGATAACATATATTATGTATATTTTTATCATTTTTATCACTTGACTGGCCTAGTGGCTTAGTTGGTAGTAGCTCTGCCTGCGAAGCCGAGGGTCGTGGGTTCGATCCCCACCCAGTGCAAAAATTTGTGTGATGAATTCAAATGTTTGCACTGTGTCTGGGTGTTTTTATGTATAATAAGTATGTATTTAAAACTATATAAGTATTATATCAGCTATCTGGCTGCCATCACACAAGCTTTGCTTAGTTTGGGGTCAGATAGTGTTGTGTGTGAATAGTCCACCAATATTTTTTTTTTTTAGTCCACCACCAATATTTAAAAAGTATTAGGTACCAATATTGCTATAAATCACATAAGTTTTCCAAATGATAACAGGCTGGTTATACGAACGCAAAGACTCCACGTGTTATCTATAAGTTCGGGTAACTGATAACTAACATGTGTTATGTTGCTAAGGTCAACCAAACTATCGTTCTCGGGTTCCAGTTACGATTTAGCTGAACTACATACATGATCCTTGTCATCCATGTCATGTAGGCATCGTCAATTGAATTCAATGACCTATAGTAATCTTAAATTCTTGATACAATGCTTTATTGGCCTGTGAAGACTAAGTAACCAAATAAAGCAGTGTTTCGTTAAATTCTTTAGCATTCATACATTCAAATATGTGTCTGTACGTAAATAAATGGTGTAGTGGTACAAAACATACCAAAAACGTTATTATTTCTTGAGAAAGAACCCCTATAAAGTTTGAACGAAAAACATTTCTAAACGTTGCTCCATAAAAAGTAGCCCACAGTAACTCAATCCTCGAAATATCTGACAAAAAGTCAGAAATTGTTACGAAGCCATCAAACAAATGACTGCAGCATTACGTCAATGATTTTGAGCCTTATTTTTATATAGTTAAAGATCCAAGTTGAGCGATAATGCAGAGAAGAAATTAAGATATCATGTTAAAATTGTGAAACTGGATAGTTCCTGCGCGGTTAAAAGTTTTTTAACAAAACGTTAACGTATTGCCCTGGTTTGTTTTTGAGAAAATTGTAATATGTATATTTATAAAATAACGTTTTAGTCAGTTTATGTAGGTACTTATACTCAAGCCCTTCTCTCATAATGGAAGAGTCAAGACCATAATCTACAAGGCTGTCTAATTGCGTGTTTTCGTATAATACATGTTCTTGAACATTCTTTTTTTACTATTCTCATCAGACTACCATCTCCCCCGATGTTAAGCGAAAATGCGGTCTACAATGGACCGTGCTGATCTAGAAAAAACCGATTCAATCTCAACTTGAACTTTGAAGAACCAAGAATGTATCCCTCGAGAAAACCCTACTAAGGCAACGTATTCCTCAGACGCCCTAGACTAGACGTTCTCATCACAGAAATAGAGTAGGATTGTCCTTCATCTAACACTTATTGTAATGATAGCGACTTGTAGATACTTATCTTATTATTGACATACGGTTTTCTCAAACATTTATTATGTACAAAACGTTTATGTAAAATCACATATAAAAAGAGAAATATTCACAAAACGAACAATATTTTCTTCATACGCTTCCAAGGCGATTTCATGAATTCGAACTCACCACAAAAATAACTTTTACCGTTATGAGTAGAGAGCTCCAAAGAGTAAATGCGTAACTCTTTAGTAAGAAACCTCGCAATTCAAGTACAAATTCTTACGTTCATAAGGTTCTTGGAATAGAATCCTAATTATTAAGCTCCCACCAAACTGGCAACGACGATCACGAATCGTTTAAACATTTAACTAAACGTAAACTTAAATTTATTTATTATTAAACAGCTCGGAAGTTAATGTGGAACACTAAACTTTTCCAAAAAATTTAAAGCCCATTAAGCTGATTTTTTTATGTATATAAATATTATGTACATATACAAATACTATAATAGTATTATCCGTTTCTATTTTCATTGATGAATAATTTATGTTGACGAAAAAATTCCTACTGCTCAATAGCCATAACATAATAATGTGTTGCAAATTTCCTCGTCAAATTTTGTTTTTGTACTCATTGGGCGAGGCGCTAGCTTATTTAAGAGCAAAGCATTTTATTTAATGAAAAAAAAAACAAGCAAACTGCAGAAGCAGACTGCGTGTTACATTGTGTATTGTACAGTTTACACAGTTTTGTTCACTACAAAACGCAGCTGTTAACCGGCACCTCTATTTGACTAAACCTTTACAATTCAGTACGTACAATTTCATTCACTCAAACTAACCAAAGTTTAGTCATAAAAACAACTTTATTTAAAGGAAAAAAAATAATTCTAGAAATGCTCCGGTGATGCATTCTATTTTAGCAATAATGCAATATGACAGTGTCCAATGTCACATGAAAATAGTCCTATGACATCATGTTGATAACGAGTTTGATAACTTACACAGCAATTTTATCGCTGCGCTACTGTTTATGTATTTCAAATGGCATATTTTTTGTTATCATAAAGTGCATTGATCATAATCATTTATCGATTTATCGTGATATGTTTATTATTATCAATGCTGTAATGTGTTGAATCTAAAATTAACAGATAATAAGGAACCTGGACCAGTATGCCTGCTTAAATTTAATTATACGTATTTCGAAATTGTGAAATTTGAAATCTTTACTAAATGTTATCAATGTCATTTTTGTTCCAAATAGTTTTTTTTTGGACTCAACAACTCTCGGATACTTTTAATAAAAATAAACATACTTAAGCAAGATGTTACAATATATGTAGCTACGATTAAGCATGAAGTGGATTCTCATTTAAATCACCTGTATTCCGTGACTATTCCAACTCTTGCTAAACGAACCAACAAAAAGCAACCAAAGTTTACGAGTATGACGTATGTGCCAGCCATCGCTTTGCTCGACCGTATTTTAGTAAAGAAGTAAGCTTTAGCTGCTCAATTTTGACCAAAAAAAATCTAAAATGTGTCAACTACTAGCGATCAAAATATCTCGAAGGTTTTGTCACAGGCAGTCTACCGTGACCGAGGAAATCACCTTAGATCTTAGAACTTCCCTTGACTCATACAACCGTGGTGACTCATACATTACTCATGCACGGTAAAAATTATAACACTATTTGATAAACGCTCTCCGCGTTGTATGGAATTCATCCTTGACAATATTACGCGTAATACTGTGATAAAGAATTTGATAAGTGAATAGTTTTTAGATAGAGTACGTGCTTTTTGCTTCATTGAAATAAATAAATAGGTGGACAATTCACACACAATACCATCTGACCCCAAACTAAACAAAGCTTGTACTACAGTGGCCAGATAGCTGTTAAAATACTATAAATAGTTGTAAATCCTACTACTATTATGAACATCAATGTTTGTATGTTTATTTCTCAATCACGTTAATGTCTGAACGGATCAGGGCGTCTACTCTCTTTCTACGAAAAGCGTAATTTCGAAATAAAGACGCGACTTTCCTACGTAACTCCCGTTCTACTTCGTTTCGTCGGATACATTGTTTGACGTTTAAATGTTCTAAGCCAACTCTAATTAGAGTAGGTTTAGAAGATTTAAACGGACGAAATGACGGACCTAAGTAGAACCGGAGTAGGAAAGTCACGAGTTTATTTCGAAATACGTTTTTCGAAAGACAGCAAACGTCTTTATCGACATTTGGAACATAGCCTGAAGAAATAAATAGACTATATTTTATCCCAGAAGTAAAGGGAAAGGGAACTTCGTACCTATGTAGGTACAACCGCGAGGTACTGGTAGTAAAGGATATTATTCAGTAATATGTGAATAAGCTGCACACTCATTGTTCCCACTGCTGAGATTTGGAGTCTTCTCTCACGAGGAGAGAATCAAGGTTATAATCCACCACGCTGGTCACGTGCCGTTTGGCGGATAATATGAGTCATCTTCATTAGCGTGTAGTTGTCCAGTGCAGTTAGCCTCAGATGGCCTCTACTACTGTTAATTTATAAAAAATACTGTCGGCCTACATGTCTTTACATATTATAACGTGACTAGAATTGTTGTCCAAATTAGATTTTAATGAAAGCTTTAAATAGACTTTTCAGAGCTAGCCCGTAACTATTATTAGCATCAAAACACATTTTGTCGGTAAATTACAACTTTTAGTGATATATTGTAACAAACACTGGTAATAATCCACATGGTGTACTTTGTCTTGCCTGAAAAGTTTGACACAGTTTGCACTTACGAGCTATCACATCTACTGACGTATATATCTCGTAAGTTTAATGTATTATTTTATGTTTTTTTATTTATATCTTGGTATCCTTGTGGATTTCGATATCGAGCGACAAAAACAAAACAATATGCATTTAAAAAATCATCACAAAACTACTGCTGAAAAAAAATGGGAGAAGACCAACAAATAAGCTACTTTTAATAACAATAGGTAATCAATAAACCCTGAAATTTTAAGTAATTCTGTTTAAGTAAATTACCATACATAAATGAAGCTAATAACTTGTTACCTTAACATCAACGCAACGGTTAAAGAAAACACAAAGCTAACTTTATTACTAGAACTAACATAAAATGGCCGTAATAAAATTATTTTCTAAGAACTCAAAATATTGCCTCATTTGGTTACTGAAGATGAGATTTACATAATAATAAGCTCGACTTTTATTACAGGCAGTTCAAGTCGAATTTGAATCTATCGCAAAAAGAAACCAACTTAACGATATCCTATTTTATTCCATAATATAAGTGACGGAGCGAACAAGAGATCCACTTGATGGTAAGCTAGAGAAGTACAAAAAATACAAATAGTATGTATTTGATTTCGCGTAATTTCGTTTTTTTTTATCAACGATGCCACAGTCAGACACACGTTATAATAATAACACCCTTGTTTTTACGTCGGAAACTAATTAATATAATGAAATCAACAATACAGTAATTTATCCTGTCAATTACGTTTACTTATGTGATAATTTTAGCATCTAAAATAATTACTAAAAAATAAGTCATAAAGCTTTGAAGTTGCACATTTCGTGACAAATTAAACTGGAATTTGACATGTGGTTTCTTTTTTGCGACAGAACACTCTAATAAGATACCCTTGCAATAAAAATATTACCGCCATAAAGGGTGGACAAAGGCAGTTCGATGACTTCAGCTGAGCGCGATTCCGTTGTATAAGAACGAACGGCATTTGTTTGACTGGCCTCGTGGCTTAGTTGGTAGTGATAGAGTAAGATTCCAGGGCCGCCAGACGTCACATATTTTCTGATAGATGAAATGTGGACAATCGAATAAAGTTAGTACGTACTAAGAACACATGCTTACTTACCCGCTAACTTGCTTAGACGGCCAATTTTGAGACATGGGGTCCAGAAACTGATTTTCACGTATGTTATAGGCAATAGAGTTTTAAAGCGTCTGTTAAGCAAAACGGCCGACGGAAAGTGTCTGGGAGTACCTATTGCGTACGCGGCCCAAACGGTAATTGATTTTATTGGTATGAGTGTAAGATTGGATTTGGACTTAACCACAATCTCGATTGATGATAAGCGACAATACGGTCTACGATGTAGTGTACTTAGAACAAAATGGATTTATTCTCAACGGGAAGGATAGGGTTTCCATCGGGAAGAACTATTTTTCTGCATAAATTAGAAGACTTTTTGTTTTTAGTCCCTGTTGTACTCATGAACCGTATTTTAATACATTAAGGAAATTAGATAAAAATTACAAAAATTTGATTACATTCAGTATCTTATTATATAAGTGCGCACTTACACATACAAACACACCACACACAACCCATTCAAGCACAATCACATCCTACTACCACACACAACCATGCAGTTGTACTAGTTGTCTATATCTTTAATTTCTTTGAGTAAGTACTTGATTCTGGTTCGTAGCAATCCAAATATTAGTATAAACAACCAACTATAATAATTGCATTGGAAGAGCACTAGTCATTGCATCTCAGGGTATCCTACAGCGATGACTAGTGTCTGAATGTCGAAGAATGTACATGGAATTTAATAGATTAAGCATGTATCCAAATAATTATAAGTTTATTGCATATGTATTATTTTATTTAATTGATAAGATTTCATGTATTTTTTTCTAATGTAATTGTTTTTGTTTAAATTTTTTTTTATTATTATTATTTTATGACTGCGTGGCACGTGGCACTATACTGTTATAAGCTTAGTAGTGTTGCTTACCATCGAACTCATGTAATGCTTTGCTCAAGTCAGTTTATACATAAAAAAAAAACTGTGTGCACCATTTTTGTCTTACCTTTAAACTTGCCTTAGAATTTGTTTAAAATAAATTTGTTTACCTATTATTTCACGAATAAATAACATTACATATTTTGTTTATTGTTAATATCTGTGGTCAAATCGAAAATTATGGGGTCGATTTTTATCAGTGGTCAAGTGGTTGCCAAGTGTGGCAACCACTAGTATGAAAAATAAATAAATGACGTACGAACATTTTCTATGTATGTTTCTATTACATTTGTGCAAGTATCTATGTAGATGTATCAAGGAAACCACACCACTGCCCTTACTTATTGCCCTGTCCTAGCACTCAAAAGGTTATCTGGAAGAGATCGCTATAAGCAATAAGATCGCCTTTTGTGCCCAAAATGTCCTAATTTTAAGTAAAATCACTGTATTTCTGTATTGCTTTGTAGTATAATAAAGTGTTTTGTATTGTATTGTATGTATGTATTTGATAAATGAATAAAACATTTAGTGTGACAAAAATTAACCTAATATTAAAACTATTGGTGGATCGCACTTCAACAACACTTCAAGATATGGTTTAAAATTAAGACCTATCCAGTCGCCGTCTCTTCTGGCAGATGACGTGTCGTTTGCAGCAATGAAGCCGCACGCCCGAGTCGTTGCACTGACCCTACGGCCACCTGCTGACCTTCGTGGACTGCAAGCCGGCTTGTTTACGAGATTTCTCTATTTCTACGCTCTTCCTTCCCTTTCAATTACATAAGAGAATAATCCAAGAGTAGCATGAAATTTCATTACATTCTAATGAATTGAAAGCTTTGAATAGATTATACGAATGTATTTCTAATGTTACTATTTTGGTTGGTAACTTTATAATAAATGAATAAATGGTTTACTTTATGCATAAAATTACTAACTTTGTGAGTATAGATGGATTGTAATAGGTAATCGTCAATTCTAGGCAACGTCATTGTTTAACATCAGGTGTCATTTATCATTTAAGGTCCTATGTCCCCTAGCTGGGGCAGAGGGCGTCCACAGTGAGTTTCCATCCCGTTCGGTCTAGAGCTTCGCGTTTGACTTCGCTCCAGGTTTTTCCAATGGCTTTCGCCTCGCCAATGATAGTCCGCCGCCAGGTATGTTTTGGACGACCACGTTTGCGCTTTCCTTGGGGGTTCCAGTCTAGGGCTTGCCTCGGTATGTGGTTTGGATCCCTTCGGAGAGTGTGACCTATCCAGCTCCATTTACGGCGTTTGATCTGCTGGTCGATCCGGACTTCATCGCAGCGTTCCCAAAGCTGTTCGTTGGAAATTTTTTCTGGCCAGTAAATACCCAGGATTCTGCGAAGACATCGGTTGACAAAGACCTGGAGCTTGTGCGAGATGTCCTGGTGACCTTCCACGTCTCACACCCGTACAGCAATACAGATTTTACGTTCGACCGGAATATTTTGAGTTTAACTCTCCGGGTCAGTTTCCGCGACTGCCAAACGGGTCTAAGTTGCGCGAAAGTTGCTCTTGCCTTGGCTATCCTAGAAGTGATGTCCTCTTCAGTTCCACCAGTCTCCGACACGCAACTTCCGAGGTAGGTGAATTTGTGGACCCGTTCCACTCCTCTGTGCCGATAACCAACGGGAATGAACTCGTTGCCCCGCACCTCATTTCCTTGGTCTTCCCGGTGTTGATTTTAAGCCCTGTCTTTTCGGCTTCTCTCCGGAGGTCGTCCAGTTTGGCCTGCATGTCTGCGCGAGTGTGGCTTAAGAGGCATATGTCGTCTGCATAATCCAAGTCTTCTAGGACGTTGGTTAAACCCCACTCTATGCCGCGACGCTTGTTTTCTGTTGTCTTATGCAGAACACCATCCAAGACGACAAGAAAGAGGAGTGGCGATAGAAGACAGCCCTGACGAACACCTGCATGAACTTTTATGTCCTCCGATAAGAGCCCTTTGTGTGTCACTTGGCATGAATAGTTCCTGTACATGGCTTTCACCATGCTTATCATCTTATCGGGAACTCCAATTTTGCGCAGACGGGACCAGATAGCGTTCCATCTCAGCGTATCAAAAGCTTTTCGAAGTCCACAAAGGTAAGGTAGATCTCTCTTGCCATTCTGATGCTTGCTCCAGTATGATACGTAGAGTGTTGATCTGGTCTGTACACGACCTATTGGGGCGAAATCCTGCTTGCTCACTGCGAATAAGAGGGTCGACGGCCTTCGAAAGCCTGTCCAAAATGATTTTGCAAAGCACCTTGGAAGGATCGAAAGCAAAGTAATGCCTCTCCAGTTACTGCATTGACTGGGATCTCCTTTTTGGCACTGAGATAAGAAGGCCTTTATTCCAATCGTCTGGTAGCTGTTCCTCGTTCCAGATGCGTTGTAACAGTGGTGTTAAGGCGTTTGCAGCTGTTGCCACATCCGCCTTCAGCATTTCTGCAGCTATGAGGTCAACACCTGGGGCTCTGCCATTTTGAGCGAGCGAATGGCATGGATTACTTCATCTGCAGTCGGTGGGGAGCAGTCTATGTCAAGATTTTGCAGCGGCAAGCATTCCTCCGATGAGGAGTCAGGAAGGTCGCCAGGGACCAGGAAGATTTCCTGGAAGTGTTCCTGCCAGCGCCGTAGTTGGCCCTCTGATGTCACAATAAGTTGGCCCTCCTTGTTTCTCAGTGGCCTATTCTTCGCACTTCGTTTACCTGATAGTAAGTTGGTCGCCTTGTACATCTCCTTCAGATTACCGGTGTCCGCTGCTTTTTTGAGCTCCATCAGCAATACCGTTTGCCCAGACTCTTTTGTCCCGACGAGTACTGCGATAGATAGCCTTTCGGATTTGCCGGTATTGTCGTTTGAGATCTTCCTGTACATGCTCGACGTTCCGCGCTACAATTCTGAGGTGAAGTTCTCGCCTTTGGCCGATGAGATCCCAAGTTTCTTGTGACATCCATTCTTCTCGTGTGTGTGTTTTATGTCCGAGAACGACGGAGCTGGTTTCTTTGTAGACCATTTTTATGCGATTCCACTCCGCGTCGACAGTTGCAGCGTTCGGAGTGTTCCGATCAAGGGCGGAAAAACGGTTTCGGAGTTCTATTTTAAAATTTCTAGTGCCTTGGTTTTTCAGCTTGCTGACATCGAAACGTGGGCTGATTTTAGGTCCTTCGGTCGAGCGAGACGTCGATACTTTTAACCGCACTTCTGCAACTACAAGGTGGTGATCGCTATCGATATCGGCGCCTCGACGATTACGCACATCCAGCAGCGATGTTCGCCAAGTTGAGCTGATAGCCAGGTGGTCGATCTGGTTTTTGGTTACACCATCGGGTGAGTTCCAGGTGTATTTATGGTGATCACCGTGTATGAATAGTGTCCCTCCGATGGTTAGATCATTTGTCTGGCAAAACTCTAAAAAGAGCTCTCCGTTCGCGTTGCGTGTACCCAGTCCGTTTTTGCGTTTTTGAGTGTGGCGGTTAGTGAGCTGTAAAAAATCGTCTTTGATCTCCTCGCTGGCTTCGTTAGTGGGTGCATAGCATTGGACAATGCTGATTTTTCTGACTTTGGTGTGAAACGGGCCGTAATAATTCGGTCAGAGATCGGTTTCCAGTCTAAAAGTCCCTTTTTTGCTACGTCCGTGAGCAAAATCTCACGCCATGCTCCAGGGAGTCGTCCTCGTTCTCCTTGCCGGAATATAGCAGGGTGAGTCCCTTAGATGTTCTCAGCTCTCCAAATCCGTTTCTGCGAACTTCACTGAGGCCCAATATTTGCAGTCTGTATCTGAGCATCTCTGCTTCTGCTTGGACAAGTCGACTGTCGTCACTCAGCGTTCGCACGTTCCAGCAAGCAATTCGTGTCCGAGTTTTCATGCCAAAGGTCGTCGTAGTTTGATCGGTCCGGTTTCTCTCTGTTTCAGTTTCAGGAATCTTGGTATTTCAGGTAAGCGAGTGATTAGCCCACTATACCCTAGCCCATTGGTGGGAGTGCCACCTCGGAGCCAACGGGCTGGCTCGGTTTTATTCGGGTCGCCTCCCTAGTGAGATGATTCTGTTTTGAGGCGCAGAATATTCGCCTTTCGCCCTGCATCCTTAGCTCATCTGCATCTCCAGGTGGTGGCCGCGCGTCTGCGCGGATGCAGAAGTTTCCCAGAGGGACGAGCGGGGACGTGGATGACGCGGACTGGTTAAGGCTCTGCTTTATCGGTGCTCCACCACTAGCACTGCAGATGGTTTCTTGGCATTTTATAAGTCATGCTGGTCTCACTATCAGCAATGCCCACCAAGACCATACCCTAACTTCCCCCCCAATATAAAAGAAAATACCTTTTGAATAAAAGTAGTATTTGAAGGGCTCAAATAACTACTGAATAAGCAATTTATTTTCCTATTTTTGGGATTCTGTTGATTGGTTGGAATATTATACAAGAACTCATCTCCGAAAGAGGTTTTTTTTCTGAACACGCCAGTTTTCTCACGATGTTTTCCTTCGGCGTTAAAGCCAGTGGTGACACATTTGAATACCTTGTACTTAATAAAATGCTCAAAGGTAGAGGCGAGATTCGAACCTCACAAAAGTAAAAACTAACCACTAAGTCGTCACGGCTTTTTACAAAATAAACATGCAGCGCCCCACGGATTTACCCGCGTAATTGCAATTCCCGTTTCTTTCCTGCGATAATAAGTATCATATGAATTATTCCAGACATGTTCATATTCTATCCTTTCAGCCGTTCCGACTAGAATGAGTGACGAACTTTGATCTTCTAAATTTTGTCATTCATATTACCTATTCATAATATTAATAAGATTATAAGCACTCTAAAAATATGGTATTACTATTTGGTGCCCTTACAAAAAACGTGCCTAAGCCTATTAGGACGTCGGCGTCACCTCAAATTAAAACCCACTCAATCGCAAACCATTGTTTGTTAAAAAAATACTTTGAACATAAGAAAGAAAGAGCCAAAACGATTTCGTAAACAAAAGATTTTTCTGTGTTACTTAGAATAAATTAAATAGTTCTATAATAAGAAGGTTCGCTTATCAGATCTTGAGCAGCAGCATCTTTTGTGGCGGAACAAGTTCGTTAAGTAGGCTTTTATAAGAAGGGCTCGAGAGTTTTATTGTGTTTATTTTGTAATACTTTTGTGAATTCTTCTTAAGCGTTTACAAAAAAAAAACTAAACGTATAAGTACATACAAAATACCCCTAGGCCCTTCAATATTTGCGCTATTCAAAAGTTCGGTGAGCAAGACAGTACAACAGTAACTACAAGTCATCTGAGGCCAACTGTTATATGTTTCTTAGTAAAAAAAGCAAAGACGAAGTACAAAGACACAAATACACAATCAGATACCTACATTCTCAGAACTATGGCAATCATCAAAGAATCAAATGAGTGCCCGATATGTCGATGTAGTTTCATGTACCATATTATCTGCAAACCTGACCTTCTCTTCTTTCTTCGTCTTTCCACGAAAAGCGTAATTTCGAAATAAACTCTCGACTTTGCTGCTCCGGTTCTACTTTGATCCGTCGTTTCGTCCGTTTAATTAAGCCTACTCTAATCAGAGTACTTAAGAAGAGGCTTAGAACATTTATACGTCAAACGATATTGCAACAAGATAGCAATAGATAAATGCTCCCACTGCTGGGACTCGGAGCCTCCTCTCGCAATCAAATCAAATTTATTTCAGAAAATGTCATTCCATATCAATTTCAATACACAACCACAACTACTTCAAATAACAATATTCTCAATTACACATAATTTATAGAAAGAAGCACATTCAGATAAATTGAACTATCAGGAATCTTAAAAACATATCGTTCTATTAATCGAACCAGCTGGAAAAAAAAGTTTATGTGGTTCGATAGATCGAACTATCAGGAATCTCAAAAGCACATGGTTCGACTGATCGAACCAAGAGGAAAAAAAGTTCACTTGGTCCGATTGATCGAACTACGCAGTCGAACCACGAGGCCTGGAGGTTTTTTTAAAATTTTTTAGAACACAGAAAATAAAAAAATAGAAATTGTTGGGTGACTGGCAATGCTCATCCACCTATCCTCTTACAGTTTATGGCCCATCAGAACTCGCATCCATCTGTACTGGACAGGACAGTCCGTATGCGACACTATCATCTGAAATCTGAAGACAGTCAGCGAGGCGCTGGATCGGCAGTTGCCGTTCTCCTGACTAGATCAGTCGTAACTTCAGGTATTTCAAGATATAAAAATGATACCTACATAGACATTTTCTCATGCGTGTCTATTTATTTCAAATACGAATTGCGTAAGTTTAGTACAGCCTTGGTACTTGTCGTACTACCGACCTACTTGAAGAGAAGGTGCTAACTCACTTACAGGGCCTCTTATGAGTACCTACAGAATAAATAATACTTGCAAGTGCAACTGTGTTTCACACGACGTAAGAGAGCCACTTTCGTATATTCGAAACAAACTGACATTTAAAATAAAAAACAGTGGGAAAGGTATAGGTTTTTTTGAGTAGATAAAATGCTTTTTAATTAAATTTCGAAAGAGCAATAACCGTTGGGGTAAACGCGTTCCGAATTCCACGAATAGACGAACGTTATGAGAGATGCAAGATGTGTGGTGCTGAGATTAAATGTAGTGACGGTTTAGGAAAGGCAGTGGTGGTTGGAACGTAAAGTGGAGGATCGGGCTGAATAACGTGTTATTGGAGAGGCTTTTGTCCACAGTGGACGAGTTGGGCTGATTATTATCAATGATGATAATGAGAAAGAACACTGAGCTGATAGCCATGATAATCGTCTGTCTTATATTTTTGTGTGACAAGTGCAGTACAGTGCTAGGTACTGATTTCAAGTCTTCTTGTTCATAGCTGACCGTGCTGTTCTGAACAGGCGTGTTGCTTACCATCAGGCTTCCTTTTGCTCGTGCGGTTACTCTATTTTATAAAAATAATTAATCAATTTGAAGAATTTTGGATTTGTCGAACACTTTAGTTTTATAATTTCACCACTTCAACGGAAAAGTTGGCACAACCAAAACTAACCACAGAATAATGGCAGAAACTATAGGAGGAAATCCACAGAATAATGATAGATTCTACGGTACGGAATCGGCGCGTGCGCCGCTAAACACTTTCCTAACACGAGATCGTAATCAAACACCGTAAAGGGTCACGATGGGCCACAATAACTATTGAGCAATACGTACTTACATATTGCTTTGATGGGGTTCAGTACACTCATTAAACTGCCATTCCGGAGAGCTTACAGTCTAACTAAAACTCTTTTGCTTTTTATTTTGCTCTCTCTTTCATTTTCGCTTGAAATTATTGAGGCAGCAATAGCAGAGTCAAAACAGAACTAGTTGAAGATTCGCGGTTTGAATATTTCCAAGTCAAAGAAATAAATCATTATTTATTTATATCTAAAGTTGTATAATATAGAGTGACGAGACGAGCTGGACATGTGCCTGATGGTAAGCAAAATGCCAGCCACATAACAACACAGTGACACGCAGCTATTGGAACATGAAAAGTCCAAATCATTACCTAGCACTGCACTGCGCTCGTCACCCAGAGATTTAAGATGTTATATATCTAAGCCCTGTAATTTCTCTGGTGACATTGTCCTTCAAACCGAAACACAGTCATGTTTGCAAATTACTGCTTGGCGGTAGAATAACTGGCAAAGGTGGGGTACTTCCCGAGGCGGACTCTGCTAAGAGTCCTACCACTACAAAATATCCCAGTGAAGACCGAACGCGGTGCGAGTTGCCGACTTCAAGTCTTTTTAATTTAATATACAGATATTTTTTGAGCATAAATAGGTATTGGTATTAGAATAAAATTCAATGGTGTTGGTATTACTTTTATAATCATAGTGATTTTTATTTGAATAATTAATGATTATAGTGCACTGACCTTTAGTCGGAATACATAATACCAGACACCATTTACAGGTATAGACTACGTAGGCGATTTTGTAATTTGTATATCAACAACAAGTTTTACATCATCACGCCTAATGCAGCCAGCAGACAAACCCACTTCAACTCAACTACACATAATTGGAGCACTTGACAAGTTGACACCTATTTATAAGGGTATAGCATAGGCATTTTATGCTAACGCGAATACTAGCAAGGCCTCATGGTTTTACCCGCTTATTTCCTGATCCCGATATTTTTTCTGGATAAAAAGTAGCCACTGTGGTATTTCAGATTAAATTCTGTGTGCCAAATTTCAACTAAATCTGTTCAGCCATTCCCACGTGATTAAGCATATAACATCCAAACTTTCGCATTTATAAAAAGTGAGCGACTCATTTAATGCTTGCATTGCAAGTTACTCTTGGCCTTATTGCACAAGGAATGAATCAAGGTCATAGTCTACAACGCTAGACAAATTGGGGTTATCCTCAAAAAATATGTTTCTGAAACTTTCAGGCCGTTTTGTCGTGATGTTTTGCTTCACGGTTGATGAATTCCAAAGCTGATGAAAACCTTTAGCGATAATCCTTATAAACATCAATACAACCTATGAATTCAAACTCAAAAAGATGTATTTTTAGTACATATTGATTTCTGTACGATGTTTTCCTTCACTGTTAAAACCAGTGATGACAAACTTGTTCGATGATGATGATGATGAACAGAAAAAAATACCTGTGGATTCAAATTCAAATACCATAAATTTGAATAGGCCGGAAGAGTCAATTCGGAACGGAAGTACACGGGTAGCCCTTTTCCGGTTTATAGTTCCACAGACAATAGACCATCCAACCATGTGCGGGTGTCTGAAGTCTGTCTGACGGTCTGTCTGCACTTTCTATTTCTGTCATTCTATTATTATAATGATTGATCGACCTTCGTTACAGATACAAGTATTATGCCTTAACCAAACGTAGTCTGCCAGTTGCCAGTACCACTCTGGGTTTCTGGCGAAGATCTTGAAGTATTGATTATATTATCTAGTAATACACAGCATAACGACAGTAACGCCACATAGCAACGTACAACGATAATTGTAAGTGTGTATAGACGAGTGGTTAACCCTGTTCCTAGATTTACTGGTTAACTGTCATCTTGAACTAAAGTTATTAATATAAAACTTGTAAAATACGACAACAATTTTAGCTCCTGAGAATTTGGTCAAACAATTTCGTCCTTAGAAGGGTCTTGGCTTCACCCAATTCTGTATTAATTCAATCGTATCATGAATGGCATTTAATCAGAACGCATTTGTTGTATGACAATGGACCAGAGATTTATCTCGTTTAGATTTATTTTTTTTACTTGCAAAAGTGGAGTGGACAGGAAAATGTACAATAATGTGTTAAAATTTACAAAATGTATTTCTGTCTGTAATGGATCTTCTTTTTAAATGTATTTTTTGTTCCCTATAGCTCTTATATTATATTATATTCTGTATTTATGCCATACAGATATTTTGAATCATAATTTAAATTTAAGAAGACCTAAGGCACCTTCATTATACCTCTACTTTAAACAACTAGAGTATCTGAGGTATGCCACCACACTGAATACGTCTACTTGTAGTTTTAGTTGCAATAATGTTATAAGTGTTGATAGTTTGGATCTATGGGAGTGTGCAATGTTTTAAATAGTTCAAAAAAAATTAATACATTTCTTTTGATACAATAATGACATAAGTGAATATATCTAGTAAAAAAACAAATATTTTTTAGTATAGAAATTTTTTTTTGAGAGCACCTGTGCTTGGTAGAATTTACGATTCAATCAATTGTGCCATTCAACTTGGAAATACTAACTACATTTTGTCTACTTTTTATTTTGTCAAGGGCTTAGGGCTTTATGAATTAAAAAAAATATAGTAGGTATATCGGAGTTTAAATTATGTAAACATCTTTACATTGTATTTAAATTGTCATCAGAGCTAAGTTTAAGTAGGGATATTTGTAATTATGGTGTTATATATAACCATTTATTTTAACGCATTCTCTTGATAAAATAAAACAAAAACACATACCCATCTGACCCTCGGTGGACACAAAGTCCGGAATTTTAAAGGCTGTAACACACTTCACAGAAAATCTCCGGACATTATCTGCACTAGTCCCCACTATCACGTCTCAGTTGAGTTCATTGCCTTACGCTCTTTATTTACCTTTAAAACAAAAGAAAAAACATTTAAAATTAAGTAGTTGTACACACTATAATTGTTGTAGTGTAAGTGGTTTGGTTAACACGTAAGTAGAGTTTTATTTTATAAGCTCAACATCCAAATTACATAAATAATAGATTAATAGTGTTGAGATTCACCCTTCAGTAATAAATTAAATAAAAAAAGTATTCATTAAGCACACACAATTTCAATGAAAATAAATAATAAATGTAGAATTTATGCAATGTCTATATATTCAGACGGATACTGCAGCATCAAACACATTTGAAAGCTATCATAATATCAAAATAGCAAGTGACAGTCACTTGCATTATGTAAACACCGTCTTATGTTTGGATGGTGTCATGCAATTTGATTAGGAATCGAAATTTAGTAAGATTAATTTTAAAAGAATCATTATCTGCACACTCATACAAATTGTAGTTTTATGTTCTAAGTCTGCACACGACTACGTCCGCGTATTTTTTAAATAAGGACTTATTTGTTAAGGATCTCAAAGACCCTTGGGTTCTTGTTTCTTCATAATCTTGTCATTTGTCATATCAATTTTAGAATTTAGATCCTTGTATGTAACATTATTAATTGATTTCATTCAGAAAAGACGGCGGCTGTATTGTACTTAGTTTTGCACTGTGTCTTCAGAAAAGGGTCGAACATTCGTTTTAAAACAGGTGAAGATTTTGTCATTTCTTCGGGCCAAACATTTCGATACTGATTTCACTTTACTCAAAAATTAGACAGCTTTTTGATGCGTAAGTGTTGAGTAAATGTCGCAACAGCCATTGGATTACGTCGCTAACTGTAACTAACTATTATGTCACTAAATGTACTTTATGCTTCCATATTACGTTGTTAGCCTCTTAAATGGCCCATTGGTACTTCCTTTATGTTATTGCTCGCAAGCTCTGTGATACCAAAATAGTGCTCTACGTGTTGAACTAATGTTTTTGTTTCTATTTTGTAGGAAAAAACATCAAGTACTCGTATTATAGGAAATCTTTTACTGTACTTTAAATCTGTACTTTATTCGTGTAAATTTATGTTTAAAGTTTAATTGTAACCTACCTACTATTAAATTTTAACAAAAAACGTTGTTTTTACTATTCTGAAACACACGATAAACAAACAAATGAAGAATAGTCGCAGTTTTAATCACATATTAATAATTTTGATCGATAGTTATTACAAGAACCAAACGAGGCAAAGCTTATATTATGGGAGCCAGATAACTGATACTATAATAGATTGATATCGTTTCTAAATTTCGGTACGGAAAGGAACTCAAATACATTTTGTTTCATCATAACAAATCTAGACAGACCTGTGTCAAAAATTTGAGTGCAATTCGTGTTTGTTCTATTTGTGAGTAAATTTCACATCTGTCATATTTTTTAGTTAAGTTCAAAACATTACAATTTTTAATTAAATTTACAAACATCAAATTTCTCAGTGAAAAAACCCGACCATGATATTTATAAGATTCACGACCATAATATTTTATAGTCACGTAAAAGTGAATACAAAACAAGTAGCTATAACACAATGGTTAATAAAGTTTTGGCTGTCTGTCCTTCGGGAATTTATAACGTTCCTTTGTTTCACGTACCGCGTTTGATTCATTCACTCGTCACCGATCCTTACGAAGAAATAATTTAACAAAGAAATAGTACAGAGGCACAGTGCTGAGAACGACAGAAGCAAACTGGAAGTCGCAGCTTCAAATCAAGTCCGTGTCTTTTTTTACTAGAAGAAATGCAGTACCACTACTCGTATACCCTTGCGCGTGGGGGAGACGGTGGGATCGAACTTGACACCACAAATGGCGGTTTTTAGTTGATATGGGTATCAACTAAACATCTCCACGAGGTAAAATGAGCCCAGTTTTGAGGGAAGGATAAGATAAGCATGAGGAAGTAGCAATCTTCCCAGAAGTAGATCTTTCGAAGACATTTGATACCCTACTACCCAATTTTAAATTTTGGTCGATTTTGACACTCGTTTTACAAATACAAAAGAATTGAAGGTCCTCTTTTTGTGAGAATAGACCTCCAGTCTTAATATTTAGAACGTAAAGTGAACTGCTTATGATAAGCTCTATTCACCGCTTCTACAATCCCCTTAGGAAACTGGCTAATCACCAACTCATAAAACATCTTTAACATCCCACAAATGGCCGCAAAAACAATAAGGAGCCATCGGCCGGGAGTTCAGTGTTCCAGAATAGAACTCGTTCTAAATTTAAACAGGTCGTTGAGAAGCGCCGCGGGAACTCGCGTTCCAAATTTGAATTATTTTTAAATTTTCAAATCCTGACATTTTGTCACGTTCAAGGTCAGAGGAATTCTCTGTCAACGGGCGTAATGAAAAAAAAGAAAAGTTACTTTTTATGAACGCAACATCTGGTTTAGATTTTTTTAGATGAGACTATATGAAGCATGTGGAGTCTTCTTTTTGTTTCCAGTGTTGGGAGCTGAGGTCTTCTCTTAGTAAGGAGTAATCAAGGCCACAATCCACCATGCTGGCCAAGTGATGGTTGGAGGATGATACATGTCTTAGAAAGACGTCTTTGTTGGAACACGCCAGTTTCCTCACGATGTATTTTTTCGTCGCCAGTGGTAACAGACAAGCGTGTTCAATGTACATCTGCTTTTAGGAAAAATACTAATGTATTAAGCCGGTTTCGAATACAAGACCTTGAGTTGGAAATCCAACGCTCTAGCCAGTACCCAACCACGGCGTTTAAATGGCTAAATAAATAGGAGATTGAAACGTATTAAAGATCCAATACGACTTATCCTAACCTTGATGGAAATTGTTATGTGGGTGTTTTTATTGAAGATGCCTTATTGAACGCGCAATTTGTTTTCAATAAGACTATTTAGATGTTATTGCGACTTTGATTCCACGTGTGCATAATTTTCTTAACGGCCAACGTTGTAAAAGAGCTATTGATTATAACGGAAATAATTTTCTATTGGTATTATACGGAAATTGGCATAGTTGTCTGTTTTTCTATTGTTTATGTACGGGAATGAGTACAACATAGGGAATTAGCATAGTTGTCAATTATATTGTTGACACCAACGATGTTGACACATGGTTTTGATCATCTAAGCCTCTATAATCTATCGTACAGCAATTATCTTTTCGACCCATTTTTCTATTGTTTAAACACGGCAATTATCATAGATATCTAGTTATTCAGCAATGCAGCAAAGGTCTTCTTGTCTCATTTCTCTATTATTGGTTTACGGCACAGAGGTCTATTTATTATGTTGTTGAAATATGGTAAGAAACAATTAAAATTGACACATTTTTCATTGAGTTTCAATTTAAATTAAGGGATACTCACAGTGATATTAATGTGATATAGTCGTCAAACAGATTTAGGTTTCAACTGCATACGGGATCCTGTAAGGGGAGTGAGCGTGGCTTGATACTTCTACAAAAAAGACCGCACAATGCGGATGAAACTTAATTTGCGTCAGTCCGACCTTACTACTGGTAAGTCACTGGTAAATTAGTTAGTTAATAATCTTTAACAAGCCACGATAGTTCTCTATTGTTGGTAAACAAACTGCAATGAATAAAGTTGTCCGAGGTAGGATTATCCCTCATTTACCAATGAGATCTATTGATCTTTCGACATGAAAGAGGACTATTTTCTCCACAAACAAGATTATTTTTCAAAGTAATTAGGTCTAAATATAGCACTATCCCAATGACTCCCAATCTTGCGTTGAAGCACGAAGGGCACTAAATTTACCTTATCCTGTTGACAGACAGACAAATTGGTTTTCTAAATCCTGCTTCTACAGCGAACCAATAGATTTAGACCTACGTGTTTGAGGTAACCAAATACAAGCTCAGATCTCCAGTAATTGGTGGCAAGTGCCAGTTAGAATCGACCTTTCTGATCACAATGGTTGTACTGTGAGAGGGTCGTGGATATGTTGGTCGTGTTTATCCGAAATTGGTGAGGAATAAGCTTCTTACGGTTTGTGCAATCGTCAGGATGTCAAGGTGTCATTTGCAACTATATTTGGCTGCGGAGTTGTCTTCCGAAAGCAATAACTCTTGGGAATGCTGTCGAGTTGATGAGATTTTTAAGTGAAACTGAGGGTAGAAATAGATTACTAAAATAACTTCGAAGATATCAAAGAAAAAAGAATATATTTATTAGCATATTTGCGACTCAGAGATGACAGTGTGTACTGTCGATTATTTCAGCTTTATGAGAATTAAATCGATTGATTTCTGCCAAGTCTATTTCCATCTTTTTGTCATCCTCAAAAACGAATGATCAAACCGAATTATCGTCATGACAAAATAATAAGTATCTGACCTATTTAGAGTACCTGACTTATTTTGATCAAAAGAAAATAACAAACTGACGGTAAGTATCAGACTTGATATTCACATAAACTTAATAATTAGATTACATTAGCGTGTCGGTGTGACGAACCCATAAGATTTTAACCAATTCTCAACAAGGCAACAAATCAGTCCCAACTTCAATACAACAGCAGGAAACTTCGAAACGAAAACGAAAGAACTAAAAAACGTTAAAATGAAATCCTTGTAAGTAAATCACGAACAACATCTCGCACAGGGAACGCATTCGGCACGGACCCAGGGGTCTGCGCAAGTGGTGGTCTGGTACCGTTAATAACAATTCAATAGGTCTGTATTATATTCAATAGTGGTAGGACTCTTGGCAGAGTCCGCCTGGGGAAGTACCACACTTTTGCCAGTTATTCTACCGCCAAGCAGTAATGTGCAAACATTACTGTGTTCCGGTTTGAAGGGCAATGTTTCCAGAGAAATTACAGGGCTTAGAGATATAACATCTTGGATCTCTGGGTGACGAGCTTAGTGCAGTGCTAGGTAATGATTTGTACTCTTCATGTTCCAATAGCTGCGTGCCACTGTGCTGTTATGTGGCAGGCATGTTGCTTACCATCAGGCACATATTGAAGCGACTATGGATGCGAATTTGATACACTGATACTCTGAAATATCACAAATATGACACTTTTATCCCGGAAAAATAGTGGGATATGAAAATATGCACACAAAACCGCGGGAAGCGAACTAGTTTATAATAACCAAACATTACTCAATTAGAAATACAGGAACTGGAAACCAAGAAAAAGCCTCTCTACAGCTGAAATACTTGACAAGACATCTTTACAGCCGCTTCAATTAGGTATGTACTATTGGTATTTTCCCTTCTTCGCATTAAGTATTGTAATTGCACTTTGAATTTTGTATTATGTGACCCTACCAAGTGATAACTGTATCATATGGTCTGAATAAATTAATTGAATTGAATTGAAGAGGCGAAACAGAAAAAAGTACAAAAAATCCACGGAAATCAAGTCCTTGTAAATCGCAAACCGCATCTTGCACAGAGAATGCATTCGGCACGGACCCAGGGCAAGTCGTGGTTCGGTACCGTTAGGGTTCCCCCAATTAAAGGATAACGGAGCCGACAGCACGACCGCTTCCTATACTCGTGTTTCGGACTTTTGGGCACGGTTGTAGGACAGGATTTAAAACGCGATTCGACTCACATTTAGCGGGTGAAAGTATTACCAGTGGAAAAAATATTAAGTAGATATTACTCTGTATGTTAGTTTTTTAGAATACAATTTAAATTTAAAATATGTTGGAGTTGGTTTTAATAGAGCACAAAAAATAGAAAAACGTTTTCTTTTAGTTTGGTGCGCAACACGCCTGCGCATTACCTACTATGTAGTGTAGGTACCTGAAGAATCTAAAATTTCAATCATGTCGTCCTTTTTGAAATCTGTGAATTCATAGTTCTGAATTCAAATTATAAATAATGCCAGTGATGAAATTAATATTTAATTTAGTTAGAAAAATCTGGTAACTAACGTCAATGTCAATAATTTGATGTTTAATTCTCAGATCTGTCATTCTAAAAATGCCTCATTGGGTTCATGTTTCAGTAGGTATATCTTGGAGACAAGTCGGTATTGAAACAAATCAAAGTATAAAGAGAGTTTTAATTACTTTCTACAACATACTGAAAGAACATATAATTAAAGCTAATAAAAGACAATGAAGTAATTCATTACTATAGATAGTAGAACAAGGCACGGTAGTTACGTAGGTAAAAGTATTAGATAACACTTTGATTCAATTACAAAAGAATGAGACAAGTGCTTCATCTTGATAATGGCAAAGATTTGATTGCATTGAATTAAATACGACTCTTATCTCGTAAGGTAACTAATAAAGTAATTTGAAAATAGTCACAGTGGCTTTGTAGTGGTAATGTCCGATTCTGCAATCGTGGTGGGTTCGATACCCGCATGCACCTTTAAGTTTTCTTAAGGTCGAGCGCTGATTTACTAGAACGCTCAAGGAAACATTATGAGGAGATTGAATAGAGAAAGGCATCTTTTGAGGATATCCGTCATCTGCCAACTCGCACTGGACGCGTAAGGTGTATTATTGCATTATTTCCTAATAAGAGAAGACATTTGAATCCCATCAGTTGGTATACAAAGTGGCCTACGTATACTAAGTTAAAATATTAGATGCAATGCCTCGATAAAGCATTCCTTGTTTCTATCAGTTACCGTTTGGCCATAAATGTTATGTTTAAAACGATAAGTGACTAATCGTAGGCAGATATAATCTATTCGATATGAACGTCCAACAGAGCTATGTAGGAAGATACGAGGTATCAGCGAGATCGGACCACCGGCGGATAGAAGTGGCCATCGAGATGTTTTCACAGAAAATACAAACAGGTGGGTGCTTAATGGCTTACTGTCTCTGGTGAAAACGAACCAACGCAGCTGAAATGTATTTAGCTTATTTGAACGATATGTGTTAAAATCAGGCATTTATAGTTACTGTTGTACAATATAGAGTGAGCTAGACAGGGATGGTAAACGACACACATACTCATTAGAGTAAAGTGCCAGCTAAAAATATTCGAACATGAAGAATCTGCATTGCTACAAAAACGCGAGCAAAACCGCAAGTCGCCGCTATCAGACTATAGCCTACTAATATTTAATACGAAAATTGGAATGTTTATTGCTCAATCACGTTATAAGAACTGAATGGATCACTCTGAAATTTGGAACTTAGAAATGTATAGTCTGAAATGGTACATACGAGTATAGATTACTCTTCCTACCAAAATCTGTAGTTATTTAAATAATACAGTAGAACCGCGATAACTCAAACCTCAGTAACTTAATAACCTCTATAACTTCAAAAAATTATGTGTTCCCTTTGAATCAGAACCAAAACCCTCGATAACTTAAAATATTTTTTGTTTTCCTTGGACTTTAACTTATCGAGGTTCTACTGTAGTATGTTCCCATATTTTACGCGAACAAATTAGCAGGCGGCTACTAGTAAATATTTAATTTCTAAACAAACATGCGGATCAAAACGACATCCACATTTTTTCAAGACGTCTAAAAACTGACCTTTCTCACGTTATCTCAAATTTATGTTCCAGTGAACAACTGTTCGTTTTTGTGCCAGTTTTTGTGAACATAAAAACGGTCCACATCACGTGGTCGAGCCCTGGCCTAATGTCGCGCGTCCCTTGTTTTGTTTACTACAGCTTTGGCTATTAATAATGAAACTATTTGAAATTTAAATGGTTTGGAAGCTCCTTCTCAGTTGCATGGGGACTGGTGAGATGGATATCTAGCAAATTCATTCTGAATGAAGTTTCCCAACGACTTTTTTGTGTTTTGGGCCCAAACACAAATATGTCTGTGAGTGTACTTCAGTAACTGCTAGATCAAAAAGTCTTGATCACAGTATAAAGGATTTAATAGACTGTGGTCTTGGTGTTAGACCTACAAGTTTTGTGTTTGGGATCTGTGAGTAGCTAACAACTGACGGAGTAGTTAACAACTGATAGATAAAAAAATCTTGACCTAAGACCAACAACTTTTGTGGTTAACGTAAACTTTAGTAAGTACTAGATCCAAAAGTCATGATCTAAGCCAAAAATTTCAATAGGTTGAGCCTATATTTACTGCTTTATGAATAGTCTTGTTAATTCGCAGAACAACAATTGCTAAGGTTTGGGTCCAAACACAAAAGTTGTTGGACAAACAAAAGAACAAGGAAATGATTTTTTCAAAGTTCAGGCTTCCGCATCAGGTTATAAGTCCTGTGTGAGTGTGTGACTCATGATTGTCTTGCAAAAAAATTGATTATTTTTAAGTCCCAGTAACAATCCCTGTTCTAATTTTCCTTACATTTGCCAGTTTTTAGGAGACAGACAAACGAATGCAATTTAAAGTAAGAAAATTATTCGTCTTTTGCCTAAATCTTTACTTGATCAATACAGCTTGCTAAGATAGTAGGTGAAATCATGTGACCTATATTCTACATGATTCTCAGGTCTGACGCAACCTGATAAACAAATTATACCTTCCCACTACCGTCGAGATCTCATTATCTGGTTGAGCTAATGATAGCACATTCCAGGACGATGATAGTACGATTACTAACGTGTAACGAGAAGAACTAACCAACATTTTGATGATAGAGGCAAGTCAAGTAAAATATAAATAGATAGAGTTAGAAAAACTCTTTTTGCACGTATTTTTTATTTCACAACAAAAATATCCAAAAACTTAAAAATAAAGTAGCTATTGGTGACTTTAAGATCAATCTCTTCACAGGCAACCGGAGAATGGAAAAAGAGAAATGAAGTATAAGAATAACGGGAAGTAAAAAATTAAAAACTATAAGTAAAAAAATAATGGGAAGAAATTTATAATGATTTTGAATTTTAGCTCTACAGTTAATTACTACTAATCCGACTAATGCATATATATGCACTATATACGGATCGTGCTTAAATTTGGAACTTCCAGATTATAATCTATTTTTCTGATCTTCCAGATCGGATTCTTCCAGATTAGTTTGGAAGAGCATATAGGTCACTTTTTTAAAATAACGGGAACGGGAACTACGCGGATAAACCCAAGGGGCACTGTTAGTGATAAACAATTAAAAACCGCGCTAAAAATCCTATTTCGCAAATCATGAGGTCGTCGGTTCAAACCCCACCTGAACCTCTTGAAAATTTTCTCCAAGTACGAGTTTATCATCACTTGATTTTGACGAGGTAACATAGTCAAAAAAATATCATGTACTAAGAGGTCCAGGTGGGATTTGAACCTACTAATCCGTGGTTGTAGGTTCAAATCCCACCAGGACCTCTTGTATATTTCGCCAAGTATGAGTTTATCATCACTGATTTTGACTAGGAAACATCGTCAAGAAAATATCATGTACTTTCAATCAGAATCTTTCGAGGACATTATGTAATCTACAAACCCGCACTTGACCTGAGTAGTGTATTACTCAATACTCAATGATTTAATTTATTACTTCATTATGCTTCAAATAGAATAAAATACATGGGTTGATACAAAATCAAGTCGTAACGCAGTGCAGTACCATTCGGACATTGCAATTTTTGACTTTCCTTTTATAAGAGATCTCGAGTCCCAGCAGTGGGAAGATAAAATGGGTTACTTATACTTATAATACACGTGTTTCAACTTAGTAGCATCGTGAATCAGACCTCTGGGGCATGGTAGTCGCAAGCTATTACGCACAGCTAGACGTATATGAGTACACTGCGCTAATTTACATAATAACCGACAAAATTCTTACTCACAGAACGTTGCTATGGATAATTCAAAACAACTACTGGGTAATGGGATGAAATTGCCGTTTCAAACAAATAAAGCGTATTTGTAAAACGACTACCTATAATATAAACAAAAGTACAGAAGCAAGGAAAAATAGAGAATCGATTCAATAGGATTTTTAACAAGTTTGAATAATTTTTGTTGTTAAACATAGTATCGATCAAAGAAATAGCTTTATACTTTCGATTTCAATTCTTACTATGTAATTACACAGGACTATTTCGGGATATGATTTATTACTCGTATTTCAAAAATGACTAGTGATCAGTCTTCTCGTAACCAAGGCCGTTATGACGCCCTCAAAAAGTCGAGAATTAACTAAATAATAATTTAGATAGTGATTAAGCCCTACATAATAATACCTCAAGTATTTATTAAAAGCCTATCTGCGTCTATGTTGATTTTATGCATTACCCTCCTTTGCCCAGAAAAATCGATTTTAGCACTAAGACCGGCACTTGTGGGTTTTGTTTGTTAATATCTTCTTTCTATTGTTACTTTCCCATCAATTCAGCATCCCAATGTTGGCTGGAAGCGCTTAAAGCGACAAGGCCAACAATTGTTTCACTTACTATTTTCCTAAATCGTACGGTGTGAACAATAAACAATTTTCATTCCTTTAGTTAGAAATGAATAAGGTTTTATTTGGATTCAGTGCATCGCTTTACTTACTTAGTTGCGTTAGCATCGGGAATTGCTTCTAAACACAGGAAGTAGTTCAAAGACGATGAGTAATAAATAATACTCCCAACTACCAATTCACTAATTAAAATCTCATGCTCTGTAATTTAGTGGTAAACACATACGTCAGATCAACCACAGAAAATAATAGCTGACTATTACCCCGAAGAATTAAACCATACCTAGTAATAGCATGAGAAAGATGATTTTCACATTTATTTGGTAAGAAAATGTTTTTTAAGATTTAAGTAAATAACAGCTGTAATTTAACTTGCAGTGTATAATTGAACTAGCGAGCTCACTCTTTCTGTTCTTGTCGGTTGCTGGAAGCGATGAACGCCGGACGTTTTTATTACCTATCACTATTCGTTATCAACAACCAAAATAAGTAGAACCACAGCATATCTCGCCGCTTGCGATTCTAGGGGTCAACTAGATTGATTGTGTGTTAACCACTTACGATACAGACAGAGACGCGGTTTAGTACCAACTTCAAGGTGCTCAGGGCACATCTGTTGGTTTATATCGATGGTCCAGGTAAAAGAAAGCAAATTTTAAATTTCAATAAAATTTATGTGAAGCGCTCCTCTGAATTATCATCTAGTAAACAGTAGGTTCAGAGAAGTGATAGGTTTACTTTACGAATAAAGATTTCTTAAAAAGCGGTTAAACCTTCTCGGAAGAATACGAACTCAAACATCGTGACACGAGTTTTTTTTATAAAATAGATCATAATTGTATCTTATTTATCTGTGTATTTATCGTGTTTAAATGCTGTGGTGCCGCCACCACCCAAGTAACAATTTAACGTCGTATAAAGGTTAAGTAAACGTTATCTGAATACCATACATCGCTGTAATAAAGTCATACTAACGTTATAATAACGTTTACTAAACGCGAAAATGGCTTTCAGTTATACGACCTAAATGGTCGTATAATGGTCATACAGAAAGCTCGAGCCAACTTCGTTAACGTCATTCAACAGTCGTACAAATGTTATGTGATAACCACTTTCGTCGCGCAGTAGTCGCATCCTAACTTTACAACGACTCGTTTGTTGTATTGTAGCCGTACAGGTGTTATTGAATGACTAAAACGTTTTGTTTGAGTCAAGTAACAACACCTGTACGACTTATTCATATTAATATATGTTCGTCGCAACGTGTTTGTGGTTCGAAGATTTATTTTAGTGTAAAATAAAACATACTACAAGGAAATACTAAGGTGAGTGTTATTTAATTTTCATATCTTGCTTACTTTATCTGTCTCTCATGCTATTTAGTTTAACTGGGAACTGAAGTTTTATGATAATATACCTATGTGAATACTATTCAGATTTTCATGCCCTTCGTAATTTTGTGTTTTAATCATATTTTCATTAACAAAAATAGGTTTATTTTTTCTAAAATGTCTGACTGTTGCTTTTGTCGCAAACTTACCTCTGTACGACCTGATGATGATGATGATGGTCGCCATGACAGGAAAAATTCATCAAACTTCCGTAAATATGGCCGTCTAATCATTATAAAGTCAAAACCTGACTTAAATGCGACTGCAAGTTTGATTAAAGTCAGGACAGGACTTCAAACGGACATCATGTAATATAAAGGTTATATTTGAGTCGTCAATAAACAACCCAGTCATTTAAGAGTATTTAATTGACCGCTGTAAAACAAGGTACTGATTGTTATATAAACGGCACTATGAAAACGTCTAAATAACATCCACGTTGTATAAATGTCGTATAAAGGTTTTCCAAAAACATAATTTGGTGTGTTCAAAACGTTTATTGGACTATAACGTTGGTATGACTATTGCGTTGTCGTACAAACGTTTTAACTAAGACTGTTATATAACGTCGTATCGTTTAGTCTCCCCAACGTTGCTAATACCAGTTTACTATGACATATTCGTCGCACGACTAATTAGTTGCATTAAATACATCTATAGGACCTGGTAGTCATCTCATTATCATTGTAAGACTGCTATCCAACTTTAGGTCGTACAAGTCAAGACTTATACGACGTATTTGTTTGTTGGGCATACTACGATAATTAAAGTAAATACCATATAATTAGTAGATCATCGTAATAGTGTAGCGTAGTTAATTATAATAGTGTGGTCATGATAACTAAAAATAATGATTGTTTACCATAGACTTGTCTGTGTTTCTTTGTATTATATGATTTACAAGCTGTGGCGGTGGTTTCGCGTTATAAGAGTTTTCTTTTTTTTTCACTGAACCCTTATTATTTTCCTCAAGTAAGAGTTACTTTTGTTATGCTTTACTATCTGGTAATGAAAGTCCTGCCATAATCGGTCCAGGCGTTTCGGACATTAGCCGGAACAAACAGACAGACAAAAATTTTAAAACATTTTTTTTATTTAGTATACGAGTTATTTATGTACCTTCTATACATTCATTTGTGAGAAGTAAAAAGCGGTTACGTTAATATTACAAACAGATACTTCAATTTGATTTATTTGTATAGATATAAAAATATACTAGCAACCCGCATTGGCTTCGCTCGGGTTATATCATTTTATAAACTAATAACATGCATTAAAAATGTGACCATAAATTTGATTGCATTAAATTACACATTAATGCAAACTTTAATGTATTAATTGACTCTGTGAAGAGTTTATTGAAAATAAACATCATGACAGACACAGACTTTTCATAAACTCTGCTTAATTTGCGACTAGTTAGTGTTTTTTTTTAATAAAAACTGACGAGACGAGCAGGACATGTGCCTGATTGTAAGCAACATGCCTGCCACATAACAGCATAGTGACACGCAGCTATTGGAACATGAAGAGTCCAGATCATTACCTAGCACTGCACTGCGCTCATCACCCAGAGATCTAAGATGTTATATCTCTAAGCCCTGTAATTTCTCTGGAAACATTGCCCTTCAAACCGGAACACAGTAATGTTTTCACGTTACTGTTTGGCGGTAGAATAACTAGCAAAGGTTGTGGTACTTCCCCAGGTGGACTCTGCCAAAAGTCATGCCACTACTAAATGACAGACACTGATTTAAAAAAAATTAAGTTAGGTATTAACACACTTTCATAATTTAAACTCTGGTTAATTCGGGACTTGTAAGTGTTATGTGAGGAATGTCTAACAATTGTTACTATTTTCTTTATTACTTACATGTGAGTCTATAAAAACTGAATCAGACACAAGAATGCACCATATATCACAATTACCATGAAACATGCAATAATGGACAATCTCGATCCCATTATACAGAAAAGAACAATGCAATCAACTGGGTCATCATTCATTTCCACCAACCCAAATACCTTTAACACGTCCGTTATCCGAACATCAAAATCCGATCCACTTTTAGAATGCAATCGTGAATGTAATGAACTAACGAAACTGTACAATAGTGCATGCTTCCTGTCCATTCGGAGAAACAAACGTTAGAGTTGGACTGTGAATTTAAATCAGCAATGCTCGTGCGCAAAGAGGAAAATCTATGAAAATATATTTAGGTATCTATTTATCTAATTTAATCAATTAGAAAGGCATAACGCCAATTATATTAACGATAGTTACATTACAACGTAGTAATAATCTTTCGAAGTCATGTGTCATCCACCAACCGAGAAAGAACCAACGCATTGAGATTCACCTCCTTTTTTGAAGGCGGTTAAGAAAGCAAAACATTTGGAAACAACAAAAACACTTATAATGCCACAAGTGAACATTTGTAAGTACAAAACAAAACCTTTTTTGATATTTTGTGAAAGATCCTAGTGGTTGAATAAAAACTATAGAATATAGTTTATTTCCAAACAGTATACAGTACAAGAATGTACGTTTTATGATTTACATTACGACGTACATACTACATACATACGTTACATAAATTGACAGTGAGCCCCTAACTAGTGTGTAGTAGTGTAGTGTGTAGTGTAGATAAGACTTGTATTTTGGGGCTCGGGTGCAAACATGCACGTAGATATTGTGTTGTGTAGTAACTCTTTTTTAACTTACGCTATACGACAATTGATGGCAGTTCTGACGACGTACGAAGCGCGGCCTCTGTGGGTCTATTTAAGAAACTTTTAAGGACATATGTAATAAAAAACGCCTATTATTCTTTGAAAGAGTTTTTTGGTGACAAATACCAGAAGCGATTGTTCTAGACATTAGTATTGTAATTCCCTTTTTAACTTTAGTGAATCATTAATGTATTATGTGACTTGTAAATGCTTTTTACCAATAAATTATCTGTATTTGTATCAGTATGATTTGTGCAATCTGTGGTACGATTAAATAGGGTTGACGTAAAGAATTATTAAATTTTTTGACTGAGCAATTAGCTAAGCAAGCGACCAGAACAATTAGTCAACTGTGAAATAGAACCTTGAAAGTTTTAAAGCAATACACATAAATAGCGCGAGCAGCTAACGAGCTTCCAACTGTTAGGATTCAACTTGATTATCTATACACCTTCATCAATCAATGGACGATTTAGTTGTACTTAGCGCAGGTTCTTACCTAAATAGGTACATACATATATACCTAGTGTAGTTTTAATATTTAATCGTAGTCGGTTAATAGAGGTTACTAAAAGGTACTAGGTCCGTAAAAAATTGCATAGCAGTTGTAATACATTACGATCCAAGTTTTTTTTTAAATAAGATACGAGGCGAGCATCACGTGCCTGATGGTAAGCCACATACCTGACATATAACAGCTCAGTAAGACGCAGTTATTGGAGCATGAAGAGTCCAAATCATTACCTAGCACTGCACTGCGCTCGACGCCCAGAGATCTAAGATGTTATATCTCTAAGCCCTGTCATTTCTCTGAAAACATTGCCCATTAAATGAAACACTAGCAGCACCACGAGGCTTAACCCGTGCAGTTCCTGTGCCTGTTATTTTCCTGTGATAAGCAGTAGCCTCTGTGACTATTCCAGACCATGATATTTGTTTCAAATTTCAACCTGATCTGTTTCGACGTTCCTACGTGATTGAGCAATAAAAATCTACACATCTAAACATCCAAACTTCCGCATTTATAATGTTAGTAGGATATTTAAATTAATTAATTTTAGCGGGGATTTCTCACAGAACACTATGTAGCCCTGAACAAAGCAGAGCTTACATTATGGAAACTAGATAGCTGATATAGTACTTTTAAAATTATACATACCTAGAAATACAAAACAATCATCCGTATTTGTCATACTCGGGAGAAATAAATATAATGGGCATCGAACCCACGAACTCTCTCTGGACAAACTTACTTCTGAGTCACAATGCCAGTTATTATTTATAATGATTTAATATATACTAGCGGCCGGTTTCGGCTTCGCTCGGATAATAAACAAGATACCGACTGCAGCGCCAATTGTCTGGATGATTTTTGAATCCAGGGCACAAACGCATTAAAAAAAGCATTCAAATCGGTTCAGCCGTTTAGGCGGAGTTCAGTGACAGACACACGTACAGTATAATTACATACATACATAAATAAAAACATAAATAAGAACATTAACAGATAAATGTTCCGCACCCTCTTTACAGATTTTGTAACATCAAAGTAGGAAACTGTACAAATTCCATTCAATTGCGATTAATTGTAGTAATCAAGCAATTGTCAGGACAGTTACGTCGCTGAAATTAACAACGATAATAGACTTTAAGAAGACTATCATAAACGACACTTATTCTGTGAACAATAAAGCCTTTAATCACACAGTAGACATATAACCTAAAATAATGGAGTAAACGCTTGACTAGATAGAGACTTAACGACCATAACATTTTAATCTTAATGACTGTTAAATAGATATTTAAGCAACTAAAAATGGTATACAAAGTGAAACAGTCAAACTGTATTATGTTATCTTAGATCTAGTTCCGGTAGCTCGTATTTGGTTTAAAAGAAATATGAGTTTTATGATTCAAAGTGACAAATGGCGTCTCAAAGTCATGGTTCTTTTGACAAAAGTGACGTCTGACACAGTAAAGACTTTTCGAAAGAAACATCATTAAGTTTAACAGTACTCGTAAACGTTTACTTTTGCGTCAGTTTAGAAAAAAAAGTTTTATCTTATATCACAGTGTTTGTTTTTATTAAAATTAACCATTCCACAAACTCCGGGGTCCGTGATCTTTGTCATTTCAATTCTTTTTTTATTTAATCACAGTGTTAGTTTAGGGATTTTGTATTATATGATGGATTAATACGAGTATGTATCGTATATGTATAACGTATTACTTCCACAAGTATAGTACTTATTCTATTATGTAATTAATTATGTACATGTGTCAAGGATACCACACCATGGCCCTTACTTGTCCTAATAATAAAATGATTATTTGGAAAATATCATCAGTAATATTAGTAAGTATTTAGAACTTTATGTTTAAGTATTATATCAGTTATCTGGCCGCTATAGTACAAGCTTTGCTTAGTTTGAGGTCTGATGGTGTTGTGTGTGGATTGTCCACCAACATTAAGTTATTAACGATAAGATCACCTTTTAAGCCCAAAATCGTTTAATTTGAAGTTTGGCTCATTGTTTTATTTATTTCGCTATAAAGCTTAATCATTGTTTTTCTGTATTGATTAGTGTTTGTTCATATTGTATGTTCTACGTATACGCGTAAGTTAGTAAGTTTAAGTTAGATAACTGTGCCTTCTGGTCTTGCCTAAATTCCAGTAGACAATAAAACCTGAGACTGTCAGCCATAACACATATCGAATTAACACTTAATTATCAAGCCAAGGCTAAACCACTTACCACCCAAACATTTCTAATACCTAAATGACCATATCAAATTCAATTTCATGTCAACATACCATGAAATTCCCACAACGATCTGGAGTACATTCGAAGGTCGCGACCTGCATAGATGATATCAACGAGGTCCGTTTTGAGGTTAAACTATGACCAGATTTAGATGAGCTCTGACTAGTAATTGAATAGTCCCAAGGCGTATGACTCGTGATAAAGGTAGGGAAAGCGAGAAAGGTCGAAGTAGGTTGGTGATGCAATTTGAATCATCGTGGTTATAAAATGTGGATAGCATTTGACGTACGGGTATAGTTCCAGTGTTTGTTGTGGCCAACGAAACGTGACGAATGGCGGTGTAATTAGGACGACAGCAGTGTTCGTCATGCTTTCCACTTGCATGGTCTATGGTAACAATGGTGAACAATTGCACATTTATACAATGGTCTTAGTTTGTTCACTGACACAAGCGTTTCTAATAAAAGTGATCTAAATTATACCTTCACAATATAACACATCTTTTCTATAGATACAATATAAATGAGATACTCATATTGTGTCTCCTTTTGACTGTGTGAGTCTACAATAGGTTGGTACGTTTGATTTCCTAGAACAAATATTCATATGATAAATTCAGATTTCAGCTACATTAATTCTAAAATCAACTGGTTCTCATACATTGAAAACATTACACTCATATAGGACTTAATCAAAAAGCATTTAGTCGAAGCAAGGTTGCTTGGAAGAGATCAGGCTTTTAGCGATAAGGCTGCAAACTTATCACACTAGAATTATTTAAATCTACTTCAAATTAAGGCGAAAAACTTTCAGTTCGACCGTAAATACGTTTTTTTCTGTATCGTTTTCTTTTGGTGTTACGTGTACATAAAGTGTATTTACTACGTATACCTAAGTTAATTTAAATAAATACATGTGACTAGTATAATTCAACATTTCTACAATTTTACTATTATTTACTTATTTTATTTATTATTTACTATTTCAACATTTGACTGGCCTCGTGGCTTAGTGGGTAGTAACTCTGTCTGCGACGCCGAGGGTCGTGGGTTCGATTCCCACCCAGTGCAAATATTTGTGTGATGAATTCAAATGTTTGTACTGTGTCTGGATGTTTCTATGTATAATAAGTATGTATTTAGAACTATATAAGTATTATATCAGCTATCTGGCCGCCATATTACAAGCTTTGCATAGTTTGGGGTCAGATGGTGTTGTGTGTGAATTGTCCACCTATATTTATTTATTTATTTATTAGGAACTAAAAATAAATATGGTGACGAACAGATTTCCAGTGATTTAATCGACAGAACCAACAATCCTGGTCTTGCATCCGTTTGCGGAGCTGATAGCCGTTGTGACATCTCGCCCCAGCTTAGTAATGCGAAACGGAAAGTCCATGATGAAATACAATTCTTTGTACTAAAGCAATGTGGAACTTTTGAGGTATAAAAGGAAATATGCTTAAAATAAATATAGAACCAAATTAGTTTACAATTTATAAAATAGAAGCAGAAGCCCGCTGTTTCCTCGAACAGTTAAAAATTTATAAAATTAAATAATATGAGATTAGTAGAATAAGTAAAAATAAACCTTGCGTTTTATGAGTAACTTTTCAAATCAGTGATAAAACAACTAAAACGATACTTTTCAAATGAAACCCAAAACCTTAGTAAAAAAAAAGCGCAAATTAATATCAAAGTATACGGAACATTCTAGAACGTCTACGTCCAGCAGTAGACAAGGATAAGTTGATGACAATGTGGAACGTCCAACAAGTAGTATTGTAGTAGTAGGGTTCTTTGTAGAGTCCCCTTGGGGAAGTACCTTTGGCAGTAATGCTATCGCCAAGCAGTAATGTGAAACCATCATTATGTTCCGATTTGAAATTCCCTGTTTCCATTGAAATTATAGAGCATAGAGATAAAATATCGTATGTCTCTGGGTGACGAGCGCAGTGCAGTGGTAGGTAATGATTTGGACTCCTCAAATTGGGCGTTATAATCTTCGTGTTCTAATTTCTAATAGTTGCGTGTCACTGTGCTGTTAGGGGCATATTGCTTACCATCAGACACATGTCCTACTCGTCTCGTCACACTATAAAAATAAGAGAATAAAAAACTCAGTTCGTCCCTACAGAAGTAACAAATTGTGAAACTGATAAGCGTTGCCTCACGACCAGCATTGTACTGCAATATGGAAAGTAAATTGCGAAATGTGTTGTATGGAACTACACATGTATGTGCTAAGATTTTGATAAAACATGTACACAACGAAATTGCTGCTTTGTTTGCAAATACTAGCCATTAACACAATTGAGAGAACCATGTTACAATTTTAGCCCTTATAGACTACAGGCCCGTGAACAAAATTTATGGGTCATATAAACCAACATGAGACTTACGTAGGATAATAGAAGGGTATAACATAATAAGATTCAGCACTATGCCGCATTTGGCGTTTGAAAGCTGTCCAACTGAGTGCAGGTGAAAATAGGGGGTTGCATACCTCTTCTGATCTATTATTCCGCAATGCCGTACAAAAATCATGTGACAAGGAGAAATGATCGAGAGTTGTATTAAATTTAATTAAAGTTGTATTTAATTAAATTTTGTTGTATTTAATTAAAGTATTTAATTAAAGTATTTAATAACCTTCTATCATTTGACCCATAAATTTTATTCACGGGTCTGTAGTCTATTACCAAGTTAAAGGGTTATTGGTAAATATTATCGACTGAATTCAGAATCAAGGCCAGAAACAAATTGAAAGCAAGGAATCCTCGCTTTTGAATTTAGTATTCTAGCTTAGACGCGCTTAGCTTAGCTTAGCTTAGATTTGCGCGACAGAATCCGTAATGAGGATATTCGCAAAAGAACGAAAGTGGCCGACATAGCTCAAAGAGTAAGCAAGCTGAAGTGGCAATGGGCAGGCCACATCGCTCGCAGAACTGACAACCGATGGGGAAAAAAGGTTCTTGAGTGGCGACCACGAACCGGGAGACGCAGTGTTGGACGGCCTCCCACTAGATGGACAGATGACCTCACAAAGGTCGCTGGAAACCGCTGGTTGCAGGTTGCGCAGGACCGTTCGTTATGGAAATCTAGGGGGGAGGCCTATGTTCAGCAGTGGACGTCTTGTGGCTGATGATGATGATGATGATGATGATTCTAGCTTAGAGAAGGATATTACACTTCACTGAATTTAGAAGACTAATATTGAATAAATTTCATTACAGTAAATTTGATGCACCAAACATTATATCGCTAACAAAGTATCAAAAGCTTTATAAATACGTACTAGCAGCACCCCACGGTTTTACTCACATAGTTCCCGTAGTTTTGTAGTGAAAAGTACCCTAGCTTGTAAAATAAATACCTTTGCCTTTAATCAAAATCGGTTTTATTTTCGCGGATTTCAAAAGGTAACTTTAATTTATCCTCATTTGCTTGTACATACTTCTGTATTATGGTTTTACCCAACGAACATTGCTTCCTGTTTCATTAAAATAATCTCGAATTCTTCATCTCACACTAGCATTATTAACTACGAAAAATGTATTTACCTGTTAGGTAACCAACCTATTAACTCTTTTACCTGTATTTACGTATAGAAAAGTATCCATGCATTTTGAAGTATGATCCACGTCTTCCATTATTTTTAGATTCTTTACCATCCTACGTTTGCCTGGAAGATATTTCTCTTAGCGATTAGATCGCCAGTTGCTTCTTTATTTTTAAGTTATTTTAATTTTACTGTTCGTATTTTTGTACTTTCGTTTGTTTTTATAATTTAAGTGCAATAAAAGGATTAGTTTATATATCTATCCATTTCAAAGCACCTAGTTTTCACAGAGGAAGTAATCACTACGTTATACTAGTTTTATTTTATTTGAAGGATAACGTTGAAAGAGGTGCATCTGATCCAGCTGATTGATTGTTATTTTTACAATGCCAGTGTCAACTGACTGTCTTTTTACCGTGCCTGTGCGCCGCCGTTACCTGTGCGTATCTTGTATGTTTGTAAATTTGTTTATTTCAATGTTTCTTCCAAACGGCTGGATGGAAGCAGGCAATTAAGATATCGTTCGATTCGTCACAATCACCCGAGTGTTCTTAGGTAGTATAATGTGCTATGTTTTTGTTATCTGTTGATTTTTTGCAGTCGGGTATTTTAAATTAAAGTTATATACTCTATTGTTTTGTTTTAAGTTATAAAATCCATCGCATCAATGAGTTACCATAGATGGCATGTTAGTACCGTCCTACACGTTACTTCACTTGCGCACGTGGCCGTTATCTGTCTTATCTCCGTCCGAGCAAGCTGCGACCGTCATATTATATCGCAGCTTGCACTGAGTTATCTACACAATTAATCTCTTTCTAGGTCTCTTGCATATGTGTATCAAACATGTTCTTGGAAACATTACTGTGGTTCATTTTCTTAATATCTGTTTATTGTAATACTAGTAAAACGTACTAGTAACGACTTTTATCTACATCGTATTCTTATACTAGTAAATACCCGCGACTTTTATCTACGTACATTTTAATAATGAAAAGTATATTAGTTTAGAATTATCTCAAAATGTTGATCGTCGCCGATCGAGTTGTTGACGGGAAAAGAAGATAATTAATTGAATTAATGTTTAATTAGTTACAATCTTTGTGTCTCCCAAGCGAGAGTCAATCGGTTTTTTCTAGGTAAGCACGCTCCCTCTTAGACAGCATCGTCGCTTCATAAGGCTTGACTTGAGATGGCGGTTAGGTGAGGCGAAAACAAAATATTACTCTACAAAATGTATTAATTTCTATGATAACGTCATTCAGATAAAGGCAAACAAATTTTAGTTTCTTGTTGATATTTCAAAAACAACTTCACTAACTTCGTTACAATTTATATGGTACCACCCCTGATATTATCTATCAAACAAAAAAGAACCATCAAAATTGAACCACAACGGACGGATCTATTGCGAAACATTCATTAAAAAGAACAACCAAATTGTGAACCTCCTCCTTTTTTGAAGTCGGTTAAAACAACTATTCCTTGTGGAAATCTGCACTTTCTATGCTTTTATTTTTTTATGCTTTTATTTTTTATCCTATGTATTTTATACAGTACAATTAATCACTATGTAGGTGTGTAATTACATTGAGAAGGATCAACCTCGTCTCAGGATCGATAACTAATTTGTCAACTCAACGCCCACTGCCTTTATAAGTACTCATAATATCAATTAAGAAGAAAACGGCTCAATCAATTCAACTGCTGCATCTGTCACCATAAAATTTCTGATGGCTTTTGATCGAAAACCAATTCTGGAAACCAGTTTTTTGTTGTGGTTATTCCGGTGGCAGTAAACTTGGATTTACAGTTCGAATCTTCCCGACATTGTAATCTGTGACTTTTACGTAAAATCGGGAGAACTTTCAAAATCATAATTAATAAATAAAGAATCATTATTGTTCATACTTGGTGGTAGGACGTTTTACAGAGTCCGCATACTTTATACCACACCTTTGGACAGTTATTCTACTGTTAACCAAACAAATGCTAATGTACAAACATTACTAAGTTACCGTTTGAAGGGAAATCTTTTCAAATGAATTACAGGGCGTAGAGAAAAAGTTTCTTCTATCTCTTGGTGACGAGCAATGTCAACGATTAGATACTAGGGTGGTTATTGTTCAACAACCAACAACATATTAACAGATTGGATTGAAATTCGGAACACAGTTAGATTATAGTCTGAATGAACATATAGGATATTTTTTATTTCGGGAAAATAACGGGAATGAGAATTACGCGCCTACAACCGCAGAGGGCGCCGCTAATCTAACTATAATTCTATATCTACCTACTAGATGTCCGCCCCGGCTTCGCCCGTGGAACATATATAGCACTCATCAAAATCCCGCACATATCCAACCGTGAAAAATTTTTAGAAATCGGTTCAGTCATTTCTGAGAATTTCACTTTCAAACAAAACACCTCTTCAGGTACCTGCTACGCCACCTGGCAGAAATTGGTCGTACCAACTCAGAGATTAGCAAAGGTTTTATATTCAAGAGGTATGTAATCTGTGATATCAATGACGCAATCTTAGACACATGCTGTCATGTGTCATGTCAAAGCACGAAACGCACGAAAACTCTCAAAAAGGAATATTTTTTCCCGATTTTGTTACATTCTTGATTCATGCTCCGCTTCTGTTGATAGTAACGTTATTTTCTATAGCCTATAGCCTTCCTCGATAAATGGACTATCCAATAGAAAAAGACTCTTTCAATTCGGACCAGCACTTCCCGAGATCCTAGCGTTCAAACAAACAAACAAACTCTTCAGCTTTATAATATTAGTATAGATAGGTATACTGAGGTACTGAGGTAATTTGAACTTCAATCAATTTTTTTTTACTGATTTTTTACTCACGACCTTGACCAATTGTTTGAGATACGGCAGTAAGAACTTAGTAGTAATGATAATAAGAAGCCTAATATTACTGTTAGCTCTGTTTCGAGCTTGGGAATTAATCGTTACCATCCGGCTCTCGAGAACCGGAAACTTTGGTAAAAAAACCTTTCTCAAGGGATCATTCATCAGCCGATCGAGAACAGATGACAAGTAGACGTGGGAGACTTGGTCCGACTATATTTATCTCGTAGTTTTGAATTAAATTTAGATTAATTTCCACACTAGTTGTTAGTTAGACAGATCGAAAGAAACACTATTATGCACAGTAGAACAAATAAACATTTAAAACAATGACTTATATCTATGTAAGTCATTGTTTTAATTGTTTATTTATGGCACTAGAGTGCCATAAATGGCGGCCTTATCGCTAATAGTTATATCTTCCAAGCAACCAATTTAAAGCAAGTTAGACGTTCAAGTAAAGTTTGCAAGTTAGATGTTAAAGTAAAATTTGTGAGTTTAGATGTAAACCAATAATGTGTAAGTTGTAATAACGTTTAATTAAGGTTACGATTGAAAACAGCTGTGGTGGTTCAGTGGCTAAAACATCCGGAACACAAGCATAAGGTGTTGGTAAGCACAAGTTAGCGGGTTCGAATCCCGCCGGCAACACTGAGTATTTGTACATGTGCTGATGTAAGTTTTTGATCACTAGCTTCGTGCTCCAAAAAAAGACGTCTTTTAAATACATGTCATCTGCGTTTAGGTTATGGTCGCGTGCTTTTACGGTCTGTACTCTCTCCTTGTGATAGAAGGACTTGAGTCCCAACAGTGGGATATATTTGGGATAGTGTGGATATTGTGGATAGGATAGTGGGATGTATTTGTAATATTGGTATGACGAGCACCCCTATACAGTGCGAAAAAGGTTTATTTATAATTAAGTATATATATGTCATTATTTTTCAAACTACTGATAAGTTTTTAGTTTTATATTATGGGTTTATGTGCCTGAAATAAAGGATTTATTATATTATTATATTATATTATATAGATTGGGTTGCTTGCGCAGAATATATTTTTATAGGGATGGGCCGAATGTGGTTTGAACCGAATACGAACTTCGGCCGAACATTCGGTAAAAATGAAAAATTCGGCCGAAGTTCGGCCGAACTTCGGTTTAATTTCGCCGCGCTTTTTTGTGTTGTGACTTGTTTACGCACTTGCTGCAAATATTGCTAGATGTGCCCCGCTCATAATCCGCGCTTCCCCGCGGGGCCGTTAGCCAGCTAGTCATTTGTAAAGACGTCCCCAGCTTGTCACGTACTATTGTTTACATTATGCAAATTTAATCAATTGATTTTACGTGATTTTTGTTGGTTTTTAAAAAGTTGGTAGTTAAAAAGACTAATTTAAGTTTTTTGTTTGTTACGTATGATTACTTTTTCAAATTCAAATAAATGACTATAAGTAGGTATATCAGACTTATTTTATTTCACTGTTACTACAGATATTATGTTTTTTCATTAATTTCTATTATGATAGTGCAAGTATATTTAGTGCAGAATGTTCGGCATTTTAACCGAAATTCGGCCGAATGACGAAGTTCGGTTCAAGCTGCCGAAGTTCGGTTAAACCGAATGTAAAACGAATTTCGGCCCATCCCTAATTTTTTACTTTTATATGATTACACTCGACTTTCATCGTGGTTGATGTTAAGCGACGATGCATACGTAGCGTGTTTATCAAGAGGAACCAATTCACTCTCGATTTGAAGACTCTTAGGTACAACGCGACTTAGGAACATCGCAATCCTACCATCATAAAACTATAGCACAACTTTGACAAACAATTTCCATATTCTTATAGCTATTCCAGACATCTAAAAGTTCCGAAAGCCTTACACATTGGTATTTAAACGCGGTAAGCAGCTTGTCAATCGAGCAAAAACTGCAAGTGCCTTGCAAAGTGTTTTTGCGGTGGTCCGGTTCATCGTACAATGGTTCTCAGTTTTATTATCTTCTAAAGTATAACTAATGCTCGTCGTGTCAGGTAGAAATTAGATCTAGCTTCACAGAGTGGCATTCTTCCGACACGCTTTTACTTTTACTCTGGCGTTTAATGTTTCCTTCCGAGAAAGCTGATCGATTTAACTGCACTAGTTTATAGTTTAGATTACATATTCAATACAACTTAGTAGAAAATGTCCTCTAATCGTTATTACGCGTAATTACCCAAAGCATTCGAGAATTTTTGTGCAAAATTTGTTAGAGAACTTGTGCATACATAAGTCTAGTGCGGAGCAATCAAACTACAAAAAAAAAGATAATTGAAGGATGGATTTTAAGAAATTAAGCTCAACATAAATGAGCATGAATCTCGGAGTCCTAGAAGATTTTTTGCTTGTAGTGGTAGGACTCTTGGCAGAGTCCCCTTGGGGAAGTACCACACCTTTGCCAGTTATTCTACCGCCAAGCAGTAATGTGCAAACATTACTTTGTTCCGGTTTGAAGGGCAATGTTTCCAGAGAAATTACAGGGTTTAGAGATATAAGATCTTAGATCTCTGGGTGACGAGCCCAGTGCAGTGCTAGGTAATGATTTGGACTCTTCATGTTTCAATAGCTGCGTGTCACTGTGGTGTTATGTGTCAGGCATGTTGCTTACCATCAGGCACGTGTCCTGATGGTCTCGTCACTCTTTATTAAAAAAAAAGATTAAGATAAGGTAAAAAAAATTAAAGAAACATAAGTGTTGTAGATCTCCGAATCTCTGCAAAACAAAACACACAGCAAGCAATGATCCTAAAAAAGGTTAATCTAATAGCTTATATCGGTCAAGCAGGACTGTAAAAATGTCTCAATTCTGTGACTAAGTAAATAGAAAGGGCATTAACATTACTATTCCAAAATAAACACGATAAGGAACGTCCACGATCGTGACCTTACAGCCCGTGGCTATCTCAGGTTATACAAATGTTTGTACAGAAAACAGCGGCCGCCTATCAAAACACAGTCAAAAATCAATAATGATTCACCAACTGGCCAAACAGATTATGCAACAGACTTTGAGTAGAGAGATATCAAATTCCAACAAAAAATCTTAGTAGGCTCAGACAAAAAATATTTTATTTTTAGCTACAATTTACGCTAAAAACATTTGAAGGCATGTGTTATAACAGTAATGATGGATTATACTGTTCGGTACATTGGAAATGGACTCAAAAACAATTGGAGCTGAAACAAATACGAGTACAATGCTGATGTTAATATCTTTCAATTTCAAATAGTCAAATATTTCTGTCAAATTTAAGTTTCTTGATCCAAGATTCAGTTATAATTTACAAACACGCGATTATCGCCTAAATATTTTACAGTAAATTACTTGATGATTTACCTCTTCGTTCTAAAATATATATACTCTACATGGACTTATCAGAGCCGTTCATTAATTAACAGAAATTAATCTAACATTTCCTCAATGTTTAAGCAAGCCCAAAAGCTGTTATTGACCATATTTTATCAATACAAAAATTTTAGACGTATAATATGACGTCAAACAAAAAAGACAAAATTCTGCTGCGGTAATATTTTGAAATACGGAGATGAGACGAAAAATAATTATTTATCATTAACTTCTGTTATCTCTCGGCTGGATTTCCGTACATCCATATGCATGGATTCTTTGACATCCATTGAAATGCAAACGAATGTCCGATGAATATTCATACGTCTTCGGATTTTTAGAAGTTCAAGAGCTCTATGAACTTTAGTCATTTCGACTTAGTAGTAATCTTTATTGATTGAAATTCAATCCATCGATTTAACTTACGTAAACATGTCCTTCATTGTTAATTTGGTATCAATGTCAGCTTCGAGATTCAAAAATTATTTATCTTTTAGAGTGTTTAAGAATTATTTATTATTTGAAGTAGAATTTAGTCGCTTTTCCATTTTTCTCTCTCATTATTATTTCTGACTCTCTTTTATTATTATTTGTTATTTATATTTCTTGAATCAGTTTTTGTTTTTAATTTTGTTGAGGGGTCAAAGTAGTTGCGCTCTGATGGTTCTGCGAGTCCTATCGAGTTTTGGTCTATCGCAGAAGACGAGATCTAACCTACCTTTATTTTTCCATTTATTTCCTTCACTTCATCAAAATCAATTTGTAAATCTGTCAATATTTCCAATCGAAATTACGCAGCAGACTACGATTTCGGCATCAAAATATGTCTTTCGATATTTTAAATACCCAAAAAATATGGACTGTGAAACAGTAGGTGTCTTTATTACGCCAGGGTATCTTGTAATGTTTCATCGAACACCAAAATATCGCTTTTTCTTTGTCATTTTCAAAGGTCGTTGCTTACCCGTGGTCGTTGATCACCACTCGATTTTTAGGTCATTTAGGCATAGTTTAGGCGTATCTTGATAATGTTGCAACTCTTCTTCTTGCTTTATCTAAGCATGTGATCAAACTAGATATTTTATCTTTGCTTTCAAACCGCGTGTTTTAAGAGACTTATCTGTTCGACGAAATCACAAGTTAAGCTATTTTGAGTAGAACAAATTGGTAGAGGCTTAACAACGAGCTAATCCATTCACAGATATGAATGTTTACAAAGTTGTAGAAATCAGTACCGTCATCAACCTTTTTTTATTTTGACGTCTAGCACATCTTGCATCGTTGCCAGAGTTGAGATTTTTTATGTTTAGCTACTACGTAATGAATCATTCCTGGAAGTATTAACTTTTCGATTAATTTTAGTACGTAACTACGACTATGTATATCTTGTGTTTTAGGTGAGTTAGGAGATAAAAGAAGAAGTGGTGGTGTGAGAATATTGACCTTCATAAGCACACTATTGTGCACAGTGATAAAACATAGTCAGGCCATCGACAGTCTGATGTACGTACATAGTACCAACTCGTTAAGTACGACCTCTCATAGAGTATGACAAGTCAATAGAATTTCAGTCAAGATAACATTCACCGGGTAGGTATACCTTATTATGTTTTAGAATATTTTCGTTAGTATAGTTAAGAAGTTCAGATTAGTAGCGTCCTGTATATTCACTGTTAAATCATTAAATTTCAGATGACAGTCAAGTCCAAATGCCACTGCTACATACACAAAAACAATATCGTCACATAACAGCAAGACTAAACCTAAAAAAAGCCTATTAGCAAGCACTAAATTGTTGATAAGTGTATTTGCAGCAAAACCACCAGCAACTACAATCGGTAAAGTGAAAGACGAGTATTTTACTGATGCGATTGTAGACTCATTTATGTATCTATAGCATTATTCATTTTAAACTATCAGATTTATTATAATAATGCGATATATTATTATGAATGTCATACCTCGACTTACACAACTAGTATAACTTGTTTTCAAATAATCGTATGAATGACCTCTATAACGTTAGATTAAATTCATTAACAACACAACGCATTAGCACTAGTTACGTGAACAGTGATAATAATATTGACAATTATTCGTATTCAAAAGTAGATGTTGTGTGCGATGTTACCAATGTTATTTTAATTAGAGGGTAATCTTCATTCATGACTCAAACATCATTGTTTGTTTATGATGATATCACATAACTTGAGAATAATTTCATTTACGGGGTCTTCACTTAAATCTTAGGTCGTTTAAATCATAATAATAAAACACGTAGTAAATTTAGAAATAGAACTGTTAACCAAACCACTATCACTCTTATCTTAATATGAAATTAAATGCATTATAGATAATAACTTTTAAAAAGATGATCAAAACATACCAAAGGATAAAGACAATACAGCAGCGTACAAACACAATTCACTAAATCGAAGAAATCACTCTTGAAATTGGTCCCACTAAAGCACAAAATGGATCTATTCAAGCGATCAATAATTTCGACAACAAAACGCACGTGCACAACCCACGATCGATCGAGAGCTACTGACAACTGGTATCGTCCGGGCATGCGTCTGCGCAGCTTTATGCGACTAAGTTAAAATAACACCAATTTATCAAAAATTCTTAACGAAATAAAGTAGTTTAAATAGGTTGGATAGTAGTATGTTTATTCACCGTGTAACTAATGTATTTTTAGTGAATACGGCTTTGCAGGTATAACTGCTGTAGAACGAAGGGACTCTATCACAAAATTGAATGTCTAGTAAAGAATGTTCACAGCAATTTATGAATATAAACATAAATAAAACAAAGAATATAATGCCAGTGTGCTATTTGAATTATTTTATTTAACTTCAAGTAAAATAAACATTGAGTAACGATAAGAAGTATACCTAGGTACCTACCTACGTAAGACTATAGTAAATTTATATTGATGATAATGAGTATTGAGGGTTTTAGAATATCAGTTATTTGTATAGCTCAGGGGTTATGTTTTTACACATCAATAGTACCTAATTCTGCAAAGAATCCTACAAAACGATGAAGACAAAAAGTAAGTACAAAAACCCTGCCATAAATAGTTTTCAATTGAGCCACAGATAGTGTTGCTATTTCATATTATTATAGAAATTTGACCAACTTACTTTAACATTAATAATAATTGGACTTACTTTTATTACCCTATTCCACATACTTTCTACTAATATTACTAATCTGGGTGTCCAATCCAAAATTCTGGGTGTTTGTATATTTTATAGATCAGTCACGTCGAAACGGCTAGTCGGATCGCGTTGGTTCATAGCACATTGGCGTTTTATCATGGAAAATGTATGGACACTGGAATTATGCGGGTAAAACCACAGGTCACTGCTAGTCAATCACAGAGGTCACCACAGAGGTCACGACAAAGATGCCTCATAGTCATAGGATTTGATTTAATATTCGACTTCAGCATCTCCCATAGTTTATTAATCTGAGGCACTTTCCACGCTTCGAGCGTTTTAAAATCACCTTATAAAATCTGTCTTGATCTCAAAAGTAGCATTTCCAGTTTCAAAACTAGTATATCTGCAATAATTCATATGCAATTTGAACTGATTAGAATGGATAGGTTCTATAATTCAGCCTTCTAAGAGCGTTGATGTAATCAACTGCATCTATCTAGAGTTGCTATCTATCTACCTGCTTCAATATCTTTGGTATCATACTTACTTAGTAGTTTTGCAATGTAGAAGGCGAGTGATCATGACTTTTGAAAATTTGATAAGTCGTACTTACCAAACATATAATAGTACTAGCGGCCCGCCCCGGCTTCGCCCGTGGTACATATATATAACCTACAGCGTTCAAGGATTACGAACATATGAAAGAACGGTGAACGGTTTTTTTTAATCGGTCCAGTAGTTCCCGAGATTAGCGTGTTCAAACTATACATATGCTATAGGCTACTTTTGATCCCCAAATTATCGTGCTGTTTACTGGGTCAGAAGTGAACCTGTAGACATCTGGCGGGGATAACTAATTAAATGACGATTGATCAGTTTTCGACCGGAGAGGAAAAATGATTAAATTACTAAAATGGTTATTAAAAATAAGGGTTGATCGTAGAAGGGTGAAAATTGAGAATTGTATGTATTTTTGTATGTTGTATCATAAAAAAAAAAGAAATTAAATATTTGTCAAAAAATTAAAAAATAAAATTTAGGGGTTGACTATCCCTAACATTCAGGGAGATGAAAAACAGATGTTGGCCGATTCTCATAGATACCGGATAAGCACAAAAAAATTCACCAAAATCGGTTAAGCCGTTTCGGAGGAGTATGGCAACGAAAACTGTGACACGAGAATTTTATATATTAGATAATCAACCCACTATAAATATAAAATATTGGTGGACAATTCACACACAACACCATCTGACCCCAAACTAAGCGCAAAGCTTGTACTATGGCGGCTAGACAGCTGATATAATACTTATATTATAGTTTTAAATACATACTTATTATAAATAGAAACACCCAGACACCGTGCAAACATTTGAATTCATCACACAAATATTTGCACTGGGTGGGAATCGAACCCACGACCCTCGGCTTCGCAGGCATAGTTACTACCCACTAAGCCACGAGGTCAGTCAGGACTCGGGGCTTTCTCTTTTTTTCACTCTTTTCCCAAGTAAAGGTCAAAGTCTAGTGCACCACTGACTAATTGAAAAAATGTTGGCAGATGACCCGTGTCTTCGAAAGGTGTCTCAATTGCAACATTCCAGTTTCCTCACGATGTTTTCACAATTAAAGCCATGATGCCAGTGATGTCAATTTATGCATCTTTACTTTAATCGGCACGCAGAGGTGCAGACGGGTTTCAAACGCATGACCTCACGATTATAATGTCCAACACCATCTTGTTACTAGGCCACCGCGGCTATGTTTATATTTTATATACTTCCATGTAAATGCTGACAATAACATTATGTGCTTCTATTCAGTTACGTGACTGTTACAATATCAAATCTATTTGCAGTAATTCTTAAGAAATAATAATACCTACTTCGGGCGAATTATCTCAATCCTCGATAATTTATTACTTGAATAGGTTAAGGGTTTTATTATTGTTTTAAATAAAGAATGACGAGAAGAGCAGGACATGTGCCTGACGGTAAGCAACATGCGTGCCACATAACAGCACAGTGAATAGCAGCTATTGGTACACGAAGAATCCAAATCATTGCCTAGCACTGCACTGCACTCGTCACCCAGAGATCCAAGATGTTATATCTCTAAGCCCAGTCATTTCTCTGGAAACATTGCCCTTCAAACCGGAACACAGTGACGTATATGTATATATATATATACGTCTATATATATTATATATATTACCGCCAAGCAGTAATGTATATATTGTATATTGTATATATACATTACTGCTTGGCGGTAGAATAACTGGCAAAGGTGTGGTACTTCCCCAGGCGGACCCTTCCAAGAATCCTACCACTACTAAAAAAGTTTTCAAAGATTAGGAATAAAGGTAAAAGTTTGACATACAAGACATAAAATAGCTAGCTGTGCCCCAAGGTTACGTCCGCGTAGTATCCGTTCCTGTAATTTGCCCAGGATAACTACCTGTGTGTTATATCAGACTATACTCTATTTATGTTCCAAATTTCAAGCCGATCTATTCTGACGTTACGTCGTGATTGAGCAACTAACATCCAAACTTTCGTATTTATATTATTAGTAAGATGAGTATGAGTTTTTACCCAAAATTTGGATGCCTTTTGCTCCTACAATGAACACTATTATAACGAGAATAGAATTCCACATCATCGTAATCTCAACGAAAACATGTACCTATGTTGCGAGGTAGACGAATGATCTAATGATTGACTTGCGAAGAAACTTACTGCTATTTGGATTCCGTGTAAAGAAGCAATCTGTAGGTTTAGTAAAATCATATAAATTTACGTTTTCAAGTTGTATGACTTAGTACATTAGTAGAGTATGTCTGGGGAAGTATCACAACTTAACGAGCTATTACTGCCTGCTTCAAATTAGTGAATTTGCAAACGTCACTGTGTTTCGGTTTAAAAGGCAATATTCCAAAATGTATTCTCAAAATAACATCGAATCGTAGGCGTCGTATCGAAAACTACTTTAGTGTTTACGTCTATAACGCCGTAGGTAGAAAGAGCTTCAATCAACCGGACTTTGGCCCATTAAGGCTCATTACAAGCCGAGAATACCAAACAGGGCCCCAATTCATTCGATAGTTAAAATCGGATGTGTTCCAAATACGACGATCTATATCCACAGATCGATGTGGACCAATAACACGGAACAGTGGGCCGGTGTCAACGCACTCCTGCGCATGTGGCAGGACTACTCGCGCGGTTCCAAATTCGAATAAACGAGTGGACTACTGAATGGGGAACTAATCATTCCGATAACACTCGACTAGAGTGCTTATACTTCGGTATGTACGTATGAGTTAGGTAGTTCTCACTTAGTTAGTTCCATTTTTTCTTACAGGTCAGATTCGTAAATATGTTAGGAATGTCAGGTTAGGGCCTCCAGCGCTAACTCAATAGTCAGATTGGTAGTAGTGGCTCACCCAAGCCAGCTATCGTTAGTCAGGTTCTTAAAAAGAAAATGGGGAACTAAACGGTACTCAAAACTGATAGGAGCTGAATGAAATGGTTGTTAAAATATTGAGCGAAGTGGAAGATGCCAGTATGGAGGCGTTTGGAAATTTTAATATAGTAATACTCGTAGAGCACAGTATTTAAAGCATGAACATTGAACGTATTGATTAAAACAGGAAATAATTTATTTTAACTGAATAAACTTTTGAAACCGACTTCAATCGATCAAGTTTCATGGGGAGCTATCATTACGTCGCGTCGTCCAGATAAATGAAAGAAAATTTTTTATATTTTGTATGTTTGTATGAGTGAACTCATTTCGATAAGTAACATATCATTAGATTTCCCTTATGAATTCCTTATCCATGTCTTTGTATTTGGATTAATTTAATGATTGATTGTTCGTATACTATAATGAGTCGTTTTTAAATTGCAAAAACCAGTAAAAATATTTGGTACAGAAATTTCGTAAGCATGCTTCAATTTGACATGAAATAAAATGAAATGAAATTTATTTGCAAGAATACATGTAGTTTGTATGTATATGTTATGTTACATTGTCTTTGAGGTCCATTTGCATCCTGTCATGTCTGACGTGCAAAATTTGAACATAAATTATTTAATTAATTAATCTGAATTAATTATACACTGTTTTAAATTAAAATTAGCCAATATAACCATGTCAGTAAAATGTTGTTAGTAACGCGTTTGTCAAAAAATAACATTCACAGTCAAGAAATAACATTTGAGCAAAACAAACAAAAAAAAAAAAGAAAGGATGTTAAACCAAGTATTGCTTATATGCGATGGTTTAAATAATCCGTAACCTTATAAAAGCAGTGGTCAAGTAAATATTCTGTCAATTTTCGTATAAAATTATTGTAGGGCAATTTCTTTATGTCATTGGGTAATTTGTTGAATATTTTAATCGCCATGCAATATGTATTTCTTTGACTAAGTTCCAGTCTTATTCTCTTAGGGTATATCAATTTGTCCACTCTCGTTGAAGTTATTTTTTCAAAGTATTGTCTGTTTTTCATTACAAAAAATACTAATCTCTTTTATATACATGCAAGCCAGTGGAAGGATTTTAAGGCGCTTAAATAAAGGTTTGCAATGAGCTCTAAAGCGAGCTCCACATATTGCCCGTATACATTTTTTCTGTACTTTAAACACACTTCCTATATTCACTGACATGCGTTTTCATTATTTATTTCTTAAATTTGCCATTCTGCAAATGTCTCATTAACAGATGTTAATGCGAGCTAAGTGTCAAAATGTCTTGTTAAATGTTTTTAACATTTTGATAACAGTGTGTCAATTTACGGTCCTAATTAAAAGGGAGTATTTATTGAAATCAATAAATATCCATACAGTTACTACATGGGCTTTACCTTGACATTTGGCAGTAAGTTTTGTGACATTATTATGGCACAATGCGACTTTTTTCGCAATATATTTATTGTTTATTTACCAGTTTGCATCGAGCGAGCAAATAAAACTGGCTCTTAATATGAACTCTGATCTATATTTTTGAAACGAAGCTGAATATAAAATTACGTCTATAAAATGCTGCTTTTAAGCAACTGAAATAAACCAATAAAATCGATGATATCGCCGATACTTGCGCCAAGTTTTTACAGTTTTACACAGAGCCGGTACCTTGCCAGAATGGAAGTCGCAGGAACGGAAATTCTAGGATAAATTGAATGTGAATTGTATACGTAGGCTAAATGTAGTTTTTTTTCTAAATTATTTCAAAAATAAAACCTAGCTTGATCGATTTATCGTCCCGTTCTATGTATATATACCTATATACCCGTTAAAGTCGTTCGAGCCGTTTCCGAGATTCAGATTCTATATATATATCATATACCCATATACCTACAAGAATTGGTCGTTTAAAGGTATAAGATAGCAGGCTTATCTTGGTAAAAAAAAACTAATTTAAACTAATAAAAATAAAAATTACTAGACACATGACGTTAACAACATTGCGGGTATATCGTGAATGAGATCGACTCATAGAAATCAGTGGCACAGTGAACAGGGAAGAGGAGGCCTGGGTCAACCTTTCCCGAGGAGGTGGCGTGCCGCTGGTTTCTAGTCACTAGAGCCAAATGCGAAATTGGTGACAAATCGAGTCAATTTGTCACCACTTGCGAGGCGAGCCCGCAACGGCATTGCCAGCGGCCACGAGAGAGCTGTCTCGCAACTCTACTGCCAAGCAACAGGAAATAGTTATTTGTTATACAAGAGTGCAAAGTTGATTTTTAACCGCGTGCTCAATTTTGATGACCGAGCAAGCGAAGGATCCTAAAATTGAATCACGAGCGCAGCGAGTGATTCATAAATAGAATCCTGAGCGTAGCAAGGGAATCAAAAGAGCACAAGGTGAAAAATCTTTGCACTCGAGTGCAACACGTAACTTTTCATTCCACCTCAGCGAGGAAATTACTAAATGAAATTTTTTAAATGTTTCGCGCTAAGCAAATTAAAAAAAAGTAAGTACACCAAGGAGGTTCCGAGTCCGAGTCCGAGTTTTTAACATATTAAAAAAAATGTATGATGCATTCGGCACCAAGGAGGTAGAAATAAATAGGTTGAATTATGTTTTGAATTCAAAACCTCAGTACACACGATGTTCTAAATTCAAATTTACTTTAACCTCTAGAGGGTAAAAACGACTTTTGCGCCCTGATATCGAGGAGCAAAAGTACTTTTTCCGAGCTGGTGGGTTGAAAAAATATATTATGGGGGTCGTAGTCGGTAGAGTCGCCATTCTCAAGTGGTGTCCAACCCAACATTGCACGGAGGACATACGCAAATTTTACTTCCACCATGGGTCGCAATGGGTCGAAACCATCGATATAAACCGTAAGATGTAAAGCACCCTAAGCACCTTAAAATTGGTAATAAACTTCATCTATGTGTGTAAGTGGTTTACACACCAGCAACTTACTTGACCCCTAGAATCGCTACCGGCGATGTATGCTGTGGATCTACTTATTTTGGCTATTGACAACGAATAGGTAAAAACGTCCGGTGTTCACCGCTTCCTGCAACCGACTAGAACGGAAAGCGTGAGCTCACTCTTCCCAATGATGACATAATTCCGTGCGCCTGAAGTTTGGGAGGGTTCATCTACGGTTTATATCGATGGTCGAAACAGACTGAAAATAATGATCATAATTTAGAATGAATTTTAAAACGTATACCAATATTATTGCAATATTAGAAATTTAACATTTTCAGACAAAAATACATGAATGAGTATAACGTAATTTGAGAGTATAAATATTTTTCTTCAACCCGAAAACAAATTCTCGAGGTAACGAATACGAAATTAGCTAAAGTAGGTAAAGATTATTTTCACAGGAAATATTTGCGGAAGACGATTCTCCAGCCGGCACAACAGACGGTTTATTTTTATTTTACGTTCTCAAATATAACTCGGTCAATGGGTAAGGGGTTAAAAAAATAAGTTCTCGCTCTTGGAGTATCATCTCTCTATCTTTTAGTAAAGATCTTGGGCGCAGAGTTCAGTTGAAGCCCTGTGGTATTATTCCATATTCCATTTCAGTTGAAGGAGTTTTTCAGTGAACATAGAAATATGCGTAAAAGAGGTTATAATTTGAATTTATATATACGCATAAGCAGCCCACTAAATGTTCCCACTGCTGGAACTGGGACTCTCGCAAAGGGAGAGTCAATAGCATAATACAAATACAAAAATCTTTATTGCTGTTTGTAGGTAAGATAAGATGATACAAAACACTTTAAAAGTTGCCCCATACAAACTGGCCTCTGCGAGAGGCATGCAATATGCCTCCTCTCAGATGTCTCTCTCTCTAATACACCAAGCTGGTCCAGTGCGCATGACTACGAAAGGTTCTAAGTACATGTTGGTTTCCTCACGATGTTTTCCTTCACACCGGTACACATGACTTCAAAAAAGACAGTGGTGCGCGTGGGATTCGAAACTGGGGCTCCGGATCGGAAGTCGCCGTTCTACCGACTAGGCCATCCGTGACTACGCGGGCGCAATTAGTAGTAACTTAAAATCTTTAAAAACAACAACGAACAAGAGATATCTTGTAACTTATATTCAATCAGATCAAAATTAATTGAGATTCTTTAAATAAGATGACAACGACGATTACCATAAGTTCTATCGCCCCGATCAGAAATCCCACACAAATTCACAGTTCCCTGTAGCGGCGTACCCAAAGCAGTTCTAAAGAGTTTAATAGCCACAATCGGTCTCGAAATCTGGCTGTAAATAAGAGTTGTGAGTCAGTGAGACGAGGAAGCGACCCAGAAAGCGGTTCGACGTAGGGCCGGCGCCGAGCCACCTTCGACACGTCATCTGTCTTCCAGACCGTCGCGTCGGTACACTAGAAGCGGTACGTATAATAACGTATTTTGCATTGATATAAACCAATACATGTGCCCTGCGCACCTTAAAATTGGGAAATAAACTGCTTCTCTGTGTGTATCCTAAGTGGTTTCCACACAACTACTTGACCCCTAGAATCGCTTGCGACGAGATATACTGTGGTTCTACTTATTTTTGTTGTTGACAACGAATAGTAATAGGTAAAAACACCGCTTCCTGCAACCGACTAGAACGGAAAGAGTGAGCTCACTCTTCCTAACGATGACATAATTCCGTGCGTTTGAGGTATGAGGGGAGACATCTATTGGTGTATATCGATGGTATTTTGCACTTTACTAGTAGCAGGACTCTTTGGAGTCCGCCCGAGGACGTAGCTCACCTTTGCCAGTTTTTCTACAGCCATACAGTAATATTGTTGGAAGGGCAATGTTTCCAGAGAAATTAAAGAACATTTACATAGTGATGAAGCGACTTATATATCTGAGTGACAAGCGAATAACTGGCAAAGGTGTGGTACTACACAAGGCGGACTCGACAAATACAAGTAGTTCTACCACTATTTGTTCTATCTATCCAATATATGCTGATTTATTCATTAGTACTCATTAAAAAGCTACTAAAAATAGACAAGGCAGATATTAAAATAAATATTCAAATTTATATAACTACATATTTATTACATAAATTATCACAGCAAATCATTTACACCGCTAACAGTGATCATTGAGATTCCTTTTACAATACAAAATATGCTATTGCTTTATGGAATGTATTTATGTTGCATATTTTAACACTAATATTAATTCATTGTACTTAACTTTTCCATCTGCGTTCATAGACGGTAAGGACGCAGTTAAAATGCCAACTTTTTGTGAATCTTATTGCGTTTGAAATAAGGTTTATTATGGTATAGCTTTTGTGATTAATCTTTGTTTTGTGTGTAGCCGTCTGGACTGGCGCGACTTTCCGGCGACAAAGGCATGATTCGTTGCGCTAGGTCAAGTTGTTGTTTATTTTTGGTTTATTGGGTTTATTTTAGCTGTATTTATATTTATCAGCTCGAAAGGAAGCTTTGGCTAAAATAAAGAATATGAATAATTTACTTCCAGCACATGGTTATAACTCACAGTAAGAAACATCAAGATAATTAATCAATAATATCTCTATTTTTTTTCCTCTATATTACATTTTTATTTTTGACGTGGCAACGTCTAATAAATCGATGAACGCCGGCCGTACGCACGAAAAAGTGTCCCGTTATGTCCCGTTACACTCATTGTACGCTTGCGCCGCATCTATCAATGTTTTGTTTTGACATTGTCACGTTAAACTATCGTACGTACGACTTTACAGACAAACATTTTTTTTTAGTAGTTAGCTCCAAACTAAGAACACTATTATGACAATAATATAATTTTGGGACTAGAATGCCAAATTTAGAGCAATACTTTTGTTTCTATTTCGATTCGTACATAATAAAAAGGAACCTTTTAAAAAAGTTATACGAAAACAAAATGTGAACGAAACAACAAAATATATGCAAGTGTTTACTATTTATCCACCAGCACTACCAGCAGCGAATACCTTTTTGACAAAGACGACGGTTAGTGGGCAGGTAAGTGAATTTGTGCATACTCGTATTAAGTACGGTCGAAATAGTAAAATAATAACTTAGATTGCGACCCAAGTTCTGTGAATTGATTTCAATATCCAGACTATAGTCTAATTGTATTTCAAATTTCAACACTATCACTTGATACGTTCCACCATACATCCAAAGCATTTGGACGGACACTTTTTGCAGTACACAGATGATACTCCTTTCACTACCCTCCATACTTTTACCAAAGAGTGTATGATTATTATTCATGGGGGATCAGACCGGTGTGAAGTTGGCAGCCAAAAGTTTCTGCCATATTATCCGACCAAATTGAAATGGTATTTTTTATGAAATTTGCTAAAATCGATAAATCTTATGCTGATGCCTTAAACCTAAAAAGAAAATGGTGAAACGTGATATATAAAACCTTATAATCCTCCGAAACAAACCAAAATAACTATATTAACACACTAACTCAGGAGATTGCCAGTAACGCTTTCTTTAGCCGATTACTACCTGCCGGCCCCTAAAATTTAATACACTTGTTTACTAATTTTATTAACAAATGTATGCGTAAAAACCAAACATAGTCAGAATGCGGTTAAAAGGTTTCTACACCCAGAAATTGCCATCTGAAATTGCTCAGGTACAGAAATCTTAGAAGGAAAAGTTGGCTGCTGGCTTATCGTGACCTCCCACAGCTGAAACTAGCCAAAAATCTTATCATTTCATCTAGGTCTATACATATTCTATCCAAATAAGTCAACAGAGATAAGGTTTTTTACCGCTTTAACCCTGAACCTGCCGCACGAACATGAGTGGTGAAAAAGCTTGACTCTAAGACGCAACATGCTCGATTACGACCTGTGGGCCCCTGAAATACTAAAGTTTTTAGTATAATTCCTATAGAATGATACCTAGTCTACCTGAAAAACATAGTGAGAATGTGGCTAAACGATTACTTAACCTTCAAATCAGTTCATGAAAACTTTCCGAAATTTTTATTCGTCAAGTCCACGTTTCCTTCAATACTGCGACCTGACGGCCCCTGAAATTCTAAAATATTGTGTAATATTATTGTAGCCTGTTTCATGCGCTATCCAATAAACCTAGTAGGAATGCGGCTAAAAGGTTTCTACACCCAGAAATTGCCATCTGAAATTGCATAGGTACAGAAATCTTAGAAGGAAAAGTTGGCTGCTGGCTTATCGTGACCTCCCACAGCTGAAACTAGCCAAAACTCTTATCATTTCATCTAGATCTATACATTCTCTATCCAAATAAGTCATCTGATATGCGGCTTTAAACCGCTTTAACCCTGAACCTGCCGCACGAACATGAGTGGTGAAAAAGCTTGACTCTAAGACGCAACATGCTCGATTACGACCTGTGGGCCCCTGAAATACTAAAGTTTTTAGTATAATTCCTATAGAATGATACCTAGTCTACCTGAAAAACATAATGAGAAAATGGCTAAACGATTACTTAACCTTCAAATCAGTTCATGAAAACTTTCCGAAATTTTTATTCGTCAAGTCCACGTTTCCTTCAATACTGCGACCTGACGGCCCCTGAAACTCTGAAATATTGTGTAACATTATTGTAGCCTGTTTAATGCGCTATCCAATAAACCTAGTAAGAATGCGGCTAAAAGGTTTCTACATCCAGAAATTGCCATCTGAAATTGCTCAGGTACAGAAATCTTAGAAGGAAAAGTTGGCTGCTGGCTTATCGTGACCTCCCACAGCTGAAACTAGCCAAAAATCTTATCATTTCATCTAGGTCTATACACATTCTATCCAAATAAGTCATCTGATATGCGGCTTTATACCGCTTTAACCCTGAACCTGCCGCACGAACATGAGTGGTGAAAAAGCTTGACTCTAAGACGCAACATGCTTGATTACGACCTGTGGGCCCCTGAAATACTAAAGTTTTTAGTACAATTCCTATAGAATGATACCTAGTCTACCTGAAAAACATAGTGAGAATGTGGCTAAACGATTACTTAACCTTCAAATCAGTTCATGAAAACTTTCCGAAATTTTTATTCGTCAAGTCCACGTTTCCTTCAATACTGCGACCTGACGGCCCCTGAAATTCTGAAATATTGTGTAACATAATTGTAGCCGGTTTCATGCGCTATCTAATAAACCTAGTAGGAATGCGGCTAAAAGGTTTCTACACCCAGAAATTGCCATCTGAAATTGCTCAGGTACAGAAATCTTAGAAGGAAAAGTTGGCTGCTGGCTTATCGTGACCTCCCACAGCTGAAACTAGCCAAAACTCTTATCATTTCATCTAGGTCTATACACATTCTATCCAAATAAGTCATCTGATATGCGGCTTTAAACCGCTTTAACCCTGAACCTGCCGCACGAACATGAGTGGTGAAAAAGCTTGACTCTAAGACGCAACATGCTCGATTACGACCTGTGGGCCCCTGAAATACTAAAGTTTTTAGTATAATTCCTATAGAATGATATCTAGTCTACCTGAAAAACATAATGAGAAAATTGCTAAACGATTACTTAACCTTCAAATCAGTTCATGAAAACTTTCCGAAATTTTTATTCGTCAAGTCCACGTTTCCTTCAATACTGCGACCTGACGGCCCCTGAAATTCTAAAATATTGTGTAACATTATTGTAGCCTGTTTTATGCGCTATCCAATAAACCTAGTAAGAATGCGGCTAAAAGGTTTCTACATCCAGAAATTTCCATCTGAAATTGCTCAGTTACAGAAATCTTAGAAGGAAAAGTTGGCTGCTGGCTTATCGTGACCTCCCACAGCTGAAACTAGCCAAAACTCTTATCATTTCATCTAGGTCTATACACATTCTATCCAAATAAGTCATCTGATATGCGGCTTTATACCGCTTTAACCCTGAACCTGCCGCACGAACATGAGTGGTGAAAAAGCTTGACTCTAAGACGCAACATGCTCGATTACGACCTGTGGGCCCCTGAAATACTAAAGTTTTTAGTATAATTCTTTTAGAATGATACCTAGTCTACCTGAAAAACATAGTGAGAATGTGGCTAAACGATTACTTAACCTTCAAATCAGTTCATGAAAAATTAACGAAATTTTTATTCGTCAAGTCCACGTTTCCCTCAATACTGCGACCTGACGGCCCCTGAAATTCTAAAATATTGTGTAAGATTATTGTAGCCTGTTTCATGCGCTATCCAAAAAATCTAGCAAGGATGCGGCTAAAAAGTTTCTACACCCAGAAATTGCCATCTGAATTTGCTCAGGTACAAAAATCTTAGAAGGAAAAGTTGGTTGCTGGCTTATCGTGACCTGACAAAAAATAGCTATAGGAAATAACTGACTTACAATGGCTAGCGTAGGTAATGAGATTATTGGCTACTTTACACAGTAGGGAGTCACAATAAGCCAGCAGCCAACTTTTCCTTCCAGCATGTCTGAACCCGAGCATATTCAGATGGCAATTTCTGGGTGTAGAAACCTTTGAGCCACATTCTGACTATGTTTTTTTATAGCGCATGAAAACGGCTACAATAATATTACACAATATTTCAGAATTTCAGGGGCCGTGAGGTCGCAGTATTGTAGGAAACGTGGACTTGGCGAATAAAAATTTCGGAAAGTTTTCATGAACTGATTTGAAGGTTAAGTAATCGTTTAGCCACATTCTCACTATGTTTCTCAGGTAGACTAGTTATCATTCTATAGGAATTATACTGAAAACTTTAGTATTTCAGGGGCCCACAGGTCGTAATCGAGCATGTTGCGTCTTAGAGTCAAGCTTTTTCACCACTCATGTTCGGGCGGCAGGTTCAGGGTTAAAGCGGTATAAAGCCGCATATCAGATGACTTATTTGGATAGCATATGTATAGAACTAGATGAAATGATAAGATTTTTGGCTAGTTTCAGCTGTGGGAGGTCACGATAAGCCAGCAGCCAACTTTTCCTCCTAAGATTTCTGTACCTGAGCAATTTCAGATGGCAAATTCTGAAAGTAGAAACCTTTTAGCCGCATTCTGACTATAGTTATTTGATAACGCATAAAACAGGCTAAAATAATATTACACACTATTTCAGAATTTCAGGGGCCGTCAGGTCGCAGTATTGAAGGAAACGTGGACTTGACGAATAAAAATTTCGTTAATTTTTCATGTACTGATTTGAAAGTTAAGTAATCGTTTAGCCACATTCTCACTATGTTTTTCAGGTAGACTAGGTATCATTCTGTAAGAATTAAACTAAAAACTTCAGTATTTATGGGGCCTACAGGTCGTAACCTAGCATGTTGCGTCTTAGGGTCAAGCTTTTTCACCACTCATGTTCGTGCGGCAGGTTCAGGGTTAAAGCGGTAAAAAACCTTATCTCTGTTGACTTATTTGGATAGAATATGTAAAGACCTAGATGAAATTATAAGATTTTTGGCTAGTTTCAGCTGTGGGAGGTCACGATAAGCCAGCAGCCAACTTTTCCTTCTAAGATTTCTGTACCTGAGCAATTTCAGATGGCAATTTCTGGGTGTAGAAACCTTTTAGCCGCATTCCTACTAGGTTTATTAGATAGCGCATGAAACAGGCTACAATAATCTTACACAATATTTTAGAATTTCAGGGGCCGTCAGGTCGCAGTATTGAAGGAAACGTGGACTTGACGAATAAAAATTTCGGAAAGTTTTCATGAACTGATTTGAAGGTTAAGTAATCGTTTAGCCACATTCTCACTATGTTTTTCAGGTAGACTAGGTATCATTCTATAAGAGTTATACTAAAAACTTTAGTATTTCAGGGGCCCACAGGTCGTAATCGAGCATGTTGCGTCTTAGAGTCAAGCTTTTTCACCACTCATGTTCGTGCGGCAGGTTAAAGGTTAAAGCGGTATAAAGCCGCATATCAGATGACTTATTTGGATAGCATATGTATAGACCTAGATGAAATGATAAGATTTTTGGCTAGTTTCAGCTGTGGGAGGTCACGATAAGCCAGCAGCCAACTTTTCCTCCTAAGATTTCTGTACCTGAGCAATTTCAGATGGCAAATTCTGAAAGTAGAAACCTTTTAGCCGCATTCTGACTATAGTTATTTGATAACGCATAAAACAGGCTAAAATAATATTACACACTATTTCAGAATTTCAGGGGCCGTCAGGTCGCAGTATTGAAGGAAACGTAGGCTTGACGAAAAAAAATTTCGTTAATTTTTCATGTACTGATTTGAAGGTTAAGTAATCGTTTAGCCACATTCTCACTATGTTTTTCAGGTAGACTAGGTATCATTCTATAAGAATTATACTAAAAACTTCAGTATTTCAGGGGCCTACAGGTCGTAACCGAGCATGTTGCGTCTTAGGGTCAAGCTTTTTCACCACTCATGTTCGTGCGGCAGGTTCAGGGTTAAAGCGGTATAAAGCCGCATATCAGATGACTTATTTGGATAGAATGTATAGACCTAGATGAAATGATAAGATTTTGGCTAGTGTCAGCTGTGGGAGGTCACGATAAGCCAGCAGCCAACTTTTCCTTCTAAGATTTCTGTACCTGAGCAATTTCAGATGGCAATTTCTGGGTGTAGAAACCTTTTAGCCGCATTCCTACTAAGTTTATTAGATAGCGCATGAAACAGGCTACAATAATCTTACACAATATTTTAGAATTTCAGGGGCCGTCAGGTCGCAGTATTGAAGGAAACGTGGACTTGGCGAATAAAAATTTCGGAAAGTTTTCATGAACTGATTTGAAGGTTAAGTAATCGTTTAGCCACATTCTCACTATGTTTTTCAGGTAGACTATGTATCATCCTATAGGAATTGTACTAAAAACTTTAGTATTTCAGGGGCACACAGGTCGTAATCGAGCATGTTGCGTCTTAGAGTCAAGCTTTTTCACCACTCATGTTCGTGCGGCAGGTTAAAGGTTAAAGCGGTATAAAGCCGCATATCAGATGACTTATTTGGATAGCATATGTATAGACCTAGATGAAATGATAAGATTTTTGGCTAGTTTCAGCTGTGGGAGGTCACGATAAGCCAGCAGCCAACTTTTCCTCCTAAGATTTCTGTACCTGAGCAATTTCAGATGGCAAATTCTGAAAGTAGAAACCTTTTAGCCGCATTCTGACTATAGTTATTTGATAACGCATAAAACAGGCTAAAATAATATTACACACTATTTCAGAATTTCAGGGGCCGTCAGGTCGCAGTATTGAAGGAAACGTGGACTTGACGAAAAAAATTTCGTTAATTTTTCATGTACTGATTTGAAAGTTAAGTAATCGTTTAGCCACATTCTCACTATGTTTTCAGGTAGACTAGGTATCATTCTATAAGAATTATACTAAAACTTCAGTATTTAAGAGGGCCTACAGGTCGTAACCGAGCATGTTGCGTCTTAGGGTCAAGCTTTTTCACCACTCATGTTCGTGCGGCAGGTTCTGGGTTAAAGCGGTAAAAAACCTTATCTCTGTTGACTTATTTGGATAGAATATGTATAGACCTAGATGAAATGATAAGATTTTTGGCTAGTTTCAGCTGTGGGAGGTCACGATAAGCCAGCAGCCAACTTTTCCTTCTAAGATTTCTGTACCTGAGCAATTTCAGATGGCAATTTCTGGGTGTAGAAACCTTTTAGCCGCATTCCTACTAGGTTTATTAGATAGCGCATGAAACAGGCTACAATAATCTTACACAATATTTTAGAATTTCAGGGGCCGTCAGGTCGCAGTATTGAAGGAAACGTGGACTTGGCGAATAAAAATTTCGGAAAGTTTTCATGAACTGATTTGAAGGTTAAGTAATCGTTTAGCCACATTCTCACTATGTTTTTCAGGTAGACTATGTATCATTCTATAGGAATTGTACTAAAAACTTTAGTATTTCAGGGGCACACAGGTCGTAATCGAGCATGTTGCGTCTTAGAGTCAAGCTTTTTCACCACTCATGTTCGTGCGGAAGGTTCAGGGTTAAAGCGGTAAAAAACCTTATCTCTGTTGACTTATTTGGATAGAATATGTAAAGACCTAGCTGAAATGATAAGATTTTTGGCTAGTTTCAGCTGTGGGAGGTCACGATAAGCCAGCAGCCAACTTTTCCTCCTAAGATTTCTGTACCTGAGCAATTTCAGATGGCAAATTCTGAAAGTAGAAACCTTTTAGCCGCATTCTGACTATAGTTATTTGATAACGCATAAAACAGGCTAAAATAATATTACACACTATTTCAGAATTTCAGGGGCCGTCAGGTCGCAGTATTGAAGGAAACGTGGACTTGACGAATAAAAATTTCGTTAATTTTTCATGTACTGATTTGAAAGTTAAGTAATCGTTTAGCCACATTCTCACTATGTTTTTCAGGTAGACTAGGTATCATTCTATAAGAATTATACTAAAAACTTCAGTATTTAAGAGGGCCTACAGGTCGTAACCGAGCATGTTGCGTCTTAGGGTCAAGCTTTTTCACCACTCATGTTCGTGCGGCAGGTTCTGGGTTAAAGCGGTAAAAAACCTTATCTCTGTTGACTTATTTGGATAGAATATGTATAGACCTAGATGAAATGATAAGATTTTTGGCTAGTTTCAGCTGTGGGAGGTCACGATAAGCCAGCAGCCAACTTTTCCTTCTAAGATTTCTGTACCTGAGCAATTTCAGATGGCAATTTCTGGGTGTAGAAACCTTTTAGCCGCATTCCTACTAGGTTTATTAGATAGCGCATGAAACAGGCTACAATAATCTTACACAATATTTTAGAATTTCAGGGGCCGTCAGGTCGCAGTATTGAAGGAAACGTGGACTTGGCGAATAAAAATTTCGGAAAGTTTTCATGAACTGATTTGAAGGTTAAGTAATCGTTTAGCCACATTCTCACTATGTTTTTCAGGTAGACTAGTTATCATTCTATAGGAATTGTACTAAAAACTTTAGTATTTCAGGGGCACACAGGTCGTAATCGAGCATGTTGCGTCTTAGAGTCAAGCTTTTTCACCACTCATGTTCGTGCGGAAGGTTCAGGGTTAAAGCGGTAAAAAACCTTATCTCTGTTGACTTATTTGGATAGAATATGTAAAGACCTAGATGAAATGATAAGATTTTTGGCTAGTTTCAGCTGTGGGAGGTCACGATAAGCCAGCAGCCAACTTTTCCTCCTAAGATTTCTGTACCTGAGCAATTTCAGATGGCAATTTCTGGGTGTAGAAACCTTTTAGCCGCATTCCTACTAGGTTTATTAGATAGCGCATGAAACAGGCTACAATAATCTTACACAATATTTTAGAATTTCAGGGGCCGTCAGGTCGCAGTATTGAAGGAAACGTGGACTTGACGAATAAAAATTTCGTTAATTTTTCATGAACTGATTTGAAGGTTAAGTAATCGTTTAGCCACATTCTCACTATGTTTTTCAGGTAGACTAGGTATCATTCTATAAGAATTATACTAAAAACTTTAGTATTTTTCAGGCCCACAGGTCGTAATCGAGCATGTTGCGTCTTAGAGTCAAGCTTTTTCACCACTCATGTTCGTGCGGCAGGTTAAGGGTTAAAGCGGTATAAAGCCGCATATCAGATGACTTATTTGGATAGCATATGTATAGACCTAGATGAAATTATAAGAGTTTTGGCTAGTTTCAGCTGTGGGAGGTCACGAGAAGCCAGCAGCCAACTTTTCCTCCTAAGATTTCTGTACCTGAGCAATTTCAGATGGCAATTTCTGGGTGTAGAAACCTTTTAGCCGCATTCCTACTAGGTTTATTGGATAGCGCATAAAACAGGCTACAATAATGTTACACAATATTTCAGAATTTCAGGGGCCGTCAGGTCGCAGTATTGAAGGAAACGTGGACTTGGCAAATAAAAATTTCGGAAAGTTTTCATGAACTGATTTGAAGGTTAAGTAATCGTTTAGCCATATTCTCACTATGTTTTTCAGGTAGACTAGGTATCATTCTATAAGAATTATACTAAAAACTTTAGTATTTCAGGGGCCCACAGGTCGTAATCGAGCATGTTGCGTCTTAGAGTCAAGCTTTTTCACCACTCATGTTCGTGCGGCAGGTTCTGGGTTAAAGCGGTAAAAAACCTTATCTCTGTTGACTTATTTGGATAGAATATGTAAAGACCTAGATGAAATGATAAGATTTTTGGCTAGTTTCAGCTGTGGGAGGTCACGATAAGCCAGCAGCCAACTTTTCCTTCTAAGATTTCTGTACCTGAGCAATTTCAGATGGCAAATTCTGAAAGTAGAAACCTTTTAGCCGCATTCTGACTATAGTTATTTGATAACGCATAAAACAGGCTAAAATAATATTACACACTATTTCAGAATTTCAGGGGCCGTCAGGTCGCAGTATTGAAGGAAACGTGGACTTGACGAATAAAAATTTCGTTAATTTTTCATGTACTGAGTTGAAAGTTAAGTAATCGTTTAGCCACATTCTCACTATGTTTTTGAGGTAGACTAGGTATCATTCTATAAGAATTATACTAAAAACTTCAGTATTTAAGAGGGCCTACAGGTCGTAACCGAGCATGTTGCGTCTTAGGGTCAAGCTTTTTCACCACTCATGTTCGTGCGGCAGGTTCTGGGTTAAAGCGGTAAAAAACCTTATCTCTGTTGACTTATTTGGATAGAATATGTATAGACCTAGATGAAATGATAAGATTTTTGGCTAGTTTCAGCTGTGGGAGGTCACGATAAGCCAGCAGCCAACTTTTCCTTCTAAGATTTCTGTACCTGAGCAATTTCAGATGGCAATTTCTGGGTGTAGAAACCTTTTAGCCGCATTCCTACTAGGTTTATTAGATAGCGCATGAAACAGGCTACAATAATCTTACACAATATTTTAGAATTTCAGGGGCCGTCAGGTCGCAGTATTGAAGGAAACGTGGACTTGGCGAATAAAAATTTCGGAAAGTTTTCATGAACTGATTTGAAGGTTAAGTAATCGTTTAGCCACATTCTCACTATGTTTTTCAGGTAGACTAGTTATCATTCTATAGGAATTGTACTAAAAACTTTAGTATTTCAGGGGCACACAGGTCGTAATCGAGCATGTTGCGTCTTAGAGTCAAGCTTTTTCACCACTCATGTTCGTGCGGAAGGTTCAGGGTTAAAGCGGTAAAAAACCTTATCTCTGTTGACTTATTTGGATAGAATATGTAAAGACCTAGATAAAACGATAAGATTTTTGGCTAGTTTCAGCTGTGGGAGGTCACGATAAGCCAGCAGCCAACTTTTCCTTCTAAGATTTCTGTACCTGAGCAATTTCAGATGGCAAATTCTGAAAGTAGAAACCTTTTAGCCGCATTCTGACTATAGTTATTTGATAACGCATAAAACAGGCTAAAATAATATTACACACTATTTCAGAATTTCAGGGGCCGTCAGGTCGCAGTATTGAAGGAAACGTGGACTTGGCGAATAAAAATTTCGGAAAGTTTTCATGAACTGATTTGAAGGTTAAGTAATCGTTTAGCCACATTCTCACTATGTTTTTCAGGTAGACTATGTATCATTCTATAGGAATTGTACTAAAAACTTTAGTATTTCAGGGGCACACAGGTCGTAATCGAGCATGTTGCGTCTTAGAGTCAAGCTTTTTCACCACTCATGTTCGTGCGGAAGGTTCAGGGTTAAAGCGGTAAAAAACCTTATCTCTGTTGACTTATTTGGATAGAATATGTAAAGGCCTAGATGAAATGATAAGATTTTTGGCTAGTTTCAGCTGTGGGAGATCACTATAAGCCAGCAGCCAACTTTTCCTTCTAAGATTTCTGTACCTGAGCAATTTCAGATGGCAATTTCTGGATGTAGAAACCTTTTAGCCGCATTCCTACTAGGTTTATTAGATAGCGCATGAAACAGGCTACAATAATCTTACACAATATTTTAGAATTTCAGGGGCCGTCAGGTCGCAGTATTGAAGGAAACGTGGACTTGACGAATAAAAATTTCGTTAATTTTTCATGAACTGATTTGAAGGTTAAGTAATCGTTTAGCCACATTCTCACTATGTTTTTCAGGTAGACTAGGTATCATTCTATAAGAATTATACTAAAAACTTTAGTATTTCAGGGGCCCACAGGTCGTAATCGAGCATGTTGCGTCTTAGAGTCAAGCTTTTTCACCACTCATGTTCGTGCGGCAGGTTAAAGGTTAAAGCGGTATAAAGCCGCATATCAGATGACTTATTTGGATAGCATATGTATAGACCTAGATGAAATGATAAGATTTTTGGCTAGTTTCAGCTGTGGGAGGTCACGATAAGCCAGCAGCCAACTTTTCCTCCTAAGATTTCTGTACCTGAGCAATTTCAGATGGCAAATTCTGAAAGTAGAAACCTATTAGCCGCATTCTGACTATAGTTATTTGATAACGCATAAAACAGGCTAAAATAATATTACACACTATTTCAGAATTTCAGGGGCCGTCAGGTCGCAGTATTGAAGGAAACGTGGACTTGACGAAAAAAAATTTCGTTAATTTTTCATGTACTGATTTGAAGGTTAAGTAATCGTTTAGCCACATTCTCACTATGTTTTTCAGGTAGACTAGGTATCATTCTATAAGAATTATACTAAAAACTTTAGTATTTTAGGGGCCTACAGGTCGTAACCGAGCATGTTGCGTCTTAGGGTCAAGCTTTTTCACCACTCATGTTCGTGCGGCAGGTTCAGGGTTAAAGCGGTATAAAGCCGCATATCAGATGACTTATTTGGATAGAATGTGTATAGACCTAGATGAAATGATAAGATTTTTGGCTAGTGTCAGCTGTGGGAGGTCACGATAAGCCAGCAGCCAACTTTTCCTTCTAAGATTTCTGTACCTGAGCAATTTCAGATGGCAATTTCTGGGTGTAGAAACCTTTTAGCCGCATTCCTACTAGGTTTATTGGATAGCGCATAAAACAGGCTACAATAATGTTACACAATATTTCAGAATTTCAGGGGCCGTCAGGTCGCAGTATTGAAGGAAACGTGGATTTGACGAATAAAAATTTCGTTAATTTTTCATGAACTGATTTGAAGGTTAAGTAATCGTTTAGCCACATTCTCACTATGTTTTTCAGGTAGACTAGGTATCATTCTATAGGAATTATACTAAAAACTTTAGTATTTCAGGGGCCCACAGGTCGTAATCGAGCATGTTGCGTCTTAGAGTCAAGCTTTTTCACCACTCATGTTCGTGCGGCAGGTTCAGGGTTAAAGCGGTAAAAAACCTTATCTCTGTTGACTTATTTGGATAGAATATGTATAGACCTAGATGAAATGATAAGATTTTTGGCTAGTTTCAGCTGTGGGAGGTCACGATAAGCCAGCAGCCAACTTTTCCTTCTAAGATTTCTGTACCTGAGCAATTTCAGATGGCAATTTCTGGGTGTAGACACCTTTTAACCGCATTCTGACTATGTTTGGTTTTTACGCATACATTTGTTAATAAAATTAGTAAACAAGTGTATTAAATTTTAGGGGCCGGCAGGTAGTAATCGGCTAAAGAAAGCGTTACTGGCAATCTCCTGAGTTAGTGTGTTAATATAGTTATTTTGGTTTGTTTCGGAGGATTATAAGGTTTTATATATCACGTTTTACCATTTTCTTTTTAGGTTTAAGGCATCAGCATAAGATTTATCGATTTTAGCAAATTTCATAAAAAATACCATTTCAATTTGGTCGGATAATACGGCAGAAACTTTTGGCTGCCAACTTCACACCGGTGGGGATCAGTAGTTTGACAAACTGACCTATTAACTTAGTAAGAGCAGGTCGTATTGACTAAGTACATAAATAGCTTATGAGTTCTTCAGCGTCATCATAACGTAAAGAATTGTAACCAGTAATAGTAATTTCCTTTCAAAATCGAATTTCGGCCAGTGGTCGCAGTCTTCCAACAAAATAATCAAGAATCATCCCTTTTTTATTTAAAAACGGGTCGAGCAGGGCATGTGCCTGTTGGTAAGTCTGCGTAAGTAATTCGTCTACCCAGAACAGAACAGAGAAAGCTCTTGATGGGTCGTCTAAAATCTACAACGAATAGGGGAAACCTATCTCAGCCGTTGGAATTTAGAGATAGACAAGAATACAACATTTAGTAGGTACACATATCACTAAAAATACCAAGCTTCAAAATATACCACGAAATCACCGCAACATTGTAAATTTTACCATATTTTATGTTAACACCTTCGAGGTAAATTCACATAATTCCATCATCTGACAACTTAATTCACTGCATGTTTTCAATTAATTTCTGACGATATTTTAAATTAATGCTACCAAAATCGGTACAATAAATTAACGAAATGAAAGTGAGATGTTCGTATAATGCGTAAGTAATTTTGTACAATAACATTGTTATGGTATAATAATTAAACTTGTTGTAGAGTTGCTGTAGATTATCTAAGAAAATAATAATATATTGCAAGTAGATTACTATTAATTAACATGATTAGCTTTTTCTTTCAAAAAAGTTTCTTTTAGTACGATTTTTTAAAGTATAGAGTGAAGAGACAAGCAAGACAGTATGCACCTAATGGTAAGCAACAAGCCTGCCCAGTACAGTCAAGTTCCACGCAGCCATTTGAACATGAAGAGCTCATATTACTGCCTACTACTGCACTGCCATAGAATATTAAATAATATGCACTGTCCTGATCACCCGGAGATAAATTATCTCTTAGCCCATTAATTTGCCCGGAAATATTGCCCTTCCAACCGAAAGTTAATGTTTTCGTACTTCCCCAGGTGGATTCATTCATAGAATTAAAAAGATCTCTTAAGATTATTAAAATGTATCCTATGACTCTGCAAAAATCACGATCACTACAAAAGTTTCGAAGAAAAAATATCACAGAATTAGACGATAGTACATTTTCCTAGTACTCTTAAACACGTAGATAAATACGTATTTTATTTTTAAGTTGTCATCCTTATCAAAACAAAATTCTTGAATCATTTTTTGATTCTATAGTCTGTTGAAGACGTAAATGTTGCATAAATCTAGAGAAGCAAATTTGGTACATAAAAGATGTATGACAGTACAAATAAGCAAATAGTGGATGCAACTTAGTACCTACTAAAAAACTACTACCGCTTACTTCTAGAACCTATGTTTTATCATTACTATACATCAAAATGAAAACAAATGGTTAGGATTTTTTTTATTTTGATTTATATTTCTTACACCATGATGTGCAGATCTGTGCTGACAAATCCAGTTGTGCTGATTAATAATCAACATCAAACTTGTTCGTTTTATTTCCTAAAATGTGCGTTAAAATAACTAAAAACAATGTTAATGCGACTGCATAACGGTCACGTTTTGACGAGACCGTGCCGGATCTGAGTGACCCTTGACCTACGGATTTGAGCTGTGAATTTCATTATACTTGTAGTAATAACATACATTTAACGGCTGGTTCGCGTCAGTCTCTCACGACGCGAACCTTCACCTACTTGTCTTTCGATGTGTTTTTCCTTCTTCAAAAGCTAGCGTTAGCTTCGAAAAAGTGCGGTTTTTGCAAGTTTAATGTGTCCCATCTGTTTCCCAACAGACAACTCTTTTCGTATAACTACATAATTATCTGGTTGTTTATGTACCCGCATGTCTACTTGTCTACGTATCTATATCTCTACGGGTCTATGTTTCTACGGGTCTATGTGTCTACGGGTCTATGTTTCTACGAACCTGTCTGTACACGTACCAGTATGTCTACGTGTTTATATTTCTACGAATCTGTCTGTACACATACTGTAGTATTGTAGTGTATTTATAATAGTATGCTAAAAAGTTAATTTTCATATATACAGATTTCTAAATATCTTTAGAAATTTATTGTTTGTACTTCCCCGTCTTCTTATTCTTCATTTCTCCTTATCCATCCAGCGGTTGCCTGGAAGAGATCGCTTTTAGCGATAAGGTCGCCAATTGTTACTTTATTTATTTTTTTGGTTTTTGTATATTTTTGTAACTGTGTTTACTTGTGAAGTGCAATAAAGAGTTAATCTATCTATCTACACGTACCTGTTTGTCAACGTGTCTATGTTTCTACGAATCTGTATTTATACTTTCCTGTATGTCTACGTATCTGTGTCTACGTATGCGTTTCTGCGAATCTATGTGTTGACGTATAAATTTGTAGTCTTATTTGGTATGATGTGCTTATAAAAAATATATACAATATATCTGTGTCAACGTAAGTATTCATGTGTAACTACTTTTGTCTACGTATGTTTTTCTATATAGTTTTGTATCAATTTCTACATATCCTTTGTGATCTATGTGTCTGTTTGTAGTACCATGGCATATTACTTTTGAGATGTCTTCATTAAAAACTGACTAGCACGATACGGTAGGTTAGTTGAGACCTATTTTAGAATCGGATGCAATACAGAAGGCAACAGTCGACAAATAAATAAAACAATATGCTAAGTGAGTCGAACGTTATTACATGTTAGCAATACAGTTGGAAAACAAATCTCAATAAACTTTAATAGTTAAGACCACTATAGTGTAGGAGCTATAGATGCTAAGAATATTAGAAGCACTATTCTCGCATCATCGATAGAATTGGGAGTGTGCGTTGATTCTAAGCATCGTAAAGAATTAAATACATATAGGTACACCAGGCCTTATATTCTTACCTGGGATAGAAGTAGATCACGTCGAAATATTTTTATCAGAAGCTATGACTAACAGAATTGAGAGGAATATATTCAGCTTTGTATTATCTTAGGTCTCGTAGCCAAAAGTATGGTCAAGTGAAGTAATTTAAGAAAGGTTCTCTCAGTCAAAGTCGTTTTGTGTTCACAAAGCCTTGATAAAGCTACAACAAATCAGTAGTCCAATATCATACTATATTACTAGAACTATTATTTGTACCTACTAGAAATTGGAAGAAGAACCGACTTTCAACAGAAACTTGTAAAGTAAAAAAGTTTTCCTTGATTTCTCTAGGATGTCATCATCAGATCTTGGTTTCCTTACCACGGCACCACCCTTGGAATATCTTCTTAACAACAAAAAAAGAATCATCAAAATCGGTTCATAAACGAAGTTATCCGCGAACACACATAAAAAAAGCATATTATATATAACGTCGAATTGAGAATCCTCCTTTTTTTAAGTCGGTTAAAAAAAAGAAAAAAATTGATAGTATAATACTCGCTTTTAAGTAAAATAGCATTAGATAATTCTCTAGGACTAATTATAATGAATTAATTAAATTAAAAAAATACTAGCCTAAACATTTTATAAATCCAATAAAATCAAAACGTTTGGACGAGTTAATCTCGAACACGGCAGAATAGGGCCTAGTGTCTCCGACCACAAAAGCAATCACTGCAGAAGCCGCAGCCGTTCCATTCTACAGAATTCATAGTTGTCTAATATTAAAGGTAGAAAGCTATCTGTGATTGATGTCCATTGTCTTAGGATGGCATAATAGGAAGCGGAAGTCATTATACTTATTAGGGTAACAATTTAGAATCAAAAGCACTACCAGTAGACTACCACTTTACTCGTACGAACACCAGGATATAGAATGACGGTGCCACACATAAGTCTCTCAAGTTTTCGGTATTCATAGCCCAAAGCATTGTAGCCTACATAGGATGAAACCTATTTTTTTAAATAAATTTGCTCGTGAATGAACTGCAATTCTATCACCCCTGCTATGCCCATTACATTTTGTGGAGAGGGTTTTATAACATCTTATATCTTTGGGTGGCGAGCGCAGTGCTATTCACGACTCTTCATGTTCCAATAGCTACGTGTAACTGTGCTGTTATGTGGCAGGCTTGTTGCTTACCATCAGGCACATGTCCCGCTCGTCACATCGCGCTATACCTACTATATAAAATAAAACCGGGCAAGTGCGAGTTGGACTCGCCCATGAATGGTTCCGTAGCACATAATACATAAGTTATTTATAAATAACATAATAATAAATATTAAAAAATTCTAACATAATTCTAAGTTTAGCAATATCCGAAAATGGACAGAGATTAGTAGAACCGCCGAACTCTTTCGCTTTTTGAAGCCCTTCTGACGTAATTTTGGAACAAGCATCCAGAACTTTCGCATTTATAATGTTAGTGGTAGGTATACTTTAGTTTGTTCAGACAGAGCTTAAGCTGGTTGCCTGCAAGAGATTGTTTTAAGCAATAAGGCCGCCATTTGTGGTGCTAGTTCATAAGTGTTTTACTGTAATATTTCTGTTTTTGTGTCACAATAAAGAGTTATCTATCTATTAAAGTATCTATCTATCTAGTAAGTCTAGTAGTAGTTACATAGGTAGGGCTAGATGAAACAGGTTGCTATTTTACTCAATACCAAGAAAAGGATATAAGTAAACAAAAACTTGCAAGATTTCAACCCATTTTTCTAGGAAAACTAACATAATTGTTACGGGCTACTCACATTTGGTAAGGCCCATCTAGCCAAACTTAAGTGTCAAACACAATAAGCAGCGTTTTTCAAAAGAAGCGCACCTTTGTAAACTTAAGTCGAGCTCTTCTGATTCACTCGTGCTTTACGATTTACCCACTAAGGTAAATCGTAATCAGAAGACGAATGAATTAATGCAAAATTAGAACTGATATACACGAAGGGGTCACGAGAAGACAATGTTATATCTAATCGTAACCGCAGCCATTGTAAAGCGACCAAAACGGGTAGTCATTTAGATCGCGATCAAGTCCAATAGTTTCAATACTAGTAAACCAAACTCTGAACTTGTATTGCTAAAAATAGAGCCACGCCTTGTATAGAAAGTCTAGACGGCAAGGTAATTAGTAATTACAAGCCCTGTGCGAAAGTTTTCTGTTTTTGTTCACTTTGCCGCACGCAGTATCCTTGTCGAAGCGTAAAAAGTGCAACAAGGGTGCGCAAGCGCCGTCCGGTCCATCACTTAGCTTTTTTATTTTTATTCGTTTTAGGGTTCACTAAAATGTTTAAGAGTTCAATGTTTTACGTTTGTGCTTAAGTACAGAAGTATGTTTAGATTAGTAGGGTTTTACGTCTTTTACGCTAGCCCAAAATAATATAGGCATTAGTGGTCATGTGTAGGCATCATAAGATTACTGCGCTTACCCTTCTCATCCCTAGTAAAGGAACTAAGGTAAACACTACAAACTATAAAATGCATCCTTAAGTGGTCCCTCTCAAAAAATGTTTGTAGTAATTTATTATTTTTATTTAAGGATGGCTTCAAAATTACTCGACAGCAAATGACTGTCTGTCTTACAGAAGTAAGACAATGGTGCGGTTTGAGAATTGTAAATGAATCCAAAAAACTGTACAAAATTGTTACAGATTTTGCAGACAGGTGGTGTTGATGTTTTATTTTGTTAGGGAGTCAATGTTAAAGAATTCAACATATTTACGACACAAACATCGCTCAAATAAGTTATTCTGGAAATATTTCATTATAATTTTGACTGATTTTACTTGCATAGCAAAAAGCTGTTTGTGACTTAGTCGCTAGAACTTTCGATTTGACAATTGTGGGGCCATGGTGTCGAATCCTGTGAACTTTAGATGAATGAATTAGTCATCACATTTGGCTTTAACTGTGAAAGAAAACATCTTAAAGCAACTGACGTGCTCAAGGAAAGAAATATTTCGAGGATCTGTTCATCCGCATACCCGCACTAGGGCAACATAGTGGACAATGACCTTAACTATCTCCTTGTGAGCCTTGTGAGAGAAGAACTCAATCCCAGCCGTGAGAACATAAGGTGGGCAACTAATACTATGTACATAGAATGGTTGAATTCGGCAATTTGGCATTACCGTATAATACGTGAATTTTTCGTTCTTATTATAAATAAATGAATAATATTGTACGGAACCACCGCCAAGCCGCTTACTCTAAGCGAATTTAATTTTCCTTTCGCTTAAGTCGCTTAACGTTCATGCGCGAAACGAAATATTGATACGCGGACTTTTAACGTGCAAATGTAACCCTGAATGTTGGTTTTACTTGTTATTTACGAGAATTTATGGCGCTGTTTTAAAGTAAAACACATTTAAGTAAACTACGACTACTACTGCCTCAATGCTCCTAAATAAGTATTGGAGTATCATAAGCTCAAAAAAAAGTATTATTTTATACTAGCGGCCAGTTCTGGCTTCGCTCGGATATTTTAATAAATCTAAATTACACGACACGTTGTTTTTCCGAGATCGTAACAGCATAAAAAAGGTTATATACTATAATAACGCAACCTTCACAGATAGACACATGTTGCCAGGGACTTTAGCGTACGTCCACGCACGCAACGAAAGTTCCCAAAAAGCAATATTTTTTCCCGTTTTTGTCACATGAATGAAGACACTCCACTCCAATTAATGGTAGCGTAATGTTATGTAGCCTATAGCCTTCTTCGATAACTCGTTGGACTATCCAACAGAAAAATAACCTTTCACTTCGGACCAGTAATTCCCGAGATTCTGGAGTTCAAATAAACAAACTCTTCCGCTTTATAATATTAGTATAGTACCACATATCTCAATATGATCTAAAAAACAATAAACTCAGTATGTCAGTGAGCAGACTGTCAATTGTTTCTTATCAAAAGAAGGCTAGCGTTACCTCTAAGGCTACCTCTAGTATAATCTACTAGCCTGCCTGCCACTTGCGTGCGACTTTCTCGCTCGCAAGTGTTCTCGAATTTGGAAAAAGGCTACTTCTAAGGATCTCTACATGTTCAGGATAAAAGTGCGTTTTACTTGGCCGAACTCTTAAAAAAGATGTTGGTATGTGTGTTATGCATTACTTCAGTACTACATCATATTAATGCCATAGGTGTAAAAGTAAAAGTTTCGATGTTTTCAACGCAGTCACGAAATTAGATAAATTAAATAAATTATAGACTGGAGTAGCACATGGACTTTTTATAGCGGGAAAATATCGGGATTAAATAAATAAATATTGGTGTACAATTTACACACAACGCCATCTGATCCCAAACTAAGAAAACCTTGTAGGTACTATGGAAGCCAAACCTACAAACAGAAACACTAAGCCACAGTACAAATATTTTAATTCATCATACAAATATTTGCACTAGATGGGAATCAACCCCTCAAAGCCTCGACTTCGCAGGAAGAGTACTACCCACTAAGCCACGAGGTTAGTCAAATTGATGATTGGAAACTGCGCAGGTAAAACCACAGGGCGTCGCTAGTATTAAATAAACCTAAGTAGTAAGACACATAATTCTGGCTGTAATATGAGGCAACTGCCAGCGGTTACCACATGAATGCCGTTAAACGTGAACAAATCAAGTTTGATAGTTTTACGGAACCCTGCGGTTTGCGGTCCCACTCCAACGATGGTTATATTGTGATTTGGAATCTCTACCATAAAAACATGTCTATTTTCCGAGCTCCAAGCATTCGGATCTTGATGAATGCAGTAAAATATTATTTATTCAACCAATGTATTAACTAATAATCCCTAATATACCGAATCTCTAACAATATTATAAAGTGCGTAAAGTAAATGCGAAAGTAACTAACTCTGTCTATTACGGTTTCAACACTACTGACTACTGAACTACTAAAGTGATTTAAATATTTGTTTCAGAGATAATCTTTAGTCTGGGAAAGATAGCTTTTGTCATTAAAAAAATCTGAATCTGAGAGTTTATCAAATTGAAATTATCTTAAATATTTTTAATGATTGGCAAATAACGAAACTCCCTTTTTATTTTCATGTAATTATTTACAACTATTGCAATTTTGCGAGCGGGCTTAGCATTTTCTCAAAAACTGTCTAGATTCCATTCCTCGAAAATATTCCGATCTAAAAAGCAGTAAACTTGTTGACTAGAGTCCTTATCGATAGTTCAAATAAGCAGCGGGTTATTAATTCTTCTTTTAAAATAGCCTTTTAGACCCACAGTTCATTTCTGTTCACGGTACTCTCTAATCGACCTAGTAACGCGATCACAAGATACCATAACATTACCACAGGCCCTATAGCGATCACGCAGTAGAATCTGTGGTAAAACATGCTATGACCATGGCATGTCTAATGGCGGACTACACGGCAATCGGTAATAAAGAGGGTCATTACGGTGGATAGATTAGGTTGGCTGTATTTTACGTAGGTACCTAACTGTCCAGAAAATGATATTTACACGCATGTGTTATTTTTTGGATTTTTTCTAATAAAGAGTGACGAGATGTGCAGGACATGTGTCTGATAGTAAGCAACATGCCTGCCATATAACAGCACAGTGACACGCAGCTATTGGAAAATGAGGAGTCCAAATCATTACCTAGCACTGCACTGGGCTGTGAATCGAACCCACGACCCTCGACTTCGCAGGCAGAGTAACTACCCACTAAGCCACGAGGCCAGTCAAATTAAAACGCACTTACTTATAGCACGGTTTTGTGACTTGACAACGACTAAATGAAAGCCCTCTTCAGGCGCGGTCCCAGCCTCGAATTTTGGAGGGGGGGTCACCAGTATGCAGTCTCCGATTTTGTCACCAGTAGGAATACAATAAATCGAGTAAAAAATACTTTACTAGTAGCGCCCTACGATGTTATCCACGTAGCTCCCGTTCCAGTTGTTTTCCCGTGTTAAAAATAGTGTATGTACTATTCGTTTTTTTTTAGATTTTTAGTTTAACGTAAACGATTTTGGGGTGGGGGGGGGGGGGGTCATGCCCCCCTCGGACTGCGCATGGCCCCCTTGGGATAAATACATAACCTTGAGACCTAGACCTTGTCTAGCGGTGGCAAAGAAGTGTCATCAGTAGCTTCGACAGGATCAATTAGGTTCCGTACAAGGAGCGGCGCCGGTTTTGTGTTTCGTGCGTTTCGGTTTGCCGCTCACGTATCTCTTATTATTTTATGAAGTACTAATAAGTATTATTGTATTTGTACTAGTAATGATGACTGTAGGCACATTGGCGTTGGGTTACGCTGATGTTGCGTTTTGTATGCAACAGACAACGCTAGCTACCCTATGCTGACCACTCCAGACAGACGTAGGTATATAAGTTTCCTTAGACCTACACTTTTACTATTCTTTAATTTTTCCCTATACTTTTATGGTATTTTGCTTGTAAGTCCCAATAAGTAGTGCGAGAACGTAAGAAGATGGAGTGACATATATTTATTAATTCTAAGAAACCTTCCATTAGAACTAACAATCATATCTTCTAAAATGAGTTTTAGTAATTTTTTCAGTACTTTCCCGTAATTTTTTCAGGCTAAAAAGTGACCGGTGTGCTACTCCAGACTATTTACACAGTTCCATCTAGTAGTTTTAAGTCATTAATTAGTTTTTGTTAGAAAGAGTAGTAAATATCCATACATAGGTAGAAAGTAGGATTGTTATTGCTTATTGAAATTATCTGCAATATTTATAAACAAGGGCTATAGTTAGTAATTTTAGGGCTCTATGGTTTTTGCAGTGGTATAGTTTTGTTGCTCAAATTGCGGTAGACAGTAGTAACACTTGTAGTGCTATTGTATTAATAAATTCAACCTGCTACGAATGCCACACTCAACTACGCCACTAAACTTAATGAAAAGCAACTAAGTTACGCAAGACCTTATTAAACTAAGTTATTAACTTACCGTGCGCAATAGGTACTGCACCTTCATTCTGTAATAACATAACTCATAACGCAGAACATTATCTGGCATATCTTTAGTCTAAACCTCAAAACGCATTAGGACTCATATAAGACAAAAACAAATGAAAATATTAGGATGATACTTCTAACCTTTGACATGACTTGTAGGTACGTATTTTGTCCGAATCTAAGGTTTTTCAATTAATTAATGTTAGTGTACGTACCTATTTTTTATAATTAAAAAGGATAGGGCTGCGTAGCGTTCATGCGTTTCAATTTTATCCAAATCGGTTTTGAAGTTTTTGGATAAAAAACATAAAATTGTTGTAGTTGATAACCTCATTAGACGTTTGGACTTTGCATTTAGCCATATTAATTACTCAGCTTGATGAATTTTGTTGAAATTAGTTGAGTGTTGTTTGGTTTTTAAATTAAAGTCTGTTGTTTGCTTTTGTAAGAATAAAATATTCACCATAACTATTCTAAATGCAAGGACCTGTGATACAAACAAATTGTAGGCCTAGAGCTAAAAATATCTGGAGTAGTTATGTCTCGAGTTTGTCAAGTACGGAATACAGGCCTGGATAGAGATTGATCGGCGCGTAAAAAACTAATTGGTTTCGTATCTTTCTAAACAGCGATCAGTGTATACTAACTTGAACTGTGCCATAGAATAGATAATATAACTGTGCTCAATTGTACAGTATAAGTTTAAGTTGCTAGGCCACGCTATAGATTGCATTTAGTAAGCTCTCTACATGCTTAATTCAAGTTTTGACGATTAGCGATGCGGAATTTCTAATCGTTAAGTTCTATAGAATTTGCGACAGTGGTAACGAAGTTACGGCTGGTCTAGTCGGAAGAACGGTGGCTACAGATCTGGAGACCCCTGGTTCAAATGCCACACGCACTACTTTTACTACACGTATTTTCGAAATCATGTGCGTAATGCCGCTAACTTAAAGCGGTGAAAGATAGCATCGTGAGGAAACCGACATTGACCTAGAATCTTTCGAGGTCAATGTGTCTTCCACCAACCCGCTCTGGCCCAGCGTGGTGGACTTAACACTCTTGCGAGAGAGAGTCCCAGCAGGGGGTATATTTAGTGGGCTGGATTTGCTACTAAGGTATTTTGTAGCTAGTTTTTTTTATTCATACTTTTAGACCCTGGTATAGGCGCATAGAATTCAGCATAGGATCATCTCTTTCACATCGTAAGAGCTTACTATTATAAATACATATTTATATTATTTGACTATCTTACTGATGTCGTAAGTCTCCTGTCGAACTTGTCGTAAGGTACAAGTTCGACAGGAGACCGAGACACGTGTCGCGAGACATGTGTCGCGGTCTCGGCGCGAACTGGCGCCCATACAATTCTATAGTGTCAAGTGCCTGTCGCGGTCTCCGGTCTCGGTCTCCTGTCGCAGTCTCGTGTCGCGGTCTCAGCGCGAACTTGCGCCGTAAGATTTCAATTAAGATTTAAAATTTCAAGAAGTTATAACAGATCCAGTCAGAACGGCCACTGCCGAACAGGAGCCTCTAGTTCGAATCTTACGCGCAGCACTGTCTTCTCGAAGTCATATGCGTTATGCAGTTTAAGCAAACGGCGAAGGAAGATAACCTGAGGAAACTGACATGTTCTAATCATTCGACGACATGCGTCATCCACTAACCCAAACTGGGCCACCGTGGTGGATGGCCTTAACTCGCTCTTTGCGAGAAAAGACCCGAGTCCTGACCGTGAGAAAATTTAGTAGGCAGCTCAAGCTTATGCTTCAGGCCTTGATGGTTTTTAGGCTTTTTAGTTAACCTCAGATGGCTTTTACTGAACTTTGGGCCAGACAGATAGTGAAGGGCCGCTACTGTTTATAACGTTACCGTTTAAAAGTAACTGTACAGTATTCTGCGGTACAAGGTGAGTATGGGAATGAGGCAAAGGCAAGATTATGATTAGTTGCTTTCGAAAGGGCTTGAATAAATTATTAGAATAGACATCAAGTCAATGGCATGAATTGATCAAGCGCGAGTGGCAAAGGTCAGAATTAATAAGCAGATAAATTTATAGAAACGTTAATTTTGATATCTGTTTCGTATGATTGTAAATACAATGCTGTATCTAGTGGTAGCTGATTGGGGGAGTACCACACATTTACTAGTTATTCTGGCTAGCTGTATAATGCTCACATTACAGTGTTCCGGTTCGAAGCGTAATGTCACCAGAGAAAACTCTAAAAATAGAGATATATTTTCTTAACCCCTAACCAGATAAGTTATCTCGGCGAAGAGAGGAATTATATGGTTAAATTAAAGAGACAGCAGTTGAAATAACCACATTTGAGCCTAATAGCAAGTTACGGCTGGTTTAGTCGAGAGAACGGCGACTACCGATCCGGAAGCCCCGTCATCCACCACCCAGCACTAGGCCAGCGTGTTTTATTATGACCTTGCTTTTCTTCTTGCGAGAGAAGGCCCCGAGTCCCAGCAGAGGGAACATTTAGTGGGTTGCTTTTGTCTATGCTAAGCTAATAGAATGATCAAACATCTAGAAGAGACAATAGCACCACAGAGACTTTTCATCGTGGGAAAATAACGCAAATGGGAACTACGCAGGTTCAGGGCCACAGGGCTAGCTAATATATAAATTGGTGTAATATAATGTTATGTAGGAAATAAACCTCTCTCATTTCCACTCGAAAAATCTTACGAAAAACAATCGTCAAAAACTTCTCCACGTAAAAATATAAAACTACCGCCGAACTTATCAAATATTTGGTGAAATTCCATTGTGTGAATTTCGGGGACAATACAGTGTTTGTTTGCCGTCTGGCAACCCAGCGAAGCGTACGGTGTTGCCATATTTGCTGGATAAATACTGGGAAAAATGGGGAAAAACCGCCGATTGTCGGAAATACGGCACAATTTTCCACATTCGATTTCGAACTTTGTTGACGAGCATAATGACGTGAACTACGTATTGTAGACTTATAAATATTTATTCATTGTAACTGTTAATTGATGCGATTAATAAGATATGTGAGAAATATTTTTTACTAGCACCGGCTTGTGGTTTTACCTGTGCAATCCCGTTTCCCTCATCTTTCCGGAATAAAAAGCCTATGTGTATTTCAGGCCATAATCTGTGTGCCAAATTTCAACCCGAGTCTTTCAGTTGTTCTGACGTGAATGAACAAACTTTCAAATTTTAACATTTATAACATTATTATTAGGATGAGACGTTTTCGGGTCACATTAATATAAAAATTTATTATTATATACTTTAATACTTAGTTTTGTGGCTATAAGTGTAGTGTGAAGAATTTGAAACAAGCGGTGCGAGGCTCAGGAACCACCACGTGGTCTACCCTGGGCATCACACAACAACTTCCCAATCCGTAGAGGATTCTTACTTCTTAGATTAGAGACGAACTTTTGTGATAAGAACATGAAGGTTGTAGAATACCTTGCCTGATTTGGTTTTTCCCGATAGTTACAATCCTTGTGTCTTCAAATCGAGAGTGAATCGGTGTCTTTTAGCAATCTTCAAATAGCGAAGATTTTAGAACTATAATGTACTATGTAGTTGGTTCTTGTGTTGTCTGATGGCTAATCCCAGCCGAGGCAGATAAGCTTCTATGCGCAAACCTCGGCTCTCGAGGGTCGAGGGTCGCTGGGGAATGACTTAGTACGTTACTCGGCTTATCATTACATCTAGCCGAGTAACAGTCCAGGAATATTCCAGTAGGAAATGGGACTGCTCGCCAAGGTTTTACACTCCAACCCAACGGCGAAGCGGCCAGGAGGGAGTCACGCAGCTTATACGGTGCCTTGAACCTTGCATAATTCCAGTATCAAAATTTACGGCGGTTAGGAGAAGACTGGGTTAGAATTAGTATTATTTTGCTAAAAACATTTGAACGTACAAGTCAGATAACAGACTGTAACAAACGTGTTAAAGTAATTTTAAGCTCTAAACTGACCTGCAAAAGGGACGTCGCACACGTACTCCTCAACGCAGTTGTCGGTGTTGCCACTTCTATCCGTGGCGCCACTAGCCACCGACGCTGCTGACGCCGCGCGAAGGAGGTTCACTTCTGTTTCCGTGTAGCTGTCGCGAAGCTGCGACCGTCGCTTGTATTCCTGTTGGAAGATAGTTGGGAGTAAACTTTCTGTCTATTAGAAGACCTTAGTACTTCGAAGGGCATGATTCATGCTGACTAAGGACATAAACCGCAACACACACCAGTATAACTTGACCTATTTTACTAGAGGTTATGGAATGAACGACTTACTCTTACTTATTTCTTTCTAACCACCGACCAAAAAAAGGGGTGTTATAATTTTGACGTCGATGTCTGTCTGTCTGTGGCACCGTAGAGCTCAAACGGATGGGCCGATTTCGATGCGGTTTTTTTTTTATTTGAAGGTTAATATCCGTGCGAATGTTCTTAGCTATGTTTGGTTAATATCGATTCAAAATGGCCGCCTCCACAAAATGGCGGACAAAATATTTCTTCACAAACTACCTTAATATGGGTATCAAATGAAAGGGCTTGAATAGTACAATACTATACACTATAACAAATTTCAAATCCAAGATGGCCGCCACCACAAAATGCCGAATTGTATTATTTTTTTCACTACTAACTCAATAGGGGTATCAAATGAAAGGGCTTGACTAGTAGAGTACTTTGCACTATGACAAATTTAAATCGAAGATGGCCGCTACCACAAAATGGCGAAATAATAATTAATATGGGTATCATATGAAAGGGCTTGACTAGTAGAACGTTATACAGATAATCCGAGATCCGAGGTAGTCGGGGGTTAATCAAAATTTTTAATTTTGTTCTTGTTATAGACTACCTACTCACAAACGTTCGCTTATGGTTCGTGCACAGTGCACACCACCAATATGGTTGGTCATTGGTCGCCTGGACGGTGCCGCGCGGCGGTGTGGTGAATATAAGTTTAATTATCATTTTCGCTGTTATCGTGCGGCGTCTAGAGGTAACCACACAAACTAGGTACCAATAATTGTGATGATGATGTTTAGATTAAAAAAACCTCTATGGCGCCCGTAACGTTTTACAATACACCCCATCCCCTCAAATTGCGTTACTTGATACTTCAACGCCCCCTTCCCGAATAGGGTGCGTAGGGGAAGATCGTCACCCTACGCGGGGCACATTCATACAAACGAAATAACGTACGGTCTTGCTTTTGTGTGTGTGCGTGAGTCGCGGTTTACGCCAACGGAGTATCGCGCCATTCGCAGCGGTGACAGTGATGTTTTTCGCGCTCGATTTTTGATCGATGTTTTATCTATTGTTAACGTAGCTAAACCTCTGTAGAGTAATCTATTAGTAACTAGCAAAATATACTTAAGATACGTTTTCAATAGTTAATTTATCACGTTTTCCTATTAATATTAAAACAGGTTACATTTTGTTGTTATTTAGTTAGTGGGGTACTTTCGGACAGAACTAGATGGGGCACGTCTGAACGCGTACGAATGTGCCCCAACTGGTAGATGTAGTGAGTGGGAGTATGTTAGTCTGCTAATTTCTAATTTTTGCTTTAACTTTGTTCTGTGTTTTGCTATCGTCGATGTACTTATATGATGATATATTTTAATACCTATTTCTTGTTATTTTTTTACAGAAACATGGTGTAGACCAGTTGTGAATGAAGAATCTATGCAGTCAGCAATACAGGATGTTGTGCAAGGAGTATTGTCATACAGAAAAGCTGCGGACAAGTACAATTTGAAATTGTCAACATTAGAAAGCCGAGTAAAAAAATACAAGAATAGCAATGATGCTGAAGGGTCAAGCAACCGTACATTTGACTCTAAATATACAAGTTTCCAAGTCTTTTCTATTGAAGAAGAAAAGCTGCTAAATGATTATATTATCAAATGTTGTAAGATGCATTATGGACTTACGACGATTCAAACAAGAAAGCTAGCATATGAGTACGCCAAAGCTTTGAGTTTGAAATATCCAGCAAAGTGGGAAGAAACTAAGATGGCTGGGAAAGAGTGGATGTATGGTTTCATGAAGAAACCCGGAACTTAGTTTACGCAAACCCGAAAACACTAGTGCAGCTAGGTCTTTTGCGTTTAACAAAACTTCGGTTACCGAGTTTTATACCAACTTGAAGACAGTGTTGGAGCGACATCCATTAACTGCTGACAGAATCTTTAATTTCGACGAATCAGGTGTATCTACCGTTCTAGCTACTCCCAAAGTCTTGGCTCCAAGATGTCAAAAACAAGTCGGGCAAATTGTATCAGCTGAAAGAGGCGAGCTCGTAACTTTTGGTGGTATTATATCTGCCAGTGGAAATACCATTCCTCCACTATTTGTGTTCCCACGCGTTCATTATAAAGACAATTTCCTCGAAGGAGCACCCGAAGGAAGTCTCGGCGCTGCAAATAAAAGTGGCTGGATAAATAGCGATATATTCGTGTCTGTTTTAAAACATATCCAGAAGCATACACTCTGCACTAATGAAAACCCCATATTATTGCTGTGTGACAATCATGAAAGCCATGTTTCTCTCGAAGCCATCAACTACGCCAAAGAAAATGGTATAATTTACCTATCTTTTCCACCGCACACATCTCACCGTCTACAACCACTTGATGTAGGAATCTTTGGACCATTTAAATCAAAGTTGAAAATTGCTTTCAATAATTGGCATACAATGAACCCAGGCAAAGCAATGACTATTTACAATATTCCAAAGCTTGTGAAAATTGCGTATTTATTTACGGCAAAAAATATCACAAGCGGGTTTAACAAACCCGGGATATGGCCTCTTAACGAATTAGCCTTCAGTGACGAAGATTTTGCTCCAACTGAGGTTTATACATCCGGTAACGTAGAAAATGTTCCTCCTACTCAAAACATCGTTGAAGATTTGTCAGCACCTACTCCTGAGCCAGTTTTCTCTGATATCTGCCAGCCTTCTACTTCAGGAACACAAGATTTCTTGGAGGTTCCGTCAGAATCTACAGAACAAACTATTAACTCTCCATTGATAACTCATGATAATGAACTACACACGTTTAATTTAGATGCTTGTGAACCAGATGCTTTGAATAATTCACCAATCCATCAAATAGTAGCTCCTTTGAAGACTGTTTTGACACCAGAGGCAATTCGACCATATCCGACTGTTGTAAGTAATAAAACAAACAAAGGGCGACGGCCAGGAAAATCTCGTATTTATACTGACACACCCGAAAAAAAGCTAATTGAAGAGAAACACAATCAAAAGCAACTGAAAAGCTAGAACAGGAAAGAAGGTGTAGGGCTAGACAAATGAAACGTAGTTTGGTTGACTTTAATTTAAAACGAAGAACAAGAAAGCTAAAAACACAGAAAGTGATGAATCTGATTGCGATGGATCTGATATAAGCTTTCAAGAGAGTTCAGTTTCTATCATAGATGAAGATGAAAGCGAGCATGAAAATTTTGAAATGAACAGAAGCCAATTGAGAGTTGATGTAATACCAGACAATATTAAAGACGGTTCGTTTGTTTTAGTGAGATTTCCTAAGAAAAAAAGTGTTATTTACTATGTAGGAAAAGTTGTTAGTCACTATAGTAAGACTGAATTTAAAATATCTTATCTAAGAAAGAAGCCAGGATATTCGTGGACATTTGTTTTCCCTGATGTTGAAGATATTCACACTATTTATATTACTGATGTTGAAATGATTCTTCCTGAACCTAAGCCTCCAACATTTTGTACTCTAGAACATCAAAACTTTTCACTTTTGCAGTAAATTTTACTAATTTTAATGTTCAATAATTTTTATTATCTGGATAATTAACAACAACTTTTGCAGTGCTAATCCGCGCCAAAGATTAAAAATGTGATTCTAAATATAAGATTACATAATTAAGAAAAAAAAAAGCAATTTCATGTTTTATTGTTAGAGGAATGTAATTTAATGTTCGTTAATTTTAAGAAAAGTCATTTGAGTTTTGTTTCACATAGAAAAAGCTATATAATTTTTGTTGACTACAAGAAAAGTATATTATTTTGGTTTCATAGAAGTTAAATCTTTATGTTTGTGTTTAATTTCAATTCTAATAAAAGAATTTTGATTTATATGTGTCGTTTAAATCGCACGTACGAAGCTACCCCACAGCGTACGAAGGTACCCACCCCCAACACTGTACATAGGTGCCCCGTTATTGGGGCAGATTCGTACATATTCCAGATTTAGTTTAAATCATAATTCTAGTTGAAACGTCAGATGAAATCATCTGTCATTTTTTTATATGAATCCCAGATAGTTAGACTATACATTTAAAATGTGAAAACCGTACGAAGGGTCCCCACCTTCCCCTATATACCCGGTTCGATCGTGCGGATATCGTAACTTGTAACTAATCTGTACTTAGTTCTCATGAAAATATATTTATCTAAATGTTGGTGATGATAGCGATGTAGTGTAAAAACGAGCAAGCGTTACTGTAGTCGATTATCATCTGAAACGAGCAAGCTTTACTGTAGTCGATTATCATCTGACATGTTATTTAATTTTATAAGTGCACAACTGTTGCGTTCTCTTTTTTATTTCCCTCTCTTCTTCTCATAACATCAACGCATACACTATGTTGGCTGACAGTACAACGTAGTGACAACTTCACGCAAAACAGGTTGGCACCATCTCTCGGGCAGCGGGCGCGCTGATTGGTCAAATCAAATAACGCGCGCTACCCCAGTTTCCTGTAACACATTTCCGTCCCTTTTCATAAAATCACTCTCACGAAAAAATATCAAGCAACCGAACAGAAAGACATAAAATACCAAGTAACGCCATTTTATATCTGGTATAGGACTAGCTATTTGTTCATTCAGAAAACGTTTCTGCCCTATGTGATTGTTTTCGTATAGGTACACTTACCTTACTTTGGGTAAAGTAGGTACCTACTTACCAAACATTGACATATACGTCGCAATACTCACAACTAACTTCAGATAATTTATTACCAAACTGTCGAACTAAACCTAAGATCTAAGGGGCCACTTATTAATTACATAAGGATGATTTTGAAGATATTTTTCTATCTAATAACAATAATACTTTGTTCGAAAATAATAAATTGGTACCTACACTTAAATTCACAGTTTGAAATAAACAGGCTACTTACCATCAATGAAAAATGACGGGGAAACGAGAATGGGTAATATTGCTGAAGGAGCGCCGTTAATTTAAGCCCCCTCTCCCATCCTTTTATTTTACCCTGCGATAAGATGTCTAGAAATTTGTATCCATTACATAATTAACAAATTACCCCTAACACTTATAAGAGTACTATAAATTTTACAAGTGGCACCTGTAAAAAGGTGAGTATATACTTACCATTACGTTGCAATACGGTTTATGTAAGGCGTATGAAGTGCAATGTAGACTGCTTCTGGTATTTCCAAAGGCGCTTGATTAGGTTGTCTCATTTTTCTATTCCTAATATATTCAAGTTTAAAAATAAGAATGGCCAAAGTCATTTAAGAAAACATTCGTGACGTAATGCTTAGAAATGTAGGTAACTACCTACCAATTTTTTTTAACAGAAGTTGATATAGGTACCTATAAGAATGAAGCTGATATAAGGTACCTATAAGAGTTTGCTATACAAAAAATATAACATTAAAAGCTTAGTCTTTACTTTACACAAAAATGAAATAATCGTGTACTTAAGTACACATTAGATAGTACCCTGTATGCCCCTTCCATTATTGTGCAATCCATAGCAGAAAATGAATTTAATTGGCTTGCTTTAAAACCTACTGTACTGTACTGTACCTACCTCGCCAAGTACCTACTGTATTGATATTTGCATTTTTTCAGTGTTCCAATGTCACGCAGAAATTGGAACGGAAGAGTCCAACCCATAACCAAGGAATGCATTGCGATCGTCACCCATACACTGAAGATGATATACCTATCACTGTGCTCTGTAAGTTCTCTGGAAATAATGCCCTTCGAATAGAAACACTTGATGTTTTCGCATTACTGCTTGGCGGTAGAATAACTGGCAAAGGTCTTAGGTATCTTAGGTAATAACTTTCCCAGGCGGGCCCAGCAGAGTTTACCTACTACAGACTATGGGTAAGCTTAATAATTTACGCAGAGGTACCTAATTAGATACGTGTCGTAACTCCACACAACCATGTCTTCCTAACCTAGAGTGAATCGTTTTGTCTCGATAATGAGATGTCCCGAAACTCTAGGTCCATCAGGACGTCTTACTCTCTTTCTACGAAAAACGTAATTTCGATATAAATTCGCGACTTTCCTACTTCGTTTCGTCCGATCGAACATTGTTTGACGTTTAAATGTTCTAAGCCTACTGTAGGTTTAGAACATGTAAACGGACGAAACGACGGATCGAAGTAGAACCGGAGTATGAAAGCCGCGAGTTTATTTCAAAATTACGTTTTCGTAGAAAGATAGTAGACGTCCAGGTATGGAGCGATAGACTAGTAGCAGGTCTACTACGAAGTCCGATAAACGATATATCGGCCGAAGTTATGGACGTTTTATACCACGAAACACAATCGGTCGGTTGATCTGCAGGTCTACTACGAAGTCCGATAAACGATATATCGGCCGAAGTTATAGACGTTTTATACCACGAAACACAATCGGTCGGTTGATGACACAAAAACTGTCAAATCAGTGTCGGTCCGGATGAACGAAACGCCCGATCAGATCAACCGACCGATTGTGTTTCGTGGTATAAAACGTCCATAACTTCGGCCGATATATCGTTGATCGGACTTCGTAGTAGACCTGCTGATCGGGCGTTTTGTTCATCCCGACCGACACTGATTTGACAGTTTTTGTGTCATCAACCGACCGATTGTGTTTCGTGGTATAAAACGCCCATAACTTCGGCCGATATATCGTTTATCGGACATCATAGTAGACCTGTAGGTTGTTCTAGAAACTTATTTACTTAAAATGTGGAACATTCTACCGGCAGCAGTGTTCCACACTCCTATAAAATAGGAACGTTTAAACGAAGAGTAGGTAGGTACTCGTATCTTCTGGGCAATCTTGTTGTACCTACTTTTAACCCTGTGTTACTCTATGAGATAAAACGTAAACCCTTCGAGTATAAAATAAAAAGTCACCGTTATTATTTTTCGTTTTTATTGTATGGGAGCCCCCTTAAATATCCATTTATTTTTAGTATTTGTTGATAAAGCGGCAATTGAAATACATCATCTGAGAAAAATTCAACAGTCCAGCTATCATCTTTCTTGAGATACAGCCTCGTGACGGACGTACGGACGGACATCGAAGTCTCAGTAATAGGGTCTGGTTTTCACCCTTTTGGTACGGAACCCTAAAAGTGTCATGGAACATCAGGCAGACACGAAGCTCCTTCGGATAAGGAAGAGGCAACACAATTTGCAAAAAAAATTGCTGATCTTCATTGTTTATGGTATAATCATCATCATCTAAAAATAAAGTTGTCAATTTTGACGAGTCACTTCCGTTACTATTTTTCTTACGGTTTTAGTCTCACATTTTTTCAGTCCGGTCGCGCAGCCCAATCTCTACCTCGTCCAAGCTTGCCGTATAGAACTACGTTCTAAAAGTAGACAACCTGTAGAAAGCACTACACACATATGACAAAGTAGTAGTATTTTCTAAGTATAATATTAGTAGACTAAAATCTTGTAATAATTCTACTGTGCTGAAAGCAAACTCTACTATGCATACTATCAAAGTGCGCAGGCGCATATATAAAAAAATATATTAAAAAAACAACAAATGCAAAAAAAATGTTTATTACAATAAACGTAAAGTAAAATAATATGGAAAGTAATACATGAATTTATACTTAACGAAAGCTTAAACTAATGTAAATTCTTTTTTTGGAACATTTTAGCGCTTCAGTCTAATCTTCGTCTTTTTATTAAACTTACAACCTGGGTAATACTTTATTCATCATGAAAACGCGTAAGTACCTAATTATTAACTGTGGGTTTATGTTTTAGATCTTATGATAACGAGTCCCGATGCGCTTATATATAGAAGAGCATAAGCAAGTTAAAGGTACGTCCTATAATCTGGTAGTCTGGAATAGATTTCTCTCAGCAATAACACCGCCAATTGTAACATATGTTTATTTGTGTCACAATAAAGAGTTTTTTATCTAATTAGATATAAGCGTGTCGGGAATGGTCCAGACGGTACATAGCTTTCAACAAAGGCGGTTATGGCTTATTGATATTGCCCTCTCTTTATTTTAACTTCAAATTATAGAGAGAGAGAGAGCAATAATACTAAACCTATTATTGTAGCTAAGCTATCGAAGGACAGCATATTTTTTCTTAAGATCTATTTATAACATAAACGCGACACGAGTAATAGCCGATATATCGATTATGTAATGGGTAGGTAAATTGGAGCAGACTCTGATAGCAGGACTATCTTTCTACGAAAAACGTAAAACGTAATTTGGAAATAAACTTGCGACTTTCCCACTTCGATTCTACTTCGTTTTGTCCGATCGAACATTGTTTGACGTTTAAATAAACGGACGAAACGACGGATCGAAGTAGAACCGGAGTAGGAAAGTCGCGAGTTTATTTCAAAATTACGTTTTTCGTAGAAAGAGAGTAGACCTCCAGGATTTCAGTCAGAAACGATTAAAATAATAAGAATATTATTACGTTAACTTATTCAAAAACGTCTATTAAGAGCATTTTATTTGACACAAGAATTTGCCCATTTCGGTATTTTAGTTTTCATTTTATTTAACATGAAGACATAACATGCGCCTGATACTAAGGTAGAAATAGTTCGCTTTCCTAGGCGGAATCTGCAAAGAATCCTACTGTCCCATACACTAATAGACGGATCAGCAGACTTTTTTTACATATTTATGGTTGGTTCCATATTAAAAGTTGTGTATAATGGTAAGTAGGTATTTCTATCTAGCCGTGTACAGCTTATTAAACGTTTTTGGATAAGATTTTAAGACATAGCATATTCATAGCACCTAAGATAGTAACTAAGATACTGTCATGTAGGTAAATAAATAAGGTATCTTCTATTGATGGTACCAACATTATGGATCACTTTTAGTTTTCAATATAAAAGTCCACGCAGACGAGGCAATAGACCGCATTCAATAATGGACTTAAGTGACGACAGATGATTGAGATTGATTTCGGAACGCGTCTTTAGAAAACGATCTAATATTAAGTTTTCATAGCAAAAGGATTTGTCATTTAACAACAAAGTTCTTAATTGATTAGTGGAGCAACTGTAGGCCACAAATGACGCTAATATAGTTACCTCGTCTGCGCAAACCGTTATTTGTAGACTTTTGTCGGGGTCGATAGTTTTGTTCGTCAACTTTTGACTTTGGGATATCTTTATCATTTTTACTACGAGTATAAGAAGAATTTAAACTGTTGATAGTAAAGCTAAAATATTATTGACCTTCTATCATAGACAAAAAATCTGTACCAAGTTATAAATGTATCTATCAAATAAAAATTGCCGTAGTGCAAAACTAGTCAACTTTTTCTCATAAAATGCAAATCACCTCTAAAATACAAATAAAATTTGTGACAAAAAATGCATGGGTCGTAGGGAATCCTCCAAAAATTCATTCAAATCCTGGTAACATTTAATCCTAGCCTTATACTATGAAGTAGGCACTTTTCAACTAGTTTGATAACACATTAAAATAAAATAATATAGCTTATTTATAAAATAATCTAAAAAAATAGTAAACATAACTGAAACCAAATAATGCATTGACATGAAATCAATTATTAAGTATTTTGTAACTCTTCAAGAAGCACTTCAAATAATACATTTAGCACCTTAATAACATAATAATAAAATCTATTTACAATTAACATTTGTTATATTCTTACTAAATCTATGCAGCACCATAAGCACTTATACAACACTAAGAGTGCAATAATACAGTGCATGCCAAAAAAATGGCATGACATAACATTCATGACCGGAAAATGTTACTGCAGTATTTTGGTCGCAATAATTTCAGTGGCATCAATTCTATTCCATGTGGAATATTTATACTGTCTTCAAAACCTTTATTCTGTATTTCTTGTTAGTCTCAAACGTTTCACTAGAATAAACCGTAGATAACTACTTGTGTAAAAATCATGCATGGTCTTAAATAATAATAATATGACGGTCCATAACTCTTTATGGACCCTCATTTAATTATTATTATTATATCATTATATGAACTTCTATGTAATAATAATTTATTTATACATGATCACCGGTATATCCTGACCTAAGCACCTCCATATAACACGTGGTAGGGACATACGACGGATAGGACGGGTTATACTGGTAATTTTATTATCGATATTGATAATCACGACCTTAATTTTAGTTTATTTCAACGAGTGTTACAAAAAGTAGAACTCATTATTTCTCAAGTTATTTAAAATATGCCAATTTATTTACAGTTTCCAAATTTGACAATTCTTTTACGCTATAATAATAATCAGCTATTCGTTACGTCGCCTTGCGATTTTTTTCTAATTCTTATTTCTTCTACAACTTCCATTATAAGCTGAAAAGTTCAAAATATTTTAAAATAATAACAAAATTATAAGGAAATCGTGAATGCGTTTAACATGCCCATGCAAGTGAAAAATAACGTGTTAGCAAAATAATATATGAAAAAATTAAGAGTTTTTGCGTTTTCAGTATAATTTTGTGTTTGATATTGGCGAATCGAAATACATAAATACATTTGGCTGTGTCCATCAATTTAAGACAAACCGTATTAAATAAAAACTGTTTCGTACTTTGCGCAGCACTAAAAAATAAACGGTAATGGAATCAATTCGTGACTATCTTTAAATTCGTCAGAAATTGTAAATAATAAGTCAAATCGGTGGACATAATTATTATGATGGGAGTACACTAACTGCGCGCTATATTATACTGCATTTTTCGATTGCATCGTAATATCCACCTTAACGTGTTGATAATATAGTAGAATTTTAAAAATCGTTCCAGCACGTTCAAATCCCGCAATTACGTCCGCAACTGACATAAATCGTAGTTTCATCAAGACACAATTTACTTTATCACAAGAGGAATAGAATGGATATTCGCATGCAGGTGTACAATAGCACGAAGACAACAATATAAGTGCTGTGACCTAAATCTAGCTGCAATCAGGACTAACCTGGCTCAAAGGCCTGATCCTTTCGTGTATGCTATTCTCGGCCTGTCGCGCCGACGGTGGAGGGTGATCCGGCGTGGGTGGCTGCTCATAATGCGTCGGAGACAGAGGAATATCACCCCTCGGCCCCTCGTAAAGCCGCTCACAATCGCTCGGACTGTTCATCGACTGGTCGTCTAACAAACTCTCAAGGGAAGAACGTTCTTGATGCGAGAATTTACGCGCTGTCATTTTCGGATTCTCATAGCCGTCGGTAAAGTTATTCCTTCTGAGTTTTCTTCTAGGGTTCTGTTCTTTAATGACAACGTTTTCGTACATAGCCGTGATGGCGACAGGTTGGGAGCGTTGCTTCAGACTGGGCCTGGGGGTGGGTATGGGGGCCACTCGAGGCGAGTTGTGGTTCTCTTCGTATTCCGAGTACGAAAGCTTCCCGTCTACGTAGTGGTCCACTGAGCGGCCGTGTTTCAGGTAATGTTTTGCACCCTGTAACAAAGAAATGTAAAATCAAAATCTATCCAGACCAATAAGCATGTTTACAACAACTGCATCCCCTCTTCACACAAACGGTTTTATTCCTTTTTTTCTAAACGGATAACCTAAGTTAATTCATTTCTTGTTGATTCAAGGTGAGAATCGTACAACCCAAGTTTTGGACAAAGTAAAAAATTTGATTTAGATTGTACATCCATACCAGAAGCACCAGGCAGCTAGCAGTATTACGCATCTATAAGAAACCATCAACCAAAAGTAACACCTATTTTCTTAGTTACGTTCACGCTATTGGGCAATATCAGCCGCGTATTATAGCTGAACTAACGATGCCAAATCACCAAAATGTGTGTTTATGGGTACAACTGGCTCTCATAACTAGTGAAAATAAAGGTATACCATCGCGTTTGCATGACAATTATTAAGCATCACAAACCCTACACCTACATAGTAGACCCTAAACTGTTGTCAAAACTACACTAAAACTTAGTAAAACCCTGCCAGCCCTGGTTTTACCTGTATATCGTCCAGGTCGTCCTGACTCCTCGCGTGTACCCTCAACTCGTAGCTGTAGCCAGAGGATGGCGAGTTGGCGTGAGTTGGGGACACGGAGAGGTTCCTCCGAGGTGGCTTCTTGGGTGGGGTGGGCTGCAAGGCACAGGGCAGTCAGAAGCCACTACTTTTGGGAGTCTACAAGTTCTACGTTCTATATTTCAACGTGTGTTCTTTTCAATTTATTTTAAAGAGAAGTCAATAACCCGAGCAGGGCAGGTCGCTTAGGATACATTTCATTGTATACCAATTTTTTTAAAGGTTTATTTTTATATTATATCATTCAATACAATAAACTCTTATTCTTCTCATTATCGATGTTGTTGCCTTACTATATAACTAAATGTAAGTACTAAATTTTTTTTTTAAATAAAGATTGACGAGACGATCAGGACATGTGCCTGATGGTAAGCAACATGCTTGACACATAAAGCACAGTGACACGCGGCTATTGGAACATGAAGATTCCAAATCATTATCTAGCACTGCACTGCGCTCGTCACCCAGAGATCTAAGATCTTATATCTCTAAGCCCTGTAATTTCTCTGGAAACATTGCCCTTCAAACCGGAACACAGCAATGTTTGCACATTACTGCTTGGCGGTAGAATAACTGGCAAAGGTGTGGTACTTCCCCAGGCGGACTCTGCCAAGAGTCCTACCACTACAAAACTTTTTAGGATTATTTTTTGTTTATTTACTTATTTTTACTCTTATTAAAAAGCCACACCGCAGATATAAAACAAAAATATCAGTGAGATTTTATGAAATATAATTTGTGTTAGATCTTTAAACAAATATATCAATTTGCGAAGATTTACGAGTATTTAGAATTCATCATACGAAAACAAGTAAGACTTGTTTAAAACGAAATTTCATCTCATAATGGCCAATTTGTGACGTAAATAGCCCTATCTATTTCTGTTGCGTCTCGTCGCAGCGGCGGATAAGTGACACAATTGAGTAATACCGAATTTGAATCACTAAAGACGGTAGCAAGTAAAGGATTAGCGTCATGAAAGAAACAATGTGAAATTCATTTATTTTATTGTTAGTTGCTGTTCCAAAATTATTATTTTTGTCGGTACTTATTAAAACTATGCAAAAATACGTGTACTTATATAGAAATAGTATTCATTATACGCAATTTTGCCATTCGCTAACGCTGCTGCGAGCTATTATGAGCATACGATAATCTTACGAGAAATTTGACACACATTTGAGTGCAAAGGAGTAACAGAACATAATTTGACCTACATTGATTTTGTTAGAGCGTTAGAATTGTTTTAAATAAATCGTTTATTACCATAATTATTTATTAAATTAAGATATATTTCAATGACTACTGGGATTTCTCACAAACAAGTTCGACACAAATTCCTATAATGTCCTTATTCTATTACTATTATAAAAAGAGACCTACGTTGATGGTCATAATTTATTTTTGTTTATTTTTTGGTTGAAAAGTTGGTCAAAAGTAATTGGGTGCTCATAAATTCGTCCAAATAAAATTGTGTTGACATAGTTCGCTGTCGCTTATACCTTACACCAGTTTCGTACAGCCCAAGTGGACCAAGTAATTCAATACAAAGTCGCGGATGAGGCTCAAATTGGTCGCAGCCGGTCATTGAATGGGCCGCTTCAGCTTAAATGGCTATTACGCCGCGAATGCTAGCTTTAATCTTCCTACGTCTACAAGGGAGTGTACTTCCATTGCACCACCAACTCATTCATTAGATTGAAAATATTTACCAACTTCTTGGACGCCGAACGCAGGAGAAACATTTGTAGCATCCAGATTCAACAGATTCAGATTCAAAATTTGTTCTATATCTGGGTGTTTGTATGTACCATAAGTATGTGACGGCGCTGATCATCAATATTTGTAAACAACGGATGCAACGGTCCTGACGTCATCGTTCACGCCACTTTACCACCATCGACAACGATGTTATAAAAAGGTGGTGCTCGTGTGTCGTAAGGTCAGTCAGATGACATCTGCTCTACCACTCGAATCAGTCAGCCGACATAGATTCACACGTTAGTAGCGAGTTCGATACCGACTCAAGTCGGAGGGTGTCTCACCCCCCACTTCGCTAGGGCATCAGGAGGTGCCAAACACTCTGTCCCCCGGCACTAGCCCGAGCCGAGGTCGAGCCGTCTGAGGCGCCCTCGTGCTACCAACCGTAACCCGTCCCAGGTATCATCCCATGCTATAGCACTAGCATATCAATAGGTTTTACATAGGTTAGGGTCTTTTTGGGTCCTGCGGCCTCGGCGCTAACCCGAATAGTCAGCTCGGTAGGATAGGCGACTCGCGGCCAGCTGCCATAGGTTATTAAAAAAAAAAGAGTCGTAAGGTTTCTTTGCCTAGTCGATGCATGCCCGGTGCACACATTGGAATGGCGGCTGTCATGGGTGTCGAAAAGTATAAGAATCAAAGGCTTGAATAATTTTACATTCATTTGGAGAAATACAGTTTAAACGGATTAAAAGTTGTATAATGAAGCATAAAGTGTATTTATAATAACCATGTTAGCTCCTGACTTCTACATATGCATTAATATATCAATTTTATAATTTTTTTCTGGGGTAAAGTAAGTACCATCTTTGATTTGAGCCTGGTGCAAAGTTACTAAATTTTTTGGCAGGTGGACTGAAAGTCCTATTCGTAGCGCTACAGTAACCAAGTTTCAGTAATAAGATGTTTATTTTGATTAAATTGAGAATGTTAACAAATCATTTTGAACGTAAATTAACAGTTTCAATAGACGCATGTTAGAATATCAAACAAATTAACACGCAGCTACAAAGCACAATAATTCCCTGAAAACAAGCAGTAGTGAGTAGGTACTTTCGGACATCAAAGGATCGAGATATAAATTTAATGCGCAAGCGCATTGGGCAGACTGGCAAAGTTAATGTGAGAATATGGCAGTATGAAATGTTCCTGTAACATGACTAAATTGACTAATAACTACTAACTGTTTAAAATATTAAATTTGTGTCTCCAAAAAACACCACAACCTAATTTCACTTGAAAAAGGTACTTAACTAATTTTGTTTAACTTTTGGCTGACAGAACGGAACAATTTAAGATACTCGTTTAGATTTCAAAATAAAACACCAGATAATTGGAGATAACGAAATCAAAAAATAGCCTAACAAAGAATCGTCACCGTCCAAAGCCCTCCGTTTTGAAGTCTAAAGGAGACAGAAAAAGAAGAATGTCGAATAAGCTATCTATGATAAGGATGATTATTGATCATAAAGACTATGATGATACTGAAGAAAATGATGATAATAATTTGACAAAGAAGAAAATAGATGGTTGTTGATCCAATATAATGGGAACACCTTGGTACAACTAGAGAAGGAAGACAGCCAAAAAAGACTTAATCCTTATTGATGTCCAACAATAAGCTGAATAAAGTTGCCCTTAATGACAATAGTGATATAAATTACTTTGATGTTGATGATAATTTGGTTAAAACTAAAAAACACATTTTACATTGACCTAAAGACGCAACATTGCCTACTGTTCTAGAAGCGTCACATCAGTACACCACGGGACATTAACATGGCGCCACAACGGTTGATATGGGCAAATGGGGAATATGAACATTGACCGTGACTGATCGGGATCATTACATTTGCGGTTTGATGTAACTATGGAAGGAAGTCGTTAGGCGTTCACGAGAACTGTATTTGATAAAAGATTTGTTTTTATATCTTCACGTACATAAATTCTCGTGTTATGTTTGTTAATTTTGTGTACTTTGTGCTCGTGGTTTTCCGAAATGGCTACACCTATTTTAACGAAATGTCTAATGGGTCGTAAAGAATTTTTCATCTACCCTTCCCTAGCTCTTCATTTTCTAATCGCAATTTTAGCGCTGATTATATATATTGATTTCTAATTTTATTATTTTGTTAATGGACTATCTAACTTTATTATTTTAGTTGCGACTTCGGTTTTCTAATTTTATTATTTTTATAAAAGGACTATTTGATTAATTATCTACCTTTATTATTAATGTTTTTATGTAGCAGGTTATCTAATTATATTATTTTTGTATGAACAACATCCAATTAATATAACCCTCAGAAATTGACGAGAAACCGTCTACGGGAAGGGTTTTAGATTTTTGAGTTGTGCTAAGAATACATCATTTACATCAAGGTCAAACTCTTAAATTTTCGACTTGTTTATTTGTTTGCAAAAAAACGTTAAAATAATGCAAATTCAGCTTCGGATATACGCAATAGGCGTGACGACAGGTCCTGCAATTGTATTAAATTATTTGATATAATGACTGTATTTAAATAGAATAAAATGTGCACCAATTTTAATTTTGATATTTTTTAGTTTAACTTACTATATCATCATTCAAAGATGAGTGAAAAGTCCAGTTTAAAAGTACGAAATTATTAGAAAATTTATTTACCATTGGATAATACATTCAATTTCCAATTATTTTAATTATGAAACCAGTTTTCTAAATGAAATATTTAATATACTTAGCTACCATACAAACTTTACGCGGGACGCATAGAAAATACGACAGTGTGACGTCACGTTTCTGTAGTGATTTGTATGAAGCGTTTTTGGGAGAGTCCAAAATTGTGATTTAAAAATCGTGACATCATGGGAAGTTTTTAAGATAACAAAGTAATTATTTCACCTATGTTTCAGTTATTGAGTGGCCTTTTGATGGCACATTAAATCAAAAATGAGTCGACATGCCTATTATTTGGCCCTTAACAACTGAGCACAACAAAGAAAACCACACGAAAATCGATCTATTTTAAAAACTGAAACCCAATTTTTAGCGTAGACGTGAAAAAACATGAATGGATAGTGTTGAAATTATTATAAACCCGTTTCTAAGGCACATGGTAGCGATTGCAACAGACGAACATGTGGCGGGCAGCAGACGTTTTCCGCGTATTGTACACTCCGCTTATTAGCTATTGATTTCGTCACCGATATCTGGGTTACCGAGGGGTCTACCGATTGAAACTGTATTAGCTTTGATATTCATCTCCCTTTTCTTTTCGCTCTAAATTATAGAGACAGCAATAGCAAAACCAAAGCCGATTTAGTTAAACGGTAGACTCCCGAGACCGGAATGATTGAAATATTGGCTTTTAATACAAGATTTATATACTCCATCAATTCGAACGGAAATAGCCGTCTTTTGAGCCCAATAATGTGTCCTCAGACCGGTATCATTATTGTGTTCTAGTTTAACAGGAAATTCTGCTAGAGAAATTAGAGAGCATGGAGGTAATCTATCTCACCTACGGGTGACGAGCACAGTGTAGGGATTGGAACTAGTACTAAAAAAGCTGCGTGGCTCAGTGTTCTTATGGGCAGGCATGTTGCACCAGACACTCGTCCTGTCTCTTATCATACATAATCTTTCGACACGTTACTTAACCGATTTTAATCAAATTTGCACATCATACGATACATACGATAGTTTTTATCTTGATTAATAGTCTTTATATCTTATTCCTTTAAACGAGCAATTCTTGTAGGTATATCTTCTTCTTCTTCTTGTAGGTATTCTTGTAGGTATATATATTTATAGATTCTGAATCTCGGAAACAGCTAGAACGATTTTCATAAAAAATATGTATACAGCAGGTCTACTACGAAGTCCGATAAACGATATCGGCCGAAGTTATGGACGTTTCGGGGACGATAAATCGATCCAGCCAGGTTTTATTTTTAAAAAACGCCGTTTTATGCGTGTTTTTAGACAATGAAAAACTCTTACATAAGCATTAGAATGCGACGGTAAATTTCGCGACGGCGTGCGGCAGTATATTAGCTCAGTCGGGAAGTTGGGCGGTCATAATATGGTAGATCCGGGTTCGAATCTAGCCAGCCGCCTTTCTTTTTTCAAGTTCCTTTTTTTTTCGAAAAATTTGTACGTATCTAAGCAACCGAGCAAAGCTCGGTCACCCAGGTACTGAACATATTCGAGCAAAGCCAGAACGAGCCGCTAGTATAACAAATAAACTACAGAAAGACGTAGACGACTATTCTTATTTTGTTAGTCAATTTGTTAGAATTATCTCAAAACATCGTTCGTTCGAAAACAAAATTAGGTTAGTAATAAAACTAGCAACGTAAACATTTACGTAAAAGTATTCAACACACAAACGACCTTGACAATTTTTTTCTTTCCTAACCTTTGCCAATAAAAAAATATTTAAAAACACGTTACGAAGTAAACTATAAACTGTTCATACACTGACCGAAAAATGTAGACATAGAATTGTGTAAGGTCGCTATTATCGTTTCTTCCACATAAAATTGGAAAGTTCGTCTGAAATTCGTAGTTTCTCAATTGGGCCGACTATACATACTTTAGTTGGCCATAATCATCGGTTCGAATGCTGGCGGTTGGCCAAACGCCAGTCGTTTCGCTATTTCCGTAAATCCTGGACTTTCCGATATATCAACCCGAAGGAGACGCCGACATGAGGATTGGGAATTACATCACATGTTAGCCACCATCAAATCGACATGACCAAAGAAGAATGATGTTTCAAAAGATTAAGATAATCCTGAGCTACTAATACTAAAGATAATAACAAATAAATAATAAAGACTAATATTGTAAGCGCGAAACTTTGTACATCAGATGTGTGTTGCTCAATCACGTCTGAACGTGATAGTATTTTTTTATATTGATAAAAAAACGCCAAATTCCCTAAGACAAAAAAATTAGCAGTCATAGGAACTGCCGATAGAAATGAAAACTTACAACTCAGAATTTGATAGCTTACTTTGGAAACTACGCGGGTGAAACCGGAGGGTGTGGCCATGAGCATAACCATGGTCCCGAGGTTACCCGAAGATGTCTTATCATTCCCGAGCGTGACGCTAGAATTCAATTCACAGTCCACGAACAATCTGTCTGTGGAGAGCCAGAAGAAGTTTTCACTACAAAAAGAACAGTTTCTTAAGCCAACGTTATTTACAAAACTACGCGCTTAAAATGCCCAAGACGAAAACGCCAAGAACTTTACAACGGTGTGAATTGACGATTTTAAAGCAACGTACAAAGAAAGCTGGCAAACATAAACATCAATTAGGCGATAAGTGTAGAATCAATCATGATTATCGTAACGGATAGTTCGGATCTTTCAGCAGTCCTGTAATTTGGGTTACAGAGGCACATGTACTTTTTATTTTTAGGAAACAATAGTTCAACAACTTCGGTACTATTTTAGACGAAATTTTCGTGTCTCAGATATGACACTAAACTTAAAGTGATAAAACGATAATTTAAGAAATGATAATTTCTGCGACAGAACTCAACAGAGATTCGAATAAAATACGCATACGAGTACATAAGTATGATTAGTAGTTTCGGTTAGTAGGGCCTTGTCTAAACACCAATTTCCATTAGGGTACTTCTTAAAAAAGAAGGGCTTATTCCCTGATAGATACAATTTCGGTGACTTCAAATCGTATTTTTTTTAGGTAGACGCACTCCGTCATAGACTGCATTATCGTTTAACATTATACGAGATGGTGGTCAAGCACAAACCAATTAAATAAGACGTGTTTTCTGAATTTCGTCATTACAAACGTACTTTTTAAATAAGTTACCTTGAAAGTTTTTTTTTTTTTTAAATAAAGAGTGACGAGACGATCAGGACATGTGCCTGATGGTAAGCAACATGCCTGACACATAACAGCACAGTGACACGCAGCTATTGGAACATGAAGAGTCCAAATCATTACCTAGCACTGGACTGCGCTCGTCACCCAGAGATCTAAGATCTTATATCTCTAAGCCCTGTAATTTCTCTGGAAACATTGCCCTTCAAACCGGAACACAGTAATGTTTGCACATTACTGCTTGGCGGTAGAATAACTGGCAAAGGTGTGGTACTTCCCCAGGCGGACTCTGCCAAGAGTCCTACCACTACAGAAAAACACAAAACAACACCCTTGTAAAAACGATTTCTGCCCATAAACCATTATGTATTGTATTATTTTAAAAGAGAACAAGCAGCGTCTCGCGATGTTACATGCGTAGTTCTCGCGATACTTTCTTTCACGGGAATATTATTCCCGTGATAAATAAATAAATAAATATTGGTGGACAATTCACACACAATACCATCTGATCCCAAACTAAGCAAAGCTTGTACTATGGCGGCCAGACAGCTAATACAATACTTATAGTTTTAAATGCATACTTATTATAAATAGAAACACCCAGACACAGTACAACAAAATTCATCACACAAATATTCGCACTGGGGTGGGAACCCACGACCCTCGGCTTCGCAGGCAGAGTTACTACCCACTAAGCCACGAGGCCAGTCGTTAGAATGTATCTTGTGTTATTCCAGACAATAATCTGTGTTCCAAACTTTAACCCGATCCGATCCAGGATTCCGACGTGATTGAGCATCAAAAATCCAAAATATCGCGTTTATGATGATAGTCGGATTTTCGCAAAATAGTAGTTGCACGATACTCCTCGCAACGTACCTACGAGGAGGTAGATACATGCTTCGAATTTCAGCATTTGAGAGAGCTTCAAATGCTTACGAGACTACAGCTCAACGGCGACTATATTTGCTGTGACGATGTATTTATAGAGAATGTGAATTTACGAAACACCGGAATTGGGTTATAGGGCCCTTGACACGAACGTTTTACTATCTAAACAGAGTCGTTGATTTTCTCACCGTTTAGCTTCACAATGGACTCTTTAAACTGCAAAAAAAATGAATAAATTGGAAAAATTACAATACACACGATGGCTAGACATAACAGCAATATTTTAGAATTCAACAAATTCACTAGAAATCACTAATTATGGGATATGTAAATTAATAATAAATAAATATTGGTGGACAATTCACACACAACACCATCTGACCCCAAACTAAGCAAAGCTTTTACTATGGCGGCCATATAGCCGTTAAAACGTTGTTTATAGGGTGGACGACACTCCGATATTTCGACACAGTTTCAAGCATGTTCAAGAGTAAATTGACATATTCCCGTAATCATAAGGTCATACTCGTAAACCACCATGATAGGTAATGTTAGATCCAATTTAGGTTGGAAAGGACTTGTAACAAAACAAACAACCTCCTCATAATCGTTCTTTCTTAGATCACATCATTATTTTCTATCACACGAGACATAGATAAAAACTCTTTATAGTCCTCAATACATACATAAATAAAACAGAACACATTCGTAGTGAAACAAATGGCGATCTTATATCATACCAAAGAGTTTACACATACTACGTATAGAGTTAGATTTTCCGCACGGTTCCTTTGTGTCAATCGTAAGCACATGATGCGCATACTTTCTATGGCAACAGATTTATGTGCCGCGACAAAAGTATGACACATTCACAAGAGCGACAAGGCAAGAAAGATGCTACTGGTGCTTTCGGTGTAAAGCGTTTGTGCCAACTCTATACGTAGTATATATGTAAACTCTTTGTATCATACCTTATCCAGGTAACCAAAGTTATAGTCAAACGCTGACCATTCCGTGACAAAAACCTAAAGACCTAAGTATAGCGATTAGGACTTCGTTTCTTACGTTACGCTATCATCACGGTCCATACTAATACAATCTTATTGCTGATGTTCCATATATTATGTTAGTTGGTCTCGCAATTAGAGTGAGCCACAGTATCTATCATCATGACCAATCAACGAGACACCCAAGGCCAAAGATAAAATCTGCATCAACAGAGAACGCCCAATATTTTGACAATACATCTGTTGCCTTGACTTAATATTTTGGCAACATGTGTGGGGATATCAGGGGCGTGTGTTTTTCTACTTCATAGGTTATCAATGCGCAGACGTATCGTTTTGCAGAAAACGATAGCAGTCATTGACACTTATCACGCCAGAATCATTAATTGAAACGTTTTTTTTTTTCAACAAAAATGTTTTTTTATTTCCGATCTACTCGTAAAACTAGTTATCAACCTTTTTTTATGAACTCAATGTTATAACATACTTATAGTTACTAGAAATAACACCGGAGCTGGACTTTTTTCGATTTTTTTGCTGACGTATATTTGATGGAAGCAAAGAACTCATAGCAATGACTCGAGTTAATCGTACAAAACCATTTCTCAAACGTAACATACTTTGCGGTAAAAGTAACTAGAATACGTGACTACAGGGATGACGTTTAAAACGGCGACGACTAGTGTAGTTAAACATGATGTTATTATGTTAAATTACATTCTATTTACTTAAATGTGTAAAATTAGACGTACGTACGTAATATTAGACGTAAATAAATAAATTTATGTATATAATCTTCCGCGTAAAAGGGATTATGCAGTAGATTTTTTTTAAAACAGACTGATAATTTGCGAGATCCCCATAACATAATTCAAAAAGAACATTCTAAGATTTATCCTTGGAAATTCAAATAGGACAATAAATCTTACTGAAGTGTTTGCGGACAAATCCACGATAACGTCAATTAAAACTAATAGTTGAAGAATCGACTTGTAAAATATTACAAAGATGGAACACTATCTCACTATAATCTTCGTTATCTAAAATGATAACACGCGGAAGACGGTCATCTCTAGATTGTCATGCCCTATATTTAACTCTTGAATCATATTCCCCCAAATAAAAATCGCAATCATTCCTTATCATATTCAATACTCACATTCACAATCACAAACACAGCCAACACTAATTGATAAAACACATTCACACACAGACACTTTCACATAATTATCGATTCGATTATCGAATGCACTCGATTACTGATAACGATTTCGATTAATTGATTCGCCGGAGACGCGGGCGCCGATCGCATACGCGTACCGCGACGGAGCGACTGACCGCCCAATTTCTTCGCGAGTCAGATTCCGTACGCCATCGGCATGTGGGACGAGAAACGCACAAGTGTAACATTATACTAAAAATAGAAGAGCCATTGTTGACGGATTAAGCATATACACTTATTATCGAATAATAAAGTTAGGGTTGCCAAATATTTTTAAAATATAGTATTCTATCAGTTTTGAGCCAAACTGGTACTAAGGTACTAAGATACTGTAATATAGGTATATACCTTAGTACCTTATTACCTATATAGGTAATAAGGTACTGTTCGAAAGTACATTAGTATTTTGACTGCTAATAATATTTGCTACGTCCTCGTACAAATTTCTGTTTTTTTTTAATTAGTTTAATTTTGCATTTAAAACTATCCCATTTCGGTACTTATTTTTAGCCCTAATAGGTACGCTCTAAAGAATAGTCATGGAGTCTAGTCAGTAAGAATAAAAACACTGCATACCATATTTGTTTGGGTTCTGTTATAGGTGCATTTGACCTAAATGTCAATTTTCTGTGTTTGTTGAAAATCTTAGTCAACTTGGCCTACATAGCCTTAATAAAAAGATACTGTAAGGTATATAGGTAATAAGGTACTGTTCGAAAGTACATTAGTATTTTGACTGCTCATAATATTTGCTATGTACTCGTACAAATTTCTGTTTTTTTTTTAATTAGTTTAGTTTTGCATTTAAAACTATCCCATTTCGGTACTTATTTTTAGCTCTAATAGGTACGCTCTAAAGAATAGTCATGGAGTCTAGTCAGTAAGAATAAAACACTGCATACCGTATTTCTTTGGGTTTTGTTATAGGTGCTTTTGACCTAAATGTCAATTTTCTATGAGTTTGTTGAAAATCTTAGTCAACTTGGCCTACATAGCCTTAATAAAAATAATAGGGATATATTGACAGCAACGAGGAATAATTTCTTTCACATTCTTAGTTCTGTTGCTTATTTAGACCTTTAATTTTTAACACTTTGGCCTTTTTCAATCGAACTAGGTACTCGTAGGTGGAGAAAGCGATATCGTTTCATGATTGGTGGTCCAATGACTCGAACGAAGTTTTGACTCTACTGTTGTAATAAAAACGCAGAGGCTGTGGAATGCGTTGCCTGAGTGGGTTTCATTCGATGGTTACAATATTGGTGTTTAAAAATCGAGAATGCAATCTGTTTCTTCTAGGTAAGCACACTCCATCGTAGACCTTCGCTTATCATCAGGCGAAAAAATCGTCCATTGTAAACATATAACAGTAAAAAAATACAGTAGATTTGAGAACCTCTTTTCTGATTTCTGTTACGAATGTTAATCACAATAAACTGGTAGCCGCTACCGACGTGGGAACTACGAAGCGCAAATGACGTTCACGATTTTTCTCACGTTTCTTATTAATCTTGGAATTTAAACGCATTTCATTACTCATACTTTCTCTACATCACGTGGTCGCCGTTCGTACACGTGGCTATCAGAGTACCCTCTCTACTTACATCTACTCATACGAAATTAAGACTATCGTAGTAATATTATCAATGCATTGGGATGTTTTTTTTTAATTTCATTTCACAGCAATAGCTTGCCTTTATTTACTTTAAAAACTAAAAAGCTTTATTGATAATATGAGCCTATACTATAAAAAGAAGTATAGAAAAAAAATATACGCATTAAAAAGATGTTTGCTTGTGCGAACGGCTGAACGGACCGGAATAAAATTTAGAACACAGCTAGATAATTGTCTGGGTGTTTCTATGTACAATAAGTTTGTATTTAGAACTATATAAGTATTATATCAGCTATCTGGCCGCCATATTACAAGCTTTGCTTAGTTTGGGGTCAGATGATGTTGTGTGTGAAGTGTCCACCAATATTTATTATTTATTTATTTAATAACAAACATGTTACTTTTTATCACGGGAAAATTACGGGAACGGAAGCTAGGCAGGTTAGATCGCGGACCGCTGCTAGTCTAACTAATATTATATTATATCAGCTCCACGCTTCTGGCGTATTACCGTCAAGTATGACGGAGTAGAACAGCTTCTGAAGGACTTTAAGTAACCGTTTTCCACCCGCTCTCAGAAACTCAGCACCCGTTCATATAAATGCGAAGTTTGTATTTTTGTTGCTCAATCACGTCGGACCGGCTGAACAAATTTGGGTTCAATTTACCACTGCCCGTACTTTTCATCTTGTCCTAGTTACCAAAAGGTTATCTGGAAGAGATCGTTATTAGCGACAAGATCGCCTTTTGTACCCAAACTTGTGCCTTTTGTTTTAATTTAAGTTTAACCACTGTTTTTCTGTATTGTTTGTGGTGTAATAAAGTGTTTTTGTATTGTATTGTTAAATTTTGGAATACAGCGTCACTATAGTTTGGGATAGTACATAGACTATATACCTACTTTTCACCGCAGAAAAATGACGCAAACATAAACTACGCGTGTAAATAGGGGGCGCTGCTATTAAAGTTATCCTTTTGAAAATTTCAAACTTATTTACTAAACTTATTACCCACCCATCATAGGAATTTCCTTACTCGCGTGACTGATTAAATTGAGCCATATTAAAACAATTGACTGGGTGTCATGTTCACAAATAACAATTACACTCTTGCTGGCTGGTATTGGTGAATCATGAAATTATATTACAATATGGAAATGTACGCGGTTATATTTTTGCCCGCTATAACTCAATACATATCTACATACATTCTACACCCCGTATTTTTTCTGAATGCATTGTCCAATCAAACCGGAACACAGTAATGTTTGCGTACTACCGCTCGGCGGTGGAATAACTAGCAAAATTGTGGTAGTTTCCCAGGAGGACTCTCCAAACAGTCTTATAAAAATCATATTACAAAGTGTATGGAAGCCATGTATGTAACCCTGCATACATGCCTCGAGTATGCTTCAACTACGCTGCTTTCAGGTATGCTTTCCTAGACAGTAGATTAAAGGGTGATGATGATATCGCGATGAAGTCCTGTACGAGGGCGGTCTGAAAAGTTTCCAACCTAATCACTAAGATAGCAACATTCGTTAATAAAAACTAGTGAATTTGTTGCTCCATTTATTGACGGTTATTCAGCAAAGTTTCAGTCATTTTGGATGTGCAGTTTTTATGTGACAGTCGTTTGAGTGAGTTGATGTGGGTATTTATGTATAATGTTCTCAAATAAGTTTAAAATTTAAACCACAGTTTCAATTTCGGTCACCAGGCCATTACTTTATTTTTTACTAGATGTCCGCCCCGGCTTCGCCCGTGGAACATATATAACACCCATCGAGATCCCGCACATATACAAAGGTGAAAAATTGTATAAATCGGTTCAGTCATTCCTGAGAATTTCGCTTTCAAACAAAACACCTCTTCAGCTAGCTGCTACGCCACCTGTCGGAAATTGGTCGTACCAACTCAGAGATTAGCAAAAAGGCTTTATATTCAAGAGGTATGTAATCTGTGATATTCAATGACGCAATCTTAGACACATGCTGTCATGTGTCATGTCAAAGCACGAAACGTACGAAAACTCTCTAAAAGGAATATTTTTTCCCGATTTTGTTTCTTGATTCATGCTCCGCTTCTGTTAAACATCGTTATTTTCTATAGCCTATAAGCCTTCCTCGATAAATGGACTATCCAGTAGACAAAGAATCTTTCAATTCAGACCAGCACTTCCCGAGATCCTAGCGTTCAAACAAACAAACAAACTCTTCAGCTTTATAATATTAGTATAGATAACAGTTATACAGCGGTTTTTGCGGTAGCTCCAAGTTAAGTAGACGCAGTAGAGCCCAACTGTCGTCCCTGGTAAAACAAAATTAAAGCACTGAACCCAAACCCATTTTTTCTTCTAATATTATACACTAGTTGTGCCCCTCTGTTACACTCGTCTATGTTAAAAAGACGTAGGTAGTTACAAAACACAATTCTTCCTCAGATTTCTATATCCACCGTTTGGGTAGCTTCGTGTACAAACGGACCAAACTTGTGTTGATTAAGTACGGAACTGTATTAGTGTGAAAGATATTAATTCCAGTAATGGCACTAATCCTACAAATATTTTAATATTAATATTATATTATAATAATATATATTATAATAATATTAATTATAATGTTTGTATATTTGTTGCTTAACCACGTCGTAACATATGAACGGATCGGGCTGAAATTCCGTACACAATTAGATTATAGTCTGGAAGAACACATAGAAATTTTTTACTACTACATATTACTACATTTTATCCCGAAAAAATAACGGGATCGAGAAATTCGCGGGTAAAACCACAGAGCGCTAAAAGTAACTAGAAATATTTGGATATTTGACACACAACACCATCTGACCCCAAACTAAGCAAAGCTCGTACTGTGGAAGCCTTATGGAATACTTAAATATTTTTAAATACATACTTATTATACATAGAAAACACCCAGGCACAGTACAAATATTTGTATTCATCACACAAACATTCGCACTGGGTGGGGATCGAACCCACGGCCCACGGCTTTGCAGGCAGACTTACTACCAACTAAGCCACCTAAAACTAACTAAAACGTATGATGTTCGTAACTTTCGTTGCGTGACGTGCACATTAACAAAACAGATAATTTACTATCATTAAGGTGGCGCGGTGCGTGACTGGGCCACTGATAGGGCGCAACAGGTCACCGCGCTAACCATTATTATCCCTAATTAGAAGTTGCTCATTACGTGTTTATTTTTATTAATTCATTCATCGATTCCTATCCAGTGAGAATATTTGTGTGACAAATACAAATATTTGTTCTGTGACTAGTTGATTTTTGAATAATTGTAAAAATATACTCTTTATACAAAATAAGTACCTGGTTGACCGAGCTTTGCTCGGTTTTTTTAAATGATATTTAGGCAGGTACGAATTACGTAGTGATGACTTACTTAGACCTACTTAGATACGAATTAAATGCGTTTATAAAAGGCTCTAAGTATAAGATTTTCTTAGAAAAAAGAACAAAAAGAAAAGTCCCGAGTGTAACCATCAGGATTCGAACCGGGGCCTGTTGACTCGAGGGCGAGCATATTCCGTCTGAGCCATTTAGACTTAAAGAACATTGGCGAAATAAGTTATCGTATTTTCATGACATTGTAGGAGTTTTTCATTGTATAAAAACGCGCATAAAATTATGTTTTCAAAAATAAAACCTAGCTAGATCGATTTATCGTCCCCGAAACCCCCTGTGTGTCAAATTTCATGAAAATCGTTCGAGCCGTTTCCGTGATTCAGATTCTATATATACTTATATACCTACACGATTTACTCGTTTAAAGGTATAAGATACAGCTTCGCTTAGTTTGGGGCTAGATAGTGTTATGCTGTTGTGTGAGCAATGTTCCAATGTATTGCATGCCTATCGCAGAGACCAGTTTGTACGGGTCAACTTTTAAAATGTTTTGTATCATCTTATTGTACCTACAAACAGCAATAAAGATTTTTGTATCTTGTATTTATAATTTATTGTCTTTTTTATGGAAAACAGTCAAATTACATTACAATTAATACAAAAAGTATTCGTCATTAATCTACTATACAAATAGAACCCACCCCGAAATTTTATTAATTTTATTGACTTTAAAAAAGAAACCTAACAAAAACAATAAACATATAATGAAAGCAAAACCAACTTAAAAATAATAATAAAAAGCTCTTTTTAACACGCTTTTATTACCTTGTAACTAACAATGTATGTAAGAAAACCTTGGAATCTTAATTTGACCCACTTCCCGGTCTTCAATTAGGATGAATTTTGCATACGCTCTGAGTTCTGATGACAATACATGACTAGCTAAGATACGTCATTGCAAACCCAATATGGCAGCCTACCCAAAATCGCGGACTGGTTGTTTGAAATCCACCCCCATGATATGGGTATCAAATGAAAGGATATGCTGTCAGGAATACAAAAAAACAGTCAAGTGACTTAAATCCAATATGGCGGACAGGCTATTTGAAATGCACTCCCATAATTCACTTGGCCTAGTGGCTTAGTTGGTAGTAGCTCTGCCTGCTAAGCCGAGGGTCGTGGGTTCGATCCCCACCCAGTGCAAATATTTGTGTGATGAATTCAAATGTTTGCACTGTGTCTGGATGTTTCTATGTATAACAAGTATGTATTTAAAACTATATAAGTATTATATCAGCTATCTGGCTGCCATCACACAAGCTTTGCTTAGTTTGGGATCAGATGGTGTTGTGTGTGAATTGTCCACCAATATTTATATTTATTTATATTTATAATATGGGTATTAAAATTTTGTAACTTTTAGTGCGTGCTAAAAGCGTGTTTTTAAGCTATTGCATAGCTTTTATCGCGGGCCTGGGGACCGAATTTTTGTGATCGTGGATATCTTTCTTATGTTCACAAGAAAGAGGGATGGAAGACCGTAACGCCGTCCTCCCCACTCGGTCATTCGACTTTGAATCTTATTTGTATTAGCTTTACAAACTAAATGCTCTTAGCTGTCGAAGACTGACTAGATTGTATAATTCTATGCATTTTTTATGGTAAGCAAATGTCACTCTTCAAAATAAAAGCAATTCCGAAAAATTGTTAACATCCCTATTGCTTATGTTGACAAGAATGCATGCAACATGCAATAGCTTTACCGCGGTAGTCCCCGAGTGCCACACTTCTTTTTTTTTAGTTTTTAATCTATTAAAATATTATTTAACTAATAGTGTAGTGTCAGGACGAGATAGACATATGCGTGATGTGTAGCAAAACGTCTGCCCATAACAACACTGTGCCACGCAGCCATTGGAACTACGAAGAGCCTAAGCCTAGCACTGCAGTGCGCTGCGTACCTAGCGATATAAGCTGTTTTATCTCTATGCCGTCATTGGAAACACTGTCCTTCAAACAGGAACACAGTGATGATTGAACATGCCTGTTTGGCGATTAAATAACTGGCAAAGGCGTGGCACTTCCCCAGGCGGACTCTGCAGATAGTATTTAGTTCAAAGCCGCGAGATCAGATGCAACGTAGCAGCTGAACGCTTTATTATCAGTGAAGTTGATTGCGTTTAATTACAAGTATTTTTCCCACGACCAATTGGCGCGATGGTCTCTACAATGACAAAGGGCTGCACGCAATAAAAACAGCGGTAAGTGATAGTTACATAGCTTCGAGTTTTTTAACCTGCTACGCAAAAAGGATGGGATGTTATAAATGTGATGTGTATGTCTGTGGCATGGTACTCCTGAACGTATGAACGGATTTTAGTTTTATTGTTTGTAAAGTGAATTAGTTGAGTGTGATTTGAAAAGAAAATTCGTCGTAGACTTGGCTATACTTCATCAAAATAGGTTCAGCTGTTTAAAGTTATCAAATCTTTTTGTTAGCTGCGGTAGGGAGGAATTTAAGACGCATAGACGGTATTTACTTTTATCATCATCATCAGCCCACTAAATGTTCCCACTACTGGGACTCGGGGCTTTCTCTCGCAAGGAAACAGTTAAGGCCATAATCCACCACGCTGGCCCAGTGCGGATTAGTGGATGGCACATGACTTCGAATGATTCCAGGAACATGTCGGTTTCCTAACGATGTTTTCCTTCACCGCTTTAAGATAGCGGCATTACGCGCATGGCTTCGAAAAGACAGTGGTGCGTGTGGGGTTTGAACCCGGGGTCTCTGGATCGGCAGGCGCCGTTCTCCCGACTAGACCAGCCGTATTTACTTTACTCATAAGCAATTTTTTTATATGATGATGATGTGATAGATTTACCGCAGAAAGATATATGTATTATGGTATCATATTAGGTAGTATGCATATTTATAAAATATATTTTGGTATCATATTAGGTGGTATGCATATTTATAAAATTTGAATTTGCTTATTATATATCTATCAGGTCAGTCAGTTGTATAAAAGTTTTTAAGTTTTTGTAGTAGATTTTGTATCACGAAACTCGAGATAAAATCCTCTATCAAGAATTTGTAATTTGACTTTCAAATTACTGCCAAAAATGTTGAAAAGAACACACGTATACTACATTTATCACTCACTATATCTATATACATTTTCCTACCAATTCCGTTTTATATAAAAACTTCCATGTGTATAAAAACTTCAGTTTGTGCGTTTGTTGCTTTCAATCACGATTAGCGTTGTTATTATGACGATAAATAATAATGTATTCACACAATAGTTATACAATTGAAAAATCTTTATCACTTCGACATATTTGCCTAGTTATTTTTATCTAATATCGTTTATTACTAATTGTCTGTACGTATACACATTTTAACAGCGCTTTTTACAGCTGCATTGAACTGACGAGGTCATTTTACAGTCTTTATTTTTAATTTGTAATAATCAATTGTATGTTAACAACATTGATTATTTTCCATTATCCATTTTAAGCCATAAAAGAATTCTGTTTATGACAATATCAGTTGTATATTTGTTATAGTAAAGGTCTGAAAAAATATGTACCCACTTAAAAACTATCTCGAGGTGTACAGCTCATAAGGATATAAAACATATAAGTTTAGATCAATGACGTAGGCGTTTAAAAAGGCTAAGATAATGACGTAGGCGTTTAAAAAGGCTAAGATGATGACTTATTCATGTGTCAAAAATAGAACGCTTAAGTTTCATCTCTACGACTACATATTATAATTAAGATACAATTTCTTAGGTTCATTTTAACAGATGATTAAAATTATCACCTTAAAGTGTAATTTTTAAATCCCCAGTTCAGTCAGCATGATCAAGAACTTATTTTGAGTCAATGTTTGTTGGAACGGAAGTCCGTGTTTCCTGTCCTAACAATATTTCACTAAACAGATATAAGATAGCTTACATTGTAAACATAACACAGGACTGAATTGCGTTCTGAATTATTATTTAACTAGCCGTCCGTCTTGGCTTCGCTCATGGAACATAATACATTTATAGCCACTCAGAAATCACGTACATATCCAACGGTGAAAGAATTATTGAAATCGGTTCAGTAGTAGTTCAGGAATGCTCGTAGCTCGAAAAAGCGACATCGTTTCATGGTTGAAGTTCCAAAGACACGAACGAAGAGATTTGACTCTACTTTTGTGATAAGAACGTCTAGGCTGTGGAATACGTTGCCTGAGTGGGTTTTCCCCGATGGATACAATCTTTGTGTCTTCAAATCGAGAGTGAATCGGTTTCTTCTAGGTAAACACGCTCCATCGTAGACCGCATCGTCGCTTAACATCAGGCGAGATGGCGGTCAAGTGTAAACCTATAAAAGTTAAAAAAAAAAAAAAAGTAGTTCCTAAGATTAGTGCGCTCAAAAATAACTTTTCCGCTTTAACATTATAGATTACCTCGACGATTCGGCATCGTTACGAGTCTTCTAATGACAACAGAAGTTGTAACGCTGCCGAAACGTCGAGGTAAATGAGTAATAAGTTAGATCGTGATTGAGTCCTGTGTTAGGTTTACAGTATGAGTTGAAATTAAGATAGTTTAAAAACTAAATAAGAGAGCTTACCGAAACTTTGCTGTAGTCGTGATGATGCGCCAAGTGGAGAGGCGCACAGCTGGAAGCCGCGCTGGAAATGCTAAGAGCGTCCCCCTCGCTCGTGCCTTCGAAGTCGTCCCACCGCCGGCGGCCAGACCCGCTGCGAACACCCCCCGATACCGATCCCCGCTCAAGCGAAGCACCAAGCGACACATCACCACCCCTCGGAACACCGCTATCATCCTCACCCCCCGACGACGAACTCTCCGAACCCTCCACACTTATCCCACTCTCAAATTTCGAAGACATCGATTCGAATTTCTCTTCGAGGGAACTGTGACTCTCTTCGACGATCGTCTCAATTTCTGGTTTCGTGTTACTACCGAACCGAAAAGAGTCACTGTGCACCCAAGGTCTTCGAGCCGTGCTGATGTCGGATTTAATCGTTTCCGTATCGGATTCATCGTCGGAGTGCAAGGTCCCATCGGAATCCTCGTCAGAAGATTCCTCTAGACATGTTTTAAATGACGCATCGGATTTGATAGTTACATTTGAATTGCATGATTGCAGCGACCAATGGCCCGAGTATTCCGAGGAGCTCGACTTTCGTACAGGCAAGTGCAGATCGGAGGCATTAGATAGAGTTGAAGCTGTCGATGATGATTTATTCAAAGATATCACATCTGCAATGTCCTTTATCGAGTACATACGAGACGCCGACGAGGACAATGTAGACGGATGAGACATAGTTAAGTAAGTTTCGCCTTCATCGTTTTGGGAGTCTAGTTTATTATTTCTATTTATAATATCTTCAACACTAACAACTGCGTATGGTTCTTCAAAATCTTTCGGAACAGATTTTTTTTTAGGTAAATTCGGTCTAGGAACAGTTGAAAAAGAAGGGTCCAAGGTGATATCTGGCGTCGAAATACTTTTCTTTATCGCCGAAAATTTTACTATTAGGTCATTAAGAGTCTCGCGATTATTTGAATGAAATTTACACGTTCCCTCATCGCAAAAGCATTTAAATGAAGTTGCGAAGATTTCACGTCTACGTTTCAAACCTTCAAGGTCTATGGAAACTTTTTCTTCTGTTTCTTGTGGATTTCTTTCTAATAAATCCTCAGCACTACTGTGGTGTTTGGGCGGTCTCGGTCGACAAAAGCAAATAGCTGTTTCGAAGTAACTGTCTCTATTATCGTTCGGCACTTTAGTAAAAGGTGGCACGTCCTTGTACAATGTATCGCGGTTAAAAATGTAAATAAACTCTTGGACTGTTGGCGCCTTATAGATACAATGACCAGTGCCTCTGATATGATAGTGTGCCAGAGTCTCCTTTAGAAAGTCATTATTCCATCGCGGCAAATCTTTAACTTTAATAGAGCTTCTATCTGCTTCAATATTAGTAAATGTTTTATGCCTAAACAACACTTTTTTAGGTTCGGCATTTGACTTCTTGTTAGGTAATGTTCCAGTCATAGACAAATACAGAGCTCTGTTATCGGTAGAATCAATACTGCAATCTACATTTTCCATTGCACTAGCTTCAGTTGCATCAGATGAATCAGATGTGTTAGATCGAGTCCGGTGCACATCTGATTTATATGATTCAGAGTTATAAGTAGGTAACTGTCCATGCCTAAAAGATTTCGATTTTTGTGAAAGTAAAATGTCTTCTAAATTCGTTTCATCTGCCAATGAATCAGACGACAACGTAGAAGTTCTGCTAACACTACGTGAACGAGACTTATCTCTATCAGAACCACTTGTATATGAAGGTAAAATAGTTCTTTTAGGAGGTTCAGGTTTTTTCATAACAACAATATTTTCGTATAGAACTTTTTTTTCTACTTCATCTAAAGGTAGCTTTACTGGTATATGTGTTCTGGCAGCCGGAGTTGGTTTTGGTCTAAGGTTCATTACATTTTCATAAATCATATTTTCATCGTTCTGTCTATTTGCTATAGTAGGTCTGGGAATAGGACGTGGAAACGAGTTAATTGTTAAAATGTTATCAGAATTCTTAAATTCATAGGACTCGTAACATTCATTAATCAAATGAGTTGAACCTACTGACGAGCTAGAGATAACTGACGTTCGTTCTCTCGGTTCAAATATATTAAGATTTGTGTTATAATTTACAGCTTCGTTAACATTATTTAAATCGCTCTCAGGTTTATCAAATTCTATTTCAGTAATTATCACTGATTCAGCAATGGACTCATGATCACTAAGTTCATTATTTTCTGATATATTAGGTAGTGATGTTTTAAACCCTGGACAACTTCTGTTACTCCTATTTACCACAGAGTCTCTGTTGAGGGTCCCTAGTCTGTCCAACGAAATCGTGTCGAATTCATCATTACACACAATTTCACCAGATTCTTCTTTTTTGGAAAGAATTTTGAAAAACTTACTGTTTCCTATGAGCAAGGTGTTAGTGTTGGTTTTTTGATTGGTTGATTTTGACGCAACATCGACTTCCGATTCTGTACTCGTATTGTTAGAAATGTTAGGAGCAGAGTTAAATTTTGCTTTGAGGCCCAAGCACTTAGAAGCAAGCTTTTTGACAAAACTTTGTGGGTGACTTTTTGTTAGGGACGATGAAGATACAAAGCTGTCATTTTTGTTAGAAATTTTCTGGGTCTCTGGGGCCATCCTGTAAAACACATAGAGCGACAAAAATGAAAACATATTTTAAAAATAAAATTTTAGGATAAGGATGTAAACCAATAAATGTGTTAATAAATGAAATGTAAAATTAGTAGCAAAAAATAACAGCACCAAATTAATACAATTAAAGCACGAAATAAGCATATTATTGCGAAGTGTTTTTATTGCCAATCTATAACTAATTGTTTTAAATGATTTACTTTCTTCTTTAATATTTTTACAGTTTTTGTACATTTATTTTCGTTTAAGTCTTCTTTCTCGGTACACGTATCCTCCGTATTTTTACCAGCATCATCTAACATTTTTATGGTCGTATTTTCATCCACATCACCTCTTATTTTTACAATCTTCGAAGGGTTATTAAACACTTCAACAAAAGTATAATCAGGATAGTCTTTTTCAGGATATACTTTTTCACAACTGTAATAGACATTTTGGCTTTGGCATTTTTGTTCATTCTTGTGAGTCGACAAATCTGTGCAATAGCAAGGCATGTTTTTTTCAAATACTTTTTTCTTTATGAATGGATATTCATTTTTATAGACTGCATTATGATTTAATTCATAAAAATTTTGATAGTCAGTTTGTTCAAAACGACATCCCGAAACACCCCTTACATGCATGCTACACTGTTTATCAGTTCCGAAATGAAAACAATTAGGAATCGATTTAACTCGGACGACATTGTCTAAACCTCTGGAAAGCGTGACATCAGATTTCATATCAATGTAATCGGATGATATGCTATATATTCTAGCTTTTTTCGATAATTTCTTACGATTATTTCCGTGGGATGATTTTCTTCTAATTGATACGTACACACTATCTTTCCGTGCGGGTACATACATATTTTCTAGGTCGGCATCAGAAATACCGAACTCATCCGCACAATGATTGACAATGTTTCGAATATTATATGCTGTAGAAGCATGTTTACCCGGTGACATTTGAGTATAGGTGTCATCTTCCGGATTCTCAGTTTGCGTCATAAACGTGGCCATGTCATCTTTTATTATTAATGAATTTGCTATTTTGGTAAAACTCTTATTGTTTACCTCCACTTTGTTACTTATGCAGTAAGCAGAATCTATACGGGCATCAGATGAGTAAGTAGTGATAGTGACTGAAGGTTTCATAAATAAGTACGTTTGATCTGAATCGTCCGCAGGTGCATCCGCCTTGACATCATCGGACACGTTAAAGTTCATATTCTCATAATAGTCAGGCTGGCGATCATTTAAGTCAGTTGGGTTTTGATAAATTGGTGGACTGATTGGTTCGGTATTAATTTCCTTATTGTTTGCCTGCGTATCATGTATACTCATTGATTTATTCCAGTTAAATATTTGTTGTGAATAGTTGGGCTTGGGAGATGACGATGGCTGTATAGGTGTCCAGTTGTATTTTTTCTCTTCCACAGAAATATCGAGAACGTTGTCGCCAGTCAATTTCGGTTTAGGCAGAGGAACTGGTTTCTTTTTGCCGATACTGCTTACATTAGGCACCGTAATATTAGATTCATTATCTATCTGAGGCCATATACGCAGAAGAGTATTACATATCTTTGGACCCTCGATATTCTTCTCAGCGTTGTCTGGCGATAACATAACTTTATGAAGATTTTGAATGTCTTTAATTAAATTATAATGATGAATGTGCTGCTCGGACGGACGGTGCTCTATATTCTTATTATACTTGCCTAAATTTGTTAAGTGCCAGAGAAAACTATCTGTTTTTGAAATATCATCAGCATTTGCATAATTATTTGAGTAGCGATTTGTGCTGGGTATTTTGAGAGTTGTATTTGTTGGCTGCACAAAATTATTAGCGTTAGTCACTTTTTTTTTCATATTGTTTGTTCTCAGGACAAGCAGGTTTTCTTTGCAAGAAACTAGGGGATGGTTTAAAATAATTATACCTGCAAACCAAAACATTAAAATACAGCAACATAATTAATTAATATTATCTACCACCTAGAGTCTAGGTCCTAGATTGTCCTCAATTTCCGATTACTTTCATATTTTCATAGCGAAATACTACTTCGTTAGATTAATTTGTATGGTTTATCTTTTTCGCCGGCGTCTGAGGTGCTTTTTCTGTTTAGAAAAGCTCCCGTTTTAACAAGAACGTCTGCCCATCAAAGGATGCCGGCGTGAAAATCTTTTCCGAACATTACAGACATCTCTGCTGGCCGTTTTCAGACAAAATCAAAGACACGGAAGATTTTAATGAGGCACAGCTATTGAATATGTTTTCACCTTTTTTGTTTTTCATCCATTATTTAATGGTTTGCGATGCTTTACAGTTTTCTCCTACGAAACGTTTATTTAGAAAGATAAATTTATAAACAAATGTCAAAAATTTATAAATAAATCCCATAAAAATGGCAGTATTGTTTCAAAACGCGAAAACTAAAAGGAGAACACTTGGGAAGGGGGGCGTTGAAGATAGCAATTGAAGTTCAAAGGTGGAAAGTGCACGCTCTCCAATTAAAACCGAATGTTTAAAACGCTCTCGCGCGGAATCTTTTGAGTAATTACAGGTACACCCTTAAACGAGGTTACACATAAAAGATACGCCGAAAGATATGAATCGTACTCATTATTTTGTAAGATTTTTACTATAAACCCAACGTAATTGCAATGGCAAAAGAATTTATTCAACATGATATCTAAATGCCAAACTATTTTTGGTTTTATGTATTGTATTGTGTCGTGGCGTGTATGGCAATTTGAATTCAGAATAGCCTATCTACTGACTGCCTATCGAATTTTGATTTAACATACCCTTACTGTGTACCGATACAAAGGTATTAGAATAAATTCGAACACCCCAAAGCCCAAGAACCCTTTTTGATAACATTTGAAATAGATCATGCAATGTTAGTATGTTACTATGAGATATGATATATCTCACATAGAATAGAGCCCACACCATGATTTGGGATGGAAGTGAAATGCCTTACAATAAAACATCATACATTAAAGAGAGTTTTAACAAGTAATTACAATGAGTCATTTGAAATTTGAACAAATTTTCATGAAATTGTTTTAAACTATACAGGCAAGAAAGGATACATATTTCTGTATGCTTTATTTTATATTTTTATAACATAATATAAAATTGTATGTTTTATTTGTGTTAATTTTTTAAGGAACAATACTTACGATTCTATTTATTTCGTAGTTTAGCTTGCCTTTTAAAATTATTATAGTTTTGAAAATTTGTTCAACTAACAACAGACACATTAAAAATACAGGCGTACGTAGAAATACGGTATACAACAAAAGGGACGTACTGTACGTATAATTTAAACTTTTACTATGCACTATCGAACAACTAAAATGTGTTTAGATCTGATATTCCGTTTTACATAAGGAACTTGACTTTTACGAAACGCTACAGTGATAAGTTGAAGTATTCTTTTGGTCTCACGCGTGACTAATTGCGTTAGACATAAGTTTTCAAGTCATCAACAATAATATAAATTATGAATAAATAACAACCTATGAGAAGAAATATAATGACTTTCTCATGCTTACCCAGGGACGGTGGGACTATAGTCGTGGGGCATGGGGAACGGTGGAAGGTCCTCTTCGCTTTCATAAGAGCTTTTGTTTTGGTTTTTCTCGAAATCTATACAAAAGAAAAAATATAAATACTGGTGGAAATTTCTCATACAACATGATGTAGTCCCAAACTAAGCAAACCTTGTGCTATGGGAGCCAGATAGCTGAAATAATTTATTGAACGGTGTCTTTATAATAAGTAAATATATGAGAAAGACGAGCTTCTGACGGTAAATAGCACGTCTGCATAAAACAGCACAGCAATAGTTCGAATCACAGTGCTGTGATCGCGACTGAAGACAAAACATAGTTTATCTCATTGCCCTAAAATTCCTCTGGAAACATAGCAAATCCAGGGCACATCAATGCTTGCAAATGATCGCTTAATGGTTGGAATCCTTTTTCTCTAGTTCTAGTTCTCCCGCTTTCTCCCGCAGGCATCTGTTCGTTTCCAATCCAACTGCTACTGGCCGGAAACTCTTTCTCCCGCAGGCATTTGATCGTTTCCGATCCAGCTGATAGTGGATGGGAACCTCTTTCTCCCGCAGGCATTTGTTCGATCCCGCTGATACTGGACGATCTTAGTCTAACCATCGCCGGTCACGTTCCAAACTAGTACAGCCTACATCAAATTTGACGCCAGCTATTTGCTTTTTGGAAAGTAAAGTGTATCTTATGTGGTCGATTAGCTACATAGTGACCTAACAGTCTAATAAAACAGTCAGCACCCTTACCTCGTATAACCTCCCTGACTTTCCTAGTAGCCTCCTTTGAATGTTCATTGAGCATATCGTGGACCGTTCTGCCTCTGCTGTCTCTTGCGTTCAGCCTCGCCCCTCTACTCAACAAGAGGCGGACGACGTCGGCGCGGGCGAAGCAAGCAGCCTCGTGCAATGCCGTGCCGTTGTCGGTTCTAATATTAGGATCGAAACCGGCATCAATGAGCGCACTGACCACTTCCCTGTTGACAAAGAAGACATTTATTCAGATGTGCCTAGTGCAAGTAGTTACGTATGTAGTGTAGTTCTCAATATATTTTAGTTTTTGTTAATGAAGGCTCGGCGCGTTTTAAAAAAAGACATATGGAAGTTGTAGTTCTCACTATTCAATCGAGAAAAGGGACACACTAAATAAAGGTGAAATTATGACCTGTATGACGTGGTGCCAAAAAAACTGGATAAGAATAACTTAATAACCTTCGAGCTCAGTGTGAGGCCTAAAGACATTGGAAAATGACGAAGAAGTTGAATAAGCAGGGTTTTTATTTTTATTTTGATCTTGACATCTGCCTTTTTTAAAGGATTATATGGAAGCACTAGCGGCCCGTTCCGACTTCGCTCGGATATATTAATATTTATAAATTACGCGACACCTAGTTGGTCTGAAATCTAATTAGCATAAAAAGGGTTATAATGCAGTAACCTTAAAAGATATACACAAGCTGTCACGGACTTCAGCGCACATCAGCATACGCAACGAAAGCTCTCAAAAACATATATTCTCCCGTTTTTAACCCCCGACCAAAAAAAGGGGTGTTATAAGTTTGACGTCGATGTCTATCTGTCTGTCTATCTGGCTGTCTCTCTGTGTGTGTCTGTCTGTGGCACCGTAGAGCTCAAACGGATAGGCCGATTTCGATGCGGTTTTTTATATTTGAAGGTTAATATCCGTGCGGATGTTCTTAGCTATGTTTGGTTATTATTGATTCAAGATGACGAGCCTCCATAAAATGGCAGACAAAGTATTTTTTCACAATCTTCCTCAATATGGGTACCAAATGAAAGGGCTTGACTACTATATACACTATAAAAAAAATTAAATCCAAGATGGCCGCCACCACAAAATGGCGATTTATATAATTTTTTTCACTACTGCCTCAATATGGATATCAAACGAAAGGGCTCGACTAGTAGAATACTTTGCACTATGACAAATTTCAAATACAAGATGGCCGCTACCACAAAATGGCGAAATACATTTATTTTTTCACAACTCCCTTAATATGGGTATCAAATGAAAGCCCTTTCATTGACTAGTAGAATGTTGTACAGATAACAAATCCGAGGCAGTCGGGGGTTAATCAAAATTTTTAATTTTGTTCTTGTTGTCACATTCGTCATTCATGCTCCGCTCCTATAATTTAACGTTAGAGTTTAGTTTTTCGATAAAAATCAACACACGTCAATTTAACATCCATCCCACACGTATGACAATGTCAGCGCAGTATTAAAGCTGTTAAACCTGGACACAGAAAAATAAAGTTCAGGCTATGCCAATTTTAGGGTCATAAATAGAAAACAAAACACTGAATACTGAACTCTTAGGCTCCGTATCCCAGCAGTAGGAACATAAAACGAGCTATTCACGTATTCATTCTCTCCCTTATAACATTTAAGTAGTTTGACAATGACGGATGAACTCCGATCTTCACCAAAGGAACCCCCGTATGCGTGGTAATCCATGTAATTGCATAACAACATCCAATGCATGTCAACATTCATACATATTCAGGCAGCGGCTAACGAACGGGCGACAATCGTCATCGCATGTTTACCTTTTGCATAACTACGTAACGTGCGGATCGAAAAATGTTTCACTGCATAATGCATTTGTGCATGCAAATGAAGTAAAACTGGTATAAGTATGTCAAATATGGAGAAACTAGTAGCGCCCTGCGGATTTATATGATATTATATGTTATTCCAAACTGTGAATAATCTGAGGATGTTCCATATTCAACCCGATCCGTTCAGCTGTTCCGACGTGATTGAGGAAAAAACATCGAAACTTTGACATCGTAGGAAGTGGGCAAAAGTGTTAATAAACCAACATACTTATAAGTGTAAATGTAACTTTATCGGTTGTTGAGATATATTTCATAAAATGTGCAGCCGATCTTCATTTTCATCACTCTATTTTTATCTGATCGCCCGTATCTCAAAAATAGTGAAACCGTTTCACGAAGGACGTTCCAATGCCCCATGATTCTCTCTTTTTAACTTTAAACAAAATTGATTGACTTTAAATACTGTTAGGCTTTAGAATTTACAAATTTCCTTAACTGCATCAGGCAATTGCAAAACACGTCCTGCTTCTCTGCTCCGCCACCGCTCCGACGCTACGCCGCTATATTAGCACTTGGTAAGGCGAACCCATAATTATTTCCTTTAAATACCAAAAAGCGCCCAAAGCGCAAAAATTTTTTTTTCCGATTGTAAGACCACGGTTTGGCCCGCTCGCTGGTACGTAAATAAAATTAACCATCGGAATATGGTATCCCCAAAAGTATTTTGTTCTACGGCCCTAGCGGGGTGAATTGGCACCTGCTAACTATTATTACCGTTTTCATTAAACATATAGCCGTACCACGAAATAATGCCACTTGGATGACATTGTCAGGAGGGCGCGGGCGTCGGGAAATCGAGCATTGGTTGGTTCTACGACGGCGTTAGTTCCCATTTTGGCCACGTGCCATTATTTCCATGTAAGAGTATATGTTAATGCGAAGGCGCAACACGCGTTACAATCGCTTCATATTCATATTCATTCGTTCGTTATAACGCATCGATAGCTTCCGTGCTCCGGAATTTACGTCTACGCGGAGTCACGAAACGTGTGTGTGCTTTTGGATACGACATCTGCGACGAGCTTTTCTATGAAGTTATACTGTATTATGTGTTGTAAATATTGTGAAAACATCAGTGTTCCGTTTCGAAGGGCAATGTGCCAGATAAATTACACGGCTTAGAGATAAAACATCTTATATCTCTGAGTGACGAGTCCAATACTATGTAGTTACTTACGATCTGTCCATGTCCTGCCCATCGATACATATCCTGCTCGTCACGTCTATTTACTCTAAAAAGAATCTTCTTTTAGCGCTTAAGAAAAACATAATGAGAGTAAATTTTTACGATGAACGTCCACACCGTCACGAAAACATGACACCCTGAAGTTTGCTAGTCAAATATTTTGGTAAACATTGTAACTAACTTCAGGTGAATACTTCTTGCGTTGAAGACATTATCTATTCTATGGTTGAAGTTAGACTTCTTAGTACGAGTAATAAAGAGCAGTAGCATGAACTTATTTTCTTCTTTTTTTTCATCATAGTTTTACACATGATGGTCGTATCGCCAAAAGATAATAAACGGCAATGCTGTCTACGATGTATCTATCGTATTTATTCTAAAAGAATCCTAAAAGATTCACTCTCGCTTCTTTTTTACAACGCACACTATGACAGTTGACGTTATATGGCCTCTATTGCTTACCGAACTCTGAGCTAGCGTAACAAACTTAGGACACTAACTAAACACAGCATAAACCTCAAGACTCGCGGCCTTCTCTCGCAAGGGGAGAGCTAAGGCCAATAATCCACTATGCTGGCCGAGTTCGCGGATGACGCGTGAGCTCAGAAAATTCTTGAAACAAGCCGGTTTCCTTACAAAGTCTTTCTTCGTCGTTAAAGCCACCCATTTTCCTAACTAGCCTAAAAGTTACTAACTATAATCATGCATTATTTATTAGCATATGATTTTTTCAGGTGTTTAGGGTTAGGTCCAAACTAGAAATCGTCCATGCTCATTTATATGGTCATAATTGTAAATACTTACACAGGCAATGCGTTCTAAGTAAACATGTAGAAAATATTCAATTACCTTAAACTTAATCCAATATGGTCAGTGGATAATAGGTACGAACAAAAAGCACTGAAATTAAAGTTCAATATAAATGTCAATTGTAATTTCCTTTCAGCTGGAAGAATTTCAGTTTAAATAATGTTTATCCTTATTAAATTGACGTAAATACCCATTTTAGTTACTTGTCAGATCGGAAACAATCAGGTTATAATTCAAGTTAATATTTACCTTTTTTTTAAAGTATTTTTATTTTTTATTAAATCTTGATTATTATTATTATTTTAGCAAACACCATATCATTAGTAATTGGTGTACTCATTCACGAATTCGCAATCTTACAAAATCGTATACCTTTAAACGACCAATTCTTGTAGGTATATAAGTATATATATATATATATATATATAATCTGAATCTCGGAAACGGCTCGAACGATTTTCATGAAATTATGTATACAGGGGGTTTCGGGGACGATAAATGGATCTAGCTAGGTTTTATGTTTTTTAAACATCATTTTATGCGCGTTTTTATACAATGAAAAACTCCTACAATGTCATTAGAATACGATAACTTATTTCGCCACTGTTCTTTAAGTCTAAATGGCTCAAGCGGTATATGCTCGCCCTCGGAGTCAACAGGCCCCGGTTCGAATCCTGATGAATACACTCGGGTTTTTTCTTTATGTTCTTTTTTTTCTTAGAAAATCTTTTACTTAGAACCCTTTATAAACGCATTTAAACCGAGCAAAGCTCGGTCAACCAGGTACTCAGTATTTATATACCCAACTATGCATAGAAAACATAACATGTATATATTTATATACTTAAACGTACATACAGTTAAACTAAAATTAGAGTTGGGTGATGAAATACAATGACTAAATGTTTTTTTTGCATTCCAAGTCGTAATTGACGTCACAAACCCATGTACGGTATGCTCACAACACATGCTATGACTACGGCACTATGTTAGCCTATCACCATCACCACATTTTAGTAACGAGTGAGAAAAACATTTTTAATACAAATAAATAAACGTCAGCTTAGATTAGATTTTGTTTTCGAACATAGATGAAATGTATCGGTGATGAATTAATGAAGGTAAACTAATTTTGAGTGGTAGGACTCTTTACAGATCCTGCCTAGGGAACCATACACACATTTCCCAGTTTTTTTATATATTTTTTTATAAGAAGTGACGATACGAGCAGGACATGTGCCTGATGGTAAGCAACATGCCTGCCACATTACAGCACAGTGACACGCAGCTATTGAAACATGACGAGCCCAAATCATTACCTAGCACTGCACTGCGCTCATCACCCAGAGATCTAAGATGTTATATCTCTAAGCCCTGTAATTTCTCTGGAAACATTACCCTTCAAACCAGAACACAGTAATGTTTTCACATTACTGTTTGGCGCTAGGATAACTGGCAAAGGTGTGGTACTTCCCCCAGGTGGACTCTGCTAGGAGTCCTACCACTACAAATTTTACCGGAAAGCAGTAATGTGCAAACACTTTGAACAACACAAACCGGTTTGAACGACAATTAAGTTATTAAGAAGAAGTTATTGGGCATAGAGATTAATCATCTCATTTCTCTAGGTGACGAGGGCAGTGCAGTGCTGGGCTATGATTTGGACTTTTTTTTACGTTTTAATAGCTGTTTGACACTGTACTGTAAATGTTATGGGTAGGTAAAAAAAAAATTGTCGCATCCACCACATGACAGTTTCTCACCTCCATGGCAACTTCTATGTGTCAATTTTCCTGTCGAAGGGTTAAATTGGTGTCGGAGGCGTGTGACGCACGCCTCCGACGGCGTTTGTTGTTTTGAAGGATCCAATTTAAAAGAGGAAGCGTTTTTTGTACACCGAATTACTTCAAATATTCGATCAGAAAACTAATTACTGCAAACATTACTGTGTTCCGGTTTGAATGCCCAATGTTTTCAGTTAAATTACGGGGGGTTAGAGATATTGTCTTAAATCTCGACGGGGCGACGAGCGCAATGCTAGGTAATTATTTGAAATCTTCATGTTCCAATAGCTGCGTATCACTGTGCTATTATGTGGCAGGCATGTTGCTTACCATCAGGCACATGTCCTGCTCGTCTCGTCACTCTGTACTTACTATAAAAAAAAAATTTTGTACCAATTTTATAAATACGAAAGATCACAAAAAAATGTTAACCAATCAAATTGTAAGAAGTTCTTACAGACTGAAATAGGTACAGGCTAAAAAGTAGGTTTACACGTGACCACCATCTCGCATGATGTTAAACGATGATGCGGTCTACGATGGAGCGTGTTTACCTAGAAGAAACCGATTCACTCTCGATTTGAAGACACAAAGATTGTAAGTATCGTGAAAAACCCACTCAGGCAACGTATTCCACAGCCTTGACGTTCTTATCACAAAAGTAGAGTCAAATCTCTTCGTTCGTGTTTTTGGAACATCAACCATGAAACGATGTCGATTTAGTTTAGTTTGGGGTCAGACGGTGTTGTGTGTGGATTGTTCACAAATATTTATTTATTTAATTGTAGATCTTGGTATGAATCATGGATTTATCTACCATATACCGATAACGCTATAGTCCAGTATGGCTGGCTGTCCGATAGTGAAAAGGGGCGGGTGGGTACTAAATGGTGAAATGATAACAAATATGATAACAAATTATAAAAAACTAGAAGCGCCCGGCGACTTTTCCCGCGAAGTTCCCGTTATTTCCAGACTATAATTTGTGTTCAGTCCGATCCGTTCATACGGTGAGATGTGATTGAACAACAATTATCCAAACATTGACATTTTTAATATTAGTAGGATTACATACTATTTTTTTTTAACTTTTAAACTTTGCATTAAGATACGGAGGCAAATATATTCCAAGAGACATATTTTAAGAAAATATAAAGATACATTTCGGAGAGTGTGAAACTGATATGCATGATCGAATACCAGCTTGCCCTTTCTTTTATCGAACTTCTCGTATCTCATAAAAGCGACATCGTTTCATAGTTGATGTTCCAAAAACACGAACGAAGAGATTTGACTCCACGTTTGCGATAGGAAAGTCTAGGTTGTGGAATGCATTGCCCGAATGGGTTTTCCCCGATAGTTACAATCTTGGTGTCTTCAAATCGAGAGTGAATCGGTTTCTACTAGGTAAGCATGTTCCATCGTAGATCGCATCGTCGCTTAACATCAGGCGAGAAGGTGGCCAATTGCGAGCCTATTAAAGTTAAAAAAAAAATGCGCCAACACGAACTTGGTCAGGCTTGACTCTCTCTATCACCTTATGAATCTCATGGAATCGTCCCATTAGTGTGAACATATTGTGGGGTGCTGGCATAGTACGAGACACGACAATGAGGCACGTTCAACAACGAAACTAAATCAAAACATGACGAGCAGGACATGTACCTGATGGTGAGGAACATGCTAGCCTATAACAACACAGTGACACGCAGCTATTAGAACACGAAGACTCCAAATCATTACCTAGCACTAACTGCACTGTGCTTGTCACTAAGATTATAAGATACTGTATCTCTATGCTCTGCAATTTCACTGGAAACATTGCCCTTCAAACCGGAACACAGTGATGTTTTCACATTCCTATTTGGTGGTAGGATAACTGGCAAAGGTGTGGCACTCTTCTATATATAAGTATGTATTTACAACTATATAATTATTATATCAGTTTGCCATAGTACAAGCTTTCCTTAGTTTGGGGTCAGATGGTGTTTTGTGTGAAATGTCCGCCAATATTTACTTCCATAGACGGACTCTGCATAGAGTCCTACCACAACAATAGTCATTAACAAAAAGTTGAAGTTGACTTGATCTACTAAGTACGTAGTTTTGAACTAAGTACATATTTTCTTTTGGAGCCATCCATTGCATGTTGTTCATTTCATCATAAATTCAATTTGTTTTCTATCATCAAACATTAGCGTGTTGCGTGAAACTCGCCAACACATCGTTCAATATTTCATTCAATTACTTTGCAGTAATTAGTGGAGAAAATTTAATTGGTTTGTAATTTGCTTTTTCCTGTTCCTAATACGCGTAAAAATAAGACAAACATTACTTTCATTGTTTCGTATTAGTTGGTAAGTAAAACGTCAGTTATTGGCTGACAACAGGCACATGTAAGCGCAGTGTAACTAAACTGGCGAGGAAATAGTTTTTTAAGCTATTGCATAGCTTTTATCGCGGGCCTGGGGACCGAATTTTAGTGATCGTGTATCTCTTTCTTATGTTCACAAGAAAGAGGGATGGAAGACCGTAACGCCGTCCTCCCCACTCGGTCATTCGACTTTGAATCTTATTTGTATTAGCTTTACAGACTAAATGCTCTTAGCTGTCGAAGACTGACTAGATTGTATACTTCTCTGCATTTTTTTTTATGGTAAACAAATGTCACTCTTCAAAATAAAAGCAATTCCGAAACATTGTTAACATGCCTATTGCTTATGTTCATAAAAATGCATGCAACATGCAATAGCTTTACCGCGGCAGCCCCCGAGTGCCACACTTCTTTTTTTTTTTATAGGTTAGTGATGAGACGAGCAGGACATTTGACTGGTGGTATACTTCACGCATGCCCATAATAGCACAGTCTCAGCAGCATGGCGCTGCTAGTAGTAACTAAGTAATGGACTTTATTATAGCTTTATAGCATATACTGACATGAGCCGGACATGTGCCTGATGGGAAGCAGCATGCCTGCCTATAACAGCACAGTCTCTCGCAGCTATTGGAAGCATGAAGAGTCTAAAACCATCACCTAGCACTGCACTGCGCTTGTCTCCTCGAGATTTAAGGTAATAAACTAGTGGTAGGACTCTTGGCAGAGTCCACCTGGGGAAGTACCACACCTTTGCCAGTTATTCTACCGCCAAGCAGTAATGTGCAAACATTACTGTGTTCCGGTTTGAAGGGCAATGTTTCAAGAGAAATTACAGAGCTTAGAGATATAAGATCTTAGATCTCTGTGTGACGAGCGCAGTGCAGTGCTAGGTAATGATTTTGACTCTTCATGTTCAAATAGCTGCGTGTCACTGTGCTGTTATGTGTCAGGCATGTTGCTTACTATCAGGCACATGTCCTGATAGTCTCGTCACTCTTTATTAAAAAAAAAACATATCTCTATACCCTGTAATTTTTGGCCACTTATAGTTTCAAATCACTCGAGAAGTATGACACCTATGAAAGTACCATTAAAATCGATTCACGAATTGGTTGGAGCTATCGCGTAACATGTACATTAAAAAACACAACCGAATTGAGGACCTCCTCCGTTTTTGAAGTCGGATAAAATGTACATTCAATAGCAAAAATATATTCACAGGCACAATTAACCAACCTATAATATTTTAATTATAATTATTATTATAATTAATAATATTTTTCATCCCTTCGATCTTTTCGACAAAATCGGGTTTGTGGGATTATTCTTAAAACTGTTTGTCTTCAATATCTTCATGTGTTAATCAGTGTGCTTAATGATAACTTTCAACGTAGCTACTACCATAAAACTTGCTTTAAAATTAACGATTTCTGCCCTAGAGAAATGGACGGTTAATTGTGCCTGTGAGTGTAGGTGTATTACGGGAAATTGAGAATTTGTTTGTTCCAAGTTTCAAGTCCGTTGGAACTTAACTTGGATTCCCGGAGCTATGTAAAACGCCACTAACCTGTCTTTGAGACCAAACGCGCATGTCGCCTCGTAACGGTCTCGTTATAATATTTCAACAAATGAAACCTTTGCTCCAACCTTTCCCTATGTACATATTAACAAAATTAAATTTTCCTTGAATCACAACAATCGGGAATTGATTAGTCATTTTATACTGGCATTAACTGCTATAAGACCATATTTGTAATTTTATTAACTTTAAAGGTTTGATGATGACAAAGGCTGACGGGATAATTTTGTTATTTGGAACGCAGATAAATTATGGTCTGGTATATAGATATAGGATAGTAGATGTACTACGTCTACTATTTTATTACTTATTATTCCGAAAAAATGTATAGTTTCTACGGCAGCAGTATTTTTTTAATTCAAAGCGGACAAAGTAAAGATCTTTGTTTTTTTTATTTATGGCAGTTGGCTATGGCTCAAATGGTCTGTTACTGTATTTTCATACAAGAACAAAATTAAAAAAAAATTATTAACCCCCGACTACCTCGGATTTGTTATCTGTACAACAATCTACTAGTCAAGCCCTTTCATTTGATACCCATATTCAGATAGTAGTGAAAAAAACTTGAGAGGTGTCAAGGGACACCCGGATGGAACGAAGTTCCTTTCGATTAATTAGTGAAGGAATTATTATTATTTTTTTTTTTTATGATTTACAAAAAACCTGTATACACTCAACAAAAATAATCGTCGCGACACCACACTGTTCAATGGGAAATAGAAATGAAAATATCTGGCTTGCTTTCTATAAGAGAGAGAGACAGACAGAGAAACATGCGACGCCGCACAGCTTACAATAGCAAAAAGTGTCGTGACAACTTTTCGTAAGAATTTTTTTTTTTCGTCTAGCCCCCTTTCACAACGCGCGATAAGGAACTTCGTTCCAAAAATTATGTTACTTGCCATTTTGTGATGGCGGCCATCTTGGATTTGAAATTTGTTATAGTGTATAGTATTCAACTAGTTACGCCCTTTCATTTGATACCCATATTGAAGAAATATTTTGTCCGCCATTTTGTGGAGTCGGCCATCTAGAATCGATATTAACCAAACATAGCTAAGAACATCCGCACGGAAATTAACCTTCGAATAAAAAAACCGCATCGAAATCGTTCCATCCGTTTGAGCTCTACAGTGCCACACACACAGACAGACATCGACGTCAAACTTTTAACACCCCTTTTTTTGGTCGGGGGTTAAAAATTACACTAAATAAACTAAGTACACAAAATTGAACAGATGGGATTCGACTTCAAGACCTTCTAGCCTCTACGCCTTTAGTCACATCTGTACGGAAAACACGGTAACATGTTTGTTATCGCCCCGTTTCATGCGAAAACGACGTATATGGAAATTAATGGGGCGAGTGAAATCACCAAACAATGGCACTGCTTTTGATCATCACCATCGCGAAACCACAATATTTAACAGGAAAGTACTACTACTTTGATGGGGCTGCGATTGGTTGCAATTCAATACATCGTATAATTCATATTTTCTCCCAGAAACTAGAAAATGAAGCCAATAAACTTAAATTCGTTGAAATTTAGAATTGCAAATAGGCTTTTTATTGCATCGAAAATACAGGAAAAGATACCGACGCGGGTACAACTGCGCGGTGCCGCTAGCATTTGAAAAGGTTACGACGATATTGTTTATTTGATAATACCTTACCAAACAGTTTTTTTTTTAATGAAAAAAAAATAAATGATAACATATCTATACATGAATTGATTGAATGAAAACAAAAATGAATTGCTGTTCATGGGTCTGGCTAAAACTCGACAACAGCTGGGCCGATTTGACTGATTTTGGTTTTGAAACGTTTGTCGTAGCTCAGAGAAAGGTTAAACCGTGAGAAAATATGGAAAAGTTGAGATGAGGATAGTAAAAAACAACAATTTAATTTTCTCATACAAACTGTTCTACATAATTTCCAGTCAAACATTTTACGTTACCGATCAAAATATTCAGCCAAACAAATTTTAAAATAAATTTCTTAATGAGATTTACTTACTCCTTCCCATGTTTAGCGGCTCGGTGCAGGGGTGTGGTGACTCCGTCTGAGAGGTACCGGCTGTCTCCGATAGGCGGCAGTCTGAACGGGTCCACCAACTGCGGTCGAACGCGGACCAAATGCTTGACCGTTTCCAGCCTGTAGAAAAAAGCATTATCATATCATCCTACTAATATTATAAATGCGCACGTTTGGATGTTTATTGCTCAATCACGTTGGAACGAATAAACGGATCACGCTGAAATTTTTTGAACACTTTTAGAATATTTGCTGTAACAGCACATAAGCTACTTTTTAACCCCGGGAAATAACGATAACTACGCGAATAAAACTGCGACGCGCTATTAGTAATACTATCAATGTTAACATTTATAAATGGAATTGAAGGATAGAGGTTTGTTACTGTTTTTTAAGGACGGGATAATAACAGACAAGCATACCCCCAGGCCGTGTTCTCGAATTTCCAACTCGATTTTTTTATATATATAATTTAGAGTGACGAGACGAGCTGGACTGATGGAAAGCTAAATGCCAGCCACATAACAGCACAGTGACACGCAGCTATTGGAACATGTAGAGTCCAAATAATTACCTTGCACTGCACTGCGCTCGTCACCCAGAGATCTAAGATATTATATCTCTAAGCCCTATAATTTCTCTGGTAACATTGCCCTTCAAACCGGAACACAGTAACGTTTGCACATTACTACTTGGCAGTAGAATAACTGGCAAAGGTGGTACTTCCCCAGGCGGACTCTGCTAAGAGTCCTCTACCTACCACTACAAAAAATTTCACTGAATCCGACTAGTATAATAGTAAATGTTTAAGTTGGATGTTTGTCGCTCAATGTATTTGGAATTTTACTTGTTAAGTTTTAGACGATGTTAACAGATTGCTTTCAAAAATTGAGTAAGGATGCATCAGGCCCTAATAAACGTGTTGCTATCGAAACCTGTAGTGTGTAATCTCCGCTAATATAGCTCACAATAATTGATTAGTAATTTAATTTGAAGTTATAGTAGTCTTTAAGTGCGTGAAAAAAAGGGAGGCGCTAAAGAATAATTTATTATCAAAGTGGGCAAAATAAGTTTGGGAGCCTCTGCTCTAGAGTCTGGTAAAAATTCCAAGTTTAAAATCACAAAAACTTTAAACTAACGACGCGACGTCTCAAACTTGCGCCAAGCCTCAGATTTCAAGGACTACCGACCGACCGAGAGATCTCGACATCCTCGACTATTTCGAAGTAACAAAATCTAAGTTAGCAACCGCGTCTCGGGACTCATAAACTAACTAACGAGGTACTTTAAAATAAAGATAACTGAGATTGTGCAACGTATCCATTTTACAATTGCTCAAAGAGGAGTATCATTTGAAAGCCAAGGTGACGTTAGAAATAGATTTTTCGTAGACTTGTGATTTGTAGTGGTAGGACTCTGAATCCGCCTAGGGAAATACCACACTTATGCTAGTTGTTCTGCCGCCAGGCAGTAATGTGCAAACATTACTGTGTTCCGGTTTTAAGGGCAATGTTTCTAGAGAAATTACAGGGCTTAGAGATATAATATCTTAGATCTCTGGGTGACGAGCGCAGTGCAGTGGTAGGTAATGATTTGGACTCTTCATTTTTCAATAGCTGCGTGTCACTGTTCTGTTATATGGCAGGCATGTTGCTTAGCATCCGTGTCCTACTCGTCTTATCACTCTTTACTACTTATAAAAAAGGCACAGTCCAAATGGTAGTTTCACAGGGCTGGGGATATGGCCCTACATCATTATCATCATCGTCAGCCTACCCTAGTCTACAACTAAAGAGCAACTGTACAACTAATTATCTTACCATCCGAATTGTGCCGCCAGATCCAGGGCGCTTTCCATTTTAGCGTTTCGGAGTGTCACATCAGCGCCACGAGCTATCAGCAAGGCAACGACATCCACGTAGCCGAAGTGAGCGGCGATCAGCAACGCCGTCTCCTTGTTCGTTGTCTGGATGAAATGATAAGGCATATCAGATCAACTATAGATCGGTCGGTCGGCAGAAAAGGCCATCAAATGACCAATTGAAACAAGGCTGTCACATCACACCTAAAACATCACAATCGTCATTCATAAGCAGCTCATTCGTTATGGACAGGGTGAATAAACCTTTAGCTTTCTTCTTTTTCTGTCCAATTTGTTTTGCTTCAGCTTGCCAGGTTATCGCCAAGGCGGCCAGAGAAGGGATACTTTAGAATTTCAGTTTGCCAGCACATTGTAGTATTTCTCCCGTGGTAGCGTAAATGTTACACTCAGATGAAATTAAATAATATAGCAAGTATATGGATAGTCCATGGAACAGTCTAAAATAAGCACTAATAGATATCACAGGGCCATGCAGATGATTCCCACATAGGCAATCGCGTTTACCATAGTAAAATAAATAATCAAATAAACAATAAATAAATATTGGTGGACAATTCACACACAACACCACCTGACCCCAAACTAACCAAAGCTTGCACTATGGCGGACAGATAGCTGATGACTTATGTCGTTTTAAATACATACTTATTATACATAGAAACACAGTACAAATATTTGAATTCATCACACAAATAGGTATCTGCACTGGATGGGAATCGAACCCACGACCCTCGGCTTCGCAGGTTACTCCCCACTAAGCCACGAGGCCAGTCCAAAAGCACAGTAATATGTGGTTTTGGACATTACGAAAGACTGATAGTCCCAAAGCTGGCAATGGAGCGAGTACGACAATGTGGACTTGGTCTGTGGCCTTCCTTATTACCACCAAACCAATACACCAGATTAGCATTAGATAGGAAGGCGAAATATGGAAGTTTATGCCCTACTGTGGGCTGAGGCACCTGCCAACATTTTAATTTGAATGTGTATTGCTCAACTTACAGCACAATTGCTCAATTTACGGCACGTTTGAACGGCACGGCTTGAAATTTAGAATACAGTTAGATGATAGTCAAGAATAGCACATGGGTTATTTATCTTGGAAAATAACGGGAATGGAAGCAACGCGGATAACACCGTGGTGCTCTACTAGTGTTAAAAAAATAGTAACAATCATAGGTTTCCAGGTAGTTTTAGATAAATCATTAAAATCCACAAGGTCGGAAGGCCACTGCATAGTTGCATTGGCATTGCACATAATGCCATTGAACCCGGTCCACAGATCAGGCAACACTTTCTACCCAACCTGGGTCCCATAGACCGGTTCTAGACCGATTACCATCTCCTACCCACGGCATGCATTTATATTCACTGCATGACACCGGCTACATTCCATGCCCAAGAAATCAGCTTAATGGTGACAGATTTTTAATAAGATCATTGGAGCTGCTGTTTCAAGCTACAGTTTTATGTGGTTTATTGTATTTTTATACAGCGATTGAGGTAATTTTTCAAAGTAGTATTAGAGTATTCTTGTTTTTAGCTGATGTTATAACAGTTTTAAAATCCATCAATTGAAACATATCTCTCGATATTCAGCACACAGGGTTCATTAAGACATACAGCAGGTTACAGAGTTACCGATAGACTAGAGGAAATTTTCTTGCATCAATAATACGAGGGTCAAACTGAAAGTTCTTAGAACTGGCCACTTATAAACAATATAATAAAAAAATAATTATATAATTTGAAAATAGAACTCTTTGCCAATATTACTGAATATATACTTCATTCATTTGTCATTTGTTTTACGATTTGGCGGCAAATTGAAAATTGTCTGTGTCACGTCAACATGAATTTAACACGAGAAAATTTTCGTGCAATGATTTTTTATGACTTTCGATGTCATTTAAGTCAACAAGAAAGTTATGATAGACTACGATTGGCCTTTCACGATGAAGCCCCATCTCGTGCGACTGTTTACAACTGGTTTAATGAGTTTAAACGTAGTCGCACTAATCTCACTGATGATTTACGTGAGGGACGGCCTTCTACGGCAACGACTGAAGATAACATCTGTGTTGTGCGGCGTATGATAGAGACTGACAAAAGAGTGACCTATCAGCAGATTCGGACAAGCTTAGGCATCGGTATGAGTCAAGTGCACAAAATCCTACACGAACATTTAGCGGTCAGGAAGCTTTGCGCCCGGTGGATACCTCATAATTTGACTGAGGCTCAAAAACTCCATCGTGTGGATTGGTGCCGTAAAATTATTGAAAGATTTAACGGAGGTGACTCAAATGCTGTGTTCGACATACTAACAGGTGACGAAAGCTGGATTTACTGTTATGATCCTGAAACCAAAAGACAATCTGCTCAGTGGGTGTTTCCTTTCGAGGAGTTGCCAACTAAAGTGAAGAGAGATCGAAGTGCGGGGAAAAAAATGGTGGCCTCGTTCTTTGGAAGGATAGGTCATTTCGCAACAATTGTGTTAGAGGATCAAAAAACAGTTTCTGCAGAATGGTACACTACCAATTGTTTGCCACTTGTCTTGGAAAAAGTTCGAGAGAAACGACCTCGCAGTACTCAAATACTCAAAAATACTCAAATATTTATTGCGTCATATGTACAATACATGCATGTGTGGTTAAAGCTATTTGTGATCCTCCTTCACCACGACAACGCCTCATCGCACACCGCCAAGCGAACGATCTACTATTTGGCGACATCAAACGTTGAATTACTGGGTCACCCGCCGTATAGCCCCGACCTCGCGCCTTGTGATTTTTATTTATTTTCAAAAATTAAAGAAAAACTTAAAGAAAAGCGGTTTATGAATGCTGAAGAAGCGGTGGCTGCGTATCGCGAAGCCATTGAAGAGACCCCTAAGGACGAGTGGGCAAAGTGCTTTTCCCAGTGGTTCCATCGCATGCAGCGGTGTATTGACGTGAATGGACAATATTTTGAAAAGATATAATAAAACTAATAACTGGCTAATGTAATCAGTTTTTGATTTTTTAAGAACTTTCAGTTTGATCCTCGTAGTCGTACTTAACAAGATGACCGAATTCCGATTCCGAAACCGATTCACTCTCAATTTAAAGACACCCATATTATCCATTAGGGAAAGGGTTCCACATTCAGGCAACGCTTTTCATTGTTCGTATAATCATGCCATGAAAGTGGGGTCAAACCATTGTGTTCGAATCTTTAGAATAACAACCATTAAATTACGTTTTCGGTCTAAGAGCGGCCTCAATGAAACAAGGGCAAGGTGAATTTTGATAAAACAGATCCACGCTACCCATAAATTTGCAACGTTGCGACGATGTTCAAATATTGCCAAGAATCTAGGGGATGTCATAAGAACATTAGTTTAAAGAACCACAATGCGGCCAACTTATTTGTAGAATATAGCGATAGCGCCATGGTCGAAATGTGGTGCCACCTATAACAAAATTAGACGACTTCTCCCTCCATGTTCTACGGGCGTCAGTAGTTCTGCTTTTAGCCGCTCTACAGATAAGTTTGTCGCACTATATCTACAAAGTTTCTAAAAGCTACCAAAACTCACCATCTGATCGATGTTGACGCGGGGATTATCGTAATCGAGGAGCATCTTGACCACTTCCGTATGCCCCTTGAACGCGGCCAGGTGAAGGGGCGTAGCGCCCTTTTTGTCCACGATGCACGGCGAAGCGGGCACATCGCAGTTTGTCGTTAGAAGTAACTTCACGATCTCCCTGACGAAAACAAAGCATTATAGGGAAATTAGAAGAAATCTTGATAAGACGCGGTGGGCCAGTGATACACCATGAATCGGGAGTTGGGTCCAACGGTTTGGAACTCCCGATTGTACAAGCGTAGTGTCGTAGATTCGAACCCAGCCAGCACAATTTATTTTTAATCCGCGAGGCTTTAAGCAACTAACAGCATCGATATAAAATGGGTATTTTGGGTATTTTCATAGTGTGATGGCGTATGGTGTGCTACTGTGGGGCTCAGCTGCAGATATAGATTCGGTCTTCATTTTGCAAAAAAAGAGCAATTCGAAATTTATATAATATACCTGCAAGGGGGTCTCTCAGAAAAATGTTTAAAACTAGAAATATTCTTACCTTACCATCACTGTACATTTACGAATGCATTATGTATGCGAGAAGACACCAATCCTTTTTTAGGAAACTGTCGGATGATAACCCTAGGACACGGCATATCCACAAATTAGCTTTTCCGAGGTGTAGACTTCAAAAGACAAACGCTTCTTTTATCGGAAATTGTGTGCGTTTCTATAACATTATTCCTAATCAGTTGGTAGGTCTCAAAGAACAAAAGTTTAAGACTGCTATAAAAACGTATTTAATGAGAAAAGCCTTCTACACAACCAAAGAATTTATTCTAGATAGAAAAGAGTGGTCGAAAGAAATATTAAATTCTAATTCTAACTAGACATTGGCTTAAAAAAGACATCAATAATGTATTACATATTGTATTATATCATATCATAGTAGGTATACATAATAGTCTCTATTGGCATTATTTCTTTTTATGTAGTTATTATAAACATGTCTGACAAAGCCCCTTTACAGCTGCATTTTTTTTTTACATGACAAGGCCTTTTTTACAGCCGCTTAAGATACTAAATTATTCATTCCTTAAAATTGTATGTGACGTTACCAAGTGATGTATATTTCCAATGGTTCGAATAAATGAATTGAATTGAATTGAACCAACACATGTGCTCTAAGCACCTTGAAATTGGTAATAAGCTGCGTCTCTGTGATCGTAAGTGGTTTACACACAACCAATCTCCTTGGCCCTTAGAACCGCTAGCGGCGAGATATGCTGTGGTTTTACTTATTATGGTCGTTGACAACGAATAGTGATGAGTAAAAACGTTTAGGGTTCACCGCTTCCCGCAACCGACTAGAACGGAAAGAGTGAGCTCACTCTTCCCAACGATTACATAATTCTGTGCGCCTGAAGTTTGGGCGTCTATTGGTTTATATCGATGACTAACAGCCGAATCCGGCATCCGGCTAACCGGAAACTACCTTTCATGTATACCTTGGCCGGAAAATTGTGTGGTTTTTTTAACGAAACCATTTTTTTCTTCTTAGACCTGTTATGAGATAATGTCTGTAAACGAAAATCATCGATGTATTCACATCTTAGTTTTTTGCTGACTTTTCAAAAACGGCTAAATTGATTTCATTAAAATTCATATGGTGGTCCCATAATTTTCAACAGAAAACAAACCAACATACAAAAAGACGTTCAACCGGAATGAGAACCACATCTTTTTCCAGAGTCGGTTAAAAATAATTTTGAATTATTAATACTTGCCTAAGCCAATAAATAATACCTTCATTGTCTGTTTTGCCGGTCCATTAACTTCCCATTAAAAATAGCCGGTACATGATTCGGTGTACGATGATGACACTGGTATTATCGAATTATTTTATCCTGTTTCCCTATCCCATCTTTTGTTCTTGGACATAAAATAGTGACCGGTCGCATGTTTGTCTTCTCTAAAATCTTGGTTTAAATGAGATCTAGTAAGTAGTTTTATTTTATTACGTCATAAATTGACTATTGTTAAAACACTGATTAAAGTACCTAACAACGAACTACAAGAACTATGTTAAATATGATAAATGAAAGATACTATGTTACTTGCTGCTACGAAAGCCTTCATGCGCGAGTCCAACTCACACTTGACCACTTTTATTAAGTCATTTGTATGCAACGTGCTGTACAACCTTAGTAGGGACCGTAGCATGAGCAACCCACTAATTGTTCCCATTGCTGGGATTAGGGGCCTTCTCTCGCAAGGAAAAAGTTAAGGCCATAATTTACCGCGCTGGCCCAGTGCGGATTGACGCATGACGGCATGGCCTCGTAAGATTCTAGGTACAAGTCGGTCTCCTCACGATGTTTTCCTTCGTCGTTTTTAAGTTAGCGGCATGACGCACATGACATTGAAAGGACAGTCGTGTTGGATTCCTAGTTCAAGTTTTTGCATCTACCAAGCGCGACAACTGCGTTTGAGTTCAGTAGTGTGATGTTTAATTACCTTGATCGAAGTTAAGCTGTTAAGTCAAAAATAGTTTGTTGAAACAATACTTAAAGTGGCTTGTCACGTACATACGTAATTATGATGTAAATGAATGTATCATGTTTACAGTAGCAAAATACATATCATAGAGAGATGCACAATTCACTTACTTGTGTCCATTCAAAGATGCGTGATGCAACGGCGTATAACCGTTGTCGTCTTGTACATTCACGCCAGGCCCTCGCCGTAAACTGTAACAAAACAAAACAAATTATAGAGCAAAAAGAAGTCCGCAGTCGGTAGGATTCGAACCTACGCTCCCAGAGGGAATCTGATTTCTAGTCAGACGCCTTAACCGCTCGGCCACGACTGCTATGAAAGACCGGGCGAAAATACCGTTCGCTGTCTATAATTTGCCGAACTTGTTTTACTTCTATTTTAATTTCACCTTTTGCTTCAAGACTTTTATTACAACTATAAAAATGTATAATAACCAGAAATAAACTCTATTTCTCAAAGTATAACGTACATATTTGAGTGTGGTATATACGAATAAACTTTGCATACAATCGGCCTTGGCCTCACGGTTTCGGTCGTCGAACCGGTGCATCTCATTGAGAAGAACCTGTAAATTTGGTACGCCTACATAATCTGTGGTAAGATGAGCAACTGCGTCAACAATGGTTATTTGTGAACGAAATTGTCACACATTTCATAATACAGGCCAACCGTTACTGTTCCAAATACACAGAAACACACACGCGGTTCTCGTATCCATCTAATATAGAAATATATTATGTACACAGCATACACAAAACTATCTAGCACATGTAAAGCTAACAATATGGTCCAATTAGTTTATTGTAATTACAGAGAGTAAGAACTTTTTTTTCGCACTCAGCTTCCTCTTTTTACCTCCTGATGGTAAGCAACAGTATGGTCGTAGGTGATCCAAACTTTCCTAAAAGATATCTATGCACAAAGGCCTTGAAAAGTTCAACATAATATTTCATTATATCTTTACAACACAACATCTGATAAAACTATTTCTGAAAAAAAACATCATTGCAATCTGGGTATTTTTGGCCCGCTTGAATGACACCTCTTCATTATCAGCTTACCCTAATCCACTGCTGGACATAGGCATATCCCATGACACTTAGCCGCTGCCTAGAGCTTTACGTATATCGTCACTCTATCCAGTTTCAGGGTACGTTACGGTTATTGGTCTACGCCAACGTTTATCTATACGTTGGTATTGACAGGTATATGTCGCCCATTGCTACTTTCATTTTAGTGTTAAAGTTTTTATGTATTTTATGTTTAAATTAAATGCAACAAAGAGCATATCTATCTATCTACCTCTACGACAGATACGATTATTTTGTATTGATTTCAACAGTATTCTAAAGGCTATTATGTACTAAATAAAAAAAAATAAAAAATTGGTGGACAATTCACACACAGCACCATCTGACCCCAAACTAAGCAAAGCTTGTAATATGGCGGCCAGATAGCTGATATAATACTTATATAGTTGTAGATACATACTTATTATACATAGAAACACCCAGACACAGTACAAACATTTGAATTCATCACACAAATATTTGCACTGGGTGGGGATCGAACCCACGACCCTCGGCTTCGCAGGCAGAGCTACTACCCACTAAGCCATAAGGCCAGTCTATTGATTGATGGTTCATTTTAGAAAGATAATCTATTTTAGACTGGAAATACTGTTTATACTTCGCCATCACTAACTACCGTATTTTAGTACGTGGTGTTACTCTCGCAACATTGTTTGAATAATAGTTAGTACGTGTTCAAAAACGCTTAGTTCAAAGATTTCGCCGGATGACATAAATGATGGCACAGATTCTACAATTCAGTATTCGAACAAGTTATGATAAGCAAAGTCAAGGCCGATATAAAAAACCGATCCGGAGAATGACTAATGCTTGATTATTTCGAAATATCCGTAGAGCGGTTGAGAATATCGTTGCTATTCCGAGAAACGGAAATTACGTGAGCAAGCGGTGGATACAACTTCAAACCTGCGATGGAAGGCTTTTTATATGCATATAAAGCATTTTAAAGTACATAAAGTTATGTTAGTTTACAATTAATAACAAAACATTTAGTATAGTTGTAGTGATAGGACTCTTGGCAGAGTCCGCCTGGGGAAGTACTACGCCTTTGCCAGTTATTCTAACGCCAAATAGTAATGTGCAAACATTACTGCGTTCAGGTATGAAGGGCAATGTTACCAGAGAAATTACAGGCCTTTTTTAGTTTCAGTTTTTTTTTTAAATAAAGAATGACAAAACGAGCAGGATATGTACCTGATGGTAAGCAACATGCCTGCCACATAACAGCACAGTGACACGCACTTATTTGAACATGAAGAGTCCAAATGCACCTAGCACTGCACTGCGCTCGTCGCCCAGGTATCTAAAATGTTATATCTCTAAGCCCTGTAATTTCTCTGGAAACATTGCCCTTATATAATATCTTAGATCTTTGGGTGGCGAGCGCAGTACAGTGCGAGGTAATGATTTGGACTCTTCGCGTTCCAATAGCTGCGTGTCACTGTGCTGTTATGTGGCAGGCATGTTGCCTACCATCAAGCACATGTTCTGTTCGTCTCGTCATTCAATACTACAAAAAAAGAAATAATAAAAAAAATACAAAAAATATTGTAAGTACCTGTCTTTATCAAGGACTTTGTTTTTCAGCTTCTTTGCCTTGACCCAACTACGGTGGAAGCTGTACCTGACATCACTGAGATTCAAATCAAAGTCACTGCCACAACACGACACTTTTTTTTCACTCATCATTGTCGAAGATTACTCATAAATACACAAAAGCTATAGGATATGACTTAGGAACACAATTAGGTTGCACAATTTACCCATTTCAAAGTTAAACCTAGTCTGTGAACACCCAATTGTCTTGACAATGTCAATAAGGTTGAAAATACTAAAGACATTTTTATATAGGTAGATTTTGCATAACTATATATTATCATTGCCAATATGTATTTCCAATGGACGTTCCCTAGCAACGCCATGTTATGGGGTTCAACGTCAAGCCTTCTATATTGTATTTCCATTGCTTTACTTGACACATTATTTCCATATTGACTATAGTTGATATTGACAACGCGTTAAATAATAATAATTAGTCGTCAAGAAAAAAAAACAACACCAGTGTAGGTTATGTTGCATTGAACAGCTTACTGATTGATAGTGTCGTACAAAATCTAACCGCAACATAGAATTTTTAACTATTTTAACTTTTACTTTTAGTCTATTTTCAACCTTATCATGAATAAAAACTAAGATTTACATTTGCAATACTTTAATCGACCCTTAGTACTTTAGTCGTAAAACATCACTCACTGAAGCTAAACAACCATTGTGTTGTAAACGTACAGAACAGGTCTTAAAAACAAAACACTGAGTCTACAGAACCAACACCGTATAAAGTTCAAAGACAACTAACACACGTAAAGTCATTGTTCAGCGAAATAGAACAAGTATTACTTAAAGAAACTCATTACATTACAACTGATCATTTTAAACTAGAAACGGAAGGTGTGTGCAGTTCGAACACAACAAAACAAATAATTGTAACGAACCAAAAGATAAGATATTGGCGGACGAGATAAGATACTTTAAGTGGACCAAGGAAATGCAAAACAAACGCAAAACGATTTTACAATCCTGTCTGGTTACTATCAATAATAATCTAAGCTCGTGAGTGCAGCTCCGCAGAACACTCTTTTTAGGGTTCCGTAGCCAAATGGCAAAATACGGAACCCTTATAGATTCGTCATGTATGTCTGTCTGTCCGTCCGTATGTCACAACCACTTTTCTCCGAAACTATAAAAGCTATACTATTTAAATTTGTTAAGTAGATGTAATCTGTGAACCGCATTAAGATTTTGATACAAAAAATAGAAAAAAAAAATTTTTTAGGGTTGTCTCCCATTTATAGAACTGAAACTCAAAAAAATTTTTTTGATCAATACCATACGTGTGGGGTATCTATGGATAGATCATCAGTTTCTAATATATTTTTGTAAACTGAATAGTTTGCGCGAGGTGCTCTTCCAAAGTGGTCAAAAGTGTGTCACCCCCCCCCCCCCCTGTAACTTCTAAAATAAGAGAATGACAAAAATAAAAACAGTGTATGATGTACGTTACCATGTAAACTATCAACGAAATTTGGTTTGAATGATATCTAGTAAGTTGTTTTATTTTAATACGTCATAAATTGACTATTGTTAAAACACTGATTATTAAAGTAACAACGAAGTACAAGAACTTTTGTATTATGTTACTTGCTGCTACGGAAGCCTTCATGGGCGAGCCCGACTCGCACTTGACCACTTTTATTTGTTGATAGGTTAACTAACTTAACTCAGCTATATCTTACATACATACAGCTACAGCTTAGATATTACACACTAACACTTCCTAATCAATTAGAGCTCAGTGGCAGGTTACCGAGGCTTCTCCCTTGAGGGAGAAGGAAAATTCCTGGGGCCTATTAGATACATCAATACCCCCCTAAACATACCAGTATTTTCTTAGTCGCAACTTTACCCTCTTAGTTGCACAGTTTAGTGCACCTATATCCTGATAGCCGCACTAATACTCATCTAGACGAACCAGTATCCACCAAGACGAACAAGTTCCCACATAGAAGAACCAGTACCCACCTAGACGAACAGTGATATCCTAGACACACCAATGCTCCTAACTAAACCCATCAATCCCCCTCCTAGATTCTGTGATTCTGTATTCTCGCAAGTAGTATGAGCCGTACGTTTATTTACTGTTTATTGATCGTCTTGAAAACGTCCGTTAGGCTAGCAAAGATCACAGATAACAAAGCTTTGTATGACATGAATGAAAATTTATGAAACAATATAAATGACTTAGTAGGAGAAAGCGTTTGAAAATAATGGATCGCGAGTGACATGTCAAAGCGCACAGCGTGTAGTTAAATATCAACCTACACTACTTAAGATGTTTCTAGAGAATGCCCTAGGTGTCACAGTTAAGTTATAGGTATAGGTGCGATGAAATCTAGCTACGTTTGTTATAAAGATAAGTGGATCTATATGGTAAGGAGATCACCTTGACGCTCTAGTAAAAGAAACATCGGCAGCAAACCAGCATATACCAAAACAAAGTTTTTCAAGACATACTACATCTACCAATCTTCACCAAACCTTTACCATATTTTAGACTTGTAGAACGGCGTAACCCGGAAGACGGGAGTAGAATACATTTCAGTGGTGGACCTTACCTAATTTTTTGTGGTCCTTGATCGAGTCTGAACTTCTTCTGACCTCCAAAAATAAAGAATAAGAACTCTTTTATGCGAAATTCCAAACCTACCAACGTCGTTGTTACAATGGCTTTTGTAATATAATTATGTGAAAACACGTTACAGCTCAACTTTTAAACTATAACAATGGTTACGATCTCTGTAACAGTACTTGGACCTGGTTTTACAGAGTTGAAGCTAAAAGTTTAAGAAAACTTATTTTTTTTTTATGATAATGCCTATAAGATATTTATCGGATACACTTCGGAGAGTGTGCAACTATCTGCATCTAATACCACCTTGCCCTTTCTTCTATCGGACTTCTCGTATCTCAAAAAGGCGGTATCGTTTCATGGTTGATGTTCCAAAAACACGAACGAAGAGATTTGACTCCACGTTTGTGATACGAACGTCTAGGTTGTGGAATGCGATGCCTGAGTGGTCTTTCCCCGATAGTTACAGTCTTGGTGTCATCAAATCGAGAGTAAATCAATTTTATCTAGGTTTAGCACGCTCCATCGTAGATCGCATCATCGCTAAGCATCAGGCGAGATGGTGGTCAAGTGCTAACCTATTGTAGTTAAAAAAAATATCTAATACCTGTTTAATGAATAAGGGACGCCTATTTAATACTAACATTCTAAGTAACAAACTTTCACTTTTATAGGCAGTTCCTGTGACTGCCATTTTCATTTGTAATGTCAATGGTGTAAGTCTGTCTCAGTGCCGGTTTTAGCACTATCAGCGTCCTGGGTGAGAATTCTACGGCGCCCCTTAACTGCACAAACCTAACTGAAATTTCGGATGTAAAGAGCACTTACACATCCTGGCGCCATACCCTAACACCAGCAGCACTCACTGGCAAGGGCGGATCCACCTTTGGCTCCAGGCGGGTTCACATAGTCGTGGTCAAGTCAAAAAATTGCACGATAAGTACATGCAAGCTTTTTAATTAGTGGTCCACCTAGGTACTGGACCCAGCCCAGGGTGGGTCATGACCTCCCCTTCCCCCCTTGATCCGCGCTTGCTCACTGGTCTGTCTACATAAGGTTTTACCACACCGGGCCTAAGCCGTGTGGTTGTTCTAGGACATGATTTATTTTAAAAAACTGACACACAAGTGGGTCAAACGAAGCATTACGCCCCCAAGTCTTAAATTAGGCGTAGGCTACACTTGACACAGTTTTCTATTGCAATGTCAACTAAATCTTAACATGTAATCTTGTTGAGACTACGATTATTACATTTAATGATAGAAAATTGAACTCTATAGACAGAAAGATTCATGCACAAAGGATAAGTAAAATAAATTTTAAATTACGGTGTTCATTATGGATTCTTATTGTTCGTTTTTAATTAATTGATGACTTAATTGTTCACATCACTACAGCAAGGATAAAACGTTTTAATAATAACAGTATTTGAAATATAAAATAGAATTATTATTTTAGTAAAGAGTGACGAGACTAAGTAGACTTTTGACTGATGGTAAGCAACGCGCCTGAAAGATAACAGCACAGTGCCATGTAGCTAATAACAATAAAACAATACAAATAAAGAACAATGTAATAAGAACACCAAGAGACCAAATCATTACCTGACACTGCACTGTACTCGTCACCAGACATTATAAAACGATTTATCTGTGTTGTATTTAATAAGCAGATGGTAACACTGTCCTCTATAGTTATAGGCATAGTTATGGTAAGGTAGAAACATTGGGTCTATGGTCAGTGCATCCTCACTCGCTCAAGGTCGCACGGTTTTAGCCTACAGCTAGACCGTTCCTCGCACGGAACAAGTGCCAGGCGGTTGTCGAACGCACGTCTGAGCGCTCGCGCAACACGTTTCCCGCGCAAAATTACGTCGCCATATATTGTGCTGTATTTGGATGAATGAGTCAAAAAAACAAAGAATTATCATTTTTTCCTAGTTGTACAAAATATACCATTATTTTTTATATTTTTCTGCTAACCGTACAAAAAGTAGGGGACCTTATAAAATAGCTTGTAATAGAAGCTGGTTGTATGTATTAGTGTAGGTAAGTACATTAAAATATGTTACATATTTATCATACAACATTTAGTCGATCAAGTAGAATAAAAACAGTCAAAGTATACTTTTATTGTTTTAATTTCAATGTGTCCGACCCTATGTTACGGCCTCTTCTAGCTGTCTTGCGCGTTACGAAGTAAATAACTAAAATATATAATCTGAGCTACAATGCTGACTACCTACATAACGAAAGGTTAATTTAATTTTTTATTAGATAATATGTCGACAACCCTTTCGATGCGCATCATTCCGCGCCAGACAGCGACAGAGTTACGCGTTAGAAGAGAGCGCAAATGTTTAGGTTAAACATTGCGATAGGCATTGAGCGCTAATGCGAGCTGAATTGCACTTTGTTGCGTCCCAGCAAGAGTCGCTATTTATATAACAATTTTCGCTAAGTGAGGGTTCTGTAGTAATATCTATTCTGTGCTATGGTTCTCTTTGTCAGCGGCTTGGTGAGAAATAAAAACGTGTTGTCCAAAATTATAGTGTATTAATTAATTACACCTCAAGAAATCACGATAAAATCTCTGTCTTGTAATTTCACTGAAAACATTGCCTTTTCCCGCCGGAACACGGTAATATTTGTTTCTATTTACATTTTATTTGCTATAATACACCTTTTCGAACATCTTACTAATATTATAAATGTCAATGTTTGGATGTTTGTAGCTCAATCACGTCATAACGTCTGAACTGATCTGGTTGAAATTATAACACAGTTAGATTATATTCTGGAAGAAAACATAGGCTACTTTTTATCCCGGTAAAATAACGGGAACTATAATAAAAAAATAAAGCCGCGGGGCGCCGGTAGTACAAAATCATTTTGACTGGCCTCGTGGCTTAGTGGGTAGTAACTCTACCTGCGAAGCCGAGGGTCGTGGTTCGATTCCCACCCAGTGCAAATATTTGTGTGATGAATTCAAATGTTTGCACTGTGTCTGGGTGTTTCTATTTATAATAAGTATGTATTTAAAAATATACATGTATTATATCAGCCATCTGGCCGCCATAGTACAAGCTTTGCTTAGTTTGGGGCCAGATAGTATTGTGTGTGAATTGTCCACCAATATTTATTTATTTGTCCACCAATATTTTTGAAAAGTAAGTAAAGAAAGTGTTTTTGTAACAACAATACCAATAAATTGATATTTTCGTCTCACTATGGCAACACTGAACATCAAAATAATCAAAAACAAGTTTGACGTACTACATGACAGAGAATAATAATACGATATACCTGTGGTTTTCCCATTTCGCAGATCTCTGATTCGTATTAAGTAAAAATGTGAAAGTTTGTTTCGATGTTTATGTTTCACGAGGAAGGAAAGAATTGTAAGGAGCAGGTTGAAATTAGACAGATTTTAGTCTGGAAAATAGGCTACATTTGCCAGTTTACTTCTTCTTCTGAAAAGATAACATTCTCAGGGTATGGTGATGATCATTTTTCGAACCCAAATTAGACGGCAATAAAAACAGAACGAATTAAGAGTGAATTATAAAAACAATACAGAAAAATAAAAAGGTTCGACGCCTAACGAATTTTTCGAGAATTTAGTATAAGAAACAAGCTTCAACTTCCAGCGACCTCAAACTCGAAATATCGCTAAAAAGTATGAACTCAAACTACACATACTGGAAACTCTAGAATCCCTACTAGCAGCAGCCGTAAAGGGTTTTTACACATGGCAAAATTTAGTTTTTTGAATTGAGTCGCTACTGAAGTCAGTAATTGTAATAGCATTCAGTAAGCTAACCTACTAATTTCAGAAGCGGAGATTGTGTGAGGTTCAAATAGGCTTGTACAAAACTCCTTGCTAAAATATGATTACTGGCTGAAAATTTAAAATAAAATATGGAATTCGTTTGGAAGACAGATCGGTGATGTCAGAAAAAAAACAGATAGCTAAAAAGATGGTTGGATATCGAAATGAATTATAGATTAACGGTCTTATTCATAAAAAATGCTTATAGAAGACTTAAAACACTCATTAGTTAAAGCGCTCGATAAGCTTATACAACGTTCTATAAAATTCCGTATTCATAAACGCTCTATGAACCTTCTATAACTAAAGCATTACTAATATCAGTTTTAGGATCAAAATGTTGCCATTATAATGAAATTGATCGATTTTATAGACAAACTGATAGAATAGTCCACAGATAAAACGAGTTTGATGGTGGAGCCACAGACAATGTTACAGAATAAAAAAAAATGACATACACTGTGAAGTTATGAAGCGGGAAAATTTAAAGTTATTTTACTAAAACGTAGTGGTATTCGTTCTCTCATTAATTTCTTGTATTTTATAAGATAAATTGCTAAAGAATATTGACAATGGAAAAGGAATTTGAGGCTAAAGCGGTCAGGAGCAAGAGACAAAGAAGTGAAAATTGGTTGGAGGAGGATAAGGTTGGCATTGGATCTAAGTTGTGTTAATTACTTAATTCTCACACTTGCTATTTGCTATTGCTTTATTATACAGATTATTTTAAAAGAATTGGTTCGGGAGAGAGTCGCAGTAATAGAAAATAAGAATACAGACGCAAACATCAACGCTAAAAAGGTGGCAGCTTGGCATGACCTACACATTAGGTACTTACTTGGTATATTTCTCTATTGATAATGCAATATTTGTAAGCAATGATACTAAAACAGCTTGTCGTATTTCAGCTTTAACAATATGGCCAGGTCATCTCGAACCCTGCAGCAGTTAAAGACTCAGTGGGGCATATTAAAAATGACCGCAAAGAAAAAAAAGTTTTTAGAACGGAAGGAGCAAACCCGGACAGGGGCGGACCGCCACCAGCTTCTGAACATCCAAGTGCCGACGACATAGCGGTGTGGCTCCTAATGAGTTCACAGTTGAGTCAAATCAGTTTGATTCAGATAGCCAGGTACCTATTTAATAAATGTACTTCTCAAGTAGTTACCATAATACATTTATAAAATGTATACCCAGGTGATATGATATTCTATATCAATTAACAATTTATGTGGATTTCAGAATACAATAGAAAAAGGACAACCAAATGAAGAAAACCCCACCAATTCCCTCAGATAATATAGAAATAAGAGAAGCGGTACATGTAAATATTATTTATACTTCTAACAATAAAATAATAAACTTTTGTTTTTTACTTGGAATTATTAAATATGATGATATTTATGATTGAAATATGCCTAAAAAGCTTCATATTTAAATTTGCATTAGTAAGTTGCTGTTTGTGGTATCTATGTTATGCTAGTAAAGAATTGTATTGTTTTAGATTATAGAACCAGAAATCAGAATCCAAACTACACCAACACCAAAGTTTTTTATTCAGAAGAAAATGAAAAATAACAAGGTATGTGTGATAATTGTTACAGTCTACAAAACCATTTAATTTATTCAGGGCAACAGGCCTATATAAAATACACACTTTTGCAATAATATACAACAATTATCTTCGTTTATTTTAAAGTTTACTTGACTCTACTATAGATTTATTATTGGGTTACTGATAATGCATTCTACAAAAAGCATTAGAAAATTAATAACTTATTTTCAGGTGGGTGAAAATAGCAGTGCCAGCGCAGCACAGCTCATCTCACAAACTGAAGTGGCATGCAGGAAAGAGTTACATGAGCTGCAGTCGGCCAACGAAAAACAAAAATTTAAAAATTTAAAACTTAAAGAAGAAGTTCTTAAATATAAGTTAGAATATTATAAAAATAAATCAAAGTAATATGGTGGTAATATTATATCCTACATCGTTTTATTTTACTCTCAGAAATAATTAGTAAAATGTCTCTTAGTAAGTATTTTCTAACTTGTAGGAAGTTTGAAATTGTCAAACCTACTATGTATGAGTCGCTTTAGCAGTGCTTATCACGATCGCATCATAATTGAATATGGAGACATGATTTAGGAAGAGTACCTTCATGAAAATTTCAATGATGAAGAAACTCTGGAAAACACTAGGGGAAGTGCAAATGTGCAAATCAAATTCGTTAATTTACACAATATTGTTTTTATTATTTTTACTATTAAATTGCAAAATGTCTCCTAATAAAAGTTTGTAAAATCGCATTTGCTGCATTTGCATGTCCCTGGTGCCGTCGTCTGGAGTTACATCCTCAGTGACATTTTCATGGCTGTACTCTTCCAATTTTATGTCTCCGTGGTCAATTGCTATGTTGTGAAGCACTGCTAATGCAATTATAGTTGGTTTGACATTTTCCAACTTGCAGGTCATGCCATGTAAAAGGCATTGAAAGCGCTGCTTCCACACCCAAAACAACGTTCCACTGTATTTCTGGTAGAAATGTGGGCTTGATTATATCTTTCTTCACTGCGGTTTTGAGGTCTTAGAATAGGAGTGAAGAGATATGTTTGTAATTTGTAGCCAGAGTCACCTAACAGTCGCCCTTTAAATGAGCCACTCTCAAAGCGCTCTTTGGTGATGACTCATTGAAAATTCGTGCATCATGAGTGCTCCCTCTCCATCTTGCAACAATATCTCTGATCCGGAGATGTGCATCACAGGTAACCTGTAGACAAAAAAAAAAAATAGGTACTTAATCATAAATATTTTTCTTGCTGTTGTACAATAGTAAAATATTTACCTGAACATTCAGAGAGTAGAATCCCCTTTCTATTTATATAATATTGGGCTGCATCACCTCCACATTTTCTTATTTTTATATGTGTGCAGTCAATACAGCCAATAACAGACGGAAAATTTTTAACATTATAAAATTCTCTCATCGTAAGCTCTTCTTCAGCTACGGTACTTGGCATTTTGATAAAAGATGCTGAGTGTCGGGCAAGTGCACGAGCAACTCGAGCACAAATTCGACTCGTGGTTGCTTGTGACAAGCCGTGGTGGTCACCTGCGTCTTCCTGGAACTGTAGTGAAAACAGATCTCTTAGAATGGTCTCAACATGTATAAAATAACCTAAATAGTATTGAATATAAATACTCACCTCTCGTCGACCCCAACATCGAATGGCAGTGAGAACCTGAAGATCAGGCGGGGTACCAGAACCTCTACGATCCAATTTTAAGTCGTCATGCACGAGATTGATTATAAAATTGGCTGTAGCTTTATTAAAGCGATAACGCTTCCGAAAGTCTGCTTCATCCAAAGCAAAAGGATTACTCCTACTTTTATACACCTTTCGCCGATGTGGATTACTTTGAAGCTGTTCAATCGCATCGAGAGCATTCAAACTTTGTAACGCTTGCATTCTAATATGTTTGTTTATATTTAATACAACAGTTTACCAAAATTAAGTCGTATAAGTAGCCAAAAGCAATGTTAGTACCTACGACAGCTACGACAGTGTCACAGTGACAAATTTTAGAATATGTCTCAACGCCATTTTGACACTGATCAGCTGATAAGAGTCGGCCATATTTGCCTTAAAACACCGCTAAAGTAGGGGTATCGGCTCTATAACTTTATAGAAGGCTTATAGCACGTTTTAGCGCTAAAATGCTGTTATGAATACCATTTTTCCTAAGACGTACTATAGCAAGTCTTTAGACATGCTATAACTTTTTTATGAATAAGACCGTAAGTTTAAAATACCGATGTTAAACAGAATGGTTAATTAGTTTAAATACTGATGTAATACAGAACGATTCAAGCTATCTTTGTTTCACTTTCTGAGTTGTTAGCTAACAACTGCTTGCTACAAAATTTGCTTCTGAATTCAGTCGACTTAATTTAGCCAAATGTAATAAGCCTTTAATAAGCCGAGGTCGTACCGTCTGTGGTGCCCTTGCGCTAGCCGTCGTACGAGTTGTGGTACTCGTTTAGTTACAGTAAGAAGGTTATTATTAGTAGGCCCCTGCGTCTTCAGCGCTAATGCAAAGTTTTTTTTAAACAATAATAGGTTCGCATTTGACCACCATTTCGCCTGATGTTAAGCGACGATACGATCTACGATGGAGCGTGCTTGTCTAGAAGAGTCCAAATCACTCTCGATTTGATGACACAAAGTGAGATAAGCAGTATAGACAGTAGAGACCAACTATCATATCCTAACTATATATCGTTCCCTTTTGAAATAAATTCATTGAACGCCTCTCTTGCGTAATATCTGACACAAATAATTTGGGTGTATCTGACTGTAAATTGGGTAGTTCTACAGGGTAAGCGTGTTCCATAGTAGACAATATTATCTTCGCTTAAACAGCAGGCGACATGTCAGCGAGACAAGCGCAAACCAGAGAGTCTACCGCCGAACTAAAACTGACTTAGCTGCTCTCTTTTCTTTACGCTTGCATTTATAGAGACAGCAATAGCAAAGCCGATTTAGTTAGGCGGTTAAAGGGCAGTTATCGATAAATAAAACTTGAAATTCAAGTATATAAGTAAAATACTCAAACGTAAAAAAATACCGGTATCTGTTACTGCGGTTAGCAAATATTCAAATGATAAACCAAGCACGTGGTTCCGAGAATCAGTGGCGTCGGCCATCGTAATGACACTTAGCTTTAACATCTTTAACCTTTTACGGCGAAACAGCTTTATACTGTTCCAATTTGAAGAGTTATACTTTTAGAGAAAGAACATCGAAAAAAGATAATAGAGAATATGCTTAGTTTATTAAATTTGGTATGTTTGCATGTTTGTTGCTCACATTGTAAAAAATAACGGATCTGGCTGTTACTCAATAACTTGGATTATAGGCCACTTTTTTATCCCGAAAACTGTAGAGCTTCTCACGGAATTGTACGTGGACGGAATAGCGATTAATGCGAGTAATAATAACATACGGGAAGAAGTAGATATTAACAGAAAATAAAGTTACATGTTCATTAATTGATTAGCAATTACCCCAATTTAAATTATTGAAAAGTATCATGGTGCTAGAATGAGAAATTTTGAACAATAATTTCGCTGTTAAAATGAAAATGTATACCAATTCCAAAAGGTATATTTAAAAATATTAATGTTAAATATCCCCATGCCATATCTCCGGCGGGAGATGGTCTAGTAAGTCTAGTTCCTTAATTTTTCGAAGAAATACAAACCATCACTGCTTGTTTTAACGGTGAAGCAAAGCATCATAAGGAAACCGAAATTCACAGTATCTTTCGAGGACACATGTCATTCGCCAACCCGGTATTTGATAGCGTGGTGGATTATGACCTTGACTTTCTCCTAGAGAAAAAAGATCCCTAGTGGGAACAACAAAGCGGGCTGATTATGCTATCACTGTAACATACAAAGGAGACTACTGGGCGTTACTCAATTATCATTTATAACTTCATTTGTACAATAAACAAGAATTATACATGTTATGGTCGCTATGTATGCAAATATGGTTTGTATGATTCACTACGTTTGGCCCGGGTTTTAGTATATTTCCAGTTATTTCCTCTTTTGGGACAGTTTGTACCGATGTTCTGCTTTAATTCCTCATCTGACTGTACCAAGTCGGTCGACCCACAACCACAAACATTTTTGTGGGGTATGCAGTGTACATAAAGGAAATTTTGAAAATATTAAATTGGCAACCTTTACAAAAATGATGGACTCAGAAATTCGAGAATTACTGTACCCCCATAAACGAAGTGCAAATAAAAGACCTAGACAAACCAAACTACTTAAATCAGAATTGGGAAGATGTCTGGTCAAAAATATATCATTCTAATTAAACCGTCAGACAAATTATGCCAAAATATTATAAGACATGTTATATCAAATTATTATTAATCGACAAAGATTTGGATCCTCAGACATCCGGAGTAGGGGGTTTTGATGTCACGTCGTCGTAAAAAAATTACAATGAAATGACGTCACTCGAAACTTCTAAGCATCTGTATCTTCGTCAATTTTTGTTTGTGAAAAAAAAAATACGTTTACAATATTTATTTTATATTAATCTAATTGACGAACTAATTAGTTTTCTTTAGTCGTCATGTCTATTCCTTGTTGAATAAATCGCGTACATAAATGTTTTGCTTTAGATGATTGTAAATTAAACAGTTTTATCCTTTGTGGACAGAATAAATAAGGGGGTCATTGGCATGATGTTACATGTTACAACATACGTAGATCCCTAGTATGATTCGCCCAATGTTACCTACATGTTTACAACATTACGATTGTATTAATCAACAATAGGTACCTGTATTAATAACGCTACTAACTGCCTTGCGAATTCACCTTAAAAGAGTTTACATATTTATACTACGTACAGAGATGGCACAAAAGCTTTACACCGAAAGCACGGGTAGCATCTTTCTCGCCTTGTCGCTCTTGTGGAAGTGTCATACTTTTGTCGCGGCACATCACTCTGTTGCCATAGAAAGTATGCACGTCATCTGCTTACGATTGACACAAAGGAACCGTGCGGAAAATCTAAATCCATACGTAGTATACGTAAACTCTTTGACCTATGCAGTTCCCGTTGCCGTCATTTTCTCGCAATAAAAAATAGCATATGACCTATATATAATAAGTGATTCAAATTTCAACCGCACATCAAAATCAGCATTAGCATTGATATCGTTGTCTTTATAATTACGAAAGAAACAGCGAAAAGCAAGATGAGAGCAATATTAAAGCTAAGACAGTTTTAGTTAAGATAGAACCTCCGTTCCGTACAGGTGTTCCGGTGTCTACCGACGTGATTGAGAAACAAACATTTAAAGCTATTTATTACACCCGTACGACAACAAAGTTACAATTTACACCAAACTTCAGTTACAAAGAAACCTTAATTAACTTAATAAACAAGAAGCATAATTCAATCAACTAGTTAAGTAGCCCTATTTATACTCTAAACAAACGCCGAGTTTTGAAGTGATTCGATAAAACAATAAAATTAAATAATTCATATTAACATTAAATAATAATTGATGAGCTAACTTAGACAAACGAAAACGTAACGAACCGCTGACTACCTGCATCCTGACATTCCTGACTCACAAAGCAGCCATAATGATGTTGACGCGAAAATTCATTTTAACAGAGTTCAAGAAGGACGTGATTACCAATTCGATCTGCATGTTTTATGTATGTATATGTATTTTATGTATATATACTAGCTGTACCCTGCCACGCTTCGCTGTGGCACATTGTAATGCAAAAATTAGATAAAAACAATCCTTGATGCGGATTATATATAATTCTAAAATTTCAGCTCGATCGGTGCAGTTTGAGTTTTTTTGAAGCGTACACAAACCAACATAACATTTTTATATATAGAGACGTACATTGTACATGAATTACTCCGAGAAGTATGGTCCGATTTACGTGATTATTTTTTAGTTTGATGCAGAATAGCTGCTCTATTGCTATTTGGTCCCATAGAATTTTTGTACACTTACCAATAGGCCATCAGGACTCAACACAAGCGATCGGTGCATGGTAATTGCTAGTTGGTTGCTTGGAAGAGATCGCCACTAGCAATGAGGCCGTCATTTGTGACACCAATAAGTCAATGTTCGTACTATTTAATCGTATGTTATTTTGCTAGTGTGCATAATACAGTATTTCAGTCTGTCACGTATGTAACTTGTTAGGTTTTTTAAACAATACTCTACATACATATGTACATGCAACAAAACTAGTATTATTAAACTACCGAATCACGTCTAGTCTAGGTCCCTTTACAAACAAAAAGTTAATCTATATTTTATAAAAGGCAATCGTAGAACTGGTTGTCATATTTATTTATCAACACATATTTTACAAAGTCACAGGAACCAGATAATTTGATACAAAGTCCATAGGGACTATTACTTAGCGCGCTAATATTTACTATGGTAATATCGGCTATTTATTCGGACAACAAAAATACATATTTCTGTTAAAACTCAATTCAAACAAGTTCGCACTGCTTCGGTATTATAATAATGAATACATGCAAAAATAACTAGATCATTGCACTTTTCCTCGACAAAACAACACAATGAAATATATTTTGCTACAAGTTTTGATATAAGCAAAACACGTCTAACAAATTCATAGCACAAAATACAGACCCTAAACTCCGCCTGATCCTGTTCAGCATCGTCTTCTCATCAAAACACGATAGCTTGATCTTCATTTTCACAACACAACTATTCACATTCACAATACGACTGGTATAAACATTATAAAAGGAAAATTATTATGTCGACAATTTGCAACGGTTATCGGTTATTGGGCACGTTCGTTCTGTGGGCAAATATTTGAAAATATTGACAGAACGCAGCGTTCGGGCCAATAGCGGCATGTGACTAACCCGTGTAAAAGGCGCCGGGGCGGATGATTCATAGGCCCGAGCACCGGTGGTCAGGTCGCTTCACTTAGAGCTTTTTATTGCGGTATTTTTTTTTTCACCAAGTAACTGTTTACGGCAACTGTTCTAATTAAATCGCTAAGCGTGTAAGCGCTTTGTCAACGATTAGCGATGATGCTGTGAACTGTGAAGTTGGGAGGAAGCTATTGAAATTGATTGGATTTATTACCTAAAGTTTGTTGAATCGAAGTTTCGCTAAATGTTAACAGAACGTCCCAAACGCCTTGGTAAATTTTAATTCGTGCATTTGTAAATTGTTGAAATCAATAAAGGAATGGAAATCTGTTATGCAATTATCTGTAAACTATTTTGTATTGCATTCAGTCCACGTATCGACTTTCGGTGACTGCCCCATACAGTAAATAGAAGAGTTTGTATCCGAGAAATTGAATCAAAGTTCTTTGTTCGAAGAAAACAAAGGTGTTCTTAAACTTTTGGAAGTTTAATGAGATCTTTGTGAAAAACAAATTATAAAGAAATGGAAAGAGTGTAGGAGATAAAGAAAGGTTGTAAAATAAATATGATATAGGTATTTATGGTCCATTTTTTTCTGTCAGCGATACTGTTTTTTTTTTTTTACTAACAACGTTCTGCGTAGTTCACTTTCCCGTCATTTTCCCATGATAAAAAGTACCCTATATTCTATTCCGGACTATTTATTATCTTTCCATTTTTCAAATTTCAGACTGATCCGTTCAATTCTTAATACGCCATTGAGCAACAAACATCAACACTTTCGTATTTATAATATTGATTCAGATGATATATTATAGAGCTCAACAAACTTTGCTAGACCATATTCATGCATTCTGGTTTATGAAAAAGTATTAAAAATATTCAAGATTTCGCCGAGCGTATCCATCCTTTCGAAGAATACAACGAGATTTAACTTATAAAATAAAATATACACCGGTTTTGTGAAGGTAAGTGGATGAAAACCCCAAGCCAAATTCTCCGCGCACTAACCGAATCCGACCTTGCAGCTTGCTCGCACTTGAACGAGCCATTAAGATCCAAAATAAATTACGCGTTTGTTGGAACAAAGATAACACTCAGTTTCCTTAACGATGCTATCCAGATCCGGTGCAAATTCCTGATGAATATTCATTTAGACAATTATCGCGATCTTATCTGGCGCTACGTCACAGAACAGGCGTTTTTGTATTTTTAGAAGCCAGAAAAAAAACATTAACTTCACAAGCTGAAAACTTTAATAGCTAAGCCAAGCTGAAAGTATGTCCAGATAAGATTGGGATGCATTGTGCTCTTTATTTTGGACATTTTTGACTAGCATGCCAATGCCAACTAATTCCGTCACAGGAAATTAACTCAAAAATGTCCCACACATTTTGTCGAGTTTTTTGATTTATGTATGAAAAATAAATCATATCGTAATAAGAGATTTTTCTGGGTTCTTCTGGGTTGAACTTATGGAGATTAAGAATTGTGCGTAACGTTGAATACAATATTTATGTGAATGTGGCCTTTTTACTAGCGTTGTGTGTGACTCTGTAATGAACTAATGATTTTGTAACGAGCTACCATTAACTTCTTTTAAAAATATTTGGCTTTATGACGTCTAGAGGAAGCCATTTTCGATTAAATGTAACTTTTCTTTGCCTATAACCACCCAGAAGATGAGCAGTACCTACTCTTCCAACTTTACCTCATTTATCAACCTTTGGAAAAATGGTTAAGAAGCTAGGAAGAAAGATGAAAATTTTATGCCCATTGTCCATGCATATATAGGTGCCAGCCAAAAGCACAATCCCTTTTTCATTTTAGTCAGGTAAAGTAACTACTGTAAGAAATACTTCACCAGTACTTAATTAAGAGTCTCTAAAATCAATTTATCTACAGCTAAAGTTCCGCTACCCTAGAGAATATAACAAAGATTGACGGCTTCCAAAACACTACGGAACTAGGTTAGTTTGATAAGCCTATTATCTGATTAGCAAGCTCTATTGATGCGTAGAACATTAATAAACGTGGGTGCAGTATCGAAATAGCTTGAGACACGCGAACTCAATTGCGGGGTAAGTGTTCGAACTTATGATAAGGATTTTACATCTCTAAATATAAAAACGTTATGTTGGTTTGTGTACGCTTCAAAAACTCAATAAGTTCTGCACCGATCGAGCTGAAATTTTACAATTATGTAAAATCCGCATCAAGGATTGTTTTTATCTAATGTTTGCATCACAATGTGCCACAGCGAAGCGTGGCAGGGTATAGCTAGTTAAGAATAAATGAATCAAATGGGACAAATAATCAAGTAACCAATTTTTTTTAAGAATCATGGCAGTTGGTCTCATACAAACAGTCATACACTGTCGGAATTAAAAAAAATCTCAATTAAGTATCTACAGGAGATCAATCAAAAATAAACCAAAGAAGTTAGTCTCATCTTGATGTTTAATGATATAAAACTTCCTAACAAAACTTACTTACATACATACTACTTAAGAAACAAAAGATAGTAGGCAAAGATTTTACATATAGTAAGTATATATGTCAACTCTTTGATAGTAGACGTAAATTTTGCGTGTAAATGGTGTATTTAATGATCATGTGACTTTTTGCATAAATATACTATTTATTCATCTTGGCAAAACACCTTAAACTGTGATTTTAGACCCAGATATATTTTCCAAATTGCAGAGACTGACGTCGAACACAGAACCTTTTCGTAGGCTGAGATTAAAATTAGCCTTTAAAAATTGAAAAATCTCCAATAAGCTGGATATTCATTCTTTATTGATAATAATAGGTTTATATATACTGTATAATGGTGAACAAAAAGTTCTGTTCTCTCACACAAAATAATGTGGTTGCAGGTATGCTTTCATTTAGTAAATCGGATTGAAGAAGACATTTATCCAAGCTTTGGCTGTAAAGGCTTCTTGAAGATATAGCAATCGTTAATTACGTAATTTTGACACACATCTACAGGTTTCTATGGTATGGTTATGTCACACAAATACGTGTTTTTACAACCACAGCCACATAACAATTAGTTCCAATATAATACATAATCATAAAGCAATACGCTACGGTTTTACGAGTAAAGAACCGACTGTCTTCGATGTGTTAGGCGTCTGCGCCGCTCATGCGTTCTGGTGAAAATCTTGAACTATGCATTAAATAAACATAGGCTATCTACTAGTAGTAACAGACAGTAATACAACCAAACAACAGCGCCACATGGGATCGGAGAAGAGGCAAGAAGTCTAGTCGTATTTCTTAAGACTGTGTAGAGCAAAGCTGCGATCAGCTCGACTACCTAATCGAGATTTTTTTATCCGAATTATCCGAATAATCCAACTAATCCTATAAATTTCAATGTATGTTTGTTGCTCAATGACGTTGTAACGTATGACCGGATCGGCCTGAAATTTAGAATACAAGTAGATCATAGTCTGTAAGAACACAGGCTACTTTTTATCCCGGCAAAATAACAGAAATGGGAACTAAGGGGTACGGTACGTGTATGGGAACCCGGGTAACACGGCGGGGCGCTGCTAGTAAAGGTAGCGGTTCGAGCGGAGACCCCGACAGGAGACCGCGACAGGCACTTGACCAGTGATTATGGAATTGTATGGGCGCCAGTTCGCGACACAATTCTATAGTGTCAAGTGCCTGTCGTGGTCTCGTGTCGCGGTATCAACGCGAACTTGTAGTTTATAGCAGACCTCTGCTAGTTATAGTACCTATACCTCTAAAACTACAATGCAGAACAAATTTCTGTTACCACCGCGCGGGGGGCTAGTATAGGCTAGTAAGATTGCCAGTTATGCCTAAAAGTGCCTAAAACTACTGCCTACAGCGCTTGGGGTTAGAGCAGAAGGTGGAAAATCAAGTTTTAGCGGTGAAGGAGGAATCACCCAACAATGATATATTTCGAGGACATGCGTCTGATGATAAGCAACACGCCTCCTCATAACAGCTAAATGCCACGCCGCAATTTGAACATTTAGACTCCAAGCCTAGCATTACATTGCACTCGTCCCCTAGAGACGGTTTAAGCCAGTCTCTTTAGCCTAATAATTTCTCTCGAAACATTGCTCTTCAAACACAGTAATATTACTGATTGATGGTAGAATAACTGGTAAAGGTGCATTACCTCCCTGGGCGGACTTGCAGAGTCCCACTGTTTCACCAGCGTAGTTCTGTTCCCGTTATTTTCTGTGATAAAAAGTCACCTATTTGCTTTTCTAGACTATCATCTGTGTTCCAAATGTTCCACCCTTCAGACCCCTTCAGACGTTCCGACGTGACTGCACAACAAACATAGCCATTTATAATATAAGTAGACTGTTATTTACTATTATGTGGCACAAATAGTTTTGCATTCCCCGTATTCCCCGTAATTCCATTTGCTGACATCAATCTACGACGCCGACGACCATACGTCATTAATGAATGAATGCGCCGTACACGCCATAACATCTTTACCTCAATCTCTCAACGCAAACAACATAACATAAACAGCCCACTAAATATTCCCACTCGTCTCGGGGCCTCCTCTCGCAAGGAGAGCATCAAGGGAATCCACTACGCTGGCCCAGTGTGGGTTGGTGGACGATACATGACCTCGAAAGATTCCAGGTACTTGTCAGCTTCCGCACCTCGTTTTCCTTCACCGTTTTCAAGTTAGCAGCAATACATGACTTCGAAAAGACAGTGGTGTGCGTGGGATTTGAACCCGTGTGGCTCCGTATCGGCGTTCTCCCGACTAGACCAGCCGTAACTTAACCTCTCAACATGATCTACATATCTAAATTAACGTAAACACGAGATGCATCACCATTTGATGTAGACGATCGGTGAAAAGTTCAACGTAAGCCCGTGCCATATCTCTTAGGTTGTGACGAGAAGTGTGAACTAAATTTCTTTCGACAACAGCAACAGTTGCAGTGTATTGTGCGATAGTGGTGACGCGCTGGTTATAATTTGAATGAGGTGTACGAGCGCATCGATTGGCTTCTGGCCAACGGCCAAACACTTCACTTTAATGGTTTGACTTATTCAACCCACTTCCCTATTTAGAATTGGGAGTATACTGAAGAGTTAATTCGTTACCTTATATCTTTTCTTTGTTATAACTTGTTGAACTGTATGATATATGTATAATGAAATCTACACTTTTGACGGCTTGTGTAAGTAACGTCGGGTCTAGTCGGGAGAACGGCGACTGCCGATCCGGAGCCTCATGTTGAATCCCAGGCGTACGGTTTTTTTCGCAGTCATGTGCATAAAGCTGCTAACTTAAAAACAGTAAAGGAAACATCGTGAGGAAACCGTTACGTTCCTAGAATGTTTTGAGGACATGCGTCATTCACCAACCAGCACTGAGCCTGCTTGGTGGATTATGGAGTTGACTCTCTCCTAGCGACAGAAGGCCCCAAGTCGCAGCAGTGAGAACATTCAGTGGGCTGTTTACATTAATTAATTAATAAGTCTCAACTTTTGTAGTATTCATACATGGAATGAAATAAGTTTTTTTTATTTTAACATGATGAGTATTGTTTGTTACTGGAATTTCTAAATTAGAGTTAGGAAGTAGTACCAAATGTACCAGTTTCCATCTGAGTTATTTTACAAACGTCTAGAAGGTCAATTCCTCATACCTAGAGTAAATAATTGGTTTATCTATACACAGTAAAATAAAATTGAAATGTCTGTTTGTAATACCAAATTAAAGTTTTTCACTAAATGCATAATATAATATTTATAAAATTGTGTAGTATATACAAAAGCTTTTATTGTTGATTACAATTCAATACAATTTCTGAAATTTAACAATCATGTCCCATCAATTAACCACACTATCAGCATGTCCTGCTGACACACAGGCCTCCAGCCTTTTTCATTCACACCTATCTCTAGCTGCTCGGAGCCATAGGGATCGCGCTGCCATCCTTGTCATCTCACCAGCTTTTTATTTGTCTTCCACATTTTCTTTAGTTGTTTAACCTTAGGGTCCATTCTGTTATCCTCCTTGTCCACTTCTCCCTCTTTTCTCTTAAAATGTGGCCCGCCCACTGCCACTTCAGATATTTTAGTTCTAAGTGTGACATCCTCAATTTTTGTAATTTCCCTAATTTCTGTGGCCTTTTTTCTGTCTTTTCTGCGGTATCCTAGGATGTTTCTCACCATACTTCTCTGACAGGCTCTCAGTTTGTCTTGTAGTAGTTTTTTTGTCATGTCAATTATTAAATCGTGTAGTAAACATGTACAAATATACTGTATTTACAAAATACAAAAATTGTATTGTAAATATTATTATTATTTGTTTTCTGTCTCAGAAAAGGCTGGACCTATTTCAACGAGACACTCACTGGCAGATAGCTGATAGTATAAGAAGTAAATAAAGCTATTTTTTTTTAAATTTTATTTCTCAACAACAAAACGGATACAAAGTTGGACAGGTTTATCACTGTAAAAAAAACATGGTTATATGAAGTTCACTGGGTCAGCAACTGCTGAATAAATAAAAATCATAATTAAATTCCGCAGAATTTAATAGATCATTTTTTATGCAAAACTTCAGTTTCAAAGTAATTGCTTGATGTTTTATTGAGGAAGTTACATATTATAAGCCCCTACACCACAGGAAAACCAACAGTTATGCAACTATGGGTTCCCCAAATATGATCAGTCTAGTCATAAACATAATATTAATAGGTATGGAGCCAATTTTATTACCATACAGTTAGATTAACAACTGTGCAAAAACGAACATATAATCCCTGGACTGGGTACTGTTTTTAATTTAGCAATGTTGGCATTTGACAGCCATCTCCCGTGGTGTTAATCGACAATAATAGTGTCTACGATTAAGCATGCACACCTTAAAGAAACTGATTCACTCTCCACTTGAAGACACCAAGTTAGTTTGACGGGGCTTTATCACACTTAGCCTCTCGATTGGGTCATTGTACTTGTGAAGACACCGAGATTGTAACCATAAAGGAAAATTCACTCTTTAACACATTTCGCAGCCTGGACGTTCTTACAAAAATAGGAGCAATGTAGATTTAGAAAGGAGCTGCATGCCCATCCAAAAAGTGTAAATATAGTGGTGGTGGTGGATAGAATAAAGATAAAAGAGGTTATTTCTTAGGCTCGTTTCACTACATGTTTTCAAACACATTATGAGAGAAATAATTCACCAGAGATAGTAATAAGTAACATAAAACCACACATTCAAAACGTTTAAGAAACTAAAATAAAAACATCGTAGGTCATGTGATGGACCGGAACTTGAGGCTGAAGAATTGTAAATTAATAACACAAAGTAAATATTTTTTTCAGGCAGAGATTTTATTGATGACTAGCTGATCCGTGCCCACTTTGTTGGGCAGTAAACCTTTTCATTTGTAATGAAATTATGAGTATGGTTTGGTTAGTACTGAGTGCTATGATTCCTATTTATGCTATGATATTATAATTTCCTAACTGCCAAAAGGAGAATTATATTTTTACTGCATATGTACCTATGTACTCGTATTTGCATGCCGATTCAGTTATATTACTAGGTTTCAAATTAGTGAAAATGAAATCATTATGATTGAATAAATTGTGTATTAACTGTTAAAAACTTCTCTGTATACAATATTAGACATATTGATGATGAGACTAGATAACATCATTAGATAACTAAAATGCTCAAGACCACTACTAGTTGGAAGTGTACATGCTGACATGTAGAGCCAAAATACACTTCAGCATTTTGGTCATGACATTTGCCCATGAGCTCAGAAAGGTTTTTAAAAATGAGATGAGCCCGCGCAGCATCTAAGGGCCTAGTGCCTCTTTATATTATAGTACTTATAGTTTAAGAGTTTATTTTATCTTCTTTAGGGTGTGAAATGTTATCATGGGAAAATTCTTATCATTCATTCATTCACTTGCAAAATAAAAATCACCAGTTTACTAGACCTGTATTTTACAGCTATAATATAGCACTCCTTAAAAGCCATACCTATCTACAATAGCCTATCATAGCTCAATTTCTTAGAAACCATAACGATGTCGGTGTCAATGTAACTGGGGTCAGAACGTAATGTAATCGTCGTTGATCTATCCACAATTCCATGCAGATTAACACACTTTATCCAGTCATTTTTTAAGCCAGAATATCCATCAATTAGTGCGAAAAGCAAGTAAACATCGGAAGTCATTGATAACAATACACCTTTGTTGTTATCAGTTCTCTATCTTTTTGCCGATTTTTTTGTGGTCAGGAACATAAGATAAAACTACAGAGTTTTGTTTTACGGACTAGTACGGCGATAAACCTATTCAAACGAATAAGTATCAATAAAAACATGCCTAAACGTACCTTGGAAAAGGACCACTCCTTTTAGTTACTATTTGGCCCAGTATTCTCTCGACAGTCCTCCGATCGCCTTCGCGAGCTGCATCCAACAATTCTTGGCCTCTCCCCATGGCCCAACAACAGTTTACCACTCACAAAAACAACACTGAATTTCAAACATTATACTTTTTACACTAGATTTCACACTACACACTACAAGATCATCGATCGCGTCGCCATCTTTGTGAATTTGACGTGGACGTGAGTGCGCTCTAGCGGCTGACGAAGGAATCGATATTCGATAGACCGACTCGACACAGATTCTCGAGCTGTCGAAACTCGACTCGTAAAAGTAGCAGGTAACCACATAATCTGAATCATTTATTGCTGCGCTGGGCTGCGTACCAATGTAAAGACACTGTAAACTGTAAATGTAAAGTTTGCCCATTTCAGGTGTGCAATTTACTTAACCTACCAAAAAAATTTTCCAACCTTACCTACCAGATGATAATGTTTATTTTAAACATTTCTTGGGACATTGTTATACATTATACAATATATTTATAGAGTTACAGTTTATAACATATACCTAATATAACCCTAGACAGTGTAATAGTAGTCCAGTCGCGGTAGACATTTAAATAGAAAAAAATCCGTAGAGCGATTTTTGTTTTTTAAACGTCGGGGGGATGATTGGAAGTACAAATCTCGATTTTCTAACTAATCCCGGTAAAGGATTTGCCGCCATCTTGTTTTAAATTAATTTTTTTTCGGGTTTCTGAAATGACTCGTTAATTTTCAACTTTAGGCAAAAATGGTGGTAAGGTATGTTGGGGTAAGATCGGATATGGGGTAAGACCATATGAATTGTTTTTTTGATCTAATTTCGAATAATTTTCAAACACTCGTAAGATAGAATAAGACGCCATTTTATCGTCCCGCGACCCATAGTTTCTGTTTATCGCTCCGGCAAATCAGAAATGTGCTGTGTCTGAATTAGTAAATTATGGAAAATATTTAGTTTAGCAAGTGAAAGATCGGATGTATTCTTCTAATGGAATCTGCCTTCTAAGCAATAGAGGCTACTATTACTTGCAGTCCGAACTTGCCCTTCGGTGGTAAATATGTTATCGTGATCATAAAAGATAAAGTTTGTTTTGGCAAACGTCTACAACAAAAACTATTAAGCCTGTAAGACAGACAAAATTCACACTTACACTCTGTCTATCCGTTAAGCATTGTAGATTTATTTTAAAGATCTGGCATACATTGATCTTCAGAAATTAAATAAATCGCAAGACTATGCTAACTAGTCAAAAATCTGTCCGGAGTTACCCCAACGCACCTTATCGTTTTTACGCTAGGATCAATATTTGCAGAGGTATACCTACTATCAAGTTTATATTTTTTTATAAAATAACTACTTTGAATTCGTTAATTTTGCCACCAAGCCGTGATAGGAGTTAAAGATTTACATACACAACTTCATCAAGCGCTAAGGAATTATCATACTGACACGAACCATGCAACGTAGCGTGAATGCGTGTTACAACGTTGTACTTAATATATGTAATATGTAAGTAGGTATCTTCATTTGTACAGAAAACACGCAAAGTCCCACACACACCGAAAATGCATCCAAGCGCGTTCATAGGTACAGATCACGTGCCTACCCGCTTGATACAACTTGATCCATCGAGGTAATTATATGACACCAAATGACGATCGTCGACATGCAACATTCAGAGCATTATGTGGAAGTGTGTGGATCGCTTAAAACAAGCCATATTCATCAAAGAGGAAAACTTTTACGCTAGGGCCACTTCTGAATTTTCTGAATATACCTTCTATTCATTTTGTCTTGTTGAGAATAAATAAAAAAATTGTACAGAACTGTAACATCTAAAGAATCAACAATAAATCACGGCCAAAACCAAAGCAGAATAAAACACACACGGCTTAATAGATTTCTAAATTTAAAAAAAAGGTACTAGGTACTGTCAGTTGTCATTTTTTAATTTGTGTTGTTAGACATATCACAGCTGTTACTATCAACACACAGCTGTCACTGTCAACGAAAATCAGACTTGTCAGTTAACTTCTCACCGTCAACAGTTCAGCTGTGAAAATTGTTTTGAATTTTTAATGAATTGTTTTGATAATTTAGTATATGATTGATAATAATAATTCGATGTGCTTGGTGACCGAAATTTATTTACGATTGATGCACTGTAATGCATCATACAGTCAACAGCCATAGTTATAGTTAGAAATAGTTGAGCTTTGTGACGAGAATTATGGTTATTGTTGGCAGTAACTTCTATTTTATTAAATAAGCCATACAATGTCGTCTAGCATATACTTGTCTTCTGTAACGCTAGTCGTTTTAGCCACAATTTGTACAACTCAAGGTAAGTTTATCAGGTTTCCCACGAATCTATTCCTAAGTTAAACTAGTCATGCCATTTAATCCGGCAAATTTATAAGGAAAAAGGCACTGAGTACTTGATATTTATGTAGACTATTCTACTCCAAATTTCACCTTTCTTTAACTACTAAGTTCAGTTCTTAACTACTTATTAAATATTAGCCAGGAAAATGACTGAGGTGTGGTCTGTGGCTTATTTACCAGTACAATACTATTTGTATTAACAACTGTATCTTCCTGTTCCATTATATATTACTCATTGTTAATTTATTTTTCACTAGTGGCATCCTGTGGTGTCACTATCTCAGTTCTTGATCCAATAAGTATTTTCTATGTAAAATAAGTATGGATTTAAAAGTATATAAGTATTATATCAGCTATCTGGCTTCCATAGTACAAGCTTTGCTTAGTTTGGGGTCAGATGGTGTTGTCTGTAAAGTGTCCAACCCATATTTATTTATTTTTATTATTATTTAATAATTTTCCCAGAACAAAAAGTAGCCTATATGTTATTCCAAACTATTATCTATCTATCTATCAATTTTCATCAAGATCCCTTCATCAGTAGTTTTTTTTGTTGATATATAGACTATAGGCCCATGTCAAAAACTGATGGGTAATTTGAACCACCAGGAGACTTATGTAGTAAGATAGAAGGGAACACCATGCAAAAATTATGCTGTAATGCTCTGGCACGCTTGACCATCACTTGAGCAAATCTTTCACTTCGGAATATGCGAAACGACGATGAGATTTATTCACTGCCTACGAAAATATCTGTATGTGGTGCTTCAAAAGAAGTGGAAACACTGCAAAAATTGTTTCACTTTAGGGCTCAAAGTGTGTAAGATATTTGTTTTGACATTGAAAAGGTTAACAACAATTTTATCTTTTTCTTTGCAGACGTAAATAAAACTATACATCTTAATAAAACTCTCACTCAAAGAAACAAAGAACTGTTTGCTGACTTTATTTACTTAAATAGGGCATCAACTCTTAAAGTTAGCTTCACAGATATCAATGAAAATGTAACGTTTATAATATTCCAAGTACACAGTCACTTCTACAATGTCACATTAACTAATACCAACAACGGATACTCGGTAAATGGGACGAATGTAGGTCTTTACAGTTCTGTCATAGATCTGGCCACGTTCAAAATCATTAACACATTTCAAGAAAGAGATCTCAAATTATTTGTGACTGTGCTTGGATATGGAGTATGGGGTGAGTAATTCTTTTTTTGTATATATCAATATTGTTGGTTGCCAAGAACATAATCCTGCTATAATATATAACATAATCTACAATAATGCTGCTTGTGGCAATAATGTAATGTAATGTAAATAACACTTGTGGTGCTAATTTATAAGTGTTTTAGCGCAATTTTTGTCACAATAAAGTTTTGTTCTGTATATCTTTATCCTACTAATAAATAAATGTGAAAGTTTGAATGTTAAGGTGTTTGTTGCTCAATCACGTCAGAATTGTTCACCAATATAAAAAATTGCCAATCATAAGAACTGCCAATAGAAGTGAAAACTTATAACTCAGAATTTGATAGCTTACTTTGGAAGCTACGCGGGTGAAACAGGGGGGCGTGAATGCTTACGCATTTCTAGATGGTCAATGGCCATGGTCCCGAGTTTACCGAAGATTTCTTATCATTCCCGAGCGTGACGCTGTAATTTAATTCACAGCCCACGAAAAATCTGTGTGTGGTGAGCAAAATGAAAGTTTTCACTAAAAAAAACTGAATTCAAGTTGTTGTGCATGAACCAAGGAAGGTAGGAGTTAGTGCGACCAGTTTTCGATAGATGGCGTAGCAACGCGCAGTACCTACTAATAATGTTGGAAAATGAAGAACTAAAGTTTATAAGTTTAAACAACGTTTATTCCACGGTAAAGCAATTTGTACTGAACAATTCTGACAAGATAGACATAGGCTGTCATTGCAGTTTACTTTTTATTCAACATCCTCCCTTAAACAGAAATCAAGCCCATCTTGGCAGAACAAAATACCAATTTTAAGTATGATGTCGCCTTAGTAAGTGCATCAGCTACCATCATATCTGTCTGTAATACTGCACATCGATGGCTCCTTCAACTACTTTGTGAACTACAAAAATGGTGCCTCACATCTATGTGTTTAGTTCTAGAGTGATAACTATCAGAACCTGAAAGTTTAATAGAACTTTGATTATCACTGTAAATAATCATTGGCTCATTCTTCAGAAGAGGCCAAAATGTTTCCTGAAGCTGTTTCAGCCACATAGCCTCTTGCGCACAAGACGACAACGACATGTACTCTGCTTCGATCGTCGACAGAGCAACAGTCACAGAAGCCATAAGTCATATCTTCCTTTAAATTTTGGTTATAACTCAATCTATATGCTTCAGTGCCCTTTAAATAACACATAACTCTTTTCAAAGCTATCGAGTAATTTTTGGTGCATTGTTATGTTTACTCAACATATTTATGACAAAACTTATATCTGGCCTCGTAATCTTATTACTGAAAAGAATACTTCCGTGTAGTCTACCCCTGGTTCTGTGAACAACCTTTAATCACAAGCCGTGCCTTATGTTTCACTGTTTCTCCATTTTCATTTGTTTTTCTTTTGAAACCCCATTTGCATGGTATGGAACGTTTATTTTCTGGAAGAGTAGTCATTTCCCAAGTTTTATTTTCCAATGGTGATTGATACTCCTCATCCATTGCTGTTTTCCAGTATTCAGCATCAATTCCCGACATGGCTTCTTCAATGGTCAGCGGATCAGACACCTGCTTGACACACATGAAATTATTATGTCTCTGATGAGATCTTAATGTCATATTTCTTGTAAAACTTTCAGTGCTACTATCATCATTTGAACTCGGATAATACGTTTCATCAGACATTCTATTCAACACACAACTATCGAAAGATGTGTCAGTACTGGAGTGTGATGAACTGTCATCTTGAGTCTCACTCCGTGTTCTGTCATCGATAGATATCACTTCATCATTATTTGCACTTAGAGGAATTTTTACAGGCTGTTTGGTAGGTAAGGGTTCTTCTGTGTTATTCATATTATTATCCATAACATCGTCAATAAATATGACATCTCTACTAATAATAATATTTTTGTTTATTGGATCATACAATCTGTAACCCTTTGTATTGTCACAATATCCTACTAAAACCAACTCTCTTGACTTCCGATCCCATTTTAAGCGCTTTTGTTTTGGAATATGTACCATGGCCTTACAGCCAAAAATCTTTAAATATGATAGGTTCGGTTTCTTACCAGTCCACTTTTCATAAGGCGTTACTTTATCCAAAACTCGAGATGGTGATCGGTTGATGACATGGACTGCAGTAGTGACTGCCTCTGCCCACAACTGTTTATGCAGCTTTGCTTCAAATATCATGCATTTCGCACGTTCAACCAGCGTCCGATTCATCCGCTCCGCCAGCCCATTTTGCTCAGGTGTATACGGAGTACTGGTCTGATGTTTGATGCCGGAAGCCGCTAAAAAATCCGAGAAAGCTTTATTACAGTATTCTGTTCCTCTATCGCTTCTAATTACTTTTATTTTCATATCTAATTCATTTTCTACTTCTTCTTTAAAACGTTGAAACACTTACTTAATATCCAACTTGTTCTTGAGAAAATAGACATAAACTTTACGGGAATAGTCATCTATGAATGTTATGAAGTACTTCGCACCACCAGCAGACAGTGTCTCCATCGGACCACATAGATCTGTATGTACTATTTCTAGTAATGCCTTTGCTCTCGAACCAGAGTGTGGAAACGGTAATCGTGTTTGTTTAGCTTCACAACATGGTATACACACAGTATCAACATCTTTGTTAGTGATAGTTATACCCTCAGCACACGACTCTAACCTCTTTACATCAGTTAAGTTTAAATGCCCCATTCTCTTATGCCATGTAATAAGGTCAGTCTTATTTTCACCCATAACAGCACAAGCGCTCATAGCAACAATGTTCAATCTGTACATGTTATTGACCAAATTTGCATTTGCTATGAGAATCTTATTGACATCAAAAATATTACATCCTTTGTCGGTGAATTCTATTTTGCAGCCGTTTTTAGTCAGTTGTCCAACTGATAACAGGTTTACACTCAGCTCAGGAATAAATAAAACGTTTCTCACCTGGATTGGACATTCATCTTTGCAAAAAATGGTTTGAATATTTACTTTACCCATATTTTGCACGGAGACAGCATCATTATTAGCCACCTTTATTTGCTCTATCGGAGATGCTTGGGTATCGTACATCCAGTCGGACCGTCTCGTCATGTGCATTGTAGCACCGGAGTCGATGTACCAGTTTTCGTTATCCACATTGCTATAAGCTGAAAATACGGCTGAAAAGCTGTTATTTTTTTGTTTCATTATTGTTGGACTTCTTCACTGTGCATTGATTTTTTGAAATGTCCATATTTGTTGCAATTGAAGCAACGAGGGCCTTTTCCTTTTAGCTTGTCATTGTTGTTAGAGGTATTTTTGTGCTTTGTAAATAATGCAGAAGACTCGAAACTTTCACTTCCTGTAAAAGTTTTATCTTGACAAAATCTGATGAAATTTTATGCCGGAACTTTCCAGACCCATTATCATCGGTTTATAATTTTCCGGTAAACCTGCCAGCATGAGTGTTCCCAACCATTCGTCATCAACTTTGAAACCAATATTTCGTAATTTGTATGCAGTACTCATAATTTTATTCACATATTCTTCGACGCTTGAGCAGTTATCCAGGGTTGTGTTGATTAAATCTCGCAATAAGCCGACTTTCCTTGCTAGCCCGGAGTCTTCGAAAGCGTTTTGAAGGTTTATCCATACTTCCTTTGCTGAATGTGCATTCTCGATATGTATGTAATTTATAGGGTCCACCAACAAAATGATTTTAGACTTTGCTTTCAAATCTTTCTTACTGTCGGTATCGGTGCCAGGATCGACACAATCCCACAAGTCTTCGTGTTGTAAATACGATTTAACTGCAAATTTCCATGTAGAATAATTTTCCCGACCGGCTAATCTGTCAATTTGCAAATTTGACGTAGCCATTGTTTTTTGGGTTGATTTTCGGTGAATACTCGCAAATTACTTTTTATCGGTACTTTATAAGAATAAATATTAAACTATAAATCTTTAGGTTTACTGGGCTGGGCCCATAACCTGTTGGAAAATGAAGAACTAAAGTTTATAAGTTTAAACAACGTTTATTCCACGGTAAAGCAATTTGTACTGAACAATTCTGACAAGATAGACATAGGCTGTCATTGCAGTTTACTTTTTATTCAACAAATAATCTATCTATACTTACAATAAAACTGTAACGGGTCGAATTCATTAAAGATATTTAGAAAAAAAAATTTTTGGAGCACTCCATAGTCTATACTGATGGCGAAACTGCATTTTTTTTCTTTCATGTCTGTCTGTCTTTCTGTACAGGGATCACGCATCACGTCGAAACTACTGATTCAATTCAGCTGAAACTTGGCATGACTTTAGTTTATACTAAGGAGAATGCTGTAGGCTACTTTTGATCCCTAAATTCTGATCGGTTTTCTTGCGGGAGGCGGTGAAAGTCAGAATGTGTATTTGGTTGTAACTTATGTTTGCGTTGTTTAATTTCATTAATTCTTTTTTTGTTAGAAAGAACACATTTTTAATACGAGATTGTCTCGTCAAAATTTGAACATTGTCGGTCTGGTGGTTCGGAAATTACACAAACATTAAATAATAACGACACGCGTGGCGCGTTCGGTACATACTAACTTCTAAGTATTCTGTGTATCACAGACGATCCACAGAATATCTAGAGTCTAGATTCTAGAACGTGACCACGTGATCGCGTCACGTCGTCTTGAACGAAAAGGAATTGTCAATAAACAATTTTCGTACAAAAAATTAAACCGACTTCAAAACCACAAATAGGCACTCAAAAGCGAAAAATAAACTAAAATCATTATTATAAGCGCTACTCACTCATCTATTTGAAGTCGGTGCCAGCTAAATCTAACAGGTATAGGATAGATACTACTTACCTGTGCCTACATAGCATCAATCTACTAACTTTTTGACCTGACTGGCACCGACTTCAAATAGATGAGTGAGTAGCGCTTATAATAATGATTTTAGTTTATTTTTCGCTTTTGAGTGCCTATTTGTGGTTTTGAAGTCGGTTTAATTTTTTGTACGAAAATTGTTTATTTTACTCTTTTTAGTGTACAAGAACAAAATTAAAAATTTTGATTAAACCCCGACTACCTTGGATTTGTTATCTGTACAACATTCTACTAGTCAAGCCCTTTCATTTGATACCCATATAAAGGGAGTTGTGAAAAAAGAAATGTATTTCGGCATTTTGTGGAGGCAGCCATCTTGGATTTGAATTTTTTCATAGTGCAAAGTATTCTACTAGTCAAGCTCTTTCGTTTAATACCCAAATTGAGGTAGTAATGAAAATATAATATAATTCGCCATTTTGTCGTGGTGGCCATTTTGGATTTGAAATTTGTTATAGTACATAGTACTCTACTAGTCAAGCCCTTTCATTTGATACCCAAATTGAGGTAGGTTGTGAAAATATTTTGTCCGCCATTTTGTGGAGGCGGCCATCTTGAATCGACATTAACCAGACATAGCTAAGAACATCTGCTATGGTATTAACCTTGAAATAAAAGAAACCGCATCGAAATCGGCCCATCTGTTTGAGTTCTACTACGGTGCCACAGCAGATAGACAGACACACAGACAGACATCGACGTCACTTATAACACCCCTTTTTTTGGTCGGGGGTTAAAAACAAGTTTTTATTAAAGCATTTACACAATTTTGAATTGACAGGGTCGAGATTCATAACTTTTGTGAAATCTACAACTACGTCATCCAGATACGCAATTTTTCAGTTTTTGGTTCATATTTCAAAACCTACTGGACCGATTTCAAAAAGATTTATATGGGACCATTCGGGAAGCATACCCATCCGAACACAAAAATAAATTTTAAAATCGGTTCAGAGGTTCTCGAGAAATCAGGTAACATACATAAAAAAAAAAAAAAAAAAAAAAAACATAGGGGTCGAATTGATAACCTCCTCCTTTTTTTGGAAGTCGGTTAAAAAAATATTTTTGTGTGGAAAAACAAACATCATTCAGTTATAACCGACTTCAAACAAGGAGGATGTTCTCAATCGGGTTGCATGTTTTTTTATTTGTTTTTATTTTACGCGATAACTCCGCTAATTGTGAGTTGATTTTGATGATTCACAATCAAATAACAAGCAATATATATTCTCATTAGATGGCGCTAATGCCATTTTAAATCTAAAAGCACTAAAGGCCATTTAAATCGATGTTTTGCTATAGTGGTATGTATTTTTCTTGCATCACTGCCACAGTAACGCCACCTGGCGTTACTGGTATTCTAAAATGTACTACAAGTAAGTTTTTTGCTGCTAAAAGGATTTTGATGCCGAATTGGGATTCTTTCGTTCTTTGATTTTTTTCTGTGTTACAATTAAATTCATACATTTCACTAAGACTTAGCTTAGATTTACGGGTTCAACTTGCTTGAGTAACATTAAAACTCAAAATTTTAATCATTTTGATTCCACACAGGCTTCATTCATAATTTTCCGCGGGCTAAGTCGCGGGTAACAATTAGAAAACAGCTTGCGGATAAATAGAGATAAGTAGGTATCAGATCATGCACATCAGCTCAGACTTTTCATAATGTATCCTATAAAAATCCTACAAACTTAACACTTGCGGCTATGTTCGATACTACAAAACCTTACGAAGTACCTATGTTTGATTATGTTTAAAAAAAGAAAATAAAGATGATAAAATCTCTATATATAAAAATGTTTTGTTGGTTTGTGTACGCTTCAAAAACTCAAAAAGTTCTGCACCGATCGAGCTGAAATTTTAGAATGATGTATAATCCGCATTAAGGATTGTTTTTATCTAATTTTTGCATCACAATGTGCTACAGCGAAGCGTGGCAGGGTAAAGCTAGTAATGTATAAAATTCTAGGATCAAGATGTTTGTTACAAGTGAACTCCTCACCAATAATCTTATATACAGTGTATACATACTTTCATGAACATCGTTCGAGCCGTTTCCGAGATTCAGATTCTATGTATATATACATATATACCTACAAGAATTGCTTGTTTAAAGGTATAAAGGTATAAAAGCTCGGTCACCCAGGTACTAATTCAACTGATACTCACAAAAGTTGGTATTTATCTGTGATTTGGTGCAACTTGAGAGATACGACAGGCTTTATTGCGATAGATGGTCTAAGTATATCATCGATATAAACCAATTGATGTGCCCTCCCAAACTTCAGGCGCACGGAATTATGTCATCGTTGGGAAGAGTAAGCTCGCTCTTTCAGTTCTAGTCGGTTGCAGGAAGCGGTGAACACCGGACGGACGTTTTTACACTATTCGGTGTCAACAACCAAAATAAGTAGAACCACAGCATATCTTGTCGCTAGCGATTTTAGGCAGGCCCGGATTTTCGGCCCCGAAGCCTCCACACCTCTAAATCCGGCCCTGATTCTAGGGGTCAAGTAGATTGGTTGTGTGTAAACCACTTACGATACACACAGTAACGCAATTTATTACCATTTTCAAGGTGCTCAGGGCACATCTATTGATTTATATTGATGGGCTTTATTATATGACCATATGCGAGCGAAGTCGGAACGAGCCGGTAGTTTTATTACTTCTATGGTTATTGATTGTTAGGCACGGAAACTCCTATGTCAGAGTCTGGATTCGGATTAAATGAATCATTCAATGTACTTATAGTCGTATGATAATTATTAAATGTATTTTGCTAGAACAATCATTTATTTCACGTATTTTCCTGGTTGGTAATTGGTAATATAGAATTGTTATATTTTGAATTGAAAACTTATTTTGGCGCGCTACACAGATTTTTCGTGGGCTACGAATTGAATTCTAGCGTCATGCGTCACGATTGAGAATGATAAAATATTTTCGGCTAAATTCGGGACCATGGCCATTGGCTATCTAGAAATGCGTCAGCATTCCTATTGGATCTAGAAATGCATGAGCATATCTCATTGGGCTATGCTAACGCATTTCTAGATGGCCATGCTTATGGTCACGCCCTCCGGTTTCACTCGCGTAGTTTCCAAAGTGAGCTATCAAATTCTGAGTTATAAGTTTTCACTTCTATCGGCAGTTCCTATGGCGGCCTTTTTTTTATTAGTTTTACCTGTGCAGTTCCCATTTTCGTTATTTTCGCCAGATAAAAAGTAGCTTATGTGCTATTCTAGATTATAATCTAACTGTATCCCAAATTCCAGCCCGATCCCTTCAGTTGTTCCGACGTGATTGACCATTTTCTTTCTCCTCCCGATATTGACGGTAAAAATCAGAATTTCCAGAACAATATGATTGTACAATGCAGACCGAACACGCAATATTATTGACAATGCTTATGCCAATGCAATATTCTTTATTGTCAATATTATTGCGTGTGTGCGGCTAGCCAATGAACGACGTACAAACGAATTTTTTGGGTACTGGTCATATCAAAATAGTGAAGTTCAAGATCCAAAAATGAAGAATAGGGCCAAGTGGGTGTAAGTTTTGTGCAATCTATTCTCATATCAACCAAATGTACAAATTGAATTTATCAAAATCGGTCGAGCCGTTTCGGAGGTTAACGCCCACAAACACCGTGGCACGACATTATATATTAAAATAGTAGCGTTCCGCGATCTTACCCGCGTATTTTTTGATCCCGTTGTTTTCCCAGGATAAAAGTAGCCTATACGTAATGAGAAATGTTCACTAATTTTTAATGTTAGCTATATGTACTCTCCATTCAACATAATAAATACTCGTGAAAGAAATATTTCAATACTTCAATCAGTTTCCAAGATATATCATTTTAAAGTGAGCGGTCCGAGTTAGATTCGCTTGACGTCAAACCACAACACTCGGTCAATTCGTTCACAACTGGAGGCGATGGAATAAAATAAATCACTGCGCAGGCAAATTACTGCTCGCGAATTGCGACTAAGCGGAGTGGAGCGTTGTGTAATGACGTCACACGCTGTAGATATTTTTTCGAACTTTGAATGCATGTAAAATTATATCTACTTGGTAATTTTGAATAAAACAAAAATTAGTGCACCTGTATTATAGAGAAGCTTTATTATAACAAAGTTTCAAGGGATTTTGGATACCCATTAACATTCCCCATTCCAGACTACTGAATTTCATCCAAATTCCTTGAGTAATTTTTGCTTGCAAGAGTAAGAAACATTTGTACATCGTACATTCACACAAACTTTCGCATGTAAAATATTAGTTTGAATTTTGCTTACATTATACATCATATACATACCATATACATCATAGTACCTATTTATAAATTGGAACGCTACAAAATATAATTAACAATATAATTAAACTTCACAGACCCAATTCCTGGAGGATGCAGTTTTGATACCATAGAAAAAACTCAGAAACTCCCTAATATGAAATTATTTTACAACAAAGCAAACATAACAGTGAAAGCTTCACAAGCCAAATGTATTAGAGATGATGACGAATGCACGTCAATCCGGAACACCGGAGTAGACATGAAGTTTTATATGCTCTACTTACCAGAATACAATTTCGAGTCTGAAGCTTACTTTAGCGCGATCAGTAACATGACAACTATCGATAATATTGAGCAAAATGCGTATGAGGTAAGGTTATTTTCCATAATTACTTGTTTGTATAGAAAGTATGTTTCCAGAGAAATTACAGGGCTTAGAGATATAGCAGGCTAGCTCTGTGAAGTGTATTTATTCTGTGCGTGCCGTTATGTGCTTTAATAAAATGTTGAGATATAACATCTTAGATCTCTGGGTGATGAGCGCAGTGCAGTGATAGGTAATGATTTGGATTTTCATGTTCCAATAGCTGCGTGTCACTGTGCTGTTATGTGGCAGGCATGTTGCTTACCATCAACAATACACATGTCCTGCTCGTCTCGTCACTTTTTATTGCAAAAAAAGAGCGACTTATAGCGTTCCATTACGAACAAAGTGGATTTTTGTTTCTTGCAGTTACCACCACAGTATGGTGGAAGCTGGGCTGTGGAGCGAATGGTTAGCGCATATCCTGGAGCTGGTGCAGTCTTCGTAGTCGTTGCCAATGACACTCTCAACTATACTGTCTATGTCCCTACCCAGACTTATGTTTGCTCTCCTTTAGTAGACCACGATTGCGCACCATTGGGTAAGACATTTTTATATCAATATAAGCCAATTATTGTATCTTGTTTCTTTCTTGTTTGACGTCTAGTTCGTTTCAGTGTCTGCTAGTTAAAGTGTATTTGTGCAGTATTTTGTGTTTACTATTTCCAAGTTTTAACTTTATTGTGGCATACACATTTTTTTATTATTTCTTATTATTACACTGAATTATTGTCAAAAATATCATTGAATTAAATTTACATCCCAAAATTAAGTTGAAAGACTATTTTATTTGGTAGGTAATCTTTAATAATCTTACATTATTTAACTAATCAGTTTTCTTATAATATTATTGATTGCAGAAGACTCATACGCGATGTTTTTGAGTGTTGTGCTATTCTTTCTTGGCATTGGAATGTGTTACTTTGGACATTGGTTCTTCAAAACACAAATAGTAGCTATGGGATTCCTTAGCGGGTCTATTGTCTGTTACATAATAGTATCATTGTTGTCGACTATAAATAGTTCTGGTAAGTTAAATCAAATTTTTATCAACCTCTAAATGTTTAGCTTATGCAACGTTTAGAACCAGACATACCTCCTTGAGAAACACTCATTCAGTCAAAACTAGTTTCATTTAGAATTCATGATTTAACTTGTGTTTTTCATTTTATTTAAGAGGAGTATGCTCTAGAATCTTTATTTATATTAAACAAAAACTAAATAATTAAATACGAAATTCAAAAAAGTATCAAACGCTTTGATAGATTCTGTCTCCCAGAAACATGACATCATGCGTGGCCTAGGAATTGAAAATCGAATCCACTTGAATTGCTTGAGAATGTATTATTACCATTTTAAATTAAATTTAATATCAAAAAATTTAATATTTGTATCTGTAGAAGTTTCTTTAGTTATATTTTTTTACTTACAGATATAGTAATAGCAGCCACAATATCAGGACTATGTATCGGAGGAATAAGATTAGTGTGTTGGTGGCTGTTTGGTATCCCAGCGTTAGTAATTTTTTTCTCTTGCGCCGATGTTGGATTCTTACTAGCTTCGTTCTGTTATTATCTTTCTCCTGGTAATTATTTTTAACTTGTACACACTTATTCCGGATCATTATCATTGTTATAACATTGTAATGCACATACTTACTTACCTTTTGTTATGTACTCTATTATAAAACGCAACGTTACAATAATTATGTTAATGTCACCGAATTTCATCAATATCATTATTAAGCCGTATAAGAGTTGTCTTAGTATTGATATTGATATAATTCGTATCAAAACAGGTTGTATCCTATGTATAAAGTAGAATTGTGAATTTATCTACCACAATACTTATAGTACAAACGAAGGATTAAATGACAAAATACTTAATTTGGTTTTAGGGGGGAACATTTCTACAATCAGACACTACGTTCTGGAGTTATTTTGTGTTAATTGTACTGGTTACCGCATTTTGTCTAATTTGGGCTGGTCACATTGCGAGTATAGTTTGCAGCGGTGTGATTGGTGGTTACACCGCTATTTATCCGCTGGACTACTACATGGGATCCAGTGTGAAGTACATCGTAAATAATGTAGTAAGGAGAGCGACGGTGCCTGGTTTCAATAAGGCAATCATCCATCCACCTTGTCAATGGAGAGGTAAGTTTTCATTCAGTATGTCGTTTTATTTATTTTTTGTGAAATAGGATTAGGCTGGATCTTTGGGACGCAATAACTGCTCAGTGAAAGGCCGATCGCAGACGACGATATTTCAGGTTAAAGATGCTGGTGAGATTGACATCTACTTGAAGGAGTGTTTTTCATTTAATTTTCATTTAGCAACTCCACGACTCCGGGGTCCATGACCTTTGTCATTTGTTTTCTTTTTTGACATGAATCTTGGATAAGATGAAGAAAAGGAAATAGGGGGGTAGGGGAACATTTTCATTCTAATTCTAGGACTATTTTATTTTCTAAGTCACCTCCTCCGGGCTTTGCATCTCCACCACGACTGCATTTCTGTCCTTGGTGGCCATCTGCAAATTGAACTCCCGTATTAATTCTATGTTACCTACTAAGAAAGAATATTTATAATATTTGTACGATTTAGCAGAATGTATACCTCTACATCCTACTATTAATGTTATAAATTTGAATGTTTGTTGCACAATCACGTCGTATCCGATTGAAATATGTAACACAGAATATAGGCTGAAAATTCACACAGGCTACTTTTTATCCCGGATAAACAGTGGGCTCGGGAATTACGCGGGTAAAACTGTGGAGCACTGTTCATGAACAATAAGTTGATAGATCAATAGTTCTAAATCCCCTTGTTTCTTTCCAGACGTATTTCTACTAGTGATTTGGGCTCTGCTGTCTGTGTCGGGGATCTTCTACCAGTTGTACTACAGCAAGGGTAGAGCGCCATTCCCGCCCCCTCCGAGAAGTGTACGAGCTTTGCCGGAGCCACCAGTAATGCCTACAATGAGAAGACGTAGCAGTGTTGTCATGCGAGTGAAAATATTTTAAAAAAACCCGACATTTTGTGGTGGCTGCCATCTTGTTTTTGTTTGTTTTTTTTTCTCACCCATATTTAGGAAGTTATGAAAAAAAAGTTATTTGCCCATTCGTGATGGCGGCCATCTTTGAATTTAAATTTATCATGGTATTCTACTAGTTAAACACTTTCATTTAACAACCATATCACAATTTAAATCATACAGTCATTCAACGAAGCCGTCTAGACGGGGCAATCGTGCGGGGCGTGCGGGGTGAGACGCGGGAAGCGCGCTCCCGCCGTTACCAACATTACAATGTTAGTATTTCGTGAGCGAGGTTCAGGTTTCGATTTTATCTACCCGTGTCTAGACGATATAATTTCTTCCATGATCAATGCCGATGAACTACTAGTAGTATTTCTTTATACTGTGCCCATATTGAGAGAGTTGTATGAAAAATATGTAAACCGCCGTTTTGTAGCAGTAGACATCTTGGACCAATTTTCAACAAACAAGAATATTCGCGACTAATTTACAATTGAAACAAAAAAAAAAAATATTTGATTCCAGATTATATACCCATGTCATTCAAAAAAGAAAATTTTGGCATGAAATGAAAATTACTTACTAAGATAAAATTATTATGTAAATGACAAAAATGCATGTGTTTAAGTTAGTGAGTTAAAGTGCGTCCCCCAGCCAAACGAGTTTTGTGTCCAGTTTTCAGAGCTATCTACTCATTAGTCAAAACAAATATCAACTGGTAAAACATAAATTAAATTTTTACAATTTATTGGCTTCAAAATGGTAGTTTTTATTTTAGATAATGAATTTATTGTTTAAATAATCTCCTCACAACGAAACCATAAAAAATGGAAATTATTGTAATTATCATGCATCTACTCGAAAAATCGCCATTATTTGGATTTTGTACTTACACCAACGTAGGTATAGGCAATTCCATAAAGGTTATTTTGGTAGATTTTTTTGTTCAAAATACCAAAATCTGATTTTATGAAGCGTTTATTCTAAAATCTGAGCGTAAAACAGCGACAAATTCTACTATTTCTCTTTTGCTCTTTCTTGCGGTGTGCGATGAGGTAAGAAATAATCAAGGTCATTTGCTCGGGGTACGGCCTTAAGTAATAGGGTCATGAGGCGTCTCCACGTTTTATAAAATATTAATCTTTTTATCTTCTTAATTTAAATGTCACCGTAGAAACCGTCAGATTAAAATCTAACGACGCCGATATCAGTTACAAAGTAACCTACCGTGAGATATTCTCCCGCGTTAGATTATAATTATAATCTGACGGCGGCGTTGACAATGTTTTTACGGTGACGTAAATTACGTGTCACGTTGTTTATCTGCGATGGACTCCTAAACTACGTAACCGATTCTAATCAAATTCGCACACCGTGTGTAGTTTAGTCCAATTTGAAAGATATGATAGTTTTTAATTCGATTAATCGTCTTTATATTATAATACCCTAGCTAAGCCGGAACGAGCCGCTATAATAAGTACATATCTAGGTTTGTATTTGACCGCCATCTTGTCTGATGTTAAGCGACGTTGCAGTCTACGGTGAATCATGCTTACCTAAAAGAAACGGATTCAGATTAGTTGCAAACTCCGAAATATAATAATAAAAGCGGCCAAGTGTGAGTCGGATTTGCCCATGAAGCATTCCGTACCAGCAAGTAACATAATACATACCTACACATGTTCTTGTAGTTCGTTGTAACTTTGATCGATGTTTTAATAATAGTATTATTATGTAGTATTGTTATTAGTATTAATATGACGTACTAAAAAAAAACTACTTACTAGTGGAAGTTTGTATGGTAATGTACATCATATATTTTTATCATTCTCTTGTTTTAGAAGTTACAGGAGGGGCACACATTTTTACACTTTGGAAGTGTCTCTCGCGCAAATTATTCAGTATAGAAAAAAAAAATTAAAACCGTAACTTAATTTATAGAGACCTATCCATAAACAACACTTTTTTTTTTGTTTGATGATATAAAAATTTTAAGTTTCAATTCTAAGTATGGGGCACCCCCAAAATATATTGTTTTTTTAAATATTTAAATGTAAAAATCTTAATGCGGTTCACAGAATATATCTACTTACCAAGTCTCAACAGTATAGTTCTTATAGTTTCACGGAACCCTAAAAACCCGACGAGTTAGCAATTTTGCGGCGATGTTCAAGATTTTCAAGTTTTCTGGAACAATAAAGAGTGTTTGGGCCTTTTGGGAGTTCTGTCGATCGATTCCAGAGCCCCAGCTGATACTTAGCCGATCCATTCCAAAGATACGCCCAGTACTCCAACCAAAGAGCGAATCTGTGCTTGCCAACTGTTCAGACCTGAAGAACCTTCGCACCTTTGAGAGGACATCTAGCTTTGTGGCAGCTAAGTTAGCCTTGGGTGCCAAGGGTGTTGATACCTAGGAGACTTTTGGTACGTCTCCCGATAGATTCCATTTATATGCTAATAATATCGGCTATTTATTAACATACCATTACATTACCGAAAGACGCAGTGTCGGACGGCCTCCCACTTGATGGACATATGACCTCACAAAGGTCGCTGGAAACCGCTGGTTGCAGGTTGCGCATGACCGTTCGCTGTGGAAATATAGGGGGGAGGCCTATGTTCAGCAGTGAATGTCTTGCGGCTGATGATGATGATTTATTAACATATCCTTTTGTATTCTTACAGGTTCTGGTCCATTTGGGTAAACCGATGTAGACAAAGACGAACGCCGAGCTTTATTGAACGGATCAATGAGAGTACGCCGCTTTTAGAAGAAGATTAAGAAATATAGAAGAGAAGCGAAAATGGCTGATTACGGTAATAGTTATTACCTGGGTGGGATCCAAGAGGGAAGTCATGGGGGTCATAACCTCACCCTGGACTGAGTCTAGAACTAGAACCAAGATGGACCACTAATTAAAGCGCTTTCACCTACTTGTCGCACGGTCTTTTGACTTGGCTATGTGACTCCCACCCCTGGCGCCAAACTTGGTTCCGCCCTGGTTCACTTGGCCCCGACTATGTGACTCCCCTGGCGCCAAAGTTGGTTCCGCCCTGGTTTATTCATTCCCTGTCGTCATTACCTGGGTTGGGACAAAATGTGCCCTCATACTTCGCCTCACGCCTCACACAGGCAGTTTGGGGCTAAGTGTGGTGCCCTCCCAAGAAACGACAAAAACTTATCTAAAATTGAAAGTATTATTAGATGTGCAAACTTTACTGCGTTCCGGTGTAAAGGACAATGTATAATTCATGTTAAATCTTGCAGTTACTTGCGCAGTGCAGTACTAGGTAATGATGATGATTAGGACTCTTCATGTAAAAATCGTCCTGCACTGTGCTCTTCAACCGGGGATATAAGATAGTTTATCTGTTTGCCCTGTAATTTCTATGGAAACATTGCCCTTCAAACCGGAACACAGTGATGTTTGCACTTTACTGCTTGGCGGTTGTAGGTATAACTGTGCGAAAGTATGGTTCATGTCCAGGTGTACTCAGCAAAGAGTGCTACCATGCTTTTTTCATTTATAGATTTAATGAAGTAAATCAGGAATATCAATTTGTTTTAGGCGAGTAAATTGGTATTCCACACTTCTTCTTGATGCAAAGTTTGAATAATATTACAGTAATATTTTCTGATATCAATTAATTTTAAAGTACTATGCTACTATGCCATTTTTTGTATTGTGCTTAGTCAAACAAACCAAAAAAATAACGTTATTACTATTTTTTTAGGTTCCTAGTATTATTAGCAAAAATATTTAATATGTTTTTTTTGTAAAGTACCAAATTTTTTATTAAAACATAATACCAATGATTTGATGCCAAATTACTAATTTAAGTTAGTAAAAAAAACGATTTTATTAGAATTATGACTTTCGATACTTAAATTAAATTTATTAAATAAATATCATCAGCATCCCACTTTGTTTTCCCCCTGTTGGGACTCGGGGCATCTTTTCGCAACGAGAGAGCCAAGGCCAGCCATCACACTGGCCAAGAGCGAGTTGGTGGGTGACACATGTGTTTGAAAAATCTTTTACTAACAGAAACTTACGAACGTTCAAATTTTACATTTTTAATGTTAGGTGTATGTATTTTATCATACATTTTATGTTTGGTATTTACCTACATACTTTTAAAATAATTGCTACGTCGCATCGCTTTCCATCAGTTGTATTGAACGAACCCAGAAATATTTCTTTTAAAAAATATTCACCAACCGACGCAACGTTCGGCCGGCATGGTGGATTAAGGCATTGACTCTCTCATCATGACAGAAGGCCATGAGTCTCAACAGTGGAAAAATAAATTGGGCTGTTCATGCTCACAACCTGAGAATATGGGTTATGAACATTGGTGCTACGTATTGCTCATAACAATTTGTAATTATTATAAATAATGTAAGACTGCTTTTATCAGAATTACTTCGTCATATTACACCTGTGTGGCAATTATCATTCACACTCGCATACAGAACCCTATTTTCGATATCACTCGCTTATCGCATCGTCGTTTAACATCGGTAACTTAACGTAAGTCTATTATAAAATATGTAGAATAATAAAATATGTACACCACCCTTGTTTACCCTATGTTACAGCATTTATTTATTTTCTTACTAGTTATCATTGCCACAATAAACTTTTTTATGTTTATGTTTTACAACACATACTACTGAAGTGGACCTACCCTCGTCGCCCTTTGCGCGAGTGATTTTCTCTTGTTATCGTTTATGTTGTACCTACAATTTGCGCGATAGTGGTGTGCTTTATATTTCTACATAGTTTTCCAATGTGTGATATGTAATTATCTACCTAATTTGATCGCAAGCGAGTGGTTTTAAAAATAAGGGTCATGTTTACGTGTTGGTAAGGCGACATCGATAGTAAGACCGGTGTTCCTGATAGCCAATAACCAAAACAAGTTTGTTTACCAGCTCGATAACTTTCATGAGTGCTTTGAACTATAAATGTTTTAATAGTTTAGTATTGTACTCGTATTGATAGAAAACATACTTCGAGAGATTGAAGGTACCAAATTTTAACCCCCGACCAAAGGGGTGTTATAAGTTTGACGTCGATGTCTGTCTGTGGCACCGTAGAGCTCAAACGGATGGGCCGATTTCAATGCGGTTTTTTTTTATTAGAAAGTTAATATCCGTGCGGATATTCTTAGCTATGTTTGGTTAATATCGATCCAAGATGGCCGCCTCCACAAAATGGCAGACAAAATATTTCTTCACAACCTACCTTAATATGGGTATCAAATGAAAGGGCTTGACTAGTAGAATACTATACACTATAAAAAATTCAAATCCAAGATGGCCGCTACCACAAAATGGCGAAATACATTTCTTTTTTCACAATTCCCTTAATATGGGTATCAAATGAAAGGGTTTGACTAGTAAAATGTTGTACAGATTATAAACCCGAGGTAGTCGGGGGTTAGTCAAAATTTTTAATTTTGTTCTTGTAGCTAGGCATTTCAGGCAAGCGGAAAACTGGTCATGTTACCCTCCTATTATACCCCAACTCGGAGGTGCAAACCTGGCTGATAAGTAGCGGGGCAAAATGAATCCCTCAATTTAAATCACCTGACAGGTAGAAAGTCTCACCAAAATGGTATCTCTTTTTGAGAATCCATAATTTTAAGCGTAAAAGATACCCAATTTTGCTGGCCTGGTGGCTGAGTTGGTAGTAAATCTGCCTGCGAAGCCGTGGGTCGCTGGTTCGATCCTCGCCCAGTTTGGGGACAGGTGGTGCAAAGTGTGTCCAAAAAAATAATGTATATTTGAAATTGCCTCAAATACATTTTTTTGCTTAACATTTTTGCACACGTGTTGCGATGTTAAAACCCTGACTAAATCGTCTGACCTATTATTTTTCTTCTTTAAACAGCAATTTACAACATAATAATAATATATACAAATTGCATATAACCTCAAACACATTTATTGTTTTTTTTTTGTATGAACTGCCTACTTTTTTCTAGTGCAAAAGGGACAAGCCCTCAAGACCCTACTAGTAGAAATTTACCAGCTAACTAACTGAAGCGAAAAAAAACGTAGAACGTAAAACATACGTAAATATGAACCGTACCTGAAAGTATTCGATATACTTACAATACGCCCCTACACCATACAGACCTGTGTTTGCATTTTGGTTATTGGTTTCGGGAACCTCGACACGATCAATCAAATTAATTATAAGACTGCTTCTTTTGTGATTAGCTTATGTTAAGATAGTGTTTATTATTAGATCATTCCATTTTGTGGCCTCATGCTCCCGTTAAGATCATAATACTTACTTTAAAAATGTATAAATATATCATTAAGAACTGCCATATAATGGAAACAAAGTTATTGGATTGAAATCAGGCGTTTTCAAATTGACAGATGGGTGACGAAACATGTCAAATTATTTACATTGACGGATGCATGTAAGTTCTTGTAAGTAATGTCTTCTTAGACTCTCCCGGTAGATAATTAGGTACTTAAATAAATCAAAAGTTCATTTTGTGTTATTAGTTTTTTAGCTGCACTGAAAATAGCTTAGATATAAACAGGGCTTCGGAAAAAGGTTAAATGTGTTGAACTGAAAGGGGTGTTTTGTGCTCATGATCAGGCTAACATGTACCTATGTATCAACATTTTGTTACACTTAATCAGTGTAAACTATTTTTTGATTAGCGCATTATATTTTTTTACGAGAAATTACTGTTTTATTTAGAAGTTAATTGTCAATTTTTATTTGTATGAGTCGCTAGGGAAAACAATGCGAGGAAGCCGCTTTTCTTGGCCGGTATACTGTAAGAGTTACTAAAGCAATGTGTTAGGTATTGGTGAATTTAAGCAAAATAGCCGTCGATTAATAAGTAGTAAGTAATACTAGTAAGCTGATTGATTGATAACCTATCACTAGATAAAGGTATCGACTATGTCTAATTTTTTTAGAGACTACAGTCTACACAAAATTAAATGTACTTAGGCGCCACTTTTATTACACTTAAATAAAAATATCTTTGACAGTTTTACTTTCATTCTGAAAAAAAACCTCGTTGATTGTTTAATCTGTGCTCGTTGAGAACTATTGTCTATTATTTTAGGTACCTAATGTCTTTCTCATTCTACGTTAGGTAAGAAAAATTGCCACATTCAAAGTTTTTCCATGTAATAGATAATATTAAAGTTGTTTGTGTTGTTGTGACCTCTTTAAGTTAAATAATTTGATACTTAAATGACTTGGTTAAAACCTTTAGATGCAGTAAAGAACCCTCAATAGAATAGCAACACATTCGACAGGACTTACATCACTGTGATGCCTACAACAAAACACAGTTAATCCCATCCTTTTGTCCCTCCCCTCTGTAAGGGATGGGGTGGAAACATGAGGGTAGCGAACACAAAATTAATATGAACCGCCCAAATATAGTTAACAGCATAATTTTCTTATATTGGAGAATTCTTTTACTTGCGGCAATATGGTCGATTCGATTGGAACAATTAATAAAAATTCGTGAGGATATGCTTAAATGCTAAAAAAAAAATTCAACAAAATTATTATAGATAACGCAAGTGTGTCAACTTCAAGTTCAACTCTTTAACTGGTTTATGGCTTTTATTGTGGTTTATCCTCACAATTTCGCCAATGTCAAGTATAAATATAATCCAATATAATCAAAATTTTGAAGAAAAAACGGACTACGCGTACGTCAAAGCGCCATTCCCCCAAGCCCCCAAGTGTGTTTTCTGTCTTGATAAAAATAAATCTAAATCTTAGGTCCTGTCAATGTCAAAAAATATTGTTCGAAGCTTTTTAGAGGGCTGTCAATTAAAAAAGTTTGAATGAGTAATGCAATATTTATTAATAAATTTCACTGTACTCTCCTCAATCTATTCTTAAAGTCGAATAATAATTTACAATACAATTATTATAACTAAATTACACTTACATTATAACTCCTATATCGATCGTATTGCATTTCTTTTCTTTAAAGTAAATAATTTACAGTGTTAATATTTATACATAAGAGTTGTGATATCTTGTGCCAAACAAGCACCAGTTAATATATGTAAGGAAATTAAAATTATGTCTGTGAAAATACTTCATACTTTGTGAGTCATTTTGACACATACACTGAACTGCAAATGAACAGGACGTGACGCACCAAAATTCCGGAAAAAAATTGTTTTGGGAGTCTATCGAAAGTCAAATTTTTTAAATAGCACGACAAAAAAATGCACATCGTAGTTTTTTTAATACAAATAACAATGAGTTTAACAGTTTTAGTCCCATCCATTTTGTTTTTTCCAAGAATTGTTGGCCACACACAATACCTACCTACACGTTGTAAATTTAATGTAATCATAAAATAAATAAACCTTAAAAAATGTACGATATTTTATGACAAAAAATACATCTACAATCACAGCGTCACTGATTTTTCTTAATGTTATTATTATCAAGTTATAAATTAATTCGTTTATGGGAGTGCGCTATTAATGTATGAGTCAACACGTATACAACATCTAGTGTAATATAATACAAGAATCATATCGCAATAATACAAACATGATTAAACTGTATGACAATTTGTATTCAGCGAAGGGGGTGTCAACAAATAGCCGTAACGAAGCTTGTTGACGCTTTTTTTCTGTGTAGATTAATATTTTCGCACCCCTACTGCATACATCAAAGGAAAAAAGGGGTAGCCTGTAATCGTGGGGCGAAATACCACTCGATTGTTACAAATGTTGGCACAAACAATTTTACATCTTTCGTTAGCCTGCTACTAACAATTTCTGAGCTTCCGCTACTCAACAACAGATGGCGCTTTCAGTAACTTTATATTTACATTCGCGCCTTACATTTTTACGAACTTATGTTACCTAACTATTGACCACACAGTGTAACATTTCAATTATACATGAAAAAATCATGTAAATCAGCTCATATATCATGTACAGTCACTTATATCTAGGTTTGAACATCATCAGTTTCCTTATAATATCGTTTATACGTCGAAAAAATAACAGCACTGTTAAATACTTTGAAATGCATCACTTTTGTGTTTTTTCACTTTAAGAATTGTTTTGATCTTGCATTTCTCCCGCCAAAACGGCGTCATGTCCGGCTGTCATGTTTATGGCGCTCATAGACAAGTGAGCGTCGGCGTAATTGTGCGCCAGGTCACCGCTAGATGGCTCCGGTAGTCCGGAAGTCGGATTCTCCATCGACAGAAGCCGATGTGGGAATCCGAATAGCTGAGATCACTGAAGTCGGCCCCAGTAGTTTGAGGCGAGGTCCGGCCCTTGCGACGGTATTTGCACTGGTACGCTGACGCCCGCCGATATTACACCTATGAACAAAAGACAAAGGGGATGTCAATAAAAATTGTAGCATTATTAGTTGGCTTAGGCCCGTTATTTGATGTTGGGATCAATGTCTTTGTGGTGTTTATTAGTTTGGAACATTGTTTCTGAGATTTTATTATGAAACGCTTAAATCACGTTAATATAACTTATTTATTTTATGATCTATGTCATTGTCATTTATTCTTAGCAATTACTAAAGTTGTAACAGGCTCTCGTTTACCATGAAAAAATCACGAATTTCGTTATTTTTGGTAAATTTAGAAAATTGTTTTCCCTTTGACAACACGAGAAGGAAATTCACTGGATAATTTTGATCGGTAATTTAATATAAATAATCAACTGAAAGATAAATAATTTTCTTATGGTGGTTCTTAGCTATGTTTGGTGAATATCGATTGAAGATGGCCGCCTGCACAAAATGGCGGATGAAATGTTTTTGTCAATCTCTCTCAATATGGATATCAAATGAAAGAGCTTGACTTGTATAATACTGTACAAATTTGAAATCCAAGATAGTCGGGGGGTAAATCAAAATGTTTAATATTGTTATTATATACCAATATTCTGTACATCCCTATCTCTGTTTAAGTAAATGAATCACTGGCATTTGGGTTCTGTTTGTCGTGTCTCTGTCTAGTGTTAGTAGTTTTGTAACATTCCATCTCTATCGGATCCTCCTAATTGGTTCTAACGTTCGTAGGTTCGTACACACCAGACAAGTCAATCAAACGCTGTCCAACGTTAACACAATATCGGAAAACCTATTACGCCTCCATCAAGTGTATCAGTATCGCACCAGCCGAATGTCTAATGGGATCCGGATTGCGTTCCGTTACACACAATTGCGTTATCAGCCGTTCGATGCTGTCGGGAAGCCGTCATCGATGATGGAAGCGGCTGCCAGATTCCATTATTGTAGCATACCTAGATACATTAGCTAAAGTGCATTGACACACGGTTCATAATAAGCTCTATCTGATACATCGACTATTGTGCTGTGCAGAACAGTATTATCTATTAGAGCTTGTGGAATTCTAAAATCTGTTGATGTATTGATTAGTTCTAATGATATTGAGGATTGTCATTTGATGTCACACGTTTACAAAGGAAATGATACAGAAATTAAAAATACGAGTACAGTTCCAGTTGCCGTCTGTCTGAAAAACACCAATCTTATACTTAAGTTAAGAAATTACTTTTGTTATTTATTTTACGGAACTGTTGTTTAGAAAAGATTTATGGTCTTCTATTCTCGAATGTTTGATTTTTGACAATAATGAAAATCCTACTAATATTATAAATGCCATAGTATGTAATTCGGAACACATGAAGAAGTAGTTTGGTATAGCACATAGGTACGTTTTATCGCAGGAAAATAAAGGAAACGGGAATTAAGTGGTTGAAACCGTGAGCCGCTTCTATTTGGTAAAAGTATGTCCGTCGCAAAATCTCGATCATTACATTTGTCTAGAGTTTAAAAAAACTTTTATATTTTAGACGTACAATGAAAGACAGTATGTATCCCACAAATATTCGGTACATAATCACGAAATTATTTGTTGCAAAAACATATTTTTTTAGTTCACAGATATATTGCAGCATAATCCAAATAATAATAACTTATTGTAGAACAGCGACAATGGGGCAGCGATTAGGGATAGTTAACACATCGGTTCAATATTAACCCTTTTCCAATAGCGTGCCCCTAGCGTGTGGCCGCGCGATAACACTCGTTCCACCACGGCTCATCACTAGGGATTCCCTTTAATACAGTGACAGAGGTTGAACTAATTTAACTATTTTGGGAAAAATACTTGGCTTAAAATTATCAGGATTAAAAATATACTCTAAAACTGTTCCAATTTGAGGTCTCTTTGAAAATATAATACAAGGCGTTGCAAGCTTAATTTTTTTCAATCGCCTCAAGTCAAATATAATTAGTTATTTATTTTTAAATAAGGCAGCGATTGCGGTATATGATTTTTAGTGGAATAAAAATACGGTGTCAAACTGTTGCTTTGCTTCTGTCATGTCCTAATTTTGAAGTTAATGTATTTATGGCTTAGAAATGTTGTAGTGCGCTGGAAGTTTCAAAACGATTCTTTATTTAATTAAATAAATTCATAAATGGATAGAGTGTTGTACCAAACTCGCATAAGGGTATGAAAGATAATGATGTAAACTAAATTTGATAGTTCAAAAATATTTTCATGAAAGCTTGGTTACTGATCACTGAGTTGTATGGCTTCGTCGCTGGAGCAGCTAACGGCGTAACAGCGTTTACATTCATTATGCGTTATTATCGCCGCTAAACAGCTCTTGAGAGACTCGTTTAGTCAATCGTCTGTGTCGTCGCTTGTTTATGCCGCGCTGCGTTGCTTACCAATTGCTGTACAATATTGTTGTGGATATTGTATCTTCTCGTTATTGGATCTAACTGCAGTATTACAAACATTTACTCAACGTTTGCTCAACGTCTATGCGATCCTAATCAGTGTTATCGATAAAAACGTTTTCATACGACATCTTTTTGTCTGTGACATCAAAAGAAATCAACAAAGTCACGTAAGAAAGGTTCTATGAATGAGTAGGCAAGACAAATTTAATAGCAATTGTTTATTTCTAAGTGTGATAGAATCCAAATTACAACGTCATTTCCGTTACTATTTATGTAACACTCGAACTGAAGATGCAATTTCCAGGTTTGTTTCATCAAAATTTTAATCTCGAGAAATGACGGAAAATGAAAAAGCAGTAGCTCCGTGAATTCGCAAAAGAACCGCGAGCCAAAAGCGAAAAGTAGAACAAATCCGCATTATTTAATACCGCACGAAGCTGGAAATGCGCCCGTCGAAAGAGCGCAAAAGAGTAAATGAAACGAGAGCGTGCATTTTGAATTGTGAAAAAGTCTTTTGTTCGTGGTCCGTGGTGGAAACTCGGCGTCGAACAATGCCGCGAAACGCCCCAAACAACAATAATTCATCCCGCTTTCCGCCACCTACGGCTAAAAATGTCCGCTGCGTGATATATAATATCAAATGGAAAAGTTACGGCTTTTTAAAACAATGCTTGCGGCGCTGCCTCGCAGTTTCTGCATACTATTTTGAAACGCATACAGCTATAAACTTTCTTGGAAAAACATTTACTTCTTTCTCTACAATGAACTACTACTGGCTTGTCTCGATTTGATCCGGATCGACTATCATCATATCATAACTATGCCCAATTTGATTTTATACTCATAAAAAAACGGACCATATTTACCCATACTTATAATTATTATCTGCAGAACTGTACCTTTCAAATGGTATTATATTAGATAATAGAAATTAGTGCTATGGTTATAAAGATTATTATTGTCAAACACGATTTGCAAACATTGCGTCTTTTCATTATAATTTTAGTATAGATATGGTTTTTAATCATATATTCAAAAATTTTAATTTCTCTAATACAAGGAAACGTTAACATTAAACATTGATAGCTTTTTATTCCTCTGAAATTCCGTTAACGACTTATTAAGTTAAAAATATGTTTATTTGGAATACTGGATGTAAAATGGTGTTTTCACTGAACTATTAAGAACACCATTGTATATTCAAAATCAATTTAAAAGCCATTTGTAAGGAACAGACAACGGCAAATCCAATCGGGGCATGAACTTCTATTTTCCCTTTTCCCGGCGGTTTTTTGTTTTTCCCGTCATGTCGCGGTCTTGTGAGCCAGACGCCCCTTGCTCTTGAGTCAGCGTTTTTTACATTTTATTACGGAGTTGGTAAATATTTTCCATGAGCTCTCGTCTTGATTTCGTTGATGCCGTAATATTTTTATTTACTTTACATTCTATTTACGAGTTTCACTGTTTCCTTAAGGCTACTTTGTCAGTTCTAATTTGTATTTTGCTTTCAATTTGTGGAATTAATTTGTTTTTTTTTTCAATTTCGCACGATTTAATTCTTGTGGATTTATGATAGCTACCGCCAAAAACAATGCAAGTGTGACAAACGTGACTATTATAATTGTAATACTCCAGATGATGTGGATGTAATAAGGAACTGCAGACAGGTGCATAATTATTTGGAATATTAATATATTCTTTGAGAAAAAAATTAACTTATCAACAGTTTTTTCAATGTAAACACGTACTATCTTACACCAAATTATCGATTAATATGAAAAACAAGGGAACTGTCAAAAGTAATATGAATAACCAAAAGATGTATCCATTTTCCAAGTAAGGCATGCTCTAATTGAATCAAGACAAACTTTTCAAACTCTTTTCTCAAATAATACTTTTATAGAATATTTAGACTTTTATCATAGTATTTACATGACCTCTCATTGTGAGCCGTTTTCAGAAAGAGAGTTGTAGGTGAAAAATATATCGAATTGTATGTTACCATTGACTTGTGATTTTCAAGAATATCTTACAAAATGAAACGTTAATGCAACGGATGTCGATGGCACCATCCAGAACTATTTGACAGGTTTTTAATTCGCCTGTCATTTGGTACACGCCTTTTGGAAACGTTCTGTTGAAAAATTTCCATAGATTTGTCACCTCTAATATTACGGTACCTTCTTGTTTCAATGTATGTACAAGTACTTAGGTAAAGTAAAATGTTATTTCCCTTAATTGCAATTTTATATAATTTTAGTTGTAATCATTTTTTAACTCTTCTTTTGAAATAATTTCCGACTCACCGGTACTAGCGCCTCCTTGCGGCTGCGTGTAAGCTGGGTGTTGTTGATGTGCGGCCGGCGCTCGCGAGTACCCGCCACTTCCCAGCACGTCGCCAAACATGTAGGGGTACCCGCTTTCTCGCTGCTGTAGACACGACGACGACAGCCCACCAGACATCGAACTGTTGGCAAACAACCTATTAGTGCATTGCCAAAAAAAGTCCAAGAACTCTATGACTAACTGCTGCTTCCGGTCAATTGAGGTTCGATTTATCGTAAATCTCAACTTCGTTATAGATAGAGAAACTTTATTGATACACCAAAAGTATAGGACACACAAATATAAACAATTATTAAATTTAAAACTAGTGCGATACCTATGTTATGCCTTGTTAGGTACTTATTTTTTTACTGTTATATTACATCATTTGTTCGTTTGATGTATTGGCTCGCATTTAGTTTAGGTATACACTGAGGCTTTTTCAAAGTAAATTCAAATACCTATGCCTCTCAAAGATAGTTGTCAATTTCGTTAGAAGCTGACGCTAATGTCTCATTTTGTTATAAAATATCTTACAAAATTAAATATTGGCGCCACAAACTATTTTAGACAGGCATCCTGAAAACGCTTAATTTTGTAGGACGCAATGCCATTTCAAAATACCTATTCATACGTTTTCCAACGTTTACGTGACCTTAAGGATACATATCATAAGCCTAAATTATGTTAACAGAACAGTTAATAAACAGATAGGTAGAACATTCTGAACATTTAATAAGATTAAGGTTGCCATCCGTTCGGTTTTTCGTTCGTCCGGGGAGCGTCCGGGCCGGACTTCGTAGTATCATAGTAGTCGTAGTCCGGGTATAATACACGTATATCTCGTTGAAAAATCTTATTCTATTGTTTCAATGTAAGACGTGGTAAGAAAGTAATGTGTAAAAAATCTGATGGCATGTTCGGGTTTTGGGCTCTAAACTCAGGAAAATCCGAGGTTTTCACGAGTCTTGTCCTGGTTCCCAAACTTTAGAGCTCGCAACCCTAAATAAGACATAGGTACCTAACAAGATGTAAATTTGAATAAAAAATAAACGCCAGAACATTTTAACATCCTGCACCGTAAGTGAAGAAGAACTTCTCATCTGACTAAGTTAATTTACTCGACGACAAAAGCCAAAACTCGTAGTTCACTATTAAAAATCAATTCAACTGGAAAGGCGGACGACCTTCGGGAACTTGGCAAGTAACTATTATTTAAACTGTGAACGTCTAGAGTCGGTGCAATGGCGGGAAAACAAGGGAAGGAGGCGACCTTTACCGCTCGATTTCGCGCGCAATTCAATTAGTGTCGCTGCTCGATGATAGATGGCGTTACATTACATTGTAGGATAGATTACGTTCCTTTTTTATTATTGATCGGTTTCCACTAAGACGATTTTTCTTAGATTATTTTCTGTGTTGTTTAATGTTGTTTGAATTTGGTATAACCTCTAAAAAAATATCACAAAGATCACATACCTCATATACTTAGATGTTTGACTACCAACCCGTATGATTGTAAATGACCGCATGGTCGAGAGATGTTGCACTTATTTAAGTCCAAAGTATAGTCTAGTAAAAAAACAATTGATCTTATCTCGATAGTTTTGTAAAGAACAGACATTAAGGAAAATACATTATAAACAATATTAAAATTGAAATTCGTATATAATAATCACGCTACAGGAATTTTACCTAACCAAGAAATGTCTAACACGTTCTGTTCCGCTGCCCTGAAGCTACGCCGCTACATTAGCATGTCGGTGATGTAAAACTATAACATTTTCCTCTACAACGGCTCAGCGCAACTAAAGAAGTGTTCACTTTAAAGAAGGAAAATTTAGAGTAAGTTCATGTTTATATAGGGTAGGAAAAATTTACCTATAAGTATCGCTCATGGTAGCAATAGGCTGCGGTATGGGGCTGTACATGGAGTTGAAGCCCCCATTGAGGGGCAGCCGGGGGGCAGGAGGTGCGGGAGGCGAAGCCGCGGGGGCGTCTCGTCGCTGGCTCCGGAGTTTCTCTTCCCGCCGCCATTTCGCGCGCCGGTTGGAGAACCATACCTGTTGGGAGGAACGGTTGTTACAATTTGGTGTTTTAGGTCAATATTTACGTAATATATATTTGGACTAATATGATTCATAATTCAATTTTTTTTTGCAAAAATTGTGAAAAAATATCTTAAAGTAAGTAAACAAAAAGCCCATCAAACTTCCGGTATCTAAATTTCGTGTGTACATGTGTATATGATAATGATATATTGGAAACTAAAAGTCGTGGATCGGACTGAGTGGTAGGTTATTGGCAAGGCCCTGTGTCCATCAGTGAAAGACTGTGGGCTGATAATGACGATAATATGACGTGTTGGAAAACTTCATTTCAACAATAGTTATCATAGATACCTAAGCGAGCTCGCTTAACATCACTCGAGATGGCTGTCAAACACAAACCAATCGAAAAACTGACATCTAGACTAGCAGAACATGCCCTGTTCTGATGGTAACAATACCTACCTGCTTGCCAATGACTTCACAGTCATGCAATGAGACACTAAGCCATCAGGGCTTCGACGTCTTTTTTAATAAAATGTCAATAAATAAATCGTTTTCGAGAAAAGGCTGAAGGTGATAATGATTCGCAAAAATTTAATCGTTTCCATTTCAAAACCTTCTTCAATGAGCAATCGAAGCGAGAGCACAATATTGTGACATTGAACTGCGTAAAACGGAACGCGGGCCGGAAGTACCCTCACGTGCGCGTCACTTCCGCTGCCGGCAGCCATGGCGACGACAATATGGCGACGTTTTCCCGCGCTTTGTTTATACCACCGGAATTCTGGCTGGAAATATTGTAACACCTAGTTTCTAGCGGAAACCTCTCGTCTGCGACTAGTGCCTGAATGTGTCATTAATGTCTCGTGTTTCTCTGAGGATTTGTCTTAAATTTTAAGCTTTAAATAGGGTTGATTTTATTACACAGCATTTTCGAACAGAAAGTTTAAACTGAAATTTACCTAAGGTGTTATTTGTTTTCTTTGTTATTTTGTATAGCTTTTAAGCTTGTTACCTTGTAGGTAAATTTTATATTTGTGGTTCACTTGTGTTAGTAATCGTGCGTGATATACCCGATAGACTGTAATCAATTGGTAACTGGTACGTAATTATCAGTTGATTACGTCTATCGAGAATCCGATAGACTATCCGATAGTATGTCTTTTTAATTTAAGTAGACTCCATGGATTATTTAAAATAAAAGATATACACATATAGTTTACATCGGGGACACCGTATTTCAAATATTGCTTATAGTTTACGGTTTACCTCATCCCAAAAATTCTCGCTCTTTTTAACCGACTTCAAAAAAGGAGGTTTCTCAATTCGACCGTATATATGTTTTTTTATGTCTTCACAACTGGGACTCAGAGGGGTTTCCAACTAGGAGAGAGTCAAGACCATAATCAACAAAGGACAAGTGCGTTTTGGCGTAGGTACGACGCTAGACCTCGAAAGATTCTCCAAGGAATGTGCCGGTTTCATCGTGATATGTTTCTTCAACCGATAAAGCCAGTTGATGATAAATTAAATTTGTACATCAGCACTTGGAAAAAACTGAGAGGTGTAGGCGGGCGAAACAAAACCATTGAGTAATCACATATCTCATATAAATATAAATATATATATACTCTCTATAAGGCTACCAACTATTTCAAAATGTTGAGTACAACTAAAATGGCTTCAACAACTTCGACTGCAAAAGAACTCAAGCAAACAATGTTAAGCTTAAATAAGATTTTATGCAACAGCGGCAAAAATAAGAACGATCAAAGCAGTACCCATTCGAGCTATGTAAGTACATAGGAAAATACAGCTATGTAGCGGTATATGCTTTTGGCTACCTCTATAAGGAAACTGCGGAAGTGGTGGCAAGCTCAAAGAGGCTTCGTAAGGCAATACATCATAATATTATTGCTTCGGCCTCCTACAATTCGCCAGTACGTTACGAACAATATTTTATCTCGAACCCTCGCAAAACGCAAAGGGTCGTAAAGATGTGTTCACGTTTAATAGAAAATGTGTAAATTTGACTTTTTTATATTGGGTGTAAAAGTTGCCAGAAATATATTTTTTATTAGACTCGGAAGTAGCTGTCGCTTTAATTAGAAAACTAACTAATTAATTAAAAGAGAAATAAGTTTCCGTCTCATCCATTATACGTACCTAGTTGTTTTCAATTGAATTTGGTGGAATTTGTTTAAAAAAAAAATTATAACTGCAGTAAATATAAACCCGAGATATCAAAAAGGGTAAAGTGTAAAGTGAAGGGTAAAGTGAAGTTTATTTGCTAATTATAGGTATCGAGAAAACATACAAAGTAGTGTTTGTTTGGTACAAAAAATAAAATTCCCTTTTTTATTGATTAATTGAGGTACCGTAGTGTAGTTTATTTTACGTGGCAATTTCAAAAGTGTTAAAATTTAAGGCCCACATGTATAAAAATTATGAAGAAACAAAATAAATGTTAGTAAAGTCTTTTATACTAAACTTCGTAACTCTCTGACGTAGCATTCTAGTTACATTAAACGCTACGCCAGCTGCTACGCAGACCAAAATACTGCGTACAACAGAACGCTTTGCGTACCATAAAACGCTATCCATAGATCTAACCTTAACTTTACGATAAAATATTATGACATCTTCCATTTCCGCCGATAATATGTTATATACAGAGCGTCAAATATACCTAGGCCGCTGTACGGCGTCGCTACAATCGCTAGTGTTCATTTATTTGTGTTGATAATGTTAGTTTTAGTTTTGGTCATCGGATGAAATAACTTTGTGTGTCTTGTCTATGGGTATGTTGTCTATGACAGCCATGACAGGCCTTTTCCCGCCTCTCAGCTATTTCTACCAGCCTTTTATAAATTGTTCGTTACCCTCATAGTAACGACCAAATAGAGTTAGAGGGTTCCCGCCAAATGGGATTTTCCCATAATTTTATTAAATACACGAGTTGGTACCGCAATTATTTTTGTCTTATATTTTACATAAACATTTAACTTAATAGTAATGTTTATTAATTTCTTTAGATGCTTTTGTAATGAAAACCAACGTAATCATATCAAATATTTGTACTATAATATGAGAATCGAATATACAAACTACGGCTCTGTCGGTTCGTTTGGTATTTGGGAACGCCAGTTTTTTTTTTGTACTTTTATAGGTTTACACTTGACCGCCATCTCGCCTGATGTTAAGCGACGATGCGGTCTACGATGTATTCGTACTATGCTTAAATTTTGTATCTAGGTATGTATACCTATTACACAAAATAGCGTATTTTTCCTCAAAATATTGATTTGTAAATATTAAATTATATCGTTTGAGTCTCATTAGTATCTACATGATTTGAGTCTAACTCCTGTAGGGTTGATGTAACGCAATTCCATTCAACTTTATAACATTTTGTAATTAAATTCGTGTTTTCAAACACACAGTATTCCTACATCCACTAATGAGCAAACTTTATCAATAGCTATGAACAACAAATAATTAAATACTTACATTTAACGTTTTTCAATAGAAATTTATAAAAACTTTTTGTTTGTGGTTTTACTCATAATTTAAATTAGTAACATTCTAAATAAAGTGACATTGCTTTTAGCAATAAGGCCGCCAATTGAGTGCTTGATACAATTAAAATTGTATCTAAGTTTTAAGTTTGTATTCTTTTCTTTGTGTGGTATTTTCATACTGAGTTTATTTTTATGAAATACTGATACTATATATTTATTGTAATTTAGACTATTAATAATTCGAAGCTACGTTTCCCATTGAAAATCATTCCTGCTCCATTCCATTTTCCCCTTTATTGCCTGTCATTAGGGTCGCCTATTTACTAACACAGAAATAAATCATTACATAACACAAAAACGCGTATTAATCAAAGACATAAAAATAGGGAAATCTGAGCACAGAAGCAATTTCAGAAATTATACTCTAGATATATAAGAATAGAGTTGTGGTTTGAATGGATGGAAATATTTGTAGGTGCCAATTTTTCAAAACACCTCCCTCTGAGCGGAAACGCGCCCGCTTCCGGTAGGCTCGAGGATCAATACCACACCCCTGGTTGATGTGACCATGGGCTTTGAATATTAGAGATTTTTACTTTTATTCTGCCACCTGTAGTGTAGTAGGATTCAACGTCAAATTTACCACGCTGAGTTTCACACTCTTGGCAGTTATATTTTCGCCAAGTAGTAACGTATACCTAAACATTACTGTGTTCCAGTATGAAGGGGAAAAAACCAGAAAACGACAGGACAAAGATTCAATTGTCTTATATCTCCGGGCGATGAGAGCAATGGATTGATTTGAACTCTTTGTGTTCATATATCTGTGCAGCACTTTGCTGTTGTGGGTAGGCGTGCTGGTAACCATCAGGCGTACGTTTTGCTAGTCTATCAATCAATAATTTACTGTCATTTTGAGCCTAGGTTGTACAGATGTTAATTAGTTAGTAAGGTTTCACGCCATTTTGGATAGAGCGCAAATCATAAGACAATTATGTATCGTTTGACGTACATATTAGGAAATACACTAAATCACTAACCTAGTGTTAGATTGTAGTATTTTGTGGAAAAAAAATCGCAGTCACAGGAGGGTGTGGCTATGAGCATGGCCATTTAGAAATGCTAATGCATGCTGACGCACTTCTAAATGGTCTAAATGGAGTTTATCCGAAGATTTCTTATCGTAGCCGAGCGTAACGTTAGAAGTAAATTCACAGCCCAGGAAAATCAGTCTATGACGCGCCAACAGAAGTTTTCACTTCAAAAATTAATTATACTGATTACTGTTGTTAAGCTACGTCCCAGGCTGCAAAATGCCAATGTCTTAAATAATACTACTATTTTTAGGACACTTTTCTAAAAAAAGCATTATTATAAAAACCTGAAAACGTGACCGCGTGGCCACCCCATCGCAACGCAGCCTTGAACCCCAGGGCAACACGTGGTGAAGTCCCTCCGACAAAACCACCCCTCCTTCAAAGCCTAACCATCCGAGACAAGCAACATTCAACTCTATAACCAACTGCTAAAGGCTACTGTTGTCTGTAATTAGACACTGAAACTTCAGGACACAGATTACGTAAAAGTGAACAGTAGGGATGCGCCCCGCTCAATTATAAAATATCGATATTTTGGGTGTCTGTTTTCGGGAAACGGTTCTGTAGAGGTCGAATCTGTTAAGGATTGCTGTGCTAAAGATTTTTAATTATTTGAAAGTTGTTATGTTGTTATTGGATTTAGTAAATTTTAAGCAAATTTATTGAATGAGGTTTGTAGAGTAGTAAATCTTCTAAACCATTATAACATTTGCATTACGTATTTACACAAGCTTCGTTGTGTTTGTATCTAACATGTTACACATTGATTTGACACTTGGAAGATAGCTTCGACATAAAAGGCACAGAAATGGACCGAATACAATTTTATTTTATCTAATGTTTTGTCTGGTGTATACAATAAAAGTAATTGTGTCTATTTGTTTGTCAGTCTTATTAATCCTACAAGATGTTCATGTGTCGTATAGTGTTTTAATACTTTCGGATACGGTGCGTATGGAATCGTATTAGATCTTTTTAAATATTTGTATTGAAATATTACCATCCGTAGCGAATTCTTCAGAATTAATCAAATAAAATTGTAATAATCTACGAGTATAACTATCTAGAATAACGTACAATATAAATTGTGAAAAGTTTTTTCCTTAAACGTAGACATTTATCTCTCTTATATTAGTATTGACAAGGTAAAAGGAATTTCATATTTAAGTTACTTCTTAGTAATTCTAGTTAAACAAATGGAATAATAAAGTATGTATATGATACATATTATACACATAATATATATCTAACTCCTTCTAACCTTACACTAAGCGAAGTTTATATTATGTGAGATTAGATTTGAAAAAAGATAAATCTATCAGTATTGTTATAAATAAATATTACGATTTCAATCGATCACCATGCCGATAATCATTATAAAAATGATAATGTTAGCTCTATTATAAAAACGTTTTTTTTAGAATGGTACTAGTACCTATCTACGTCCTACCTATCTAAATGGCATTTACTTGTCCGGACTTGAACTAAACACGGTCAACCAAAGATTTTACATATTATTCATTATCTAAGCGCTCAACACCGAAAGATATATGTAAATAGTATATCTTTTCGTTATCTATAATTTCAGGGAGTAAATCTTGTCATCTTATCCCAGCCAAATTTCAAATTTGATAGGTATCGAAATTAATACCTACTCACTCATTTATCTACATATCGACAAGACGTCAGTCCCACAAATAATATACGACAGAAAAAAAACTTTATTTGAAACGGCGCGAAAAACACTAATAGCTTTAAAACTATTCAATTCCTGTGGCGTTTACTCTTTCCTTTCTCCACAAAGTTGGAATGCACCTCGCTGTTTGGAATATTAACTACAACCACGCCATCTCTGAAGTCCTGTGAAGAAAATTTAGATCAATTTTTTGGCTAAGCTAAAACTTTCTTTTTATATAGGAATACGATCGTGGCGCCGCGTGTCTACAGGTCATGTTTGCACGGACTCTTCGGCCGTCGACATGAGGTTAATGTTGAGCTTAGTACCACGCCAGGACAATGTCGCCGCCATTTTCTTTTTTCTTGGCGCGAACAAGAAAACTCGCGCGAAGTTTTGCGATCGTCAGGTCCGTAGCAAATATTTTGATACTGCCATTTTGTTTAATGTACTTACCTAACTTTTACGTAAAATAAATTTACTGAACTGGCCAGCTAGTTGTTTGTTACTAGCGTTGTTTACTTGACTATCTCTATCAAAGAAGATTTACGTACGAAACATAACAGTTTAACATACAATGTATGGCAATATTTAATACATTGTTTACTGTCATAAATTGTCATGGGTACTTTGAGACCCAAATTATGGAAAATAACTATTAGGTGAAATTTAAGAATTTTTACAAAAAATTGTGAGAATAAAATATTGATAGTGGCAATGTAGTACAAAATATACCTACTTTTTTTTTCTACTAAGAAAGTCATTTAAAATTTAATAGTTTATTCATAGACAAAAAAGAATTTATTTTAGGAACAATATTTGATATTTTGATTTGATATTTGACAACACAGATTTCTAAAACAAAAGCAGATGGAACGTGCAGAACACAGATCCTTAGGTCCGGAAAGCAAATATTAAACGCCAAAGCAAATACAAACTCCAGTCAGTACGAAACTGACTTCCGTCTCGTACGGGAGTCCCGTGTGATTTTATGTTTTGTTTAAGATTATGCCGTCTTGTGTCATCAAACATTGCAAACATTGTTCCCAAAAAAAAAAGGAAATTTCATAGGAAAGTTTGAATATTTTTACTGGTATTTATTAAATTTAGACGATTTTATTTCGATTGATGAATAGAAACACAACACCTCAACGAAAATAGGTCAGTGTTGCTATACTAAATTGAAATTATTTTCCCTGAAGTTAAGGTAAAGTATAGATTCCAATTTTGTTTTGAAGATACTCGTAGACCAAATTATTGATGAACATTGTATAATTCAATTTTAAGCCCTATTTTTATAATCGTTATTTTTTTTTATTTAATGTGAATCGATGCCAAGAACAAATCCTCGCCGTTACTAGGGTTAATAAAAATACTAATAGTGTTGATGAAAACTATAGTTATGAAACGAATAGATAAGAACAAATCCTCGCCGTTATAAAACGTCTCGTCTATGACCTGTGGATTCTAACTTGATCTGTGCAGTGCTGTTAGCATATATATTTTTAATAATACGAACATATTTCTTTCTTACTTCTTGTTGAATTAGAGCCTCCCAAAGCAGATTGTGTTTGATTGAGTCGAAAGCTTTATTGTAGTCGACAAATGCAATGTATAGGTCTTTCCCATACTCTTGAGATTTTTCTATTAACTGTTTTAATACATGCATATGATCAATAGTTGAAAACCCTGCTCTAAAACCAGCTTGTTCAATAGGCTGTTCTTAATCTATAGTCCTTGATATTCTATTTAGGATCAGCTTTGAAAAAAAATTGTAAATGTTTGACATGAGGCTAATAGGTCTATAATTTTCAATAACGTTTCTGTCTCTTTTTTTGTAGAGCAAGTTATTAACAAGAAATCCTTGCATTACATATTATCGGTGTAATAATAAATTATTTAAAAATAATGTTTTATGCGTTTATTATACGTGAAAATTTCCAAAGCTTAACAACACATATTAAGGCACATATTGGTGGTATGCAAGGTGCTCTTTAATGGGGGTCATTACTCACGGCGCCATGACAGAGTACTTGAAATCATACGTGAAGCCATGAGCCTTTCAGTAGCTAGAGCCCAAAAGGATTGACGACAAACAAAAGACAAATTAACTTTGTAAAGAAGGCTCAACATCAAACTCCAGGAACAAGCCTTACTCAATCCAGGGTACAGCACCTGATTGGACTATTTTAATGGACACATATGAAAAGCACTACAAAATCCCAGAGGATGTGGGTGTTTCGTCATCCAGACCGGACATTTTCCTTTTTTCTAGAGCTACAAAACGCATAGTCCTTGTAGAACTTACCGTACCATGGGAAACTAATATACCTAAAGACCACGCGATGAAACAAAATAAGTATTACGACCTCCTAAACGAATTAACAAAAAACGGCTATGTAGTTAGTTTATACGCTGTAGAAGTGGGAGCGAGAGATATACCAGCAAAATCTCTCTATAACCTGCTGAAAGACCTTGGCTTATCCAGAAGTGCAGTAAGTTCTATACTAGAACGAGTATCTAAAGCTGCACTAGTAGGCTCATATCAGATTTGGCTGGGCAGGGAAAGAAAGACGAGTATTGAAGGTGAGTGTTGATGTACGTCAGAAAGGGACCCCTTAAACCTACGCCCGAGTCACAAGTCTCGGGGTCTACTCGGGTTTTCTCTCTCTGCCACACGATGGACCCGGCACCCGCACGGTGAATCCATGGAATGCTAAGAAAATCGTCTCAACAATAGTGGGACTTTTTTCTTAAGACTGGGAACATTACACGCACACCAACGTGAGTAATTTGACAACGTCTGTGAGAGCTGTCACGCATACATAACTAATGACTGGCCTCACAGTGTTGTTCACGAAGGTTTCATCTGTTTAGAAATCTGTGTTTGACAATATTTGAGGAACACCAATCTGTTGTACTAAAGCACTTAACAAATTGAATTAGATGTCAGTACACTGTACACCATTAAACTAAAAAGGTTTTAAGAGCCGATGACATTATAGGCTATTAAAAAGTTGTAAGTTAGAAGTTAGAGATGATAAATTGATATGTTTTAACAATGACAAAGCATTATGTGAACTTAAAAATGATATTGTTGCTTAACTATACAACTGATGGATTGTAACAGAAAGGGGGACTTTTCATTATGAAAAATTGATAATTGAACAAATCTTAGTGCCAGATATTCTGCTTCTAAGCAGTAATATGCAAATATTTCTGAGTTCTGGTGTTTGAAGTGCATGAATGAAAGGGTTCCAGACAAATTGTAGAGTAAAGAAATAAATCATCTTGTACATTTTATATTGTGCTGCTCGTAGTTCACAAAAGCGACATCGTTTCATGATTGATATTCCAAAGACGAAAAGGTTTGATTCTACTTTTGTGAAAAGAACGTCTACGTTGTGGAATGAGTTGAATGGCTAAAATCTAGGTATCTTCAAATATAGAGTGAATTGGTTTCTTCTAGGTAAGCACGCTTCATTGTAGACCGCATCGTCACTTAACATCAAGCGAGAAAGCGGTCAAGTGTAAACTTACCTATACCTAATAATTATAAAAATACGCAGGCGTCTTTAAGTGGTTCGAAAAAAACACAAGTGATAAATATCTCACAGACCTCATTCCCTTGAGGCCGAGATATCGCATATATCACATAATATATATTAACGAGTATATTAACCGTGTGTATACTATATATTGTTTACACAGAGACGCTCGCCGTTCATAATAATACCGCCCTTGTTTTTTTAACATGTTTGCTAAAGGCGCATTTACATGCGGCCCGTGCCTATGTAAACAGACAGTGTAAACAGGTCCTTATGAACGCATCCGCGTTTTAATAAAGGACCGTGTTCTGGCGGATTTATTTCAAAAATTGAATTAATTTACATGTATTGACTGGCAACACAGGGTTACTGGACGTGGGTCTTCATGTTGGTATAATAAGTTATAGGATGAAAATTAAGCGGAAATTACAGAAAACGGAATTGGAGAACTTTGCCAAACAGAGCTACAACTGACAGTTACCTACTTAAAAAACAAATAAAACCAATGTTCCAAGAATATCTTTTGTAGAATATAATTATGTCATCTACCAACCCGCACTTGGCCAGCGTGAAAGATTATAGCATGACTCTTTTCTTGCAAAAGTTCCGAGTCCCAACAATGAGAAATTTCAGTAGACAGCTTACAAAGGGAACAAGCTACAACCACAGAAATCTAAAATACCTTATTATTTAGATTTCTATAGCTACAACATACCTCCAGTAATCAGTACGAAAACAAAATTAGTGATAATTTGACCTATGGCTGCTTTTTTTTTTAACTTTTATAGGTTTACACTTGACCGCCATCTCGCCGGATGTTAAGCGACGATGCGGTCTACGAAGGAGCGTGTTTACCTAGAAGATACCGATGCTTATTATCATAAAGAATTTTGGTCTCAAGTTATCCTGGTTAGGTACGTATTTTTGACTTTGTTAGTCAAACATGCTGATTAGTTTTAAGCAGTTATTTATTTCAAATAATGTAGTAGTTGGAAAATATCAACAATCAATAAATTATAACAAACTCTCTATAAATCAAACACGCCGTCGAGATCGCTGCCGCGCGGCAGGGTTCCCAGAACGCTGGCAGCGTTGCCCCGTTGGATGGCTAAACTTAGTTTTTGGGCGAAGTAAGTGCCAGCTCTGGGATCCCCTGAGGCGAGAACCAACCGCTTCGATAGTTGTTTGGAGAACTTTTTCATGTCGGACGACCACGGGCCCATAGTCTCCACAGCCAACGCAAAAAAATCATAATGTGCGCTGAGCTGGGAGTATTTCCGTTGTTTAAGGAGCTGTGCCTGTTCGGCCGCAGCTCCAACGGTTTGAGCTGAACTACCGACATGAGACGGAGCCAGGGTGTCCACACACGTGGCGTCCCAGACTAATGCTCTACCGAGACACCACGGTACTAACGTGGCACCATCTGGCCGCTTTCCATCTGTCGACATTCCGGTTGGTTCTAGCGTTGCTGGTATTGACGCTGTGCAGAGTGCTCGTTTGACTAAATCGTTGATTGCCCAGTGCCTGAAAGGTCGACCGGCACTCTTCACACAGGAGAGCCCGTGACGTCCCAAATGGTCAACAGCTTTACCGCACTGGCAGCAATGAGGCTAAATTTGTCTAAATTTGTCGTGATATTTAAATGACTTTGTGTAATTTTGTAATATAATATTGTAATAGGTCAATTTGAGAATTAGTAAAATAAGTGTGTAGTATTAGTATTGAATGAGATTTGGCGGCTTACCGCAGTAAAGTGGACTGTATTTTACCTGGATACGTGCCTCAGGCAATCCTATCTTTTCCGCCAGTCGCTCTCTCGCAAACACGTCCGGGTAATGCGTCCGCTCGAATTCTGGGAATACATTTATATTATTAACAATCATATTAGCAACAAGAAAAAAAATAGCAGTAAAATTAGTAAACAAATTGACAGTCAAAGTAGTTAAAAATTGGCAGACAAAGTAAATTGGGAATGCAAATGGAAGTGAAAACTATTTTGAAGTAAAATCTTCCTTTGGCGCACCACAGACAGATTTTTCGTGGGCTGTGAATTGAATTCTAGCATCACGCTCGGGAATGATAAAAAATCTTCGGGTAAACTCGGGATTATATCCATTGGGTATTCTCATGGACACGACCTCCGGTTTTATCCGCGTAGTTTCCAAAGTAAGCCATAAAATTCTGAGTTATAAGTTTTCACTTCCATCGGCAGTTCTCATGACTGCCAATTTTTTTTTTTATAGTATTGAGTGACGAGACGAGCACGATATGTGCCTGATGGTAAGCAACATGCCTACCCATAACCGCACAATAATTATTACCTAGCTGCACTGTGCAAATCATTATTACCTAGCTGCACTGTGCTCATCAGCCAGAGATATAAGATGTTTATCTCTATGCCCTGTAATTTCTCTGGAAACATTGCCCTTCAAATCGGATATTGCTTGACGGTAGAATAACTGGCAAAGGTGTGATATTTCCCCAGGCGGACTTTGTAAAGAGTCCATCCACTACAAAACTATAAATTAGAATAGTATTAAAAAGCAGGCAGCCGTGTTTTTTAATCTTTACCTACTCATATTACAAAGCTGAAGAGATTTTTTGTTTTAACGCGATAATCTCAGGAGCTACTGGAGCGATTTGTATTATGTACCACGGGCTTATCCGGGCGCTAGTTTCACAAAATTTGTGAGTGTTTCACAAAAAGTGTCTGAGTTTATTTATAAAGAGTTAGTGTAAGTTTTATCGGAGAAAATTAAGCAGGTTTTCTTCTGAAATAGTCTCATTCCAACCTACCAAATACGATCAATATTTCCACAAGGCAATATCACACAAACAGAAGGAAAGATTATGACGGCATTAATAGGGCGGCGTGCCACGACCGGAGAGCCGTGCAAACATCAGGGGACAATATTTATTTGTTTACTAATAACGATATTTACAAATAACTCCGTAAACACGGGACAATGAGCTTATCAAGACCCCGGGGACCACTTGTGGGGGTTGATGAGGAGACGCGGAGACAGGGAAAACCGGTGTTTAATTTTGATCGCTTTATTGCTTGTTTGTTTTTGTTGATTTACGAATAAATCAATTAATATTATAGTCTGTGTAGTAAGTAATTTACTTAAGTGGGAATTTGTATTTGACTTGATATCGATATTTGATAAGACCTATGAAGTATGATGTGTTAAAATGTGTGATTTTGGCAATGTCATATTTTGGAAAACATAATTTTGTGTGGTCCGTTATTAATGTTAATGCCCATGTTTTAAATAAATTACATTTCAATTACATAGCATTGAGGTAAATCATCTTAAATCTATGACTGACGGGCGCAGTGCAGGACCAAGTAACAATTTGAACTTTTCATGTTCCAATAGCCACTCGACTGCATGTGCTGTTATGAGCAGACACGTAGCATACCACCAGGCACATATGCTGCTCGTCCTGTATTTACTAAAAAAAACAGCCAATTTTAAATTACATTTTACATTGAAATATATAAAAAAACAGAATTTAAGTTTTGAGGTCGAGAAACTGTTTCCACGGTACTGGTGTTTGTACTACCAGTGCCCTGGGCGAGTTTATTTTTTAGTTTTATAGGTGCGAGTATCCACTTGATCGTTCAATGAGCGAAACCTGACCGGACAAAACCGCCTGCGCTTGCGGCGTGGGGGGCATTTATATCCGGTGCCCTGGGCGGTCGCCCTACCGCGCCCTACCCTAACTGTGTCTCTGCTACTCTCACCTTTCTCCAGACTGTCTATCTGGTCGTTGGTGAAGGAAGTCCGGTTCCGCTGCAGTTTTCTCTTGAGCCGGAGCCTCATCTGCGAGTCCTCGTCTCCTGACGACGCGTGTTCGCTGTTCCCGTCCGAGCCTGCTTCCGATTGGAGGGTATCGGCTGTGGGCAAACAAAAAACTCAGTACATTTTTATTTTTAACCGACTTCAAAAAAGGAGGTTTCTCAATTCGACCGTATATATGTTTTTTAGATCCTATGGCAGTTGACCTCAACTGACCTTTACTGCTCACCGAACTTTAACTTTTGTAGTGGTAGGACTTTATGTAGAGTCCGCCTGGGGAAGTACCACACCTTGCTAGTTATTCTACCGCCAAGCAGTAATGTGCAAACATCATTGTGTTCGGGTTTGGAGAGCATTTTTTTTAGATACGAGTATATTACAGGGCATAGAGCTATGTCATCTATCTGGATGACGGGCGTAGTTCAGTGTTAGGTTATGATTTGGACTCCTCAAGCGCGTGTATTTGTGCAGTTATATGGCAGGCATGTTGCTTGCCATCAAGCACCGGTCCTGCTCGTCTCGTCACTGTATATTAATAAAAGATTTATCTTAAACTGAGAATCGAATCTACGACCTACGACTCAGTAAACATAGTCACTACTGACTAAGCTGACTGATTGTCTGTAATTTCCAAAAAGTTTCCATATACTACGAAATTTTCCGCATGGTTCCTTTGTGTCAATCGTAAGCAGATGACGTGCTTACTTTTTATGACAACAGAGTGATGTGCCGCGACAAAAGTATGACACTTCCACAAGAGCGACAAGACAAGAAAGATGCTACTCGTGCTTTCGGTGTAAAGCGTTTGTGCCAACTCTGTACGTAGTATATGTAAACTCTTTGGTAATTTCAATTTGGCGGATTCTTGTTGATAGTTCCTTTAATTTTTTTTTTCAGATCGATATGTGTTTAATGCGAAAATATTAACGATGACTATCAATTTCAAGTGACGATATTTAACGAAATAACATCAAACAATTGTCAATTCTCATAACAGATCATTACAGAGCCCTCTTAGGGGACTTTTAGAACTCTCGATCATAAACTCTCAACACATTGTTCGAAGCGCACTTGACAAATGCGTCAGCAGAATTGCACAATGTTACTACCCTACATTACAGACAAAAATTACCCTCGGACCTCTTAAACGAAACAAATTTACCGACAATCGAGCTCAGCTTAAACTGGTCGTGAATCCCTAAAGAGGATCTAGCTTGGATAGAAGAGCTCTGACACAAAACAAGATGGGAGCAACCATGGGTCAAGTTACGTGGTTAGTTAAGGGAAGGGTTAGAGTTAAATGCCTGTGACGTTGTCGACATGCCTCTTGTTAATTGATTAATTTGCTTTATGGTCAGTCGACAGGGCTCGGGGTTCGATTCCCGGGTAATGATCACGGTAGCTGAGTTCGAAAGGAAGGACTGTTAGGCAATCTGTCGTGTTTTTTCCTTTAGGGGCTTGAGGTAATTATAGTAATGGAAATCGTACGTATGTGGGACGTTATCGGGTCTAACCGCATTACATTGACAGGCTTTTAGTTTGTTTTTATATATACGTAAGCTTTATGACTGTCTCGAAAAGGGCAACCACCTCGAAGCTCTGACTATGAATAACCTCAATATTTAATATAAAGGTTAGGTAATGTTATTATGTGTTTATAAAAACCTCTCGGGACAAAACTGTGTTGTCCTATTTTGTAGCATCCTAACGGGGTCTTTGCATATATTTTTTTTTTTATTCTAGTTATAAAGTCAAATATATAAGAATGCATGTACACTGTGCATAAAATAAATGTAAAAATGTATTTATTGCGAGTATTTGTAGAGCTTAATGTTTACCCACGAAAACTGTTATATCTAGTAATGAATCCAAAGTATTAACGGAGTAAAATTGGTGAGGTAGGCTCCGGACGTTTCAGTACAATTGCGTGTTAATGTGCAAATGAACGATACCTAAATATTCTTAGAAGAAATGTACTATAAGTTCATCTATCACAATTTCAAAAGCAGGTAACTACACTATTCAACAAGTTTGTGTAAATAACTCACGACTTACACAACCTAAAAAGCAATGTTCGTAGCAAAGTCAGAAAGTAAAATTTTTATGTTAAAACGTAAATTGCATCCTAATCAGTATAGCAACGCTGTTAACATATATAAACTTACACGCACACAAACACATACAAACCTACGACCTAGTATTTCGTTTCTTCAAACGTTCGCGGCCTAAATACGTCATCGATACTCATTGAAACTTCAAAACGCGGTCCATCGCTGAATGATTGATGAGGCACGCGCAGACTTTCCAATAGGTTGACAATTTTGATTGATCGCGCTGTGTGCAGGCGCCTTTACTGTCAATCCGTTTATAATGAGATCGAGTGTGTAAACGGCTTTGCTTAGACTCCCGGATAGTTTAATACTCTCTGATGGATATAATTTGTCTGTCTTACATTGCATCGTAGCATAGCATTGGACTAGATGGCGGTCAAGCGCATACCTATTTAAATAACTTGATCTATTTACATAGATCTATTTAGATACCTTGATCTACAGTTACATACAAATGATACGGGACCTGAGATCAACTTATATCGGTCATTGGTCATTTATAATAGAGACAGTGCGCCGGTTGACCAAAAGTAGAACTAAAGATGTTTATAAGAAAAACGCGATTGTAGCGCTTTTCAGCGGATCAGTCAAGTTTAGTGGTTCCCACCGAAGTATCTTTGCAAGTGCTTCTTTAGTTAATAGGCTCGTATTGCCCAACGTGTGATAAGCCGACTAAATTGCCTTATTCCAATCCAATTACAGCTCGTATTGGGTCGATTTTGAGTAATAATGACATTTTGTCACTTGACTGACGCCACCTGACTCATGCATGAAGAAAGACTGACTGATTTGTTCAGGAAAAAGTGTCTATGATGGTTTAGCGGCAATAATGTCAGGTTTCTCGATCGTGAGGTCGTGGGTTCAAACGTGCCTCCTCTGAGTACCTCTGAGTATCTTTGCAAATGTAATCTTTACTGGCTTTAACGGCGAAAGAAAGCATCGCGAGGAAACTGGCAAGGTCTAAGAAGTATTTTTGAACTCATAAGTACGAGTATGTCATCAGCCATCTCTTGTGTGGCTAGTTTTGTTTTAACTTTTTCCTTGTAAGAGAAAACTCCTTAGGTAACCCATCAGAAGGCATATAAAGTCAGCTGTTTATGATCAAGCGTATGAAAATGTTTATAGGTCAATTTAAGTTTGAACTAATCAAGAAATTTTCAATTCTTCTTTGTTCACATCTTTCAATAAATATAACGTAAATTTTATTTTTAACTAGTGGCTCGCATCGGTTTCACCCGTGTAGTTTCCGATGCCGTTAATTTCTCGATATAAACAAAGCCTATGTGTTATTTCAGATTATTATCCATCTATGCACCAAAAGCAGATCGCTTTAGTAGTTGCTGCTTGTAATCAGTGGCGTAGCGTGGGGGGGCAGGGGGTGCCATGGGCCCCGGGCGGCACACGAAAGGGGGCGGCGGATTAGCCACATAACGAAAATATTGCATTGTACGATTGAGAAAAAAATACTTTTTCCAAATCAAATCCGCAATGTTACGTGTGCACCAAAAACGAAATGAAACGCCAAAGGTGCGAAAGAGAAGACGATAACCGCCCGGCGCGGCGCGACGGCGCGCGAGTCTTCCCAAACGCGAACGAAGTAGTAGATACTCACTCGTTCAATCAGAAAAACAATAACGTTACAATTCATTACGCGAAGACTTTGGATTGGAAGTTTTGATTGCACTAAAAACGCATACCTATTTTCATTTATTCAGAAACACCGTAGAACAAGTACTTACATACGATTCAAGGATAGAGGTAATTAAATTTCTTTTTAATTCTCTTCAGGATTTCTTTGTTGATTTTCAATGTTTTTTTGATCGTGATAGATATCTTATACGATTGTACCTACATAATTCCATTAGCCTACCATATTTTTTAAACCTAGTCTAGTCAATAAAATGGCATTAGCTGGAATAATTTTTGGAACAAAGTTCCTTACGGCAGGCTTGGAGGAGATAGTTACTTATATAGACAAAAGTAAGCTTTATTTTCATTGTTTTAGAAGTAAATTTTGCGTACTTAATTGAAATTTCAAACAGATTACTGCCAAGATTATAACGTGAAAAAATCGATACATGATACATGTCACAATTTGTCTTCCAATAATAGAGCTTCGTCTAAAGTAAAAACTATGCGTTGCGTAAAGCGCATATGGCCGCGAGTCCAGTGTGACCCGATTCAACATTTTTTTTTTTTTGGTTTATTGTTGGAAGTCTGTATTTATACGTTTATTTTGGATTAAAAGCTACGGCAGTACTGTAGAAGTGAAGAAACTTTAGAAAAAAACAACAGGTTTTTTTATTACTTAATAATTTGAACTACATACTATTTTTATGTACTTAAATAAAAACCAACCAGCAAAACTTTAAAAAACAACCAAGACAATTAAATTGCTATAGAGGTGCAATCTAAATAAAGAAGAGTAATTAAAAAGTAAAACACACTTTTAAAAAAATTATTACAAACAAAATTTAATATTTTATTATACATAGAATATTATTATTATTTACTAGCAGCACCCCCCTGCTTTACCCACATAGTTCCTATTCTCGTTATTTTTTCGAGATAAAAATTAGCCTTTCTGCTCTTTCAGACTATAATCTGTTTTCCAAAAATATGTTCAAAATCGACATTGAATCGATTGCAAATTGTTTAGAAAACGTCTCTTCTTATTATTGTAATAACACGGTCTATATTATTATTTAAGCTGGAGCCGTTTTAATGACGTAAGCAAAACAATTATTTTTGCGGCTCAATTTCTGGATAATAATATTCCATGAAAATTAAATGTTTTGTTTTTTTAATAAACCTTTCGGCGCGTCTCATCAATGGTATCTCCGGAAAATGACGATTTTCAATAGATGTCACTAGCGAAGCGTCGTGTCTCTATGGCTCTGTGAAAGCGGGCGGGAATTTTAAAAAGAAGGTAAATCGTGGAGACTTCGACCTTTATAACTACAAGTCCAGTAAACTAAACATATGTTTCTCTTCAACCAGGCTGAATAAATGGAAATCGTTTGCATAATGTGAAAATCTGTTTAATTACCTACGAAATAAAATTAATCATTGTGAGCCGACGATATTTTATCGGGGTCTAAAGCTCCTAAGAAAATTGACAACCTCTTTTCCGTTTCCGATCCGTTCAGACGTCATGACGTGATTGAGCAACAAACATCCAAACATTGACATTTATGATATTAATAGGATTAGGATTGTGAAAATGTTAAATAGCCTAGCGTTACATAATAAGCTTTAGACCATTACCCATTAATACAGTGTCATGACTTCTCATAGATACGAGTATATTTTCCTTCTGGACCAATGCTTGGGAGTTTATCTTCAATTGCAATAATGTGTACGATATCCATTAAGTCTATCGAATGTAATACTTGAACTTTAAATTATTTATAATTAAAGAAGGGGGCGGCGAATTTTCGGGCGGCCCCGGGCGGCGAAAAGCCACGCTACGCCACTGCTTGTAATCGTATCAAACATCCATACATGCATAACATCTTTCGCATTCATAATAATACTCGTAGTAAGATTTGTAACAATTTTTGTAAAGTTTACGAGAAATGTATCATAAATAATGTTACAACCGTTCTCGCAGTCTTATTTTTCATTCGCGTCTGAAGTTCTCAACAAGGTTTTATCAAAACCTAGGTAATCGAAAACTCCGAGCGACAAACACTTATCGCGAACCTTTGTCAGCCTGATATTTTCTCTGGCGAGCGCAATTTTTCATTATTTGCCTTCGACTTTCCTTCATTATTCCTCATCCCGAACATAAAAGAATTCATTATAAAAAACCAATTCGATAGACCGCAGCACTTAGCCGCGGTTCCTCCAATAGCGGCCAAAGGCCTGATTGAAGGAAAAACTTCCACAGAGGGGATGAAACACGAAAAATACATAAGAGAAAATAATAGTAGTAGAAAATAAAAGGAACGGAATAAAAGTAGGGAAAAAAATTGGAGAAAATAAGCACAAAGGGGACAAGAAAGTCGTGAGTTGGGGAGATAGAGCGGAATTGCGAGTTATCGGGGCGAAACACGAGGTGGGGGCACGCTGCCAGCGCGCGATTATGTGAGGTCGATACTGTCACTCAAACTGTGCGGGAGACATGAGCGGTAGCGGGGATTGCTGACGAAACCGCTAATGGCCTTGGTATTTTTATTTAGGTGTATGTAAAGCAGTATTAGTGTCGTATCAGGAAGTCAAGGAGAAGGCGGAGTGTAGAAGTACATGGAAAGAACTCCACCGACAAGAGCGTCGCTCTATTTAAATTATGAATGAATGAATGTAAAGCAGGTTTTATTAGTAGAAACAATACATATACCCACATATTCAACAGTAACTTAACATTTGAACTAATACAAACATACAGATACACACATACTCGTAGAAACCGGCTAATGAGTTTAGTAATTATGTGTATAGTGGTAGTGTCCGTGTCGCCGACAAAGCAGTCATTGTTGGCGGTTAAAGCAGTATTTGTTTTATTAAAACGGTAGAACCGTTCGGGCATTATGCCACTCGATATAGACTCGATATAATCGAATCACCGAGTACGGAAGGAACCGAATCATCAAAATGATTCAGATGCTACATGCTAACTATATTTGACTATAATAGTAATGAGTTCAGAACCCACGAAAATAATAATGTTTTATTTATACGTCCAAATTACACTAATTCTAGCGCGATTAATAGGTAAGATTTACTCAATCAGTGATAAAAAAATGGAAATTATATAAAAAGCAATTAACGATTGTCAATAACGATGACGCATAATGATTCCAATCCAATAATAAGATTCCAATTCGATTATTTTGCTACAGGTTTTTGTAGTACCGTACCCGCTCACCGCTCGCTCTTGCGGCACAGCCCACAAAGCCAAGAACACGGCCGCTGTGGCCGGCAAGGCGCGATCCGGGTAATTCGATACGCCGCTCTAAACGCTGCCCGATGTATCTCTATGGGCTATTTTTATTTTATTTCTAGTTTACGATCAGGTTTCCCCAATATCCTACGAAAATATAGCCAGCGTGGTAGATTACTGTACTTGGCTAGAGTGGTGGATTATGACCTACGCTATCTCCTTGTGAGAGAACGCCCTGAGCCAGGAGGCCCAGCGATGGCAACAATGCTACGGAATCGTTTTTTTTTCAAGATATAAAGTAAGCCATTTCTTTACGGCTTAGGGTATATATAGTTAACGTCCTTTCTAAAAGTTTTAAGGTAGTATAGTGGTAGGATTCTTTGCACAGTCCGCCTGGGGAATTACCAAGCTTTTCCAAATCACTGTGTTGCGGTTTAAGGGTCAATGTTTCCAGTGAAATTACAAGGCATAGTGATAAAACTTCATATCTCTGGGTAACGAGCGCAGTGCAGTGCTAGGTTAAAATTTGGACTCTCCGCGTTCCCATAGCTGCATGCTTGCCCGTAAATTTACGTGCAAGCATGTTGTTTACCATCAGGCACATGCCCTGTTTCTCTCGGCACTATATCTATAATATAAAAATGAATCGCAAATTGTGTTGGTAAGCGCATAACTCAACGACGCCTGGACCGATTTGGCCAAATTTTTTTTTTTAAATGTTCGTTGAAGTTCAAGGATGGGTTTTACGACGAACGAAAAATTTGGATAATTGCCGGGAATGATAATGTACCACGGGCGAAGCCGGGGCGGGCCGCTAGTACTATATAAATAACCCAAAACGTCTCTAATAATATAAGTAACTTTGCTCTCTTTCACCGTAGCATGTAATCTAAGTAACCCTGTTTAATTTGATAGTCTTTACAATGTTGGGGTCACGAGTTGTACGATTGTAATCAACTGCTCACTTAATGTCCCATACACGGCCCGTACCATGGGTTCGTAAGTTTTTACCAGCGGTTGACACTACTTTTTTTCGTATACTACAACCGAAAATCTTATCGCTAAAGCATAGAGTTCAAATTTGTAGTTGGTAGGTAGATAAGATAAGATAAGATAAGATAAGATATTATTTATTATTACAAAATATACACAATTATCATTAAATATAATAATAAATGTTACATTTGTAACTCGTCAGTTTAAATACATTTTATAATATTTCTTTACAAGTTATAATTCAAATTTGCACTATGGTCAAAATAAATTAACAATTATTTAATTAAAATTACAAGCTGTATAGAGGCTTTTTATAAAAGTAATTAATTATCTATATTTATACTTATATCTACATATAAATATGCTTTGTCAAGCCAGCATTTATTACAAAATAATAATATGCTTATTACTAAATCAATCAATTTCAGTATATATGTTACTGTTTTTCATAAAATAACATGTTTTAATTAAGTAGGCAAGATTAGGATGAAGGCTTATAATCACCGTAATTACTGTTCAAATAGTCTTTAACTTTATATAATGTTTTGGACAGTAATAAGTCCTTAACATTAGAACAAAACGCATCATATGACGTACATTCCTTGACAGAGTTTGGCAATTTATTATACAATTGTTGGCCTATGACTGATGGATTTTAGTTGAACTGTGCAGCCTATGTTTCACACCTACCAAATTATTCTTATTGCGAAAATTAGATTTTGTATAATTTCCACGAGTCTGGTAGATGTGAATATTTCTGCGAACGTATTTAATTATCTCAAAAATATACACTGCTGTAGATGTAAGAATTTGGAGACTCTTAAACAGGTCTCTGCACGACTCTCTATATCTGGCATTAACCAGAATTCTTACTGCTCGCTTCTGCATCTTTAATATGCGTTCGTTATCGGTAGAATTACCCCATAGTACAATGCCATATGACATAACTGAGTGAACATATGCAAAATAGACTTCCTTAAGATAGCATTTCGTCGCCATGGGTCGCAATTGTAGCAGTGCATAAATTCCTCGGGACATCTTTCCACAAGTTGCATCTATGTGGGTTTTCCAGGTGAGGGCCGAGTCTATTTCGAAACCAAGTAATTTCACCAAATTAGTACTTTTAAAGTTTCGGTGTCATGAAATGATGGAATAACAAATACTGGTTGTTTGGGAGACACTGAGTTGAAAATCATAACATTTGTTTTATCAGAATTTAGATTCAAGCCATTATTTGAAAACCAGATTTGAAGATGTTTCATACATAAGGTGACATTGTTTATCAATTCATCAAAATTTTCACCATATACTACAACAGTAGTGTCATCAGCGTATTGGATTAAATCGCCTTTCATTGGTATTTTAGCCATATCATTCAAGAATAAGACAAACATTGTGTTTCCCACTGACGAACCCTGTGGGACACCAATTTTAAAGTTTGTGGATGGGATTTTAGTGTCTGTCCTTTAACTTTTATTTCCACTATTTGCTGACGATCAGTTAAGAAGGACAATATTAATTTCTCACTATGGCCCTTTATCCCGTACCTTCTAAGTTTTCTACTAGCAATTGGTGATTTACCGAGTCGAATGCTTTTGACAAGTCTATAAATATAGCAGCCACTTTTGTTTTTTTATCAAGAGCAGTGATTACTTTGTCCACAAAGACATGTGCGGCTGTTGAAGTTGATTTTCCCTTTCGGTAAGCATATTGAGTCTCAGATAGAGATTTGTGATTCTCTAAATGTTTCATTAATTGGTTCGACATCAAGGACTCTATTAATTTTGAGATAGTAGGTACAATGGTAATGGGTCTATAGTTTTCACATCTGTTTTTCTCCTTTTCCTTTATAAAGTGGGCTTAGACGACATACTTTTAGCGTATCAGGATATTTGTCAGACTGCAAAATATTATTGACCAAGTACGTCAAATGATCAGACAGAGGTTGCATTATTTTAAAAAGAAAATTACCCGAAATGTCATATATATCTTTCGTCTCAGATGAATGAATTTTATTTTTGGCTAAACTTAGTAAGTCTTTAGAATAAATATTTTTAAATTCAAAATCAGGCAATTCATTTACAGCTTCATTTAAGAAATTAATAGCTTTTTCCATGTTGGGAGGACATTTAATACTCAATTCATCACCAATAGAAATAAAATAATTATTGATGTAGTTAGGAATACTATCGTTTTTAACTTGTAATTTTGTCTCATTATTCATTAGTTCCCAGTTCCATTCCTTGATGTTTTTATTAGTATCCTCTTTTACTATTTTCCAAATCTCTCTTTTGGATTTTTTGAACTAGATATTCTTTTTCAACATATTCATTTTTACAACGCAATATCAATTCTTCTTTTAATTTCACTTTTTTACTTATTATATCCTTATTTATGATTTCCGGATATTGTCTCCTAAGTTCATATAAGTCATTAATATCTCTCTGCATGTTAGTAATTTCTTCAGATATCCATGGAACTGGTTGCGATTTTTGTTTCACCTTTGTTGTAGGAAAAAATAAATTAAAATTCCACCTTATTTTAGACACGAAATCGTCAAAAGTCTGTTCATTGTATGAGTTAAACAAGGTGTCCCAATCATATGATAGCATAGCATTACAAAAATTTTCAATTTTTTCAGGATGGAAAATACGTTTCTCAACGTTATCTTGTTTATTCATTTCTAGTTTTTCGAATTTAATGTGCACTAACTGTGCATCGTGATCAGTACGGTCCATTGCAGCTGCTATTCCTTTTATAGTAAAACGATTATTATCAATATTAGTGACCACACAGTCAACAGAAGTTCTAGAAGAGTTATCAATTCTTGTTGGAAAATTTACAATATTTTTGAAAGAATAAACCTCCAAAATATCCAATACCGATCTTTTGTTCGGAGAGGTTTTCAAAAAGTCGATATTCCAATCTCCTGCCATAAGAACATCGTCATACGATCTCTCATGAATTAACCTAAACAATTTATCCATTACGTCTTCAAAATAAATAGATTATATATATATATAGATAATAAATAGATTAACTTTATTGCGCTTAATTTAGGTACATGAATATTGGTGGACAATTCACACACAACACGTGAAATGTTGTCAATTTTATGAAACATTAAAAATACGGCTTTTATAGATAAACACGCACCATTGTAGACCGGATTGTCGCTTAAAATCAGGCGAGATGGCGGTCAAGTATAAACCTATAAAAGTTAACAAAAACAGTGTATCTGTGGATCGTAGACTGTCGATAGAAGTTAAACTTATAAGTTAGTATTTTAGGATTAAACTGCACTAACGTTATATAATACATGGCCTATATAGTCTCCTTCGCTGTTCCGCTGTGGCTTGGATAGTGCACCGCTACGCAGCTTAATTAGCATGTTGGTGACGTGAGCTCATAACATTTCACCGATGTGTCTAACGTGCACGTCCCGCTACGCTTCTTATCCTACTATACAACAATATTATAAATGTTAATGTTCATCTTTTTTTGCTCAATCACGTCGTAACGTATGAACAGATCCGGCAGAAATTTGGAATTCAGGTAGATTATAATCTGGAAGAACACATAGGCTACTTTTTATCCCGGCAAAATAACGGGAACGGGAACTACACAGGTAGCACCGCGGGGCGCTGTTAGATATTAATATGTATGTCGGTGACACGAAGCCAAAACATTTGCCCTTACCATAAAAGTGCAAAAGAAGTTTACACTTCAAATAAAAATCTTAAAAGACGTATCGTAAGTATCATATCGTAAGTATCGTATTGTAAGTATCGTAAAAGACTCCATGGTACGGGATGTGTACCATCTAAATTACTTAGCTGGGAAAGATAACTTCAGTTCTTATTATTGCTATTGCGATGGGCCAATTCTACCAATTGTCTACTAATGGCCGATCTCGAGGGATGGGGAAGATTGGGGCGCATACTCGTACAAATGTAGCTATTTATTTGTTGATACGTATTAACATAATTAGGTTTTTGATGTTGGCGTACACTTTAGTCGGTTTTATTGCGTAGAAATACATGGAGTAGAAACCAATGTTATATCTAGTATTTTTTTTAACTTTATAGGTATACACTTGATCGCCATCTCACCTGATGTTAAGTGACGATGCGGTCTACGATGAAGCGTGTTTACCTAGAATAAACTGATTCACTCTCGATTATAATAAATACATTTTTTAAATCCCTCTTTATCCTTTACTTTTTATTATACTTTTTATCCTAACTACAGGAGTGAAACCGCGGGAACACTAATACCTGTAAAACCGCGAACCCTTAAAATAGGGGTTCGTGATTTTATTTAAATACAACATCAAAAAAATACAACCAATTACACGAACTAATTGCATTGTAACTGAACCTCTCAAAGCGTGTGCCGTTTAGTCGAGAGCTCTTCATTTTGAAGTCAATTGAATTGAAATTGAACCACAGAGTCAAAACTATTGTTTCGATAAAAACTCATTGTTTCACGCAGTCTTGATTGAGGGAGTTATACAGTAATGGATCGTTGTTGAAATTTTTATTTGTGGTACTTCAAAGCGACACCTGGTAGCTTTACGGGGTAAATTAAAACTATTTGTGTAACATAAGTATGTTTTTTGTATTATAATGTATTTATAATTGTACATACTAGCAGTGCCTCGTCGTTGCACTCGCGTGTTTTCTGAACCCGTTTTTTTGCGGGATAAACAAGGAGAAATTTTTCTTCTTTTGTAACTGGTTACAAAACATGGTTACAAAGGCGGCTGAAAGGGATAAATTACGCGTCATTTCAGACTATTTATTTATAAATGTACCAAATTTCATTCAGATGCTGTTTGTAGTCTTTTCGTGAGAAATAAACATGCATAGTACATGTTCACAAACTTTCGCGTTTATTATATTGTTAGTTTTAAATCAGTATCCTTAGCGTATGTTACGGCTGGTCTAGTTGGGAAGTTAAGGCTGGTTTGGCCGGGAGAACGGCGTCTCCCGATCCGGCCCTGGTTCAAATCCCACGCACACAACTGGCTTTTCCAAGTCATGTGCTTAATGCCGCTAACATTAAAAACAGGAAAACATCGTGAATAAACCGACATGCACCTAGATCCTTTCGAGGACTTGTGCCATCAACCACCTCACACTTGGCTAGTGTGGTAGATTATGGCCTTGACTCTCTCTTTCGAAGCAATGCCCTGAGGCCCAGCAGTGGGAACATTTAGAAGGCTGCCTATGCTTACTATCCAAAGTGCAAGCTTTGCTTAGTTTGGGGTTAGATCGTATTGTTCGAGACTTACCTACATATACGGAATATTTAAGGTTTTTTTAAGTTTTCATTGTGAATGTAGGAAGTTTCTAGAACTAGTACTAGGTATTTAGTCGAGTCCCCAGCGGGCGTGACTCGGCTCGCCGCTGAGTAAACATTTGCCTCCAGTTTCCACTAGCCGCCGTTGTTTGCGCGCCAAAATTGTTTATCGCGTTTTTCGTGTTTTCAAACAAACAAGAACAATGTTACCTGGTAGACAGGGTTATACAATCTGCCTGTTTCAAAAGTGGCAATTGAAAGGGCCGTGTTTGAAAATCTATTTATGTTCATAATAAACTTCTTCAGAGTGAGGTCCAATAATAATAGTTTTAAAACTAGATTAAGTTTTGTACCAATAAGCGTTTTGTCATTAGTCATATAATCTCTCAAACAAATTGTAGCGTTAAATACTCCAAGTTTATTACTTGGAATGGCGTTTACTGTCGTATCTTGCTTCTGTTAATTCAAGAAATGCAAACACAAACATCTAAATATTTACAGGTCTATTTCGAGCGAAATTGTTTGATAGCTCATATCAATCTGACCGATAATTCGCCTGTTAATCAATGAATGATTAGCCTTAACCGCTGACATCGAATTCCGTGTTTGATAGCATATACCGTCATGTTTTGGAACTGTGTGCGGAAACAATTTGCTGGGTTATTCGTGATGTTTACTGAAAATGTCAGGTTATTTTGTACGCTTCGATAATTATAAACCAATACCGATTTTATACTTAGATAGATAGGTATATGCTTTTTATTGATACACAAAAAGAAAAAGATACACGGAAAAAAATGACAATCCACTTTAAACTAGTGCGTTACTTACCGGCCTTATCGATGAAAGCACAATTTTCCGGGCAACCTTAGATTGGAAAATAATATAACAACTGATGAGAGTATGGGGTGCACAACAGGAAGTAAAAAAAATGATGTAGGTATACCTACGGTCGGATTGAGAAACCAAATTTTTTTGAAGTCCGCTAAACACGGATCTATCGGCAATCCTTTTCTGACTGTAATTTTTTTTAAGTTATACATTCTTTTGGCGTGTAGGCGTGTTACGGATAATTAATGAGAGTGAGTTTTTACGTCGCGCACGCAGTCACGAAAAACCGACTCCTGAAATTAGCTGGTTTACCATTGTACTCCTAACTTACTTCAGGTGTATACTTCTTTCGTTGAAGATATAACCTATTCTGTGGTTGAAGTAAGATTTCTTAAAACGAGGAATAGAAAGAAGAAGTATTAACTTCCTGCTTGCGTAAATAAGCACTTACACAAACGTTTCTTCTTAGCTTCATAATTATTGAAGAAATTCTGTGATATAAGTAAGTGTACGCAGCAATTGCAGCGATGTGCAACATTTTTTTCAAAGAGCGAAATTTGGCATAAAATAATTTTGGTTACACAAAAACAAAAGGGAATTCCAAATTTCGACCGTCCACTGTGTACAATACGCACCTCGCGTCAATCACACTGTCGAGTTAACTTTTTGTACGTAAAAATATCGGCCATTTTGTTATTTTTTTGCCCGTTTTTGTATAGTTCCGAAACATTGGGCGCGTCCGGCGACCCGTGAGCGCGACACTGCGATATTAAAAATGCGTAGGCTGGTGTGATGGACGACTATACATTTGCTGATTGCAACTTGGGTTTTTTTAATTCATTTATTTTATTTTAGTAGTAGATCTCTTTGTAGAGTCCGCCTGGAGTAACGTTTGCCAGTTATACTGCAGTAATATGAAAACATTGTGCTCTGCCCATCTAAATTTGCTTTCGCTTCGTTATTGCGGTCTCTATCATTTCAAGCGGAAAGAAAAAAGAGAGCAATATCAAAGTAAAAAAAATTCTAGTTAGGCGGTAGACCCTCTGGTTTGAATAATCTTATGTAGGTAATAAACCTGGTAGGTAGGTAAACCTGGGTGACGAGTGTAGTGATGTTCTAGGAAATGATATAGACTCTTGATGTTCCAATAGCTGTGTCACACTATGCTGTCATGGGCAGGCATGCATACCTATTTCTTATATATACCAATCGCTATTCCAGAGCATAATCTAACTACGTTCCAAATTTCAACTCGATCCGTTTAGCCGTTCCAATATGATTGAGCATCGAACATACAAAAATATTAAATTAAGTGAAATTTTGGATATTTGTTGCTCAATCACGTTGAATTTTTTGCTGCAGGATAGTTATGGGAACGAGAATATGTGGGTGAAACCGAGCCACGCTGCTAATTATACAAAACATAGGTATTAAAGAACTTGCTCCACGTTTTGTTCTAACAAATGCTTTGTCTCAAAAAGAATTACCATTTTCTCTCTGCATCGTTATACATAAATATGTAGGTAGGTACTAAAATGTAACGGGGCGAACGCAATTTAGGTAAAAAAATATATTTGTGCGTGGACTGACCGGGGCGTGGGCAATAAAGCGTCCTCGCGTGCCTCCCTTTTATCCCCTTTTTATATGGACCTTTTTATTGTCCAGACACGTATATGAGACTAAATTCTCAAAGTGGGTTTCATGATATGTGACTAGCCATCATAAAGGCAATTTAAGTTTGATGTTTGAAGAGAAAACTTCTGTAGGTGCGTCACTTAGAAAAAATTTGAGACACGAAAAACAACTGAACTCGCGACACTAAAAATTTTACCAACACCACTGTATATGACTTTATAAATGTGTATAAATTCTATGAAGGCAGTGTTTGTTTTCGGAGAATATTAGTAGTGGTAGGACTGTTTGCAGAGTCCGCCTGGGGAAGTACCACACCTTTGCCAGTTATTCTACCGCCAAGCAGTAATGTGCAACCATTACTGTCTTCCGGTTTGAAGGGCACTGCTTCCAGTGAAATTACAAAACATAGAGTTAGAGATAAAACATCTCATATCCCAGGGTGACGAGCGCAATGCAGTGAAAGGTTATGTTTTTAGGCTATTCATGTTGCAATAGCTGCGTGTAGCTGTGCTGTTATGGTCAGGCATGTTGCTTACTATCAGGCACATATCCTGCTCGGCTCGTCACTTAATACTATTAAAAAAATATGCATATAGACATAGGTCGTACAACTCAAGATTAGCCCTCCCAAACTTCAAGGGCACGGAATCATGTTAACGTTGGGAAGAGTGAGCTCACTCTTTCCGTTCTAGTCGGTTGTATGAAGCGGGGGACGCCGGTCGTTTTTACCTATCACTGATTTTGATCATTTTGAACATAAATAAATATAAAAAATTATGTCTTGCTGTGCTTTCAAAAAGTGTTCTAATAATTTTAGAAACTCACATAAATCTAATTGAATTATATTTTATGCGTAAGTACTGCATTTGAAATTATTATAAATATTTTCTAATTACATGCCCATTAAAATTTTAAGATGGCTACCATCACCGTCACCGGTCACACGTCACACATCACCGTGTGACAGAGAGAGAATAGCACCAATTATAACTAGCGCGAGCGAGATAGATGTCTTAGACAGAGACAGAGATATATTAGATAGAGACAGATGTCATAGACGCAGTTTATTACCAATGTCAAGATGTTCAGGCCTAATCTTGAGTTCTACAATCCTTGCATATAGAGATATCTCCTGTTACAATTTAACACATGAAGTAAGAACGTTACTTTGTGAAAAACATACAGAAAATAATATTTTTGAATTCTTACATTGTAAAAAAAATGAGTAGAAGATCCCAAAAGTTTACCCGTAAAGCTTTCATCTGCTAAACTTTGTAAAAATAACACCCAAACTTCCAGCGTTTTCCAACTTCGCCGCGAAATGTTGAGGAACTCTGGAAAGTTCGGGAATAAAGATGGCGTCTAGAAAAGGTCTTTTTCTGAAAACGTATTCAGGTCACGCGTAGAGGTGACGTCAACAGAGTTTCTGAAATTATTCTGAAACTTCCATAAAACTAAGTAGAGACAAATCAAGCATCTATAGGTAATAATCATTGACTTGCTTAAAAAAAACTAATATACAATAGATTCTAATACAATACCTTTTACATAAAAAATACTTTCGATAGAATCATACATACTATAGTCACATCTCGATCAAATTTGAAAAGACTCTGAAATAAGCACCTACCTCTGCATTCAAATAAATATAGTTTCACTAAATGCTGAGCCATACTTAGTTTATACATTGAAATCAGCTTTGACTAGTAAGAAGTTATTAGCGAGGATTTTTTCAAGTAAAAGAGTTTAAAAATACCCATAGACAATCATTATCATTATCATTAGCCCGTGTTCGTCCACTGCTGGACATATGCCTCTCCTATAATACGCCACTCAGCCCGATCCTCGGTCTTACGCTTCCAACCGCCACCAGCTGTCTTTCGTATATCGTCACTCCATCTAGTCTCAGGGCGTCCTACACTACGTTTACCAATGCGCAGTCTCCACTCCAGAACCCGTCTACACCAACGGTTATGGGGTCTGCGACAAATGTGACCAGCCCATTGCCACTTCAGTTTGCTAATACGCTGAGCTATGTCGGTGACTTTAGTTCTCTGACGAATTACTTCATTGCGGATGCAATCCCTCAGAGAAACCCCAAGCATAGCTCTTTCCATAGCTCGCTGATACCTGGATACCTGGATTTCACCCAGGAGACTCGGGTTCGATTCCCGGTACGGGAACCATAGACAATACTGAGTTCAAATTAGAAATCGCATATTTAGAATGAAAGTGGCTTAACTAAAAATATTTACGAAACTAGTTTAATTCGTAGAACGGTCTAAAACATTTTTCATTTTATAAAGAACATACTCTTTAAGTTCACAAAATTAAAAAAACATGCTTAAAAAACAAACTATTATGACGTCAAGTGTTTGAAGTTAGGTATCACAAATAAACGAAAAACGAACAAGCTCAATTATTATTAAGTTTACCGAACCTCCAACCTCCAACGAGTTCACCAAAGATGCGAAATGTTAACATACAAAGTGCGCTCAAATAAAAAAACCTTTTTTTTATTAATATTGCCTTTTGATTGGCAAAGAAAATAAAGGATGCACTCTCCCTATAGTAATATTTTCAACTTTTTTTTAATTATTAGTAGGAGTATTTTTTTTAATTGCAGAGAGTAAAATTTTGTCGAGAAGAATTTGCAGAGAAACTTATTTTATAAGAGTTATCATAAACTTGCGCAAGTTTATCTCTGAAGTCTGACGGCAGTGAAGTGTGAAGTCCCGAAAAGCCCAAGGAGTCAAGATCAAGGGTCGCGTCACTCTGTTGACTCCACCGCCGCCCTAAGGGTTGCATACTCAATGAGTTTCTTGCGGACCTTAATTCGGGGCAGCTCAGAAATGAAACTGATACTGTTTTCAAACAAATCTTGTTAAGATTTCAAACAAAAAACTACCTTGTAGTATTGATTCTTGCTACTGAGTCCAAATATTTATGGATTTTGAATTAAATTTATAATTGTTTGTAGACATTTCGTTCGGCATTCGATAACATACATATATGGTAGAACGTTTTCGGAGTCAGCTAGTACTAATCCTATTTCCTATTAATATTGTAAATGTGAAAGTTTGGAAGCTGGTTGCTCAATCACGTTGAAACACCTGAAAGAAACTGGCCGAAAGGACCATCGTTAAATTAAAAAAAAAAATTAAGAGTGACGAGACGATCAGGACATGCGCCTGATGGTAAGCAACATGCCTGCCACATAACATCACAGTGACACGCAGCTATTGGAACATGAAGAGTCCAAATCATTACCTAGCACTACACTGTGGCATTGCATTGCATTGTTCCTCTAGCAACAATGACCTTCATACCGAAACACAATAATGTTTGCACATTACTGCGTTGCAGTAGAATAACTGGCAAAGGTTTGGTACTTCCCCAGGTGGACGCTACTAAGAATCCTTCCACTACAATTACTTGGCCTTTAATACCACTTTTGCTATTTTTATTCACTAAATTTAAGGCTTAAGCCTTCGTTTGTACGTGGCTTTGGGATAAGCTAAATAGCTACAAAAAATTAGACAGTTAATGTAGAGTTTTTAAGTGAGGAAGTTTATTTTCTAAATACTATTTGAATCGTCTGTCATATACGTCTAAGACCATACATAAAACAAATAATTTGTCGATAGATACATAATTATACCCATTTTTTTATAAAAGTAATGACGAGAACAAGCAGTCGAGCAAATGTGAAAATTTTACGAACCTAATGTAGCCAATGGCCAAATGAAATTAATAGGCACTTTTTTTTTCAAAAATACTTTTGTTTTATTTTACATTTTATTTTTATGTTTTAAGCGTCCAACTAGAACAAAAACGTTTACGAAACAAACGTCCTTGTGGTTTAGGAGGTCGTAAATTCTAATCCCAATCCCGAACAAACATTTTTTTTTTTTTAACTTTTATAGGTTTACACTTGACCGCCATCTCGCCTGATGTTAAGCGACGATGCGGTCTACGATGGAGCGTGTTTACCTAGAAAATACCGATTCATTCTCGATTTGAAGACACAAAGATTATAACCATCGGGGAAAACCCACTCAGGCAACGTATTCCACAGCCTAGACGTTCTTATCACAAAAGTAGAGTCAAATCTCTTCGTTCGTGTCTTTGGAGCATCAACCATGAAACGATGTCGCTTTATCAAGCTACGAGCCTTCCGATAGAAAAAAGGGCAAGGTGGTATCAGATCATGCAAATCAGTAGCACACTCTCCAAAGTGTATCCCATAAAAAACCGATAAGCTGAATTCGAATAAATACTAATATTTGCTGCATTCGAATAAATACTAATATTTGTTATATGTCTAGGTATTTTTATCCATCATAAGTATGTTAGTATGTATAGCAATTATTAAGTAATTATTATATTAGCTATATGGTTTTTTAAAATACTAGCTTTGGTTAGTTTGGGGCTAGTCAGTGGGAGTGAGTGTGTGTTCTTTCTCGTCACGTCAAAGTGAACGTACCAGTTTGACGTGACGTTGGCGAGTTTCCTCGGCACGTGCCAGCGCTTAGGGGTGGCAATATATTTATCCTTTTTAACTAACGTCGAAGGAAGTGCATCAAAGGACGACGAAAAATGAGGTATGTATCAGAACCGATTTCGAAAAATGAGGTTCTTTGTATTTAGGTTAGGTTGTATTTATAGATAAGTACTATAATAAAAGGTCATTATGATACACTTTATTATGGGAAAGTTATGGGAATGGTTTACGTGATTAAAACCGCGGGACTCTACTAGTATCCTATATTTTTTAATGATAATAGTTATCATCACAGGTCGAAGCATATATTTTTTTAAAGTTTTATGTATTCTTTTAGGTTAAGTAACGTGCAATAAGTAGTTAGGAGAGAGTAGCTAGGTGGAGTGACGATATACGTAAGGCAGCTGGTAGCGGTTGGAAACGTAAAGCCGAGGATCGGGCTGAGTGGCGTATTATTGGAGAGGCCTATGTCCAGCAGTGGACGAATGTGGGTTTAACGAACTGATTATGATGAATAAGTAGTTAATCTACATATTATGTAATATCCTGCTTTAAATTAGTTTAATAATATTAATGCGACAGTTTGTAAATTCCTGTGTTTGTTATTACGTTAAATACAAAAGAGATCATTGTGAAATTTGGCACATAGGTAGATTACAATCTGGAATATAGGCTACTTTTAATCACAGGAAAGTTATCAAAACGAAAACTACGGGTGTAAAGCACCAGAGCGCATAGTATTTTATTTGTTCAACAATTGATTTTTTTGGTTATATTTAAAATAGATCAAGTTTGATTTGAAATAGTAAATTCTTTTCATATTTTCATCATACGTTGTAACTGTGCGCTGGCTATCCACGCCTCGCAGTGGGGTAGGGAGGAGGGGTCGGGAGGGGGGTAGACTTCTTACAAACACCTCCACTCAAGATTATATGCCTGCCATTGTTATATTTGTACGCTAGCTGTAAGAGGATTGGGACTCAGCATTTTTGTGGATACTTTATTTTTCAGTTGTCGGTTTGCGTTTTATTTTCAAGAGGTTTTCTAGGTGTAACTATTTGTTTTCTGGCTAAAACTTATCTACTTAAATCGTTTGAAATAGTCGCTATTATTATTCCAATTGCAAACATCCAACATGACAATACTGTCGTGAATACGGTTGTTTTAATGCTGTCGAAACGTCGATGTATGTAAATAATAATTTAGATCGCGTTTCAGACCTGTGTGATATTTTCATAAAACACTTAAGCTCTAACATAACATAACACATTTAGAAAATATAGCATGTAATCTCACAGTTATCGCAAGAAATATTCATTTATGGTACTTGTACGAGTATAATGTTAGTGCCAGTTGATGATAAAGTAAGAAAATAATGTTCTGAACGAAAACTTTTATCGACACTGTAATGTTTTGTAACTTTTTTTTCGATAATAATAAGTTAAAAAGTCTCAACAACGATATACGTCTTTTCCTAAAACATATCTTAAATAATGTTAAAAATTATGTCATAAATGGATATCTAAAATCATTTATAATTTGTGACATAAATTAACAATGTCATAAATATCATAAATCATGCTAACATTATAAATGTCAATGTTTGGATGTTTGTTGCTCCGTCACGTCGCGTCGGTACGTCTCAAGGAATCAGGTTGAAATTTGGTATATAGTTAGACTGGAATAACACACATCCTGTCTCGTGAAATCACTTTTTTTTTTACTATAATAGGTTCGCACTTGACCACCATCTCGCCTGATGTTAAGCGATGATGAGATCTACGATGGAGCGTGCTTACCTAGAAAAAACCGATTCACTCGCGATTTGAAGACACCAAGATTGTAACCATCAGGGAAAACCCACGAAACGGAAACAACGTGGGTAAATCCGTGGGTCCCTGCTAGTGGTGTAATGAATGATGTCATAAATGGTGTTCTAAATGATGTCATAAATTCTGTAATTGACGCCAAATATTGCCATTACCTAAATCATAACTATAATTGCCTATATTATAAATTATATCATAAATTCTACCCTTTGCGACAAATATTGCCATAAATTATGTCATAAATTCTGTAATTTGTCACAAAACATTGTCATTCACGATGTCATAAGCAACGCAATAAACTGTGTAACAAACGTTGTAATCCTACCAATGTTCTACCAATACTCGTATTATAAATGTCAATGTTTGGATGTTTATTGCTCAACCACGTCGTAACGTATGAACGGATCGGGCTGAAATTTGGAACACAGTTAGATTATAGTCTGTAAAAATACGTAAGCTATTATATATTCCCGGGATTAAAATCCCGGGAATATAATGGGAATGGGAACTACGCGGGTAAAACCCCGGGACTCTGCTAGTGGTGTAATGAATGATGTCATACATTCTGTCCTAAATGATACCATGCACTAAGTCATAAATTATATCATAAAATTTTGATATCATTTATGGTATTAAAATCATATCATACATTCTACGATTTGCCACAAAATGAAAATGTTGTTATAAATTATGTCATTTGTTACAAATATTGTCATTCGTGCGTGAGCATTTCTCATTGGCTGACGCATTTCTAGATGGCCATGATCATGAACACGCTCTCCGGTTTCACCCGCGTAGTTTCCAAAGTGAGCTATAACTTAAAGATAAATTACAAATGTACAACTTTACTGACCTCGTTTATGCTCCTCAGCGGTGGTCCTATTGAGCTGTGGGGGCAACGGCGCGGGGAGTGCGGGGGCGGCGGGGGCGGCAGGGAGCCCCGGGTACCACCACCCCGTCGCGGCCTGTCCGTTGAACATCCGCAGCTTCTCGTACACGCTGTCGTTCTGCGCAGACGCAGCCTGCTCTTTCTGCGACGCTAGGTTCCGTAGCACCCTGTTTATTGATGATACCTGCACGGATAAAGCACTTATTTGATTTCATGTTCTACATGAATGATGCACTAATTAATTTTTTTTTTTATAGTATAGACCATCGATTTAAACCAACAAGTGTGCCCTGAGCAACTTGAAAGTGGTAATAAACGGTGTCTCTGTATCGTAAGTGGTTTACACCCAACCAATCTACTTAGCCCCTAGAATCGCTAGCGGCGAGATATGCTCCGGTTCTACTTATTTTGGTTCTTGACAACGAATAGCGATGTGTCAAATGTTCGGCGTTTACCGCTTCCTGCAATGGAACGGAAAGAGTGAGCTCACTCTTCTCAACGATGACATAATTCCGTGCGCCTGAAGTTAGGGAGGGCAGATCTAATGGTTTATATCGATGGTATCGAGCGACGAAACGAGCAGAACATGTGCCTGATGGTAAGAAACACGCCTGCCCAAAACTGCATATAAGTACATATGTAGTGTCACAAAGCTATTAGAACACGAAGAGTCTAAATCATAACCTATACCTACAATACTACACTGCGCTCGTAACTCAAGATTTGATTTGATTTATCTCTATGCACTATAATTACTCTGGATTCATTGATTGCCCTTCAAACCAAAACACAGTGATGTTTGCATATTATCTACTCATTGGCGGTAGAATAACTGCCAAAGCTGTGGTACTTCCTCAGGCTGACACTGCAAAGAGTCATATTACTACAAAAGTCTCTAATAAATGACAGACTTTGACGTTATAGTTTGCTTAGCGCTAAATCATGTCGTTTCCGTAGTGAGTTGTTTTCCAATGGTTTCAAACTTCGTGTCGAGAGTGAATCGGTTTCTTCTACATTCTAAATTGTATGTATATATCGTAATATAGAAAATAAATCGAATATACATTCTATTTCTAAATCGAAACACATCGTGGACAACATCGTCGCTTAAATCATCAGGCGAGCAATGATTTTTTAATGCATTTGATTTAAAAAAATGACGATTTTCCAAAGATTACCTCATAAACACAACAGACTAAATTTAAGTTACCTGTTCATAATTTCTAAAATTCCAACATTATCTGACATACTTTAAAACAAAAGGATAACCTTATTTATATACATATCATTTACCCTTTTAACTACATCTAACTATATTTATCCGTAATAGGAAACAAATTGCCCCACGCACCCTTTCAACACGTGTAATTTAAAATCTAATATGATTACTAAATTCCAATCGGATCCCTCAAAGGGGCAGATTAGGGCATCTCTCCCTTGCCCCACCCCCTCCTAAGGGCCTGAAACCCCCCAATATCTATCAGGCTGCGTCCGAAACCACGCATGCGTAAACACGCACAGACGCACGTTCCTATCAGTAAAATTTGTATGTGTGCATATTTTGAAACGTTGAATGTTCAGTGTATTTAAGAAGCCTACTGCAAATGACTTCCATGGATATAAATTTAAGTTTTAAAGTTATTATAGAGGACATTTCTATTTATAGAATAGAATAAATTTATTGTCAATTCTAGTTACACTCACAAAATATTTATAACTAAACATCTTGAGTAAGCGTATTCCTATCCTGAGCATCCTATCCTATTTCTAAGCAGACTCATCAAGTAGGTACAAATTTATAGGTAGGTAATTACATTGATAGTTAATAATAATTTAAAATAACAACAATAACATAATTAATAATTTCAGCTGTAAAAGGGCTGTGTAAAAGTTTTCTTTTAATTTGTAATAGAAATAATAAATAAATGAAAGCGACAGTAGCAAATATTCCCTAAGATTAATACTATAGATGCAATGATCCAAAGCTAGATCCTTGCTAGTCGATGGGGTGAGAACAATGTAATTGAAATCTGACTTACATACTAATCAGAAGGTCACTTCTAAACAATCCATTGGTATACACTTTGTATTACTTATACAAATATAATAATAATTGGGATAATGACTGGATCAAAAATACTCATACCATTCCAATTAGACCATCAGGTAGATTATGTAAAAGTACTGGACACGAATTTTTGTTTTATCAAATTATTTGGAATCGACATATAGATCATCAATCTTCCGGAGTAGGACGTTGTGACGTCACGTCTTTGTAAAAATCGTATTTAGATGTGACGTCACTCGAAGCTTCCAATCACTATCTCTTCGCCATTTTTTGTTCGTGAAACATAAAAAAATGTAAAAAAAAAATATTTATCTAACTGTCGGACTAATCACAAGTAATTTAATACTTAAAAAACTTGTGTGCTAGGAGTGCGTCGCTGTTTTACCCGTGTAGTTTATTTTCCCAATCGTATGTGTTATTGTAGATTATAATTCCAACTGTATTTCAAATTTCAATCCGATCCGTTTAGACGTTCCAACATGATTTGAGCAACATACATTCAAACAGTATAAATAACTCTATCCAACGTGATTTGAGCAACATACATTCAAACAGTATAGATGACTCTATCCAACGTGATTTGAGCAACATACATTCAAACAGTATAGATAACTCTATCTAACGTGATTTGAGCAACATACATTCAAACAGTATAGATAACTCTATCCAACGTGGCTTGAGCAACATACATTAAAACAGTATATGTAACTCTATCCAACGTAATTTGTGCAACATACATTCAAACAGTATAGATAACTCTGTCCAACGTGATTTGAGCAACATACATTCAAACAGTATAGATAACTCTATCCAACGTATTTTGAGCAACATACATTCAAACAGTATAGATAACTCTATCTAACGTGATTTGAGCAACATACATTCAAACAGTATAGATAACTCTATCCAACGTGGCTTGAGCAACATACATTAAAACAGTATATGTAACTCTATCCAACGTAATTTGTGCAACATACATTCAAACAGTATAGATAACTCTGTCCAACGTGATTTGAGCAACATACATTCAAACAGTATAGATAACTCTATCCAACGTATTTTGAGCAACATACATTCAAACAGTATAGATAACTCTATCCAACGTGGCTTGAGCAACATACATTAAAACAGTATATGTAACTCTATCCAACGTAATTTGAGCAACATACATTCAAACAGTATAGATAACTCTGTCCAACGTGATTTGAGCAACATACATTCAAACAGTATAAGTAGATAACTATATCCAACGTGATTTGAGCAACATACATTCAAACAGTATAAGTAGATAACTCTATCCAACGTGATTTGAGCAACATACATTCAAACAGTATATATAACTCTAACTTCGAGTTGAAAATGTTTCGCGTTCTCACAAAACATTGTGCATCGGGACTGTGTCTATCTGATTTAATCCCTTGTTCCGCTAATGGAAGATAATGTGGGATCCGTCGGGAACAGGTGCTGCCTCCACAGCCTAGCTACGAGCACAGATATAGGACAGATGCTTAATTCTGAAGACACGTTCTAAATTTTAAAAACAAATTATACATGAATAATAAGTTATTTTCGTCGAAAAAACAAAAACCTGTTTAAAACTAAATTCGGACAAATAACAAAACATAAAACCGAATAGAAAACCTATTGCTTTTTTTAAGTCGGTTAATTAAAAATATTCGGGAACATTTTTCTCTGTCTCTCTATTTCCACTGTAATTCCTCTGAAAACATTGCCCTTCAAATTGGAACGCAGTAATGTTTGCATTTTGCACTTGGTGGTAGAATAACTAGCAAACGGGTAGTGGCGCAGGCGGACTCTGCAAAGAGACTTTCTTTAAAAAAATCTGCAAATTTTGTCAAGAAAAATCTCTAAGCAAGCCGATATTTTGTTTCATATTCTACAACGCCAACAAGTAGACTAATTTCGTTGAATAATAGTTTATAGATTAAAACTAAAGGTATCAAATTAAACCATACATAAGTATTCACTTTGGTATCTTGGTTTTGATTGACAAAAACCAATTATAAAATTCAAATCCTTTCCAATCAGATAATAGGTACAACAAAAAAAGATCTCAGTTCACCGAAAACGTTTTTAAATTTCGAACACGATCAGGCCAATAAGAGAGTTGCATTCAAAGCGTGTTCTGTTTCTGACAGCGGCCCGACCAATCAGATGCGAACGAGATTAAAGAGTGCACGTTCCTATTAGAATTTGAAAAAGGATTTTACAGCGTTGTGATTTGAAGTTGTCACATGAAAAGATTCGAATTTTTAGATGTGTGTTCTAAACTTATTAACATAATAAAACCGTTTAAAAAACATACGTATTTACAATATTCAATTATCCATTCAGAGTAGCTTCACTGATTTGCCTGTCAATCATTCAATATTGTAGTGGTAGGACTCCTGTAGTGGTAGGACTCCTAGCAGAGTCCGCCTGGGGAAGTACCACAACTTCGCCAGTTATTCTACCGCCAAGCAGTAATGTGCTAACAATACTGTGTCCCGGTTTGAAGGGCAAAGTTTCCAGAGAAATTACAGGGCTTAGAGAGATAACATCTGAGTGACGAGTGTAATGCAGTTCTGGGCAATGATTTGGACTCTTCATGTTCTATAGCTGCATATCACTGTGCTGTTATGTAGCAGGCATGTTTCTTACCATCAGGCACATGTCCTGCTCGTCTCGTCACTTTTTATTTGCAAAAAAAACATTGGGCGTATATACCAATTCCTTCCCAGATTGCTAAAAGCAAATCGAAAAAGCGCACCCTCTTAGTGAGCATATTATAGGTACTGAATACTGAACATTCGTACCCAAAAGCTTTTTTTATACATAGATATAAAAACGAACAAAGAAGATAAATTGTGGATTGCGTCCGTAATAGTTTCTATGTAACTAAGTTAAAATTGTAAAAAAAACTACGTCATGTTGTAGAATACTTAGATATCAGTATTTTTCGTTCAGTACTTTTCCAGACGAAAAATACAAAAAGTTAAGTGTACCTTCAATGACTGGCGCCATAGTCGCATTTTCCCTACTGTTACACGAAATTCATTCTACAAATAAAAAGTAATTCACAACACTTTTGCAATGTTTGTTAAAAACTAAGTTTACTTTTTTTTTAAACCGTAATTTGAAATGAGGTTAACTCGCGTTTTAATCGATCTCTGTATTTATTCAGTTGTCATTATTTGAAAAATCGGGCAGATAATCGTTCATATTAGTGCGGTCCGCTGGGCGCAGCTGCCGGCTTTTTGTTGTTGTATCCATGTACAATTTGTTATAAACTTTTTTGTACTTATTAATACGAAGGAAATAGTAGTAAATTATGTATATTGTGTTTTCTAAGTTTTAGAAATTAAGAAAAATCTAGATTTTTTAGGATACATAGTCAAATTTTCAGATAATTTCATTTTTTTTGGTTAAAATAGACTTAATATTGAATTTTAAAAATACATACATTCTCGAGATGAGTTTTACGGATTTAAAAATAATTGTTTTTTTAAACAAACGGAAATTAGTTTAAGTTAAAATATTCTTAGTTTAAAATGAATTTATCATACGCAATATTTAGTAAAATTGTTTCCAACTTTTAAACTTTGTGTAAGTTAAGTTGTCTTTGTAAGAAAAAATATCTAAGTTATAAAATATCTATCATCTGTCGTACGGCTTAAAATATCATTTAAAAATAATTATTATTTTTGCAGGAACAACTTCAAGCTAAAATGGATCTAAATCTTGGATGAAGATTTTTTCATTAATTAGTAGGTATTTTTTTTTTCATCGCATCGCATATATATTTTGAAATAATAAACCTATGCGCCTCATAGATACATAATAAAATCCTTAAAATAATTTTCTTAAAACAGTCGCTTACGGCATTTCGCTTCGGCACCGCCCGAATTAGTGTTCAGTGAAGTGTGTGTAGGGTGTAAAACTTTTGGCCACGCACTGCGCTCGGCACGGGAGCTTGCGTGTGGAGGGAGCTTTATAACGAATTTTAAACACACAATCGCTTTAAAGAGCAAATTATGAATGGTTTAAATGAGTTTTAAACTAAGAATATAACCGAGTTTAAGGTTTAGTTTTTGAAATATTGCATTGCAGATTAAACCGATTTCAGGCTCTATGAGTACCTACTTAGTCACTATGCTTTTTATACACAGAATATACAATAAAAAAAACAACTTTTAGAACAAAAACAACTTAAAAAAAAAGTTTATTGCAAAAATGATAATTAATAAATCCTGTACTACCGTGCGCTGAAACCTGACACTTGGCACTCTTACAAGTACTTAAATGGCGCGCCAAGATCACTAACTGGACACCGTAAAACGATCGCCATGTTTAAATGCAAAATGAAAAACGACAAGAAGACAAGTAAAATAAACGAGTGTAATGCGAGTCAAACTCTGGTACCGAAGGTTCAGCTTATTACACTCAATTAATAGTTTTATTTATTTTGAAAAACAGATCATGTTAGTCAAAGTTAATCAGTATTTTTTGCAATATTTTTTAGTTCTCCCTTTTTTACAGACTTCAAAAAAGGAGTAGGTTCTCAATTCAGCTGTATGGTGTTTTTGTATGTATGTTACGCTATAGCGCCCCTAATTCTGTACCGATTTCGATGGTTCTTGTTTTGTTTGGTAGATCATAGTTCAGAAGTGATCCCATATAAATTTTGTGTACATAATATAAGTATCAACCACTCCTTTTTTGCACTTCTTCTCCTCCATATTCTAAAATAAAATTAAATCTCTCATTCCATCCTATGGTTGCCTGGAAGAGATCTGCTTTTAGTGATAGGGTCGCCAATTGCTACTTTATTTTGTTTTGTTTTAATTGCCTTTTGTTTACTACTAAATTAAGTGCAATAAAGAGTTAATCTATCTATCTATATACATTTTATCAAAATCGGTTTAGTGTTTTTTGAAATATGAACAAAACCAACTAAAATTTACTTTCGCTACCTGGATGACATACAAATGTAGGTTATAATTTCTTCGTTTCGAATTTGGCGGAATGCCTGAATTTTATTTTAAATTGAAGTTGGTTTATTTTTAATTGAAGTGTTTTGAAGAGAAAATAAACTGCTATTAATTCAAAAGTTTTTGGTAAAGTCTTTATGTTTGGATTTAACGCCTCAACTGTCAGACATCTTTGACACGTCAAATTTAAAGACACAAGAAATGCTGTAATACATATTAAAAACCTTTGAGGACTCATTCTTTGTGCTGAAATGCTATCGCTAATCGCTGCTTGGCGAAGTTACGGTAACATTACCGAATACGTACTCAAATAGAAGCTATAAGAAAAACTTTAAAAGCTTAGTTATTAAAAACTATTCAAATAAGTGTCACATATAAATTTCACTAGCCTACTTCAGAGCTGTCTCTAAAGTGATAATATCACATCGTTCCCGGCATCTAATTAAAGCTGAACATAATTATATCATGTTTCGCGAGCGGCCGTGGATCATGTAGCCCGGGCGGCGCGGCCGTTACGTCACTTTGACAGATGACAGGTGTCACTGCGCTGCGCGAGCGCACCTCATTAGACTCGGCTTAGGGTTGCCAAAGATTTTCACACTCATTATAATTTCTAATAGGATATTATTTTTGTAGTGGTAGGACTCTTGGCAGAGTCCGCCTGGGGAAGTACCACACCTTTGCCAGTTATTCTACCGCCAAGCAGTAATGTGCAAACATTACTGTGTTCCGGTTTGAAGGGCAATGTTTCCAGAGAAATTACAGGGCTTAGAGATATAAGATCTTAGATCTCTGGGTGACGAGCGCAGTGCAGTGCTAGGTAATGATTTCGACTCTTCATGTTCGAATAGCTGCGTGTCACTGTGCTGTTATGTGTCAGGCATGTTGCTTACTATCAGGCACCTGTCCGGATCGTCTCGTTACCATTTATTTAAATATATATATATATATATATACCGAGAGAAAAGCTTAACTATTGACGGGACTATGAATTAAAACCTAACTTTTTTTAAAAGGAAATCACGTGTACAGTAAGATACTGTAGTGTAAATTCTCATTAATTTATATACTCAATAGGCGAACACAGTAATACACCGAACACAGTGCCTTTTGCAACACAATAACGAGAACTAAAGCAAAAGGCAGGGACTTTAAAATATATATAAAATATAGGTGTTTATGTGCTTAATCTATAATACATTCTTTTGCCTACTGAATTTCATTCCTAATATGCATATTATAAAACTAGCAGCACCCCGTGGTTTTATCTTCGTAATTCCCGTTCCTGTTATTTTTTCCGGGATCAAAAGTAGCCTACGTGTTCTCCAGTCTATAATCTAACAGTTTTCCAAATCTCAACCCAATCCGTTCACACGTTACGACGTGATTGAGCAACAACCATTGACGTTAAAATACTAGTAGGATTGTGCATGTTTTTCAGACTGAAACGGCCAAAACTTTCTACACTGTCAATACGAATAGAATATTGTTGTAGTATCAACCCAGTAGGTATTGTACGTAAGATGGATGAAACATTTTTTTAATGTGGTAATTGCGCTTAGATGGTTGTCGGTGCAGTGGCAACCCTGATTGACGTATCGTTACATCTAGCCAGCGATAGTGTTAGAGATCCATTTCGCCGGTGGTCTTCGAAAAACGCCTCGGACGTAAACGGGCGTTTACGCGGATAAACGAATTTGTGGAGTTATTGGGTTTGATCGATGGTCGTCGAGATGTCGATGGGCGATAGCGGCTATATCTATTTATAGTTTATACTAATATTAAAAAGGAATGTAGAAATTACCTGTTTTATGTACGTCGCGTTTTTATCAGTTATTGAAGACACTGTGCTAATTTCGGTAATGGTAAATGGTATGGTAATAGGTCTTAGAGCATTTGTCTGAGAGGTAGGTACTTACTTTACTACGTCATACGTAGTAAGTACCTACCTCTCAGAGCTTCTATAAGCTTATAGTAATTTTGTAAGACCTTTCATTTATACAAAGAACTATTGAGAAAAAAAGTTGTTAAATATCTAACTTTATACTAATTACATACAAATTTTAACAGGACAAAAGCTTTTAAAAGGTATTTCCTTACTCTATGTATCTACTTTTTTAAAACAGTAAACATTTTAAAAAAGTTATTTATATATTGCAGATAACTATTTAAAAAACGGGCATTAAAAGAAAATCTCATAAACTAAACTACAAAAACTACATTTTACGCCCTTTCAGACCATCACAGTATACCTACACAATGGCAATATAGATTGACCACATAGTCAGCACACAGCAAAACTCGGTAACTTAAATTTTCTACCACTTGTGTTTCGAAAGTACGATTTGGGCGCCTTCAATCAAATGCGATGCCAATACAGATCGGCCAAATTATTTGCGTACACGGTAAAGCGTCGTAACTTAAATTTTCAACCGTTTGTCTTACGAAAATACGATATTTGCGCCCTCAATAAATTGTGGGAAAGCTATTAGGATGAATACGCATTCCGGTAGGGGTCGGGCCCCGAATTAGAATTACTATTACGTACAGCGTATTATCTATAAACATTTTAACGTGTGCGCTTAACCCGCGGAGACCCTCGCATAGGCGCGCATGTCCTGGTGAGGGTACTAGTGCACTATCACTAAGAACGTTACGATGACGGAACAATGCGCGTTTTTAAAAGAGAGCATTGGATAGAGATTAAATAATTATCATAGGCAGGGACTGACTTCAGTAGAATTAATATGAATCTATATGATGATTGATACGGCATTTCGTATCGCTATAATATGTAAACAAACAGAAGAAAACAGAAGAGGGAAGATGTTGGGACATCTGATACGACACGACAACTTCATTAGAATAATAATGGAAGGTAAATTAGAAGGGAGGAGGAAGAGAGGTAGACCTAGGAGAGGTTACATGAACCAAGTGAAGGAGAAGATAAATGTAGTGTCGTATCAGGAAGTCAAGGAGAAGGCAGAGTGTAGAAGTACATGGAAGGAACTCCACCGACAAGAGCGTCGCTCTTAAATTATGTGAATAATATGTAAGATTTAAGACAGAAGACATGCTCTGAAAAATTACAGCACAATAATAAATGACGCTGTCACAAATTCAATTTAACCTTACAACAGGAAATTGTGGTCTTGGTTGTGTATCTGTCTGTCGGTGGCGTCGCAGCTCCCAAACGAATGCACCGATTTTGTTTTGTTTTTGTTAAGTAATGTTAAATTAAATTGGTGCGCATTGACGCAATGCACTGTGACCCCAATTTTTCGCATGCCCCACTGTATTCGCGCATCCCCAGTGGTCGTGGGGCGGTTAGGGGCTTTTTTGCGCCTCTAGGGGCCCAGATTGCGTAGTTTTCGTTTGTGAACCGCTCTTCGAGTTCATTATGGATGTTAAATTGTTAGCGGTGATTTTGAGTGGATGTTTGATGTTGCCTATGAACTTATGATATTGTGGTCGTCGTCGTTATGAGGAAGTGATCAAAGCGAGGAAACCCTGATAGTTAGTGACAAGTGTTGTATTTTCAAATGTTATGGGTCGAATAAAAAAAACGTCTAAGCGAAATTGTTCTTCTATACCTACTGATAATATACAGCTTGTTTGAACGCGCTAATTTCAGGAACTACTGGATTGATTTCAAAAATTCTTTCACTTTTGGATATTTATACGTTATCTCTGATGCCCGAGTTACAGGAGGTACCAAACTAGTAGTAGTAGTAAAACTAGCCTCGTGTAGCTCCGGCATGTGTGCTATAGGTTATTTAGGTATTCAAAGGCAGGGCAGATCACTAGTTATGTAATTACTATATTTCATGTTAATTACACATCTCACTTTACGTGTGATTTGGTCCGACTATTTAATATTTATTTTGGCCCTGTAATTTACCTGTAAACATTACCCTTTAAATTGGAACAAAGTAATGTTTGCATATTATTACTTTTTTATAATATTCAAAATATTACATATGTTAACGGTTACGCGACCAAACATACATACGTATACTATTATCGCCAGAACAAAGAAATATAATTAGGTTTAATAAAATATCCAGCCTTTCACATTCAACCGATGCGCATGATGCGCTAGTGCAACCGATGATTCGCTCGATCCATTTTCCGTCAGATATGTACCGATCCTTAACTATCCCATCTCTCAATTTGAACTAAGTGACACAACTGCAATCTTTCGTTTATGTCATTTTATGCACAGACTAAGTAGAGAGATGTTATGTTATAATACCAAAGAGTTTACATGTATATTTGTATATACTGCGAATAGAGTTGATTTTCCGCACGGTTCCTTTGTGTCAATCGTAAGCAGATGACGTGCATACTTTATATGGCAACAAATTGATGTACCGCGACAAAATTATGACACTTCCACAAGAGCGACAAGGCAAGAAAGATTCTACCCGTGCTTTCGGTGTAAAGCGTTTGTGCCAAACTCTATACGTAGTATATGTAAACTTTTTGAACAATACGTGTACATCCATTTGTCATGATAATACGCGGCGCATTTTCCGTCAGATATGTACCGACCCTATTAGCTCAATTTACGGTTGCATATTTACTGAAAATGATTAGTTTATTGTATAAAATTACCCGAAGTCGCTAGTGTGATATAAATATATGTAACGCAGGAAAGTGGCCAGCCCTAAAATTATCGTTTTCACGGGCAGTGGCTGTGAAGTAACGATGTGACCCTCGTAGCAAGCAACGCCGCGTGACTGAGGGAGAGAGGGAATGTGCTTACTTAAACTGTCGAGATTTTAAAATATATTGCTACTAAGATAAGATTCTTAATTCAGTTCAAATGTATGATCTTTACACTTTATGAAAAAGCAAATAAGTGTACAAACATCGTCATTTATAAGTTACTTAATAGGATAATAGGATTCATAAATTTTATGTTTAGATCCAATATTCACGTTATAACTTTCTCTCGCTTTTTATTGAATTTACACCGTATTTGTGATATGCGCGGTCCGAAGGGGGGGTCACAGGGACATGACCCCCAAAATCGTATTTGTTAAACTAAAAATGTAGGAAAATTAAAAATATTTTATTTAAAATAATATTTAAGCGGGTAAAATCGTGGGGCGCTAGTAGTAAAATATATTTTTGCTCGATGTATTGTATCTCTACTGGTAACCCCCCCCCCCCCAACATCTGAGGCTGCGTACTGGTGATCCCCTCCAAAATTCGAGCCTGGGACCGCGCCTGATTTGTGAAGAAGAGTACACACATAATGCTCTACGTATCTGCTTAAGTACCTACAGTTAGTTTAAGCCCAGTTTATTCTTTATACTGTGGTTTAAGCCAGAGCTATGCGCATTTAGCGTTAACCTAAATATGTGGTTTTGCATCAGTCAGATTCTGCAAATTTAATACACAACATACTATTCCTAATACAGGTAACACAGAGAAGGTAAGAATACAGAAATTTTAATTTTCTCCGAAAAAACAAAAGCCGACTTCTAATTAAAATTGCACTTAGACATTTGACTAAAGATAAATAAATGTAAGCAAATTTTATTGTTTTGTCGAAACTTCTACATTCACACCGATTTCGAAAAAAAATATGCGAAAAAGGCTATAGAGTAGGTAAGTAGGTATTATCGACCAAACAAAAAGACAATTACCAAATAGATTCACAATTGGCGGAGATATAGTATAATATAAATATATAGAAGTAAATATAAAAAAATTATAAAGTATAAAACTGAATTGAAAAACCTTCTCTTTTTTCAAAGTCGGTTAAAAAGGATCAGAAGATAAAGGAGACAGAGAGTCTAAAGTTACACACTTTTGCGTGTATACGAAATTGAAACCTACATAATTATACATAAGGCTATATAATACAGTTAACACGAAGCCTCCGAAATGCGGCCTGGTAGCCACGCCGGTGTCGGGTGGCCGCACGCTCGATCGACCCGGGAATTCCAAATTTGAATTATTTTGAATTGGGAATCGTATGTCATTGGCGTTTCAGCGTTTTGACGGTTAGTCGGTGATTTCCTAGCTTTGTAGATGATATGGCGTCATTGCAACGGCCGATAAACTAAGCTAAGATTGACTGTACTTTAGAATGCATTGCCTGAGTGGATATTTCTTGATTTTGATTGTAAAGTTGTAAATATCGTCAGTGTAATCTAACGATGTCAGAATGTAACCTAACCTAACTAAACCCACATATGTAGCAGAGCCGATGGGCGTTGAGGGGGGGGAGAAGGGTTCTGGATTGGAGACCACGTCAAAGACGTCCCGTGGGACAGACTCTCAGTGGACCGACGACCTGAAGAGAGTGGCGGGAAGCGGATGAACGCGAAGAGCCAAGGACCGGATTTGATGGCACAATATTGGAAAGGCTTATTGTCCAGCAGTGGACGAACATGGGCTGATGATGATGATGAACTAAACCCTGCGTAGGATAATAATCGTACAATTGTACGGGAACAGATAGATATACCTAATCTTCAAATTTTGTGTGAATCTGTTTGTTATAGGATAGGGTGGGTGGTCTCTCATGTATCGCATCGTCACGTCGCGTCGTTTTACGTCAGGCGGGATTCGAAAACTGCGGAAAATTCTTTCACAAAGACGTTAAAGATAAAAAGACCAAAGACAGTGGCCTTAATCCTGACCAAGCGTGTCGAAAGATGGTTTACTAGGTGCATGTTGGATTCCTCCGAAATTTCCTTCACTGTTTAAGCCAGTAAAGATAAACTCGAAATTCGTAAGTTACTACATATTGGTACACTTGAAAAACACTCAGAGGAACAACGATAGTGGATTTAGACGTTCTCGCAACAACGTCATCAACTAAATTACTTATTAGTTATTACTAAACGTAGGTGAATGGCAATCTTTGTGTCTTCAAATCGAGAGTGAATCGGCTTCTTCTAGGTAAACACGTTCCATCGTAGACCGCATCATCGTTTAACATCAGGCGAGATGGCGGTAAAGTGTAAACCTATTACAGTAAATCTTTTTTAAACGAATAATTCATTGGCCAGTAAGATTATTTATTTATTTATTAAATGAAATGAGTCTGAAATATTCCAATGCTGGACAAAGGCCTCTCTACCTTCTTTCCACTTATCCCATATCCCATAGTGAGATTATTGAAACATTTATTGTACACGATGTTTTCTTTTATTTCATAATAAAAAACGACTAAGATACAGCGCTAGAATGATTCGAGAGACGTCATTTCATTGTACGAATTTTACGAAGACGTGACGTCACAACACAGATGAAGTATGCAGATATAGGTAAAGATAGGTTTTCTTTTTTCGATTATTAATAACTAGATGTCCGCCCCGGCGTTGCCCGTGGTACATTATATAGTGCTCATCAGGATCCCGTACATATACAACGGTGAAAGAACGACTGAAATCGGTTCAGTAATTCCTGAGAATATCGCTTTCAAACAAAACACCTCTTCAGCTACCTGCTACGCCACCTGTCGGAAATTGGTTGTACCAACTCAGATTTAGAAAACAAAATGATTAGCAAAGGTTTTATATTCAAGAGGTATGTAATCTGTGATATTCAATGACGCAAAATTAGACACTGATGACAGATGTGCCATGTCAAAGCACGAAACGTACGAAAACCCTCAATAAGGTTCTTCCCGATTTTGTTACATTCTTGATTCATGCTCCGCTTGTATTAATAGTAGCGTTATTTTCTATTAATAGTAGCCTATAGCCTCGATAAATGGACTATCCAATAGAAAAAAGAATCTTTCAATCCGGACCAGTACTTCCCGAGATCCTAGCGTTCAAACAAACAAACTCTTTAGCTTTATAATATTAGGATAGATTTGATAAAATAAAAATTATTATTTTTTCCACAATCTGTATATTTTTATACTGTAGGTATATATTCCGATTGCGTTAAAAATATACGTACAGATCATCCCAATGATTGGAAGAAGATAGTGTCTCATGCGTATCCATTAAAACATATTCCAAAACTTCATCGTCGACAATTTCCGTTCCAAAAATACCCTCACATTTCCCAAATGCCTCCGAACTTAAAAACGTCAAAACCGTCAATGCCATAAGTATGACGTTAATCCGCGAGACAAGGAGGGAGATATCACTCAATGCAGATTCTTATGGAGTTACAGTAGGTATGAATGCGATGGCAAATGTTCTGTGCACTCACGCGTGAAACGTGGAATTATAGTATCAGCGCCGGGTATAAGGGCGTAAGAGATCTTGTGGGTAAATTTCGTTTTGTTTGGGTTTAGGGGAATTTTTTAAATTGTGTACAAAAATAGACTATACTAGTAATGTTCTTTATATAGCATTTTTGTATAATAAACTGCAAACAGAGTAAAAGAGACATGAAGAAAAATGAAAAAAAAAACTTCTTTTCATAAAACATTTTGGTTATTTGGTGGTACAAAATATAATAATTATTAGAATACTTACTTTTAATTCTGTCTACAAATACGTATTACATAGGTTTGAAAGTTTGGATAATTGTTGCTCGATCACGTTGGAGTGGTGGAACTGATTGGGTTGGTTAGGTTAGGTTAGGTTAGGTTTGAAACAGACAGATTACAGGTAGTCTGGAATGGCACATACCTACTCTATCTTTTATCACGGGTAAAATAGCGGAGTACTGTTAGTATGTTTAATAATTTGGAAGTTTCAATAGAAAAGTTTGCAAAGCACCAAGGCAGACTTCGTACTAAATTTTAACTAGTTTTACTTTGACCTTCGTTGATCTAGCGACAATTTTGTCGGTTCTTGTGTTATTTTGTTAATTAAAAAAAAATTGGGTGTCACAAATGTCTATTTTAAATATTTCCTGTATCCCACTAACAATTCTCTGCGGTTTTCCCTGCGTATTTGTCGTTTCCGTAATTTCCCGATTTCAAAATGTCCCAGTACCTATATGCTATTCAAAAAAATCTTAGTCCTATTTGTAAAAAAACATTTCACTGTGTAGGTACCGAATTTCAACTGAGCTGTTTAGCTGTTCAACAAACATCGAAAAAAAATGCGAACAAATTTCGCAAGTATGAGTACTTACTTACTATTACTTGGGTAGGATTTCTTTTTCATTTTCTAGGGATGCTTGCTCTAGGTAAGTACCTATATCAATTGTTCAAATAAATGATTACTAGTTGGATATGACTGAATCTCCCCTACAGCCTCTATTTTCTCTAGGTAGGTATATATCATAAAAAAATATATTTTTTTTCAATTTTACTATTTAAATTTAAAACTAATTTAACTCTCTCACTCACTCACTCTCTTCTCTCACTCTCTAACAGTTGAACGACCTCAGATAAATTTTGTTCCAAAAGTACCTATTTTACACCATGAATTAAGTAAGGTATTTGTTTCCAAGATGTGATAGGACCAACAACAAGTGTTAACACTAACAGTATATAACTGTCCAGCACTGGACTTCGGTCGTCATCTAGGGGGTATAAGTAAGTATAAAATGAATTTATCTCTTGGACCTGTAGGGCCAACTGTTTCAAAATTAATTACAATTCATTTAGAAATATTATACCTACATCAAACTAAAACACAGTACCTCAAGTTTTTTTTTATATATAAGAAATGATGAGACGAGCAGCAGGATATGTGCCTGATGGTAAGCAACATGCCCCCACCCATAACAGCACAGTGACACGGAGCTATGAAAATCCAAATCTTTACCTAGCACTGCACTGCGCTCATCACTCAGAGATCTAAGATGTTATATATCTAAGCCCTGTAATTTCTCTGGAAACATTGCCCTTCAAAGTTCCAGGACAATTTATATGAAAACTGGTAAATAGTTTTTAACACAATTTATAGCTAAGTACCTACCTAATAATAAGTAGGATTGCACGCCATTGGCAACTCCGGGTCTATGACCTTCCTTGTTTGGGTTTTATCACGTGTCTTGGATTAGGAGAAGAAAAGGAAAATAGGTGAGGGAATGGAACATTTTTAAAGATGGTGATTTTTATAGATGTTTTAGGCCGATTTCGTCTGTTGAGCCGACCAGTACCAGTCGGAACTCTACTAGTAATCGATTCGACATCGTCTTTGGTTATTTTATAAGACGCCTTCTTCCAGCAATTTTAAATATTAGGTACAATAAATATGTGTTTTTTATCGATTTTATGCACCTACCTACATAATATTTAGCTATTACAAATAAATGACTCTATAAATAACTATAGCAGGATAAAAATAGGTGTTACACGTCTTATATAGATTAAATTGCATGAAATTAAAAACCTTAGGCAATATCCAACATAGAGCGAGCTCCGTGGTGTCGCGTACTCGCGCGTCGCTTACGCCCTTCTGACGCCGGCCCTCAATCGATTGTTCCACGTATTTTTGTCCGCTTTCGTCGGTAAGAAACATCACGCCCATTCGACCGTTATGACTAGGCAGCGGAACGCACGATAAATACCTATCTCTTTCTAACACGTGTGCTTGCCCATAACACCGTGCTGCTCACCTATTTGCCCAGTGGACCGAATGCGTACGTACGACAGTCATAAAAATAGCCCCTTTGGCGCCGAATCTTCTAGGGGCTTTCAGTATTTCGATTTTGTGCCCTCTTGTTACGGGGTGGGCGGAGGTATGTTTATGATTGCGTATGGTTATAGGTGTTTTTGTATCGACGGGTTCCATTCCTACTGATACTGAAGGTTTTGTATGCTTATACAGTCGTCTGTGACTTTTAGGTGGAGTATTCGTTCTGTGAGTTCTATCAGGTATTGTTTTATAGAGTAACTGACTTAGCAAACTTTCAGTCTTATAAATTATCAACGGAATTAAATGTCAAAGTGAACTTTGACAGTGAGAATATTTTGACGCTTAATGTAAGTGACTTCACCTCAATGCGTATGGTTATACTTAGGAGTTTTGGTATCGATGGGTTCCAACCCTACTGTTGTTCTATATGCTGGCATGGTCATCTGTGACTTTTGGCTAGAGTATTCGTTTTGTGAGAGGATTTTATTAGTATTATTTTGTAGAGTAACTAGCTGACATACACACGTTCAGATGTATAAAATATGTAGATGTAGATAGGTAAAAACCGAATGAAATGTCAAAGTGTTGCGACTCTACGTGTAAATGACTTAACTTAAATGCCTATGATTATTATAGATGTTTGTATCGACCGGTATTCCCATTGAAACTGGAGGCTTTATATTTTGTATGCTTAGACACTTACTTATAATATACGGTTGACTGTGACTTAAAATATTCGTAATGTGAGTGCTATCAAGTATTATTTTGTAGAGTGACTAGCTAACTTTGCAAACGTTCAACCGAATAAATTGTCAACCAAATGAAATGACAAAGTGAACTTTGACAGCGACTAAATTTTGACACTTCATATAGGTAAGTGACTTCACCTCAATGCGTATAGTTTAAGTATAGGAGTTTTGATTTCGACGGGCTTAATTTCTACTGAAACTGAGGTTCTGTATATAAAATATGGTGAGGTTTTGTAGTGGTAGGACTCTTGGAAGAGTCCGTCTGAGGAACTACCACACCTTTGCCAGTCATTCTGCAAAGGTGTGGTACTTCCCCAGACGCACTTCTGACGACTACTTCAAGCAGTAATGTGCAAACATTACTGTGTTTCGGTTTGAAGGGCAATGTTTGCGGAGAAATTACAGGGCTTAGAGATATAATATCTTAGATCTCTGGGTGACGAGCGCAGTGCAGTGGTAGGTTTCGTAGGTATTGGGAATTTTCATGTTTCAATAGCTGCGTGTCACTGTGCTGTTACTTGGCAGGCATGTTGCTTACCATCAGGCACATGTCCTGCTCGTCTCGTCACTATGCTATAAAAAATGGTAGTCTACTTTTAGCTAGAGTATTCGTTCTGTGAGTGCTATCAGGTATAGTTAAGTAGAGTAACGAACTAAAACTGCAAATCTTCTGCTATATAAATGACTATCGGCCCGCCCCGGCTTCGCACGGGTACATACACACACACACATACGCCCTTTTTTTTGTATCGGGTTTAAAAAAAAAGTAATATGAACAATGCAATGTCATAGTGACAAGATAGTTCGCGTAAATTACTTTATGTCAATGCTTATAGTTTTGTAAGCGTGTTATTGTCGACGAGGTCCATTTTTAGTGAAACTGGAGGTTTTTGTATGCTTATAAATGGTCGTTTGTGATCTTTGGCTAGACTAAGTATTTAGGTGTTAGAGGTACCTATATTCAGACGTATAAATTGTTAACTGAATGAAACGTCTTCCAAATGAACGTGATGCTTTATGTAAAGGACATTACGTTAACATTCTTATTCTTTTTTAATCGATATATATATTTTTTGTATTTGCATAATGTCCATTTAACCGTCGTTCATAGACGTCAAGTCATTTATATGAAGTGTCGTATCACTTTGACATTGCATTTGCTTCATAATTTATGTAGCAGAACAATGTT